>OX940790.1:61655484-62944284 GCA_954870985.1 Trifolium fragiferum
TAAGTACATTTTATGTGTCGGTTTAAAACATTTACACCGTACATTTAGATTTACTCCAATAGTTGTGTTCTCATTTGAAATCGAACCTTGGTGGGGTGAGGGTAGGGGTGTCAAAATGGATGGATTGGATGGATTTGGATTGGATTGCTAATGGATGGATAAAAAAAATCCATTAATCCATTAACAATCCATTAAAACTCATTTAAAATATCCAATCCAATCCATCCATTGGAGATAAAATCCAATCCAATCCATCCATTATGGTATTTTAAATGGATGAATATTCATCAAATCCATCTATTAAATTACTTTTATTTTTTAATAACATATTTATTAATTAAATAGATTATTTTTATTAATAACATAAAACCCAAAAAATCGGTTGAAAATCCAAAAAACACCGAAAATAAAAAAAACCGAAAATCGGCCGATTTTTTGGATTTTAGGATTTTCGACCGATTTTCAGTTTTTCGGCCGATTTTTGGGTTTTCGGGTGTTTTTTGGATTTCCGGCCGATTTTCGGTTTTTCGACCGATTTTTTGAGCTTTTGGCCGATTTTAGGATTTTCGGATGTTTTTTGGGTTTTCAGCCGATTTTCGGTTTTTCAGCCTTTTTTGGGTTTTCGGCCGATTTTTTTGAGTTTTCGGTCGATTTTAGGATTTTTTGGGTTTTCGGCTGATTTTCGGTTTTTCAGCAAATTTTGTGTTTTCAGCCGATTTTAGGATTTTCGGCCGTTTTTTAGTTTTTCTGCTGATTTTAGGTTGTTCGGCCGATTTTTTGAATTTTGGATTTTCATGCGTTTTTTGGGTTTTTCGGTTGATTTTTAGTTTTTCGGTCGATTTTTGGGTTTTCGGCCGAATTTTTGCGTTTTCGGGTGTTTTTTTGGGTTTTCGGCCGATTTTTTTGAGTTTTCGGCCGATTTTTGGATTTTCAAGTTTTTTTGGGTATCCGGCCGATTTTTTGGGTTTTCCACCGATTTTAGGATCTTCAGGTGTTTTTTTGGTTTTCAACCCATTTTTTATTTTTGAATTGGCTGTTAATTTTATTTTTAAAAAATTGATTATCCATTGGATTTGAGGTTATTGTACTATATATGATCCATTGGATTTTCAAATTAAGGTGGATGGATCGAATCCATCCATTAATTAAATGGATGGATTGGATCCAATCCATTTACTAATTTTTTTACTAATGGATGGATTGGATGGATCCATTAGTGAGTGGATTGGATGGATAACGGATAAATGGATAATTTTGAGGGCTGGCAATGACCCGAGCCAACTCGTGAATAGTTCGAAGTTCGATTCGATAATTGACTCGTGAACCAAATGAGCTGAACTTGAGTTAAAAATTAAATTCGTTAAATAAATGAGCCGAACATAAACTATATATAGTTCGACTCGTTTGACTCATAAACTAACTCGATTATATATATATATATATATATATATATATATATATATATATATATATATATATATATATTTTTTTTTTTTTATTTCAAATCTTTTTAACTGTGCACACCAATGACTTTTCAATTCTCTATATACACATCAATGAAGAATATTTTGAGAATAATTGTAAAATTTTGTTGGTTTTTGCTTTGTAACTTTGTTACTTGTATTGACTGTTTGAATTTTGTACGTGTTTATCCATTATTCACTTGGGATGACCTTTATTTTAATTTAATATTTGTTTTTTCTTTTTTAAAAAATAGTTTAAAAGGCTATAGATTAAATTTTGACAAAAAAATTGACTTTAAAATCATGTGATTTGAATTAACGAGTTGAACTTAACGAGTTGAACCGAACTATTCGTGAATTTTAAACGAGCCGAACTCGAATTGAAAAAAGAGTTCGTGTCGAACTTGAGCCGAGTTTTGAGCTGAACCAATTCCTAGCGAGCCGAGTCGAGCTCAGATGAGTTCGACTCAGCTCGACTCATTTCCAGCCCTAATTTTGACACCCCTAGGTGAGGGGATCATGCATTGGGCTTCCCTTTTAGTTTTTCTCTCATTCGTTATGTCCATGTATACAGGCGGCAGCAAACCTTTCAGTGGAGACATTGGAAAAAGGATTGCTTACTCCCAAGAGCAATGTATGGAGTTTCGGAATTGTTCTCCTGGAGCTACTTACTGGTAGAAAGAATTTTGATAACCAATTCCCAAAGAAAGAAAGAAACTTAGTCAAGTGGTGCCGGCCTTATCTAGCGGACGATTTCCACTTGCCAACGATCATGGATTCTCAACTCAAAGGTCAGTTTTTGCTCAAGGAAGCAAGAACATTAGCTAGCATTGTACTAAAATGCCTCCAAAGGGAGCCATCAGAAAGACCAACCATGAGAACCATTCTTGAGATTCTCAAAACCATACCAGATATGAAGTACCCTAGGTTGTTCCCAATGCAAGAGCCAGCAGCCATTTATGGACGACACATATCGAGATCACCAAGCGCTAATGGCATCATTAATGCACCTAGATTGAGTTTCTCTCCATTACTACCATCAGCTCTCAGAACATCTATGTCACAACCTCCAAGATGGTCTGGTGTGCCCACAATGCTTCCTTCGCCTCTTCGTCGTTCCTCAGCTGTCTCTACTGAAGCACTCACTAGGCAGAAAAGTACAGAGTCACCATCCTCACTAAACAAGAAAGCTTAGTGTTGCAGGACATTCACTTTCTATAGTGCCTGTGTTTGTGTGAATCACCAATTTAGTCTATAAACTTATAAGTTTTGGATACTTTGATTCCTTAAATTAATGAAATGCCTAAATGATTCATAAAATTGAAAATCCTCAATCATATTAATTTTTGAAGACGATTTCAGCGGATTCAAAATGACTAATGTGGTTAAAAGATTTCAATTTCAGGTATCATTTTGCAATTTCGTTAAATTGCCTAGTATCTATAACTTCATGGATCAAATTGGTGGTCACTAGTTTTATTTTTTGTTTTTTATTTTATTTTTTACATTGGCATCAGATATTTGGGTGTGTCTAATGACATGATAAAACCTCTTTTAGGAATAAACCAAGTAATTGTTCTGCCTTTCCATTCCTCAGTAAGATACTGAGTGTTATTTTATTGTTTTACTCAATATGCAGAGATTTTTTTACTCAATATGCAGAGATATTGCAAAAACTGCTAATACTGGATTCAATTAGTGAATCCATTAAATAAAAAATTACATGGTTTCAAACACTTTGCTGCTTCTGTACGCAACATGATTACCCACAACCTCTCGTAAATCTAATAAAATATATGGATAATCTTAAGTGTGTGTATCCGTTAGCTTTTGTGTTTTAAAGTACTAAATACAATATACTAAGAACAAAAAAATGTGTTTTGTAACTTCTGTTTAGCTTAATTATGAGTTGAGAATTCTAAATACACAAAGCATGTTTCCCAAATAAATTTATAGGACAAATGTGTGTGTTCGGTTTTTTGTTTAGTAAACTAGAATTAAAATAATCTTTTGCAGCTTTTGGTTTAGAATTTTTGCTTTGTTTGGATAAGTTACAAATGAACATTTGAAGAATTTGGTACAATGTTTAAACAAAATTTATTAAGCTTGAGGCAAGTGAAATTATTAACTTTTTCTTGAGAAAAATTCATATTCAGTGCGAGATTCATTGTATTTAAAAAATAATATAATTTACCATTCAAACAAAATCAATTTGTATACCTAAGAGTTATGTTCTGCTATACCCTCTAAAACTCATTCAAACAAAACCAATTTGTATACCTCAAGAGTTATGTTCTGCTATACCCTCTTAAGAGTTATTTTCTCCTATACCCTCTATAACTAATAATCCCAACCAAACCCAACTTTGGTTTAGGTTCGATCAAATAAGAGAAATACTTCAATCCAACAAATGAGTTAATAATCCAAATCAAACCCAAATTTGGTTTGAGTTTGACTCAAATGAGAGAAATACTTGAATCCAAAAGATTAATTTGGGTTAAATTTTCTCGAGGCTTCTCCAAACTTGCCAAGCACAAGGGTGGTCTGCTAAAAATCAAAGTACGCTAGCAAAACCCTCTTTGAACACATGTTATTCTATTGATTAAAACTCAGGAGTCCTACCAAATTTATGTGGAGTTAATGATCAAGATGTTTGACCAGTAGGAAAGAATGTCTTGAGAATTATATGTTAAGAGTGTTGTGTTAATAGTCCTCATATAAGCAATGTAGCTACGAAGAGTCGCAAAATCGAGCTAACAAATTAATGAAGTTAACATTTAAAAGAAGACAAACAAAGCTTAATAAATCTGTAAGAAAGACAGTTCATTGCAACTCAACAGTCAACACACATAATAAACAAATACAATCAGATGTATTACCATGGCAAGAAGATGCTTTACTTCAACTCCTTGCCTCACACTGGTGTCAAACCTAAAACACAAGCATTTATAGCTTATTATATGTATAGTGGAAAAATTCACGGTTAGGACAGAAAAACAATATAGACATCCCAACCTAACCTCCTGTAATTTTATAGCATATGCAAGAGTTCTTGTATAATTACTTCAGAGTCAAGAAAAGGGAAAAAAGAAAATGATGGTGGCAGGACTTCAAGAAAGTGAGTTGTTTTGGTCTCGGTCTTGCCCGCTGTTTTCTTCAGGACTACCTTCCTGTTCATGAACCGCAGAAGCAGTATTGCAATCCTCATTTTGTCTTCCCTCACTCTCATTGGTTGTTTGTGCCTGCACATTTGAAGCTGAGTTTGTTTGCTGCTCCGATATCAAGCTAGAAAGACCATTTTGCTTCAGGTATGTCTCCAATGGGAGATTTGCTTCTTCAAGAAGAGTCATCATGCTCAGAGTGTTTGGTCCAGCTTGCATGTCATCCCGGTCCGGTTGGCAATTCAAGTCTAATTGTCCCGTGGCAGCTTCAGCCACTTGGTCTTGACTCCCTGAATCCAACTCATTTGGCAACCTTGCTTCATTCTCTGAACCATCAACTGGAGTTAAATGTCGAGAGGTGCTGTCTACTTCTGATTCATCCTTGGCCCTATATGATAGCTGATTTTTCTGAGCAATCTCAGCTTCACGCTCAGATTGACGTTTCTTCTTTCGCATCATCAAGGTTTTAAACCGACGTTTAACTGTCATGCAGACGTTACAAGTGCATGTAGGTTTGTGTTTGCCCTTCCCACTTGGTGGCTGGATACAGACAATGCAGGAGCACCCAGGTCTATGACGAGGGTGTTTTGTAGTGGTCATGACTGGTGTCGTACCAGATTCACTTGCGTCATCTCCAAGTACGGCAGCATTTGCCAAAGCATCAAGACCAGAAGATTCACGTTCCAGAGCTGGCCTCTGGCTTGCTGCTGCCAGTCTTTGTTTCTTGAATTCTATTCCAAAATGATGGATTTAAATATTTTAGGGAACAGGAATTAGTTGACATGAAAACATGTCAACATCCATGCATAATAGTCACAAAATCACCATCCTTGATCATGTAGCATAATTTGGGATCATGGATTTGTTCATTTCATTCAAAAAAGATAATTTAAGGGGTAAAAGGGGTTAGCAAGAAGTATCAATACAGAACTTGTTCACAAAAGCAACAGTTCTGTGGTAGTAACACCGTATTATATAAAGCATTACTGTCAGTCATATTCTTGTCACATTGGGTAAAAAAGTCAATTCTTTCAAGTGGAGGCATATAACTTATAAGATCAGCTAGAGTTAAGATTAATAGAGAAGGCACTAGGATGACATTTTAAAACATCATATGCTTATAAATTTTGATAGATTTTTCAACAATCCAAAAATGGAAATATATCATACATAAAAAGACAACGCATAATATTTATAATCATCCTGTGCAAGTGTGCATATTTTTCCTTTCTGAATTTTTAAGATACTAAAGAGGCGTTTGCATTATTCAAATGTGTGTGTTTCCTTTTAAAGAGACACAATAAAACAATGATAAAACCAAGAACAAGAAGGAAATAGCTATAAAAGCTCATTAACAAAAACCATCTGATCCAAATTTAAAATGAAAACCCATTTGGATACCCAATCTATCAATGTCATGTCCCTAAGAAATTTATTACAGTAGATTTTTTATTAATTTTTACAAATGGCATCTTAACTTGTTCAGAGTGATCGGAGATCACATTTCTAAGTAGCACTCTCCCTAAAGAAGACATATTTCAAAACTATCCGTAACTACCAATAAGAAACTCCAAAAAGAAAATGTAATGTAATCTAAACTAATTAAAGATAGAACCAATTTCTACTAGTATTTATTGACCAGCAGCAGCTATAAAAGCATAATGTGTATTTAAATTAGAGCAAGAATAGAGAAATACCCTTGTTCATTTTCAAAAGATTATCCAGTTCTCTTGGGTTCAATTCATTGGGAGCAGCACATGAACACCTGCTGACAGCATTGCAGAAGCACAAAGGTCTTACTAAACACATGTTTTGGCAATAATAACATTACAATAGAGTCTTCTACTCACCTGCTTTGATCCCAAAAATTCTCCATACACGTCCACTTAGGGGGAATAAGTACATCAACTGGTAACTTCCGCCATTTTAAGCAACTATCACACTGTGTCCACTGCTCAGTTATCCTACAATCATACTCCAAATTATAAGACTATTGAAATATATAAGCTTCTGTACTTGTCGAAATTTCTAATAGAAATCATGAAGTTCAATAGAAAGTATAAAAGATACATGCAATGAAAAGAAGAACAAAAAACTAATAATGCAACCATTTATCTTACCCATTAGATCGTACCACAAAAATACTCTTCTTTCCAAAGACAGGAGGTTCCTGCATGAAGAGAAAGTAAGCTGACACCTAAGCAAGATCTTATACAGGCTGTATAAGAAAATGTAATCATATTTACCTAGTCCAGACTTTATTCAAAAGTTAAGTTATTATGACCTAACATTTTAGCTGTATACTTTATCCACACAAATTGAATCACTTCCATGTGTGAGGCATAAGATGAGCAGAGAGAGTAAAATTTGCAACTCCAATACTGGTTAATGTATGTGTGCATTGACAAACTAATGAAGGTAAATTCCATGTCAAAAAATGAGTGGATTTTATGGACAATCTAATTGGAGGTTTAGGAAACTTATGCATTCATTCTTTCTAGGTTCAAAATGACACAGGCACACCACTGCACACATCCCCTACCCATCAACTGTTTTTTAGAAGGTATGTGAGAAAAGTTCCTAATTTTAGAAGTAACATTTTCTTCTAATATTTATATTCACGACCGAAAAGTTTGTACGGAAGATGAATGCACTAATTAACTGATTATAAACGAAAGATTCTCTATATTTTTGGCTCAAAGTTGGTGCCTGAGTTATAACTCAACCTCAACAACTCTCTCCCATACAATCATTTGTAAGTGTGTAAGAGAACTTGAATGACATAATTTCATAAATAACTACTACTTATAAATATTAAACTCACTTCATATTCTTCAAATAAGTGATCCTCAATCATGACAACACTTGGCTTAACTTCTGGAGGTGGACGAAGTAAATCCTGAGCCTCTTCCCAAGTAAGTTTCAGCTCCAGTGCATCCTGGCTATCAATAAGCAACCTCTTACTTTTTGACCCAATATTCCGAGTTCTTTTCTTCTCGGGAACCAGCACGGGTGGCAAAGACAAGGCATCTCTATTCCTGCTTTCGGACATTTCTACATTATGCCAATCCATGTCACCACCAACTGAGTTCCACTTTTTAGACAGCGCATTTAGGTGGGTTTCTGAACATCCCTTTTGAGACTGAAGAAGGCCAGAGTAACCACTTAATATAGGTAAATTCTCATAAACACCAGAATAGGAAGTTTCACTTGAATGAGAACCATTGGGCTTATTAGACGGAAAAGTTTCCTGCTTAATAGGTAATTTAATATCAATTCTATAAGTTTGAGTTTGCTATTTGAGCTAAAAGTGGCTATTACCTGTACTGAAGAAGAATTTGTTGCCTTCCTGAACCCCATTATAAGTTTCCCCTCAGGGTCCATACGGCTAAATGTTACTGCAGCATTTTTTAGAAAAGTTTAAATTCTTTGTAGTCAAATTAGAAACAGTACAGAAATCAACTGCTCTTCATAAAAGAGAACCCATTTTAACGTATCCCCATCCCCAAAACGTAAGCAATTTTAGTTCAATAATTTTGGCACTTTGTAGAAATAACAACAAAAAATCATCGGTAAAATTCCTCAGAAGACAAAGAAAAGATTCAACAAAAATATTTGTAGTAATTATCTAAAGGCAGCATGTCTTATAAGTATGATTAATTATTTGTTACCATATTGAATCAGGAATTGGCAGAGATTCTGATAGGTAATAGACATACGTAGAGCCAAAACAGAAGTCTCGTAATCTCCAAATTTAGCTAATATTGCAGTGAAGAAAGACTAATAGAAAAAAGAAGGTCCCCATGTGGTTTATATACTCTTGGAATGGTAATTTATCAAATTCAGTGGTTCTCACTAAAAACATACCAGTGTCCCCAGCTTGCAGTTGCATAGACTGGATACAGGGCGTTACGCCTTCTAAAACATACATCCTGCTGTTATTATTTGGCCAAAATCTAAATTGAAACATCCATTCTTTTCCTTTCACATCCTGGATTCGCAAAGGAAGGCCCTCAGGTTGAGAGATAGGAGGGAAATATGCCTGCAGAATGCCATCTTATTTCAGTTTGACTCATCAAGAAAAATAAATTTTCGAATAATAATTGGTAAATACTAAATACAAAATGATAACAGTAGATTTTAATTCAACAGTTAAGTTAAAAAAATTACTTCAGCACATGCTTTTGGGAGAACTAAGCGACCAATTCGACCAGCATCACTTGCGCTAAGCATCTTTTCAAAGAGTGGCACGATGGTGGAATTTGAACTTGAACATACCATAAATCATGGTTAAGGAAATATTATTTAGAGGCAAATAGTAATTGTCATAACAATAACAAGTTATCACCTTGCATAAGTATCTTGCCTATAATTAACAATTTAAATAACTAACTACAATGTTGGATACTCTCCCGATATTTGCTGCAACTCTTGATCTGTAATTCTAGGCCAATATCGCGGAAGCAACTGATTCCTTCCCCGTCCTTCAGCAGGAGGCCTTGCTATACGAACCTGGGACACCATGCCTGCATTTGCTTCTAAGCCTGGAGAGAGAGTTGGCCTAGGGGGTTTAGGTAAAAGATGGCGAGATCTAGACGCCAATAGAAGCGGAGGTGACATTTTGCTTTGTTCCCTTTCATCAACAAGAACATTATGAAAGGGATTCGAATTTGCCAAAGGAGCGGCAAGGGTCATAGTCAAATTTGTCTGTGCCAGTGATTCATATATATCTTGCATGTCGCCTGCCTTATAGTTCTCTCCTTTGGCAGTCCTAGATGATCCATTTGACTCATGATGAAATTGTGAAACCAAAGTGCTTCCAAATTCTCCAACAGAGGGTAAAACTTCTGGTTTGATTTCTGTGGAAGGTCCATCCATATCAACATTGTGAGGTTTGAGCCAGCACCTCAGCCCATCATTTTCTGTATAATTCCCAACTTGCATACCCCTTGCATTTAATTGGTTAGCAAGAGATATGTATTGTTGCATACTGACATGTTTTACCTTTGCTATCTCTGATTCATTAGGCTTTTCATTACCAGCAATCTGTCAAGTAAGTTATAATTGCCAATTTTGAGAACATACTACATCAGACTTGAATATTGAAGCATCATTAAAAAATAATCATATAGGTAACAAACAACATCCTATATATGGAAGAACTGATCTGAATTGCAGAGATCAGATCACCGTAAAAAAAATTATCAGATCATTCAATTTACCCTCTAAATGGTAATCGATAATTAACTTACCAATTACAACATGAAATAAGATTCAATAAAAAATAAAAATAAAAAACCCTAAAGTTTAAGACCTGCTATCTATCATCATAAAGAAAACATCATAAATTCTTATTTGTTTGGGTAAGTTGTCAACATCAATAAACAAAACAATATTTCGTTTGTTTCCATAGAGGTAAAATCAATGGTTACTTATATATGTAACATGGTGAACAGAGCTTACTGGTTGAAGTCCTGAATTACTTGTGCAGGTTATACAGCTTACACCACCGGTATCAAGTATTTCAAGCTGTGACTTCGAAGCAACACATCCACAATGGAGACGCTGCGGATAATAGAAAAAAATAGGAACATTAAGGATATCATAGAAGGTTGAAATACTAAAATTATGGGTTAAGAAAATTGATTCACACACACTCTTACCTTGCCACATGAAGTACACTCTCTCCAACCAGAATCTTTTGCATGGAAAATATCACAAAATGCCGATTGATCATAAGCAGAACTAGAGTAGAGAAAAATCCAGTGTAAGAATCTGAGCACAAAGTTGTTTCTAGGTAATTCCCAACTTCAACCAAATATAAAATATTTGCATCCTTACTAAGCATAAAATGCGTAATCAATACATAATCTAAGGGTGTGTTTGATTTGCTAAAAAATAAGGAACTGGACAGGACAACTCCAATTCTATTGTGTTTGATTTTAAAAACGTTTCTGGGACTGGACAAATTGGGGGCAAGAGACAGGACAAAAACTGATAGTCTTATCCCTCACTAAACCTCGGGACAACTTTTTGTCTCAAGTACAAGTTGTCTAAAATACCAAAATAACATTTTGTCCACTATACATCGCACAAGACAAAAAGTTGTTCAATACCTTAAAAGTTTATCCTGTGTTGATCCTAAATGACACATTTTATCAATTTATAGGGGCATAAATGCGTGTGTGAAAATAATAACAGCAACTTGTTCATATATTTTTACTCTGAACTTGCAAGAAAACTGACAAAATATAGAATAACTTTGTAAATAGATTAGCTTATAGTTAGTTACAGTTAGTTGGCATAACAGTTAGGTAGTTATAGTTAGTTGAATAAAGTTAGTTACATTACACCTTACAATACATCTTGTATATAAGGTTCAGTCATTGTAACATTCACATTGATTCATTTTGTATCAATACAAAATTTACACTTTCTTCATTCTCTTTTCTTCTACCTTTAAGCTTTCATTTCCTCCATTAATGGAGTTTCTCACCTTTGTTATGGTATCATCTTATTTCCTTGTTATGGTATCAGAGCAACTCTTTTGAGGAGCTCTGCTGCGCCATACTTTGCTTCCGTCTTTCTCTTCCTATTGTTCCTTTTATTTTTTCCTTCTTTTCTGCTATGGCACCTCGTCGCAACAATGTGGAGGAGATTCCTGCCATTCCTGCTCTTACAGATCATTCTCAGAATCCTTACTATGTTCATCCCAATGAAAGTGCCACTGCTGCACTTGTTTCACCCCTTCTTGATGGTAAGAACTACCATGCTTGGTCACGCTCGATGATGAAAGCTGTGATCATGAAGAACAAGCTTCGTTTCTTGGATGGTTCTTGCCCAATGCCCGATGCTTTTGATCCAACGTATGAGCCTTGGCTCCGGTGCAACAACTTGGTCCTATCTTGGTTGATGAATTCCGTTACTCCTGCTATTTCTCAGAGCCTTGTGTACACTGATTCTGCAGCACAAGCGTGGGTTGATCTCAAAGCTCGTTTTTCGCGCGCCGATCGTGTACGCGTCTCATCTCTGCAACGTGATATCTATGCCCTTCGCCAAGATTCATCTTTTGTCACTGAATTTTTCACAAAATTGAAAGGCATGTGGGAGGAATTGCTGATATATCGTCCTCTTCCTAGCTGTACATGCACGTTTCGTTGTGTTTGTGAATCTATGATCAATGCTCAGAAGTTTCGTGAAGAAGATTTGGTTCTACTCTTCCTCACAGGTTTGAATGATCATTACTCTATGGTTCGTTCCCAAATTCTTTTAATGGAACCCTTTCCTCAACTCAATTCTGCATTTGGTATGATCATTCAACATGAAAACCTTATCTGCTTAGATTGTAGTGATGATCAGGTTAATGCTTCTGTTAATCTTGCCAAGAAAGGTTATGGCAAGTATCCTTCTTCCAAGAGTGATAAACAATGCACTCACTGTGGTAAGAATAATCATACAGTTGATAATTGTTTTCGAAAGCATGGATTTCCCCCAGGTTATAGGTTCAAGGATGGCACAGTTGTTGGTAGCAAGAATCAAGGCCAGGCTAGTGTTAACTATGCTGATGCAGATGATAGTGATGCTAGGAGCACTGTGGATAATCGTGTAGCAACCTTTAGCACTGAAGAGTACCAAGCCTTGATGTCTTTGCTTCGATCCAACACCAAGCCTGCAGAAGGACCTTCACAAGTGAATAGCATTTCAAAGTGTGTTGCTTCCTCTTACAACAATACTAAGCAAGGTATTGTTTCTAATCACCTAAGTACATGGATCATAGATAGTGGAGCTACTGATCATATATGTGCTACCCTAAGTCTATTCACTTCTTACACAAAAGTTCAAGCTATTCCTGTAAAATTGCCTAATGGAACTGTCGTGACCACTGAGATCATAGGCAATGTCACACTTACATCTGAACTCACTTTGAAGAATGTACTTTACATACCCCTTTTCAGTTTCAATCTCATTTCTGTTTCAAGAGTTGCACAAGACTTGAATTGTGTATTTGCTTTCACTAATGACTTGTGTTTTATTAAAAATTCCCTACAGAGGATGATTGGTTCGGGTAGAATGATTAATGGGCTATACTACCTTGAAGGAACACAATCTATAGTTCAACCTTTGTCAGGTAAACAATGTAATTCTGTAGCTATTCCTAAGACTGCCTTATGGCATTTCAGACTTGGTCACACATCTGTTACTAGACTAGAGCTTATGCAAAAGTTGTATCCTGATATTGAAGTAAATAAAAGTGATTTTTGTTGTGATATCTGTCATCTAGCTAAGCAAAGAAAGTTACCTTATGCTCTTAGTCATAGTAAAGCTTCTCATTGTTTAGAATTATTGCACATGGATATTTGGGGTCCATTCTCAACTCCCACACCTCATGGACATAAGTATTTTCTTACTATTGTGGATGATTTTAGCCGGTTTACTTAGATCATATTAATGAAAGTCAAATCTGAGACTGCTTCTAAGATTCAAGATTTCATTCAATTTGCTGAAAACCACTTCAGTCACAAGGTCAAAATATTAAGAAGTGACAATGGTCCAGAATTTGTTTCCTTATCAAAATTCTATCTTAGTAGAGGTATTGTACACCAAACCAGTTGTGTAGGTACACCACAGCAAAATGGTCGTGTGGAGAGGAAACATCAATGTATATTGAACATAGCCAGAACCTTATTAACTCAGTCACATTTACCTTCTACATATTGGGGTTATGCTGCCTTACATTCAGTCTTCATCATGAATAGGGTACCCTCAAATGCAATCAATGGTAGAATTCCCTTTGATGTCTTGCACAACAAGCTACCTGATATTTCCCAAATGAAAGTGTTTGGCTGCCTATGTTATGTATCCTCTCAAGACATTCACAGATCCAAGCTAGACCCAAGAGCAAGAAAATGTGTCTATCTTGGCATTAAACCTGGCATGAAGGGCTATGTTGCTTTAGATCTGCACAATCATGAGATTATAGTATCTAGAAACCTTCAATTTGAAGAAACAATATTACCTTACCCTATCAATCCTTCTAAACCTTCCTGGGAGTACATGGTGCCTCCTACCACTACTCACCCTTCACCTATTGCACCTATAAAAACTACAAATCACCATGAAACCACAAATAACTCTTCAATTCACCCTGACACTTCACCTCTCACACCCATTTCACTTAGTGATTCTGACACCTCAACACCACCTTTACCTTATAATACAAATGAATCCACTAGCTCCACATCTGATACTTCCTCTACCTCTGAACAGGAGCTTATATCTGCTCCATCTTTACCATCTCCCATGCCTGTTAGGCAATCCACTAGACCAAAACATTTACCTAATCATCTATTGGACTACTACTGCAACTCTGTAGTTCATAAGACACCCTACCCCATTTCACAATATATCAGCCATGATCACCTCTCCTCACCCTATTCTTCCTTCTGTCTATCCCTTCTTACTGAAGAAGAACCAAGCAGTTATGCAGAAGCTTCTCAGCATGATTGTTGGAACAAGGCAATGCAGACAGAACTGACAGCTTTAGCTAACAACAATACTTGGAAACTTGTGGAATTACCAACAGGAGTGAAACCTATAGGCAACAAATGGGTTTATAAGATTAAAAGGAAACCTGATGGCACTATAGACAGATACAAAGCCAGGTTAGTGGCCAAAGGATACAATCAAATAGAAGGTGTTGATTACTTTCAAACTTTCTCACCAGTAGCCAAAATGACTACCATCAGAACTGTTCTAGCTGTTGCTTCTATTCAGAACTGGCATATTCACCAATTGGATGTTGACAATGCATTCCTTCATGGTGATTTAGATGAAGATGTATATATGAAAATTCCACCAGGTTTGACAGGAGCTACTAGTACTCAGGTCTGCAAACTCATCAAATCACTCTATGGCCTTAAGCAGGCAAGCAGACAATGGTATGACAAATTGTCCAAATTTCTCATCACCATTGGTTACACACACATGCCATCTGATCCTACTCTTTTTACCAAAAGAACTGAGGCAAGTTTCACCACCTTACTTGTTTATGTGGATGATATAGTCCTCACTGGCACTTGCTTGACTGAAATTCAATCCACTAAGTCACAGCTACATGAGGCATTTGGTATAAAAGACATTGGAATTCTCAAGTTTTTCCTTGGTTTAGAAGTGGCCCACTCTCAACAAGGAATCACTCTATGTCAGAGAAAGTATTGTCTAGATCTGTTGACTGAAACAGGTACCTTAGGCTGCAAGCCATCTAGCATTCCAATGGATCCTAGCAATAGATTGCACAAGGATGATAGTGAACCACATCCTAACATCACTGAGTATAGAGCCTTGGTTGGTAAGCTGCTCTACCTTACTTCAACCAGGCCTGACATAGCTTTCCTTGTCCAACAACTATCCCAATTCCTGGATGCTCCTACTACTGCACATTTCAAAGCTGCTCATAAAGTTTTGAGATATCTCAAGGGTAATCCTGGCACTGGTCTGTTCTTCCCCAGAAATACTACCCTACAACTCATGGGGTTTAGTGATGCAGATTGGGGAGGCTGTCCTGACAGTAGAAGGTCAATCACAGGCTATTGCTTCTTCATTGGCCAATCATTGGTTTGTTGGAAATCTAAAAAGCAGTTAACTGTGTCAAAATCCTCTTCTGAAGCTGAATATCGTGCACTAGCCTCAGCCACTTGTGAGCTTCAGTGGTTATCTTACTTACTGAGAGATCTGCAAGTTCAGTTTGAGAAGCTCCCAGCACTATATTGTGACAGCCAGAGTGCTCTACATATTGCTAGCAATCCTGTCTTTCACGAACGAACCAAGCATTTGGACATAGATTGTCACATTGTTAGAGAGAAGCTTCAAGGAGGTCTCATGAAGTTGTTACCTATCTCAGGCTACAATCAAATTGCAGACATCCTAACTAAAGCACTACATCCTGCCAACTTTCATAGGTTATTCTCCAAGCTTGGCCTTATCAACATCTTTCGGCCTCAGCTTGAGGGGGCGTGACAAAATATAGAATAACTTTGTAAATAGATTAGCTTATAGTTAGTTACAGTTAGTTGGCATAACAGTTAGGTAGTTATAGTTAGTTGAATAAAGTTAGTTACATTACACCTTACAATACATCTTGTATATAAGGTTCAGTCATTGTAACATTCACATTGATTCATTTTGTATCAATACAAAATTTACACTTTCTTCATTCTCTTTTCTTCTACCTTTAAGCTTTCATTTCCTCCATTAATGGAGTTTCTCACCTTTGTTATGGTATCATCTTATTTCCTTGTTAAAAACTACATCAAAAGACTCATGTGCAGAAGCATATATGTATTAATTTCAACAATCTAATTTCTAATTATCATATGATGACATCTCGTGCTTATTCAACATGATTTGAACAGTGAAATTTCAACCAAAAAAGGAAGCCCTGTTCCAATCTTCAAAATCACACAAAGAAACAAACAAGTCATAAATTATCTGATTTTTCATTTGTTTTCTTTTTAATTTCTTAGCCCATTTTCATTAAATCTTATGCTACATCGTATTTATCACCAATAACTATTTTTGGGTCATTTACTAAAAATATATCAGGATAATTAATATGCTAAAAACATAAATACGTGCCAAAATTACGTTTTAAACTATAATCCGCAGCCACAATCTCCTTTGATGATATCAACAACAGCAACCACATACATTTTTTTAACAAACAAAAGCAAAAAGTTAAAGCGCAAAAATCGCCAACTATGAAAAATCAGAAGAAGAAAAACAGCTATAAAGGTCAAAACGACAAAACGGTGGTTAAGATTTACTTAATTCAAAAATAAATCAACAAATTCAAAAATAAAACCCCAAATTCAACTTAATAAAAAGAAATTCATAAACTAAATTAAATATTACTATTCCTAAAGTTGTAATTCACTGTTCAGTCATTTACAATTTCATATCAACGCACGCGTATCAATTTGAAATCTAAAGAAATCATTACCCGCACTTATCACATAGATCGGCGAATTCACCGGATCGAAGTAGCCAACCTTTACGCCACCGAATCGACGTAGATGTACCACATAACACGTTCATGCAACACCTTGACTCCATTTTCAGCTCCAATTCCACAATCTTCACAACAAAATCAATTTCAAAATATTCAAAACCCTAACAATTGAATCAACTTAAAAACTAACCGAGTTCAAAAATAGAAATCAAAATCAAAATCAGAATCCAAAGTTCTATCGAAATAAACCGAACTACGAAGCTCAATCTCGTCGCGGTAAGTTCGCGATGAAATTTCAGCTTACCGGCGGTTATGAAGACATGGCGGCGGTGGCGCGTGTGGTGCTGTGGTTTACGATTTGCATTTGCGAGAGTGGAGAAGTGAGTATTGATTTGAAGTTAGTTGGAATCTAACGGAAGGAGAAAGAGTGGAAAGAGAATTGAATTTGACGGTTATTAGAGAGAAAATGAAGGTGTGGAATTAAGAGAGAAGCGTGTGCATGCAGAATAAGAGAGAAAATAGAAAGAGGAAGTAAAATGCATGCACGATGAGCTAGATGATTATACTTCAAGACTTGGCCAACTCCACTACTTGCTTCTAAGAATTTACTTTAATTATTTTAATTTTTAACTTTTTTTTTTATTATTTTGGTGAAAGTTTAATTATTAATTAATTAATTAATATTGACATCATTATCATCACATTGTTGTTGTCATATTGTTGTTGTTGTTTTTGTCCTGTAACTCCTGTTTTTGTCGGACTGAGAGTTTGGATTTGGACCAACAAGTTTGATCAAGTACAAAGGATTACGTTAGATTTGCAATTTAGAGAAGTGCAATATGTTTTCTATTTTTATATTTTAAAATATGTGTTTATTTTTATTATTCTAAAAAATGCATCATTTTTAAGTAGTATTTCTTCTCACATCTTTTGTTTTTATTTTTTAAAATATGTGTTTATTTTAATCTACCAATAAGAAGATGTGAGACTTGTAAACGAACAAAATGATGATGGAACATTTTTTTTAGTATGTTATGGAACTTATACAAATAATTGTGATGAAAAAAAATGTTAGTCAAAGATGATGTATTTTTTAAAAATAATAAAAACAATTTGAGCTCAACATCAATTAAGTTTTATACAGATGCAATATCTTCAAACGTTTTTCTCTCTTCCTATGTAGAAATGGAGTGGAAGATAATGTTTGAAGAAGTTAATATAAAATTGCATCAATGTTGACACACAATTTTAACAATAACACGACGTCTATAATTTCTTCTAACTACTATATTGTAAACTTTCGATATAAGAAGCTTATAATTTTATTCAATTCCAATTTGATAACACCACCAGGTTAAGAGAAAAGCTAAACATCGATCTCATTAGACTAAGTAGCTACGTACATGCATGTACATGAGTAGTTATAAGATCAAAGGAAAATGCTATGTGTCGCGAAACATATCATCACGACTAATCACGAATCACTTGCCGCACACGTACCAACTTACCCCTTGTTTTCAGGCTAGTAACACATATTTCAACTAATGGATATTATCTCTCATAACCTATACACACAATCACCCGTGTTTCCAGGCCAGCAGCAAATTTCATTGGTTAAATTCAATTCTAGATCATTTCGTGAAATTATCTCTCGCTATAAATAACATTGCTCTAAGATCAAATCCACATCTGAAATTTGGGCCCGTTTGATGCTCTTGATATGATAGAAATAGGATATGATAAGGAGTTGAATAAGAACTGAATAGGATAGTGGCATGATAGACACTTATCACGTTATGTATTTGATGCTTAATCTTCTTAATCAACGTTCCACAAACATAAAATTGAAATATGAACACGAGAGAGAGAGAGGAGAGAGAGAGAGAGAGAGAGAGAGAGAGAGAGAGAGATGAGTGAGAGAGAGAGAGAGAGATAAGAGAGTGAGGGAGAGAGAGAGTGAGAAAAAAAAAATAAGGATTCACTTATTCTTCCGCTGACAGGATAATTCTAACTCAGCAAAAACTCGGGATATTAATTATCACTACACCATTTTTCACTTTCTGCAACGCCTCAAAACCGTAGCTAAAAGCATAATAACCGTTGCCTAAATGTTTAGACAACGGTTTTTCAGGCGTGGGATATACGGCCGTTGCCTATTCTTTTGGCAACGGTTTTTTAACTTTCGGCAACCAATGGCAAAAACCGTTGTCTAAAACATGGGAAAAGGCAACGAGTTTTGAATCTATTTTATACAACGGTTTCGTTTTGGCCACACTTATAAACCGTTGCCTGTTCTTAGATTTATATCACAATTAGATTTAATAAATAAATTAAGGCTTTAATAATGGTGCTTATTTTGGCCTTTAATAACGCTTAAAAGCATCTTACACGAGCGCTATTGTAAATCTTTCTTTTTTAAACAAAAGCTCTGGAATTGAAAAAATAATACCAATTTGACTTTCAATATTATGCACACACAAGTGAAATAAAAGCTCTCATACATATACATCTATTTCATAAACAATAATTGTTTGTGAGCTACATTCATTAAGTGTACGTATGGTTACATAAGCAATACGACTAATCACAGCTCAACAAATGAAATAAGCTTCAACTTGTTTGTGAGATATACAACCACTTTTTGGAAGTTAAGTTTGAGGACTTGAGGCAGAGGGGGCACTGTCTTGCTTTCTTTTCCCTCTTCCATTTTCCAAACTAAATCAGCATGCACATTTCTCATGTTAACAAATTTTTGCTAGTGAAATTGATTATCTGAAGAAAGTCCAAGAAAATATTGTCATACAAATCTACATACATGTGGAAGCAAGCTATGTGTTAAATAAATAAAAAATATAGAATCAAGTCAAATAACAAGATTGCAACAGTAATATCAAGGTATTATAATAAGTATCAAGGCATTATAATATATATATATATATATATATATATATATATATATATATATTATGATGAAACTTTGACTAAATGTTTTCAACAAAATTTATGGCTTGACAACTTTCCACTACAAGTATTCAAATTAAATGACCCATTAAGAGTCATAAAGACATTATTCCTAGACAAAATTGAAGACAAATCATTGAAGTTACCTTCTTGCATCCATGACTTCAAATAGAAAAATTCTCCTAAACTAGAACGCAAACTACCACTCCAAAGGCAGAGGAACAGCAGACCATAGTTAATCAAACCGGCCACTAGAATCGAAACCTTATAATGTTAGAGTTTACAGAAAACATGAAAATGAAAAGGAAAAAAAATAAAATAAGATTAATAAAATATAGGCATATAATGAAACCAACCATGTAACATTAGCAATTCATCCTTTGATATATACAATTACATGTTTATAACATCAATAACTGTAAAAGTTAACATGTAAACTAAAGCAAATCTCATGAGAAGAGTTCATAAGTAAGCATAGCCAAGCAATTCAGACTTAAGGAACCACACATAGCAAAACAAATGTCATATTAATTAAACAAATAAATGTGTTCAAGAGCAAAACTCCAATACTAATGTACAATAATATTTTCTCCCAAACTGTGACACCACAACACATACCAGGGAACTTGAGACAAAGCAGCATATTTACAGAATTGCTAGCACCAGAACTGAACCAATTAGATACACCCAATCAGAAACAGAACTTAAAACTTGCAACCAGCTTGCACCAAAAAAGAAACAGCAGATACGCGATACCAGGCAGAAACATATATATCGAAGCTTAAATCCCGACTGAGAATCAATATTCTGTAGGGGATGTAAACTTCCTCAGATGTCATAGAAAAAGTGAAGAAAAAAACCTCATTTCAATTCAATATGATCGTTTGCAACACATGCATCTTAAACACCAATTGATTAATCATCCTACAAGTTAACAAAAAAAAAAATGGTTTATAGCCACGAGAATTCAAGATATAGGGGAGTTTAATTCTAAGAAATTCACTTCACTGTATCATTCAGAATCTTCGGTATAGATTTTTTCACTTCATAATTTGATTTGCGTCATCTAAATCCTCTTTATGTACCATTGTCAGAGCAAGTAATGTAAGAGATTACATTTTTCAATGCTAGAAAAATACTAGTGATGAGTTTGCAGCTAAAACTCCATTATTGCCTTCCCCAAGACTGAATTAAGTTTTGGATTTCAATTCTGTTCAGAACTATAAAACAAACATTCAAATGATTATAAGCTTTGCCAGAAAGGCTTATCAATTCATGGCTATAAAGGAGGAAAAAATTGGTATAGTAGCAACCCAAACACTTGGAAGAAGGAAAAGATTCACAACAAAGGAACTAAAGTCGGTAATTAATCGAATCTGAACCTAAAAACACAATATAACAATAAATACTACCATATACTCATGAGTATACAATTTATCAAGGCACTGCCCAAAATAAAATCAAAGACTGGAACAATATAAACCCAAAATCAAAATAAAAAATGTTCAAAATTGGTGCAGGAACAACAAAAAACCAGATACCAAACTCAATAAAACAATTGCAAGAAGAAACCCTAAAATAACATGATCAATTAGACTAAAACAATGTCTAAATTCAAAAAATAAGCAGTGCAAACTCAGTACATAGGCAAAACAAAAAACTAACATATATGAGATTATCGTAAAACAGATACGATTAAGGTTTGTGTAAAATTGGGGGAACCTTAAAATTGAAATTTCTAACCTACATTATAACCATAAGATAGCAACAATTTCACATCACACTCATTAAACGGACGAAATCGAAATTGCAAATCAACAAAAAGGTTTCGGAAAGAAGAAAAAAATGAAAGTTAACTGACCAAATGGTGAGACAAATGTTCGCTTGAACATAAGAAGCAAGGCACAAATTTGATTCTCTTGAAGATTCAAGAGAAACATTGGTGAAAAGCTGGGTTTGGGTTTTATTGGAGATGAGTGAAGAACCATGGAGAAGCTGGGTTTAGGTTTTCATTGAATCTAGAGACAATCGATGGCGGTTTTCGTTGATTCGAGAATCGATAATGGAAAGGGAATTTTGCGATTCCGTTGTAGGTCAATTGAGGGTGAAGAGTGATGAAGAAGAACAGGTCGACGGACACAAGAGGGTTTGTGTTTCAATAGAAAATTTATTTTTTATTCGTTTTTTCTTTAAACAAAAAAGGGAGAGGGAATCACCACAAAAAAAGAGGGAGAATTCGCGGCGGGCCTTGAAATTTGATCTGAGCCCATATTTTTTCTAAGTTTTAGGCAACGATTATACAAGCGTGGTCTAAAATAATACAAAACCGTAGCCATAACTGGTTCAAGCGACGCTTAGTTACGAGTTGCCTTTTAAATATGAACAGGCAACGGTTATATTTCTTCAACGCTTGTAAAACCGTCGCCTAAAATGAATAAGCAACGGTTTTCATCAGGATAGAAATCAAAAAATAGTCGTCTGTCAACGTAAATAAAACCGTTGCTTATTGCCCTTTTGGCAACGCTTTTTCAGCCGTTGCCTATTGTTTCGTTGTCTGTGTAGTGTATAAAGGAGTGATAGAATATGATTAAAAAAGTAAATAATTTATCATATCTCATTGATGTATCAAACAAAAAAATTAAAACTGGATATAATACAATTATCATATCTTATTCATTATTCTGACCATCAAACGAGCCATATACATTAATAAGCATATGGGTAACTTATTTGCTAAATTTTCATCAAATAAAAAAAGTCTTTTACTCACATTCCTTTTCTTAAGACGCAAATACATTTCTAATTTCTCTCCTTTTTTTTTTTGCAAAGACTTAATTTCTCTTTTATTAGTAATTTTATTTACTAAATTAACTAATATAAAATATATTTGATGACTAAATTTACTAATTAAAAAAATTAAAACCAAAAAGACTATGATGACAGTGACGAGAAACACTTGGTTAGACACAACACCAAATAAGAGGTGTTGGGCACACATAAATTTTAGAAAAATTTAAAGATAAAATGATTAGTTAATGTTAGATGATGTGACTAAATTATTTAATATTTATTTTTTCTCTTTCATGTGTATGTGTCTAAATGTAATTTATTTGGGCTTGTGCCCAAGTAAGAATTGCTCGAGAGTGAGTTACTGCCATTTGGTTTGCCTATTTTAAAATGAAATAATCATGTGACGTCATTGTGAGAGATGATGACGATGGAATTGTAAAGGATAAACTATAGCACGTCAGGACGCATGAAAGGATTTCGACATAAAATGATTGAATTAGATCCACACACATATCAAAGACTATTATTTAGAGAACTTCCAATGATGCAACTCACCCTTTGTTTTTTGAGTGGGTTTTACAATGTCATATTATTATGAAGCAATTCATCTAATTTTCATTCCAATAGTGCAATCTAAAAGAACTCACAATGGGTCTCATATATTAATTATTTTTATTTATTTTCGTTTATATTTAATTTTTATTTTTTTTTCTTTTCTTTTTTCTGCCTCCATAAGACACTAATCCATTCATTTTTACTTTACTTGTTTCAAAAAAATAATCCTTTCCTTTTCTACTATAGTACAATCAACAATTTCTCTCAAACTTCATCTCTTTCTATTTACCCCAATTTTTAGCAAACAACCGCTAGTTTAATTATTACAAGAAGGATCAACTAGTAAATCCTGGGACATATGGATTGTGCAGAATTGACGAAAACATGTTCATATTTTCTGGGTTAAATCGGATAAGTTGATAAAAACAATAAAATCACTCGACTTAGTCGAATGGGTTTGCTTAAAGTAAAATGCTTCAAAGTTAAATTTGCAGAAAACTTGTAAATGAATTTGCGGATAAAGTTTAAAGAAGAACTTTGAAAAGTAAAAGCATGCAACAAAATAAATTGTAGAAAGGTTTAAAGTGCAGAAACTTTAAATGACAAGGCAAGTAATCAATACTTGAAAAATGTAAATTGCATTGATAATTGTAAAACGTTTACAGAAAATGGTACACAGATTCGTACATGTTCTATATTGCACTCATTTCGCTCGTTGACATGGGTACTCTGAGTTTGTCAGGAATTTGCATGAGAATTGTGAACCCGTTTCTCCTATCAGAAACTAATATTTATAGACAAACTAGAATAATTGCCAAAAACCTACATAACGTCTAACTAAACTCCACGTGTCTTCGACAATTTGAATTCCTTGGACACCTGGCAAGGCTTTCGAACGTTATCCACTTTTGAATATTCTGCTAAGTCCAGAGTATGCTTTCTCCGTACTGCACAATATGTTATACAAGCAAACACACACATATATATAATATTCGACAAATACGTAGCAATGTCGAAGCATTCAAATATATACTTAAATAGGTTCCTGTCGAATTCGACAGCTTCTTCAGACTCGACAGTGAACTTACATACTAAAAGGCTTTCGACGTCGAATGCCTTAATCTTCTCCTGATTTATTAATCAACCAATTTCCAAGAGAATATCAAAATACAATAATGTACATTAAATGAGAATTCATCTTCTCACTCCAATTCATTAATGCCTGTCGAAAATACAGGCTAACAAATTGCCCCCTCAAAAATGCCAGCTTCGACTGCACGTCGAAGACAAAAAGGGAGAAATGGCAATTTTGAAGATACTTTCTTTTCAACTTCTTTACATTTACCAAGACTATGATTGACAAAGAGGCAAACGAAGGCATCAAGTTCTTTAGCCATCCGGCAGCTGTGGATGAAGAAATCAAGACTCTGATGGATTCCAACATGGTTCTCAACGCAGAAGTTGCCTCTTTCAAAAGCTTATATGAAGACTTGAAGAAGCAATTTTAATTCTGTGATGATTTTAGTTATTGTTGTTCTTAGTTTTTTGTCTCAACTGTTTGAACAATTTGTTAAGGTTTTTGGTTTGTAATCTTTGACAATGCCCATTTTGTGGCGAACCAGTTTATGATCACCATTATTTCATTATGTCTCAAGCTTTATTCTTCGTTAATTTTTATTTCTTGCAACGCTGGTTTATACTTCTTCAAGTATTTACCATTTATAATTAATGAACGTTGTTCCTCTGTTAATTCTTCAATTTCATAAGCGTCATTTGAAAAAACTTGAACAACTTTAAAAGGGCCTTCCCAATTTGGAGATCATTTGCCTAAGACTCTATCTTTTTTATCCATTGGCAAAATAACTTTCCAAACCAAATTTCCAACATTAAAGGTTTTAGACTTAACCTTTTTATTATAAGCCTTAGCAACTCTTTCTTTCTGTCGAGTTAACATCTCTAAAGCTTTTAATCTCTCCTCATCTAAATCAACTAATTCGTCTAACATCATATCCCAATAATGATCCCTTGGGATTTCTGCCTGCCTTTGAATTCTAACTGACTGCAGGTGTATTTCGACAGGCAAGACTGCATCATGCCCATAAGTTAGTCGAAAGGGTGTGGTGCTAGTTGATTCTTTTGGAGAATTCTTACATGCCCATAAGACTTGATCTAAAGTCTTGTTCCAATTTCTAGGCTTCTGGGCAATATGCTTTTTAATCAAACCAATAATGATTTTATTAGCAGCTTCTACTTGACCATTTGCTTGGGCATAATATGGTGTAGATGTCAAAAGTTTAAAACTAGTTTGTTGGGCAAATTCAACCATCTTTCGTCCAGTAAATACTGAACATTGATCTGTAGTAATAGACTCAGGTATACCAAATCTATAAATGATGTGACTTTGTATAAAACTAATCATTGCTTCTTGGTCAACATTTGGTAATGGAATTGCTTTTATCCATTTGGTAAAATAATCTATACCAACTAAAATATAACGTTGGTTTTTTGACGAACTTGGTTTAATTTCACCAATTAAATCTAAAGCCCATCCTCTAAAAGGCCAAGGTTTTACTATTGAATGGAGTTCACTTGCAGGTACATGTTGTATACCTGAATGTCTTTGACACTCTTGACAAACTTTAGCAAACTCTATACAATCCTTTAAAATTGTTGGCCAATATACACCTTGTCGAAATAACAACCATTTCATCTTGTGGCCTGCCTGATGAGATCTACATGCACCACTGTGCACATCGGATATAGCCAAATAAGCTTCAGTTTCACTTAAACATTTTAGCAAAACTCCTTCAGGTGTTTTCTTCATTAGTTCATTACCAATGATGACATAACTCAAGGCTCTATATTTGATTTTTCTATTGGTCGTTCCATTTGGATCTTTCAAATATTCGACAAGTTGTTTTCTCCGATCATTATCAGATAGATTGTCAATGGCCAAAATTTCAAAAATTTCTGAATTTTCATCATAATCATAAGTGATATCTTGACTACTGTCTTGTGGTGAGTCTGCCCCCACAAGTTTTGGCATTGACAATTCCATTGAAGTAGGTTGATCAACAATGAGTTTATCTTTAATCTCAATCAACTCTTCTAGTTTTTCACTAGAGATTTTATAACCAGAAGCTATTTGAGCCAAATCATTGGCTTCTTGATTTTCTATACGAGGTACATGTTCAAAGATAACTTGGTCGAAATGTTTTAACAAAGAAATTGCTATGACGAAGTATTTCATCAAGTGTTCTTTTATGCATTTGTATTCCTTTGTCAATTGTTTCAACACCAATTCTGAATCACCTCTGATCAAAATATTTTTTGCCCCCAAGTCTAATAAAATTTCTAAGCCTGCTATTAAAGCCTCATACTCTACTTCATTATTTAAGCAGAACCCATTGATTTTATATTTGAACTTGGTGGGAATTCTGGAAGGAGAAATGATTAAAATCCCAATTCCAACTCCATGTTTATATTTAGAACCATCAAAATATAATTTCCAAGGTTCTGAATCTACATAGTTTTGTGGAGTTTCTAATGCAGAATGATCCACTATAAAATCAGCCACGATTTGGCCTTTAACTGCCTTTAAAGGTTTATAAGTGAGTGAATATTCTGTTAAGGCCAGGGCCCATTTTCCAATTCGACTATGCAGAATTGGTTTAGACAACATATGCTTGATGATATCACAATGAGAATAAACAAAAACATCAACAGGCTTTATATAATGCTTCAGTTTCATACAAGAAAAATACAAACATAAGCATAATTTTTCAATACTACTATATCTAGTTTCAGCATCATTTAAAACCCTACTTAAGTAATAGATGGCTTTTTCTTTACCATTTTCATCTTCCTGAGCAAGCATACTACCCAGTGTCGAATCTGATGCTGATATATACAACTTCATGAATTTGTTCCTTATTGGAGGCATTAACATTGGTGGGTTTGACAAATAACTCTTGATTTCGTCAAAAGCTTGTTGTTGATCTTGCCCCCAAGTGAAAACACTTTCTTTCTTGAGTCGAAGTAATGGCGAAAACGGTTGAGCTTTACCACTTAAATTTGAGATAAATCTTCTCAAGAAATTAATCTTCCCCGGTAAGGACTGAAGTTGCTTTTTTGTAGTTGGAGATTTGGTCTCCATAATAGCCTTTGTTTTGTTTTGATTTATTTCAATGCCCTTTTTGTGCACAACAAACCCAAGGAAATCTCCTGCATTAACACAAAAAGCACACTTTAATGGATTCATTTTTAATCCATATTTCCTCATCTTTTCAAAGGATTTTCTCAAATGATCTAAATGATCATCATTCGACGAGGATTTGACAACTATGTCGTCAATGTACACTTGCATGAAAGTGTCTATGTATTCATGAAAAATTAGATTCATTGCTCTTTGATAAGTAGCCCCAGCATTTTTCAGACCAAAAGGCATCACTACCCATTCATATGTGCCTAATGCTCCTGGGCACCTAAAAGCAGTTTTGGGTACATCATGCTCAGCAATGAAAATCTGGTTATAACCAGAATAACCATCCAACATACTCAAATATTCAAACCCAGCTGCTGAGTCTATTAACATTTCTACCACAGGCATAGGATATTCATCTTTTGGTGTAGCATTATTTAAATCTCTAAAGTCTATGCATACTCTAAGAGAACCATTTTTCTTAATCACAGGCACTATATTGGCTAACCATTCGACATACCTTGCAGTTCTGATGAATTTGCTCCTCAGAAGCCTTTCAATTTCTTCTTTGATCTTCGACATTATTTCTGGTGCGAATCTCCTAGGCAATTGTTTCACTGGCTTTTTATATGGTCGAACTGGTAGTTCATGTTCCACCAACTTTCTGCTCAAACCTGGCATTTCGTTGTAATCCCAAGCAAAACAATCTTTGAATTCCACCAGAAGTTGCACCACTTTTGCCTTTAGATCAGGAGGAACGTTTGCACTAATGTACGTTGGTCTTTTCGTCAGACCATCTCCAAGGTCAATTTCTTGCAAAGGATCCTGTGCTTGCATCTTGTGACTTTGACTGATTGGATCTTTTTCAAATCCTAGGGGTTCGTCATCATAGATGTAATCCAGCTTTTGCAGTTCTGGCTTGTGTTTGCCAAATTTTACATCATTGGCTGCAACAGCCATGTTTTCTGATAATGAATTGGCTTCCAAAGCCATTTTGATTATATTTTCAGCCATATAGGCCGAAATCTTTGCCCAAGTTTGGGACTCAGACATAGTAATCTTCATTGATATCCCACCCAGTTGGGTAGTTATGGCCTTCATATTCGCCATCTTCCATGTCTCCATCTTCTCTTTCCCACAAAAAAACCATGTTTGGGATCCAACTTGATTGAATGGTGAACATTTCTCACTGAACGATATGCAAAATCCCTTTCAGTGCATGGCGAAATAGTCGCCAATTTCTTGTCGAATGAATGCTTTGTGAGATGATGAACTTCAGTTTTGAAGTAGCTTTGGTCTGCTTCAACATTTTCAACAATACCATCATCTCGCCAGATAATCAAGCGTTGGTGCAAGGTAGATGGGACTGCCCCCACGCCATGAATCCACTCTCGTCCTAGGAGCAGATTGTAGTTTGCCTTAGAGGCCACAACCAAAAATAAGGTTGGCCTTATAGTACTTCCAATAACCACATCCAACTGGATTGCTCCTAATGACAAACCAGTTTCACCCTCATAATTCGACAGAACTATGTTGTGAGGATGAAGATCCACCAAGGACTTGCCAATCTTTTTGAGCAGAAATTCTGGCATTAGGTTGACAGCAGCACCACCATCAATCAGTACTTTGTTGATTCCTACATTATTCACTTTAGCTTGTATGAAGAAGGGCTTCAAGTGATTTTTCATGCCTTCATCTGGCTTTTCAAATGTAGTCATTTGGTCTTCCAAAGCACCATTGTTCATTACATAGTAACAGACTGGCCTGTGAAGGGCCATTTGCATTCCAGATTCTTCTTCTTCATCTGTTATTTTAGAACAGACGTCGAACTCTCTTGGCAGAATTGACACAACATTTACTATTATGTCAAGATCAGGTTCAGAATCCAGAAAATCATCAGCTTCCATGTGTTCGTCTTCGACATCATCAGCAACTGAAGACTCTATTTTTGGTTCAACTAACCTCTCTTTCATTTGCTTCTTAGCCAATTCCATAGGTTTCTTCCCGTTACCATCAGCAGTAATCTGGGATTTTTTAGCAGCCAACTTTTTCTGGCGTTGATATCTACGCCATTGAGATCTTGTCATAGGGTTTTTCCCTTTATAGTTATTCCTGTAATCATACTTCCTTGATTCAAAATCTTTCTTGGGATTGGAGTTACTGGAACTTCCTTTTTCAAAATTCCTTTGGCCAGAGACCATGTTTCTTCCATGAACCCATTGATTGACAGGTGTCCTGTTTGAGGGGATAAATGATTTTTGTGGTCCTAACCTTTGATGCACAGGCGCCTGTTGGCTATTCAGAATGTTAGAGTAAGTTGGCCTTTGATTTGGCCAATTGTTTCTGCCCTGACTATGAGGCAAAAATTTGGTGAGGCCTGCAGCAGCCTTTTTGTCGAACATGGCACTACAATGAGGACATAAAGTAGCTTCGCCATCATTCTCCTTGCAGCGTTGCAGGAAATCTAGCAACTTCTCTCCAGCTTGTGGATACACCTCTTCCACTTTGTTTTCGTACTCTTCCTCAGGACTAGAAACTAATTGCCCCCCTTCAGTGAGGTTCAATGCTTCCAACATCAGACACTCGAACGGCTCTGTGTAAGCAGCATCAGCAATCTGTAATGGATTTTCGTCCACCTGCTGTTTAGATTTTGGCTTTTCGCCAAATTTGAGTCTTCCCTCTTGCAGGGCCTTCTGGACCAGATCCCTGAAAAGAACACATTGTGAGGTTTTATGACCCAAAAAATTATGGTATTTACAAAAACCTCTTTTCTTACGTTGTTCCAAAGGTGGAACTTTTAACCCCTTTGGTACAATTATTTGGCCATCAGTGACCAATAAGTCAAAAATTTCATCACATTTAGTAATGTCGAACGTATATGTCTTAGAAACAAATCTATCATTTTTTGGTTCGACAGGATTATTTCCATTTGATGGTTTCAACATTTTACAAGTGTAGGGAGGTCCCGGTTTCAATTCAGCAATATTGACCTCATTATTTTCTATGTAATCCTGACCATCGTCGAACTCATTTTCACTTTCATAAGTTTCTATATACGCCACTTTTTCTTTTTTATGGAATTTAGAATTTCTGACTTTTTCAGCCCTGAGGCGTTCGACCTGTCGAACACGATCTGCTAACTAGGCCATATCTCTTAAATGTTGAGTATCTAACTTCTTTCTAATGGAATAATCAAGGCCACCAGCAGCCATCTCAACCAATTCATGTTCAGGCACTTGAGTAAAGCACCTTGCCTTAAGGAGGCGAAACATATTCAGATAATCATCAATGGCCTCTGAAGTTTTACATTTCATACTGGCTAATTCTTTGAGGCTAATCCTAGATTGTCCCATATAAAATTGTTCATGAAATAGTCTTTCCAACTGAGTCCAATTATGAATTGAATGAGGGGGAAGCGTGGTAAACCACGTAAAAGCATTTTTTGTGAGGGAATTGGGGAAGAATTTCATTCTTAAATCTTCATTATTTGCTAAATTCCCTGCTTCTGCCATATATCTGGCAATGTGTTCGACAGTAGACTCATTAGTATCACCAGCAAATTTTGTAAATTTGGGAATTTTCCATCCCCTTGGTAGTTCTGTCTGCAATACATATTCAGACAATGCTGACACAAAATTTGTCCTATGCAATCCTATATTCAAACCATTTTGGGCCAAGATATTTTCTACTAAGTTGGCCAAGTTATTCTGCCTTACTATGTTATCTTGTCGAACGTTCCTAAGAACATTATCAGCATTTTGGTTTCTATTAACCAACACCACTCCTTGTTCTGGCTGTTCTCCTTCAATGCGTAGTGGCTGGGCTTGAACTTCTGGTTGAATTTCTGGGTTTGCACGAGGAACCCTTTGGTTATTTGGAGCATCAGGGGCTCCAAAAAAGTCTGTCATTCTTCCCATTTGATTGGCTAATAACAGGTAACTATCGTTGGTTGTCTGTAAGATAGGATTAAAAATTGTGCCAATCTGTTGGGTCAACGCGTTCACCATATCATGGTTGCTCTCATCCATTTGTTGCCTTAGTACTGTCATAGAGTTATTTGTCAGATTAAGAGAATTTCCTCTATTTCCCATCGCAGAAGACGAGGGAGAACTTTCTATTGAAGGCCAATTATACAGGTTTGTCATCGTTGTTGTTGGCATTCCAAACTGTGGGTTTCTAGGCAACCATGGTGGTCTTGACGGTGTTCCACCAACGTGACTACCGTCTGTGTATCCATGTGTGTGTGATACGTTTGTTGGCATGGATGACATGTTCAATTGTGTCATTGCTGCGCCATTAGGATTTGGAGGAGGAAATCCTCCTGTCATACTTGAAGTAACGGCAGGCATTGTTGATCCACTGGCGTTTGCACCAATGGTACTGGAATTCATTGCAAGGTTCGAACTTCCGCCATTATTATTATTATTTGGGATACTTTCAGAAGTTGTAGAATTTAGTGCAGGGCCTGTTGGCCCACCAGTAGGATTGGCGTTAGAAACTCCAGATGCTGGTTGACTAGGTTGCCCTGTTACATTCTGGGGGTTTGGAATCAGATTCGTTTCTGCTCCTTTATTATTGTTATTATTAGAAGAATTGCTTGGTGGTCTCACCATTCTAGTACGAGGACGAGTTGGTATTTTTGAGAATTCTGGGAGAGATTTACCACTCCTCAAATGCATATAAAGATACACACACAATCAAATTTTAACACCAAACAACAATTTTGCAAAAAGTTTTCAAAAACAAACTAAATTAAATCACACAATCCAATGGTCCCACTAGGCGTGCCAATTTGTTTACCCCGATTTTTAGCAAACAACCGCTAGTTTAATTATTACAAGAAGGATCAACTAGTAAATCCTGGGACATATGGATTGTGCAGAATTGACGAAAACATGTTCATATTTTCTGGGTTAAATCGGATAAGTTGATAAAAACAATAAAATCACTCAACTTGGTCGAATGTGTTTGCTTAAAGTAAAATGCTTCAAAGTTAAATTTGCAGAAAACTTGTAAATGAATTTGCGGATAAAGTTTAAAGAAGAACTTTGAAAAGTAAAAACATGCAACAAAATAAATTGCAGAAAGGTTTAAAGTGCAGAAACTTTAAATGACAAGGCAAGTAATCAATACTTGAAAAATGTAAATTGCATTGATAATTGTAAAACGTTTACAGAAAATGGTACACAGATTCGTACATGTTCTATATTGCACTCATTTCGCTCGTTGACATGGGTACTCTGAGTTTGTCAGGAATTTGCATGAGAATTGTGAACCCGTTTCTCCTATCAGAAACTAATATTTATAGACAAACAAGAATAACTGTCAAAAACCTACATAACGTCTAACTAAACTCCACGTGTCTTCGACAATTTGAATTCCTTGGACACCTGGCAAGGCTTTCGAACGTTATCCACTTTTGAATATTCTGCTAAGTCCAGAGTATGCTTTCTCCGTACTGCACAATACGTTATACAAGCAAACACACACACACACATATATATATATATATATATATATATATATATATATATATATATATATATATATATATATATATATATATATATAATATTCGACAAATACGTAGCAATGTCGAAGCATTCAAATATATACTTAAATAGGTTCCTGTCGAATTCGACAGCTTCTTCAGACTCGACAGTGAACTTACATACTAAAAGGCTTTCGACGTCGAATGCCTTAATCTTCTCCTGATTTATTAATCAACCAATTTCCAAGAGAATATCAAAATACAATAATGTACATTAAATGAGAATTCATCTTCTCACTCCAATTCATTAATGCCTGTCGAAAATACAGGCTAACACTTTCACAGCAATAAAATCCAGATCTTGAATTTTTCTCAAGCTTCATCTCTTTCACAACAATAGAATTTAGATCTTAAGCAATGAAGTTTCAAATACGGATGTTCTATTGAATTGAGGTCTTGAATTTTTCTATCCAGCGATGAAATATTTTTCTTTCTCATCTCCAACAAATTAAATAAAAATTCAAGATTTGGATTTTGGGTGTTTCTAGCATAAAGTAATTTATGAGGATTTTGGGTTTGTTTATGTTAATTGATGGTGTGGGATGAATTTTATTCAACATGTGTTGGTTAATTTCTTGGTTGTATGTGATTATTTTATTATGGGTTAATAGGTTTTTACCCCCTGTAATGTATGCGAGTTTTGCGTTACCCCCCTATAATTTATTTTTTTTGAGATTTCCCCCTTGCAACCTAAAGATTCTTTGCGTTTGCCCCCTGAACAGCCAACTATGCATGGAATCTTTATTTTCGATGACGTGGCATGCATATGTGGACGCTGACTGGACGAAAATGATGACAAGGCATGTTGAGTTGGTTATTTTTAATTTTTTTTCCATTTATTTTAATTCCACCTATATTATTTATTAATTAACAATTATATAAAAACTAAAAACATAATAAAATTAAATAAAAAAATGCTGCAAAAAGAGCAATAAGAACAAGAACATCATCTTCATCGTAATGTTCATGAGTCATGCCGGAGAAGATGACCGGAGACGGTGGAGGTGCAGCGGCGGCAATTGATTCTCCTAGAATCAAAACCAAACAAAATCTAAACTCTCCATAAATCTCAAATTGAATCTAAAACTCTCAAAATCCCAAATTGATTAACCCTAGATCCCAAATCTCTCCACCATCGTTCACTCTCTTCATCAACAACATAATCACCAATATCTGAAGGCCGAAACGAAGAAGAAAGTCAAGAACAACAACAGCCCAAATCTAACGAAGGCTGAAACAACATCAATAACACCACCAAGAACAAAGCCAAAGTATGATTATTTTTATCGGAGTGAGTGGATAGGGTTTTGAGACTTTTGCATTATGGGACGGGTTGGTTTATGTGTGCTCTGATCAAATGATGAGTGATAAGTGCATATTCAAGTGGGGTGGGGGATTGAGATAGGATAGGAGTAGACGAGGGGGAGTGACCGTACCATACGACAAAACCACTTATCATCAATTTGCAATATACTATAATAGGTAGAAATTTTATATTAGTATTTTCAATTCAAAGATAAGAAAATTGTAGGTAGGGTGTTTGCTAAAATGACACTGCATTCCCTCTTTTCTGTCAAAGAGGTTTAGTATAATTGAAATTGTCCTGATTTGATTTGTTTATGATGTTGTTTATTATATAATTGTTAATTAATAAATAATATAGGTGAAATTAAAATAAATGGAAAAAATTAAAAATAGCCAACTCAACATGCCATGTCATCATCTTCGTCCAATCAGCGTCCACATATGCATGCCACATCATCGAAAATAAAGATTCCATGCATAGTTGGCTGTTCAGGGGGCAAACGCAAAGAATCTTTAGGTTGCAATGAGGAAATCTCAAAAAAAAAAAATTATAGGGGGGTAACGCAAAACTCGCATACATTACAGGGGAGTAAAAGCCTATTAACCCTTTTATTATTATAAAACTGCTAAAGTTACTCAACGAACGTTGCGTCCCGACGTTACCGTGTCTCCACCTTGGCGGACTCCAGTGGTAAAGAACTGAAAAAGTTGGTTTGTCCTTCAACGAACTGAGAAAAAACACACCGTTGGAGGTGCTCTTAGCATTTAAAAATAGGTAAATTCTAATATGGACCACTTCATCAAGTGGTCCATAGTGGATCAATCACAAATAACATTATAATGAATACAAATTTTACTGTTAGATTGAAAGTTTATATCATATAGATCATCTATAGAAAAATTAAAAATCATTTGATATGTTATTGAGACACATCAAGATTAACGGTTGTTAAATAACATAAATCTTGATGGGTCTCAATAACATATCAAATGATTTTCAAAAAAATTTAAAAAATTTATAGATGATCTATACGATATAAACTTTCAATCCAACAGTAAATTTTGTAAAATTCATATTCGGTATATCACTTGTCAAGTGGTCCACCGTAGCATTAGCCTTTAAAAATATTACTAACATTTATCAAATTTTTTACTTTTTGTTTTAAACTAATTTCTCATTTTAAAATAATCAAAATAATTTTTTGATTTTTTTTAAACCAAAGGTATCCTCCGCGCGTAACTGCAGAGACTGATCCTCTCGAGGTAACTGAGATCCATTTAAGAGGTTGACCTCTCCCAACAAATGTTTTTCCATACGTACTGGTCAGGGATCGAACCAAGAATGGTTAAGAGGCCAAGCCAAGCATCTCTGTGGGCGTTAGTGCGATTGTTGATTAGCATTCCGATGGTGGAGTTCACTTCCAAACACGATCATTTTGTCCAGTTTACATTCTCAATAGGTGTTTCTCGGGCACGTCGTTTCTTTTTGCAGCTCATCTGACTCGCGTGTGTCTGGGTTGTGTGGACGGAGAGGAACCACGAGTTATTCCGAGGCTCAGCCATCACTACTTCCCAGTTGTTGGACAAGATCAAACTTTTTTCTCTTAGGTGGTTGAAGGCGACTTGTGTTACCTTAGCTTTCAAATATCATAGTTGGTGGTCTAGTCATTTACTATGTTTGGGCCTTGTATGATCCTTTTCTGATTATCTCTTTGTATATCTATTTGACTCTTTATAAATTTTGATAGTCTAACTTGACACATCTTGTATTAGGGGAATTGTTTTTATATTATATTATATATCTCATTTTGACTTGTTAAAAAATAAAGGGGAATGTTAACCTGTGCCCTTAAGGGCACATGTTAAGAAGACCAATATAGTAAAAAATTTATTGCAATACTTTTGTAGGTAGTTTTTGTATCATTAAATAATTTTGTATCATTAAATGCTACTTTCTATTCTTAGATAACTAATCATGTGCCCTTAGGGCACATGTTAACATGACCCAAAAATAAATAAATAATCAAAATAAATGAGTGAGATTTCATTTAAGGGCCCCTTCTAGAGTGGGTAAGAGTGATGGGTCTCCCATGGTGGGAAAGTGAAAAATAACCTGCTAGTGTAAGTCATCAAGTAATAGTAATATAATAATAAGTTTAAATATTCACACAATTGCCACAATTGTGATATTTACAAAGATTTCCCATACATATCTTAAATTGTGATTTAAACACTATAAAAATATTAAATGCAATTTTATATTATTTTTAAATTTTCCAAACCTTCCCACCTTATGTTTCCCAATTTTTCTTTCTATCAAATTTTAGTTTGGGTAACTTTAATTAGTTAAGGGACCAATATGAAATTAATAAATAAGTTAAGAGATTAATTGTTTAATTTAGCCAAAAAAAAAAATCTCAATTGCATATTTGAGTATTATAAGGTTCTCAATGACCCGAGTCAACTCACAAATAGTTCGAAACTCAATTCGACAATTAATTTGTTAAACTTTGTTCATAAACCAAATGAGTTGAACTTGGATTTGAGCTAAAAAAAATAGTTTGTAATGAAGTCGAAGCGAGTTTCAAGTTGAACCAATTCTTAATGAGTCGAACTGAGTCGAAGTCATTTCCAGTCGTAATTATACTCCCTCCATCCTTATTTATAAACAAATATAAATAAAAAATTGCATCAAATATAAGCAAGAGTTACCAAGATAAAATTTATAAAAACTTAACATTTCTAGATGTACCATCATTAATTGTTTTAATTTTTTACATTATTGAAAATTCACACTACAAATAATATGAGAGTGTGTCGATTATAATTTCCAGCTAGGATATTTACCTTTTAGTTCAATAAAAATCGTGTGAAAATGTGTCGATTACTATTCCTTACTAGTCTTTATCTTTTAGTTGACCTAAAATCATGTGAGAATGTCTTGATTACTATTCACGGCTAGTCTTGTAACTTTTAGTTGATCTAAAATTATGTGAGAATAGGTCGTCCCTATTCACGGCCAATCATTACCTTTTATTGGACCTAAAATTGTGTGAGAATGGGTCGATCACTATTCCCAGCTAGTTATTACCATTTGGTTGACCTAAAATCGCGTGAGAATTAGTCGATCGCTATTCCCGACTAGTTATTACCTCTTAGTTGACTTAAAATCGTGTGAGAAAATGTCTATCACTATTTCCAGCTAGTCTTTACATTTTAGTTGACCTAAAATAATCTTTCTATTTTACAAATTGCAATCAAAATTCAATAACTGGAAACAGATAACTAGAAACATAGACAAATCGATACGTTTTGTTTGTTTCTTACACAAGAGATACAATTTGTTTAATAAAAGTAAAATTACACCGACAATCATTTTCTATTTATTTGTAACATATTAGTTTTTAACTTTTTTTTTTTTTTGGGTCTCATTTACATTCTTTATCTATCAAAATATGCACATTTTAATCCTTTTTACTCCAATGCTGAAATAATACTTTTAATTATAATCTTAAAAAAAATTAATAAAAAAAAAAAATCATGAATCTACAAACATCGTCATCCTCATTTTTAACATCTTCATCATCTTATTTCATAAATTGAAAAAAAAAATGTCCACTCAAAAAATACAGTTCCAAATTACTTACATATTCTCATTATCATCTTTTAAAATCAAAATCTAAAATTATCAAATCTCAATGAACCAAAAATTTATCAAACTAAAAGGAAAAAGGGATAATAAATTGTACAACATCCTCATCCATGAATGCAAAAGTCTTAAAGTTCAATAGCACTGTTGCTAAATTTTTTTGTTTTCCGTTTGTTCACCTATGAATGCAAAAGTCCTAAAATTTCTTTCTTCCTTCAACAATCTCATCAAATAATCTTTCAAATTCTCAATTTTGTCTCTAAGAACAACAACATTTTGCTACTTCACAATAATCACTCTCTGCTGCAGCAAATCCAAACACTTCAAAATCTCAAATTTAAACTCCGAATTCTATCTTTCATCTCCAACTGGTCCAGCTTCAAGTATATTTCCCGTTTTTCTATCGATCTGTAGACCTCTCTCTGTTTTGTTACTTCTCCCTTGGGTTATTTGAAGGTTTTGTTTCTAGGTTTGTTGTTGGTGACGAAGGTTATATATCTGAGATTAAGCTTTGAAGGTTACTAAGGTTTTTTTTTTTCTATGTTCTTTGAAGGTTTTTTTCTCTGGGTTTAATGTTGATGTTGATGATGTTCATGAAGATTTATGAATTTCTTTATTTTTAATTAAAAATTATTCTAAAAATTAATGTTATTAATAAAAGTATTATTTCAGAATTTTTTTTCATTAACAAAATGATAAAAGGATTAAAATGTATACATTTGATTTTGATAGATAAAGTATATAAATAAGATAAAAAATAAAAATAAAAGATTAATTTATTACAAATAAATAAGATAAAATATTTTGGGTGTACTTTTGTCTTTAATAAATATGTTTTTCTTTTAATTTTAATAGATTAGGATGAAACTTCAATAATAGAAAATGTAAGGATTATATTGGTGATGGACTAATTTTGATTAGTTAAAAACAAGTGGGCATTACTACAAATTAAATTTAACCTAGAGAACACTACACCTTCAAGTTGCAAGTAATTCATCCTATCCATTAATTATTTTAATAATAAATCTAATGGTAAAAAAGCAATTTCCCATAATGGGAGACCTATATTACTCACCCATGCTAGACTTGGCCTCATTTAAGATTGTTTAAATTTACAAGCAAATAAAATATTTATTAGTTGATCTCGAAATATGAAAGATGTTGATAAAATTAAATGTTAATCCTTACTAATCAATGTGATCATACCTACTCTCGTACATTTTTGAGATTTTATCTACAAATTTGAGTGATGGCTTACAAATGTCTTGTCATTATATTCCTTTACTGTATCAAAATTATAAAATTATTTTGTGGTCTCTTTTGTTTGCAACTTAGAAAATTTTCAATGGAATTAGGTTTTTCTCTATTAAAATGAACACTATCATTTGAAGAGAGATATGAATTCTAACCCACCCTTCAACACCGGATAAATAACTCTTATCTTTTCTCGTTTCTCGTCCAAATATTTATTCTAATCTTTAATTTCTCTCTTAAATGGAATAAAGTTACTGAATTAATCTCTAAATTCATTTCCTTGACAGTTCAACATATTATGAATAATTTAATCTGTCAAAAAAAAATAAAATATTATGAATAATTTAAGTAAGATTCACAATGCTACGTCGTTTTAAAACAACTCATTTATTTGCCTTTTATTTTCATTGCACAACCCCCAAGAATCTATGCCTGGTCTCATAATTTATGTAAGGTAACAAGTTACTTAATGAAACCATTGTTCTTTCATCAACTTTCTATCATGTCATTCTCCTCCATTGGTAAGACAAGTTAATAAGACACATTAAATTAAAGAACTCTGATCAAATGAGTTATGAATTCCTCTCCTTGATGATGTTATACATTAAACTAATTAACTTATCTAAACTAACTATATTCCAAACTAAATTACTAGCAAACTAATTCTTTTATAGTATGTACTAAGAGACAAGTTAAAGAATAAACTTTCAAAATAAGTTTTAAATTGTTAAAGAGATGAATATACAACTTTCAAACTAACTAATATATTTAACATGAGAAGTGTTAATGTCCCACTCTGTCAAATAACCACTTATCCCAAAAACTTAAGCTGTTAGGATTTGGCACATCAATGGTTTTATATTATTTCTAACACGCCCCCTCACGCAAGAGCCCATTTGGGCTTGAAGCGTGGATAATGCATAGGTCCACCTACCATATGCTTAAAAATTCCACTTTTAATTAGAAAGTGAGAGGAGCGGGAATCGAACCCTAGACCACTTAGTCATAAAGGCTCTGATACCATGTCAAATAACCACTTATCCCAAAAACTTAAGCTGTTAGGATTTGGCACATCAATGGTTTTATATTATTTCTAACAAGAAGCCAATAACAAGAAGCCACCTCACCTTTATTATTTATTCTATTATCTGTTAACTTGTTCTCTGCACGTTCTATTTTTTTACTTAGAATTAAAATTAAAATTTAACTATTCATCTTCTCCAAGAAAATCCAAGGTCTCTATGATGGAATTGCCATGACTGTCTCAAAATAAGTACCAGATCTGCTGAATATAACAAAACGTGTTTACTGCTTTACAATTTACAAGTGGGTAATTTTTCCATACATTTAATCTCAGAATTAACTACCCCACACCCATTCTACCAAAACAGAGAATTTGACCATGTATTCACCATTTCTCACCTTGATGAAAGCTTTGTCGATCATAGGGTCGTCTTGTTAAGTTTGTTGGGTGTGCATTTTCTTTGGATAATATTCCAACAAGATAGACAATTTGAATCTACTATATTTCTGGTTCTTGGAACCCTTCAAAATCTATTTGTGTTCATAAAATATTAAGGGAGTACTTTTATCAAAATCTATTTGTGTTAGATTTGAAAAAATGTTAAACTTTTTAATATTTCAGATCTTTTGGAGATGAACAAATTTTTTTCAAGAGACATTGTTGTAATTTTTTTCCAGCAACAATTTTACCCTTCAAGCCTTTCACATCTTTCAAAACGTCTCTAGAAAAAAATAGAGGAGACTGCGACAATGAAATCATTGATAAGGATCTGGAAATTATAGAAATAAAGAGTCAAAAAGGTTGGTGTTGCTTTGTTGAGAAATGAGAACACAACTACTTGAATACCTTTTTTTTAGGGAGCTTTTCTACCGGTACACTAGATTTTTAAAATGATAAATAAATAATAATTTTTATAAATTAAAAATTTAGTTATTGACTATTATATTTTAGAAAACATAATTTTATAAGAAAAATCACAATATCATTTTTTATAAACATGATACTAATTTTTTTTATTTTTTCATTAAAAAATTCAATATTCGCTATTATAAATAATAAAAATTCAAAAAAATCAAATTTTATTTTTTTGACAACTTTGATGAATAATATATAGTTATTATAATATATTATAACGTAGAAAAAAAAAATCTTCTAAAATATACTCATTTGTTTATTAATTTAAAAGCAAAGTGTACCGGTACATTAGAATTAGTTTATTGTACCATAGAATTTGTCTTTTTTTTAATTCTTATTTTATTAAATTAAATTAAGGAAGTGTTTTCTGACTTTTTTCTCAACAGGGAAAACCGGTTGTCAGTTCCAGTACTTTAAAAGGATGGTGACGTGGCCCAATAACTAAGGGTGTGTTCAATAGAGTGTGCTAGAAAGTGTCTCTATAGCATTCCTCATTTAACATTTGATTCTTAACATCTTTAGACACAGATTAGTATTATTATTATTTTTTCCATAAAATTAATATTTTATTTATAATAAAAGCTTTTACATATTATGAGTACGATCCCCAACGAATATATATATATATATATATATATATATATATATGAAAAAATACTTGTAAAAAATATCAACTATTTAAATATATCTCAATTATTTTGATTGATAGATTAGTTTCTATAATTACATGTAAACATTCTTTAATTTTACATCAACAATTAAAATCCAAAATGACTCGTTCACTCTTTGTGGAAGAAGTAGGGGTGTTCGCGGTGCGGTTTGATTCGGTTATGAGCGAAAAAGTCATCCTAACCGCGAGATAAAAAAACATGCGGTTTGGTTTTGTTCGGTTGGATTTTAAAAAGTCATCCAAACCAAACCAAACCAAACCGCGGTTAGGATCGGTTCGGTGGCGGCGGTTTACGGCATAAAAAATTTCTATGATGATCACTTGACACACACATGAACTTGTTACAAAATAACATTACAGTATCAATAAAAGTTGTTTATTCAAAATAACATTATAACACCTTACAATTTTAAATATCCAAAAAAGAGCTTGAAGTTCCAAAATAACATCACATTATCGATAAAAATTGTTGATATAAAATAATATTACAATACTAAAGTAATATTACAATACAAAAAATAAGAACGACTTGAAGTTTCATTAATTTGGTGGACTGACTTGATAATTAGACTATGTATATTGGATTATAATAGAAACTTAAAGGAGTTTTCGAGGTATTGGAATATAATATAAACTTAATTCGGTTCTAGCGGTTAACCGCGGCTTTTGCGGTTTTAGCGGTTGGCGGTTTTGCGATTTGCGGATCAATAAAAAAGTCATCCAAACCAAATGCGATTTTTGCGATTTTCGATTTGGATTGGTTCAGTTTACAGTTTTACTTTTAAATTGGTTTAGATACGATCACCCCTAGAAAGAAGTGATAAATTGAAAAGGAGGAAAGGAATTCAATTAAGTGAGAAGTCAATATCCAACAAGAGGAAGGACAAGGACAGAACGGATATAAGTGCAGTATCTATGTATCTATCTCCATTTATTCAGTTCGTGTGCGCATGTCTAGTCAGAATTCATAAATACTCCCTCCCTTATATAAAATATATGTCGTTTTGACCATATTACACAAATTAAGAAATGTAATCATTGTTGTATAGAAAAGAGAAATTATGAGTAAGTTTACAAAATTATCCTTCATTAATTGTATGGGAAAGATAAATGAAAGAAGAGAGAAATAAAAAGTTAAGGGTGTAATAGGAAAAATATCATTAAATGATTCATTGGAATTGTAAAACGACTTATATTTTGGAACAGATTTTTTCTCCAAAACGACTTATATTTTGAAACGGAGGGAGTACTGTCCGTACATTATTAGGACATATATATATATATATATATATATATATATATTTTTTTTTTTTTTTTTTTGCATTCATTAACATTAAAATAAAAACATACTTTCTTTGTTTTAAAATATAAATAAAACGAGTTAAATTTTTTTGATATATTTAATTTAAAATTTAGACTAAATATATTTATTTTTATTGACTAATTTTTATTTATATTTATGGTACGAAGAAAACACATAATTTAAAGGGTTAATAGGTCTTTATCCCCCTGCTAAGAGGGCGTGTTTTGCGTTACCCCCTGCTAAAAATTTCTTGAAGATTGCCCCCTTGCAAAGTTTTTTTTTTTGGTTTCCCCCTTTTCCTCTCTTGGATGCAAGAAATTTGAACTTTTTAAATCGGTTGAACAAAATAACCGATTTAAAAAACATAACTTTTTAAATCGGTTGAACAAAATAACCGATATAAAAAGTGCACTCAAGGGGAGAAACCAAAAAAAAAAACTTTGCAAGGGGTCATTTTTCAAGAAATTTTTAGCTGGGGGGTAACGCAAAACACGCCCACTTAGCAGGGGGTAACAACCTATTAACCCTAATTTTAAAGATTTGAGTTGTTCTATTTAAACATTAAAATTAAAATACAAATATTTTGTGTGAGATTCAACTTTGCACAAAATTAAAATAATATATTTAACATAAATATTTTGAGTTTATTTCGTATCTTAGGTTAAATACAAAATATGTTAAATATTGTATATAACCTAGGATACGAAACTTTTCATAAGAATATTTAAACAAGAGAATTTTGTTTTTTAGGCCCTTCTAGTTTAATTTCAAGTCCTCCTTGGTGATCAAAATATCCTTATGAAGGGATTCGTATCCTAAAATACAAAATAACTCAATTTTATATCATAGGATAAAAAAATAATGTTAAACAAGTCAATGTCCGATAAGCCTATCTTGTTGGGAACGTTTGAGCCTAAAAAACCATAATTTCGTCCCGTAGGATACGAAATAGGTTTTTCTTTTTTAAAAAAAAATATGAAGGTTTCGGAACCAAGGTGACGAAAACGCTTAATTTCGTATCTTAGGATACAAATTAGCCCTATATATCTGACAGGTGCCCTAACTGTGTACTTTCATTACCAGTTCAACACCCAACCTATTTTTTTTGCGATCTATGGCAATTTTTTAACGTTTGAAAGGCTAGTAATCAATGTTTTTTCATGAATAGAAGATTCTGACACTCATTTGAAATCATAGAACAGGTAATGTGCGCTTTAAATGATTTGTTTTTTGAATTTTCATGGTTTTGCTGTCAAATGTATTTTTTAACATAGAATCCAAAATCTGGATTTTAGTGGATTTCGTATCCTAAGATACGAAATGTATGGTTGCTGCAATATGATTATTTTATTCATTTTTTTCTTGTATTTGTATTATGCAATTTGTTTTTGTATTACGTTTGTGATGATTTTGATTGTATTGGTTGATATAGGAATGTATTTAATGGTCGAACATCCGGTTGAATTGAAACAAAAAATTGATAAAGAGTGGTTTTCAGAACCTGCGAAACAAAGTCACGCGAAATCGTATCTTAGAAAATGAATTTAAGTGTTTTTCTATTCTAAAAAATGAAATGAAGCTTTTCGGATCTACAAAACGAAAGATTGATTTTTGTTAACAAATCATGCACTAAACCAAGCTTCCCCTGCATTATAGTCTTAAATTACCATTTTGTATCCTAGAAATCAAAATATATTGGGTCCAAAAGTGGGGGTATTTTGGGATTTTTGGGGCGTTAAGAACAACAAGGGGGCCTAAAAAGCAAAATTCAAAAAGAAGATAGAAGTGGATTGATTATGTTGTAATAAAATTGTGGCTCATTTTTGAGAAATTTCTCTTTCCACCCTCATGACTTTTATTTACCTCCTAAAATTCTAAATTTTGCACTTGTATACAAATTTTGGAATGTATTTTCCGAAATTTTTTGGTTCAAATTCGGTAACACGTTCCGAAGTTTTTATTCAAGGCAAAAAATATTTGGAAAATGCATTCAGAATTTTTTTAATAAGGGCAAAAAAGGAAGATCAAGGGTATATAAAAGAAACATCGGGTGAGAAGAGAAATGTTCATATTTTTGTATCTATGTCTTTAATAAAGTCTCTCTCTTTTCTTATTTTTAGCAATTGAGACTTTTTTTTAAAGTTTTCACCACCAGTTGAATCTGGTTCGAGGGTCAGCTCTGGCATCAAGTGGTTCCAGCCTCCTCCCGATCGCAGTTGCGTTGCGGGGGATCCAACCGTGGTTCTCCCTACCACGTTCAACGTCAATCACCACTGAATCAACTAATGATTGTTTAGCAATTGAGACTTTTTTTTATAGGAAAATGTTAGCAATTAGTTACTATTAGTTATTTGGTTGTTATATTTCTCTTTTCTCAGTATTTGAACACTCTTCAAATCAATATTATAATGGAAATGAACTCAACTCCTAAAAAATGATAATTTACTAGTAATGAATTTGTTATGCATTATATTATTAAAAAAAAAATTGAATTGCTCTTTAAGAATTTAAAAAGACCAAGTAAATATAATAGATGCTAGAAATACCACAAACAAATTGTATACCGTCGGTGTATAGAAATTATTCCTCTTCTTAATTAAACAATGGATTTAAAGGATATGTATACTAAGTATAAAACAATTTTACACAAATATCTAATAAAATTTCACCATTTTATCACATCGTTTTACTTTTGTATAACTATTTTTTGAAACTCCTTATATGATATAAAAAAATGATGATTTTTTATTAGATGTCAAAGAAAAACTATTTTACAATGACAAAGAATGTCCATTATATCTTATATAAGAAACCACTAAATATGAATATAAGTGTGACTTGTTTGAAAGTTTCTTGAAAATTATACGATGATTTTCAGGTAGCTTAATAAGTAATAACTGACAATTGAAGATGCTTATCAAACATAACATCTTATTAATTGCACTTGTAAGCCATTCAAAAAAAATTGCACTTGTAAAAAAAATCTTATTAACTGCAACTGAAAAATAAAGGACTTGGATCCTTTCGATCTCATTTCTTGTCAATCTTTCTCAATCAGTAAATTCTAACCTTCAGATCAATCTAAGGGTTAAAAAATTGGAAGTCCACATTAACACAACCATAAAATACTCGAACAAATTCTCTTTCAACGACTCAAAGGCAGAGGATTTCTTCATCCTCTTTGATCAATTTTCCTCAATTTCTTCATCCTCGTTGATTAATTTTCTCATTCCTTTCAATCAATTTCTCCATTCTCTTCAATCAATTTTTCCATGGATGTGGCTTTGCAACTTCCATCAATTTTTACACCCCTTTGCTATTTTTGATTTTAAAATCTCTTACCCACGGTTGGATGATTTTTTAGTGGTGTAGTGGTGTTCCTTTAAAGCTTGTAACATACCTGTATAACTGTGTTATGATCAACATGGCGTTGGAGAGATTTTCAAAGCAATCAGAATGGAGGGAAAGGTGTTTTGGGATATATATGTCTGAAAGTTTAGACCTGAAAGCAATAAGAATGGAGGGAAAGTTGTTTTTGTTCGGGTGTTGTTGCAATTGAATTGAATTGAATTGAAGGAGAAGATATGGAGAATTCTATGTACCTAACTTGTGGACATTAGGTTTTTTTTGTTAATAAATTATACTTATAGACTTTTGGCTCACTAGATTGATCTCAAGGTTAGAATATATCGATTGAGAGAGATTGACAAAATATGAGATTGAGAGGATCCAAATCCAAAAATAAAAGCCTGCAATTCTTCAACGTAGTTTCAAGTATCACACTTTAACATATTATTGGTGGCAATAGAAAACTAAGTGCCTACAAATTTAATCCTAAGCAAAATAATCATAAAAAATTAACGAAACAATAATTTCGATCTGTTTTAGTCAATAATCTAAACAATTAAATTAATAGTGACCATTAAATTAAGATCGAACGATTTAAATTTTAAAATTAACATCACAATATTAAAAAATTACATTAATATATACATTAAAATTTATACCGTTGATCTCAATTTAACAGTCACTGACATTGCCTTCAAATTCCGAAAGAACAACTCTAAAACTTATGCAATACTTAGAACCGTAATGATCTACTAAATGCCTTAAATGAGAGTGGATTCTGAAATTCTAAATCACATTTCCTTTCTCCATTTTTTCTACCAAGAAATGGTTTGAGCAATTTCTTAAACACCTTTCGAAAACCGGAACGGCGACATTGTCGTCCTTGTTTCACCTGAGTCACAAGAGGTATTGTTGGAGCAACACTAACAAGTCTTGGTTGAGACACTGACCTTAGAAATCTTGGTTCTGATAAGCTTCTTTGTAACATTGCTTTGTTGAGTTGAGATTCAAAAGATAGCCTCTCAAATTGGTCTAACAGATTACTCTGTTCATCTCCAAATCTTTTCTGAATCATTGATATTTCATCCATATTGGTTGTTGTTTTGTTGAGATAATTTTTATTAGGTGATATATTTTTATACACAAATATAATGTGGTATTGGTGGCTTAAAGGGGTTCATTTTTCTTTTATATTAGATGAGATGAGATGAGATTAGAAGATTAGATTTGTAAAATACTAAGACTCCTTGTCTAAGCAAGGTATCGGACACATGAGTAATCATACGAATGTGACTAATGAAAAAAGTTGTTAAATAGTGAAGACAATTGCAATATTGAACACAATTGTCTGCACAATGAATTTATGCAATTTTATGCAGTAGTTAATTTTAATTGTTGATTTAAAATTAGACAATTTGAATTTACGCATCAATTTTCATGTAATAAAAAGCGATCTCAATGCCGATTTAGATCAAATAGAGAGCCGTATTTTCGTTACAATAGGGAGTTCGGTGTCATCAAATTTAGAAAATTGATTGATTTAATTTTATTTTTTATTTTGAGAATTTTGAAAATGAGAATATTATCGAATCATAAGTAGTCGATGTTATAAAAATGAGAATTTTGAAAAAAAAATATCCTCTTAACATGAAAGTTTTAGATAATTAAATGTAAAATTCATTACTTAAGTAACGAACAGAGATATTTTAATAATTTATTAGGGCGTGCGAAAAATGAGATAGGGTAGCAGAAATAACTTCCTCGTAAAGAAGGCCTAAAGAAACATAAAGAGGCAAGGCAAGGCTGTCTTGTTTTTCTTACCGGGCCAATGACCTCTAGACCTCACAAATTTTTGCACAAAAATATTTTTCAATATTTAATTTATTCAATATTGTTTTAGCCATATTTTGTAGGGTTTGTTTTTCTCTTTCAACAACTCTATTTTGTTGAAAAGTTAGGCAACAAAAAATATGGGAAATGTCATTTTAAAAAACTTTGGAAATGTTAAGAAGCAATTATCTTTTTGTTTTATAAATAAAACCCAAGTGAATTTTAAATAGTCATAAACATTACAAAACAATATTTCTCTAAGCTAAGACTTGTAATTTGACGGGTCCAAGTAAATCAATTTGAAGAACCTCAACAATATTTTTATTTGAAATTTTATTTTTTGAATGAAAATTTGACTTGTTTTTCTGTGATACTAATTGCACATACATTTTCTTTTCAAAATTAAATTTTAATTTTTTTTATCAATAGTTTAGTGGCTAGATTTATATTTTAAGTGTGGAAAAATGGAGCAAATAAGGATCATATCCCAACCTCTTCAATAATATTTCTTGTAGCTATCAGAGAACTAGACTTACTAGCTATGAAGCACGAATATAGACACCAGATACGACACGGATACTGACACATCGACATTAATAATAATTTTAAAAAATAACATAAATCAATATAATCATAAGTGTCGGTGTCACGGACACGCCTAATCCGAGAAGTGTCCGTGCTTCATAACTTACGAGACTTGAAATATCTCTTCCTAGATCAAATTTGGATAATTTAAAAAATAGTGTTCATACTTATATGATTCACCTTTTATACCAAATCTATTTATCTTTTTCAAATTGACATAAAATACATTCAACATACAATTAAGCCAATTAAGTATAAAATACATTTTTTTTTCTCGATTCAAAGAAAAGAAGTCTTCCAGAGTATGTTTCTTGGATACTTTTGGGTTTGAATATAACCTTCATAGCCAATGTTAACTAATGATCAATAAGTTATACATGTTTTAAACCCTCAACAAATTGAGTATCCTCAAACTTTGCAGAATCATTTTCATGTATGATACACGTTCCTTTGGATTTTATATTTGTCATTGTTTTCAAAGGTTACATTTCGTCCACCTTTTTTCTCCAATGAGAAGAAATATTGTCTATCTCCAGTTATATATTTTGAGTAGTCATTGCCTAGGTATCAATGTTTTTTTTCTTTTAATTTTACGGAGGCATTCGACATGTCAAGGACAAACTTGGAAAGAGAAGGTCGATGAGTTTTATCAAATTATGTAAGAGTAAATGTTGTGGGATACAAGTAGAACATAAAGTACAAATTAAAGATTAGAAATATGCCACAAAATATGGATTCCGGTTAACCCAATGCATAGAAAATATTCTCTAATTTGCACCTCCACGATCGCCAGTTATTTTTGAAACATTCAATATGTTAATAATTAGTATTGTTAGTTTTGTTGCGAGGAATCGAAATCCTAACTTCCTTATTACTCCACTTACTAACCGGTCAACCCTAGTCACAAAACACTCCTTATATCTTGCAGAAAGGTAAGTTATATTAATACAAAACCTAATAGAATCAACATGTGTAGGGTACTTGGGGAGGGGGCTGGAACCACTTGATGCCAGAACTGATCCCCGAACCAGATTCAATTGGTGGTGAAAAACCAAAAAAAAAAAAACATGTGTAGGGTACTCTTCTCCATAAGCCAAGAGTGGTTTTGTTCAAGAAGGTTTCTCTCCCCACCCCCCGTTTTTCTTTTTCACCTCCTGAGTTTCCATTTTTAACCTTAAAAAAAACTTCGGTACGCTGTAAAACACCTGTTTTTCAATATCGAAAAACTTCAGTTCGCGTGTACTGAAGTTTTCGGGGGTAAAATCAAGGGTAAAGTTGGATTTCTGGGGGGTGAAAAAGAATGAAGGGGGGGGGGGGGGGGGGGGGGTGGGGAGAGAAACCTTCTTTGTTCAAAACTTCATTTTTTTTATAGTACTACCAGGCCCGGCCCGGACACATGTGCCGTGGCATCGGGCCTCCTAAAAATAAAGGCCTCAATATTTTTATATATTAATAATTTTAGTAAATTAAGAAATGTAAAATTTAATACTATATTATAACAAACTGCAAATGTCAAATTGTTTAGTTTCATAATCTCTTTTACCGAGTAGTAGTATTAATAAATTAAAGGGTGTAAAATTTAATACATTATTTAATTAAGGAATTCACTTAAAAAAATATTCGAAAAATGACTCAGCTTAAGTAACTAGGAATTTTTTTTCCACCATCAGTTTAATCTGGTTCGGGGTCAGTTCTGGCATCAAGTGGTTTCAGCACCCTCCCAATCAAAATATTTTATTGTTATTGATTATACTATGAATCTTTTTATATTAATTACAAGGATGGTTATTTATTAAAAAAGGGCCACATTTTTTATTTGTATATGGCCTCCAAAAACTCGGGGCCGGCCCTGGGTACTACTATGGTGAGTCCTTATTGGGGATATATTAGGGGTGCTCGCGGTTCGGTTTGGATCGGTTTTGAGGCAAAAACTCATCCGATCCAAAAATAAATTTATTTGCGGTTTGGTTCGGTTTTGGATGATGAATAAAAAAAATCCGATCCAATTTTATGCGGTTTAATTTGGATCGGTTTTTGGATATCCAAATTATAAATTATAATTTTTTTTATTAAATATTAATATTACAAGAAAAATATATAAAATAATGGTTTGAATTTTTTGACGAAATAAATGTTAAGTTTGATGTAAAATATAACATATAATATAGTAATAATTAATATTTTGAAATGACAATTATCAATTATATTTGAAACATGTCAAAAAATAAAAAATAAACTAAACTAAACAAACAAATAGTATTAACAAAATTTAAAATGAACAAAAAATAAGTTAATGCAATATATTTCATACTAATAAAAAGATAAAAAAAAATATTAAAATATATACATGCGGTTTAGTTCGGTTTAAATCGGTTTTGGAAAATTAATCCGAAATCCGATCCAGCGGTTTTCACAAAAGGGACATCCAAACACATCCAAAAATATTTGGTTTTTTGTGGTTTTCAATTTTTTTGGATCGGTTTGCGGTTTTTATTTGGATTGGATTTGAGCACCCCTATATATTGGTTTGATATCATTGTGTTTTCACATGAAAACCAAAAGGTGGGAGGGGATCAACTCCCATTTTATTGCACATGATTACTTAAAAACTTGTGCATCAAACTTCAAATTAATTATTTTTTCTTCCACCAACTACTAAAAGATCATTAATCATTATTATTAATTTATTATCAACATCATCATTATTATGAAACAGTATTTTGGTGACCAATATGTAGAAAAAGAATTGGCCACATCTAAAATTTATTTTATCCATCAAGTATTTATTTCTTCTTATAGTTAATAATGTGGGAAGTTCTACTAAGTAGGTTAATTAAACTTTTTCATTTTTGTGACAATATTAATTATTTGTTTACTGCCTAAAAACAAATTAATAATTTGTTTATGTCTAATAAGCGTCAATTCGGTGTTAAAAATTTGATCTTATAACTTCATTAAACAAAATTCAAATTTCATCTAAAATGCCATAAAAACGACCATTAATATTACCATTATTAATAATATTTTTTCCGTTCTCAATTTTTTAACTTATAATTCCAATTTGCTTGTATTTTTCATAAAAAAAAAGTGTATGCATCATCATCTTAATAAATGGTAACGTGAATTTGAATCAACAAGCAACCTCAAGCACTAGAAACAGAGCACATTGTTGGAACATGACCATTCTTATTATTACCTTGCAATGCACCATATATATATAGTATCATTTGTAAAAAGCTTGTTAATGGTGGTGCTTTTAAGGACTCTTTGTGACTAGTGCATTGATGATGTCGAAGAAACATATTCCATTAGTGTGTGTGCGGTAAACCTATAGACATCTTATTTTCAAATTATCTCATGACATGTAACTTGTATAAGTGTTTATGAGAATTTACTTTATATAATGTGTCTATGAAAAAAAATCTTTAGGTCTAAGAGTGAGCGATTAAGTCTTATATCATATATGAAAAAAAATTATGATTAATTAATGTCTTAAAATTTAGGTTGAAAGTGTGACATTTCAATCTCATGTAGTCTTAAAGTATTAACTCGTTATTTCTTTTGTCTGTCTTTAAACTCCCAACAAAAATTATTATCAACTTATTTTTATAAACTCCGCCAATTTTATCAACCAATTTGTCTTAGTCTTATACATAGAATTTCTCATATTTCATTTTTTGTTATTATTTCTTACCATATTATGATATAAAATATTCACCACTTTTTGTTGTTAAATAAGTGGAAGATTCATAGTTTGAATGTCCTACATATAAAAATGCAATATCCCTATCAATTTAGATATTATCATAAATAAAAATGTATTTATCACCCTTTAACGATGATCAATCTCCGCCAATATGTTACACACAAAAATGAATTTTCTTATTAATTAAATTTTCTTTTATAATTTTTTTTTATTATAAAAATAAAATGAAACTCTCAAATGATAACTAGTACATGCATGCTTCTTGATTCTTTGATTAGTATGTTTTTGATATATTTATCTTAATATTACTTATTTTATAGGTAGCAACGTTTTTCTGTCCAAAAAGAAAAACCAAAATTGTAGTTTTAGCTTGGAGTATCAATAAAACAAGCAAAGTGCTTTTCACTTTACTTTTTTCTTTTTCTTTCTTAATTCCTCTTTCCTGGATCATTTGTAATCGTGGCAAATATTATTTACTGTACAAAATCAAATAATTCTTTAGTGTATTGCACATAATGATCATTTCTTTTTTGACCAACCATAATGATCACAATGAATGGTTCATACATAACATGTATTTAATTATTCTAAAGTCTATATAATATGTTAAAAAATTTTGTAAAATAAAAAAATGTTACAAATCTTGCGGTTCTGCAACATTAGTTTAAAGTTTTTGTTCGTTGGATGAAGATCGAACTATTTGTGTTCTAAATTTGTATTTTAGACCGAACTAGTGCACGGTTAAGATCTATCGGCAAGTGTGAGTTTTACTCTCCATTCGCATAGAATCCGAAACCAGCAAATTAAAACACCAATGTATAACACTAACTAAAATAGTGAATAAAAATCAAGTAGTACAGCTTGAAATGAACAAAATTAAGAAAGAAGAAACAAAGAGTGAAACTTTCAATTCATAAAAACTCAAACAACAAAACAGAAGCTGAGAACAAAATTGACTAAGGCATGTATTTATAACTTCAAAAGCAAGTAAACTGAATTTTTTTTTCACCAAGTATTGCAATATGTGTTACATTCCAATCTCTATACTTCAAAATTCATTGTGATTCCTCTTGTTGTCCTTCCGAAGAGCATTCAATCGTCTCTAATATGTTAACAACCTCAGCCATATTCGGACGATTCGATGGTACATGTGATGAACAAACCAACCCCAATTTTATCATAGGAATCGCTTCCTCGAGCGAAAACTTACCAACAAGTTTCTCATCAACACATTGCTCAACTTTTCCGTCCTCCAATGAACTCCTAACCATATCACATAGAACAACAACATCATCCTCCATATATTCCACGGGTTTTTTTCCACTTACAATTTCTAGAACCAAAATTCCAAAACCATATACATCGCATTTTTCAGTTATATTAACCGTTCGACAAGCAAACTCAGGAGCCGTGTATCCAAGTGCACTTTGAATTTTGCTGCTCAAAACACAATGGTCTAAAATTGGCAATAGATTCACCAAACCAAAATCTCCAATTTTTGGTTCATCACAAAAATCAATGAAAACATTAGTAGATTTCATATTATAATGGATTATGTTCATTTGGTGTAAATAGGCCAACCCTTTTGCAATTCCTAAAATAACCTTGAACCTTGCATTCCAAGAAAACACAATTTTGCTTTGATCATCATGAAGAAGCTTATGCAAACTCCCTCTAGAAAAGTACTCATAGATAATAAGCTGAAATGTTGAGTTCCAATAATACCCTTCAATTGCCACAAGATTTTGATGCCTAATGTTTCCAAGTTTTTGAACCTCTCTCTCAAAATCATCTTGTGACTTTGTCAAACTTGAACCTATAAGCTTCTTGATTGCAACGGACTTCTGATCTCGAAGGACAACACAATAAACAATTCCAAATCCACCGCGGCCGATTTCACTACCTTCTTTAAGAAGATTATTCGGCTCATCGGTAAATTCAACATCACCGTTAAACATCACAACTTTTTCACATTTCGGATCTTTTTCCGGCGAAGATCTATAGTCCTTACCACCAGGTAATCCAAATGGAGAATCATAATGTAAATTTGAAGACCTAACATGAATATTCAAAAATGTAATAACAATAACACCAACAACAATAGAAATAGCTGCACCTATAGCAATAAAAACAGATATACTAAGCATTATCTTATGATGATGGTGATGGTTTTGCAATGAAGCTCTTGAATTATTGTAATTTGAATTAGGGTTTAAGACAATAGGTTTTGGATGATAAGATGAACAAGAGTGGTTAACAATAGAACCACATAACAATGGATTTCCATAAACAAATGAAGGAGAGATTTTTCTGAAGAATCCACCAATTGGTAATTCACCTTGAAGATTATTATAGGAAACATTGAATGAGGAAAGATGTGTAAGATTTGTGAGCTTTTTAGGTAAAGTTCCAGTGAGTTTGTTCCATGAAAAATCTGCATGTTGAAGATTTGTTAGGTCTGCAATCGATGAAGGGATTGAACCAATAAGCTTGTTGTGTGCAAGATTCCTGTTATATTCCATGAAATTCACAAAGAAAAATAATTTAGAAACCATGATAGATTTTTAAACTATGAAAATTTAAGTTTTCGCACTAGAGCTTGTTTGGATTGACTTATTTTATTTTATCCACCGACATAAATACTCGTGACACTGTCTGTAAGAGCTTACAAAATATTTTTAGCTTATGACATGTCCATAAAATATTTTTGGCTTTCTTCCAAAAGCTATCCAGGATAGCTTATGAAAGCAGCTTATAACTTATATGAAAATAGTATGATTTTCTTTTATCTTTTGTAATATAAATAACTTATCACTTATATGATAAGCACTTATGTTATAAGCACTTAACTAAGTGTTTATCCAAACATAGCCTTAATTTATACAACCAAAAGAAGGTTTTCAGTTTGTGTACTCTATAGCACTGGCACATGCGATTACATTCAATGAATTCATTTTCTCAAACTATTATATGTGTTGATATGTTAGTGCTTCATAGAGTTGATCACATCAGCCATATTAAGTTATAAAGAATAAAGCATGAAAGATTATAAACTATATGCAGGGGGCCGGGGTTCGAACCCCGGTCATCCCACTTATCCACCTTATGGGTGGAATTTCTAGCCGCTATGCTACTTAACAAAAAAAAAAAAAAAAGAACTTACATAGATGTGAGTGCTGAACATTTTGCAATTTGGACTGGAATTCTTCCACCTAACAAATTTCTTTGTAACCTCAATTCATTAAGTGAAATTGCTCCTTCTATTTCACAAGGAATGGTTCCATTAATCTTGTTATCACTCAAATCAAGTATATACAAAGATTTAAGCTCTCTTATACTCACTGGAATAGAACCAAAGATATTGTTGTTGGAAAAATTCAACACTTGCAAGCTTCTAAGACCACCAATACCATTTGGAATCAAACCAAAAAATTTATTAGAAGAAAGATCTAATATCTCAAGATTGTTCAATTCTATTATCCAATGTGGAATGCTTCCATTGAGAGAATTCCCTTGCAAACTTAAAAATGTGCTTGAGGTGAGTCTTTGTATCGACTCGGGAATTTCATCACTTAGAAGATTGTCACCGAAATCGATCAACTTCAAAAGCAAACAGTTTCCTATACTCTCCGGTATCCTACCGGTGAAAAAGTTTTTCCTTAGCCTTAACTCTCTCAAATCATATAGATTTTGAATTCCTTCAGGAACCTCTCCTTCAAGCAAATTATTCGAGAGATCAAGCGATTGAAGTTCCTTCAAGAACCACATTCCATAATGTAACTCACCACTTAACCGGTTAGACGAAAAGTTCAAACTTGCTAACGAGAAGCATGAACTCAAAGAGTCAGGAATCGTACCCGAGAGATTGTTTTTAGCGAGCGATAAAACTCTTAACGACCAACATTGTCGAAAAAGTTCATCCGGAATTGTTCCAAACAGATTATTTTCACTCAAATCAACAACTTTTAAATTCCAAAGAGTTACAAGAAGATCATGGTTTATTTTCCCTGTGAAGTTGTTCCTAGAAAGTGAAAGAATTTGAAGGAACTGCAATCTCATAAGGCTTTTACCAATATGTCCTGAAAGAGAGAATCCATCAAGAACAAGAGAAGATACCCTATTTGTTGTAGGGTCACATTTGACACCTTCCCAATTGCAAGGACTATAATCATCTTCATTCCAAGAAGAAAGTTTGTTTTTTGGATCTTCTAAGCCTGCTTTGAACACAATCAACCCTAACATGTCTTCATTGAAAGGTTGGTATTGTGAGATCACATTGAAAGGATTAAAAAGGACAAGAAACAAAGATAGGATGATGATGAATTGATCTTGCATTGTTAGATTGATATGTGGAGTGTAGGGAAGTATTTAGAAGTGGCTCTCACGAACATTGTTGTTTCCATTTTCTTGCACTTGGTAGGAAAGTGTTGGTAGGTCCCAATAAAGCATAGTTTATAAACCAAACTACATCAACAAACTTTTGTTATAACAAATATAAGAAAGTTTTAAGTGCAAGAAAAAATAATGAGTGTTGGGGGAGTTGACAAAAAGGTGGTACTACCATGTTTTAAATCATGCTTGCAGTTGTGGTCGTAGTTGCAGTCACAGTTATGTCGTGATCTATAAATGTGGTTAATTATTGCACTATGAAATAAGGTGACATTGCGATTGCATAAGGATCTGAATTTTCTACGGTAGGAAAAACACATTTTTAGATGCATTAAATGATCTTAGTTGTTGATTTGAGATCAGACAGCTCAGATTATTCAATGGAAGTAGAATTTGATTGCATAGACATAAAAAACATTGATAGTGGAAGTAGAAAAGACACAAAATGAAGTTACACACTTAACAATATAATCTCAGTGGATAATTTAATATATGACCAAAAAGAGTACTACAAAACAAACAAAGGAATAGACTAGACAGGCAACAACCATGTGAGGATAAAAAAGTAAACAAAGTGAAACAACTTGAACAAACTCACTTTTAACTTTATAAAGTTGAGAATTTTCCAAGGAAGAATGAAAGTTATTGCACTAATTGAGAGGATTAGAAGTGTTGAATCTTTATTTTTTAAGTTGAGATGACACAATTCATTAGATTTTAGAAGCCAAGAAAACAAGTTTGTGAATGAGATTATGAAGGAAGGTGAAATAAAATTATATAAGAAAATGAGAAACAAAATAAAAACTCACAGTATATGAATCAAAATGGTTCCACAAGTCTTGTACTTCTAGCTCTTTAGCCCATTCTTTATCATCTTCTTCTGGTTAGGACAAAGTGAGTAAAGTGAACAATTTAAAGGCAAATAGAGAGTGTGTGAATGTTTGATGACTGGTGAGTGATGAGAGAAGCTTTTTTTCATCTATGCTTTGGTTATGGCCTACGAGGGGGGAATGCTATGATGTGCATTGCATGGCGTGGCATACGGTTGTGGAACCCATCTTTTTGTTTTAGACAGATTTTCTGTGTTATGATATTCAATAACTTTGTTTACTTTTTCATATATATTAAACAAAGAAGAGTCTGCAAAGCCTAGCTCAACCGACAGTACCGATATTGTTAGGTTGGACACTTATCCTCGGGTTCGAACTCGAGACCTTGCAATTGTATGGGTGAGTTTCAGTGGTAATTACCACTTCGTAAAAAAAGAGATAAAGAAAGTATGCATCATTAATTTACTCAAAACATGCAAACATATAGTATTTGTTCCTTCAAGTTTACTCTTCAATCAATGATATATAATAAATTGCAAAACAAAGATGCATAGAATAATACTAAACAAACTTCTAACAAAATGCTGCAATGATGATGCCGGAAGCAACAATTCCTTATCCATTTTCAGGTATATTAAACAATTCAAATTTCATTACTAATTCATAATGTTTGACTAAATATGCAAATTAAGGAGCAACAACTCTAGCAGATGTAAATCCCTGTGGAAGGTGTGTCATGGAAACAAGCTGTCTTCAAGCATTAGAATGTAAATCCTAGTCAAGCTGCTCTAGACTGCTCATGAATTCAACTATGTCATCCCCAATAATGAGGCACTGCGGTGAGATGGGGCCTTCAAAGATCAAAACAACTAAGGAGCAACAACTCTAACAAATGTAACCATTGAAACTGATGCAGCTGCCGTGGTGAACTTAATACATCAAAAAGATGTATTCTGTAATTGAAACAATCATTCAAAACTGTAGAGGGTTTAAGTACCATTTGGAAAATGGTTCTAAGTCACACTTAGCTAGGAGGAACCATAATAGTGATACTCATGATCTGGTGAGTATTGTAGGGGAAGCCCCCAATGCAAATGGATCTTTGTCTGTGTAATGGCTCTGGTTTTGTTCAATGCAACCTAATATTTACTTTCAATTTAGTTTTTGTTAGACTCTATAGCTTTAATATATAAAACAAAAAATAAATAAATTATAGCTGTAATTCTGAATAGAGATGGGAATCGGCCAGGCCGGCCTACGAAGCCTTAGCCTATATAGGTTCAGGTCAGGCCAGCCTATTTCTTTAAATAGAGCAGGCCAAGACTTTTTTATAAGTCTATTTAGTCAAATAGATCAGGCTGCAGACCTTTAAAAAAGCCTTATTAGCCTACTAGGCCGGCCTACTTAAGTTAATATTAATAATATTTTTAATAATATTATTATTTATATATTAAAATTTGTACTTTCATTAAATTATATATTTATTATATTTTTTAGTAGTTTAAGTTTATTAATCTACATTAGTTTTTCACATATATAAATATATTATTATAAACTAAAATTGAAATATGATGATATATATATATAGTTAAATTCTCTAAAAGGTCATATTAAATATCAAAATGACGTTTTTTTATTAGTTCATAAGTATTTTTAAAAATAAATATAATTATTTATTTAAATATATTAATGTGAAATAAGCTTTTAAACAGGCTAACAGACCACATAGGCTTTCAAAAGGCCAGGCTCAGGCCTAAAAAATAAGCCTATGGTAGGCCACAAGCGCCTTTGATTTTTCTGACAGGCTAGGCTCAGGCTTGGCAAAGCCTAACTCGGCCTAGCCTATTTCCACCTCTGATTCCGAAGAGCATAAAAACTCAACTACTCAAGGCCTCACCAACTTTAAATTGATGTGTGTATAGTTTCCATGGCTATCTTATGGAGGCTACTTTCCACACTACCATTATCAGTTTCAAAGTACGCACACATTCAAACATATATTAAGTTTTGCATGTCTAGATGTGTTCTACGAAACAACTTGTGCAGTCGAGATGTGCACTTCAGAAAATGTAGATGGTTTTTTTAGTAGTGAATTGAAGCCTAGGTGGAAAGTAGCCATAAATTCCAACAAGGTTTTCTGTTTTTCACTTTCAACCAATTACTAGGAACTGACCAAGAAACTAAAGCATGTTTCGGCAAGTGCATAAACAAAGAGAGGTAACAGAAATGAGATAGATAACAAAAGCTAACATCAATCCCTTGTTAAATTGAACTTTAAAAATAATAACAGATTGTGGCAAAAAGAACACAAAGAAATACAATATCAAAGGGATTGTGGATCTAGTAATAGAAATCTAAGTTCATTATCAGAGTCGATGTATATTAAAAGTCTAAAACCGAACCCAACCCAACTTCTTGCCTTATATCCCCCTTAAGCCTCCCTGCGCACGAAATACAGCTTGCCCATCACATGAAGAACAGCAACAAACGCGATAAACCCAATGCTCATTACAAGAACAACATTAGGAGAGATTCTGAGTCCAGGAGCATCATCGGTGTAAAATTGAAGCATAGTACCAGCTGCTCCTCCAGATGCACCACCACCTGCTGTTTTCCTTCTCCTCATGCTTGCAGTAGCTGCAGCACTTCCTCTTTGGGGAGCTCCTCCACCTAAAGCCATTTTCTGAAATGCAAATTCATACACTTGATAAATATCAAATTAAGACCCAACTTAGATTAACTTCATAATATAAATGTATTGTTTCTCATCTAACAAAATCATAATATATACTTGCATATATAAAGAGCTTAAAAAAAAATTGAGATGCCAAAGATTATTGTAACTTATTCGAATCGAGAATCTATTGTTTAAAGGAAACTTGTACTTACAATAAGATCAAGTTTTATAACTAAAATCTGCTCTGCCACAACATCGCGACAACAATTAAAGACATACTCTCTCGGGTTTTGAATATAAGCAAAAAACAAATCTTTAGATTCATGGAATAAAGCATGAATCTAAACTATATATGGTCCAGATACATGTTTTATTCAATGAACTTAAACGTTTTTTTTTCTTTCTTATATTCAAAATTTTAACCACAATTCTCAATAATATAAAGAAATGTGAGCACAATTTAAACACTTGAGAATTGTATTCAAATTGACTTTAACAACTACATGCAAATAATACAATTCCATGTAAAAATTCAATTCAATATATATACACAATTTCAGCTTCTCATGATTTCAAAATGAGATAATATAATATATTTTGAATGCAAAATTGAATATCTGAAAACCCTATTCCTAAACCTTAATTGCATGAAACTAAAAATACACAAACATTAACAATCAATTTTCCTAATCTAAAATTGAAAAAAACGAACCTGAGTGATGAATTCCGGTTACTGAGATTCGTCGGAGAACTCGTCGGAGTGTTTGGTGAATGAGGTGTTAAACGACTGTGTTTAAGCGTTTACTTCGTCGTAACAATTTAAGAGTATTTATAATAAGCGAAATAATATTTGCCACGCGAAATTAACCAATAGCGATTTGCCACGTTTTCAGACTCTGCATGTTATTGATCAGCGCCACCGGTGTGGAAAGTTCTTTTGTTTCTTTGACTCAACTGCTAAATGGGCTTAAAATTGTTAGGGCCCATAATCACTTTTCAATTTTTTTTAAAGGATTGCAGTTGGAGGTGCACTTAGTTGTTTTACTTTTATTATATTCTTGAAAAAAATTAAAATGCATTAAAAAACAAGAAATTACAGTGATAAAATAAATAAAATTTAAATAAAAATAAAAATATATCTTTCTTCTTTTAAAGGGCCTAAACCAAATATCATCAACACATAATAAATGAACCTCCCTTCCAAAACCTCTTTCTTATACATTGCCTTGAATTTTAGAAATACATTGCTTAGTTTCTAGAATTCAAAGTTTGTTTATGCATGTTCGAATTTTAGAATATGGCCGGTGGTTAAATAGGTTTGGATGGTAGCCTACTTTGAAATATAGGTGTTGTCTCGTTCGAGTCTATAAATACTTTGTATTATTCTTTTTCTTCTATAAAAAATTTGCTGGTTATTTTCTTATCGGATTTTTTCTTTTTAAAAGTTGTTGATAAATGGTTGCATCGTCGTAGTTGATTAGTCATATTGTTCTCATTGTTGTTTTTTGATGATGAGGCGCGAGAAAGTTATCAAGAAGAGATTGTTTGACCATGACTCATAAAAACGATATGATTGACCAAACAAAAGCTCTCGAGTTGTTTTAAAATCAGCATACAAATGAGCCTTTTTAAATTTAACTATTTTTATTTCTCCAATTTTTTAATAGTTTTCTGAAATAAATGAGTGTTTCATAAAGTTGTGAAATGTGAGTTGTTTGGACATTTTTTGTATTTTTCAAACGTATCATTTTTCTGAAACAAAACTATATTTTGTGTCTTTTTCTTCAACTTTTAGAAAAATAAAAGTTTTTTTTTTTTTGAAATTACTAGAAGACTCAGATTTTAGTTTTTCAAATTTTTATTTTTCTTGGGTAAAAAAGTGTATTTTTCTTTGATAACTCATTCTGAAAAATTGGAATTTGTGTTTTCTAAAATGTCATTTTCATTTCGAAAAACTTATGACTTTTAGAAAACCTGATGATAAATTTACAAAAAAAAAAAAAATTTGTATCATGGATAAACTAAATTTACTTTGTATTATGAAAACTGAATTAGTAAACAAAACCTAAATTATGACAAAATATTTTTTTCCTGAATAAAGATTTAAATGGGGTTGTCCCGTGAGCATAACTCAGTTGGTAGGACATTTGCATGTAAAATGCAGGGACGGAGGTTTGAACTTTGGTACATCCACTTTTTCACCTTTAAGGGGATGAAATTCTAACCACTAGACTATCTGACAAAAAAATATTTAAACGGGTTTTTAGTATGTTGGGAGTATAAGACTAGCTGATGCATGTAAGACTATATTGTGGGCATAATTTAATTCAAACTTACAATTCTTTACTTTTCAATTTTTAATGTATGCAAATTTTGCGGAGGACAACTTACAAGAAAAAAGATTCCTCTAAATTTTGTACAATCCTAGAATAATCGTAAAATTTATTGTGACATAGTTGTCTTGCAAAATCATGCTCCCTAGATACTGGTAGAAAAAATATTATTGAAATGAAAGTTCAGTAATATAATGTATAGGGAATGGACTCATTCATGTATGTCCTTCGAAAATCTTACATAGTAAGTCCAAGAATAGAGATTTATAATGCAATTTTGCCAGATTATGTCCCCTTCGCCCCAACTTGTTGACATGCAACCACGTCTATTTTGCTTGAACATTTTATCTTATAGCCACAAATTATATCCTGCAAATACATCTGACCTCTTTATTCATGCCTCTCCATTTGTGTAATTTAATATTTTTTTTATCAGAAGTAATAATCCACTTGAGTCCCCAATTTCTAAATTCAAGATTTTGATTCTTAGTTTTAGAACTTTATATAAGGTAATTCACTTATAAATAATTGAAAATATTCACTGACATTTTTATTTATTACCATAAATTATAAGTATGGAGTTTTTACCGACAATTATTGATGTAAAAAAAGAGAAGAGGCATGATATATTCATGGGAGCAAAAGCGATCATGTGAAAAAAGTTATAAAAAAATAAAATGAAATGTACAAGATTATTAAAAGATATATTAAAGACTGAGTATATTAAATTTAATATGAACTTCCAATATGATCTCCATGTGTTGAATGTGCAACATGCATGAAGAATTTAGCAATAATCTATTCTTTGAAATGCAATTTTGCCTGTCAACTTTAGTATTAGATTACTTCTATTTTTATGTAGGTGAATACCAGTAAAATGTATATTGTGATGGAAGAGACTTCAGAGAATTCAAATTCGATTTTTTATGAAAAGAAATTTTTATTATAATCAATTAACTCGTGGCCGAACTCTGAATTATCGCAATTTCTATTTCTAAAAACCAAAAAATTAACCCAACAAAACAACCGCAAAGAGGGCACATGGAATACGATCATATTGCACACATGTGTTAGCTGTCTTCTTTAGAATTGGAAAAGAATCAGCAACTACAGTTCTAAATCGTCTAATTTAAATGGACGATTGAAATTGTTTTACTATGTAAATAATTTGAATCGTCTGATCACAAATGAACAATCCAAATTTATTACTGCATAAAACGTGTTAATTCGACTACAAGCAATCTTAATCTTAAGAATTGACGTTAGAATATCCAAACTGCACAACACCCTAAACCCCAAGGCAAGGGTCAAGTCAACTGTTAACACTAAAATGATACATAAAATTTTAATAAATATTTGCAAAATATTTTTACCAACTAATAAATAATAAATAAATAAATAAAAGGAAAATGATAGTTTCCTCACGTCTTCATAATGATTTGTTATGATATCATAATCTACATAAAAAATAAGTGAAATAATATAATCACATTTAATTTTGTAGGTCCATATACCAACCAACCAGCAATATTATAATGTCTATTTCCATTGTTGTCCTTCATCTCACTGTCGGCGCTTTGAACCGTAGTTTCAAGGAAATAGAGAAAAGAGTAATTTGCTCCTTTTCATGTTTAGGCCCGTTACATCAATTGTCCTTACGGGTACATTGTTTCAAATCATCATCACTACTAACAGTTTTTTTATTTTTTTTTGTAGATAACAAATATTCTACTTTCAGATAAAATAATCTTGAATGAGATCAACCATTTTAATAATTTCAATTGATTATTTTAATTTTTTCATAGATTAACTTATGCAGTTTCACACACATATATTTTAACAAAAAAAAATTCAAATTAGATCAACTATCTTAATTAGTTTACAGTTCATTATTTTAGTAGCTTATTAAAAAAAGAGTCATAGGGAAACATCTTCTTTTGCAAATTGAAATTTTGTTTTCTTAAACCAGTTTTGCTTCCTTAAATATTCGATTTTCTAAAATATACCAATCAAGCTTGCCATTGTGGTGAGGAACCAGTTTTGCTTCCTTGTATATTTTATATTTTCTAATTCTTAAATATTCATTGTTGTTTTTGTCCAATTTTATGGCAAATTTCTAAAGCATAGTAAAACAAAAATTTGTCATTTTTGGTTCATTATTTTATAGCAAATTAAATACATCTGAGTCCGAGAGAGCTTTAGAAACAACAATGAAAAAAAAAAAATTACAAAATTTATTTGAGATAAGAGAGCTTCAAAAACAACAATGAACGAATACGGTATTACATGATGATATATATATATGATACATCCTCTCCACACAAAATCTATTAAAATATTAAATATACAAGTCATCTAATTATATATTAACATTTACTCTGTTCATAGTTACTTATAAACAAACCCTTCAATTGGTTTTAACTGCATGTAATAATATTGAATTGATGGCTATGATTTAACTAATTATTTTAAACCAAGATCAATTTGAGAAGCATCCTAACTTGTGAATAGTATGGTTGAAGATCTTCCTATTGTTTTTAAACCAAGAGGATCTTCCTATTGTCTTGTTTTTTATGCAACACATAGAACAAACTTAGCTGGCTCTATTTGCAATTTAACATCACAAAGTAGTAACCACTCATATTTTTAATATTTCTATTTTGTCATTTTTCTAATCATCAAGCTTCCACTACCAACCTTTCTAAATTCTAAATAGCCACAACCACAATTTTATTCAATGTTCTCTTTCTCACACATCAAAAAATAAAGTAAACTAATAATACTATATGGCCCAATAATAAATTAATAAATAAAAAAAATCATATTCCTTTTTCTTTATTCACCCCCTCTCCATCCTAATAGTCCAAAACACTCTCTCCCTCCATTGCCAACCCCATTCTCCTTTATATATAAAAATCCCATTCCTAAAAATTTCTTCATTACTTCCTACTTAATTTCTTAACAACAAATTAATACATCCTTAGCCTTGAAGCTTATACAAACCAATCCCTTTCAAAACTTTCTTCTTCTATAAGTTTTTTCTTCCTCTTAATTAATTTCCATTTTTTCATGGCTTCATCTTCATTAACAATTTCTCCAAGGAAGCTACACTATGATTTATACTCATATTCATACAAAGAAGATTCAAACACCCCATTAGTGATAAATGTTCTAGCTTCATTAATTGAAAGGAACATGGCAAGAACACAAAGAATTGTGAAGAATTGTTCTAAGGTTTTATCCAAAGCAATTACCACAAAAATCTTTGATTGTAGAGAGATTCCTGATTTAACCATTCAATCTTATTTAGAGAGAATTTTTAGGTACACACGTGCTGGACCTTCGGTTTATGTTGTAGCTTATGTTTATATTGATCGGTTTTGTCAAAATAATCTTGGGTTTAGAATCAATTCAAGAAATGTTCATAGACTTCTTATAACAACTATTATGGTTGCTTCTAAGTATGTTGAAGATATGTAAGTACACTCTTCTCCCTATTTTTTCCTTCTTTTTTATATTCCCTATCTATATAGTTCTTGGAGATTTATTTTTTTGAAAAAAAGTACTTTTTTTTTAATTTGTTGTTTTATTAACATTAATTTCTTAAATTATTTTCATGATAATATATTTTTTTTGTCTGCATCCTGTTTTACAGTGGAATCGACTATAGACCTTGAATTAAAAAAGATAAAAAGATATTCTTTTAATGTAATAGTCTATCTATTGATAGCTGCATTATAAAATTGACGGTATAATTTATTTTGGTTAATGTTGGAAATTTAATTTTTTTAATAGTAAAAAATGAAATTTTTTTATCAACTTAAATTCTCTACATTCAAAATATATGTGTAGCTTTCTTAAGTTAAAATATTTTATAGTTGAATTAATTTAATGATAAATATAATTAATTCAATAAATAACATTTTGACTGCATGGGTTGCATTGTATATTTTGACAAAAGAAAAAAATAGTTTATTTATTTATTTATTTTTTTGTTTATTGTTTTGAGAACAGGTCATGTATTATATCTAATGTGATGTGATACTAAAGTGGCTTTTTTTTTCCTTCTTGTTTGACAGGAATTTCAGAAATTCATACTTTGCAAAAGTTGGTGGTTTAACAACAAGTGAATTGAATGAGTTGGAACTTGAATTTCTTTTCATGATGAATTTTAAATTACATGTTAATGTGAGTGTATTTGAGAGCTATTGTTGCCATTTGGAGAGAGAAGTAAGCATTGGAGGAGGGTACCATATTGAAAGGACCTTAAGGTGTGCTGAAGAAATCAAAGAAAATGGTTACACACAAATTGCACGTGTAATGTTGTAGATTTTTTTAAGGTGTTTTCATTTTAGGTTTTTTTTTGCCTTGAAAAATAAAGGAGATTGTGGTTTATGTATATAGATCGATGTAAATTTAAATATTTGTTGGGAGATTGTGATTTTAGAACTATAGATAAGGACAAGTGAGTTCAATGTACAAAATTTCCTTGTTCCATTATAGGGATACAATGAATTTTATGTTCAAGAGTTTTAAGATTTTGTTTGTTGGTATGGAGATTTTTCAAATTTTACTTCACTTTGCCTATTCTTATTCTTTTATAGAATTGGAAATAAATAAATCTAATTATTACTATTATTATTATTTTATAACTAAATCGCAAAGAATTGGAAATAAATAAATCTAATTATTACTATTATTATCATTTTATAACTAAATCGCAATTCAGTTTCTCACAAAATAATATCCTATCTTTAATATTTATTATTTTATTATTGCGAATCTGATAAACCACACCAATAAATTTAATTAGTGTGAGTCAAACAAATCAAGCAACCAACAACATAAATGGACCAATAACAATACATAAAGCTAAAACTATGAAAAGCAATATTAAAGAACATAAATCAAATTCTTTACCCAGTTCGATATTAATGAACCTACTATGAGGGAGAGAGAGCTCTCTTTTCCACTATCAAACTTCTTCATTCTTGATTATAATGTGATTTTTACAAGAGTTGCAAGAAATTAGAGAATCCTTAATTTTTACTTTTTTCTCAAATCTCTTCACGTAACCAAGAGATTTCAATGATAAGTGTTTCCAAAGTGTTACAATGTTACCCCAACCCTAGAGATGACCCAAGAGAAACTCTCTTCACTCTAGCCTTGATGTTGGTGAAAAACTCATTTCAAACCCTAATTTTCCCTCTCACACAAATGCTGCAAAACAAGGATGGCGCCGACACCAGAACAAAATATGTTTCTTTCATAATTTGAGTTTCAAAGGCAATATTCCAACATTTATATAGAAATAAATTTGTTAATTTTAACTCATCATAATAGAGTGACTAATTTATCCTTATATAAAAATGTCAAGTAGTATTGATTTGAGTATTACTTTTGCTGTTCTCAAACTTATAATTTTTCCATGATATTTCTTAAAAATAGTGTTATTTAGGGATTAAAAAAATGGAAATTTAATAGTGAAACAAACTTGTAAATTTTGTTTGGAATGCCATATTAATACACATAATCTTTGAGTGGATGTGCATTGAACATATTTGTGGTATTTTTTTAAGGCTTAATAGATCTTTAGATTTTTGTATGTTCGTGAATTTTTTATTTTAGTCTTTGTATCTTGTTTTGTTGCAAATAAGTCCCTGAATGTATAATTTTTTTTGGTTTTAGTCCCTAAAGTCAAAATTCGCAGGAAAATATGCAGTTTTCGTGGATATTTTCCTTCAGATTTCCTGCGGATTTTGACTTTATGGACAACAACCAATTTTTTTTGTATATTTAGGGATTTATTTGCAACAAAATAAGATACAGGGACTAAAACCAAAAAAACGCGAACATACAAGGACCAAAAGATCTATTAAGCTTTTTTTGAATGGGCAAAATCACACTATTTGATGAAAGAGCGCTTAGATGATTAGTTATCGATGGTTTTTTCCAAAGTAATCAAAGTCTTTGGTTTAGTTTTTTATTTTAGCATACAACAACGTTAAAATTTTTAGAAATAATTTATTACCCATTTAAGTCTCACAAAGTTTAAAAAATTAACTTCTACAATTACATGCAGATAATACTTCATTTACGGAAAAAAATAAAATCACATGATTTGGGATGATGATTAATAAACTTCATTTGCCACTATGACATGTGGTGTTGCTGTTACTCTTAGAAGAATGGAACAAAGCTCATAGAAGGGGTTGAGAAGGTAATTCTAAATCTTTTTGACTTTTGGTAAGGATAAATGGTCACTTCTAAACACTTTGACTTTTAGTAAAGATAAATGATCACAATATTTTTATTATTTTAAATATAATATTGATATCTCATTCGTAATAAGTAAAAATATTGTTGGCATTAGATTATGTGGCTAATGCTATGGTGGACCACCTTCACAAGTGGTTCATTGTGGATAAGTGATCTAATCGAATACAAATTTTACAAAATTTATTGGTAGATTGAAAGTTTATATCATATAGAGGATCCATAAAAAAATTTAAAAAAATTGAAAATCATTTGATATTTTATTGGGATTTATCAAGATTTACAGTATTTAATAAACCGTTAATCTTGATGGATCTCAATAACATATCAAATGATTTTCAATTTTTCTAAAATTTTCTATAGATGATCTATATGATATAAACTTTCAATCCAATGGTGGATTTTGTAAAATTCATATTCGTTATAGAATTTTTCATGAGTGGTCCACCATGGACCACTTGAAGAAGTAGTCCATGTTAGAATTTTCTTATGTGTAATAGATGAAATTGTGTGAATGGCTCATAAAGGGAAATTTTTTGGTCTATATCAATATCAAACTTGCTTATAGAAGATAGAATAAATATAAAAAATGTTATTTTTAAATTTGATACTAAATATGTAGTAGATGTTTTATTTTTCATCATTTATCGTTTCCAAGATTTGCGGTAATTTAAAAAATTGTAATTTTGTTTAAGCTTTAATTTGAAAATCATATTTTTAATAAGGGTTAATAGGTGTCGTTCTGCAAAGTAGACGTGTTTTGTTTTATCCTCTGTAAAAAAAAAAATTAAGTTTCCCCCTTGCAAAATATATTTTTAGTTTTTTCTCTTGGGTGCAAAGAATTTGCACTTTTTAAATCGGTTGAATAGAATAATCGATTTAAAAACAAACTTTTTAAACCTGTTAAACAAAATAACCGATTTAAAAAGTACATCCAAGGGGCAAAACCAAAAAAATATATTTTGCAAGGGGGAAACTTAAAGAAATTTTTTACAGAGGATAAAGCAAAATACGCCTACTTTGCAGAGGGTAAAGACATATTAACCTTTTAATAAAAAAAGTAACGTAGAGTGCAAGACCATAGAAAAATATACATTTTAAGAAAAAGTCTAACATGGCACAACACCAAATAAAATAAATTTGGGCACACTCAGATGAAGGAGAAAAAAAATAATTTTAATTAATTTGTCACATCACTTGATATTAATTATTCATTTTATCTTTTAACTTTATAAGTTTATGCATGTGTTCCCAACGACAACAACTATTATTTAGCGTTGTGCATTAAATATGGAAGAATTTCTCACATTTTAACTATGTTGGCACTTCTATCCTCCACTAAGAGGGAAAAACAGTAAAAAGACTTGGAGAATATTTCGAAACCCAAATAGGAGCACAATATATACATGGTAAATGGTAATTGCCTCACTAAAAAGTTACATGAACAACTCAGATGAAAGAAGAAAGTGTGTAGTTCTTCAAACATAAATTAACAAAATTTATATATTCAAGTAAAGCATTTATTTATTCGTATTTCTTAGTGAATATATTTACAATACTAAAATGAATAGTATCCCACCGCTAGTTTTTTTTAATTAACAAAACAAGAGAATCATCAACAGATAAATAATAAGGAAGTGTACTAAAAATACACTTCTCAAAAATTATAAAACACATAGATACAAACCCCTGAATTAAGACACCTGATAAAGAGGAGAAAAAAAGAATAAAAAAGAAAACTGAGAAAAAATAGATCAATCGTCATCAAAAGGCAACAAAACTCACAGCGAATATCCCACCACACTAGTAATTGCTTATTTGTAGGCTAAGATTAAACATTTTATCTACACATTAATTTTCTACCATGTAAATGCGAAAAATAATAAAAGTCATATTTGTAAGGGTTAAGAAATTAAACTATCTATTCTTTAAACCGAAATGAAACTAGACTCGAAAGAAAGCATCACTAATTGAAAATCAATCCTAATCCATTAGTAGTGCATCCCTTTTTAAGAAATTTCAATTGCCTACATCATGTGCTCGTGTCTCGAACATGCTTTCTTCATTTCTCTAAGTACGCTTGCTTCTCTACCGAGCACGCGTTCCACGATCATTCAAGCTTATCCCTTATCCACCATAAGCGGAACTGCTTGACCCAACTTAAGGACCTATAACGGTTTCTCCTACTCCCACGTAGAAACCTGACAGTTATCCTTATCTGAGCTACTTTATACGGCCCAATAGGGAGACCGTTGACCACACGTTGGGGGCTTATAAATACTCCTCATTACTTAGGAGTCAAGTATTCTATTCTCAGTCTTTACCTGTTCTCTTTGTGTCTTGTACTGACTTGAACGTCGGAGCACCTGCAGATACAAACTCTCTTCGTTATCCACCGTCTACGATGTGCAGCCAACCATCGTTCAAACCTTCTGATCGAAGTACAATCACATTTAATCTTATAAGCCTTGAGAAATTACAAAAACACTTCTTTAATAAATAGAAGCTTTATATGAGAGTGAAATGGTGAATTTTCGCAAGAAATTGCCACAAATAAAGTAAATTTCCTTAAAAAGTAAGTTAATAGAGTGGCAATCATGATGAGATTTGTGGAACAATACACATAATATGATTCTTCAAAAAGCACGATAGTGGTTAAAAGACCCAAGACATAATGAAAGGACATTATAGACTTATAGCATCACACACACACACACACATATATATATATTTGATATTTGATGGTGGTGAGTCTGGTGACATTTTCATCATCTCCACATTGTATATATTTCACAAATAATTAATAGACTCAAATATTTTTTAGTTATGTTACATATTGATATCACATTTTTAATTTGACGATTCATTAAAAAATATAAAATAATGTGTATTTTTTGTTAATAAATACTAATTGAAACAAAACTAAAATATGTTGCACTTTTGCCCATGTCTTGAGTTAATTATTTTAAATTAGCCACAAAAAAAAAAGAAATATTTCCTCCGGTCACATTTATAAATAAAAAACACCTTAAATTTTAGTCACTATTATAAATAAAAGTAAACTACTTTTAAACTAATTAATATTGTTATTTCTAATATATTTTTAATTTTCAAAAGGTGCATGTGATTTTCAAGAAAAATAAAACTTAATCTAATAAATTTATTTATATTTTATTTTAATTAAAAAAATTAATTACATTAAATTAAATTTTTTAAACACTGTATATTTAATTATTTTTTCTTATAAATAGGGCCGAAGAGACTATGTGTGTTTTGAGTAGCTAGGCTAGCAAATCATGGTCCAGCATCACCTAAAGATCGGTGTTTGTCTTTAGCCATAATCATTACATTAATTTTCAAACCAAAAATAAGAAAAGAAAATTTTAAAGTTACTATAAAAGAACTAAAGTAAAGCATAAACAAAATAGCTTTATAGTTTCAGTTGAAGTTGACCATCTTCTGCTGATATGTCTCTTTATTCAATAATAATGACATGCTTCTATAGTTCTAACTTCTGTATATTATTTTTTTTAAAATTGTATACAATTATAAAAATTAATTCTTTTAAATTTTATGAGATCTAAATCAAAAATTTCTCTTAAAACATCACTGTATATTTAAATCAAAAATTAAATTCAAATTTTAATTAAACTAAAAGAAATCTGTTTTATCTATCTAAACACTATTAAATCATTCTTTTGGATTACGATGCATTACCAACCGAAGACAGCTTTAATTGGCGCATAGAAGAGTGACATAGCATCTTCATTTTTAAAAGGAAAGGATAAAGGAGACCGACAGAAACAAATTAATTAATTATATTTAGGCTTTAAACAGATGCACTAACTACTTGTTACGGGCATCTTATATTATTTTTCTTTTTTTGTATACTTATATCATATTAAACTCTATCCAAATCATACAATATAAAATAAAAATATATTTTCCTGCAAATAAACAATTATGATGTAATATTATTTTAAATATTAAAATAACTTTATTTTTAAATATTTGACAATATATTTATCTACTTACAATAAAGTTGATAGTCTCTCTTCTAACAAAAAATTTAAATTATGATTTGACACATGTTATGAGACTATTTTCTTTTTAGATATAATTACAAGATGATCACTACTACAAAATATTGTAATTCAAGATAGAAAAAATTTCTCTCTAATTAAAATGCAAATATTCAATCAATAAGCATGTTAAACATATTTAGAGATGGATATTTTTTTTTTATTTTGTTTTGGTAGATATTTAGAGATGGATTTAATTATGTCGTTAATTTTTTGGTTTCTAAACTTTTAGACATATTTTATATGTCTTCTCCAATTGAAGACAAAATGTATATGTCAATAATAAATATAAATTCGTTTTTAACCAATAAAATCATAATACAATAAATTCATTTCAAATGGAGACAAAGTTATCCGTCTCTAATCTCAAATAATTTTATCTTTAAAATTTTGTCTCTAAATATAGAATTTCATTTTCTTAAAGACATAACACATTTTTCATCTCTAATTGATTTCTCTCTATTTAACAATTAAATACTTGTACAATTTTTTAAATAATAATATTTATTTATTATATGTAATTCATATAATTCTAGAGCGCGAGAAAAACAAATTTTGGTCGACACCAAATTTGCAGCAGTAACATAAAAATATATATCATTCTTACAAATTAAAATATCAAATGCATCACTACGACACTATGTACATAATATACTAACATAACTTAAGGTTGTTTAACACAAAAACACATAACGGAAAGTAACGTCTAAAGCTAAACTTCATCAACCATCACATCATTTTTATTAGCATTCATTTCATCATTTTCATCATCACTTTCTCTTTCAAAGTGGAGAATTTTGATTAATATTAGACACAAATCTTCCAAAAACCCGCTTCCAATGCTCCATCTTTTATTTTAATGTTTTTTGTTCAAGATTCTTTTGCTCAAATTCAACGGTTAATACTTCAATCTTAGCCTCCATAACAACAACTTTATATGACAATACCACATCAATATAAATCGAAAGCGAGAATTTCAAAGATTCTTTGATAGTGAGGCAACTTGAGATTCCAATCCAAATACATGTGTCCCTTCTTTTTAATCCCTGCAATAACTTACATGTATATTACCCTCACATCTTTGAGAGTTTCTATCATATAATTTAGTTTGGTAAATCTCCTGAAAAATTGTAACTATTAATATATTATTTACATTACTAAAAATTATAACTAAAATAAGATTAATTAGTTTATACATACAAATTATCTGAGATTGTTCATTGAACTACTCATTTGATTTTCTGTCCTTTGATTTATGCATTCCTTGAAAAATGTCAAAACATGTATTTTTTAGAGCAAAAGTTTCCTTACTATTAAAGCTATTTTTTATTCCATATGTAATGTTGCCTACAAACAAACAATACAAATAGTAGTGTGGCAAACTTAACAAACTTAATTCACATTATTAATTAATAAATATTCAATACATAAGGAAATAATCTCAAATGTATATAAACTAATCCAAACATTAACTGTTATAGTAAGAGTATGAGCAATCAAATTTTTTGTTTCATAACAAACTTAACTTCAAAATTTACATAAGAATATGACATGAAGATATTTAGAATCGATTACAAACAAATTGTTGTGAAAGTTAAATTTTGAGGTTAAGTTTGTTATGAAAGAAACAAATTTGCTTCAATAGTAGAAATATATGAAGATCAACAACTGACTTTTGTTTCTTTTTTGGAAATTCTCTTATCAGTTGGAAAAGTAAGAAACAAAATGTTGTATCTAGGTCCTCTTCAAAAGCAGAATATAGAGCCTTAGCTCAAACCACCTCTGAAGCACAATGGTTAAAATTTCTGTTGACTGACTTTCATGTTTCACATTCTTCACGTATAGTGATATACTGTGATAATAAGGCAGCACTCCATATAGCTGCAAATCTAGTGTTTCACGAGAGAACTAAGCACATTGAGATGGACTGTCATGTTGTAAGTAGGGTTGGGAATAGGCCATCTCATGCCATGCCGTGTTTTGACAGACCTGAGCCTGACCTGTGATTTTTCTTTAAGCCTAAGTCTGGCCTATGGCCTATTAAATGTTCTTTTTTCCGGCCTGGCCTGGGCCTATTTATTGCCTGGCCTGCCCTTGTAGCCTGTTTAAAAGCATGTGTTAAATATAGGTGTCTATATAATCTTTTTAAATAGGCTAATTAAATAGGCTTTGAAGCCTATTTTACATTTAAATTTTCATAATTTCTACAACATTAAAATAAAAAGCTAATAAAATGATTAGCACAATAATTAAAAGCTAATAAAATAATAAATATGATTACGACCAATAAATATTTTGTATTTATATAAATGATATTTATTTTTTATACAAAATGATATAGATAATTATAATAATATTATATAAATAATAATTATTAAATATAAACATGCCGGGCTATTAGGCTTTGTAGGCTTTTTTAAAAGCCTAAGCCTGACCTATTTATATAAATAGACTTTTTTTCAAAGTCTAAGCCTAGCATTTTTAATAAACAGGCCATGCCAAACCTGGTCTAAGTCATGACATGCCGCAGGCCCCTGGAGGCCGCCTAGCCTATTCCCAACCCTAGTTGTAAGAGAGAAAGTGCAAGCAGGCCTTATCCATTGACTACCTGTGCCTTCAAAGGAGCAGCTAGCTGATATTTTGACCAAGCCTTTGCATCCAGGTCCATTTCAGTATTTACTACTCAAGCTTGGAACAATTGACATATATTCCACCTTGAGGGGGATGTTAAAGACAACAACAAAGAGGAGTGAAGGATTGCTTACTTGGCAAGTTACCCAACTACCATAACTACCTTAGGGTTTAGTTAGTTTCTCATGTAACTAATTGTTTAGTTAGTTTAACTCATTGTAACTACCATAGTTAGCTAGCTTAACTCTAGTTCATATGATGTATAAATATGAATGATGTTGTAATGAGAAACTCAAGTTTGTGAGAAATAAATTTTCTAATTCTTACCTTATGCTTAAAGCTTAGCATGAATATTCATCTCTTTCAACTCACATTATTTTTAACTTTCACTATAATGGTGATTGATATTCAGTTTTTACAATAATATTATCTAAATACATTAAGTCTACAATAAATTTTTTAAAAAATTCTTATATATAATACGAGAGGTAGTATGTAAGAAGCACTCAATGGTATCCTCCACCTCAACGACTTATTGTAAGTCCAATATTAATTAAAAGCTTAATTTCTAGATTTAGTTGTACGTGGATATGAGTATATGTATTTGAGATTCAGCTGTGGTCCAATGTTGCTCAGGTACAATACCGGTATTCGGTATTGGTACGAGGTACAATATTTTTAGAAAAAATTTAGGTACGGGTATGTGCATATATTTTATTTTTAATATAATTTTATAAATTAAATAATGGAACTATATTGTTAAAACAAATAATCAAACATAAAAAATACCACATATATACGTAATTCAAAAGTAATTAGATAAAAAGATTTAAATTCTTTCCCTCTCCATCATCATTAAAAAGAGCGGCGTCTAGTTCAGGTTCTTCGCGAGAAAAACTTACAACTTCAAAAATACTAGCTACATCAAATAGATCTCATTTATCTCTACAAATATCACATATTTTTGTTGCTCCTTCATTTTAAGTATTACTATTTCTCGATAGCAGATAAAGATTTGTATGGATAAAATTAGATTAAGCCTATTTCTTTTCAATGAATGAGCAAATAAATTCAGCTACTACTTTGCTATTGCTTATTAGTAGAGATGCTACTTTTATATTATAAACAAATAAGAAACAAATCTTCCTATAAATAAAAAACTAATAAAAAAAGGAAAAAATTGTTTTTTTAGATTCGTGTACCACACGCGTACCATAGGAGTACCACGCGTATACCACAGGAGTACCACGTGTGTACCCGTTGCAAAATAAAATATAAAAAAATAGGTACGCCATCGGTGCGTACCCAAGGAATATCATACGCGTACCGGTAGCCGATACGTACCCGGTACTGGTATATTCTCCCTAAAATGGAGTATATGTGCTTCATAGTGTGGTCAAATATGGTCATCACTTGTAAAACTCCATGTAGCCCGTCCATGAGGGTAGGTAATAGGTACCATAGCCGAAGGCTCATTATTTCTAGGGGACAAAATATTTTGTTATACCTACCTACTATTATTGAAAATAAAAAATCAATTTTATTTAAAGAAAGATATCATACTTTATAAAAAAAAATCTATTATATTTAAGGAAAGAAAATATGATTAAGCCTAGGAAATAGATGTTATTTAAAATGTGATTGAGGTCCAATTTTTTTTATACCTATAAAATAATTAGGCATAATGATAGGATTAAAAAAGAATCCTGCAGAGCAACTTAAAGACGGCACCACTTGTTTTTGTTCTTAATTCCTATTGAGTTTGTTTTGTTTTTTTTTTTTTTTCTTCTTTCTATTCCTTGCATTCTTGTAAGGTATGTTAGAATGTTATATGTTTTTCTTGTTTCGGTTTTGGCGTTGTTTTTTTTTTTGTGTTCCTAATTTTACTAACAAGTTATTAAATTTATTTTCTATAAATTGTTAATACTTAACAAGTTATTTTTTGCATTCAGTTTCAACCATTTGCATCTTACAATTTTTCAATTGTTCTTCGGAGCCATCATTTTACTTCCATGTGCCATTGTTCTATAGTTGGGGTTTTTTTTTTTTTTTGTCTCTATGAAATTTAGAAGATGTTGCCTAAAAAACATTTTCGTGGTAATGAAAACAGAAAGAAAATGAAAACAAGAGCTAATAAAATCACAACAAGAAATTCTTGAAAAATTTATTTTCAAAAAAGTTGATACCCAAGAAGTATATATTAATGCTATTAAATTAAATGAAAGAATTTTTATTTTTGGCCTAAAACCCATAAAATGTCACAACGGCACTGACTCCATGCAATCTCTCTACTCAGATATGAGTGATATATTTTTCATTTTCTGCATGTTAATATATAAAGAAATACTTACTTGAATGTATATAAAGAAATACTTACTTGAATGATGAACCTACAAAGTTTACTCGGTTTGTTCGGCGTAGTTAAAGGTTACTCAAATTGTTCTTGATGGTTGTAAGGATGTGGCTTTCTTTCCTCTATCTAGTGTCCATGATGTTATTTTCTTTTTTGGGCTTAGGCCGGGTTGAATATGTCTATCTGGCCTTGTCTATCATGGAATTTTCTCTTCCCACCCCCCCATTATCTTTTTCACCCCCCTTAAACCCGAAAATACCCCTTAATAAAATGGTTCGGATTCTACGGTCCGCGAAAATAGGGAAATTTGGTTCGGAAGCTAGCATCCGCGCGGGGAGTGGTTCGGATAACGCGTTCCGAACTCCCCTGATATAGTAACAGAACGTGGGTTGCTCATATCAGTTTATGTTTTTTTGAAAATTAAAAGGGTTTAGGTGGGAAAAGGGGAGTGGAGCGCGATTTTGATCTTCACATCATCAACAAACATCAAATTGAAGTTAAACAAGTAAGTGATATGCTAATTTAATGATTTATTCATGAATTTATGTTTTTTTTTTTTTTCATTTTTGCACAAATTTCATGCATATGTAAATTTTGAATAACTGAGTTTGTGATGAATTGTTGTTGATTTCGTTGCTTGAATTGTTGATCATGATGTAATTGTGTCATAGGTTCATGTTTAGGATCAATGCATGTTTAATTAAAAGTAAACCTAATTGTTGATATCAATTGTGTTGTATGTGTTCTAAGTGTTTGATAAAATGCTTGAATGAATTGATTTTCAGTAATGCATTGATGTGAACCATTTTATTTTTGCTTCGAGTAATTTGAATAGTATGATGCATATTTGGTTGGTTGGTTAGTTGTATTGGAATTGTTTCGATAAAATTCGTTATGTTTATTTTGACATGGTTCTTGGTTTGTTGTTGTTTTGTTTGTAGCAATGGAAGACATTGGTAGAACTCGGACAGGCACGACTACCCGGCGTGGACATGCTTCTGCGCGTAAGGAGGCCGAGGCTGGTGCTCCTCCGAAACGAGGTCGTCGTCGTGGGACGAGAATGGTGGAAGGTTTGGTTGAAGGAACTCACGACGCCGAAGCCGGTGGTTCAGGTTCAGGCGGTAGTCGTTCTCGGTCAAGAAGACTCCGTAAAGAAGCAGAAGAGGCGGCTCGGCCAGGCGGTAGCCGGTTAAGAAGACGCATCAGAGATGCCGAACCAGAACCTCAGGAGCAGGAGCAAGAAGGTGCATATCTTAACGATGACTCAAATTCTGACCATGAGCAAGCACAAAGAGGCGAACCTGTTGAATCACAACAAGATCAACCAGCTGTAGAAGAAGAAGAAGAAGGAGAGGGCTACGGAGGCGGACCGAGTGATATGTCATTGTTATATGACTATCACAAGCATAAGGCGATTCCGATATGGAATGTTCGACACCATGAAGATCCGGTATACAATTTTACTATAATTAAGTTTATTAATTTATTTCGATTGTTTACATCGTATTAATGGTTTTTGTAATTTTTATTTTTTTGTAGCTTTTGAAGAAAAGAATGAAGGCTATACCGAACGGCAAGAAGGTGATCGATATCCCAAAACCGGCGCGCAATGTTGAATGGTTTTGGGATCCTATTATTGAGAGTGGGCTGGAGCCGCTTACCAGGACCAATTACAGCATACTTGATCAGGGGCTATTGCATGCGTTTGCGGAAAGATGGCATCCGGAGACTAGCACATTCCACCTTCCTATAGGTGAGGTTGGAATCACATTGGACGACGTCCAATGTCTGCTGCATCTTCGGATTGACGGCCCGTTTTTGGACCATGCGAGGTGTTCGAGATTAGAAGGAGTAGAATTGGTGAGCAGGTATCTTGGAATGGAAGAGAGTGACGTGTGGAAAGATTTTTTTCAATTGAAAGGTCCGCACATGAGGTATGGTGACTTGGAGTATTTGTACGAAGAAAATTGGAGTTTGGCTGAAGAAGCGTTGGAGGAAGAAAAGCCGATGGAGGAGGTCATAGTGTTTCGGGAGAGATGCATCCGAGCATTTTTGTTGCATTTGGTATGCTGTACCATATTCAGCAACAAGAGCCAGAACTATGTCGATGTCTTGTATCTCCGCTACTTCCAAGATCTGACGGAAGTTCATCAATGGAATTGGGGTGCTGCTGCCTTAACGTATCTTGAGCACTTCTTGGATAGCGCTTCTACGGCGGGAATCGGTCAAATAGCCGGATACATGTCATTATTTCAGGTAAAATTTGTAAATTATAATTTTTTAAAATATGTTGTTGATCGATTTCTAATTTTAATGGATAATGTTGTTTTATTTTATTTTTTGCCGATTGAAATAATAGTTTGCTTCGTTATAATTTTCAGGGGTGGATCATTTCACATTTTCCTAGAATGAGTGTGTGGCGTTTGGCCGACAATTATGTTGAGATGCTTCCTCGTTGTGCGCGGTTTGAGCCCGGACAAGGACATAGGGATGCAGCCGGTTATAGGGAGCATTTGGATAACCTTCAGATGTCGGACGTTTTGTATACTCCCTACAATGATCATCGCCATGTACGGCCTTTGGTTGATGTTTGCTGGTTTTCGGGTTGGCTAAGGAGTGGAACTTGGACAGCAAAACATTTACCGGAACGTGTGCTGAGGCAATATGGCCATATTCAAAGCATTCCAAGGGACCCTGCTGTGTCTGCTCCAGGCGGCTTGACTATGGATCAAATTGATCAAATTTTTAATGAAGAGATGGCAGACCGGATGATTGACGGAGAGATGAGGGGTGCAGTAGTGCAGAACCCGTGGGACTATGTCCCGGGTTACGTAGCTTGGTTTTATAGAGTCTCACATCCTCTGATGCTCCGACCATCCGCAAAGAAAGAGCCCCCTCGTCCACCGATGTTGGAAGTGTTGATTGAGCAACAGGGACGCAATCATGTGAGGGATACGGTGCAAATATGTAAGGATGTGCGTGAAGAGCTTCAAAGGGCAGTTGGAGCGGGTGAGGTTGTGGCCGGCACTCCTATGTATGATACGGTTCAGCGTGTGCTTGGGATGCTTGATCCAGCGGTTGTATATGCATCAAGACGTGTCGCAATGGGGATGCCTGAAAGACGTCGCAAACGTGCGACACAGTAGTTTTTATCTTGTGTTTAGGCTTTTGTTTTTTATTTTATTCCTTGCTTGAACTTAATGTTGAATTCGCAATCGTTGTATGACATTTGTTTTGTAAATTAATGACAATGTTGTGTGTTTGTTATATTTGCGTAATTTAAATTATGTTGCTTTGATTATTTGCTTCGTCTATAACTGGTTTGGACAGGTTTAGAACCATTTGGTTCTGTCTGCTGTGTTTGAAACTGCAGAATTTAAGGTTCTGACTTGGTTCGGATGCTAGAATCCGAGAAAATTTGTCTGCATTTTATTTCGGATTCTGCGTTCCGAGAGACACAAACGTGTGTTTTTTTCATTGTTGTCATTATTAATGTTATTATTATAAATATTATTGTTATTATTATTATAATTAGTATTATTTTTATTGATTTTATTGGTGTAAATATTGTTAGTATTATTTTTATTGTAATATTATTGTTATTATTTTTATTAGTGTAAATATTGTTAGTATTATTTTTATTGATTTTAACTTAACACAATAATACTCAAAAATATTTTTATTAATACAACAACATTACATTACATTACATTTAATTTAGACTAAAAAAACAACACACAATGAAAAACTACATTACATGTAACACAACATTTAATTAAACTACATTACGTTAAGGATAACGAAATTATGTATCTGCTAGATTCACGGTGTAGTCCTCATCGTCGTAAAAATAATAATAATAAGAATACTAATAATAATAATAATAATAATAATACTGACAATAATAATAATACTAACAATAATAATAATAATAATAATAATAATAATAATAATAATAATAATAATGTTTAATGAAGGAAACATCAGCAGCTGCGCAATAACATCGCTTCGGAACGCAGAATCCGTGCAAAATTTGCTGTAAATTTTGCGCGGATTGTAGAATCCGAAATACACTTATGCAGTAGCAGAAAAGCAGAAAACACCAGATACCTGTAACCATGTTACAGAACTTGCAAAACCTGTAAATTTAACATTGACAGCAGACCAAATTTTGACAGAAATAGCAAATTTTGAAATACAAAAGTATCTTGCAATTTTCAATATAGATAATAATTCGACATACATAACAAAAGTAACTTGCATTTTTCAAATTCATCTAACATTGTCCTAGTTTGAATTTGAACTTACAAGTCATTACGAGTTATATGCCAAAAAAAGTCGAATGCGCAAAATAACAAAGTTCAAGAAACAACTTCAAATAAAAAGTTCATATTACATCACAATAAACCTCAAACACTTTGCTAGTCGGAATCGGAGCACTCTAACGGATTATATTTACTCGAACCAACACCAACAAATTTTTTTGCTTTCTTATCAGGACACATATTGTCTTCAAGCTTCTGAAGTGCATCAAACTCCCTCTGTCTATCCAACATACTAAACTCCCAAGCCGCAGCTTCTTCCGTACAGTATTGCCTCCACCCGATGGTAGTCGGAGGTAACGGACAATCATCCTTCAACTTAACATACACAAAATGGGCAGGAATCAACCCCATGCACATAATCCTTGAAGAAGGATCTTTCGGAGGGCTGCCTCGCAATGGGAAAAAGGTCTCAGACCTGCCGACACTAGGATCAACCAACTCGACGACAATCTTGTTGTAGTAAGTAGCAACTACATGTCCCATGTCGGGAAAAGTGAACCATTTCTCCAAGGGGGCAACACGGCGGGAGCGTCGCGGGCTAGAGACCAATGCATCTTTGATATATTGGAGACGTTCCTTTCCACCAAACACCTTCTCATACAATGGTCTATGCAAACCAATCTCCCTTCCCATGTTCAGTTTTACCAACTCAAAATCTTCTTCCGTCTTACCGCTATCCAACGCGATAACTCGGTAACCGCAATATCCGTCACCCTCGACGTTGATAATGTCGTCAATATATGGGCGCATAAAGGAAGGCATGTTGGCAAGAAAAGGAATGGCATGCTCAGGTGTTTGACTTGGATTCCATTTCCCGATTCGAGCACCTTGTTTTGTTGAACTTGAAGGCTTCGAGACTGAAGCTTGGCTATCCGGAAATTGTTTGTCAACATGCTCCCAACGCGAGAGCTCTCTAGTAGTAGATTGACCAATGCGTGCACCCCTTGCTTTCTTCACAACTTTTGTTTTTTTGTCAACCACCGGACTTGTCAAGGCGGTTGTTTCCGGGAAAGCAAGCTCACGGAGTTTGTCTCTAATTTCCGACTTCATGTTAACGTCAACAACCTTCAACCTCTCCTAAAATCGAAATTACAAAATTAAATCAAGTTGCATTCGTTAAAAATACTAAAAACAGAAAAATTGCCTATAAATAAATTCAAATAACTTGCAATTGTAATGTAATACCTTGATAGCTTCAAACTCGGCCGTGCAAGCATAATCATCAACGTCTCCAACTTCGCGATCTTCAATCGCTAACTTCTTCCAATGAGGATGAACCTCATCAAGTCTTATTGGCCGACGGATCTTGATCTTCTTTGCCATGACACATGCACACGGCAAACCATAACTAAAGCGGAAGACACAACCACACTTATCTTTATCCGTACCACAATTGGAAATTCTTGAGGCTTCATGGTACAAAAAATCCAATGCGGCACGAGATATCTTGAAAATAACTTGCTCATACAAGAAGCGTTGTATCCCGAACCGATGTTCTTCAACATTCAAACTCAAACCAAACGATACCTTAACTGCGCCAAACTGATTAGTTAACATCTTCCCGATCGCATCGAAACACTTCACGAAATCACTGTTACCGTCTGGCAAATATCGCTTCAAAACTCCGTGAGATGATTCAGCTCGATTAGTTGTCGTATTACCAAAGTGCAAAACTTTGTTCGTCCATGCTCTGACAACTTTTTCTTTATCCGTGTCCAGAACTGTCGATTCCACATAATGCATAAACCTTGGCCACCTTTTGCAAAGCTCCCTAAACTCCACAAGCCTCTCATTATATGTTTCAATTGTAGGCGACTCCAACAAATCATGAAAAGCATTCGTAACCGTTGCAACCACATCCGAATGCTTTTCGTTTTCTCCAGCTTTCACTTTGCAATACAATTTGCTCTTTGCCTTAACATTTTTCTCAACATGGAATCGACATACCAATGGAGTGGCGTTTGGAAACACTTCAGGAACTTGGTTCATCAGCGCGGTATCCCGATCCGTCACAACCACCTTCGGTCCGAGCTCCTTACTCTTCAACAGTTTTTGACATTCTTCTAAAGCCCATCTGAAGTTGTCCTCTTTTTCGTTACTTAAGAAAGCAAAAGCAATGTTGAACGTCATGTCAGTCGACGTTACACCAACCATCTCAAACAACGGCATGTTGTAACGGTTTGTTTTGTAAGTCGAGTCCATCAACAAAACATCAGGAAAGCTATTAAACAGATCAACTGAAGTAGGATTGGCGAAAAAAACATCTTGAATTGTTGTAGACTCACTTACGGATCTAGTCTTGTATATATACTTGTTTTCCTCCAAAGTCTCGAAAAGGTGTTGCATTTCACTTCTTTTCCCCCTTTTTTTCATTTTCATCCGATAGCGTGCGTTGTAGAGTTGCTTATACGCCATCACATTCTCTGGATCTCTCTCTCTCTAATTGTGCTCATAATGTTCCTTGGCGGAACCAAATTTCTAGTAAGTTCCTTGACTAACGCCTTCCCTTTCGGATCCAAACGCCCCACCATTAGGTGACCATCTAACACTTTATCCAAAGGATGGTTGTGTTTTCCGGAGACAACCGAAACATGCCAATCGTTCGTTGAATGGAAGTGGCCACGTAGCCGAAACGGGCATTGACATTTTCTTGTTCCGGTAGCTTCATATTTTATCTTCTTGTTTGACGGTTTGTAAACACCGCCCCTTTCACACCCAAGAACAAGCTTCTTCTTCCTATTATTACCACCGTTGTCGGAATGTTCAATGACGATTGAGAACTTTAATGCCTTTGCAACATTCCGAGCCCACTCAATTAATTCGTCACGAGTGGCAAAAACTTTGTCGGTTGCAAAACTTGAGGTTGTATCAATGTCAACAACCGGAGGAACTGAAGGATTAGACACCGGAGGAGCTGGAGGATGACAATTGATGGGCTCAACTGCAACCAATGCCTGCTGTACAGGTATAGCGAGGACCAATTCTCGCATTTTCCGTGTCGGAGCCAAATTTACGTCCATCACTACAAAAAAAATTTAACAACATTTAATCACATTATCCAACAATACACTATCATACAAAACCTATAGGCACTACAAATTTAATCTACATGATTTAATTAACTCACATGCAAAAATATTGTCACTAGCCTAACATTTTACTACCTAAACAGAGGCTCTACAGACCTGCTGCAGGAAAAATTTTCGCCTCAGTCTATTTCGGAATGCAGAATCCGAAAACATTTCAAGTTTTCTCGGATAACAGAATCCGAACACGGTCTTGTCAGGATCGGAAAACCTAGAGTTCTAGAGCGACTTACAGCTATATACAATTGAAATTAATCGGTTCAAAGTGAAATTTACCTTATGTTTGAGCATTAACAAGTGTTGATTCCGTCAGATAACTTCCCGAACTTTGATTTGAAGCACCAATCACAATGAGAACACAAAATGGGGTTGGAGCATTGGAGGTTGATTATGGAAGAGGAAAAGATGAAAATGAGCAGCATCCCTCTGCATTCTGCAGTATATCAGCATAGCACGGAACGCAGAATCCATGCACCATGCCGAACGGATTCTAGCGTCCGAACTGCATTTCACTTCTTTGTTTTTCTCGGACCGTAGAATCCGAACCATCTTTGACAGGGGTATTTATGGAAATTCAGGGGGTGAAAAAGATAATGGGGGGGTGGGAAGAGAAAAATTCGTCTATCATTTAAACTAAACGCACCATAAAGGGCCTGTTTGTTTCAGCTTTAAAAAAAAAAAGATTTTTTTAAAAAAAATTTAGAGATTTTTTTTAGAGATTTTGAAGAAAATATAAAGCTATTTGCCGTTTGTTTATAATCATAAAAATCTATTTTTTTAAGATGGTAAGGGATGATGAGTGATAAAAAAATAGATTTTGATAAAAGCTATTGAAAATAAATTCTCATTTTGATGAAAAAAAATGATTTTTTTACTAAAATGATTTTTGAAAAATCTGAAACAAACACAAGTAGGATAAAAAAATAGATTTTTTTATGGAAAAAATAGATTTTTTGGCAAAAAAATCTGAAACAAACAGGCCCAAAATCAATTCGGAGTAACTTTCAACTTTTTTTATTAGCAATATTTATAGCTATCATCAACCAAACAATCTCAGCCTAAAAAACATATGTAACACTCTTAGCAAAACAATCAAGAGTAGCCGCAGAACTATCCAAAAAAATTACAGCGAAATCTAGACAATTGAGCGCAGCCTCTTCAGTGTTACATTTGATCCAATAGATCTTTGGTGGATATCAATAATCTTTAATTTTAGGAGCCCTGGAAGGATGCACCTTAATAAAAAAAATTAAGAATTTAAAATTTGTTAATAAAAGCATAAGTAGTCAACTTTGAAAAATTATTGGTAATATTGACGCTGACAAAGTTACAATTATACGCGATATAAAAATTAACAATTTTGTTGTGTCAAAAAAAAAAAAATTAACAATTTTGTTGTGAAACCGAGCTTGATTACGACAATACCAATAATATTAACAATATTGGTGATTTCAGCAAGCACAACGTTGTAACATCACATTTGTAAAAAAGAATTATGTGTTGGCATTTGTAAAATAGATCTGAATAATTGCGAAATAATCTAGCAAACTTGTAATCAATAAAACAGTGATGAATATCATTTGTGCACGAGCTAGATAAATTACATCTCAAAGCAATATTACAACCTCTAGTCATGAAATCATTATCAATAGGAATAATATTTCAAAGAATCTTTTAAAGAATAAGAGATTTTGAAGAAGGAATTACCCATTAACTAGTTCATGAAACTATTCAAAAAATAATGGTTAAATAATAGGTTATTAGGTTTTTTTTTTTACTAACGGTTATATTATGTTTCAGTTGGTAGTTTTGGACAGGGTTTGTTGACCCTGCATACCTATACATCTTAGAGAGAGTCTATGTTAGAAAAGGAATAGAGGTTTGTGTATTTTGCTAAAAGCACTTTATAAATGGGAGGTGTTAAAATGAAATAGAATAATGTTGTAGGAAAATTCTAACATGGAAGTGGTCCATGGTGGACCATTCATGAAAAACCCTATAACGAATACGAATTTTACAAAATTCACCGTTGGATTGAAAGTTTATATCATATAGATCATCTATAGAAAATTTTAGAAAAATTGAAAATCATTTTATATGTTATTGAGATCCATCAAGATTAACGATTTATTAAATACTATAAATCTTGATAAATCCCAATAAAATATCAAATGATTTTCAATTTTTTTAAAAAATTTTATGGATGCTCTATATGATATAAACTTTCAATCTACCAATAAATTTTGTGAAATTTGTATTCGGTTAGATCACTTGTCCACGGTTGACCACTTGTGAATGCGGTCCACCGTAGCATTAGCCTTGTAGGAGCTATTTCATTTTGAGTGAAAATGAGAGTTGGAAAAATTCTCTTCCCCCACGTTTGTTGTATCTCTCATGAAATTCTACTTTTGTCTCTGAATAAAAAGTTAACTTCTAATAGTACAAAATATGACGATTTGCAAGTTTGTACTATCACTTGATTTTCTGCTACACTCAACTTTTTCAATCTCTCCAGGTAGAGAGAAGATCCTCTCCAATACATTATGTTTTCCGGTGAAATCTCAGTCTCATCTTTTATTTTCATTGCAATTTTAATATTTTAATTTTAAAAATGAATAGTTGGATGGAGCACTGGACCTCTTGCAGTGGAAACTGCACGGGAGGAAATCCAGTCTCCTCCAAGTTGATCATGACCACTTTCCAACACCATTCTAACCATCTGCAACTATTGCAGTCAAATGTCTACCAATCAACACTTTGACGGCGGTTAACTCTTTGCCAATCATCCAATCACTACTCTAATAAGTGTCAGCCTCTTCTAAATTAAAAACTATTGCTAATTTACTAAATATAGACAAATAATTTACCTAAAGAAATTAATACTCAACTCAAAATTGAATTTTGATTTATAGAATTGATTAGTCACTATAATTAAAAACTTATTACTAATTACTATCTCTGTCTCAAAATATAACATATTTTTGCAAAATTTGATTGTCTTATAAAAGGAATCTATCTCTTCTTTTTTTTTGGTAAAGGAATCTATCTCTTCTAAAAAAGTCATTATGTGAAAAAAATAAAATTCCTTGAACACTAATTGTGCTTTTGCAGGTAACCATCTTTAGTTTAGTGATGAAGAACAACTAATTGTTTCGCCGCACATTGCATCTACGTACTCTGTTTGTCATCACCGATCATAGACAGATCACAAACCATATACTCCTATCATTTAATAAAAAAAAATGTATAAATCAATATAGAGAATGAGATGATATTATTAATGATATGATGAGAGTTACATATTTATTTTCTATTGTAAAATTAGTGAAAATAATAATAATAATAATAATAATAATAATAATAATAATAATAATAATAATAATAATAATAATGTAATAGAAGTTGGAACTCAAAAAGGGGCTAGCCGAAAAGCCCGAACTAGGTCAGACTCGGACATTATCCGTTCGGGTTGGCATGAAACAGGCCGGACTGTCCGTTTTGACATCTCAAAATCAATTCATCAATTTGTATTTGTCAAAAAAATAAAAAAAATTGTATCAATTGATCTTCAAATATAAAAATTCCATACTTATTTAAATTTCCTAAAATATTCCAACAAAAAATCAATATTTCAACGCATGTAATAATTTTGCACATTATACGCAAAATTGATTTGATATATAACTTTACATAATAAATTTATTAGAAATTTTCTCAAAATTAAAATATATTACCATTTATGACAATATTATGCCTTTAAATACGAGTACTATCTACCGTGGTAGAATTGCATCAACACAATCATTAAGCTGCTCTTTGTTTGTTTTTTACATAGTCTCATCATGCATATTGTTCTTCATTGCATGATTTCTCTTGTAGTACTTTATTCTGTTATGTTAACCCCTTGTTATGGCCTCAACCGTAAATTTTTTAATGTCTCTCAAATTCAAAGTGATAGTAATGAATGGCAAATAGGAATAGCTACATACTATGGACCACCAGACGGTGCTGGATCGGATGGTGAGTACTATTACATAATATTCATGTTGTTTTATGTATATATATAATATGATTTTGTAAAATAATATTAATATTTTTGACCAAAAATATAAGTTTAAAATTTATTGTTTAATTTTCTTGTGATGTTGTGTAGGTGGTGCATGTGGATATGCTGATAGTGTAGAGAAGCCTCCACTTAATAAAATGATATCAGCTGGAGGTCCATCTCTTTTTGATGGAGGCAAAGGATGTGGTGCTTGTTATCAGGTGCATGCAACTTTTTTCTTTTCTATATATGTGATTTTTTTATAGTATTTTTTTTTCTATGTGAAACTCAAAAATGTCCTTCGGTTCCCTATAATATATAAATATTTGTAATTTTTTTTTCTTATATTAGATTTTTTTTCCTTTCTATGTGATTTTTTTTTTTTTTTTGTATTTTCTTTTTCTATTTGATTAGTAAGAATTAAGGTTATTTTAGAATATACGATTATTCTTATTTTATCATGTTAGAAAATTAAGATTCTTTTTATTTTAGCATTTGTAGAAAATTATACAAAAGCAATCAAGTAGTTTTTTTTTTTTTTTACTAAAAAGAAATCATGTAGTTGGGTAAGAAAAGATTATTATTGAAAAGGATCAAATTTTAAAAATAAATAACTTATTTGGTTAATTTGTTTAATATTATTATTTATTATAGAATTTTTTTATTTCCCTTGTTTCAAAACTAAAAAATAGATAATAGTTATTTGTAAAAATATTTTTAGAGGTTTTTTATAAAACCAATATTTAGAAACTAAAATATAAAAATCCAAACAAAACCTTAATATATAATGAATTATCGGATAAAAAAATTGCTTTTTACTTATAAGCTATCATTAAAAAAAATTAAGACAAAAACATAATTCTTGTTTGACAAAATATATTAAAACATGTTATTAAATCAAAGTCGTTCTTGAGATTTTGAGTGTCATGTGCAAGTTATAGTTTTTGTGTTTCAATGTTTTTATAAGCCACATCAAAATATATAATGCGAGAGAAAAGTGAAAAATTATATCTTCAATTGTTATAATTCTTCTGATAACTTTTAATTTTTTTAATTAGATTTTACTCGTAAGAGTTGAAGTCTAGTTTAAAATTTAGTTATAATATTTAATTTATTCATTTTATAATTCGCGGACGCACGAACGCACACACACTCGCACTAAGTAAAAAAAAACTGATTTTAATGTCCTGTGCGGTCGCTATTCTCGAACACCCTCCGAACCCTCATGTATTAAATGTTAAATTTTCAGGTGAAATGCAATGAAAATAGTGCATGCTCAGGAAATCCCATGACTGTGATGATAACTGATAATTGCCCTGAATGTGAGCCTGGCCATTTTGATCTAAGTGGAACTGCCTTTGGTTCCATTGCTCAACAAGGTCAAGCTCAAAATCTTCGCAATGCTGGAAAAATTAATATTCAATACCAAAGGTATTTCTTAATTATGTTCTATTTTTTTATTTTTATTTTTATAAAAACCAAATCAATTTTCTCCTTATATAGGTAAAGTAAATAAATATTTATTTACCATAATCAACTCTACTTTTTTAATTCATCATAATTGAGGAAATTTGTATTTGAATCTACTCATTACATTAGGTTATATAAGGAATAATTTGAATTATATATAATTATAATTAATTAAATGAATTTTCTTAAAAATGTCAATGATGCCACAAACACATCAATCAAATAATTCCTATATTTTTCACAATGTACGTAGTAACAAAAGGTAATAATAAATATATTTGCTCCAAATCTACATATTACATTTTTAGTTTTCGAAATTGTTGGGTAGAGGTAATTTAGTCAAAAAATTAGTAAATTCCCTAAAAATAGTTATGCGATTATAAGTACTATAGTATTTAAAAAAATAAACTAAAGTGTTTTTTATAAACGACTAAAATCAGTAATAAGGTTGTATATTTTCTTTTGGTACATTAATAAAGTTGTATTTTATACAAAAAATAAAATAAAAAAGTTATATTTTATTCCTTCATTAATGTTTGAATGTAGACTCTCCAATTTTTTTTAAAAATTTTTAGTTCAAACAAATTGAGTTATTCAACGAACTCTCAAATGATTTTAAAATATTGTTGATTTTAGTGCTAAACATTATCAAATTCCTATATATATATATATGTAAATATTTTCATTATTATACTAATAAATTTTAGTCCCCTCTTTAAACTTGTAGGGTTGCATGCTCTTTTGGGAACTCAATAGTCTTTGCAGTTGATATTGGATCCAATCCATTCTATTTTGCAACAGAAATAGAATATGAAAATGGAGATGGTGACCTTGTAGCTGTTGAATTGAGCCAATCAAACACATGGCTTCCAATGCAACGTTCTTGGGGTGCAAGATGGGCTTTGAACAAAGGTTCACAATTCCAAACTCCATTTTCTATTAAGCTCACACAAAGAGGAAGAAATGGAGACAAAACCATAATAGCTAATAATGTTATCCCACAAAATTGGCAACCTGGTCAAGTTTATCGTTCGGCGGTTAATTTTTAGAATCTATATGGAAGAAGATTAATATGTATAAGATACATAGGTATTCTATATGAGATTATTATTTAGAAGATACGATGACACAACTTAATCTATAGATTAATTTATAGAGCAATGTTAAGTATGCTATTGTCTTATTTTGAGTAGTCTAAATAAGTATTTGTATGACATCATGATTAAATAAAGGGTATGAAATATGAATGAATAAATTAGTCTATTTTTCAGTTTTTCTATTATAAGATCTAATTTTACTCTCTTGATGTTGAAGACTGATCCTATTCGAATTATATCGTATTTTCAATTTTATTTCCACTACTCTAAGGATAATAAATAATTATCTGAATTACTTTTTTTAAATAAAATAGTTAAGGGTCTGTTTGGCCTAGCTTATTTTTGAGCTTATGTAAACAGCTTATGTAATTTTTATGTATTATTATAAGTTTTTCAAGGTAGTTTATGATAAAATAGCTTCTAAAAATTCAATTTTCACTATTTTAAACTTATAAAATAGCATAAAACCTAATTTATATTACATAAGTCGTTTGCATAAGCTCTAAAATAAGTTAAGTCAAACGAGCCATAAATATCTCTTGAGCAAAAAATAATAGTTGAATCAGTTTTTGTAAAAAACCGGTTTACATTACATGTTAACATTTAACACCACAAAAAAAAAAAAAGTTAACTTTGCATGTTAACACCAACAAAAAAAAATGGATACTATGTTGTGAAAATAAAAAAAATAAAAAAAAATTGATGAATATCATCTGAATTTAATTCACTTTCCTGAATGAAGCAGGCAAACATATCAATCAAATAATTTCCTACTAAAAAGGAGGAAATAACGCATATATATATTCGGCTCCTAAATTTGTTGGATATTCTATTTTAGTTTTCGAAATTGTTGGATTTAGATAATACTAATATCCTAAGACAATTCATAAGAAATGGCATTGAAATATAAATACGGGTACGAATTGCGAAATTATTGGGTTTAGATGTTGTTGACTTTTTTCAATTAAGCTTAATAGATTATAAAAAACCACCATAGGTTACAATGCTGGCTAAACTTATGGCAACCTGCCCAAATTAATCGTTAATGCTGGCTAAACTTTTTTATTTATTTATAATTCATTGGTTAGTTCTATCATCTTTAATATTCTTTATAGAAGATGGATTAATATTTGGGCTCTACTCTCTTTTTATACAAAAAAAATAATAATAAAATTGGATTAATATGTGGCAAGGGCTTTGGACTTTTTATATATATATTATTTTTGAAGGAAATTGGACTTTTTATATTGACATACACTATATTTTGCAACGAATTCATTTTGAGCGTTATAGTTATACAATATAAATATGTCTCCTATACAACGTCTTGACTAAACACGTTATTTTTTTCAATGAATAAAAAAGTTAAATTTTACTTATATATAGAATCGAAAGAAGTTATTTTTTTTCAATAAATACAAAAGTTAAATTTTACTTATATATAGAGTCGAAAGAAATACATAATTTTTACATGTTAACTCTAATAATATAAAATTATGCAATTCTTAAGATGAGGCAGGGAGGGGGCAAAATGAAGTGCAACAAGGACGTTGGGAACGAAGGAGAGTTTATTAAGCACTAATTAAGTTCAATCACATGGTAAAGTTAATTGTAATTATGTCAAAAAATTATTGTTAATTATCATGCAGTCGAATTCTAAATTATCATAATTTATCCCTTTGGTAACCAAAAGATTAATAAAAAAATTATTCGTCAAAAAAATATTATTATAAATATGTTGTGGGCTATGTTTCTTAATGGACTAGAGTGTTTCTGTCCAAAAAAATGGACTGAAGTGTTGGACCAATCCGTTATTCCCAAAACAGATTGAAAAATGAAAATTATTTTTGCCATCTTAAGGGTTGTTCGCGCGTTCTACGAATTTATCAAAATGTTTTTTCGTGTCTTATGCCACAAATGTGTAAAAATGATTAATTTTTGAGTAACTTTTGCCAAACATCCGTGCCTTAAGTCACAGATTATTATGTGGTCATGCACCCCTATTTCAGTCAAAGGTCTGCCACGTGGCTAATTTTAATTGGCCATAAGGACAACCAAATTCCCTATAAATGGCAAACTCGGTGATGTAGAGGCTCACATCTCTCCCACCGCACTTCTTATACTTGTTTGTTCTTTTAGTTTTTTTAGTATGTTTAATTTTTGTCATTCGGTGGGCAAATGGGCACATAGTCCTCGCCGATTAGTCATGGAGCACCCACCGGTGTGTTTATTCAACATAGTTGGGTGCTCTATGCTAATCGATGCGGGACTTTTGTGTCATAATTATTGGGTACGACCGTTGATTTGAGTCAGCTGATACTTCAGATCAGCCAGTGTAACACCGACGTTGATTCTAAATAGATTTGTTTTTCCCTCGTTGTAGTACACTGCAGCTATGTGAGTATTCGGACGAAAATCTAAATTTTCCATTTTTTTTTAAACTAAAAAAATGTAAATGAAGGGATGAGGGAAAAAACACACCCACCACCTTATACACGTGGTGGTGCATTGCTGGTCACAAAAAAAATTGGTGCGCAGACAAATCCGTGAACTGTGACATGGACACCCTACGCTACAGTCTGCGCCTTAAGTCGCGAATGGACGGCGGTCATTGGTCTTTGTAGCAGTCAATGGTCAATGAGGGTGAATGCGTTTAATTGGCAAATAAGTCAGGTGCATGTCTTTTAATCGTCCACGGCTTAGTGCACGGATAGTCGGTTTTCAGAAATTTGATAGCCGCAACAGTCAAAGGACGATGGCCAATGAGGGTGGAGCTGTTACTTTCATTGGCCAATAGAATTAAGGCAAAATTTATATAAATTGAAACATTTCCTTTCACTTTTTCATTCATCTCATTCTCTCATCTTCCATTTATTCCATTTTAGATTTTAGATTTTTTGTTTATTTTTAGTTTTTGTAATTTTTGTTAGTGTAGGCGTAAACGGTCTCATTGTCCGTCGCCGATTAATCATAATGATCTTAGGCTTGTTTTTTTTATGATGAGATTGAGATCATTGTGTTAATCGGCGATGGACTTTTTTAGGCCTATTAAGATCATTATGATTAATCGGAGTTAAACCGCCTTTGGGTTTTCCCCAAGGGGTAGGGGCGGGGAGATGGATACGGCGGAAAATGTGACTACGGGATCCTTGTGACTTGAGTTTTCCCCCACCCCAGGAATATTAGTCAATATGATCAATCTAATAGAATAGGATTTTATTTAATGTAATTTTCTTTGAAATGTAATGTTATAATAATATAATGAAAGAATTTCGCATTTTATAATATTGCAATTTTATAGTTCTCTCCAATTTTGCAAATTTTTTTCTTGTTATCTGTCATTTGCAAATCCGTGACTTAAGTCATAGATGGACAAATTATTATAGGGTGTCTCAGGGGTGTTAATTTTGAGACGTGGCAAAAGTCGTCATTTTTAACACATCTGTAACTTAGGACACGAATGATGTCCATGGCTTAAATAACAGACAGAGATATTTTAGTATTTTCGTAAGGTGAACCCCAAAATTAATAAAATGGCAAAAGTAATTTTCTTGAAAAATTCTCCCCCCTCAAGATAATTTTTCAATAAGATCTTTGTTATCAATCATTAAACGTATCATTGTCCCACTCTGATTTTCTCTGTTGATCTTTATTTACTTCGACATGGATTCTCAAAAATATAAGGGTACACGAATCTTTATCCATTTTTTATATATATAAAATATTGGCTTAATTACAGTTTTGGTCCCCCTACTTTGCTCTTTTCACAGTTTTAGTCCCCCTATTTTAATTTCAATCAATTTTAGTCCCTCTTATTTAATTTTGGTCTTATGTGTCATATTTTTAATGACATGGCAAACATAGTGCTAAAGTGTCAAAGTCCACATATATTAATATTTTCCATGTCACTAATTACATTTATTTTAATTTATTTATAATAAAAACACAAAAATTAAAATAGTAAAATATCAATTATTATAAACCAAAAAAATAAAATACAAAATTAAATTGTTATTATTTGATTCCATAAATAAATAAGAATCAAGAACCCTAAAATAGACACAAATTCCCAAATCTCTCAAATCTCTACTTCTCTCCATTACAAATCCCCAAATTTCACCCATTTCCTCTCATTTCCTCTCCTTCTCATCAAGCATCAACACATGAATATTTATGAGTGTTCCTTGTCAATACTACATAAGCAAAAGCTCCCATAGTAACAGAACCAATAAAAAAAGACGGTAATTTTAAAACCAAGATCCAAATTGAAATAAATATCAGTAAACTTCTAGTACGCATAATATATATTCTTCAAGGGATTTTCAAACACTGCAATGTATAGAGTCTATAATAAATAAAGACCCGTCAAAGTGCTTTTGTATTTTGCAGTTATGCATATCAGCATATGTTTTAATGAAAACTTATTGGAAATTAATTTGGAACTTGCAAATTGTCTACTTGTATTTTGTTAAATGCACATACTAATATATGAACTTGTTATAGCAGTACTTATATATGAAATCATTTACCTGTATTTTTTTTGTCTACTCATAATTTGGAACTTGATTACATTATATTCAAACTAAATGAACTTTTTTTTTGAAACAAAACTAAATGAATTTGTTATTCATAATCATAATAAACTTGCCAAAATTCATTACTTTATAATAAGTGTATCATTGCCAAAATAAGTACTAAACAAAAGTGCTGGTATAAGCACACCAAACATAATCTAATCCCAAATAAGTACTAAACAAAAGTAGTGAAATAAGCACACCAAACATGTCTTCCAACATTGCATAAAATATCATAAACTAATATAATGTCACATTGGCTGTGATTCTTGAGTTTGTGGAGCTTGTGAACACTGAGATAATTCAGTACGTGTCTTTGTTGCCCCTTGTGCAGATGGACCTTCCTTTGTATTCCCTATCTTAGCCTTCTTGTTTTTCTGCACATTATTTCCACCTTTGGGAATTTCTCTATCAGCTGCACTCTTTCCTTTGCACGACCTTGCATTGTGTCCCAACTTCTTACATTTGTTGCAGGTTAAAGTGTTTAAAACTCTTGGTAGTACATTAGCATTTCTTGGTTCATCATTAGACTTGTTCCTTTTTTTCTTAGGTCTACCTGGTGCACTTCTCATAATTGGTGGATGTATGACCTCACCCATAGAAACTGGCCACTGTCTTGGTCCATTGGATGGGCGCACAATGTATGAATAAGTTGCTAAAAAATTTGTTCTCCTAATACATAACAACAACAACAACAATTAAATAGTAGTTATATATCTGTTCAATTAAATAATAGTTATTATATATCAGTTCAACAACAATAGTTCAATTAAATGGTAGTTATATATGTAACAAAAAAAAAAGGTAGTTATATATCAGTTAAGTGGTAACAATTCAATTAAATAGTAGTTCTATATCACTTGAGCAACAACAATATAAATAAGAAGTGTATTTGTACCTATAATAAGGTGAAACATAATCTTCTGGATTAGCTTTGTTATGCCATATACAAGCTAAGGCATGACAACACGGAATGCCAGTTAAGCCCCACTTACGACATGCACAATAGTGTGTCTGTAGGTTTACCTCATAAGTATCTCTATCATTTGTCACACTGAACAAGTTAAACTCAACATCACCATGCCATATTGGTTTCCACCCTCCAGCTGCCCTTTTTGCCTTTTCTAGAATATTTTGTATGTTGGAACATATGTTTCCTTTGAAACGAGTCATGAGATCCCTCTGCTTAACAATCCTAACTGTAATATAATACTTAATTCCCTCAAGTAATGTGATTATAGGCTTATCCCTATACTCCAAAATAGCCATGTTAAAAGCCTCACACATGTTGTTTACTTGCAGATCACATTGCGTATCAGTGCGGAATGCTGACCTAGTCCACATAGAAGGTTGAATTTTCATCATATCTTTCCAAGCATCTTCATTGATAACCTTGATTTTTTGCATAGCCTTCTCCCAATCATGAGGTATTGTTGCCCTTGCTGCCAACCAAAGCAACTCTTTCATCTGTCCTCCAGGATACCTCTTTTTCCAATTTCCATACAAATGCTTGACACATAATCTATGTTCGACATGGGCACCAATGTTGGCAATAGCAGGAACCAAACCCTAACATAAAAGCACAACGAATACATAAACAAAGGATATACTTTTACATAACAAAACAAATAAAAACTCGTAAAAAAGATCCATATACCTTTTGTTGGTCTGAAATGAAGGCATACGACTTGTGTTGGATATCATTGAGATCTTCTAACAAAAGATCTAAAAACCATTGCCAAGAGTCTCTTGTTTCAGCCTCTACCACTGCGTATGCAATGGGAATCATCTGATTGTTACCATCTTTACCAACTGCGGCCATCAATTGACCCCCATATTCTCCCTTCAAGAAACAAGCATCAAGACCAATTAAAGTCCTGCACGTATTAACAAATGCAGCCTTACAAGCCTCCAAACAAACATATATTCTCTCAAACACAGGTCCTATTTCAGCCATACCACACTTTATTATCACAATACTATTTGGATTTGATCTCTTAATTTCCTCAGCATAATCCCTCAAGTGTGCATATTGTTCACTCTCTGCACCTTGAATCATCTTTATTGCTCTAACTTTGGCTCTGTATGCTTGTGCTATAGACAACTTCACTGCCCATTTATCCAATGCCTCAGCAATCAATCCCTTCGGTTTCATTTCAGGTGTATGTCTCAGTATAGGAATGAATTTCTTAGCAAGCCATTCTGTCTTAGCTTGTTTATTTGTTGGTTTTCTATAGCACGCATGATCATTATGTTAGTAGCCAACACTCGGTGGGATTTAGTCCCACATCGGATAGATAGGATTCTTGATAAGAGTTTATAAAGAGGAGGCAATTCTCACTTTACAAGCCGGTTTGTAAGGATGAGTTAGGCCTCGATATTCGTGACATGGTATCAGAGCCTATCGGGTCTATCGTTGGGCTTCCTCCATCGGCCACGCTTCAGGCCCATTCGCCCGGCTGAAGCGTGAGGGAGGGTGTTAGTAGCCAACACTCGGTGGGATTTAGTCCCACATCGGATAGATAGGATTCTTGATAAGAGTTTATAAAGAGGAGGCAATTCTCACTTTACAAGCCGGTTTGTAAGGATGAGTTAGGCCTCGATATTCGTGACACATTAGTGAAGCTCACTAATTGCCAAAAATCATTGCCAACCCTCTTACTAAATCTCATGTAAAATGGACATTCTGGGTCACACCTAACAACCATCCTTGTGCTATCATTCTTCGTGAAATGTAAATTTTTCTTATTCTCCATAGCAAAGGATTTAACGGCTTCCCTAACAATCACTTTTGTGTTGAATGTCATTGTTAACTCAAAACTTACTTTATCGTCAGATTCAGGGAGCTTAAATTTTGGATATTTCACCAAATCCTGTTCATCATCTTCACTCCCTGGTGGGGTTTCTAAATCATCAGAATCAACATCATTATCTTCAAAATCAGTTGCAACACTAGGCATTGGGTTAACAACATTTGTGTTTAAAGGAACCTCAACTTGTGTAAATATTTCAAATGGTATTTCATGAGTCCAATCTCAATCATCATCTTCTAATTCAGCAAAATCACTATCATCACCTTCATCATCAGAGTTGGCCTCATAATCATCATCTTCATCACTAATATATCCTTGGAGTCCATCTTCTGTTGGTTCAGCTTGCACATCTATTGGATTATCTTGCAATTCTTGAGTTGATTCAGTGTGTACCTCTTCAATTGGCTTAACATGAATTTCTACAACTGGGTTATCTATGTTATGTTCAACATAAACTTCAATTAGGTTAAACCCTTTGACATCTTTAGCAAATTCAATAACATCATTATCAGTGTTGAGAGGTCTAAGTCCATGAGCAAATGAAAAATTTGGATGTCGATACCACAAACACTTGATGTTCACATATCCCATGGTTTGGACTAGTTTGATAATGTTCATATGGGACATCAAGTCCACATCCCAATCCCGATCTTTCTCATCCACTTGTCCACCAACATACATCATGACTGGGTTATTTACCAATTTACCCCCATGGTTTATTCTTAACCTAACAGTGTTAGCTTCGGCAGGCCTAATAACCATACATGGAATAAAAACAACCTAGTCAATATAAAAAATGGTATAGCATGTGGACCACAACATAGAGTAAAACAACATAATGAATATCAAAATGGTAAAGCATTAAACAACAAGACAAATAATGCATCATTTAACAACACTATGTGAACCACAAGAAAGAAAACATGCTCTGCACAATTATAAAGAACTACTGTATACACACTTTGCATCACTGCTCTATTGAAAATGGGTTTAACAACAAAGAAGATAACAAATGTATATTCAAACTATATTAAATACAATGTCGCGAACAAATATATACCTGGTTACATATTGTCGCACTGCACCTTTGTTTGTCATCACAAATCCCCCTCTCGCGAACATTATTCTAGCAACAACGAAGAACAGTTTTGAATGGGTCGAGTTCTAGCAACAGAGATTTTTGCTTCTTAGGGTCGATTGAGCGGCATCGATTTGGGGATTTCTGAGATGTTTTCAGGGAGAGAATAAGAGATTTGAGAAATTTGGGAATTTATTCCTATTTTAGGGTTCTTGATTCTTATTTATTTATGGAATCAAATAATAACAATTTAATTTTGTATTTTATTTTTTTGGTTTATAATAATTGATATTTTACTATTTTAATTTTTGTGTTTTTATTATAAATAAATTAAAATAAATGTAATTAGTGACATGGAAAATATTAATATATGTGGACTTTCACACATTAGCACTATATTTGCCATGTCATTAAAAATATGACACATAAGACCAAAATTAAATAAGAGGGACTAAAATTGATTGAAATTAAAATAGAGGGACTAAAACTGTGAAAAGAGCAAAGTAGGGGGACCAAAACTGTAATTAAGCCTAAAATATTCTATGATTTATATGTATCCTTTTATTTTTTTCATTATAAGATCGAAACTTGTATTGTATCTATGTAAGAAAAATGCATTTGATTGATGGCTATTTTTCTTTTTGGTAGTTTTTACACTTAAATTTGATCTTGAGCATACATTAGTTTGAAAGAATGATTTTTTTTTTTCCGATGGTGAAAGAATGACTTTTTGGGTAATGAAACTTGTTGTGTGTTTGTGGCAATAGAGATGGTGCAACCGTTGTTGGAATAAAGTTGGTTCTAATATAATTTAAGTAGTTTTGATGATAACAATAATATTAATATACAATAGGAAATACTGATAATTTACTCTAATGTGCAGATATACAAATTAAAATTTATATTCACTTGAAATTGAAGTTCTGGTTGCTATGCTAAAGTATCCCCAGAAATTGGGAAAATGCAAGTTCTGAAGACAACACCAGAAGTTGAAGTCATCAGAAGTTGCAAGTCAAAGTCAACCAGAAGTTGAACTCATCAGAAGCAAATTTAATATCTGTAGATTCTGATGACGATGAAACAGCAGAGGACGCCAGAAGAACATTCTATTCTCATTAACGACTATCATCTATCTGGCAAAGATCTGAAGGAGCAGAAGAACTTCTTTCAGAACGTTATCCTCATGATAATGACGTTTGTACTATTGTACTAACTTTGTTTTCCTGATTTGGGCGATTATTCGAAATCAAGGCTCAGATTTTGATCTTTACTTGATTTGGATAAGCACATTTCAAATGAAAACAATAGTACAGTACTACGTAGCTGAATTCATCATTGTCCGCTCAAATTCAAGACGCTCCAACTTCATCTATAAAAGGAGGAAGAATTTGAAGACGAGACAACAAACTTGCGAAGAACAAAAGAGCTGTTATTCTGCTAAAATTCAAAGAGCATTTTTAACTTAGATACAACTTGAGATTATATCAAAATTCAAGACAAACAGTTTTCAACTTCTGACTTATCAGTTGTTGAACCTTAGTTTTCTTTTCAAGAATTCTAAGAATAGTCTTGTTATTTAAGTTGTATTTCTTTGTTCTCAGAACTCTGATATTATTTATCAGTTGTTCAAACATTGTATTTTCTTTTTGTGTTAGAAGTCTCTTGCTGGTGAGCTTGAGCATTTGGAAGTCTCTTGTAAGGTGTTACTTGAGCAAAGGAAGTCTCTTGCTGTTGGCTTGAGCATTTGTAATCTTGTGTGATTATAGTGAAATCCCTTGGAAGTGCAAGGGGACTTGACTACTCTCGGTTTGTGAGAGGAACCAGTATAAATCTCTTGTGTTCTCTCTTCTCTCTTTTCTCTGTTTTACTCTTTCCTGCTCTGTTTTCGCTTTCACCATCCCAGAAGTTGTTTGTGTTTAAACTTGGCCCGCTGCGAAATCTGATAAGTTGCAAAACTTTGAAGAAGTTTTTAAAACTACCCAAAACACAATTCAACCCCCCCTTCTTGTGTTTTCACACCTTCAACCGTATGATCTTACCTAATCAGAAAAGGCCTCGCCGGTTGTTCTTGAGCACGAGCAAGCCTCTTTGTTGAAGCGGAGGGGGGTTGTGTACCTGTATACACTCCAACGCTCAGTATTTGTATAAGCTTATGGTTTTCAAGAGGTAAAAATGCGTACCTGACTCCTTCAGAATGAGGAGTTTATATAGCCCCCAGCGCTGGGCCAAGACCCTTAATGTGCAATAAATGCCCATTAAGTGGCTGCCGGAAAACGGCTTCGGGGAGCCAAAGTGAACTGTAACGTTCACTAATTCCGGGGCGAGCGTTACGCTCGGCTGTCTCTTCGCTACTCTGTTATGCGTTGTTGGGCCATGCTGATTTGGGCCGTATTGGATGATCACGAGGATTGGGCCTTAAAGGTCCAGTCCAGAACACCGTATGATTAACTTGTGAAACTTGTTTTGTGTTTGAACTGATAGAGATATGTGTTGTTGACGAGGAAAAATATATTTGGGAAAATGTTAAGTGTCTCCGGGGCACTCTTTAAGCACCTTAAATAATAAGTTTTAGTAAAAGTTTTATGGGAATATGTGAAGTTAAAGCATTGGAAATTGGAATGCTTTACTTTTTGCATAAATAATTTTTTTTAATAGAAAGCTTAAAAAGTGCCTCGGGGCACCGGTTAGCAAGACCCATATATTTGTGTACTATTTTTGTTTTGTTGGTTTTTTATTCTTGTTTCTCTTTACGGTGAAAATTGCATCTACTTTATAAACACATATTCAAGACATCTCGCAATCAATGTGAGACTTCTTAACATAACTTATCAAAATTTTTAAAATAGATCTCATTTGATCCCACAATATTTCCCACATGTCTATGTTTAAAAAAATCTGCGGCACATTCGAACTTTAAGGTGGATAAGCGTAGGTCGCATTCGAACTCTGATACCTAATATCTTTATCAACTGAGCTAAACGCATTAAAACTTTTATCATAATTTTTTTTTGTAGATAGATGAAATGACAAGTCCCACTGAACACTCACACATACAAAGTGGAGAGATCGGGGTTCAAACCCCGATTATATATGGTGTGTCCGACACTAGCAATTTTGACATTTATGTCGGTTGAACTAGAATTTATGGATTTATAAATCTTAAATAATATTTCACTATAAAGTTACCTCTCTTCTTTTTTTCTCTCTTCCGACCCTAGTCGTCACTACTTTTTTTCTTCTTCTTAGTCTATCGAAGATGGGTGATTTTAGGTCAATTTTGGCCTAAAATCATCCCTCCAAATTGTTTTTCTTTCTCGTTATAATAAATAAGTGTGATTTTCACATATTTGTTTGTTTTGATTTTCCGTCTTCGTACGGTGTATTTGGTTGTCCCGTCTTTGTGCGGTGTATTTGTTTTCCCGTCTTTGTGCGACATTCATTTGTTTCAGGTTGAAGGAGTAGATCCAATCTAATGCAGATCCAATCAATTAATGTCGACTTTTGTGTCATCAACGCTATAGATCCAGAGACATGGATATTCCGAACACTTCAATATAGTCATATTTGTAGGCATATGTAATTTGCCGTTTTATGCTATTAACATGGATATTGTGAGTTTGTTCGCAGATTTATCCTTTTTGTTTTTAGCGATTATGAATTTGTATTACATCAATATACTCTAGTTTATTTGAATGAATGAATACCGTTTATTTTGTCAAAAAAAAATCTTAAATAATATAGATATTTTTGTCAAACTTTTTTTTAAGGAAATTTTTGTCAAACTTCGAATATATGCGGATGTGGGAGGAGAATATCCTCTCCCATAAGAATGTGTCAAATCTACTAACAAAAGAGTGCAGTATTTCGGAGTAAATATAGAAAACAAATAACATTAAAATGACTACATTACTAGAAGTATGTCTGCAACGGAAGATCCAAATGTTTCGGTTATTTTTCTTTATTATCTTAACTACTTTTTGATAGATAAATATAGTTTTGTGTTGACTTGTGCTTTGAATATTTTCAATATTCATAGCGTTATTTATTGCCATAGTTACTCTTGAAGTAATATTTTCAAAATGTAGTGTTTGACTCACTCTGATTGATTTATTTTGACAGAATGTAAAATTGTTATTTAATTTAAAAAATAAAAAACAATTTTACATTCTGTCAAAAAAAATTAATCAGAGTGAGTCAAATACTACATTTTTTCTAACTTCTCTATATATACTAAAATGTAATGTAATATTCTATGCAACTAAACTAAAAATACAAGAATTAAAGCACTAAATACTTCTAGAAGAACCAATTTTTTTTAGCAATGCATATGATGCATATAAATATTTTGAGAGAACTATGTTATAATGATTTAGTTAATAATTAAAGAGTAACAATTCATGATACACAAGCGACTATGAAAAAAATTATTTTGCATATGTGTATGAAAAATATTAAATTTAGTCTTTATCATAAAAAAAATATTCAATGTAGTTAGTAAAATCAAAAAGTAAATTACATCCTTACAAATTCTAACTTAAAATGTCAAAATTATTAGGTTATAGCTGATGATTGGGGTTTGATTTCTGTCATTTCACTTTATATATACATATGAATTCCTAATGTCTTATTATTTTGTCTACAAAACAAAATAAAATAAAAAACTTGAAGAAATATATAATCCTAAACAGAAAATTGCCAATTATTAGAGTCCATATAATTTTCAAAAAATCTTAATCAATCCTTTATATTAAAATGTTGGGGATATTGATCCATGTGAGAATAACTTAGTTGGTAAAAACATTGTTTGTAATATGTAGAAATTGATGTTCAAACTCTAGTACACTCTTATTCGCCTTAAAAGATAAAATTATATAGTCACTATTCAACTTAATATAAAAGGCTTAATAGATCTTATGGTCTTTGTATGTTCGCGAATTTTTGGTTGCAGTCTATGTATCTTGTTTTGTTGCAAATAAGTTTTTGAATGTACAAAATTTGTTGGTTTTAGCCCCTAAAGTCAAAATCCGCAGGAAAATATGCGGATTTTGACTTTAAGGACTAAAACCAACAAATTTTGTACATTTAGGGACTTATTTGCAACAAAACAAGATACATGAACTAAAACAAAAAATTTATTAACATACAAGGACCAAAATATCTATTAAGCCAATATAAAAAGATGTTTGAGGACCATTAGATAACTTAATATCAAACCTTACTAGCTAGTTACCATTTCTTAAGAGGTCTACATTAGACAAATTTTTTTTTTTTATATATGAAAATAGTTTTGGCTTCCACTCAAAATCGAACAAAAAAAATCCAGCAAATATATATTGATCATTTTACCATATTTTAAAGAAATAAAGTTAAAATCAATAGAATAATTTAAATATAAGCATGTTAACAACACCAATAAAAATGAATGAAGTTCAGTTAAGTTGTAATACTAAACAACAATTTCTTTTCTTTTTTTAAAATTCTGAAACAAGGGCCAAAAGCCCAAAACTCTTGATCACATATTGTAATGACTAAAATGCAAAATGATATAAATTGGGTGGAAAAGAAACATAAACCAACCGACAGAAAAGGAGAAACATAGGTTAAGTTTCCTTGCTTTAGAATTGAAGTGATGTGAATAGATATGGTGGTTAGAACCACTCACTTTTTCAGTCTTCATTTACTACTATAAGAAAAAAAAAAAAAAAAAAAAAAATGAGAGACAAAAACTTTTTTTTTTTTTAGTATTTCACTATTTCTAATACACAACTCTTTGCTAACTTTGACAAGCAAAAGACACTACCTTTGAGTCGTAGAAAAAGTCTCTTCCTTACACTTGTCACTAACCTCATGTTGTAAAACAACTATTACAATCTCTCTCATCCATAACCAATACTCCAACTAAAAACTAGGACTACTACTCCTTAATTTCTTCACCATACAAACCCTTCAACAACTATCACTACAAGAGAAACTCCATCCTTTGTTTCATTCTTAAACTCACTTCCATCATCTTCCATCTATGTAACTCTTTCTCTCCTCTCCCCATCCACCTTCTTCTTTTTTTTTTTTTCCTTTTTTTTTTTATTATGTCCATTTTTTAACACCATTCAACATAGAGGTTATTCTTAAAATTGTATGGCTTTGATTGTGGATCAACAATCAAACTTCAAACACTTTTGTAAAATTTGCAAAAAAGGCTTTGGATGTGGAAGAGCATTAGGAGGACATATGAGAGCTCATGGCATAGGCGACGAAACCAGTCAAATGGATGATGATGATCCGGCGAGCGATTGGGAAGGTGGCAATGTCCCACAAACAAATAACAAACGTATGTATTCTCTAAGAACAAACCCCAATAAGCTAAAAAGTTGTAGGGTGTGTGAGCATTGTGGCAAAGAATTTTTCTCTTGGAAATCATTCCTCGAACATGGAAAATGCAACTCTGACGACGCAGATGAAGAGTCGCTTGTATCCTCTCCAGAATCCGACATCATGGCAGATGATGATGATGGTGTCGGTGGCAGGAGAGGATGTGGCTGGTCAAAGAGGAAAAGGTCGTCGCGAACTAAAGTAGGTAGTTACAATAACAATTTTAATTGTCCTTCAACCGAAGAAGAAGACTTAGCAAATTGTTTAATGATGTTGTCCAATGCTATTGTTGATCCTCTTGAGGTTGAACCTGAAGAATCATGTGCCTCAGCTAGCAAAGATGAAGAAAGAAGAAACCCTATGAATTTCATTGCACCATTGGCTTATAGAATCCCTTATGAAAACACCACCACCACCAACAACAACAACAATAATAACAACAAAGCCAAAGGTGTTGCTAAAGGATTATTTGAATGCAAAGCATGCAAAAAAGTTTTCAACTCACATCAAGCATTAGGTGGCCATAGAGCAAGTCACAAAAAGGTTAAGGGATGTTTTGCAGCAAGACTTGATCAAAACCTTGATGACAATATTGTTGAAGATGATGCCATCACACATGAAGAATTTTTCCCTTCAAAATCAAACACAACCCAACAATTTGATCAAGGGACCTCCAATAACCCTACATTGATGGCTTCTTCTTCCAAGAGAAAAGCCAAAGTGCATGAATGTTCAATTTGTCATAGGAGTTTCTCTTCTGGACAAGCATTAGGTGGACACAAAAGATGTCATTGGATCACATCGAATGCTCCGGACACATCAACATTGGCTAGGTTTCAACAATTTCAAGACCATATTGAACAAATACCTAAATTTGATAACTCTTCGGAGCCAATTGATCTCAAACTTGACCTTAATCTTCCGGCTCCTACCAATACACAAATTTACTTGCAACCGCCATGGGGCGCAAATGCGAATGCGACAAAGGACAACAACATCATCAAAGAAGATAATAATATTCAATCTATGAATCAACAAAATCAAAACAACAACCACAATCTAGTCGATCAAAATAACGACAATAATAACGATAATAACAAAAATAACAACCTTAATACTTTGGTACAAAATGTTGATAATGAAGAGGATAGAAAAGCCAAGTTGGCAAAACTAAGTGAGTTAAAGGATGTCATCAATATTGGTGGAAGTTCTTCACCATGGTTGCAAGTTGGAATTGGTGCAACAACTGATGTGAGGAATGATACGTAATTATTATTATTTTATTTAATTTTTTTGACAAAATTACACTATGAGGTAAAGATTGATCACATTATAGAGTTTTATCTTTGTTTAGTATTTTTTTTACACCCTAAACTAAGAAAATGTAAGTATGTATACAAGCATGATCATATCTCTCAATGTGTTTACCATCATAACTCCATTTTTTCCCCTTTTGTACATTTTACAATATGAAGTTATATTATGAATAAATTAAAGGATTTTTTTGCCAAACTTCTTGTACATTTTTTTTTTTTGTTACATTTTAGAGAATCATGCTTCCTTATGGATAGATAATTAAGAAGTGCTTTAATAGTTCGCTATATCTAATCCTTACCATTTTTTTTCTTGGATTCACAAACCCTCCTCTGTTTTAAAGAAATAAAAGGAACATGGAGGTGACTTTGTTTTTTAGACATAAAAAGAAGAAGGTATGTAAATTTTGAGTTTGTATCCTCTCATTCCATCGTCTCAATCTATATTCCTCTCGATCTAGGACCATTGCTAAGTTACCTATGGCGTGTTCTCATGCTAATAACGTAAAATGAATCTCTATTTACTTGGAGGCGAAGTAATGGTTGACCAACATATTTTTAATTCTACGAGAATTAAAACTCAAGAGTACTTTCGACTCTCCATCTATCTTATAAATTATTATTCTTTCATTTTAATTCATAAAAATTCACTTTAAATAATTTATTCTTTTTATTTTTACGAAAAATAATTTATTCTTTTATTAGGACTTTCTCGGTGATAAAATTTCAAAAAATTGCTTCAATTATAACAACTACACTAATCTATGATGCATAACAACTATGAACAAGCATGTGATCTAAGGCTATACATGGGTTGCTTGTGATGCAAGTAACTTGGATAGTAACTCATATTGGTTTTGTAAGCCAAGCTATGAAACATGGCGAGCTCGGCAAGTTCTGGAGCTCAGCAAGTTCTGGAGCTCAGCAAGTTCTGAAGCGCAACTATTTCTGAAGCTTTGCTCAGTTACTTCTGAACCTCTGTTCAGTTATGTTTTTCTGTTTTGGTAGTTAGCTAGAAGTTATCCGTTAGTTAGTTGTGTATAAATACGGATATAACTTCACTTGTAAAACAACGATTTTTTTTGTGAAAAAGAATTTTACTTTCCCTCTTTTTCTTAAGTCTTCTTCATTCATTTTTGTCTTTCTTCTGAGCTCTTTGTTCCTGGGTTTTATCCCCAACAAAGTGGTATCTAGAGCAAGCACGATCCAAGGAATTTTGATTCAAATCTTCTTCAAGAGGAGAATCAAAGGTTGAGGTGAATCAACCATGGCTGGGAAAAGCAATTTCCACGCGAATTTGCCCATTCTTGATGGAAAGAATTGGGATACATGGGTGAAACAGATGAAGGTGATATTCATTGTTCAAGAAGGGGATGAACAAGTGAATACAGTCCTTAACCCATTACCAGCGAATCCAACAGATCAACAGAGAACAACATTCAGAGAAGCACAGAAAAAAGACAACAAGGCTCTATTTCTCATTCATCAATGCGTTGATGCGAAGGTGTTTGAGAAAATTGCAGATTCTACAACCTCCAAGGATGCTTGGGACATTTTGCAGAAATGTTATGGTGGAGATGCAAAGGTCAAGAAGGTGAATTTGCAAGCCTTGAAGAGACAGTACGAGCTGTTGCAGATGAAGAATGATGAGTCAGTTTCATATTACTTCACAAGATTGGTGATTCTCACCAATCAGATGAAGAATTGTGGTAGTAATCTTGATGAGCAAGAAACTGTTGAAAAGGTATTGAGAACTTTAACTCCTAAGTTTGATCACATTGTAGTGACAATAGAAGAGACAAAAGACCTGAGTGAGATCAAGATTAAGGATCTGCAGAGCATTCTTGAAGCTCATGAGCTGAAGCATGGTGAGAGAAGCCATGTCAGGGAGGATGAGCAAGCTCTTTTCACAAAGTTCAAGAAATACTAGAAAGATTCCAAGAAGAGCAAAGATGATGGTGAGATAGGACCTGAATCCTCTGATGGAGGAGGAGGGAAACAGAAGGCTAAGTCAAAGAAGAAGGTTGACAAGAGCAAGATCCAATGCTATAATTGTGATAAGTATGGCCATTATGCAAATGAGTGTAAAAATTCAAAGAAAAAGAAGGGCCAAGAGAATGAAGAAGAGGCAAAGGTAGCACATGATAACTCAAGTTCAGATGATGAAACAAGTTTCATGGTGACAATTGCTGATGAAGCAGCAGATTCCATGGTGTGGTACTTTGACTCAGGATGTTCTAATCACATGACTGGCAATAGGAGCATCTTAACTGACTTTGATGAGTGTCTCAACACCAAAATCAGATTGGCTAATAGTGATTCCATTAAGGCAGAAGGCATGGGAAATGTTGTGATTCAGAGGTCTAATGGAAAGAAGGCTGTGATTGAAAATGTACTCTATGTTCCTGGGATGAAGTGCAATCTCATGAGTGTGGGACATTTGATTTCAAAGGGCTTCAAGATAGTTATAGAGGATGAGATTCTACAACTATTTGATTCTAAGAAAAGATTAGTTTTCAAGACAGCACAAAGTAAGAACAGAATCTACAAGACTCAGATCAAAACCATTGAAGCTACATGTTTGTCTGCAACCACAGAGGATAGAGATAGTGATCTATGGCACAAAAGGTATGGGCATTTGAATTTTAAAAGCTTGTCAATGCTTAATTCAAAGTGCATGGTGTTAGGTTTACCTAGTGTCATAACTCCAGTAGACACATGTACTACTTGTTTGCTAGGAAAGCATCATAGATCTTCATTCAAAAGTCACTTGCCTATGAGATCTAGTGATGTGCTGAATGTTGTGCATTCTGACATATGTGGACCATTTGATGTTCTATCAACTGGTGGAAACAAGTACTTCATGACATTTGTTGATGAATACTCAAGGATGATATGGTTGTATCATATCAAGGCCAAGAGTGAAGCTTTTGAAGTGTTTAAGAGGTTTAAGACACTGGTTGAAAAGCAAAGTGATAAGTCTTTGAAGATTTTGAGAACAGATGGTGGAGGTGAGTATACCTCTAAAGAATTTGAGAAATTCTGTAAGGATCAGGGCATAATCCATGAGGTCACTGCACCATACACTCCTCAACACAATGGTCTTGCTGAGAGGAGGAATAGAAGCATTCTAGATATGGCTAGAAGTATGGTAAAGCAGAAAAACCTTCCATCAAGGTTCTGGGGTGAAGCTGTAGTCACAGCTGTTTACATTCTAAATAGAAGTCCAACTAAGAAACTGAAGGATAAGGTACCTGAAGAGGTATGGTCTAAGAGTAAGCCAAGTGTGAGTCACTTGAAGGTGTTTGGTAGCTTGTGCTACAAACATGTGCCTGATGCTAAGAGAAAGAAATTAGAGGATAAAAGTGTACCTATGATATTTGTTGGATATCACAGGACTGGTGCTTATAGGCTCTATAATCCTACTTTAGATAAGGTAGAGATTAGTAGAGATGTGAAAGTGTTAGAGGATGAAAGTTGGGATTGGAAACAGAAGATCACATCTAAGAAAGCTTGTGCAGTGGACTTAGATGTTGCATCAAGCAACACTAACAACACAGTCACATTTGTGAACCAAAATCACAACCAATGTATCAACAGTGATGAGGATATGCACACCTCTAGTGATGATGACAATGTTGTACCACCAAGACCTCAGAGGAATGTTCAGTTGCCTAGAAGGCTAGCTGACTGTGAGATTGTTCCTGATAATGCAGTAGACAATAAAGGAGAAATTGTGCATTATGCAATGCTTGCAGACACTGAGCCTATAGATACCAAAGCTGCATTGAAGAGTAAGGTATGGATGGAGGCAATGATTGATGAGTTGAAGTCAATTGAGAAGAACAGAACATGGGACTTGTATGAGTTACCCTCAGACAAGAGAGCAATTGATGTGAAATGGTATACAAAGTCAAACAAAATCCTGAAGGCAAAGTGATAAAATACAAGGCAAGGCTTGTAGCAAAAGGGTTCTTGCAGAAGCAAGGGTTGGACTATGATGAGGTATTTTCACGAGTGGCAAGACATGAGACAATAAGGTTAGTGATGGCCTTAGCTTGCAGTAACAGATGGCCCCTATTTCATTTAGATGTGAAGTCAGCATTTCTTAATGGACCCCTAGAGGAAGATGTGTATGTGAAGCAGCCTCCAGGGTTTGAACTGAAGGGCAAGGAAGACAAGGTGCTGAAGTTGAACAAAGCCTTGTATGGTCTGAAGCAAGCTCCAAGAGCTTGGAATAAGAGAATTGATCAGTTCCTTGTCACACAAGATTTTAAGAAATGCAGTGTAGAGTATGGTGTTTATGTAAAAGGCAGTGATGGGAAGCATATGCTGATCATATGCTTGTATGTTGATGACCTGTTGGTGACAGGTAGCTCACCTACAGAAATAGAGGAGTTCAAATCACAGATGAAGTGTGAATTTGAAATGACTGACCTAGGGAAGCTGACCTACTTCCTAGGAATGGAGCTCCTGGAAACTCCAAAGGGAATGATATTACATCAATCCAAGTATGCTACTGAAATTCTGAAGAAGTTTGAGATGCTTGACTGCAACTCAGCAGTCACACCTGCAGATACTAAGTTCAAATTTGATGAAGAGGCAGGTGGTGACAGTGTTGATCCAACTATGTTTAGACAGCTAGTTGGTTCATTGAGATACTTGTGTCAAACCAGGCCTGACATAAGCTATGCAGTAGGTTATGTTAGCAGGTTTATGAGCAAACCATTGAAGTGTCACTTGTTAGCAGCAAAGAGGATACTTAGATACATCAATGGTACAATCCACTATGGTGTGCTGTTTCCATACTCTAAGAGTAAGGGAAAGCTAGAGTTGAGTGGATTTTCTGATGCTGACTGGTGTGGTGATAAGATAGAAAGGAAGAGCACCAGTGGTTACTTGTTTAAATTTCAAAATGCACATGTGTCCTGGTGCTCCAAGAAACAGTCTGTCATAGCTCTCTCAAGCTGTGAAGCAGAGTATGTAGCAGGTTCTCTAGCAGCTTGTCAAGCTAATTGGTTGCAATCACTTCTCAGTGAGATAGGCATTGTTGAAGAAATCACAGTGATGCTGAAGCTTGACAATAAATCAGCAATCAATTTGGCTAAGAATCCTGTTAGTCATGGCAAGAGCAAACACATTGAAACTCGGTTTCATTTTCTCAGAGACCAAGTTAATAAGGGGAAGTTGATTCTGGAGTACTGCCCCACTGAGAACCAACAAGCTGATCTAATGACCAAGGCTGTGAAGAGAGATCAGTTCCTCAAGCTCAGGAGGGAAATAGGAATTGTATGTTTCGATAGCTTGTCTTAAGGAGGAGTATTGGTTTTGTAAGCCAAGCTATGAAACATGGCGAGCTCGGCAAGTTCTGGAGCTCAGCAAGTTCTGGAGCTCGGCAACTTTTGAAGCGCAGCTATTTCTGAAGCTCTGCTCAGTTACTTCTGAACCTCTGTTCAGTTATGTTTTTCTGTTTTGGTAGTTAGCTAGAAGTTATCCGTTAGTTAGTTGTGTATAAATACGGGTATAACTTCACTTGTAAAACAACGATTTTTTTTGTGAAAAAAAAATTTTACTTTCCCTCTTTTTCTTAAGTCTTCTTCATTCATTTTTGTCTTTCTTCTGAGCTCTTTGTTCCTGGATTTTATCCCCAACAACTCAAACATAGAAAGGAGAAGAACCCCCTCTCAGTGAGCTTCAGTACATCACACTCTCACTAGGAAGATATTTGTTAGGTGACAATAAGGGTTGTCTTGTCTAGCTAGTTTTATAAGTATACCCCAGCATCAAAGGATTAACAATTAATAAACCCTACATGACCTCATTCAATTCAAAGACTATACTTTCGCACACCTAACCAAACAACAACTATATAATCTGGAGAAGTTGGGAAATGCCTGAAATCAAAAGTGAACCTCTATTAGGTAGCGTCTATTTTAATATTTTTATCGGTATTCCGCTTATACATGAAGCCTTTATTTTGTAGCCATTTTTTTATCGATCTTTATTCGTCTTGTGTAAAGATCTGATTTTTATTAATAATATTTTTACCGTTAAAAAAAACTATATAATGCATGTTTGACAAAACAAAATGCAAACAAATACCATCTCCAACTTCTCATCACCAAAGTATCAAAAACATTCTTATTTTTAAGAAGCTAGGTACGTCATGAACAAAGTATTACCCGAACACCATATTTACCTCTCATGAATTAGGTGACTCATCTCAATGATATTCATCACAAGATTATACTCAGCACATATATCCTTATGAGAAACCTTTTAACTATTTTTAAAATGATGATTTCTTTCTAATAACTTCAATAAATATACTCTTCATTTTTTTTGACAAATACCTATTTTTACCTATGTTTTATCATTCCTAGCTACCTAACATTAATATTTATTTTACAGAATTTTGGCTTGTTCAAACAATATATATTTAATTTACAGAAAGTCACAATTCATGAAAATATTCAACAAGGTATACTATGTATTCCATATAATCACAAACAAACATCAAAACCAAAATACTTTTACCTATCATGGAATCAAAATACTACTACAAACACACCAAATTTAATCCCATTCACCTTTAATTTCTCATTTAACGTCATTTACAATATTATCCTCCTAGATTTCTTTTATAAAATCCCATTCTCATTCAATCCAAGTTTTTAATCCAACCCACAAACTCAAAGAATCAACATATCCTAGCAATGTTCCAATAACAACAAAATAAAAACCAGCATATCCTTCAACTCAACTCTTTCTATTACATTGAAATTACCATCACCCTCTCTTTAAACTTGAAATATTTAAAAAAAAAAAAAAAAAGCTATACAATGCCAAAAATTCAGCACATTCACGGCATGATAAAATCTAAGCATTTCATTCAATATTTAACAATTCCCCCTATCATTATATACTCAGCAAACACAATTCCATACCTAATCAAATTTGTCACCTAATCTCATGATCATACATGGCGGTGGATGTACTTAGTGCACTGGGGCACAAGCTGGCACAAGAAAACAAAAATTTCTTTTGTTAATTAGGTCCAAATATTAGTTACACTTATGCACGCACCAGAAGGTTTAACTTTTTGATTTTTAACTTTTCACTATTCCAAATTCTTTTTCTTATATTTTTTTACTAATCTTTGTTCTAGATTTTTCTACACCGCGTGAAAAATGAACTATGGAAAAATCATTTAACATTTTTTAAATATGAAAACTCGTAAAGAGATATTGTTTATATATAAACTTGTAAGTATTTTGAAAAAAAAGAATAGCATTAGCTTGTAATGTTGTTTCAATCAAAATATATACATTATTTTCTAAACCCATCAAGAAATTGAAGGTTGAAAAACACACAAGAAGGGGGGGTTGAATTGTGTGAGACTTTTTCTAAGTTAAAACAAATTGCAGCGGATAAGGTATAACACACACAATATATGAGGATAGGGTTAGAGAGAGATGCTCAGAATTTTTATACTGGTTCCTCCCACTAACAGGAGTAGTCCAGTCCTCTTGTCCTTCACAAGAGATTTCACTATAATCACTCAGATTACAAATGCTCAAGCACTAAGCAAGAGACTTCAAACTGCTCAAGCACAAAGCAAGAGACTTCTAACTGCTCAAGCACAAAGCAAGAGACTTCCAATGCTCAAGCACAAAGCAAGAGACTTCCAATGCTCAAGCACAAAGCAAGAGACTTCCAATGCTCAAGCACAAAGCAAGAGACTTCCAATGCTCAAGCACAAAGCAAGAGACTTCCAATGCTCAAGCACAAAGCAAGAGACTTCTAACTGGTTTTAATGTTAATAAAGATAAGAGATTAACACTTGATATACAATCAGAGGTGTTTACAAAATACAACTCAGTTACAAGACTAACTTAGAAAATTATCACAAAGTTTCTAAGTGTTTGATAGCTTCAGAATTTGACAGAGTTTCAGCACGTTCAGAAGCTTAAGTCTTGATTCCCATTTCTTCACAAATCTTCTTCCTTTTATAGATGATAAAATGAACGTTGAAGATTATAGCCGTTTGAAGAATTGAGACGCTCCTTTGTATAGATCAGTGAGCTTATTAGCTGTTCTGATTTGCAGTAGCTTAGGAGCTTAACGTTTACTACAAAATGAGAGATTCCTTTTGGCTTTTGATATTTGAACCTTGGTGAAAGCCAAATAAGGAAATAATCGTTTCTGAAGCCTGACTTGAAAAGGACCTTTCCATGGTCAAACCTTTTCATTCTTGGTTTCTGCGTTTGGACTTAGTCAGGCACAGTCTTCAATAAAATTGTACTCTCAAATGTAGCTTAACACTTATATCTGACGAGCCTTCAGATTTTGATAGGCTCAGAATTACTTGTTTCAGATCTGGTGAGCTCAGATGTTCTTCAGATTTTGATAGGCTCAGAATTACTTGTTTCAGATCTGGTGAGCTCAGATGTTCTTCAGATTTTGATAGGCTCAGAATTACTTGTTTCAGATCTGGTGAGCTCAGAAGTAATTCCTTCAGAAATTCTAAGGTTCAGATAATAACTTCAGAGTTTCATAGGCTCAGAATTACTTGCTTCAGATCTGGTGAGCTCAGATGTTCTTCAGATTTTGATAGGCTCAGAATTACTTGTTTCAGATCTGGTGAGCTCAGAAGTAATTCCTTCAGAAATTCTAAGGTTCAGATAATAACTTCAGAGTTTCACAGGCTCAGAATTACTTGCTTCAGATCTGGCGAGCTCAGAAGTAATTCCTTCAGAAATTCTAAGGTTCAGATAATAACTTCAGAGTTTCACTTGCTTCAGATCTGGTGAGCTTAGAAGTAATTCCTTCAGAAATTCTAAGGTTCTTTAGTACGCAAATTTTAACTTTTAATCCTGCACACTGAATTAAATTATTAGTATTCCAATTTAACCTTAAATACATTGTTATCATCAAAATCAATTAAGGAGATACAAAATCATAATTTTGTTCCAACAATCTCCCCCTTTTTGATGATGACAACTATATGTATTTAAAATCAATTGTTGTTGTTTTTATTTAACATCTTGACTTCAGGTTCTGAGGTTTGCAAGCTCCCCCTGAGTCTGATAAGCTTCAAAAGTTTATCAATGATAAATATAAAACAGTCTAAGAGTAATATTTAATGTCAAATATAATTTCATATATTCTACCTTCAGAATTAGAGGTTTGCAAGCTCTATTTCTTCAGATTGACAAATATAAGATATGGTTTGCAAGCGTATCTTATATTATATGAATTTATGTTGGACAAAATTTATTACTCCCCCTCATTAAAAGTTTAAAAGACTTTAATATAACTTAACAAGAGTAGAGTTCAGAAAATGTGATCTTTAGAGCTTCAGAAATAATTTCACTGCCATAGGAAATAAAATAATATTTTCTCCCCCTTTGTCATTATCAAAAACGGGTCAGTCAAAGCACAAGTTACAGGGTAGTAAATGCACACAGCAAACAACCACCAGCAGTAAATGCATTCAACGGTAAAAGGGAATTGTTAAGTACCATGGTGAAACAGGGAATTGTTTCAGAATGAAGACGAGTTTCTTCAAGATCTGAATCAGTTCCAGGAAAAGGTGGAGTGGTTTGAATGGATGAGGGGTTTGGTTCAGAAGTGGTTGGCTTAGGAGATGAAGTCTGAAGGGGTTCAGTTTGGGATTCAGCAGGGACTTCAGAATTTTGAACATTTGAGGGTTCAGATTGGTCTACGTCCATTGCTATTGGGGTAGACTCAGAATCTTTAATAGGAGATTTCTGAGGGGATTTAGGAGTGTCAGAAATGGTTATAGTGGAAGTTTCAAAATATTGAAAACGTGAGAAGTGATAGTGACTAGTGTGTAGTTAAGTGATTATAGTGGAAGTTTCAAAATATTGGGGAAACAAGATAGTGACGTAATGGGGGCTTGGCAGTTACTTTTAATAAAATCATCATTAGCTCTCCTTCATTACCCAGCGGTTACTAGACATGATGGGAAGTTACACAGATAAGTAGTGTTTTAAGAAGCCAGCTGTCAGTTAGAGAAACTGAGTGGTCAACTAACACTTAGAGTAGGTATCTGAGTCACAAGAAATCATATTTAATAATAAATAATTCTGATTGCTTCAGATGAGAGAGTGCTTCAGAACCTATATAATAGTTTCTGAGCCGTCCAAACTTCTGAGGCCCTTCAGAACCAGTTTATTCATTCAGAGTTAACAGCATTCAGAGATATCATTCAGAAATAAAAACCATGTTCAGATTTTTCTTGATAAAATCGAAACGATCAATAGCAAGAGGTTTGGTAAAGATATCAGCCCATTGATGCTCAGTATCAATGAATTGAATCTTAATTACTCCCTTCTGAACATAGTCTCTAATGAAGTGATGTTTGATCTCAATGTGTTTAGCTCTTGAATGCAAAATAGGATTCTTAGACAAACAGATAGCAGCAGTATTATCACAGAGAAGTGGTATACTACTTATCCTTATCTGATAGTCCTCCAACTGATGTTTCATCCAGAGCAATTGCGTGCAACACTTAGCAGCTGAGATGTACTCTGCTTCTGCTGTAGATAGAGCAATAGTTGCTTGTCTCTTACTAGCCCATGATATAAGGTTTTCACCTAGAAATTGACAGTTTCCACTAGTGGACTTCCTTTCAATTTTATCACCAGCATAGTCAGCATCACAGAATCCAATAAGCTGATAATCTAAGGATTTCTTATAAAGTAATCCAAGATTAGTGGTTCCTTTCAGATATCTAAAGATTCTCTTAACAGCAGTTAGATGAGACTCTCTAGGATCTGATTGAAATCTAGCACAGAAGCATACACTGAACAAGATATCTGGTCTAGATGCAGTGAGATAAAGGAGGGAACCAATCATACCTCTGTATAATTTCTGATCTACTTTGCCTTCAGATTCTTCCTTCAGAAGACAGCTAGAGGGATGCATAGGAGTTGACATTGGTTTACAATCTTCAAGACCAAATTTCTTCAGTAAATCCTTTGTGTATTTGGTTTGATGCACATATACTCCTTTTTTTCTTTGATTGATTTGAATTCCCAAGAAGAATGTTAGTTCTCCCATCATACTCATTTCAAATTCATCCTGCATAAGCTTAGAGAAATTCTTGCAAAGAGAAGCATTAGTTGAACCAAAGATAATATCATCAACATAAATCTGAACAATCAAAATATCAGTTTTTAAGGTTTTTCTAAAGAGAGTGTTATCAACATGTCCTTTTTCAAAACCATTTTCTAGAAGAAATATACTTAACCTTTCATACCAAGCTCTTGGAGCTTGTTTCAAACCATACAGAGATTTCTTCAATTTGTAAACATGATCAGGACACTTTATATCTTCAAAGCCAGGAGGTTGTTTAACATAGACTTCTTCATAAATTACTCCATTCAGAAATGCACTCTTAACATCCATTTGAAATAGAGTGATGTCATGATTAACTGCATAGGACAAGAGAAGTCTAATTGCCTCAAGTCTTGCTACTGGTGCAAAGGTTTCAGTGAAATCTATGCCTTCTTGCTGACTATAACCTTGTGCAACCAGTCTAGCTTTATTTCTGACAACTTCTCCCTTTTCATTTGACTTGTTTCTGAATACCCATTTTGTTCCAATAATGTTCTTGTGTTTGGGTTTTGGTACCAGATCCCAAACATCATTTCTTTCAAATTGATTGAGTTCTTCTTGCATTGCAACAATCCACCCATCATCTGAGAGTGCTTCTTCTATGTTTGTGGGTTCAATTAATGAAATTAACCCAACTAGGGATTCATCCTCTTTGAAAGCAGATCTGGTCTTTCTTGGGCTATCCTTGTTACCAACAATTAGCTCTTCAGGATGAGATGATCTATACTTGAATTTACTCTTAGGTGGAGCAGGTGTCTGAGAGGGTTCAGTTTCTGAAGGGTCTTCAGTTTCAAGGCCTTCAGAGATATCTTCATTTTGAGTCTCAGATGGATATACAGCAATGGAGAGATCTTCACACTCAGAATTTGAGGAAACTTGAAATTCTGCAAAAGTCTCAGCTTGCTCTGACATTTTATCGTCAGGCTCTTTATCATCAAATCTAACATGTATAGATTCTTCAACTGTGTGAGTTTCAGAATTATACAATCTGTATGCTTTTGAGCGTTCAGAGTAGCCTATAAAGATACCCTTATAAGCTCTAGCATCAAATTTCTTTCGATAGACCTTGTTGTCTAGAATATAACAAGTACATCCAAACTGATGAAAATAAGAAATATTTGGTTTTCTTCCTTTGAACAGTTCATAAGCAGTTTTGTTCAGAATAGGTCTGATGTAGATTCTATTCTGAACATAGCAAGCAGTACTCACGGCTTCTGCCCACAAGAACTTAGCTAGGTTAGACTCAAGCATCATGGTACGAGCCATTTCTTGCAAAGATCTATTCTTTCTTTCTACAACACCATTCTGCTGTGGTGTTCTAGGAGAAGAGAATTCATGGATTACTCCATGCTCTGAGCAGAAAGATTCGAAAGAGTCATTTTCGAACTCTCCCCCATGGTCGCTTCTAACCTTCAGAATTCGAAGATCCTTTTCACTTTGTATTTGTGTGCAGAAGTCACTGAACACCACAAGTGCTTCACTCTTAGAACGTAGGAATTTCACCCAAGTCCATCTACTGAAATCATCAACCATGACCAATCCATATTTTTTTACCATTGATAGAGGCTGTCGAAACAGGACCAAACAGATCAATGTGAAGCAATTCTAAGGGTCTGGAAGTAGAGACAATGTTTTTAGACTTGAATGAAGTCTTAGCAAATTTTCCTTTTTGACATGAGCCACAAAGTGCATCTGAGTGATAATCAATGTCAGGCAAACCACTAACAAGCTTTTGTTTGCTAAGCTTAGAGATCAACCTCCAGTTAGCATGACCAAGACGCTTGTGCCATAGCCATTTCTCATCACTCAGAGACAAAAGACATATAATCTTTTGGTCAACCAAATCAGAAAAGTTTACTTTATAAACATTGCCAACTCTCATTCCCTTGAATACTACAGATTTGTCAGAGTCTTTTGATACAGTACATGATTCCTTATTAAATGTAACAACACACCCATTGTCACAAAATTGACTAATGCTCAATAGATTGTGTTTAAGTCCATCAACTAACCAAACATCTTTAATGGAAAGAGAAGAATTACCAACTGTACCTGTACCAATGATCTTCCCTTTTTGTTTTCCTCCAAATCCCACAGAGCCTCCCTCTTTCAGAGTTAGGGTTTGGAACATATGCTTTTCTCCCGTCATATGTCGTGAGCAACCACTGTCCAGGTACCAGGGCTGCTGTTTTACCTTTCCTTGCATGAGCATCTGAAGCAAACATTATTTCAGATTTTGGTACCCATATTCTGATGGGTCCTTTAGAGTTAGTCTTCTGAATAGTATTCCTTCTTTGTTTTCTATGATCAACACAAGATCTAGAATTAATTAAGCTTTGACAAGAATGTTTAGGCTTAATTTGATTCTTGGATTTTGATCTGGAGTATATCACAGTTCCAAAGGTCAAGCAAGGATCTGAAGTAACTTTACCTTGATTTCTCAGAGGTTCAGATGACTTCTGAGCCTTAACTTGAGAACTTTTGGACTCAGAAATTTTAGGTTCAGAAGAACTTGGAACTTCTGAGTCTTTGGGTTCAGGTTCAGAACCTCCTTCAGAGTTGGATGCCTTCAGATCAAGTGTACCACTTTTAACAAAGGTAGAGAATAATTCAGGTGGAGTATCATCCTCACTATATGATTTCAGAGGTTTATCCCAGTTCTTAAACCGAGAATAACCAATGCCTTCACCATAGTTACGAGTCATATGATAAATCATGGAAGCCATTTTACTCCTATTGAAGGTACAACGAATAAATTCGTGAAGAGCATCTTCATGATCATCATTGAGCTTGTCTGCCAAGACATAGTTAGATTCAACATGACAAATACGAATGTTTAACGATTCATTTTCATCATAAAGAATCTTGGCATCCTTTTTCAATGATTCATGAACATTCTTCAGAATTTTGTGTTGACTTACTATACGAGAGTAATGTTTCACGGCAATCTTAAGAGAATCAATTAATTCAGATTTAGTCATGTTAGAGTATACCTCATTTTCATCATCTGAGTCATCTTCAGAATCTCTATCAGAGTTGTTACCTTCAGAAGTTCTTGCCATTAAAGCCAGATTGCCTTCTTCATCATCTTCTCCTTCAGAGTCATTCTCAATGGTCTCCCAAGTGGCTAACAAACTCTTCCTTACCTTTTCTTTGTACTTTTCTTTCCCAAAGCTCTTATTCTTTCCTTTGTCCTTGGATGACATTTCTGGACAGTCCGCAATGAAGTGTCCAGATTTCTTGCAGTTATAGCAGTTGTTCAGTTCTTCCTTTTTGTCCTTTGAAAAGGAACTTCTTGAGTTGTTTCCTTTGTTTGGAAACCTTTTGTATTTCTTGTTCCATTTCTGAAACCTTCTAACCATTAGTGCCATTTCTTCATTCTCAGAATTTTCATCCATCATATCATCAGAAGTTTCTTCCTCTTGTTCAGACACTTTGATCTTTGTAGCTTTTGAGGAAGTCTGAACAGAGCTTAGAGCCAAGGACTTCATCTTCTTGACAGGTTCATCTGACATAAGTTCTAGCTCATGACTTCTGAGTGAGCTTATTAAATCTTCAAGAGTCACATTGTCCAAATCCTTGGATTCCTGAAAAGCTGTAACTTTTGGTCTCCATTTGGAAGGTAAGCTCCTCAGAATTTTCTTCACGTGATCAGATGCAGTGTAGCTTTTCTTCAGAACTTGAAGACCAGAGACAAGGGTTTGAAACCTTGAATACATGGTTTCAATATCTTCATCTTCCTTCATTCTGAACAGCTCATATTGATGAACTAATAAGTTTGCCTTAGCTTCTTTGACTTGCTTATTTCCTTCATAGGTGGAACATAGAGAGTCCCAGATAGTTTTGGCACATGACTTGTTGGATATTTTTAAATACTCAGCATGAGATATTGCACCAATAAGCATATTCTTAACAGTATGATGCTTCTTATACTGTTTCTTCTTTTCAGCATCAAAGAACTTTCTGTAGGTATTTCTTACAACACCTTCATCATCCATGTGTTCAAAATGTATACCATCTTCAATGATATCCCATAACTCATCATCGGTCCCAATGATGTAACTATACATCTTGGTTTTCCAGAAAGGAAAAGTAGTAGGATCACTGTTGAAGTAAGGTGGTTTGTCTCTGTGATTATCACTGTTCCTTTCCCTATCATAGTTGTGAGGAGGTGGAACAGCAGAGTGATCAGGTCCAGAGGAAGCAGAAGGAGAGGTAACACCAGACATGTTTTTCAACTAAGTACCCCTAGATCTTTTACTGTTTCACTGTTAAGTGAAGAGCAACAGACCGGAGCTCTGATGCCAATTGAAGGTTGAAAAACACACAAGAAGGGGGGGGGGGGGGGGTTGAATTGTGTGAGACTTTTTCTAAGTTAAAACAAATTGCAGCGGATAAGGTATAACACACACAATATATGAGGATAGGGTTAGAGAGAGATGCTCAGAATTTTTATACTGGTTCCTCCCACTAACAGGAGTAGTCCAGTCCTCTTGTCCTTCACAAGAGATTTCACTATAATCACTCAGATTACAAATGCTCAAGCACTAAGCAAGAGACTTCAAACTGCTCAAGCACAAAGCAAGAGACTTCTAACTGCTCAAGCACAAAGCAAGAGACTTCCAATGCTCAAGCACAAAGCAAGAGACTTCCAATGCTCAAGCACAAAGCAAGAGACTTCCAATGCTCAAGCACAAAGCAAGAGACTTCCAATGCTCAAGCACAAAGCAAGAGACTTCAAACTGGTTTTAATGTTAATAAAGATAAGAGATTAACACTTGATATACAATCAGAGGTGTTTACAAAATACAACGCAGTTACAAGACTAACTTAGAAAATTATCACAAAGTTTCTAAGTGTTTGATAGCTTCAGAATTTGACAGAGTTTCAGCACGTTCAGAAGCTTAAGTCTTGATTTCATTTCTTCACAAATCTTCTTCCTTTTATAGATGATAAAATGAACGTTGAAGATTATAGCCGTTTGAAGAATTGAGACGCTCCTTTGTATAGATCAGTGAGCTTATTAGCTGTTCTGATTTGCAGTAGCTTAGGAGCTTAACGTTTACTACAAAATGAGAGATTCCTTTTGGCTTTTGATATTTGAACCTTGGTGAAAGCCAAATAAGGAAATAATCGTTTCTGAAGCCTGACTTGAAAAGGACCTTTCCATGGTCAAACCTTTTCATTCTTGGTTTCTGCGTTTGGACTTAGTCAGGCACAGTCTTCAATAAAATTGTACTCTCAAATGTAGCTTAACACTTATATCTGACGAGCCTTCAGATTTTGATAGGCTCAGAATTACTTGTTTCAGATCTGGTGAGCTCAGATGTTCTTCAGATTTTGATAGGCTCAGAATTACTTGTTTCAGATCTGGTGAGCTCAGATGTTCTTCAGATTTTGATAGGCTCAGAATTACTTGTTTCAGATCTGGTGAGCTCAGAAGTAATTCCTTCAGAAATTCTAAGGTTCAGATCATAACTTCAGAGTTTCATAGGCTCAGAATTACTTGCTTCAGATCTGGTGAGCTCAGATGTTCTTCAGATTTTGATAGGCTCAGAATTACTTGTTTCAGATCTGGTGAGCTCAGAAGTAATTCCTTCAGAAATTCTAAGGTTCAGATAATAACTTCAGAGTTTCACAGGCTCAGAATTACTTGCTTCAGATCTGGCGAGCTCAGAAGTAATTCCTTCAGAAATTCTAAGGTTCAGATAATAACTTCAGAGTTTCACTTGCTTCAGATCTGGTGAGCTTAGAAGTAATTCCTTCAGAAATTCTAAGGTTCTTTAGTACGCAAATTTTAACTTTTAATCCTGCACACTGAATTAAATTATTAGTATTCCAATTTAACCTTAAATACATTGTTATCATCAAAATCAATTAAGGAGATACAAAATCATAATTTTGTTCCAACAGAAATTTATGGATTTGCCATTGATCATAGATGCTTATATCGCATTTTAACACAAAAGATATTTTCAATCAATATCAGTGGCTTAAATAATTCACCCAAAATATCAGAAATTCAAGTATGTTAAAGTTCGGGTCTAGGACACGAAGAGTTCGATCAGCTCCTTTGTATCAAAAATCTTCTTGATGTGAATCGGTGGCAAGTCCCATTGAGCATAGTCATGGCGGTATAAGTATATATGCCTGAAAACGGGAAGTGGCTATGAATGCTATTATTGAATTGGTCAACGGACAATGAATACCATCAAATATAGTAAATAAAAAGATGATATAAATACTGTAAAGAATTTCAATATGGATTTTCATATATCAATTGAAATATTTTTTGATGTATTTATACAACCAATATGCCATTTAAAATATTGATGACCGTTACGCTCCAGCTTATTTTTACTTTTGTATATATGCTTCGGGAACATAAAATATCTCCACACAAAACCTTAATGCACTAGGTAAATGGGTTACCTCACGACTCTTATAAATTCAAGATTCTTCTCATTCATAGTCGATGTGAATTTAAAAAATATAATTGCCTTGATTTTTTTTTCTTTCATTAGCAATTATTCCCAACTGAAGGTGAAGGAAATGTCAAGTCAAGTTAAAGACAAATATTGGAGGTCGCCTATCGTCAGGGTCGGCCTAGAAGCAGAGCAACCAGGGCCCACAACCCAGGGCCTCAAAATTGTAAGGTCCTCTATTTTTTTAGGCCCATAATCCACGATATTGGTCAAAAATTGTTTCGGAGACATGTAAATCATTAAACCACGGTTGGCTTGGTTTCGCGCGCGTCTGTCCTAAGATCTAAAGGTATTGGATTCGCGAGTTCGACTCCCTCTTGGGACAATTTTATTTTCTTTTATTTAAGAGAATGAGACAACAATATAATTTATAATAAATTTATAAAATTGTGCATATTGAAACATTACAAAAACTACTTCAAAAATTGTTTCCTTTTGAAAAATAATGAATTTTTTCTATAAATAGAATCTATAACTTAATTATAAATAACTTTATTACTTTATTTAATAAATAAAAATACATTTTGTTATTTCTTTGAAAATAAAGAATCAATTTCTAAAATTAAGTTTCTATTTTTATTAAAAACTTTATCAATTTTTAATGATATTAGTTTGAAGGTGCGTGTATTTTGTTATTAATGATTATAATATTATTATTTTTTATATCGGTGGTATTATTTACGATTAAATAAAAGATTATTCTTTTTTAAATTGCATTTTATTTAATAAAATATACATCAATTTTACTAAAATTATTAATGATAATGGTGGTATTGACTTGGTATCTGAGAGTGTGCTCCTTTTAAGGTTTCACGTTCGATTCTCACTAATGTTAATTTAGATAGACTAATTTAGCTTCTTAAAAAAAATTACTAAAATTATTTTATCTTAAAAGGGTCTCAATATTTTATCTTATCTGGGGCATCTAAATATACTAGTATGTTAGCCCGTGCCCTGCACGGGATATTTTTCTTTTCGCAAAATTACATATTTTGTCCTTTATCTTATATTTTTGTAACATTTTGGTCATTTATCTTTTATTTGTAACAATTTGGTCTTTTATCTTATATATTTGTAACACTTTGGTCTTTTATATTTTATTTGTAACATTTTAGTCCTTTATCTATTATAACATTCACATATAAATCCTTTTTTTCATATTTTTTTTATTAAAAAAATTCTGAATTTATTTGTTAAGATACTTTTTTATTAAAATTAAATAAAAATCATAATTTTGATAACAAATTTTATCATCTTCATCAATTTTTTCATATTTTCATGTTTTTTAAAGGACAAAAATGTTACAAATAAAAGATAAAGGACCAAAGTATTACAAAAAGATAAGATAAACGACCAAAATGTTACAAAAAAATAAGATAAATGACCAAACCTGTAATTTTACCCCTATATCTTTTTTAATACTATTTAAGTGCTTGTTAATATAAAAAAAAATTCTTTATTTATTAAAAAAAATGTAAAAAAAAAGTGTTTATTTTTAAATATTATTTGAAAAATTTAGTATAATGTTCAACGGTGAATTTGAGATATTATATGTTATGTGTTGCTTAAATATATATTATTGGAGCAAATATATTGTGCATTGTATAAATGACATTAAATAAAAGTAAAAGTTTAACCTTGTATATTATTTTTTTTAAAAATATTATTTAAAAGTTTAAGATAATAAAACAATTTTAAAATTTTAGAAAAAATATTTTTGTAAAAAATAAAGATTTTAGACAAAACGTAAAGATGAAAAATATATTTAACCTGTTAAAATAAAACTTAAGTTCAAAGGTAAAATTTTAAGTTATATATCTTAAAGAATACAACAATGCATTACTTTTGTAATTTTCATAGGCTTGTCTCCGTATGACATAATTCCTATATATCATAACTAAATATTTCTTTCAGCTGTCATAATACAATGAAAATATTTTGAATTAATTTGAAATAAATATTTCCATTATAATTTTCATAATTATTATTATATTGATTTTAACTTGTAAAACAAAAAATAATAAAAACAAAAAGATTGTGAGACTTGAGAGTTCCGATTTTGACCGTGTTGTGTTTGACGAAGATGATGAAACTTGAGAGTTCTGATTTTCCTTTAAAGTTATGATTTTCCAACTATCTTATGTAGGAGAAGCCAAAAAATTCATTTTTCATTCCATTTATTTTGATTTCTTTTGCTATTGAGAAATGGGTCTTCTCTCTATTTGGGTTCCTCATGCATTCGTTGTGTGGGCTACTATACAGATTTCAATTTATTACTTTTGCTTCAATTCATACATTGAAGTTTAGATCTCTTTCATTTAACATCATTTAATGAATGTGACACGTCATGTGTTTTGCTGAATCTCAACAAACTATATATATCTTTGGATCTTATCCATGAAAAGTAATTAAACTACTTGTTTTTTTATCCCACAAATAAAAAAAATAGAATCATTGCTTTAAGGATATACTGTAGAAGTTTTACTATGTTTATTATAAATTTATTCCACTAAATCTCAACAAACTATATATTTTTAGATCTTATCCATGAAAAGTAATTAAATAAACTACTTGTTTTTTTTATCCCCCAAAAAAATACTAATAATAATAGAGCCAGTACTTTAAGATTATAGAGTTTTACTATGTTTATTATAGATTTTATTCCACTTAATCTCAACAAACTATAATTCTTATCCATGAAAAGGAGTTAAATAAACTACTTGTTTTTTATCCCACACACACACACACACACTACTTTCATAGTAATCCAAAACTCCCACGTTAAAAATACAATGTAAATTAAGATCTTTTTTCTCATCCTTCTCTAACGTTATTGTTTCAACCTGTTTCATAGTAATGCAAAACTCCCACATTCAGTGACCTTGAAAAAATTCAGTGTAAATTAAGATTTTTTTCCCATCGTTCTCTCACCTTCTTGTTTCAACATGTTTCATAGTAATCCAAAACTCCTACATTCAATGGCCTTGAAAAATACAATGTAAAGTAAGATCGCTTTTCCGATCGTTTTTTTAATTATTATTTTTTTATAATGGGTTAAAGAAGATATGTTTTTGAGAAGTTTTATTTAATAATGAATCAAAGAAGATCTAATTGAATGTCACATAAGCAAGCTTTTTAATTAAATGACATCTAAACAATTTCTATTGAGAATGCACGAGAGAGATTCTTGGAAATCTTATAATAGAGATAGAGATATCTCTTCATTGAAGTGGGGATAATTAATAGAATAAATAACTACTTTTCTATTTTGTGTAAAAAGAAAAACTAATTTTCTATTTCTTGTTTTTGTTGACTTACTTCTCCCCAAACAGGTACAAAAAAATATAATCAATAAATAACAACAAAAAAATATATCAGTTTAATTTCTTGGACAGGATATATTGAATTATAAATAGTTTATGGCTAGTGAAAATGCAAATAAGAGTACATAATGAATATAAGTTTAAATAAATTAACATATTTTTGCAATAAGGCATGAAAGAACAACATTCACCTGCATTTGCAATCATTTTATATAACTTTCTATACCTATTGGAACCAAAATTACCATCACTACAAATCATTTGTCTCTTAACCAATGTTAAAGGTCGTGGTTATTCGTTAATTTATGTCTAACATAACTTGAAAAACAATGAAAATGTATTACTGAAAAAATTCCACCAAACAAATATGATTAATTCTATCGATGAGAATAGTGACAAAACCGGTCTATTGAACTAAATGAGATACCTGAATAAAATTGTCAATGAAAGAAGTGCATAATAAAGCATTAAAAATAAACAATGAAAATTTGTTGTATGACGATCATATAAGTAAAATAGTCTAGTCTTTCTAAATTTTAATTTTGGTCATCATATATTTAGTTGTTGGTAAATCAGCTCCATCAAGGCAAGCTCTCTTAACTGCTACACGATCAACTTTATGTGAGCATAAGTCTACGACATCTATAGCAGTGCTATCTTTGACCTTCTCCACTGCATCTGCAGTTTTTATCAAACTTTATGATAAAATCATGTGAATAAAGGAACGCCAATTCACAAATCAATAAGTTGTGCGGTTTAAGATTCTTAAACAAATTATTTTTAAATTGAATTTTCTTAACCTGTCCAATTATATCTGGACAATCTGTGACTTGACGTCAACACAACTAACTGCCAATTCCAACCCTCTAGGTGGTACAACTTGATACACAATTTTATGTAAACAACAAAGAACATAAAATATGAGTTGCCCTAACAAAGGTTGGAGAATATTTTTCTCTTTGATTTTTACGTGGTGATGAGTCTGCAAAATGAATCAGTTTAGTATATATGCTAGAGAAAACATAATATAAGGAAATAAATATATGGAACAAAATATAAGAAAATAAAATATAGCTATAGAAATCTCAGTTTGTGGAATTTGTTTTGGTCATGTATATATGAAATAAAATAGATAAGCTTAGATGTAAATTTGAATCATAGGAAATTTAGTTGTGCAACTTTATATAAACGTATATATATCCGATTAATTAACTTAATTGTATATATCCAATAATTTTATTTTTAATTAAAAAATAATGGGATGTAAATTTGAATATTAGGAAATTTAGTTGTGCAACTTTATATAAACTTATATATATCCGATTAATTAATTTAATTGTATATATCCAATAATTTTATTTTTTTAAAAGAAATAATGGGTTTGAGAAGTTACAAAAAATATACAAAAAAAAAAAAAAAAAAAACTCTAATTGAATGCCACCTAAGTAAAAACTCTTATTGAATTATTATTGAATGCCACATAAGCAATTTTTCTTAAGAATGCACGAGAAAACTCCATGGAAATCTCGCTATGTATATAATAGAGATGAATGTCACCTAAGCAAAAACTCTTATTGAATTATTATTGAATGCCACATAAGTAATTTTTCTTAAGAATGCACGAGAAAGCTCCGTGGGAATCTCGCTATGTATATAATAGAGATTGGGACGGCTATATGGTGCTATGCATTCATTGACTTTGATAGAAGAGTTTTCCGTGATTATGATATCATCCAGGTATACTATATATAGAACAAAGCTTGGAATCCTGAGAGTAAACAAAAAAGAGTCAGATTTGGAATTGACACGACCATATTCATTGAGGAACTATTGTAAGGTTACAAACCAAGCTTATGATGTTTGCTTGAGACCGTAGATTGAATTTATAAGGAGACAAATTAACATGATGGGTTTTTTCTAGTAGGTTGTTGCATATTATGAAGTACGGACATTTATCATCTTATGTGTGTCCTAGTGTCGGGCACACGTTGCTGTCTGACACTTATATATCATTAACGTTCCATGCTCGTTAGTATGATTTGTGTGTTCTTCAAAAATATGTTTGTTAATTTTTTTTTTTTATAAAAATATGTTTATTAATTGATAACTACTAAACTTTTTTTTGTTGTGCTTAGTTATTAAGAAAGAAAAAAAATTGAAAACAAATTTTTGTTTGATACTCCGTATTAATTAATATTTGATCGTGGTTACTATTCTTATAGGAAAAAAGTTGTTATGTTTAAATTGAATTACTACTTTTATACTTATCTTTAGAGGTGGTTTTTGTTGTTTTATTTATGAATAGATTTTTTTTATGATTTTTCTTTTGTACTTTTTTTTTGAGTAGATTTGTTTTATGCTTATCTTTCTTTTTTTGTATTTTTTTAAGTAGATTTGTTTTATGCTTATGTTTTTTTTTTTAAGTTTAGAGTTAAAATTACATTTAAGAAAAAAAAAACTTTGAAATATTATTAAAAGTGATGAGGACAAATTAAGATTTTTGATAGTATTTTCATTTAATAATAATAATAATAATAATAATAATAATAATAATAATAATAATAATAATAATAATAATAATAATATGGTATAGAAGATAATTGTATGATAATAATTTAACAAACTATGATCTGAAAATAGAAGAATTAGCGGTCAAGATTTAAGATATATAGTCAACAAATTCAAATTACTTTAGATTAGATAGTGTTTTAGTTGTACAAGGAGTGTCAACACTACTATATAAAACGGGTATAACCTCAATTAATATAAACAATCTCCTTTTTTTTTCAACTATATTATTCAACTTTCTCTTCTCTTTTGTCCATCTCGATCGATAGCAAAGTTATATAGCAATAATCATGAAAACAAAGGGAGCATCACGGTTCTTTATCATAGTGTTAATAGTAGCAACACTACTTATAGTTAATGATGCAAAAGAGAGTGGCATCAATCATGAAGATATAGAGAATAACAACTTCTCAGATGAACTACCATGCGATGAATTTTACGTTGTTAAAAAAGGAGAAACTCTTCAGAGTATAGCAGAAAAATGCGATGATCCGTTAATCTTGCAATCCAATCCGCATATCCATGGTTTCGAAGATATCTATCCTGGAATCTTAATAATAAACCCACATTATGATTAGGAATATTTTATGTTGTTATCTTTGCAAGTAGATTTTGCTCTTACTTAGATTATGCTTATTCTCTTTGTTGTGGATTTAAAATTTTTTTTCTTTATAACTCACTTTGAATGTAGGGTTTTAGTTTACCGATTTAATAAAGTTATTTTATTTCTTAATTTTTGAAAGAGAATTATATGAAGTTTATTTCGCTTTTTTGCAATTTATATCTTGAGAATAATTTTTTTCTCTTTCAAAAATAAAATAAAGTTGTTTCTTGTTATTTTAGAAGCAAATTATATTTTATAAGCCATTGCACTTTATTAAAAAAAAAAAATTCGTTGCACTTCACTGCTATGATAAATTATTTTAGTAGTTGTATTGTGGCAAGTGTGGGGTGAATTAAGATACTATTTAGTTTAGTTTATTTTAAATTTTTTTACTTAATAAACGTAGAAGTTAAGCCAAATAAATTTTCAATAAGCTCTTGTTAGAAAATACATAGATAAAAAGACTTTTGAAGCTAAATAAACAACAATTAGCTTTAGCATTTTTATAAAACCTCTTAGTTTCACTTTTAGCTTTTAGGTACAATACCTTCATAAAGAGAGAGTAGGAGGAGGAGGAGAGGAATAAAAAAACACAAAAACAAATTAATTAAAAATATATATATTGGTTGTTGCAAAAAGTGAGGATAATTCAAAAAAAATAATTAAAAGAGGTATTTTATCTTTTATTAATTTATTTTAATAAATGTGACAAAAAAAATATTTTAATAAAATTATCCTTGATTTTGCTCATGTGTCAATTAATTAAATTAGATTAGTTTGATAGTTTACGGCGTATGTTATTTTTTTATGGATAATTTAACATGTGCCCTTAGGGTACATGATAAGTTATCCAAATAAAAAATTTTAAGGTCCGTTTGGTTTGGTTTTTTTAGGTTTTAGAAGCTATTTGAAAATTTATGGCCTATTTGGATTAGCTTACTTTTGAGTTTATGCAAACAACTCATGCAATTTTTATGTAGGTTTAAATATGCTTTTGGTCTCTGCAATTATGTCTTATTTTGAAAAGAGTCATTGTAAAAAAAAAAAAAAATTGATTTTAGTCCCTGCAATATCTCAAAACTTTCAAAAGAGCCCCTGACTGGATTTCTTCATAATATTGCAGGGACTAAAATCAAATTTTTATGTTTTTACAGAGACTAAAATCAATTTTTTTATTTTTTTACAGGGGCTATTTTCAAATCAAGATATAATTGCAGGGACCAAAAACATATTTAAAAATTGGCCACGTCAGCACTAAATCCAGTCAGGGGCTCTTTTGAAAGTTTTGAGATATTGCAGGGACTAAAATCAACTTTTTTTTTACAGGGGCTCTTTTCAAAACAAGGCATAATTGCAGGGACCAAAAGCATATTTAAGCCTTTTATGTATTATTATAAGTTTGTCATGGTAATTTATGATAAATAGCTTTTAAAATCTAATTTTCACCAGTGTTTTCATAAGCTCAAAAATAAGTTAATCCAAACGGACCTTAAAAGGGAAAATAAGAGTTTTTAGAAAAAAAGATAAAGTTGTTTGGTAATTGTTGTTTATTTTTTTAACTTCAAACTAGATTAAACCAAATATACTAAGACCAAAAAAAAATCTAATAATACAGAAGTTAAAACAAACTTAAAAAAAGATAATAATAACAGATAATACTGAAATAAAAATAAACTAAAAATAAATAATAATTTTTTTTCTTAAAAGTAGATTTCAACCTCTTCTCTTAGAAGATTTTTTTATTCAATTTTATACATTGAAAAAAAAAACTGTTTTTTATGGCTAAGAGTTTTATTAAAAATGTGTTTGGCACAACTTTCCATTTTAGAGAGAATAAAAAATTAGGCCTATCGGAGCCTTAATATTCAACAATACAAGTAATTTAATGTTAAAATAGTTGATTACCCAAATACCAAAAAAAAAAAATTTCTAAATTAAACTCTTAATCTTTAATGTGTGATTCCTTTTCTTAAACATATAGTTGACTATATTGATGTTTTGAATAGTCAAATCATATGTTAAAACGAGTCTCTTCTAGTTTAACCAAGGTCTTAATTTCGACCAATCGTTAGTTAGTCCAGTGATGATTGGTGTTAGACTTGATAGGAAGGACCACAGTTTGATCCCTAACAACTGTGATCGAGAGGATATTAAAACCACTTGATATCATAACTGACCTCTCAAACCAGATTAAATGGTCCAACCAGATACTGGTAGTTGAAAAGAAAGAAAGAAAAAAAATCCTAATTTCAATCTTTATCTTAAATATGCAGCAGTATTAAAATTATTATGAAGAGTTTGCCACATATTTTCTTCAAATCGACAAGGGCATGAAGTTAAGAACCATATGTATTTGATGGTTTTAAGAAAAATTAGAAAACAAAAAAAATGGCTCTTTGCTTTTTTCTTCTATCTTTCCAACAAGTCTAATCGTGAAACTAACTTATCCACTCCTGTTATATAGGGTTTAATTTTTGGTTTTGTTGATTTGTGTGTATACCACAATTTAATTGAGATCCATTGATCGGCTTCTATTTGATAGGCTTTTGTTTTGGTTTAGTCCTATTTGATGTTGGTTTAGTTCTATTTTGGTTTCGTCAAATACAGCCATTTGAAACTTGATTGGGATGTTGAAATATATAGGGAGGCAAATAAGTATGCTGATGCGTTGATAAATTTAGGTTGTTCGATGGGTTTTGAAATTTTGTCGTTAGATGATTGTACAAGATGAAAATTCCTTAAATAAAAGAGCTAACAAAAGCCAAATCAGATAACTAAAAAACTGAAGAAAAAAAAAACTAAATCTTCTCATTATAAATTGCAAAAGAAGGTTAAAACACACTTCATGTATGTCACCATAAAATTAAAATCACTAGACTAAGGTCCCGTTTGACCCAGCTTATTTTTTACTTTTTTATTTGGCTTAAACGAAATAGAGAAGTATAAAATTATATTTGACAATATTTCTCCTTAAAAGTATTAAAGAAATAAAGTAAAAAAATAAAAAATAAAGAAAAGTGAAGTCAAACACAATTTTTTCCTTCTTTACTATTTTTAAGGAGAAAAAAAAAAGAGAAAATAAGCCGGGCCAAACGGGGCCTAAAACCCTACACTCAAAGGTGGAATTAATTTAAAAAAAAAAAAAAAGAATAAGCCAAATCTACTTGCAAAGGCAATAACCTAAAATATTCCTAATTATTATAATCAGAGTTTATATAAAGTATGTCACCAGCAACGATATCTTCTGGATTACGGAATTCTGGATTTGAGAGTAAGATAAACGGATCATTGCACTTTTCCATTATACTATACAAAGTTTCTCCTTTTTTAACAACGTAAAATCCATCGCATGATAATTTATCCGATAAATAATTCTTTGAATCTTGATCTTCGTCGCCGTTTATGTCACTCTCTTGTGCATCGTTAACTATAAATAGTGCCGCTACTATTAACACTATGATAAAATATCGTAAAATTGATACTTCCCCACAAGCCCTTGTTTTCATGATTATTGTCAATATAACTTTGCTATCGATCGAGATGGGACAAAAAAGAAGAGAAAATATATAAAACAATAATCATGTGGAAGTATACTATATATAGATATAAGAAGTTTGTTTGAACCAATGTTCCATCTCTATCATGCTTTTTTTTTTTTTTTTTTGACGCAATCTCTATCATGCTTTAGATAATATTCATATATACTCTTTGTACAACTAACATACTATATTTACGAAATATATAGTATGATAATATTCTAGTTTTAATTTAACTAACCTACTATTCTAATTTATAATTTGTTGTTTAGTCAAAAAAAAATAATTAAATTTGTTGATTAATGTTGACCTATGTCCAGATCTGAGTTTGTTAATTGAAAAAAAAAAACGGAGCTGAGCAAATTTAAAAACTAACTTCCTGTTTTCGATTTTATACAAAACTAGTATGTTAGCCCGTGCCGTACACGGGATTATTCTCTTTTTTAATATTATTTATATGTTTATTTTAATATATTAATTGAACAATTTAGTTAAAAATAGTAAGATAAAATTGATATAGATTTTGCATGATATATATTTAATAATGCTATAGGATAAAATGAGATGAAGAATATTATTTCGTTTCCCGTTATACACTATTAATAGATAGATTTTGTCTTTCATTTTCATCTCCATAACTATACAGTGACCCTTTAAATATAAAATAATTATAAACTTCATTCTCAAATGAAAATTTAATTAATCTAGGTGCATTTTTAATAGTAGGATCGGAAGTGTTACACGTTTCTCATTCTACACCCGCGAGAGATTCTATCTCTCTCTCTATCTCTCTTTTTATCTCTCTCTCTCTCTCTCTCTCTCTCTCTCTCTCTCTCTCTCTCTCTCACTATTTCTACATTTCTCCCACATGATCATTTTCATTTTTAATAATATTGATTTGCTTATGTTCTTCATTTTCTTTTGAAGGTTGTCTATGTCATTTTTTATTTTATATTATTTTGAATGTTGCCTATATTTTTCTTTCAAATATTTATGAAATTAATTTTATTTAATTTACCTGAGTATGCAAATGCAATATATGTTTAAGGATGTTACAAGGACATAGTAAGATGAGAAGTACTCCCTCATTTTATACCACCGAGAAATCCCCCCTCTCTCTCTCTCTAAACTCTATAGGGGTTCTATCAATAAAATAAATTGTTAATTCTATATTTTTTTTATTGGATATCAATAAAATTCTCGTGCTTAGTTCTCATTATCATCTACATATAGTTTTCATCATGGGGATCATGTTTCATCGTGCTAGATAAAATTTTGAATAAGTAATCTCAATGACAAAATATGAAATTATGGATAACTTCCAAATTCAAAATTCAAATTTTAATTTGTCAATGTATATTTTTAATAGTGAGGGTTACAATGCTCCCCGTTTTTCATTCTACACCATTGAAATTCTCTTTAGTTCTATCTGTCTTCTGTGTCCATTACGGGACTCTATAGCTACTCCATGAAAGAAAAAATTGTTGTTAATTCTTTATTATTTTAAAAAAAAAATCAACATAGAAATATTACATGTAATTGAATGATTGAATAATAGATACATGTCAAATCAAATATTAGCCGAAGTGTTCACATAGTTTTTATATATAAAATATATAATATTTAATCATGGATTAAATAAGTTTGTCGTCATTAAAAATATAATGTATGTTAGTAATTAAAATATAATATTTTAATTTCTACAAAAAAAAAATAATATTAGAAAACCTTTAATTGAATCTCACCAACGCGATATTATTAAAATATAATAATAAAAATATTAAGATATGTATAATATTAGAATTTTTAAAATTAAAAAGTATCAATCCCCACAAAAAGAAAGAGTATCTACAAAAAAATATAATATCAGAGATTCTAAAAAAAAGTATTAGATTTTTTACAAAAAAAACATACTCGCATAATAATATTAAAGTTTCTACAATAAAAAACTATTAGAGAATCTCTAATTGAGTGACAAAAAAAAATACAAACTCGATAAAAAAAAAGATAAAAAAGAAAAAAAGCTCAAGTTTAGTTGTATATATCCAACAATTTTGTTTTATAATAATGGGTTAGAGAGATATATCCGATTAATTTAATAGTATATATCCAAAAATTTGTTTTCTTAATAAATAATGGGTTAGAAAAGATTAAAAAAAATACAAAATAAAATAGAAAAACTCTAATTGAAGGCCACCTAAGCAAAAACTCTAATAACTCTAATTAAATGCCACATAAGCAATTTTTCTTGAGAATGCACGAGAATGATTTGTGGGAATCTCGCTATGTATATAATAGAGATAGAGATGTATATAATAGAGATATATGTTCAACGAAGTATATCCATTTTGTTAAAAAAAACTGAAATATATCCATAAAAATACGAAGTATGCGGATCAAATTCAAAGGGCACGAATTTAGCCTCTTCAAAAAAAAAAATTCAAAGGGCACGTAAATATAAAGGCAACTCTAAAATTAAGTAATTAACTATTGGATAACTTGGGGGAGGTGTAAATCCGAAGGAAAATTAGCAAGTTAATTACCCAATTGGGCCAATTAGTAGTCAAGCCATGATCAGCCCAATAACTAGCTTGCATAAGAAGTTTTTGAACTTTGTGGAGAAATACCAGGAAGTATATGATTCAAAATACATGAAATTTTCATTAAAATAAATTCAACAAAGACATGGTACACAAACTTAAAGATTAATAAAAATGGTTAATTATATTTTTAGTCTCTATTTTTATGCGAGTTTCGACTTTTAATCACTATATTTTTTTATTATATTTTTAGTCCTCCACGTTTTTCCCGTTTACCTATTTAGTTCCTGCCGTCATATTTCGCTGACTAGACAAACGGAAATCGCCACATAGGATGTCATGTAAAACGCCAGGTGGATTAATGAGCCATGTGGCATTGCTGATGTGGTTTGGACCTTTCTTAAACTGGTTCACCCCGACCCGATCTAGCCCAACTTACATAAATCCCCAATTCCCAAACCCTTTCACAATTTTATTCTCATTCTCAAAAACTGATTGCGCGATCTTCTTCTGAAATCCCCAAATCCCAAACGCTTCTTCTGTAATTTTGAAATTCCAACTCGATGTCAAGGAGGGAAGGTAATAGAAGCATCAATCGATGTTATGGAGGTAGAAGAAACGAAAGTTATTAGTCTCAGTCTCACTTTCAATCTTCAAACTCTGTACCTTCATCTTCATCTAGGCAGCGGGGAAAGAAATGTGGTTGCGACATTTACTTCAAATTCTTGATGCAATTTATTATATTGGTAAAAAAAATTGTATAAGTAGTATAAATAAAAGAACATAAAAATTTATGTTGAATTTGAAATTGATTTTACAATTTTTTTAAAATATTTAACTTTGATGTAAAAGAACGTGATTTTATAAGAAACAAAAATATATTTAATCATCAATACCCGAGGCATTATCTCTCCAGATCTTCATTTCTGTGTGACGGGTTGTGGAGGGGAGGAGTCGGCTCAACACCTCTTCCTCACATATAGAATCTTCGGTTCTCTCTGGGCTATGGTTCGATCTTGGATTGGTTTATCAGCGGCGGATGCTTTCAGTCTCTCGGATCACTTTCTGCAGTTCACTCATTCAGCAGGTGTTTCTCGGGCACGTCGCACCTTTCTGCAGCTCATTTGGCTCGCGTGTGTGGGTAGTGTGGACAGAGCGAAATCACAAGGTGTTCCGGGCTCAGCCAGCTCTACTTCTCAGTTGTTGGACAAGATCAAGCTTCTCTATTTTAGGTGGTTGAATACGACATGAGTTACCTTAACTTCTAACTGTCATAGTTGATGGTCTAGTCATTTGCTATGTTTAGGCCTTGTTTGATCTATTTTGATTATCATTATGTAACTGTATGTGATTCTTTGTAAACGTTGGTAATCTACCTTGGTACATCTTGTGTTAGGGAAGATTATATATATATATATATATATATATATATATATTTTAAGTGAAATGTCAAATACCCCTGCAATTTTAAAATTCGTCAAATATCCCCTTGCAATTGTAAAAAGTCAATCAAATTCCCCCCTTCAAATGGTGTTACCCTTACCGTTCATGTCTTCTCTTGTTTCGACCACTCTACTAGAGTCACCGTCCCCGTCGATGTCTCTGATGGCTCAATCGCTGAGTAAATCTCTCAGCTCGAGTTCAATCAACGAGATGGTGGCTTCTTTACATAATCTGCAGCTCGAAAAATTGAAGTTTATACCTTCTATGTATGTTAATAGAAACATTTAACTGTGATCAATAAAATGGTGGCTTCTTTACGTAATCTGAAGCTCGGAAAATTAAAATCTCTCGGCTCGAGTTCGATCAACGAGAATTTATTATTACGGGGGTATTTGATTGGCGTTTTACAATTGCATGAGGTATTTGTCTATTTCAAAATTGCAGGGAGATATTTGACAAACATTGAAATTGCAGGGGATATTTGACATTTTACTCCATATTTTTTTTATAATATTATAGTAGGTAGGTTGAACCAAAAAAATAAATCCCCAATTATAAGCCTTAGGTGACACGGTGACACCTATTATCCACCTCCCGGGGTTGGCTATGAACTTCAGCTACCAATCCGGGTGAAAATTATCTATATAACATATATTTATCATATTTATCATGAGATCAACTATTGTGCTGATGTTTTGGCCAACAAAGGCCACTCTTCTTCCTTTACTGGAGTTATTTCATTTTTTGCTTGTCCTTCTCTTCATTTTATTTTGTTAGACGATGTAAGAGTGGTATTTTGTGTGTGTGTGTGTGTGTGTGTGTGAGAGAGATATATTAAATTGTAGATAAGTTGTTTATATAAAAAGTAAAATTGAAAAGAGAAAAACTATGCTAAAATTAAGTTTGTATTTTCTTTATATATAGTATATAAATACTAGTAGATGACTAAGATAGATAACAAAACAAGTTGTAATGGTGCAGCTAAAATAAATGAGTTTTTGTGAGTGCGATATTTGTTTGTGTTTTAGTGTGGGGAGGCACTAGGAAATGAACGTTTTTTGACTTGAGGAAATGAACTTAGAAGTAATAATATGAATATGACTAGGTCTACAAACCCTAATAAAACGGCATTATATTTACTCATACATCAAACAATATACTACTCCATTCTCAAAGGTAGGGCAGTTAGTTAATTTCCTATTCATTTCCCTACACATCATTCCTATCACACATTGCCCACCAAGATCCAAATTTAAAGGGGAAAAGAAAACCATTATTATATTCTTTCTTTTTCTTTTCTTTTTGATAAAAATCATTTTTTTAACAAGCAAAAATAAAATATATCATGACAAAGAACAATCCCCTCAACATAAGATATATCAAAAAAAATTACGAAAATTTACAAAAATAATACTAGCAGCACACACTTTTCAACCCAATTTTTTTAACCATTTTTTTTTATTTTTATTTTTTTCGAGTGAAAATTATGTAGGTCATATAAAATTCATATGAAACTTACACAATTTAGTAACACTCAAAATAAGTTTTAATCAATAATAAAATGTGCGTTGAAAATTGTACCAAAAAAAAAAGTATGTCACAGAGTCGGTTGCTAATAATCTTCAATTAAATACTTACACATAAGTTTTCATAGGTAGTTAAAATTATCTTAAATTTAAATTATATTAATTTTTGGACGCGATCTCAAATTATTTTTTTTGTGCAATCTCTGATTTTAAATTTAGACAATTATATTTTAAGGCCAAGAGTTGAATTACTAGAGGAGTCACAAAGTGTGCTAATGTCATTTTGATGTTTTGAATGATCGAGTTAGTATCTTGTAGTAGTATGGGACGTCCCTATGCTTTCATTGATCAAAGAATCAATTTGATTGTTACTTGTCTCATGAATTTTAAGTCACAGCCAGTAATTTTAACCATGAAAGAAAGTAATTAAAATAGCCCTACTTTGGGTGCGTACGCACCCATTATCTCTAAATAAATAAGTGCCTTTAGGTAAATAATTCTTATTACATAGTGAATTCTTAGGTATAAATTTTATTTATATATGTTTTGATATATTTGTTGAAGAGAATAATTTTAATAAATTTATAAATAGTGTTTATTAATTTTTTTTATATTAAATATTATTTGTAAACTTATTATAATTATTTACTTAAACAATGCATCGAAGTGTTCACCTTATTACAAAATAAACGTTTCTTTTTTACATTTTCGGTATACTTTTTGATCTTACCAGGATCAGAAATATGACGGCGTAGTAGAGTTGATTCAGCAGCAGCAAGCCCCCTGTTGAAGCGGAGGGGGGGGTGTGTACCTGTTTATACTCCGACGCTCAAGTCAGTGATAGTATAGAAGTATGGTATCTTAGGCAAATATGAAAACATACCTGGCTCCTCAGAATGAGGAGCTTATTTATACCCCAGCACTGGGCCAAGGCCCTTAATGGGCAATTAATGCCCATTAAGTGGCTGCCGGAATTCTGGCCGTTTGGCCATGATGAGCAGTTAATGCCATCATTCCGGTGGTCGGCCGTTACAGATGCGGAGCATCTGGACGGCGAGCATGATGCCCCTTGCAAGGGCAGAGTCTTTGAGTTTTAGGGACTTAGTCTTAGAAGTCCAGTCCAGAACACTTTTTTTTTTTACAATATGATATTTATTAATTTAACTTTATTTTTTTATATTTTGCGCACCAATTATTGTTCTGTTTGACACACCTTGTGTTGAACAGAACCATTTGTTATTAGTAATAAAGTTCATTTTTTCCCATGCTATTTTTTTTTAAAATGTCCCCTTGCAATATTGATGAATTTTAGTTTAACTTCCTTTATTGACTTTTGCTAATGTGACAAAAAAAATTCATTGTCACATCAGCATATGTCACATTTTTGCTGATGTGGCAATGCATTTTTGCTGACGTGACGGTGATTATTTCCCTGCCACATCGGCAAAAAGTCAACAAATGGGAATAAAACAAAATTCGTCAACATTGTAAGAGACATTTTCAAAAAACTAAAATTGCAAAAGATAAAATAAAATTCGTCTACTTTATAAAGGGTGAAAACTTATTTACCCTTAATGATTTGATAGTATTTATCCAATAAAAATAACAATAAAAACATAAAAACAAGCTATATGTATGTAAAAAAAACGATTAAATATTAATTATAAAAAAATCACATACAAATTATTTTATTCTCATTAATTGTTAGATACATGCCTATAAATTACTAAGGTAATATAAACCCCACCTTATAATAATAGTGATTAAGAGTGTATATATTTTACAATATTTAATCGTTACATTAAATCCCCAACAGTTTTAATTTAATTTAATTTCCCTTGACTTGGACCAGCAAGCAAATAGTTTCAACTTTCAACCGAAAAACCACCACATGCAAATTTCTATTTATACCCTTTCTTTTATTTTTTCTACCAAAAACATTATCACTTAACTTTTCAACAAATATGTGATAAAATAAAAGTATTCAAAGTTTATTTATAGATAGCAAGATATCCCATCTTGTTCCTAAAAAAATGATATCACATCTTCAATATCCGATTCTTAAATTTTTCTTTTTTAATAAAAGCATATCCATATCTCAAAATCAAACAAAAGGGCATTAATGGAAATTTCAAAATGAAAAGAAAAATGCATAACAAAGGAAGGATAGAAAACGGGCAAGTCGCGAATGTTACTATGTTTACATTAAAGTTAAAATAAATCTTCAATTCAATTTAGCGTTTTGGCCAGAAGACAATTGAATGAAATTACTTCCAAAAGAGTTTAATTTCTTCTTTTTTTTTTTTTTTGAAGCAGAAGAGTTTAATTTCTTTTACAATGGGAGTTTAATTATCTCCAAAAATATTAGAAATAATATAAAATTATTGATGTGGTCTTATCCTAACAGCTTAAACTTTTGGGATAATCGGTTATTTGACATGATATCAAAACCTCTATGACTAAGTGGTCTAGAGTTCGATTTCCGCTTCCCTTACTTTCTAATTAAAAAGTGAAATTTTCAAGCATATGATAGGTGGGTCTATGCATTATCCGCGCTTCAAGCCAAAGTGGCCTCTTACGTGAGGGAGCGTGTTAAAAATACATCAAACTCTTTTAAAATTATCATTGGAGTGGCTAGGGTTCGAATTCCAATTTCACATTTCTTCATGTTTAAATGTGTGAGTCTAGTCATTATGCTTATCAACAAAAATAAATAAATAACTCACTAAAAAAAACTAAATAGATTTGTCAAAAAAAAAAAACTAAATAGATAATATTTACTGTTAATTAATAAATTATGTAACGGTTATTATTATAAATACATGCATGGTTGTTTTTAATCTTAATAAAATAAATGTATCACCGTTCTTGTGAACCTAGCTCAGTTGGTAGGAATGTCGCATTTTATATGAAGAGGTTGAAATTTGAATTCAAAGTCTTCCACTTTTTCACCTCAAGAAGAGAATGTTCTAATCATTGCTACTTGAATAAAAAGTGTATGATTTTAGAAAATTCGATATTCAGCCTAAGGATCGACTAATTCGGGAAGACCAATCTCATCATCCACTTGCGGAGCTCCGTTTAAAGTTATAGTTTTTTTTCATATAAAATAAAGACTTATATTATTTTTTTTTTGTCAAGAAAATAAAGACTAATTTATTCCATATAAAAATTGAAATGGACAGTCTAGAAGTTATAGCTCAATTGACAAATGTCGAAATTGTTAGGCCGAACGTCATGACCCGGGTTCGAACCTGAACCTCACAGTTGTGTGTGAATGAATTGGATCATATCAAATTGAATATCTAATGAACTTAAAAGTACAGTCAAATCTAAAATATTTGCATTTTCACCCCTTTCTCTTTTTCTTGTTTTAGTACAATGCATCTACACATTTTTAGACTATTATTATAATTGTTAATTTTTTTTTGGTTACTCTAGATAATTGTTAATTTGATGGAGATAAGATCTATTTTCTAAATTTGTTAAAAAGAAAAGGATTTATTTTCTAAAGAATATTTTAATATATAATTCAAATCACAAAATTTCATTTTAGGAAAAATATAAACTTTGTACCATACAACTTTAATCCAATGGTCAATAATTTTGACTGCCAATTAATGTAGCTAGGTAGAAAATCCATTTTCAAAAAGATATATTTTTCCTTTTCGAAAAAAGATAAATAAAATTTGACTTTTCATAATATTATTTCTATTATGTCTTATATTAATAAATAGGAATTTATTTACGTGACCTTGTATATATCCCAAGTCACACCTACTCCTACTCATTTTATGGTTTCACATATCACAAAAATTGTTGTGTGAGTGAGTGAGTGTGTTTATATTATTATTATTTATTATATTTTCAATTTTTCTTTTATGAGTGATGGAGAAACATAAGTGCAAACTTTGTTTCAGAAGTTTCTCTAATGGAAAAGCTTTAGGTGGACATATGAGATCACACATGATGAACCTACCAATTCCACCAAAACAAAACAATTCACCACCACCACCGCCGCCGCCGCAGCCGATGATTCAACTTAGTTTCGAAGCTGAGTCAGGTTCATCACCTTCATCCTCTTCATTCTATGGTCTAAGAGAGAATCCGAAGCGAAGCTTCCGATTCACAGATCCCAATCAAATCATCGACGCTGGCTCGATAATTCTCCATGAAGACGGAGGAAGCGAAAGTGAGTCGTCCAAAAATCCAACCGGTCGACGATCCAAACGTGTCAAGAAAGTTGATCCGGTGAAAAACTCAATACAGAATAACGAGTCTGTACTGAGTTCTTCATCGGATATAACTACCGAAGAAGACATAGCTTTTTGTCTCATGATGTTGTCTCGCGACAATAACAACAACAATTGGAAAGCACAACGACAAAATCATCATCAATATCAAGAACAACACAATCACAATCACCATTATCATCAATATCAAGAAGATCAACATGAAGAGGAAAAACAATTCAACCAATATCTCGAAGAAGATGAAGAAGAAGACGAAGACGAACAAGAAGAAAGTGAAGCTGAATCTGAGGAGGAAGAAGAAGAAGAAGAAGAACTGAAACCGTTGAAGAAGGTACGAGGAAGATACAAATGTGACACGTGTAACAAAGTGTTTCGTTCATATCAAGCACTTGGTGGACATAGAGCGAGTCACAAGAAGAATATGAAATTACTTGCAGAAAATGGTGGTTATTCAATTTCAAATCACCATGACCACAAAAGTAAAATTGAAAACAATGTTGTTGTTAATCATAACAACAATGGTGAAAAGAGAATTCATGAGTGTCCAATTTGTTTTAGAGAATTTTCTTCTGGTCAAGCACTTGGTGGACATAAAAGAACACATGGTATTGGAATTGGATCATCGGCACCGGCACCAGCAGCAGCGCCAGCAAGACCAGCGCCGGCGGTTATAACAACAAATGTTCCAACAATAAATGTTGAAGTTGTTGGAAGAAGTTCCGCGAATATCGGGGAAAGTTTGATAGATCTAAATGTTCCTGCTGATATGGATGAAGAGGATGATGGTGATGATGTTAGCCAAATTGAAGGCTCTGCTGTTTCCTATGCTGAATTTGTCAAACCTTAGAGTTGAAAAAGAAAATGAGGAATTCATTTTTATTTTATTTTTAGTTTGATGAATCCAAAGGTACAAAATTTTGGTTCTGTTTTTTGTATTTTTCTCAGAACAATTTTAGATTTGCTCATTGCTCAACAAATTGGGTTATATTGTTACTTTACTTCATAGTTCATACTTTTTTGTTTTAATAATAATTTTATATTATAATAACAACAGTTATTATTCTTAGATTTGTTGGGATTATTGTTATGTTTAATTTGTTTATTTGATGATATTAGAGTCAGAGTTTTAGAGTATCCATTGATGGAGGTGAAGTTGAACTTTTAGTGCTTATTTTTATAATTGAAGTTTGAGCTTTTTTTACAAAGTACAAAATTTGTTAGTAATAGGGAGAGTTTTTCTTTTCTTTTTTGCTTTTGCTCTTTTATGTGATTTGAAAGATTCATATTGTCCATCACACATTTATCACTATCATATAATTCAGATGACTAATTTTTATCGAAAAATTTAGTTAATTAATCTCTTTTAATGAGTCTCGTCAACTATGTTTTTAAATTTATTAGGCTTAAACTTAAAATTTTATTTAAGAGATCAGAGTCCAATTTCGCCGCCGGTAGTTAGATTAAGATTCAATGGTTCACAATTTGATTATTTATATATAAAAGATGAAAAATGGTAAGTTGGAATATTAGCTTATGATGGACCATATTGCTTTGCTATGAATTTTTCAACTTTATGGAATCCAAATTGTGTGATTTGGAGTTATGCAGAAGAATTGGTAAGCATGCTTGTTTTAGTGGGCTCTGTTTCAGCTTCCAAGTAACAGTTTCTACCATTCATTGTTTGTGTTGTGGATATTTAATTAACTAAATTAAATAGTAAATAACAAAGTCACATTCTCATGGGAAGTGCTTATTTTATTAACTTCCACTTATGACCACCGGCATTGTTCAGTTCATGAAGACAAACATGTTTGTTTCATGCTTCTTTCATTTCTTTATCTTTATTTATTTATCCTCAAAGATAACTGTAGTTTGATTCAATGCATTTACTAACATGATTTCAACGTTTGGTTACTTCATTAGTTTAAAAAATATCTCGATCCATTGCTGTTATTTTTGACGCAGTTTCTCACTGTTTTATTACACAACCATTAATTTTAAATTGGATAGTTCTGATCAATCTATCATCAATATATTTTATCCATTAATTTAGATTGGATGACTGATATAATTACACATCACTTAATCCTTTTCCAGAGCCGGGTCAAGGGTAAGGCAACCCCAATTAAGTTAGAATCAAAATTAATTTAGATTAAAAATTCTTAAACATGTCAAAATCAATTTTAGTCTATAAATTACTAGAGACTCTCTAAAAAAGGATCCATTGTTTCACTTATTTTCTCCTTTACTCTTTATTCCCTTTTGGCAAAAAGAAAATTTCTATGTCTCTTATAACTTTCCTTCCTTTGTTTCTGTTTGAGGCTATATATCCATCTTTTCACACAGATTTCATAACTAGTAGAGATTATTATATGTGACTCGTGATGATAAATTAATATAGCTACAGCAAGCCCTTGATTGAATCAGATTTTCAATAAATTTTCTTTACTATTATAGGAAAATCTATGAAAAGTGATGATGATAATATGAAAAAGAGAAAAAGTAAGCAAGAGATCCCTTATTGTACTCAATGCTTAATAGATTAATTTGGCTTAGTTAGGCGTGACTCAAGGGTATCTAACTGAGGCAGGTCTTTTAGTTCTTTATGGAAAACTTTTTATCATGCTTATTAAATTTGTAAGAAGTGACAAGGGGTGGTAAAATGGGCCGAGCCCGCCGGGCCAATCCGTTTGGCCCGCAATTTTTTGCGGGCTGGGTTGAGATTTTCGGCCTGCTACTTTAAGTTGGCCCGCCCTGCCCCACTCCGTTTTTTAGCGGGCCTAAACGGGGGTGGACATGCCCCTTTTTCCACATCTTTCTAGTATTTATCGTTTTATCTTATATTGTAAAGAATTATTTATTAACTTAGTTGATGGTTTGTTAGTTTAAGTAAGCGTAATTGTAAGGAATTGCTTATTAACTTGGTTAATGTTTTTTTTAATTTAATTATCTCTATTCTTTGCTGCAATCTTCTCTTAATTATCCTTAGTATTATTGTTAGTTTAAAAATAGAAGGTAAGAATTGTAAGGAATTGTGAAGTTATTATAATTCAATCTGTTTAAATTTTTTTAACATTGAATTGTGAAGTTGTAATTCAAATTGTAAAAAAATAAAAATAAAAATTTGGCGGGAATGTCCGCCAACCCGCAACCCCGCCAATAAACAGGCGGGCTTGAATTTTTAGCCCGAACACCTAAGTGGGCCTGCCCCGCCCCACCCCGTTTTTGGACGGACTTAAACAGGGCGGGCATGCCCGTTTTGCCACCCCAGACATATGATCCTATCTCATGGAAATGACTTATTTTTTACTTTTATTTTCTATTTTCATTCCCTCGTGAAATTGATCCCTTATTTTTCAAATTTAGTTTTGTTTTCATTTATTCAGATTTTAGCATCTAAAAGTGGTTATGTGGAATTTCTTTATTAGTGTGTCACATGCAAAACCTATACATTATAAATCTTAATTTCGATTAAATAGTTGGATTTAAGTAGTTAATGAGTTTCAGTAAAAAAACAAATTATTCGAAAGAATTTGAATTTAAATTTTAGTTGGAACCTAGTTGGAACAATCTTTAGTTTGACCATACTTACCTTCCAAGTTCGAAACTCAATTGAAACAATCAAATGAAAAACAATTATTAAGGCCTTTTTTTCCTTAAAATTGAAGGGTTAAGACAAGGATAATCATAAATTAAATGATTCTTTATCACCATGTTTTATGTGGCATCAATAAAAAAAATTAGACATGTTTTCTTTTTTTTTTTTAAGACAAATTAGACATGTTAATATGTTAAAGTTCTGTTAGTACATTTAAAAAGAGATAAATGTAAATATTTTTATAAATGCTTATTGAGTTCGAAGATATAATTTTTTGCCTAAAATTGAACTATCATCCCCTCGTCCTATAATATTTTTTATGAAAAACAAAAATCTACAAGTCACCACTTTTAGGTCCTAAAACTTGAGTTAAGAAGAGTAAAAACTATATTTCAGAAAAAGGTCACCAGTTTCATGAGTGGATGAAAACAAAAGATTAAAAGCTACAAATAATCTATACATGCACACACATATACACACCAAATGGCATTGATGTGGATTTAAATCGTAGATGCTAGAATGCCGATATTTCACTTGAAATAATCTGACTGGTTAACAACTAAACCAAAATTAGAAAAGAAACTATAAAGCAGAGTGAGTACGAACCCCAACCTGATTTGAAACCGATATAACCGTTAATATATGGAAGCACTCGGTCAGGTATGGGTCGAGTCTCGGGTCAACAATTATAAAAAATCGGACATGAACGGTTATATACGGGCTGATACGGGTCTCTAAAAATTCGTCTCTTTATAACCGAAACCGACAGAATAATTCCTAAAATACAAATTAATTTTTTTCTAGTTTCGAGCACCTCTTCTATCTCTTAATGTATCTTATACTCTTCACTTTGTTAATTTTATCTATCTTTGATAATAGAGAAAAATGTTGTATAAACTATATAAATATAAAAATAAATTATATATATATATATATATATTTGATCTTTTACGTTTATTTTAAATTTTTATTTTAGCTTCACTCAAATATATGTTGTACATTTTATTTGAGCTGCATCATCTTAAATTAACAAACTCGTTTTTTATTTAAATAGTGCAATTTTAAAAAATTCACTCATGTGACTTCAAATTTCTGCTGATTAAAGAGAATCTTGTCCCCCAAACCACCCATATTGTCTTAATTATCTTTCTTTCTTTTTTTCAATATTTTCAAAGGGAAGGATTGGCCTATAAGAACACAAAATTGTAGAAAAGGAAACACAGAAAATCATAACCATATTAATCTTGTTTCACTATTTATGGTGTTTTGCCTTTCGGGTGATACAATCAGTAACAGTCCCATATATTACATAGTAGAAAACTGAAAATATGAAGAATATTGCAAAATATATATACGTAGGAGTGGTGAGTTGGAACTGAAACATTTAAATTCACTAAAATTACGACCTTCATATAATTTCTAATTATCATTAAAATACACTATAAAGATTATTTTAGTTGTAGGAGTGGTGAGTTGGAAATTGAATTCTGCTCCACTTTCTATTTTTTTAATTTCCTGCGTTACTATACGGTCTTAAAAATACAAAAGCAAAAATTAATGTGACAATAAATAAGTCAATATTTCTTTTATATACATCAAAATATTTTAAAAAATTAATAATGAAAAAAATAATATTAATAAAAATGGAGAGGATGATATGGTGGGTTATTTGTTATTGATTCTTTGGGATATGACTTAGAAAGGCTTTAAAAAGAACATAGTCAACAAGTGAACTTTTTCTGTTGCCTTTCGTTTTCTTTGTCAAAGGTCTAACCAATACTACATCATCATCATTACCATAATTCAAAGTCCTTTTCCAAGAAGTGTTTCACATCATCCAATTTCTTCCCCTCCATTGATACTTAGGTTGAACTCCCTAGTCAAATTTTTCCATGATTTGAATCAATATCGAAAATAAAATGTGGACTCCTCTTTAATTTCAGCTAACATTCAAACTTTAGTGGCAATTTTAATGTAGAAAGAGTGAATTTTCGTTTCAAATATGATATTTCATCTTTAAATTAAATGTCATAGACAATAAGTCATTTTTTAGGACGCTAAAAAACTCTACTTTTAGATGAAGAACTTGGATTGTGACCAAAATTATAACAAATATGAAAATGGAAGACAAAAAAATTCTATTTTAAAATAGAAAGTCTTTTTTCGTGAATTTGATAAATAGGAGACCAAAAGTACGATCAAACATATTATTAATTAAGGGTAAAATGGTATGCTCCCGATCAGAGGCGGCTTGAGCACATGTGCCACATGTGCGACGGCATCGGGCCTCCAAATTTCCGGGAAATTTTAGGGCCTCTAAACTTTGAGATCATCCTATATTAGTAGTTATATATTTTTAATCTTTATTAAATATTATATGTGCATCAATAGATTTGCGGTAGATTGTAATATTTGTGTGCGCAAGGTCTTGGTTCAGATTCCAACATTGCAATTTTTTTGGCATAATTTTAGTTTTAATCATTTCTTGATTAGTTTTTTTGTATCAATGAAAAAATGATTAGTTTTTGGTGTTATTAATGTTATTTTTAATTTAAATTGTTGATAATTATTTTGAATTTTTTGTATTTTTCTTTTATTAGATCTTATTTTTCAAAATTATATCAGACCTCTAGAGGCCTATTTTTAATAATTACACATCGCCTCTAAAAAGTTGACGACGCCAGTCCGGATGGCAATTGTTACACAAATCTGGTGTGAAATCATTTGTGAGGGAAATTAATACAACCTTGGAATTTCTTTAGTTTAGAGTACTATACATTGACATAATTAACATCAAACATAATGTAACTCCCACAGCATAACCATTTTCTTATATTATTAAATGGCTATATGAAATTTGTAAATTAGTTCCTAACTCGAGACTGAAGGAAAGGGTGGAAAATTCGACACACAAAAAAGATGCATTAGAGTTGTGTTACACTTTTTTATTTATTTATCAAACATATCATATAGTTAAACTTTGAGAAAGAAATCTATGAATATCTACATGTATGAATTACCAAATAAAATAACATACCCTCCCTCCATAACACTTTATAAATAAAATTAATTTGTCAGATTTATTGCATATTTAATATATTCAAACGTGAGAGTTTTACTATAAGTTTTTAGGTAAAATAATACATATATGATTGATTTGATCTCTAATGTAAATTAGGCAATGATGTCAAGTTTCTTTCTTCTATTAATCATAATTTGACTTTTTACTCAGAAATAGGAACTTCATTTCAAAACCTTCTCAAGTTGAATTGAGGACCAACTTCCTTTTAGATAGGAAGAAAGGATAGCCAAACTTATTTTAGAAGTCAAGCAACGTACCCCGGGAGGCATGGGCTAGCTTTAACTCAATTTTAGCCATATGAATGGTTAGGCAATATTGCCAACCTTTTAGGACTATTAATATGTTAATTACTAATCTTATAATTATATGAATCAAATTTGAAGTGACTAAGCTCTTGCTCAGCACATACTATGATATGACATACCCACTCTAAATCCTACATAAATTATATTTGGTTGAAAAAATATATATCAAATGTTAATTAACATAACCTTTTCAATTTTGACCATAAATTGTGCTCTCAATGGGGAAATTTTGTTGTTGTAGCTGCTGCATCTAGGTATGCCCTAGCTAAAAGGAGTCGGGATATGTCGATCGAAATACATAGAATGGTTAATTTGTGATGATATTAATTTTTTTGTGATCGAATATTTGTATGTCTCATAGATTTTTTTTTTTGATAAACTGTATATCTCGTAGATTTGGTTATCTATAACCGTGTCACACTTCGTTGATAATACAATTTTATAAGCTCAAGTTCAATATAGTCTCTGTCAAATGTATAGTTGACTTCAATTTTAACCATTGACAATTGGTATACTAGAAAGTCAACACAAATTATGTTGGTTACAACCTAACAACCGATTTTAATATATAAAAAAAGTTATTTATTAAGGATGAAAACTCATTGCTTGGCATATTTGTATTGCCTAACAAAGAGCAACTCCACCACACAAAATACAATTTATGATAATTATGTAGCAACCCATGTGTGAAAATAGTGAAATATTCACTAATAAAGCAAGAATAGGATGCTGAATTAGTTGTCAATAATTTATACAAGGGAACCTTTAAGTGTTTCTCTTTTTTTACTATATTTTTTCACCAAGTGTAACATAACATGAGTGTGTTTGTGCCAACTTGCCAATTATCCTTAACTTGTGACTCACCTACAAAAAATTAATAAAAATAAAGTATATCTTCAAAATGCCAAGGCTGTCCTAATAATTGGACTTGAAATTGAATCCTTCCACACAAATTTTGTTGCTATTCTTTTCAAGTTCAACTCTTTATCTTTGCTTAACTACTTTGTGTCACTCTTACTATGCAAAAAATGTTAAAGGGTTGCCTGAGGTTCACATCACAAACACCATGATTCCATGCCCCTTATACTAAAGTCATACACACTCAAAAGCTTTGCACTACTAGTACTAAGTCGTCAAAATCTCACAATTTGATACTATTACACTATCGCATGTGAGTGTTTCCATTAAAAGATGCTTAATACTAATGTTTATAAATAATAATACACATATATGGTCCCGTCCCTTGTCCACTACTAACAAATAACAACCAGAGGCACCAAATTTGGCAAAAGTCACTAGTACAAACTACACTTTTTTTCCTGACCAGTTTCTAAATTGATTAAAAAATCCAAAATAATAATAATAAATTTAAAAAATATTTTTCATATCAATTGTATAAACCAACTGATGTGATGGCAAAGAAGGGTGCTCTTTCTACCTCTCTTTTGATTAAAATTGATACACCTACTAGTTGCATAGTCCGCTCTCGGCTGATGTCCGTGGAGTAGTGTTCAGTAGAGAGTAATCTCTGCGGTCTTTTCTTTTTCCCTCTTTAGCTTTCTCTCATGTAACCAAAAAAAAACCAACCGATTTCAAAAAATCTTTCTAAATGGATTATACAACCATGGTTTGTGATGTGATCATTAGAAGTAAAGTTATATGAGACTTCAAATTGAAATGGAAATAAAGATTATTATTTTGTTGGGTTTGAAACTTGTTGGAAAGCTCAAAGCATGCAGTTATTCAAAGCCATATGAGACATGTCACACTCGGGGATCTAAATCACCTATTGTAACTAGTTTACGCAGTAAACAATATCTCAACCGTATAAAACTGATCACACGACTTTGATTTATTTAACTAACTTGATATAAAATTTAATCATAATCGTTCATTAATTTCTAATTTAACGGCCAAAAATAGATACTGCACTAATACAATAATTGCATCAAATCCATTTCTCATACGTGGGTACCCTAGCCTAAGCCCGTGTCTAGTTAATGTTAGAAATAATATAAAATCATTGATGTGCCAAATCCTAACAGCTTAAGCTTTTGGGATAATTGGTTATTTGACATGGTATCAGAGCCTCTATGACTAAGTGGTCTAGGGTTCGATTCCCGCTCCCCTCACTTTCTAATTAAAAGTGGAATTTAAGCATATGGTAGGTGGACCTATGCATTATCCACGCTTCAAGCTCAAGTGGGCTCTTGCGTGAGGGGGCGTGTTAGAAATAATATAAAACCATTGATGTGCCAAATCCTAACAGCTTAAGCTTTTGGGATAATTGGTTATTTGACATCGGATATGAGATGGCCTGAATAAGTGTTTATAAAGTAGAGGCAATCCTCACCTTAAAAGCCGGTTTTGTGAGGATGAGTTAGGTTCAAAACTCAATTCTAAGAGTTAAGAGGCAGAACAGTGTAATAAAATTTGGAAACTTAGCTGTATCTTTTAATTGTAACTATTTTATTTTCTTTAGAAGCTGCAGAAGCCTATTGCATAATAATGTGGGCACATATGTTAGCTTTAGTAATCTGCAGGGGTACGGTGTGTTTAGCATTTACCTATATAAATAGAAGTTTGCACACATTTGTAACTAGCATTTTTTTTTACTTCTTGTAACTAGCATTTGATGATAAAAGAATTGGATAAGTTTTCATATTTTAATAAGAGGCTTTTCAAATTTCTTTGGAGATCACCTTTTAGTTTTATCCTCTAATCCCATTAGCTAATGTTCATTTATTTTGTTCTCACCCCCCTTTTCCTCCTCTCGTCTAACTCAAATATTATGTTTCTCATTCTTTGAGTTTGTGAAATTATTTTTCTTAATATGTTTCTTATAAAGTTTACTTTTTTAAAAAAAGTTTTTTGTTTTTCCTATAAAATTAGATCTTTTCCTCTATGAAACTTGGATTTTATGTTGCTTATGTTAGAGTTAGGTTTTCAAATCTTATTCATTCTCACGTAACCATCATTTTGTATTGATTATATTATGCTTTATTTTATTTTATTTGGTACAAAATATATTATGCTTTATAAATAGTAAATACACTCATGTATGCAAATCAACAAAATTTGTATTAATTTTGTCAAAAAAAAAATTGTATTAATATTTTTGTGGTTACACTAACGATGACATATCAAAGGTTATATAAAATGGTTTCTCGCTAACAAGTTTAAAAACTTATAATAAAAGAAATAAAAGAAAACTTTATTTTCCTAAAGAAACAATTTTTATATTTTTAAGATGCTAAATTTAAATACATAATTAAGAGAATTTTTCTATATTTAGTTGCTATTTGTTAGCCTTTGCCTATAAAACAGAAAAGACAAATCATATCAAGCTAATCAAAGAGAGTATATTGTTGTGAATTCCTCCAACTCTTGTTCGACACCAACAAGAACAAAACGGAACAAATAATTAAACAAAATAATAGTTCAAACAATTAATCTAGCAACTATATACTGTATAAAATAAAACCACACAATCAAACTCAAATTATCTATAAAGTAAAACCACACACTCAAACCAAAATAAATGATAAAAAAAAGTAAAGGATTCTAACTCATCATAAAAATCTTTTATCCTTCTTCTAATGATTTCTAAATATCCAAGGTGTTTTCCAAGGATCTCATCGTTTGATTTCCAAGATTCTCCGGTCAAAAGTGTAGACATTCAAAAGTTTTTATAATCTAAATTTAGAGGATATTAGTAAGCACTAACACCGTAAAAAAATCATTGTCAATTAATCACAATTATTAGATCATTTGAATGTTATTTTAACTATTTCTAAAATCCCACACATGATTGATTGTAATGAACGATAAAGTTAAACTTTTTGCACTCTGGCCAATAATAAATTGGTCCAAATCGTAAGGATCTTAGGCTCCTTAAGCATGTGATTAGGAGTTTGATTTTCTGACTCCTATGGATGGAAAAAATTTGTTTGGAAGGGGATAACTCACCTTGTGTGTCCCATAAATTCTATAACGGATTTAGTCATCATTGACAGTAGTAGAAACTTAGTACATATATCAACGTTATCCAAAAAAAAAAGTTTTTGAACTCGGTGTATCGAAATTAAATCCAAATTTAAAAAAGAAATCTTTTGTAATTGATAAACTTAATCGATTAAAAAGAAGTATATGTTTGAACCAACAATGAATTGATACAAATGATTTAAAAAATTTAAGCAAGTGATCGTAAATTCAATCTCTAACTTTGGTCATTTTTTGGTCAAAAAACTCCATTCATTCATAAAAGCTAAAAAGTCAGTCATTACACTACTGTGAAAAATTACCCACTAATGGAGTAAAGTATAAGATTACTGCAAAAAACATAAGAAAAAAAACCCGCTACTAGAAGAGTAAAGGCAGCGGGGGGGCTCCAGAGGAGGACAGCATGACACTAGGAAAGAGGAGGACGGCACCACCATTGAAAGTACACTTCTAGCGAGACAGCGGATGGGACCCATGCATGAAAGAGCAACAAACCGACCTTTTTGAAGGAGAGAATGTGACGAGGCTTAATTTGATAAGGAGGATGTGCTCTCCTCTTGAAGGAAAAAGCGATCTGTTATTACACTACCGCTACACTAAGGAGTGGTGAAACCCTATGTATGTTATAGTCGTAAAACAAGGGCAAAGTTATTATACATAAGTCATCCTTATGCATGGTGCATAAGTCATTTTCAACCATTAGATCTTACTCCACGCGCCCCCCATTACTCAGCGCCCCCCCCCCCCTTACTCCGCGCGCCCCCCATTACTCAGCGCCCCCCATTACTCCGCGCGCCCCCCAACCCATTTTTTAAAATTTTTTTTTGTTTAGTTTTTTTTTTATAGTTTTTTTTTATTTTTTTTATTATGTATGATTAAATATTTTCGTAATTATTTTTAAACTAAAATCATGCCCAAACCATTTTTGGGGTGTAATAATTTCATAATGGATCTTTGAAACCATAAATATTGTTGAAACCTTTTTTCCTGAAAAATCGGAACTTTTTTTCCGGAAAAAACAAATCGAAAATTATTCCGGAAAAAAGATCGGAAACTTAATGTCCGATTATATTTGGTTTTAATGTCCGATTATAACAAATGGTTATGGATTATTTATGGACGGTTATTTAGGATTATCCAAGATAATCAACACTAGTTTTGTAAGAAACTATTAGACAATTATTTTGGTTTCACATAGAAAACTATCAAAACCATTAAACCACATTTATGGTTTAAGTAATAATCGGTATTTAAAATCATTGAACCATTTAGTGTAAAACCATTTTACAATACAAATGGTTTCAATATGTAACTATCTGAAACGATTTAGCTAGCATAATGGTTTCCAGGATTTTTAAAACTATAAAAACACAATATTGGTTTCAGTAAACACATAAAACCATTTTACAATAGTAATGGTTTCATTGTATAACTACCTGAAACCATTTAACCAGCATAATGGTTTCCAGAATTTTTAAAACCATAAAAACACAATATTGGTTTCAGTAAACACATAAAACCATTTTACAATACAAATGGTTTCACTGTTTAACTCTCTGAAACCATTTAACCAGCATAATGGTTTACAGAATTTTTAAAACCATAAAAACACAATATTGGTTTCAGTAAACACATAAAACCATTTTACAATACAAATGGTTTCACTGTTTAACTCTCTGAAACCATTTAACCAGCATAATGGTTTCCAGAATATTATTGCATAAATGGTTTCCAGAAACCATTTAACTCTCTGAAAAAAAAAATTCGATTTTTATTTTTTGGAAAAAAGTTTCCGATTTTTCTGAAAAAAAGTTTTTCGATTTTTTTTGGGAAAAATTTTTCAGAAAAAAGTTCTCGGTTTTTTTGGAAAAAGTATTTGATCTTTTTTCGGGAAAATTTTTTGATTTTTTTTCGGAAAAAAGTTTATGGTTTTTCCGAAAAAAAAGTTTCCGATCTTTTTTCGAAAAAAAAATATAAAAAAGTGAAAAACAACAATTCAAAAAAAAATATAAAAAAAAAATTCAAAAAAAATGAGTGGAGTGAGGGGGGGGAGGTGGGGTTGGGGGGCGCGCGTAGCAATATGGGGGGGGCGTGAGAAATTATCCCAACCCGTAAAACAACATGTTTCCAAAGAGAAGGAACTTTGGTCATGTTGAAAACATATATATACATTGTGAATTCTTTTAATGTGATTGATAGATGAGAGTTTATCACTTTTATATTTTTTTTGGTTACATGAGAGAAAAGCTAAAAGAAAAAGAAACAAAAGAGATTACTCCCTAGTGAACATTGCTCCCCTAGCATCAGCAGAGAGCGGAGTATGCAATTCACGGGGAGGTGTATCAATCTTCACCAAATGAGAGGTAGAAAGAGCTCCCATTTTTGCCATAACATCCGCACACGCATTTCCTTCCCGTAGAGTATGACTAATCACCACATCCCACTCATTATTAATCAAATTACGGATACTATGAATCTCATTAGCATAACGGTGGTGGGCAGAGACTCCATCACGAATCAAGTTCACCGACTGCAGAGAGTCGGAGAAACAAGTCACTCTTCGGTATCCGCTGTCCCAACATATTTGTAAACCATGCAATATAGCCATAATCTCTGCAAAGAGAATACTTTGGACTGCTGCCACACCATAAAAACCCCAAATGAATTCCCCGCCATGATTGCGTAACAAACCACCATAACCTGCAGTGTTCACCGAGCTCAATAAACTTCCATCTACATTGAGACAAACAGTCCCTTCAGCTGGGTCTAGACCAAGCAACCAGTCGCGGATTGACGTTATGTGACGAGATAACAGATGAACCACCAAAAGCATTAGCACACAATGTTGGAACAAAATTATGATTTTGTATCTCCTTAATTGATTTTGATGATAACAATGTATTTAAGGTTAAATTGGAGTACTAATAATTTAATTCAGTGTGCAGGATTAAAAGTTAAAATTTGCGTACTAAAGAACCCTAGAATTTCTGAAGGAATTACTTCTGAGCTCACCAGATCTGAAGCAAGTAATTCTGAGCCTATGAAACTCTGAAGTTATTATCTGAACCTTAGAATTTCTGAAGGAATTACTTCTGAGCTCACCAGATCTGAAGCAAGTAATTCTGAGCCTATGAAACTCTGAAGTTATTATCTGAACCTTAGAATTTCTGAAGGAATTACTTCTGAGCTCACCAGATCTGAAGCAAGTAATTCTGAGCCTGTGAAACTCTGAAGTTATTATCTGAACCTTAGAATTTCTGAAGGAATTACTTCTGAGCTCACCAGATCTGAAGCAAGTAATTCTGAGCCTGTGAAACTCTGAAGTTATTATCTGAACCTTAGAATTTCTGAAGGAATTACTTCTGAGCTCACCAGATCTGAAACAAGTAATTCTGAGCCTATCAAAATCTGAAGAACATCTGAGCTCACCAGATCTGAAACAAGTAATTCTGAGCCTATCAAAATCTGAAGAACATCTGAGCTCACCAGATCTGAAACAAGTAATTCTGAGCCTATCAAAATCTGAAGGCTCGTCAGATATAAGTGTTAAGCTACATTTGAGAGTACAATTTTATTGAAGACTGTGCCTGACTAAGTCCAAACGCAGAAACCAAGAATGAAAAGGTTTGACCATGGAAAGGTCCTTTTCAAGTCAGGCTTCAGAAACGATTATTTCCTTATTTGGCTTTCACCAAGGTTCAAATATCAAAAGCCAAAAGGAATCTCTCATTTTGTAGTAAACGTTAAGCTCCTAAGCTACTGCAAATCAGAACAGCTAATAAGCTCACTGATCTATACAAAGGAGCGTCTCAATTCTTCAAACGGCTATAATCTTCAACGTTCATTTTATCATCTATAAAAGGAAGAAGATTTGTGAAGAAATGGGAATCAAGACTTAAGCTTCTGAACGTGCTGAAACTCTGTCAAATTCTGAAGCTATCAAACACTTAGAAACTTTGTGATAATTTTCTAAGTTAGTCTTGTAACTGCGTTGTATTTTGTAAACACCTCTGATTGTATATCAAGTGTTAATCTCTTATCTTTATTAACATTAAAACCAGTTTGAAGTCTCTTGCTTTGTGCTTGAGCATTGGAAGTCTCTTGCTTTGTGCTTGAGCATTGGAAGTCTCTTGCTTTGTGCTTGAGCATTGGAAGTCTCTTGCTTTGTGCTTGAGCATTGGAAGTCTCTTGCTTTGTGCTTGAGCATTGGAAGTCTCTTGCTTTGTGCTTGAGCAGTTAGAAGTCTCTTGCTTTGTGCTTGAGCAGTTTGAAGTCTCTTGCTTAGTGCTTGAGCATTTGTAATCTGAGTGATTATAGTGAAATCTCTTGTGAAGGACAAGAGGACTGGACTACTCCTGTTAGTGGGAGGAACCAGTATAAAAATTCTGAGCATCTCTCTCTAACCCTATCCTCATATATTGTGTGTGTTATACCTTATCCGCTGCAATTTGTTTTAACTTAGAAAAAGTCTCACACAATTCAACCCCCCCCTTCTTGTGTGTTTTTCAACCTTCAATTGGCATCAGAGCTCCGGTCTGTTGCTCTTCACTTAACAGTGAAACAGTAAAAGATCTAGGGGTACTTAGTTGAAAAACATGTCTGGTGTTACCTCTCCTTCTGCTTCCTCTGGACCTGATCACTCTGCTGTTCCACCTCCTCACAACTATGATAGGGAAAGGAACAGTGATAATCACAGAGACAAACCACCTTACTTCAACAGTGATCCTACTACTTTTCCTTTCTGGAAAACCAAGATGTATAGTTACATCATTGGGACCGATGATGAGTTATGGGATATCATTGAAGATGGTATACATTTTGAACACATGGATGATGAAGGTGTTGTAAGAAATACCTACAGAAAGTTCTTTGATGCTGAAAAGAAGAAACAGTATAAGAAGCATCATACTGTTAAGAATATGCTTATTGGTGCAATATCTCATGCTGAGTATTTAAAAATATCCAACAAGTCATGTGCCAAAACTATCTGGGACTCTCTATGTTCCACCTATGAAGGAAATAAGCAAGTCAAAGAAGCTAAGGCAAACTTATTAGTTCATCAATATGAGCTGTTCAGAATGAAGGAAGATGAAGATATTGAAACCATGTATTCAAGGTTTCAAACCCTTGTCTCTGGTCTTCAAGTTCTGAAGAAAAGCTACACTGCATCTGATCACGTGAAGAAAATTCTGAGGAGCTTACCTTCCAAATGGAGACCAAAAGTTACAGCTTTTCAGGAATCCAAGGATTTGGACAATGTGACTCTTGAAGATTTAATAAGCTCATTCAGAAGTAATGAGCTAGAACTTATGTCAGATGAACCTGTCAAGAAGATGAAGTCCTTGGCTCTAAGCTCTGTTCAGACTTCCTCAAAAGCTGCAAAGATCAAAGTGTCTGAACAAGAGGAAGAAACCTCTGATGATATGATGGATGAAAATTCTGAGAATGAAGAAATGGCACTAATGGTTAGAAGGTTTCAGAAATGGAACAAGAAATACAAAAGGTTTCCAAACAAAGGAAACAACTCAAGAAGTTCCTTTTCAAAGGACAAAAAGGAAGAACTGAACAACTGCAAGAAATCTGGACACTTCATTGCGGACTGTCCAGAAATGTCATCCAAGGACAAAGGAAAGAATAAGAGCTTTGGGAAAGAAAAGTACAAAGAAAAGGTAAGGAAGAGTTTGTTAGCCACTTGGGAGACCATTGAGAATGACTCTGAAGGAGAAGATGATGAAGAAGGCAATCTGGCTTTAATGGCAAGAACTTCTGAAGATGCTCATGCAAGGAAAGGTAAAACAGCAGCCCTGGTACCTGGACAGTGGTTGCTCACGACATATGACGGGAGAAAAGCATATGTTCCAAACCCTAACTCTGAAAGAGGGAGGCTCTGTGGGATTTGGAGGAAAACAAAAAGGGAAGATCATTGGTACAGGTACAGTTGGTAATTCTTCTCTTTCCATTAAAGATGTTTGGTTAGTTGATGGACTTAAACACAATCTATTGAGCATTAGTCAATTTTGTGACAATGGGTGTGTTGTTACATTTAATAAGGAATCATGTACTGTATCAAAAGACTCTGACAAATCTGTAGTATTCAAGGGAATGAGAGTTGGCAATGTTTATAAAGTAAACTTTTCTGATTTGGTTGACCAAAAGATTATATGTCTTTTGTCTCTGAGTGATGAGAAATGGCTATGGCACAAGCGTCTTGGTCATGCTAACTGGAGGTTGATCTCTAAGCTTAGCAAACAAAAGCTTGTTAGTGGTTTGCCTGACATTGATTATCACTCAGATGCACTTTGTGGCTCATGTCAAAAAGGAAAATTTGCTAAGACTTCATTCAAGTCTAAAAACATTGTCTCTACTTCCAGACCCTTAGAATTGCTTCACATTGATCTGTTTGGTCCTGTTTCGACAGCCTCTATCAATGGTAAAAAATATGGATTGGTCATTGTTGATGATTTCAGTAGATGGACTTGGGTGAAATTCCTACGTTCTAAGAGTGAAGCACTTGTGGTGTTCAGTGACTTCTGCACACAAATACAAAGTGAAAAGGATCTTCGGATTCTGAAGGTTAGAAGCGACCATGGGGGAGAGTTCGAAAATGACTCTTTCGAATCTTTCTGCTCAGAGCATGGAGTAATCCATGAATTCTCTTCTCCTAGAACACCACAGCAGAATGGTGTTGTAGAAAGAAAGAATAGATCTTTGCAAGAAATGGCTCGTACCATGATGCTTGAGTCTAACCTAGCTAAGTTCTTGTGGGCAGAAGCCGTGAGTACTGCTTGCTATGTTCAGAATAGAATCTACATCAGACCTATTCTGAACAAAACTGCTTATGAACTGTTCAAAGGAAGAAAACCAAATATTTCTTATTTTCATCAGTTTGGATGTACTTGTTATATTCTAGACAACAAGGTCTATCGAAAGAAATTTGATGCTAGAGCTTATAAGGGTATCTTTATAGGCTACTCTGAACGCTCAAAAGCATACAGGTTGTATAATTCTGAAACTCACACAGTTGAAGAATCTATACATGTTAGATTTGATGATAAAGAGCCTGACGATAAAATGTCAGAGCAAGCTGAGACTTTTGCAGAATTTCAAGTTTCCTCAAATTCTGAGTGTGAAGATCTCTCCATTGCTGTATATCCATCTGAGACTCAAAATGAAGATATCTCTGAAGGCCTTGAAACTGAAGACCCTTCAGAAACTGAACCCTCTCAGACACCTGCTCCACCTAAGAGTAAATTCAAGTATAGATCATCTCATCCTGAAGAGCTAATTGTTGGTAACAAGGATAGCCCAAGAAAGACCAGATCTGCTTTCAAAGAGGATGAATCCCTAGTTGGGTTAATTTCATTAATTGAACCCACAAACATAGAAGAAGCACTCTCAGATGATGGGTGGATTGTTGCAATGCAAGAAGAACTCAATCAATTTGAAAGAAATGATGTTTGGGATCTGGTACCAAAACCCAAACACAAGAACATTATTGGAACAAAATGGGTATTCAGAAACAAGTCAAATGAAAAGGGAGAAGTTGTCAGAAATAAAGCTAGACTGGTTGCACAAGGTTATAGTCAGCAAGAAGGCATAGATTTCACTGAAACCTTTGCACCAGTAGCAAGACTTGAGGCAATTAGACTTCTCTTGTCCTATGCAGTTAATCATGACATCACTCTATTTCAAATGGATGTTAAGAGTGCATTTCTGAATGGAGTAATTTATGAAGAAGTCTATGTTAAACAACCTCCTGGCTTTGAAGATATAAAGTGTCCTGATCATGTTTACAAATTGAAGAAATCTCTGTATGGTTTGAAACAAGATCCAAGAGCTTGGTATGAAAGGTTAAGTATATTTCTTCTAGAAAATGGTTTTGAAAAAGGACATGTTGATAACACTCTCTTTAGAAAAACCTTAAAAACTGATATTTTGATTGTTCAGATTTATGTTGATGATATTATCTTTGGTTCAACTAATGCTTCTCTTTGCAAGAATTTCTCTAAGCTTATGCAGGATGAATTTGAAATGAGTATGATGGGAGAACTAACATTCTTCTTGGGAATTCAAATCAATCAAAGAAAAGAAGGAGTATATGTGCATCAAACCAAATACACAAAGGATTTACTGAAGAAATTTGGTCTTGAAGATTGTAAACCAATGTCAACTCCTATGCATCCCTCTAGCTGTCTTCTGAAGGAAGAATCTGAAGGCAAAGTAGATCAGAAATTATACAGAGGTATGATTGGTTCCCTCCTTTATCTCACTGCATCTAGACCAGATATCTTGTTCAGTGTATGCTTGTGTGCTAGATTTCAATCAGATCCTAGAGAGTCTCATCTAACTGCTGTTAAGAGAATCTTTAGATATCTGAAAGGAACCACTAATCTTGGATTACTTTATAAGAAATCCTTAGATTATCAGCTTATTGGATTCTGTGATGCTGACTATGCTGGTGATAAAATTGAAAGGAAGTCCACTAGTGGAAACTGTCAATTTCTAGGTGAAAACCTTATATCATGGGCTAGTAAGAGACAAGCAACTATTGCTCTATCTACAGCAGAAGCAGAGTACATCTCAGCTGCTAAGTGTTGCACGCAATTGCTCTGGATGAAACATCAGTTGGAGGACTATCAGATAAGGATAAGTAGTATACCACTTCTCTGTGATAATACTGCTGCTATCTGTTTGTCTAAGAATCCTATTTTGCATTCAAGAGCTAAACACATTGAGATCAAACATCACTTCATTAGAGACTATGTTCAGAAGGGAGTAATTAAGATTCAATTCATTGATACTGAGCATCAATGGGCTGATATCTTTACCAAACCTCTTGCTATTGATCGTTTCGATTTTATCAAGAAAAATCTGAACATGGTTTTTATTTCTGAATGACATCTCTGAATGCTGTTAACTCTGAATGAATAAACTGGTTCTGAAGGGCCTCAGAAGTTTGGACGGCTCAGAAACTATTATATAGGTTCTGAAGCACTCTCTCATCTGAAGCAATCAGAATTATTTATTATTAAATATGATTTCTTGTGACTCAGATACCTACTCTAAGTGTTAGTTGACCACTCAGTTTCTCTAACTGACAGCTGGCTTCTGAAAACACTACTTATCTGTGTAACTTCCCATCATGTCTAGTAACCGCTGGGTAATGAAGGAGAGCTAATGATGATTTTATTAAAAGTAACTGCCAAGCCCCCATTACGTCACTATCTTGTTTCCCCAATATTTTGAAACTTCCACTATAATCACTTAACTACACACTAGTCACTATCACTTCTCACGTTTTCAATATTTTGAAACTTCCACTATAACCATTTCTGACACTCCTAAATCCCCTCAGAAATCTCCTATTAAAGATTCTGAGTCTACCCCAATAGCAATGGACGTAGACCAATCTGAACCCTCAAATGTTCAAAATTCTGAAGTCCCTGCTGAATCCCAAACTGAACCCCTTCAGACTTCATCTCCTAAGCCAACCACTTCTGAACCAAACCCCTCATCCATTCAAACCACTCCACCTTTTCCTGGAACTGATTCAGATCTTGAAGAAACTCGTCTTCATTCTGAAACAATTCCCTGTTTCACCATGGTACTTAACAATTCCCTTTTACCGTTGAATGCATTTACTGCTGGTGGTTGTTTGCTGTGTGCATTTACTACCCTGTAACTTGTGTTTTGACTGACCCGTTTTTGATAATGACAAAGGGGGAGAAAATATTATTTCATTTCCTATTTCAGTGAAATTATTTCTGAAGCTCTAAAGATCACATTTTCTGAACTCTACTCTTGTTAAGTTATATTAAAGTCTTTTAAACTTTTAATGAGGGGGAGTAATAAATTTTGTCCAACATAAATTCATATAATATAAGATACGCTTGCAAACCATATCTTATATTTGTCAATCTGAAGAAATAGAGCTTGCAAACCTCTAATTCTGAAGGTAGAATATATGAAATTATATTTGACATTAAATATTACTCTTAGACTGTTTTATATTTATCATTGATAAACTTTTGAAGCTTATCAGACTCAGGGGGAGCTTGCAAACCTCAGAACCTGAAGTCAAGATGTTAAATAAAAACAACAACAATTGATTTTAAATACATATAGTTGTCATCATCAAAAAGGGGGAGATTGTTGGAACAAAATTATGATTTTGTATCTCCTTAATTGATTTTGATGATAACAATGTATTTAAGGTTAAATTGGAGTACTAATAATTTAATTCAGTGTGCAGGATTAAAAGTTAAAATTTGCGTACTAAAGAACCCTAGAATTTCTGAAGGAATTACTTCTGAGCTCACCAGATCTGAAGCAAGTAATTCTGAGCCTATGAAACTCTGAAGTTATTATCTGAACCTTAGAATTTCTGAAGGAATTACTTCTGAGCTCACCAGATCTGAAGCAAGTAATTCTGAGCCTATGAAACTCTGAAGTTATTATCTGAACCTTAGAATTTCTGAAGGAATTACTTCTGAGCTCACCAGATCTGAAGCAAGTAATTCTGAGCCTGTGAAACTCTGAAGTTATTATCTGAACCTTAGAATTTCTGAAGGAATTACTTCTGAGCTCACCAGATCTGAAGCAAGTAATTCTGAGCCTGTGAAACTCTGAAGTTATTATCTGAACCTTAGAATTTCTGAAGGAATTACTTCTGAGCTCACCAGATCTGAAACAAGTAATTCTGAGCCTATCAAAATCTGAAGAACATCTGAGCTCACCAGATCTGAAACAAGTAATTCTGAGCCTATCAAAATCTGAAGAACATCTGAGCTCACCAGATCTGAAACAAGTAATTCTGAGCCTATCAAAATCTGAAGGCTCGTCAGATATAAGTGTTAAGCTACATTTGAGAGTACAATTTTATTGAAGACTGTGCCTGACTAAGTCCAAACGCAGAAACCAAGAATGAAAAGGTTTGACCATGGAAAGGTCCTTTTCAAGTCAGGCTTCAGAAACGATTATTTCCTTATTTGGCTTTCACCAAGGTTCAAATATCAAAAGCCAAAAGGAATCTCTCATTTTGTAGTAAACGTTAAGCTCCTAAGCTACTGCAAATCAGAACAGCTAATAAGCTCACTGATCTATACAAAGGAGCGTCTCAATTCTTCAAACGGCTATAATCTTCAACGTTCATTTTATCATCTATAAAAGGAAGAAGATTTGTGAAGAAATGGGAATCAAGACTTAAGCTTCTGAACGTGCTGAAACTCTGTCAAATTCTGAAGCTATCAAACACTTAGAAACTTTGTGATAATTTTCTAAGTTAGTCTTGTAACTGCGTTGTATTTTGTAAACACCTCTGATTGTATATCAAGTGTTAATCTCTTATCTTTATTAACATTAAAACCAGTTTGAAGTCTCTTGCTTTGTGCTTGAGCATTGGAAGTCTCTTGCTTTGTGCTTGAGCATTGGAAGTCTCTTGCTTTGTGCTTGAGCAGTTAGAAGTCTCTTGCTTTGTGCTTGAGCAGTTTGAAGTCTCTTGCTTAGTGCTTGAGCAGTTTGAAGTCTCTTGCTTAGTGCTTGAGCATTTGTAATCTGAGTGATTATAGTGAAATCTCTTGTGAAGGACAAGAGGACTGGACTACTCCTGTTAGTGGGAGGAACCAGTATAAAAATTCTGAGCATCTCTCTCTAACCCTATCCTCATATATTGTGTGTGTTATACCTTATCCGCTGCAATTTGTTTTAACTTAGAAAAAGTCTCACACAATTCAACCCCCCCCTTCTTGTGTGTTTTTCAACCTTCACACAAGCTTAGCATAGAGTGAATTTTGTTCACACTAGTGGTCACACTTGCATCGTGATTATTGAAGACAACATCATTTCTTGCGCACCACACAACCCACATAGTGATGAATACAATGTTACCATGTATTTTACCATACTTCTTACACCATTCAAAGTTATAAATTCCCTGTGTAGTATTTGGGATATGAGATAAGCCACAAGCTGTCCACACATTAACTGCGTCAGTGCACATGAAAAGACAATGCTCAATGCTTTCGACTGCCACTAAACACCGGGGACAGAGGTTAGAGCTACACACCCGCCTGTGATGCAAGACTTCCTTTGTTGGGATGGATCGGTGCAACATTTGCCACACAAAGAACTGAATATTAGCCGGAAGTTTCAGCCGCCAGATCCATTGCCAGTTAAGATGGTTGTCTATTGGTACAGGATTCAAAAGCCAGCTATAAGCATCCTTAGTAGAGTACACGCCAGAACTAGAGTGATGCCATGTCCAAACATCGGGGAGACCATTAACAATGCGAGGTTGGAGAGAATTAATGGTATTAACCACTGCTTCGGGGAGGGAAGTATAGAGCTGCTGAAAGTTCCACTTACCATCAAACCACACATCATTAATTCTGAGCTGCGTATCCTGAATAGCCACGAAAGGCACCAAAGAGCTCAGTTTCTGTTTGGAGACCCAAGGGTCGTACCAGAAGCTCGAATTCCCATCACCAATTTTAATGATAAATCCATCTTCAAGCATACGCATAGCTTTCGCAACCGAGTTCCAAATAACGAAACCACCAGCAATAGCTACAGTAAAGGGGATGTTACCTTTGAGATATCTATCTTTAAAGAGATTGACCCATAATTTATCTGGACATTGGAGAATTTCCCAAATTAACTTACCAAGGAGAGCAACATTTTGGAGTCTTGTACTACGCACTCCTAACCCCCCAAATTTCCGAGGCTGGATGAGCTTATTCCAACCAACCAAATGCATTCCTTTGTCTCTCGTACCTTTCCAAATGAACCGGCGAATTGTTCTGTCCAAATCATCACAAACTCCTTGAGGCAGCCAGTTTATTTGCATATGATAAGATGGAAGAGCTGATATGACTGAGTTTGCCAATACCACTCTTCCAGGTTTGTTCAAAAGCCATATATATATATATATATATATATATATATATATATATATATTATCACTTTTATGATGTAAATTTTCTATTTCACTTATTTTCTCTAATATATTGATGTGAACTTTTCATTTTATTTAATATATTGATGTAAACTTTACATTTAATATTAATATATTAACGTGAACTTTTCATTTCCTTTAATATATTGATGTGGATTCTTTTATAATCGGAATTCAAATTCTAACTTTTCTACTTGTGCGTTAAAAAAAAAAAACTTTTCTACTTGTTTGTGTGAATTTATAATGTTTTTTTCATTTTATCCATCTAAAAAAAATCATTTGATTTATTTTTCAATGATAAGACAAAAAAAAATTATGGTGAATTCTTCAGTACATATTCATACATTAAAGTGTATAATTTTTATAGATTCAATACATATTTTTTGTTAAAAAAATAATATTTATTTTTTTTAAAAGAAGCCAAAATAAACAGGTCCAAGATTTACACATTTGTAAAAAAAATATATATTTACCCGTTTTACGCTCACATTAAAACGACACAGAAATTTGCGTTTTAATCACTGCAGCTAACAACAACAACACTCTCTATCTAAATAGATTTTTCCCTCTTTCATCTTCAATCTTCATCTTCTTGGTCGCCATGGATTATTCAGGCTACAACCCTAACCAGCCACAACCTCAACAACAACAATCGTATTACGAATACGATCCATCTCAGATTCAACTTCAACCCTACGATCAATCTTATGCTGCTACTGCCGCTGCATATCAATCTTCATATTACGCTGCTTATAATCAAACATATGCTTCTTTTTATCCAACCGATTCAACAACATCACACCTTCAACAACAACAACCGGTTAATTATTATCAACAATCTGAACCCGCTCCGGTTCATCCTCCTGGTGTTAACCCTGAACCGGTTCAGCTTAATAATCTTCCGGTAAACTCATTCATTCCTCATTGTTCTTTTTTTAGTTTTATTTTGACCTAGTTTAATTTTTTTATTTGATTTTGTTAGAGTGGTTGGTTAAATTAGGGTTTTTTGTGATTCTGATTAATTTGTGATGAATGTTGTTGAAATTGGGGTTTTCAATTGGTTTTATTGTATGGAAGAAGGGTATTTTTTTTTTGTGTGTGTGTTGATTCATCAATGTGTGCAAGGAAATGGATTTGAGTTTGATTTTGATTTTGTTAGAGTGGTCAATTAAATTAGGGTTCTATGTGATTCTGATTAATTTGAGTTTTTTAATTGGTTTTATTGTCTGTTAAGAGGGGTTTTGTGTGTGTGTGTGTGTGGCCTGCATCAAACTACTTTCTTTATAGAAATTTGACTATCAGCAACAACAACAACCCTTATCTGATTGGCGGATTGCCTATATTGATTATTTGATAGAATTAGGACCATTGTTAATATGACTTTTGCCTCAAGATTAGTAGAATCATCTTATCGATTTACCCCATCTTTGTTCCAAGAAAAGAATCTCTCATAGGGTAGTTACTTGTAGACGCTCTTTACTTAATATTGCTATAGTGAGATCATTGAAACGAAGTGTCTTCATTCCATGCTAATCAGCATTGGATTTTAATTAGCTTTGGCAAGTACCTACCGTTGACGTTGCTGAAACTAAAAGATGATTTAAGATAAATCAAGTCACAATTAAGCCGTTATTTGATATGGTATATTCCTCCTCAAATCAGTTCACCAAATTTGCTGATACTTTAACATGCTAGTTTCTAATTTATCACCAAAATTTGAAGGAGTGATCAGAAAAGACTGATTGAAGATTTTGCGGATCTTTGACTTTTCAAACATTTTTTTTATGCTTTTAGAGAGAATATCTTGCTGTGCTTCCTCAAGCTCTTTTCAGACATTCTGTGGACAAAAGGATGATACTGGAATAGGTATTATATCCCCGGCTTTTCATATAAAACATTCAGAAGATGTTGAGAATTCTGCAACCTTGGCCACAACACCCTAGAGTGACCAGATAAAGACAGTAGTTGCATAATCTAAGCTAATAAGCAATTGTGGCTCTTACACCTTAAGTGCCACAATAATGCTCGCATGGTGGTGGGTCTTTGCTGGTTGCTTTAGAGCTGATGTGGGCATAAGATCATCGTGTTTCTCTTCTTAACTGTCTGGCCATAATTTTGCAATGCCTTACAGTCTGGGAAAAGGAACTCCGTTCTTTTGGTTATTCAATGGATATAATCTTTGTTTGATATGCTTCATTTCTTCTTTTGTCAGAGGGTGTTTCGTTTTCAGTTTCACATTTAGGGGAGCATTGAGCATGTTTTCAGGAATTAAATTGACCACTTCTCAAGGGTTGCCTGATCAACAGTATCTTGAGGCTGATAAATTTGTTGATGTACACAAACTGGCCAACTGGGGTCAATTGATTGGTACATTGGTTGATATGCCATAAGATTATCTCAATCCTAATGAGGAAAATCCATGTTTGTTTGGAATTTGGAGATCTATTGGACATGAATAGTTGGTGCATGAGTTATATACCACTGATTTGAATTTTGGAAGGCAAATTAAAATTGCCAAGATTCAAGGCATAATGCTTAATCAAATGGTCGAGTTCTTTTTCTGTTATAATGATCATTGTCAAGCATGTGAAGCATTTACACTATATTGAAATGATCATTAAGATTATTTTAAGAATTTTATTTCATATTCAAAATTGAGATACTTAGATTTACTGAATGTAAGAATTGGAATGATTCTTGAAATCGAGGATGCCTTGGAAGCAGTTTTAAGGCCATCACAGTCTGTCCTATTTGTTAATGTTAGTGGTGACTTAAAACTACTCTGTTATAAATATTTCCTTGGTTATCACCTGGATAAACCAGATATTCCTTTTCTTAATCAGTTTTTTCTTTGTTGTTAACTCTTCTCCAATATTTGCATACTTGGAGTAGAGTTCCTTCATAAATTGACTTGCACAGCATTGGCAGTTTTTTCTTGTGCTATTTTGTCAATTCTGTGCAAATCTTTTATCCTAATCCTTTCCTCTCAAATCTCCAATTTTGCTTGACTTTGAATGTGCCTTTTATTTTCAGATCGGGTCATCATCTCAATACAGAGGTGGGGGTGGTAGATCATTCAGGCGTGGTGGTCGTGGTCGAGGTCAGTTCAATCGTGGAAGAGGACGTGGAGTGGGTAGTGGGAGACATTTTCCGTCTCATTCTTCTGGAGTTGCTATTTCTGATGTACCTGGTGCGTCTGCTGCTGCTGGAGCCACTTATGCGGTACAAGGTTCATCATCAGTCTCAACTCAAGTGCAAACTGCACCGGTGCAAGCGCCACCACATGGGGTATTTTGTGAAATTTGTAAGATTGAGTGCAATACCTCAGAAGTCATGCAGGTGCATCTGAAAGGAAAAAAGCATCTGAAGAATATGAGATTACATGAAGCAAAACAGCGACACAATGCTATCAACGGATCAGAGAGTATTCAGATTCCTACCTCTCAATTGAACTCAACAGAGCAACCCATGATAGCTCAGCAATCTAAGGACCCCACCAAAAACATGAGCTCTGAAATTGCAGCTGATAATAACAATGGTGAAATACAGTTGCAGAATAATGTAGGAGAGACTTCTGATGTTCAAGCTGACGATCCTGAGGGGTTAAGTATAGAAAACTCTGGTGCAAGAGGTCGTGGCTTGAAGCGTAAGTTAAGAGGAGGAGGAAAAGGACGTAAACAGGCGAGGACTGCTGATGGTTTAAATCCTGAACCAGCTGTAGCTATTACATGTGAGTTGTGCAATGTTAAATGTGACACCCAACGCGTTTACCAGGCTCATATTAGTGGGAAAAAGCACATGAAGCGCGCCAATGGTCCCCAAGCAGTAGGTAACCAAGCTTTGGCCAGAGTAGGTAACCAAGTTCCGTCTGAAGTAGGTCCCCAAGCTTTGTCTGGAGTAGCAGGGCTTCAAGCACTTTACCCACCTGACATTAATGCTCTAGCCAATGCAATTAATGCTCAAGTCCAACAAGGTGATAATGATCCACAGGTACTTCTGGCTCAGCTCCTGGTGAATGCACTATCTCAAGCACAAGGATCAACAGCAGCACCTGCGAATGGCTCCTTGGCTGCTCAGACACCAACACCCATAGCTGGGGCCGGTTCAAGTTATGATCCCCAGTTGGTGCAGGCTCAAGTCTCGGAAGCCGCAGCACATGCTGTGGTGGGGAATCTTACTGAAGAATCAAAAACTGAGATTGTATCTGCTCCACCGGAATCAAATGCACATGAAGGTTCAAATGTTGACACCCAAAATGAAGGTGGAAATTCTGAAACTAAATAGGTGCTAATGACAGGCAGAAACTATTCAGGTGCTTCAAATGAATACCTTCATAATGTGAAGCTCTCTTATCATAGTAGGACCAAAGTAGAACGATCATTCTCTTTCTCAATTCTTTTACTTTTTTCGGATTATTGTTCATTCTATTTCCGGCAGGGATTTCTTTTCTACCAGAGATATGAACACTATGAATTGCTCACATGGATGTTAGACAAATCCTTTAGATTGTTGCATGATTATGTGCATGTGAGCTTGTGTTTGTGATGCTTTTTACTATTTTAGAAGACAAATTGAGTTATTAAATGTGCGCGCGCTTGCCCTGGTGTGTGATGAATGATATTCGTGATTATTGATTATAGTTTACACAATCAATTATAACTTTTTGAATCGAAATACTTCTATTTTATAGAGTTTTTTCTACAAGATCCTAAAATAGACTTAAAAGTTTAATGTCGATTTTTGCTTTAAAGTTTAGTATAAGATGTCAGAGTTCTTATAATAGTTTGGATGAGTCATTCCTAGTTAATCCAGAGACAAAGTTGATTAATGAAAATACTCTTAGTGGTTAAACGTGTGTATTCTATTCTTTTTAGAACTATGTTAAACAAATGGTTAATGAAGTACTTTAAATGGTTGATGAGTTATTTGTATATTCTATTCATTTTAGAACTATGTTAAACAAATGGTTAATGAGGTACCTTAATTGGTTAATTGATAAATTTTAATCAGGTGATTAATCATATATGTTTTGGTACATTGGCACAGTGGTAAATATCACTTAAACTTAAACAGACTCAATTGAGTTAAGATTTATGGAATTAATTTTTTTCATTAGATCATTCAAAATATTTTACTTGTAATAATATAAAGCTTTTAAAGTTAGACATGAAAAGTTGTAGTTTGTTGACTGTGTAAGTATTTTGACCAATGATAAACAAACACAGAAAATTGACAACAATACCAACACTGAATTGATATGGTATTTTTTTAATAAAAAAATAACTTTTACAAACAAATATTTTGATAATAATAATAATAATAATAATAATAATAATAAAGGGATTTTTTAAATATTGTTACAAATATAAATTTCATGAAAAAGTGTAACAAATATTTGGTGTATAATTTATTTGGAAAATGTTATTTAGTAAGAATTTTTTTATGCAAGAAAGAGAAGAATCTTATATGTCCATTTTTTATTGGTTAAATTATAATCACTCTCTCTCCCATGTATGGTTAGTCAATTTTTTATTGGTTCAATTCCCTTATATTATAGATTCTTCTTTTTCTTATCTCTATTTTTCTTACTAAATAGCATTACTCAATTTATTTTAATAGTATAACCATAAATAACTTTAATTTGTTATTATCATCAAGGGGTTATTAATGAAATAAATAAGTTTGATTTTGATTTTCACATTTCTTAACTACAATAATAAAAAAGAAAACCTTGTGTCAAAAAAAAAATAATAAAAAAGAAAACTGAAATGAAAAGTGCAGAATAAGCACTTATCCTGTACCAAAAAAAAAAGCACTTTTCATTTCATTATCCATTCTCTCTCGCTCTCCCTCCCTAATGTGGACGTATCAACCGCTACAACCACTGCTACCCCACAATCTCTTCCACTCTTATTCACCTTCAAATCTTACAAAAAATCAATCTTTTGCAAAATTGAATTCGACCCATAACACAAATAATCACAATGGAATTGTTAACTCAACAATAATAACTTTGGAAGAGCTTCCTCCAAACGCGCTTCGGAGGAAGACAGAAGCAGAATGGTTAGGAGGGTTCTCCCTTGGTATTGACTTGGGAATGGCTCGTACTGGCCTTGCTCTCAGCAAAGGCTACTCTGTTAGCCCTTTAACAGTAAAAAAAAAAAAACAACAATTTCACTCTCTTTTGCTTTTGCAGAATCTATTGCTATTATGATATTTTGTGTATTTAGATTCTATGTCATTGAGATAACATGGGTTGTTTGTTTAGTGTGTTGAAGTTGAAACTATGAATGCATTTTGAAGTTATTAGTGATGTTAAGTGTTATGTAAGTTTAGTCATTTTTGGAGTACCATGTGATTATTTTTCAAAAAGAAATTTTGTGCTTATGTTAGGATATAGATTTTAGGGGAATTATAGTAGTTAAGATTGTTAGAGCAAGTAGTTAGTTAGCTTGTCATGTGATTGTTTAGTAGGTTAGTTTGTTTTGCGGTTGTTCGGTCCATTAGCATTTTAACCCACATGGATTGGCCTGGCGGTGAAGGCTCGGGACCTTGGACTGTGCTCCTCTCATGGTCTCAAGTTCGAATCCTCTTGGTTCCACTTCATGTATGGGGCCAGTCCATAAGTCCATACAGAGTAAAGCTCTGGCTTAAAATGGGCCCCCTGCTAGTGGACAGTGGGATTGGTGTTCCTCGGATTAGTCGGTCCTTAGGCGGGATACTGAGTCTTAAAAAAAAAGAGCCTATTAGTATGTCTTTAAATAGCCCTCAATTGATAGAGGGGAACATCTTTGAATTATCGAGTACCGTAAACATTGTGAATAGAGTAGCAACTCTATTGTGAAGGGGAGAAACCTTTGGAGAAGAGATTTCTCTCCTATTCTTTCTCAATAAAGGTGTTCTTCCTTTAATTCTTTTCAATTATTGGATTCCTAACTGCTTATTATTGATGTTAGGTTTTCTTTATGTTTAGTATGATAAAATTGTGTGCTTAGTATTTTAGGTTTCAAACATACTATTGCCGCTGGCCATGACAAGATGATATGTATTTGTTACTTTGAAGTTCAGTTATGGATATTCTTATTAGTATTTCATTATCAGCGTCCATCCTTATACTCTTGTATTTGCTTTAGGTTTTGGAACTGCAAGGACAAAAACTCGAACTTCGGATTATGAACATTGCCGAAGAAGAGGTCTGGATTCATCTTTTGTCCTGTGCAGTACATAAAATTTGATCGATAAAGATATATTTGTAACCTTATAGATACCATAACACAGTTTCTAAATTATAGGAAGCTGATGAGTTTATAATTGGACTTCCAAAATCTTCTGATGGAATGGAAACAACACAGTCAAACATCGTCCGTAGCGTTGCTGGAAGGCTTGCTGTTCGAGCTGCTGAGAGGTAAATACATTTTAAAGTAGTGTTGACATTTTATATTCTTCTATATTTATATATAGATTCCAAAATAACAAATGAATATCAATGGGATGAATTTGTGTCAATACTATTCATTTTAGATCCTGCTAAATGATCAGAACCCTGAGTTATATGATTATGGGAATACCTCTAATAATCGGCAAGCATACAGTGGCTTTATTCTTATATGCAATGTTATCAAAATCATGTTTTTAATCATAAAATCGCACGACTTTACAATCTTACTCCCTTGGGATGGTCATGCCGTATGCAAAATCACTTTTTTGGTAGAATTGCAGGTGAAATCATAATTTTAATCATGAAATCGTTCAATTTTTTTCGGATCATAGATTTCTATACGAACAATTCATCATGCCATTCTTCAATGTCTATATTTCGTTCTACTGTTGACTTAGAGCATCTCTAATAGTGAAACACCATAGATGTTCTTATCTCATTCTAACCCTATAAGAACTCTAAATAGGTTCAGAAATTACTCCACATCCTAAAATAATGTCCTACTGGTAAGAACATACGTCATATAGAAGCACTGCTCTTACAGCTGGCATTATGTAACTTGGAAGAACCGGTTCTTAAAATAAGTACCAGCTTAAAAACACAGTTGAAAATGCTTCTAATTTATATCTCAACTCTAATTTCAGGGGTTGGAGAGTATATCTACAGGATGAATATGGGACGACAACAGCTGCCATGAATCGAATGATGGACATGTAATTGCTTCTAACCTCATTTGTTAAGTGTATTGTATCCTTCAATTCAATACTCTCTATTTATGGATTAAAATGCACAATTCATATGAAGTAAAGTGTCTTTAAGAGAAATATTTAATAAATTTATTTTACTGACCCTCTCACTACTTATGGAGTTATGGTACAATGCTGAGCTAGCACTTGTCTTACATGTGCTGGTGTCAAACACCGACATAACACCAACACATGTGGTTGCATTCGACATTCTATTTTTTAAAATTATTATCAGTGCGTACATGTCATTGTCAGTGTCCGTGTTTGTGTCAATGTTTCAAAGGCTAAGGGTCACTAGTCTCGTAGGAAATACTTACATTTACCATTATATCTACCGTGAAAGTCAAATGAAGGTTTCTTTTATTTTATACATAAGTTTTCTTTTGAAAGATTTGAATCTCCATTTTGAGGAATATTACTTGATTGTGGAATTGATACACTTAAAACTCTTTCAGGGGCTTGAGTAAGTCAACTAGGCTGAAGAAACTTGATGCCTATGCTGCCACGGTAAGTAGATATCGTTTATACAAAAAACATTTTATAAGCTAAGAGACACCGAGGGAGTTTTAAGAGTCTGCGGTTCAAACCTTGGGAACTAACATACCATTAATAAAAATTTACTAGCATTTACCTATAAGACAATTATTATACAAATTTTTATGTTTTTGGGATATCTATTTTCGTGTTTTTTCCGCTTTGATGTGCCAATATGAGAAGGCAATTATGGCATAATTATAAACTTTTGTTTGTTTTTCTGACTAGATGGTACTTGAGAGATATTTCTCCACATCAGGTCAGAAAGCTGAACTTGTTGTGCCCAAGAATCTTGAACTACAAGAAAAACTTAGAAAGGGTCCTCCCAAAGATGAAGATCTTTACTCCGACGAAGATTAATCACAGAATAAGGAGCTTGTACAATTCCATCATTCATGTTTACTAATTTCAAGTATGTGTGAGGAAGTTCCAAGAAAAGGAAGAAATATTCCATCAATCGGTAATCAACATAACGATGTTTGGTTATCCGTTACAACTTCAAATTATAGGATGCATGTATGTTGGCATGACACTCAAATAAAAAGAGAAATTATGTGGATAAAAATGTGTCAAAAGGTGAGTTAACATTTTTGTATGTAATAATAGAAATGGTAGATATTGTTAGGGTAAGTTATTGCAAAATCAACATTTGGAGTTTTGAAATTGTTTAATGGAAAGTTGTTTGTATGTCTTTTGTTGACAATGTTAATAGACTGTTTGTGACTGTAAAGATACCTTAGTTGATTTCATTAGTTCAAGTGAGTAACTTCCAATAAACAAAGTGAATTTCTGAAGGTTTTCCTGCATTTCAACCTCAATTATCCTCTAATGAGATGTTTGCATGTTGAAATTCACCTCAATTTTAAAGTTGAACAGACATCAATTTTTCAATTAATAGTTGAGTTTTCAAAATTGACATTTACGATACCAAGTAAAATTAAACGCGCTAAACTTTCATCGGATACTCGATGCTTGGAATTTATTTTAAGAATGCCATACTTTCCAAGTCATATTTTTAAATCCTCCAACATACTCTAAAGGATCTTTTGTCCTGGTGGTAGAATTTTATAAATGAAAATAAAATGTTGTAAATCCTCTTGTCAACTACTACTCAAATATATAAGCAACTAATCATGCAATGGAAAACAAAGGTACTTCTCTTATAGGTCTAAACTAGGAAACATGGGACTTTGAACCACATCCACAACAGTACTTCACGTTTTGAGATTAAATTCATCCTTCAACATCATCTAGTAATGAACATTAAACCAAATATATGGTGCAAATTGAGACATTTTATCATGCCATAATTCCTCACTCAAGGTATCAACTCCATCCAACTTTGTCCTTCATTTGCTTTCAAGTTTCAACCATAATTTGTCTTGAAGCAAGGCATTGGTAAACCTGAAATAAGCTACCACATGTTATACAGTCAGGGGCAATAGGGTAGTATCGACCAGAAATTTGCATTTACATTTTACAGGTTAACTATTTTTTTTTTATGCCGATAAAAAAAGGAGACCTCGTGCCAATGAGAAAAAAAATCATTTCACTAAGTTGAATAAATGACACGACGAATACTTAACAATAGACCCAAAATTTTAACGTATGAGATACTCATGACTAACAGACCACATATAACAAACTACACATCAAGATAATTTGAAATTTAAGGGTGTGTTTGGTTTTTGTTTTCATTTTTTGTTGATATGTTGTTACCTCTGGTCAATTGTGGTGGCACATCGCAGAAGTTGTGCGCTATGCAATGTGGTTATGGGCATATGGCATTGCGTCACATTCTAGCGTTGCGGTAGTAGCGCTGTTCGTGGCGATGCAATTGCAGAGAAGATGCATTTTTAGGCAAAAATGTTGAAATTGCCCTCATGTATTAACTGTTTAGGTTTATTTTATTTTTTAACTGAGGGCAATTTTGTAATTATTCACTATGCGGCCTTTCATTTCCCATACTCTTATGCGCTCTGATTTCTTACAAGAAGAACTTCTACTTGTGACTGACTCTATTTCTCCCTTTCCCCTCTTCTCTACGTACATTCCTTGTTCTCGCTTGTCACTTTCTTCTTCGCTTGTTCCTGTTTCCCTTCCTTTCTTCTTCAATTACTCCTTGTTTCAGCACCAACTTGTTCTCTTGCCATGTTTGTCTATTTATGCACTAACAATCTCCTATTATGGCATCATGTCAGTATCAACCACCATAATCAACGCCTTTGAACAACCGAACCTCTTGCGGTCTATGAATGCATGTTTAGTTCCATGCACTCTTATTTTTATAGCCTTTATATGTGTTTGTACGTAATATTTCCTTAGACTTGTCCCTCTGTCAAGACATCAAACATTTAGGCTTCGTTTGAATTGATGGAATATAATGGAATAGAGCGGAATAGAGTGGAGTGATTCCACAGTTTGGATATCTCTATATATATATAATGTGAACCTTTTATCAAATTCAAGTGTACACGTGTCATTTCCACAAGCATTCTCCTCTCACATTGATTTACCATTAAATGTTTTTGCTTCAAAAAAAAATCTAACAATAAAGGATGAATAATAAATAAATGATGAACAAATCATTATATTATATAAATGTGTACATTATAAAGGAAACAATTCAAATTATAATAAAAAGGTATAATTAAAATATTCAAAATGTTTTTCAACTTCAATTTTTTTTTGTTGGGATCAATATAGCGAAATTAAATTAATGAACAATTTTTTATTTTAAATATATAAAACTTTAGATGATTAAAATTGAAATATAAATAGGACCCAATAAATAAACGAATATATATTAAGCATACACAAAATAAATAAGAAAAATGATTTATTGTTATTTTTCGGAACATTATTTTAAGTTTTTTTTTGGGTGCAAATTTTAAGTTAATAAATGCCTCAAATATTTTTTGGACATAAATTTCTCAATTTTTATTGTGAAGCTATATGATGAGCATTTAATTAATTGGTTAATCCAAATCAATTCCTATTTCATGAAATTCTTGACTTATTTTTCTTTTGCCGTACATTATTAGCATTCATTGTTTCCGATTTTTTTTTTCTTTTATAACTTTGTATATTATTTAAATCCAAATATTATAAAATAAATTTAGCAAAAAAAATCGCAAATTATCAAAAATAATAATAAAAGAAATTGTACAATATAGTATAAAGACAATTTTATTTAAGAAATTTAAATAAATAACCGAATATTTTTATTATTAGTTTCTATATATTATGATTTTTTTAACAAGATATATTATGAATTTTGAAATATAAATGTTTATTGGTTGATATTTTACACCACCATCAATCATACAATCATACAAATAAGTCAATTTAAATCTCAAATAGGAAGTTTAAAATTTGTTCATCATTCTTTTTTTTTTTGGTACAATATGCATCATTGATTTAATTTAAATAAAAAAGAAATTTTTAAATTTCTCCACCATTCATTCAATTCAAAGAGGAAGTACAATAAGGAGTACAATTTATTTATAGTACAAAGGTTCACCACATTTTTTTATATAAGGCACATGAATACCAATGAGTTTTCATTTTTCAACTCATTTTTCATATTTATTTGTGTAATTTCTTTCTCATCTTTCAATATTTCATTTTCTTATATTCTGTTGAATAACTTAATTTTATTTTATTTTTTTGCAAATACATTGGGTGTTTTTAAAGATTGTAGTTTCAATTGTGAAAATTATTATAGGATTGATTTACTTTTATTTCTGTATCTGACCGGTAATGTTAATTTTTCATAATTTTCATTACGAGAACATCACAAAGGCCAAGACTTCAAGACATTCAACTTTAGCAGTATAATAACTTCAAGCTGAAATTTTACTCTTGATTGAGATATTTGAATCATATTCATAGATAGTAGCTTTTAGTTGAAATTTCTCAAATGTATTTTTTGGACAACACATGCATTTGATTTACTGTTGATTCATTTTAATTTTAATATGCACTAAAATTTAACTTTAAAATCCAAATTACCTTTATCGATTTGTTGCCATTTAATTTGATTGTTAAATGGATACACTTTGACATTAATATTTTTGTTATTCACATAATCTCGCTTACCTTTATTTTAATTTTAAAAATGGTGAATCTTATTAAAGTTACGTTACACGAAAAATACGAATCACTCTTCGTTACAATGTGAGAGATTTGTTTGGTTGTCCTCACTCTCTATTCTTATTTAATTTTTTCCTCGCTTTTCTCTATTATTTAAAAGTAAAATGAAATCTAAAGATATAAAAGAGATTAAGGATATCCGTATATACACAAATAGACCACAATTAAATCGACCAGATGTCCTCATCATTCCTTCATCTTTTGTTCCCACTAATCTATTATTTTCCGCACTCTCTTTTACTTTTAAATTCATTGATATCATATGATATCATGCTATATATATATATATATATATATATATATATATATATATATATATTCCTAGCTCCTCCTATGAGTGTTATTGGACTTGTGGAAATCATAAATTTCTAGGTAATTTATTAGTCCGTGGTAAAAAAAATGTATTTTTTTTTACGGAAAAAATATGATAATTAATTAGTTCAAATTGATGAGATATTAGTAGCGGTGATATTTTAGTTTATTTATTTTTAGTCATAAAATAGTAAAATATCGTCCTATAAGTGTAGCTCAAATAATAGCTACTAGGAACATTATTGGATTGGTCGGATAGCTAACCCCGAATTTCACGTTTCTCCACATTTAAATGTGTGAGTTGTCATTAGGCAACTTGATAAAAAAAATCATATTTGTAAGCACCCAAGTCTACCTATTATTTATTATTATATCGTATTTGTAATTTGTGATTTTTGTTTGGTCGGCAGAAAAATGATAACAGATTTATTTATTTATTTATTTGTTGATTTTCTTTACATTCTAATAATAGTATTCTCTATATAATACTATTTTTTAAGATATTTAACATATAAACAACTAGAATATGTAAAACTAGAAGTTAAAAAATTATTAAGTTTGTTATTATGTACTACACATATAGATGCACAATTAAATTCTTGATTTCACAAAACACAATAATGAATTAGTGCTATTAAAGAAATGGGTAAATTACATATGCATTATTAATATATCATAATCTCTCCATTTTCGTTTATTTCTAAAGATGAATCACTCAACAAGTTTAAATTATGTTGCTTGAAAAGGAAAATTTATATTATCAAATAACACATATAATTAAATTAAAGGAATTATTGGATGACAATGAAAATTGATGAATGAAATTAAATGGAAAATAACCAATCAAATCAAATAAAAATAATAGGTACACTAGGCAATTTATTTTTACTATTTTAAGTAGTAACAGATGACTAAAACTTTCAAAGGTGTTCGTGATTTTCTTAAGAATGACGCAACGAAAAACTTCTTTTTAAAATATTAATTTTATTGTTTTTTTAGTCTTTATTTACGTTGTAACAAAAACAAAAAGATCAAAGATCCAATTAAAACCTTCTCCAGTGTAAGTAACAGTAATTTTTGTAACATTATATTTTTTATATCGAGCCTTTTTATATAACATTTATACGGGATATTATATTTTTACTCATATAGTAATATACAAAACTACTTTTTGTAAATTATACTGGGTATATTTTTTTTTTATTTATATGACGACTGTATTTATATTAATATATCAGTATGGAGACATATTTTTGTTTATTTTGACATTTATAAAGCTCCTTTTTATTTATAATTTATACGGGACTTATATTCATGTATTAATACGAGAGTTATATTATTTTTGTATATTAATACAAAGACTTTTTTATATAATTTATGAGAGGTTCATATTTATTTATTTTTTGAAGAAAATTATCTGAACTTCTATATTTGTTTTATTTGATCGAGGGTATTGATGTGAAAATTAAAAATAAAAGATATATTGAAATATTTTTTTTTGGTTTTTCTGTTTTGTAATTGTTTTCTTTTAAGATATTGTTGAGGTTTTTACTCATTTATTATTTTTATTTGTTTTAGTGGCTTTTTATAAAATCTATACATGAGTTTTTATTTTTAATAATATAATAATATGAGGTCTATTTTTTTTTATATAAATTATTTTAATAGATTTGTCTTTTTTTGGGTGTATTTATACAGGAAAACTTTTTTTATTTTTTTAATTTACACAAAGACTATATTTACATTCATACTAATATGGGATGCTTTTTTTTTTTTTTATATGTACTGAATTTATATTCACTCATATATTAACATGGAGTAATTTTTTTGTAATTTATATGGAAGCATATATTTTGACTTATATATATTAATAAGAGGAGATCCGAACTAATTAATTGTCTTTAGTTCTATTTTTTAATAGGATTTTTTTATTACTTTGTTTGTTGCAGCCGAATCCCATAATTTTATTTATCAATATTTTAAGGCTTCATTAGTTTTTATTACACAGTGTTATTTTAATTATTTATATTATACTGTATAAAATCGTAAATATTTGTTTTGTTTTATAAATTATTTTTCATAATCAATATCAAAATTTAAGTTTTCAGTTTAAAGTAAAATATATTAAAATATTTTTATATAAGTCAATAAATCTACAAAATAAAAAAATATACAAACGCATTTTTACCCGTGCTTGGCACGGATCTGGATACTAGTTTTAAAAAGAAGAGGAGCAAAATTGATGGTAAATAGAGGTATGAGAAGAAATTCATTTCATCATATTCCATTCCATTATTATTTTTCAAATCCAAACAACGTCACATAATGTTGATGTGGCATTGAACACATGGAGTAGGGTTCAAGTGTCACACAAGCTCATGTTCATTGTCACATCAACACTCTACCAGTGCCAGCTCCACGTCTCATCGGCCATGTCAACCTTTCCATTAAATAATGAATGACAAATTAAGAGACCAAAATAACATAATTTTCAAAATTAAGGGACTGAAATTGTGGATTTTGAAAAGAACCAAAAATTGTGAATGGAAAAAAATAGGGTACCAAAAGTGCATTAAAATCTAACAATTAAAACATGAACTCTTTTTCCCTGTATTTTGTTTTCAACATTTATTTCACAAAATCATGTAAAAATGAAGGTTTTTTTGTAGTCCATGGTAGTATATATTAACTACAAATAAAAACGAAACACAAATCACAACACCCTCAATATATGACAGAACTTTCAGCAAGTGTCAAATTCAAGAAAGGGAGATCCAGAGCAAAAAACTTACCCCCATTTGAAGTTTAGTGAGGACCACATAAAACCTGCAATCCCCTTATTTGCAATGACATCTCAATTGCACCAAAGCTCAGCCTCTAAATTTCAAATGTCAACAGGAAAGAAACGTGATCATATTCATACCATTTTCATAACCAAGTTAACATATCACAGTGAAAGATGACGACTATCTTAATATCACAGTGAATTTATTAGCAATAGCCGAATTCAGTTGAGTTTCAACATTGACAACAGTTTTGTTCCTTATGTGTCCAAAAAGTGCTTATTGTGAAAATAATTACAAATAGGAAGATAACATATCTAGAGAAAAACTTGCAAGAAGATGGTCGAGACTTAAATATTATGGGGTACGTAATTCCAACTTTGTGTAGTACAGGACTACAGGGCACTTAATAGAGTATTACTTAAGTGGTTTGATTCTTTCCCCACGGCAATTAGCTAGCTTTAAAGGGAAGAATCCCAAGTGCTTGGATGTTTAACATACGGTATCAGAGCTGATTAGGTGTCTAAAAAAGGGTTATCTACATAGGGGCTGACTTGAAAAAGGTCGAGTTAAGCATTGTAGAATGCAGTCACAAAACATCGGCTCTCAGAGGTAGTGCCATGATAGAAATTTGAGTAGGGGGTGTCTAAGTCCCACATCGAGTAACATAGGCTGCCAATGGAGAGTACTTGGTGCATGTTTGGATTGGCAGAATCATGGTGGCAATTTTGGCAAAAGCTACTCTATGGAGCTTTAAAAAAATCAAGGTGCCATTGTGATTTTACTAAACTCACTGTCCATCCAAACATAAGCATGGCTTGATTCTTTGCCCCTGTCAGCGAACTTTTTAAAGGAGGATTTCATGAGTGGCAGTGCTTAGAAGCTTATCAGAAGATTTCCTTCCACCTGCCGCTCTTCAAATCCTGAAATTATATAAATACAAAAGAGCTTAGGTGTTGGAAGCAGATTTCATTTTGCATGTTTACATCAGGAAACAAAATTATTAATTAACAATCAATGGTGATCATACAAAAACAAACAATCTCATGTAGTTCCAGGGACAAAGAAACATCTCCCAGACATTGCATTTATTTGTCCAAAGATTATCATCTTTCCCTCTTCTCATCAACTGAGAAGAAAATGTTTTAAAAAACTCGAGATTAGAAAAGTTAAAAGTAAATGACACAGAAACTGTTTACAACTTCCAAAATAAGAAGTGTGCTGTGTGCATACAAGTGGGTGGTGGCATCAGCAATAACATCTTATGTTCTGAACAATTCCACTGATGCAATTCATTAGGTAATAAAGAGCTCACCGGCAGAGGGCATAGAACCAGTGATCGAGCAGTAATTAGTTTAAACCTCCAAGAAGATCCACCATACCAGAAAGCAATTAGTTTAAAAGATGATCCACCATGCCAGAATGATAAAGTCCTAAGCTAGTTCTTGGCACCAAGTACAATGAAAAAACTTGTGATCAAATGCATGAAAACATATTGGGCATATGGAGCAGTGCTTGGAGGTCAACACAAATATTTGGATTGTTCAATTTTCGACCAACCACTTGGAATGCAAGCCTTAAGATAGTGATTTAGTTTCCATCATTCCATGTATACTCTGCACCACTAGAGTAACAGACCAACATTTTGGCATTCATAACTTCGCACAAACTCAAGCACCTGCCCAACAGAAAATTGAATATAATCATTCAAACTAAGTTACAGAATGTTTGCAAATAATATATATTAAGCTTGAAAACTAGAGACTCAGAAGGGAATCAATAAATACTATGTTTCAATGTACACTGCTGACTAAGATTATGCGAGCCAACACACATACCAAGTACAACAATGACCGTGTGCTAATCTTACTAACATGTTGCTGATGGGTTTGTGTATGAATTTATGGCTAAAACAGTAGAATAAGGAATTGAATTATGATGAAAGCTTGCAATTGTATTAATGGTGAAGAACAATTACAATAGAAAACAGAATGCAACAAGTAACAAACTAGTAGAGAAAACTCTACTAGCCCTAAAGCACTAAGTGCCCCAATTCACGCAAGTGAACCCCACACAAAATAACAGAAATTCCCAGATAAACATTCTCTAAAGCTAGCACCACTTATATAGGAATAATCCCATGCATTCCATGCATCATTAGGCCACGTCATCATTCTTCACATTAAACTCATTCTTCTCATTAAACCCCTTCTTTCTCTTGTAAACCCTCCATATGGTTTAGGCCTACTATCAAGGCCCAACTCTTGATCCATGTTTCTATCAATTCCCACCTCCTTATAAACAACCTTGTCCTCAAGGTTAAAATTTGTATCCATAAAAAATTTGCCTCTATCAAATACAAAATTGAGCCATCCATGAAAGATAATCAAGCCATTCCAGCAGTAAACACAAGTTGTAACTATCATGGGAAATTTGAGCTCTCCAGGGTCCCATTGTCGGATAGGCCCTGAGTAATACAATGACATTATTCTCTCATTATATAGTGCTCCTTGTTTTGGATAAATGCAGCATGTGGAAGGGACTAGTATACACCAAACATAAATGCTTGAAGGAATTAGTGGCTGCCGTGTTACTTTCTCCCCTAACATAAAAGACTGCAATTTCTTTCTCAATTGATAACAAACCATAAACAAGCAACAAGTTTCTGCCTTACAAACATAGCCTAAGAAGGTGTAAAACTTTGAACATTCTAGAAGATATAAGAGAGATTTTTTAACTAACAGTGCCTTTCCAAGGTTGTCCAATTCAAGCTCCAAATGTACTAGAATAACCATAACAGATTGCTTAATCAAATCCTTCTGGTTTTGCATACTCCTTGCTGAATCTGGAGACATCTCTTCACTTGTTATCCACTGACACACATCAACAACTCTCATTTTGTGCCTTCACATTGAAACTTACAGTCACACAGTTGCAAATGATCAAATTGAAAGATAGTAATTCAACAAGACTAGTTGAATGGTCCCCACCACGTTTAAACAATCCATTGTGTTGCACCAAAATATTACCCTCATTCAAGTAGTACAACATAATTCCAAGATGATGCACTTGTTTGATCTTGACTAGTAACTCAAATACTGCTAAAGCATTAATAGCATCAACTTCATCCATATCCATGGCCTTTAATAATTCAACAATTGTAATCACAATAAAATAGCATTGAACTTTCTTCTTGAGAATTCCCTCCACTGGATTTTGTCTCAATAATTGATTAAGTACCATTGATTCATCATGAGATCCTACAACTATCACTGTTCCTATTGGTATTGACACAAGGACTTCATTTTTTAATTCCTTTTGAAGTACAATTTAGACCAAGAAATCAAGGATAGTAGTTCCTGTAGTAGGAGCCACAATATAATTTGCTTTAAATGCTCCTTGTATCTTCACTTCATGGTGATTCCACAAATGAAAGGTTAGCATTAATATGATCATATCACAAGTCCTTACGAAAGACAAATGATCCTTCAACCAATAGCATCGTACCATCAACCTTCATAATCATGTTGACCCATGCCAAGGAAAGGTTAGCACTAGTACGAGGTTCTTGTGTTTCTGCGCTGCCACAGTTTTTAAATCTTTTCATCAACAAACTACCATTTCTTTGGGCCTGACTGATTAACTTATAAAATTGGCCCAACTCACATTGCCTTGTGTAAACACAACACAACATAACAGGGAATAAGAAGGGGTGTGCATTTGGTGACTCATTAAAAAAATGAGATGTGTGCTGACCTGATGAAGACACGTGTGACAAGTTGTTACAGTGTAAGATGAAAGGCCAGGATTTGTGCATCTGTCCCATTGGGTTTAGGAGGATACCCAACTCACCAATTTCCACTTTTGTCCTTATCTTTCTTGAAACATTCTCTACCAAAATCGTATCCACCACACCCAAACTGGTGTCCAGCAGCTCCGGTGGCTTGGGCGGCGGAACTCGCCGTAGTGCCATCATCGCCGATCGACCGGCGTCCGGTGGTTTCGGTGGAGGTTGTATTTCAACCACAACAGCTTCAGTTATTTGTTCCTCACTAACCAACACGTTCAGTTCGGTGTCCGACGGCGGTTCAAGAGCAACCACTTCCTCTGTTCCTCTGTGTACCTCACTCATCTTCTTCCCACTCAATTCACTGTTAACTACTTTCAATAACCTTGCTGTAACGATCGATTCAGATCCAGAGTCAATTTGTTTGATGCGAACTTCTTCGCCGTCATCAATGGATGCCTTGATCACTACATCAACTCCACCGTCCTTGGACGCATCATTAATCTCTTCTATCTCTTCAACCACACTCATATGGTTCTTCGTGACTGATGGTGTCACTGAAGTTGTTGCCGGAAATTTTTTATTGAATTGCTCCAATAAATTCTGCAACTATCCAGAATCCATCTCTTTCTCTGCATTGTTAACCTGCAACTTCTCACTTTCCTGCGATGTCTCCTTCACGCCGAGCTGTTTGCTTAATTCGTGTAGAATCAATCCCCGTTGATGCACTTGTTGAACGACAACTTGCAGTGCTGATTTCAATTCACTCATTGTTACTTCCAAAGCTTTAACTCGTTTCTCCACGACGGTATTTCGATCCGGTAGGTCGGACCAATTGATGGGTTTGTGTATGAATTTATGGCTAAAACAGTAGAATAAGGAATTGAATTATGATGAAAGCTTGCAATTGTATTAATGGTGAAGAACAATTACAATAGAAAACAGAATGCAACAAGTAACAAACTAGTAGAGAAAACTCTACTAGCCCTAAAGCACTAAGTGCCCCAATTCACGCAAGTGAACCCCACACAAAATAACAGAAATTCCCAGATAAACATTCTCTAAAGCTAGCACCACTTATATAGGAATAATCCCATGCATTCCATGCATCATTAGGCCACGTCATCATTCTTCACATTAAACTCATTCTTCTCATTAAACCCCTTCTTTCTCTTGTAAACCCTCCATATGGTTTAGGCCTACTATCAAGGCCCAACTCTTGATCCATGTTTCTATCAATTCCCACCTCCTTATAAACAACCTTGTCCTCAAGGTTAAAATTTGTATCCATAAAAAATTTGCCTCTATCAAATACAAAATTGAGCCATCCATGAAAGATAATCAAGCCATTCCAGCAGTAAACACAAGTTGTAACTATCATGGGAAATTTGAGCTCTCCAGGGTCCCATTGTCGGATAGGCCCTGAGTAATACAATGACATTATTCTCTCATTATATAGTGCTCCTTGTTTTGGATAAATGCAGCATGTGGAAGGGACTAGTATACACCAAACATAAATGCTTGAAGGAATTAGTGGCTGCCGTGTTACTTTCTCCCCTAACATAAAAGACTGCAATTTCTTTCTCAATTGATAACAAACCATAAACAAGCAACAAGTTTCTGCCTTACAAACATAGCCTAAGAAGGTGTAAAACTTTGAACATTCTAGAAGATATAAGAGAGATTTTTTAACTAACAGTGCCTTTCCAAGGTTGTCCAATTCAAGCTCCAAATGTACTAGAATAACCATAACAGATTGCTTAATCAAATCCTTCTGGTTTTGCATACTCCTTGCTGAATCTGGAGACATCTCTTCACTTGTTATCCACTGACACACATCAACAACTCTCATTTTGTGCCTTCACATTGAAACTTACAGTCACACAGTTGCAAATGATCAAATTGAAAGATAGTAATTCAACAAGACTAGTTGAATGGTCCCCACCACGTTTAAACAATCCATTGTGTTGCACCAAAATATTACCCTCATTCAAGTAGTACAACATAATTCCAAGATGATGCACTTGTTTGATCTTGACTAGTAACTCAAATACTGCTAAAGCATTAATAGCATCAACTTCATCCATATCCATGGCCTTTAATAATTCAACAATTGTAATCACAATAAAATAGCATTGAACTTTCTTCTTGAGAATTCCCTCCACTGGATTTTGTCTCAATAATTGATTAAGTACCATTGATTCATCATGAGATCCTACAACTATCACTGTTCCTATTGGTATTGACACAAGGACTTCATTTTTTAATTCCTTTTGAAGTACAATTTAGACCAAGAAATCAAGGATAGTAGTTCCTGTAGTAGGAGCCACAATATAATTTGCTTTAAATGCTCCTTGTATCTTCACTTCATGGTGATTCCACAAATGAAAGGTTAGCATTAATATGATCATATCACAAGTCCTTACGAAAGACAAATGATCCTTCAACCAATAGCATCGTACCATCAACCTTCATAATCATGTTGACCCATGCCAAGGAAAGGTTAGCACTAGTACGAGGTTCTTGTGTTTCTGCGCTGCCACAGTTTTTAAATCTTTTCATCAACAAACTACCATTTCTTTGGGCCTGACTGATTAACTTATAAAATTGGCCCAACTCACATTGCCTTGTGTAAACACAACACAACATAACAGGGAATAAGAAGGGGTGTGCATTTGGTGACTCATTAAAAAAATGAGATGTGTGCTGACCTGATGAAGACACGTGTGACAAGTTGTTACAGTGTAAGATGAAAGGCCAGGATTTGTGCATCTGTCCCATTGGGTTTAGGAGGATACCCAACTCACCAATTTCCACTTTTGTCCTTATCTTTCTTGAAACATTCTCTACCAAAATCGTATCCACCACACCCAAACTGGTGTCCAGCAGCTCCGGTGGCTTGGGCGGCGGAACTCGCCGTAGTGCCATCATCGCCGATCGACCGGCGTCCGGTGGTTTCGGTGGAGGTTGTATTTCAACCACAACAGCTTCAGTTATTTGTTCCTCACTAACCAACACGTTCAGTTCGGTGTCCGACGGCGGTTCAAGAGCAACCACTTCCTCTGTTCCTCTGTGTACCTCACTCATCTTCTTCCCACTCAATTCACTGTTAACTACTTTCAATAACCTTGCTGTAACGATCGATTCAGATCCAGAGTCAATTTGTTTGATGCGAACTTCTTCGCCGTCATCAATGGATGCCTTGATCACTACATCAACTCCACCGTCCTTGGACGCATCATTAATCTCTTCTATCTCTTCAACCACACTCATATGGTTCTTCGTGACTGATGGTGTCACTGAAGTTGTTGCCGGAAATTTTTTATTGAATTGCTCCAATAAATTCTGCAACTATCCAGAATCCATCTCTTTCTCTGCATTGTTAACCTGCAACTTCTCACTTTCCTGCGATGTCTCCTTCACGCCGAGCTGTTTGCTTAATTCGTGTAGAATCAATCCCCGTTGATGCACTTGTTGAACGACAACTTGCAGTGCTGATTTCAATTCACTCATTGTTACTTCCAAAGCTTTAACTCGTTTCTCCACGACGGTATTTCGATCCGGTAGGTCGGACCAATTGATGGGTTTGTGTATGAATTTATGGCTAAAACAGTAGAATAAGGAATTGAATTATGATGAAAGCTTGCAATTGTATTAATGGTGAAGAACAATTACAATAGAAAACAGAATGCAACAAGTAACAAACTAGTAGAGAAAACTCTACTAGCCCTAAAGCACTAAGTGCCCCAATTCACGCAAGTGAACCCCACACAAAATAACAGAAATTCCCAGATAAACATTCTCTAAAGCTAGCACCACTTATATAGGAATAATCCCATGCATTCCATGCATCATTAGGCCACGTCATCATTCTTCACATTAAACTCATTCTTCTCATTAAACCCCTTCTTTCTCTTGTAAACCCTCCATATGGTTTAGGCCTACTATCAAGGCCCAACTCTTGATCCATGTTTCTATCAATTCCCACCTCCTTATAAACAACCTTGTCCTCAAGGTTAAAATTTGTATCCATAAAAAATTTGCCTCTATCAAATACAAAATTGAGCCATCCATGAAAGATAATCAAGCCATTCCAGCAGTAAACACAAGTTGTAACTATCATGGGAAATTTGAGCTCTCCAGGGTCCCATTGTCGGATAGGCCCTGAGTAATACAATGACATTATTCTCTCATTATATAGTGCTCCTTGTTTTGGATAAATGCAGCATGTGGAAGGGACTAGTATACACCAAACATAAATGCTTGAAGGAATTAGTGGCTGCCGTGTTACTTTCTCCCCTAACATAAAAGACTGCAATTTCTTTCTCAATTGATAACAAACCATAAACAAGCAACAAGTTTCTGCCTTACAAACATAGCCTAAGAAGGTGTAAAACTTTGAACATTCTAGAAGATATAAGAGAGATTTTTTAACTAACAGTGCCTTTCCAAGGTTGTCCAATTCAAGCTCCAAATGTACTAGAATAACCATAACAGATTGCTTAATCAAATCCTTCTGGTTTTGCATACTCCTTGCTGAATCTGGAGACATCTCTTCACTTGTTATCCACTGACACACATCAACAACTCTCATTTTGTGCCTTCACATTGAAACTTACAGTCACACAGTTGCAAATGATCAAATTGAAAGATAGTAATTCAACAAGACTAGTTGAATGGTCCCCACCACGTTTAAACAATCCATTGTGTTGCACCAAAATATTACCCTCATTCAAGTAGTACAACATAATTCCAAGATGATGCACTTGTTTGATCTTGACTAGTAACTCAAATACTGCTAAAGCATTAATAGCATCAACTTCATCCATATCCATGGCCTTTAATAATTCAACAATTGTAATCACAATAAAATAGCATTGAACTTTCTTCTTGAGAATTCCCTCCACTGGATTTTGTCTCAATAATTGATTAAGTACCATTGATTCATCATGAGATCCTACAACTATCACTGTTCCTATTGGTATTGACACAAGGACTTCATTTTTTAATTCCTTTTGAAGTACAATTTAGACCAAGAAATCAAGGATAGTAGTTCCTGTAGTAGGAGCCACAATATAATTTGCTTTAAATGCTCCTTGTATCTTCACTTCATGGTGATTCCACAAATGAAAGGTTAGCATTAATATGATCATATCACAAGTCCTTACGAAAGACAAATGATCCTTCAACCAATAGCATCGTACCATCAACCTTCATAATCATGTTGACCCATGCCAAGGAAAGGTTAGCACTAGTACGAGGTTCTTGTGTTTCTGCGCTGCCACAGTTTTTAAATCTTTTCATCAACAAACTACCATTTCTTTGGGCCTGACTGATTAACTTATAAAATTGGCCCAACTCACATTGCCTTGTGTAAACACAACACAACATAACAGGGAATAAGAAGGGGTGTGCATTTGGTGACTCATTAAAAAAATGAGATGTGTGCTGACCTGATGAAGACACGTGTGACAAGTTGTTACAGTGTAAGATGAAAGGCCAGGATTTGTGCATCTGTCCCATTGGGTTTAGGAGGATACCCAACTCACCAATTTCCACTTTTGTCCTTATCTTTCTTGAAACATTCTCTACCAAAATCGTATCCACCACACCCAAACTGGTGTCCAGCAGCTCCGGTGGCTTGGGCGGCGGAACTCGCCGTAGTGCCATCATCGCCGATCGACCGGCGTCCGGTGGTTTCGGTGGAGGTTGTATTTCAACCACAACAGCTTCAGTTATTTGTTCCTCACTAACCAACACGTTCAGTTCGGTGTCCGACGGCGGTTCAAGAGCAACCACTTCCTCTGTTCCTCTGTGTACCTCACTCATCTTCTTCCCACTCAATTCACTGTTAACTACTTTCAATAACCTTGCTGTAACGATCGATTCAGATCCAGAGTCAATTTGTTTGATGCGAACTTCTTCGCCGTCATCAATGGATGCCTTGATCACTACATCAACTCCACCGTCCTTGGACGCATCATTAATCTCTTCTATCTCTTCAACCACACTCATATGGTTCTTCGTGACTGATGGTGTCACTGAAGTTGTTGCCGGAAATTTTTTATTGAATTGCTCCAATAAATTCTGCAACTATCCAGAATCCATCTCTTTCTCTGCATTGTTAACCTGCAACTTCTCACTTTCCTGCGATGTCTCCTTCACGCCGAGCTGTTTGCTTAATTCGTGTAGAATCAATCCCCGTTGATGCACTTGTTGAACGACAACTTGCAGTGCTGATTTCAATTCACTCATTGTTACTTCCAAAGCTTTAACTCGTTTCTCCACGACGGTATTTCGATCCGGTAGGTCGGACCAATTGATGGGTTTGTGTATGAATTTATGGCTAAAACAGTAGAATAAGGAATTGAATTATGATGAAAGCTTGCAATTGTATTAATGGTGAAGAACAATTACAATAGAAAACAGAATGCAACAAGTAACAAACTAGTAGAGAAAACTCTACTAGCCCTAAAGCACTAAGTGCCCCAATTCACGCAAGTGAACCCCACACAAAATAACAGAAATTCCCAGATAAACATTCTCTAAAGCTAGCACCACTTATATAGGAATAATCCCATGCATTCCATGCATCATTAGGCCACGTCATCATTCTTCACATTAAACTCATTCTTCTCATTAAACCCCTTCTTTCTCTTGTAAACCCTCCATATGGTTTAGGCCTACTATCAAGGCCCAACTCTTGATCCATGTTTCTATCAATTGCACTACAGAGAGAGGCGTCATAAGGAAACATTATGATAAATCATCGACATTTCTTGTGGAGACTAAGAAGATTGAATCATTTTATAATACACTCTGATTTCAGAAACAGCTTGATTTAGCCTGCTAGGGTACTTACGTATAGACATTCAACAGGGACTCCCCTTGTATTTGAGTTTTATAAGCATGTTCCCGTATTGCAGCAACGAACATGATAAATGTATAACATGCATAATCGGCCTAATATTGCTGTTTTTTACTATTTGCAAACCCAAAATTTCAAAAATTGTTTCAAACAGGTTAACAATGTAAGAGATTTGGGTTAATTTATGTTGTAACATCAAGCTAGTAATTGTTAACCAAACATTAAGTGCTACTGAAGGCCAAGGGGGGATGATCTATTGGTTTGCATGGGAAGGGGGGGACTTCACCTTCATTAAATATAATACAAACAGGGGCAGCGACTAGAAGTCATTGTTTCGTCTTAAAATTTAGGCTTTAGGCCTAACTAAACCCCAAAAGCCAGTTCAAGTTTGTGAGGATTGTACAAGCCTTATAAAGACTAATTTGGTCACACTCGAGACATATTTCTAGTTGATGTGAGATCTCAACACACCTCATGAATCATGAGAACAGTGAAAATAAATTCGGCTCGTGCTCAGTTAATATTGGGCTACATCCTCAGCAAAAGACCAGTATCCTCAATTTCAAATTAAAAAAGTAACAGACTGTCATACACCTCTAGTATCTATTCTGAAATAAATAAAATTACTCGAACTTAATAGAACATTTTTTATCAAGAAAAATAAAGCAAAATCAAAGTTGAAACATTTTGATAATTGTTACCAATTATAGGTGACTTGAATTGTACCTTTCAGACAAAATAACTTTTCATTCTTCATCTACCAAGAATCTTTATGATACATCAAGACTTGGGATAATTTTTGGAAGTAGTCTGTAAGATGGCCTTGAGCATGACTCACCATCATCATTTAGGAATGTGAGTTCATTTTCAAGAACAGAATAAGCTTCTGAAAATGCCTGCACCAATGTAATAACTTATGAGCAACACTATTAGTAAAGACAAGTTCATCAAGGAATACCTCTTACAATAAGTACTGTGCAAGCAGAAGATGAATGGGAAATCAATACAATCATAAAAAAATTTAGAATATTGCTTTAGAGCTATGTGGTCTGCACCACATAGTGTAGCATAGCAGCCGACCCTCAAAACACTAGCGGCAGACCCGTAAATATGGAAAAAAATACAAGCCCTTTATATCACACACATATAAAGGCTTAAAAATAGAAGAATGCACAAATACTTGATAACAGAAAAAGTTTCATATAAGGTAACATGAGAAAGTTTTAACCCCACAATCACCTAAGAATTATCATTCTCAGCAACAACCGCAAGACAGATTAAGCATAACTGCAGAATGATAATTTAAATCACATGTTTCTTTTTGGAAGTGAGACTTAGCAAAGGAAAATGTGTATCTAATGTCTGCATTATCACCTTAATACACTGATGTATTCGGAAGCAATTCCTTCCCACATTATTTGTTGGAAAAAGAGGATCATCTATGTGAATTGGATCAATGCTGCAAATATGGTAATTTACAATTAGTTGGAGAACAAGGGAATTAAAAGGATGTCACACTGTATATATAATGTTTGGTTTATCTATTACCTACAACCTCTTTCTCTCTTTATATAAAGTCCACTTCCCTGCACCGATATCCGCATTTGACGAGGATCAAACACATTCCTAAAAGAAAAGAAATTGTAATTATTTCTAACAAAATCTTTCATGATTATGGAATGTCTACTCCACGCTGATTGAAACAAGAAAATATATAATTATAAATAATTCTCTCACCCAAAAAAGTAAAGAAAATCCACCAGAAGGCTTCCATAATTCTGCAAGAAAATGGAAGAGGATTTATTTAGGGGCAGTAGTTTATGCAAGAGTAAAAAGGAACCGAGAAAGTAAGAACTACTACACTCCAAAACCCAGCTAAGGTAATTTTCAGCCAACTCATCATTGATTAAAAAATATAGCAAAATCTCGATTGTTGTTCCTTTTTACTTGATTCATTAAATTTAAACCCTTGATTTCAGCATAAAAACATAAAATGATAGAAAATATTATTAGTTCAGGGTGGCTATCAACAGATATAGACTTGAATAAGAGAAAAGCTGTTTACTTGGTTGATGGGCCGGCCAAGATGGTGCTCATGCTGAAGAAAACGTATAATTAATAATACCTACACACAAAATAAAACCAATAACAAGTTTAGAAGATACAGACTACACTTTCCTCAAGTGAGAAAATCCAGAGTTCAAGGAAGCATGACAAAGAATCCTGAAAGATTATCTCTCCAGAAACATAGTGGCGGACAGAAAAGAAAAATTTATTACTCAACTGATGAGATATGACAACTGCAATTGATAAAGAGCATGGCAATAAGAATGACAAACACATATATAAAGCAAAAATGCCAAAATTAACTGATGACACAAATGATTATTTCCTTTTTTCACATGATCATCTCTAGATGACCAAGTATGTGATAGTATGAAATAGATATCCGTATATTTGCAGTTGGAGTTGGACTTGGATCATATGAATAAATCATTGGTAACCATGTCTTATTGAGAAAATAAAACCACTACTGATGTACAATTTAGTTACTGGTCAAATAACACAATGAATAATGACATTACATTATAGACAATCTCAGAAGTCGCGGCAATATGTTACTCCAGCACAAAGGAGTTCTGGACAATTCATTAAGAAACAAAAATTGTATGTAAAAGAAATAAAATACATACCAAACAGTAGGAACTTAAGCCACCAGAGTAGGACTGGTCAAGGCTCCGATCTGCCAAAAACTGTTTTAGGACCAAAGCAAGAGGAGTAGCAGCAGGAAATTGTTCCGTCAATTCCTTAACCTACAGGAAGCAGCGTCATAATTTTCATTGTCAAGCAATAGAATTAAGAAGCAAATGATACTTTCAAACTCAATATTTACCATTGTAACAAATAGGTTGGAGAATAAAATGAACTTATAGGTTGGGGTAAAATCCCAAAAAAACAATGGCATTCTATTGGTCTAATCCAATTTCTCAGGATATGTTTCCTATAAACTAGGAAAGCCTGCTGTTGAATTATTGGGAAACGCATCAAGGATGTATGACAGAATCATAACATGCATTATCCAGCTTAAAATCATGTAATGTATAAATACAGCATTAGGCTGTCTTGTTTAATAGTTCTTTCATTAAAGAAGAAAAAACAAGTGCACCGCTACACAGGTCAACAACCCCTAGTTTCATCTTGGGATGAAAACATAAAGTTTGTTGTCTTCTTGAACTAGGACAAAGTCAAATACTAAGCATTAGCCTAGAAGCTTTGAATGTATGTATGTATAATGTATGTACATATGTCCTTTTGACTAAAAGATGGAAAGTTGTTGCAATGGAAAATAAATCCATATCAACGAGAACGACAACCCAAACAAATATATAAAATTGAAAGTCCTAGTCTCGAGAAATTACCATTCCTGTAGTTTGGAGTCCTGTATGTGATGGGGATTTAAAGCTGATGTCAACGCGAACTGATTTGGAATCTTTCAAAGCATAAAAATTAGTTTGAGACCTTTTCAGCGAAGCTGAATCTTCTAGCTGGATCATATCTGAGTCATTACCATGTTCACCAGTTGTACGATGTGACTTTTCTTTTAATGAAGGTAACACAGGAGCTGATGAAGTGATAACATCCTCGGGTACTTCCACCACGAGCATAATAATAGGTATCTAATATAAAGATACAGATATTTTTATTAGGAACGAGTGGTGTATACTCCATGCAAAAAAAAATTGCACTTGATAAAAACAATTAACAATCAAGAGAAGAGGTATTACAGCAGTATTTTCCACCGTCTTCAGAGAATCATTTTTTACCCATTCCTGATTGGCAAGATACCTAGCTGCATGCTGGCAAATAAACACAGTTGTGTCAATTGTCTGACATACCGAAAATTTTGTTGTCATTGTAATTATTATTGTAAAAATATTTATAAAGTGGAAACCACTACATCTTCTAAACACATGTTCACAAAGTATTGTAAAAATGAATAAATTACACCAAAACGATAAATTACTTTTAAATGTCAATCAAATCAAACCTCATTCGAACAGAATTGTTACGATCAATTAATAAGATCCATAACACATACACCTTGTAGGGTGATTAAATGGTAAAGAAAAACACATCCTAATGTTTCATTTTTCAGGAAAGTCGTGTTTAGGACAACTCTAACCGAAGCATATAGATCCACCAACAATTAACACCATATCAATATCTTTTATTGTCAATTACCTCACCATATGATATTTCCTATTGTTTCAAAAAACAACGATCGGTTTGATAACTTTGTAGGAGAAATAGATCGTTTCCCATCAGTCGCCATGCCTCAAATTATTTTAAGTAGTGCACTTCATATATGATCATGGTAGGTGTCACAAGTTTTATAAAAATTCTACTTAGCCTAGATGTGCACACCTAATAATACAAGTAAATGGGGAGTACAAAGTGTAGGTACTGATTTATTGTCAATATACCTGAAGACATGTTTCTTTAATACCATTACGACCTTCCAATATTCCAGCTTCTTTAATGGGTTCCTGAACATTTTAACAAAAAGTTAGTGCAACCAGGTAAGGTAACGGTCTACCGACAACGAGAAACACAAGAGACTAAACGAAAACTTTACCAGGTTCCTCACTGGAGGGAGAGAAACCACAAGGTCAACATCACTTGTTGGAAGAGCCATACCAGTGGCATTGGAACCAAATATATTTGTCCTGGATCTGGGCCATAAAACCTGCAGAGATCGGGTAACTCTCTTGACAGCCCAATTAATGTAAGGCCTCCTTGCCATGTTTTCTGCTGCAACCTTGATTCCATCATAATTATAGCTAACATTAGAATGTTTTGTTTTCCGGTGACAATATTAAGAAAGACAAAGCCTCTACATATTCAATAATAATTTTAATAGGAAAGATTTTAAAAAAGGAAACAATGATGACTAAATAAGGATGAAGATATGAAAGAATATCCAAATCTGGAATCATTCGGGAATAAGTAATAATGGAACATAGTGTTTTACACTAGCTTGCAAAAGATTATGTGAGGCGTGCAAGTGTGTGTTACTATAGCATCCCCCATAAAATATACTCTATACCTGTTTACAGAAAAAGTCAATCTCATCATGGAGCATTCCATGCATCAAAGATAAAGATGCACTCATTGTAGAAGAGCTTCGTAACTCGGGAGGTTGCAGAGGTAAGGTGACATCCGGCTGTATAATTAAGCACCCACAATGAACACCAGGATATATGTATATAGTAAGACTTAAGTAACAATCTTTCTTACATGTTCCTGGTCGCGTGCTATCTGTGACATTGCAATCAGGCGGTCCTGCAGCAAGGCAGCAGGTAAAGGTTGGATCAGAGGTTGCACTGCAATGTTTTTGCCTCTCCAAGAAGGCCACACAACTTCAGCACCATCCATTCTTAAACAAGTATCCTCTAGATTACTTCCATCATGATACCAACCTCTCATTCCCCAGTGTCTTGGGCTGGAACTACCAGACCTAACAGTTGGAAAACCCCTTTGTTTCCTAGAGTCACTCACAGGGGAGGGTGGGGGAGGACGTGGTGCACGCGGTACACATAGCACCACAGGTGATGGTGGCCGCTTTATGCGAGGCTGCTCCCGCCTGGTAGGAGGAACACAAGGGCTTTTATGATCAACACATATAGACCTTTCCCTTGACAAGTTAGGAATAATTATTGGCCGTAGAATGGGATATGGATGTGAATCACCAGCCTTCCCTTCAATTTCTCCAGGTAAGTTATTACCCAAAGAACCAGAAGAAGTATCATCATCCACTGTGGCATCAGTAACTGATGAAGAATGCATCACTTTCCCAGGTACATCATTACTGGACATTACATAACCAACAGTCTGGGGCCCAGCCCCTACAGGATCAAAGGGAGAGCAAAATGTCGCAGTAGTTGGTGATGCTAAACCATTTGTACTATATGAAGAAGAGAAAGCAACCATATCATCCACTGTCTGATTCATGTCAGCTTCACGCAAAGCCCATAAACTGTCATCAGAGCTGAGAGAGGGAGGCCGAGAAAAACCTTTTCCTGAATGATCGGAAGGGTTCCAGTACATTACACCGCCACCAAAATATTGATTATAATCTATACCAGAAACAGCATGGAAATCATACTCTTCCTCTGATACATAGAGGTTGTCATATTCATCTGTGAACTGTGTATTTATCAGGTCAGGTAAATCCAATGTATCCCCAGAGTACTTCCTTTCATCATCAGAAGTTGTTACATCAAGATGCATGCCGTGAACAGCCAACCCTTTTGAAAATTTAGATTGTCTCCTAGACATAAACCCAGAGTCATATTTACAGTTTGGTGATGGAGTCACACCACCACGAAAAACTGGGGGCCAGTCAAAACTCATAGGAATTTGACGAGACATAATTGGGTTACATCCACCTTCAATTGGTGTATTTCTTGCTTGTGGTAATGTGGGAACAAATGGGTGGCAGAAGTGATTATGCCAATTGCGTCCAACATCCAGATGCAATCTGTCTGTTGCAGGAGGGATATGCGAGTTAAAAGATGGAAAATATATAGAAGGTATACCCGGCCATTCATACGGACTGCATTTTGAGAAAGCGGAATTTCTACTTTCAAATAGACATCTATCTCTCTCCTTCAACATACCAAATTCTTTTACATTAACTTCTCTAATTGGTTTGTCATAAATAGTTGACTTCACATCAACTTTGGCAGCACCAGTTGTGTTCAAAGAACATGCATCTTCATTGCTGGAGAAATTACTGTGCTTCAATGCAGGTACAGGTTGTGTTATAGTTTTACATTCTACAACGCGAGTATCTAATTCACAAGACAACATTTTCGTTTCATTTGGCGATAAACAAAACTGAGAATCTGAACTATTGCAACTTTCAGCAAGATCATCGATGTTCTTTCCTTCAACTTTCCTGGTAGAGCTGTTCTCCTTAGCAGGTCCATTAAGAGAACAAGGGGTTGAATTTGAGACAAGGATGTCATTACCAATAGAGTCTTTGTTTTTGACATTCAGAATGGTAGAACTATCAAAAGACCTATCGCATATTTCCACCTCACCTTTAGAAACAACAGTGGTAGAGGCAGCATGCGTAACTGACTTGTGAGAATCTACAACTGCACTGTTAACAAGAGTGCTTTTATTTTTATTTTTCTCTTTTCTACTTTTTCTTGTAGTGGTTCGAGGTTTTCCAACATTCGATTCTCGAGTACAATCCTGACAACAAGTGGCTTATTATAAACAAATTAAATCTTTAGCAAGAAACATGATCCAGATTAAACAAAAATAAATGACTTACTACAATTTTTACAGGTGATGAGGAGCTCCCCATAGAAATATCGTTTTTTCCCAGAGGAACTTGAGTAAGTTCCCTGGGTTTCTTTAAATCAGTCTTCTTTTTATTGTCCACTGCACAATCAACGTCCTGAAATATCATATGGAACAAACCGGAATTGTAAATGCTAGCATTTATGCAATAAAATTATTTGAGCCATCTGTTAAATATAGACTATTATTACCTTATGAGGATTTTTGCATGAAATACCGCTCACAGGTGTCTTTGGGGCAGGATTTTGCCTTTTAGTATTGCGGGTCCGTCCCTTCTTTTTACGGTTAGAAAGACCAAGCTTTTCCTTAGGTTTACCCGATGAGGATTTGTCATGTTCCTCCTCTAGTAGCTCATGTTTTGTGCAGTCAAGTGAAATAACCATCAGAAAACCTCTTAATTTTCTTAATATACATTCAGATATTGTAGAGACAGAAACCAACGAACTAAAGAAAAGAGTTCCTATATCATATTCACTATTAATACTTGATGTCAACATTATGTTAATGTCTTGAAGCACAGATAGGGAATTAAAGACTCTAGCTAAAGCTGCAGGCTTTTTACAAACACTGACAGGTGTAATAATTCTGCCAAACTCTGTATCATCGCAAAATGCTCGGGTGGACCTTTGAGCAAATCCAGTACAATTATAGTCAAGTAGTTTATCAACGCCCGTTCCCCTACTGTATAGCCAAACCTCATCTTCGGGAGCACTGCTTGCCACTTTCAAAACCTCATACGTCTGAAAACTTATGGATCAAAAGTCAGTTTAGTACTTAGAGTAGGCCTAGAAACTATAATAATATAAGTTTCAACATGTATATGAATATATAAACTGATATGGTGATCTCACAAAATTGGTAGGACCAAGTTTTACCCAATGTGCAGCTGATTTGGAACATCAAATACATCACTTAGAGATTAGTTTATTGATCTTGGAATATCTTAACCATCTCCTTTTTGATAAACAAGAAAAATGGGAGTTTCTGAGTGTTCATCATTGTACTTTCTCCTGAATATCCTCTTTATTACAGACATGTATCAAGGCTATTTTATATTATTCTGGATAAAATATAAATTACTAATCATTGAATAGTATCCACAATTCTATAAGACAAACCTAAGTCTTTAATAAGAAATCGGTATATTGATTTTTAACTACCATCCATTAAACACAGGATATATCTTTAATCCTATTAGGATATATATCTATAATCCTGTTATACTATCAACCAAGTCAAAGTGCCGCAATATGTAGTCAAAGTATGACACATGTCCTATTTCAAGTATACAAGACATATATAATCATAATCATTAAGTAGGTCTTTTTTCGACTACATTACATTTTCATTTCCCTTTCTCCCACCCCCAAAATCCTACTTCAATTTAGCAAAAAGTGACAATTAGGTTAAATTTACAATATATTTCATAATTGACGTTATCACTGCCAACAACACATGATCCGTATCTTCCACTAATGTTCACATGTCAGTTAAGCTTAAAACCAAGGGAAAGGAAATGTGCTTACTTTCCCAGAACCATGTGTTCAAATATCAAAGTTTGCTGCAGAATGTCAGTTTTATATTGAATTCTTTCTTGACCTTAACAATGCAAAAATTCCATTAAGTACTTAGAAAATCAGGTTAAATCATAATTGCTTTCTACAAGTTATGCAACCATCAAAGAATGTAGCGGCGTACTAATTCTAAATTCTAATGATGCTTCACTTTTTAGTTTAACTTGTACTTAAACTGCGCAGATGATAAATTTAGACTCCCTCATACACAGCATGATTCCAATATACTGATCAATGTTATTGATGGCAGACCATGGCATGGCAGAGACACAAAAATCAGCCATACCGGCCAACATATGGCACTGGGCACTGGCATATCCGAGTATGGCGCTGTGCAGTGTTGTCAAATAGCGGCTATAGCGCCGCTGTAGCATTATAGTACACCGAAATCTAATCAAATCGCTATTGTTTCTGCAATACGCTATTTACTATAATGTGTTGTTTAATAGCCGCTATAGCACTGCAGCGTAGCGGAATTCGAATAAACCGCTATTTTAACATTCATGTCATGGCACCGCCATCCTTCATAAAATGGCCATTTCAGATTTCCAAAAATCCGCCACCAATATCCGTCATGGTGCCGCCACGGTTGATATTTGACAACACTGATACTAATATACGGATATAGTAAATCTAGGATTTGGATTATCTAAAGTGACTAAAGTGTAAAGCGAGGGCCGAGGGGTTATTATTTTAACAAAAAGATTTATTATGATGCAACTACAATATCTACCTTTGATTTGTTAATTAATGGTTGATATTACTCACTTTACACTCTAAAGAGAATTCCTCACACTTTAGAGGAGCCGGATTCATAAATCTACTAAAGTTAATACTTGAGCAAAGACGTAATTAGTTCCCAAAATCTATGTTGCAGCAACATAATGATACTACCATGTTAAGCTATTCGACTGGACACTTACTTCTACACTATAAAAGATCCCATCAATATCCAAAATCAATTTTCTATTGCCTATGCCACTAATGCCAGTCTCAAATTAACATATTCTATTGATTTTCATTTGGCTTTAACTCATATATACTTTCAGTGTGAAGATATTTTACCCTGTCAATCATCGTAAATTCGTAATCATTAGATCATTAAAAACATTTGACTTTAATCATAATTACTTCCAAAGTCAAACATATGATTGGTTGCGATTTATTGACAGTGTATCGAAACTAAACTCTTTCCGTTTTTCCAAAAATGGAAAAATGTCAATCTTATATATATCATTAACAAATCAAAAGTTTGTAAGAATTCCCAAAAATTGAAAGCATACCAAAGCTTTAGCCGATTTCATGATAATCGTGTTGAACACCTTCTTCCTTGTAACAGAATCCAAATTCCCCCACCAATCTACACAACCCTTCTTCCTCCAATATACATTAGCAGCAATACCAGCCACATTCAACTTCTCCTTCAATTTCACACCTCTTTTCTTCCCACCACAACTATTCAGCCAAGCCAACCTAATAGAAACCTCGATCCTATTCGCAATAAAAGCCTCAATCCCATAATACCCTTTCGATTTCAACCAATTCAATTCAACCCAATCCTCACCAATCTCACTTTCTTCCCCTCTAAGAAACCCACCACCAGAAATCTTATCCATCACCTCCACAAATCTATCCACATCCTCAACAATCCCTTCACAAAACGTCACCGAATCAAGACACCTCGCATCACACGAACATTTCGCGAAATCCTCCCCTTCTCGAGAAGCAAAAACCCGAACCGAATCAAAGATCAATTTTCCAGCAGTATCCGAATCCGCAATTCGAGCAATGAGACCGTGTGATTTCTTGAAGCATAGAGTGGGGAGACCGCGTGAGGGAAGATCAGGGAGGAGAATGAAGCAACCGTGATTGTTGTTGGATTGAAGTTTGAACAGCATTTGAAGGAGGATTTGGACGAAATTGGAATCGAGGATTGTGAGATGAGAGAGACGGTGGTGAATTGAGAGAGAAGAGAACCATTTGAGAATGGAAGATCTAGGGTTAGGGTTAGGGTTAGGGTTTGGGGATTGGGAATGATAAAGAGAGATGTGAGAAGTGAGTGAGTCCATAAGTTGACGGTGAGCCATGGTTTGGAATTTTGGTTTAAGGTTTCAGGAGGGAACAAGAAGGATCATAATGATGAAGTTTGAGAAAACAAAGGTTGATTTTTTTTACTTTTTTTTTTTTTTTTTGGTGTCTCTGAGTATTATTATGCTGTCGTGTTTGGTCGGGGAAGATTGGGAACGGAAAAAGGACACCATGCGTAACGGGTGTTACTTTTGTCTGAAACAACTAAATTTTGTATTTTTTTTTTTATGGATCAATAGGAGAAAAGATTTTTTCAAGTTGAAAAAATAATTGAGAAAATAAAGTGGATTTTTAGACCATTATATTATAAGAGTCATGCTAACCGCAATTGAGAAAATATAGAGCAATATTTAAATTGAAAAGAAATAAGAAAAAATTGATTGATGGTTAAGATGTGAAAATTAAGGAAAAATAAATTGAGAGGATCCATTCTCGATCAATAGTAACAAATGAGAAGTAAATTGTATTAGAAAAATAACTTTTTATATATTTTTGAAAAATACAATATGAATAGTTGAACAGAGTTCTACTGTATGCTTATTGACGACACTCAATTTGTAGCGGTGTGATAAATGCCAAAAATGATAAAATTATATTTATAATTGGAGCTATATTAGTACAACAACAAAAACTTAGAGCTATATTAAACGGTGTCTTTGAGGCATTCATTAAGAATATAAAAAATAAAATATAAAAGTAATATTGATAAAGATACTTTTTTACGTATTTTTTATTCTAAATGTTTTCAATGTGCAAAATTATATGCCTAAGCACTAGTCGTTACAGAGATCATTTGGCAGTCTCTCCTTGAATTTATTGGGTAAAATATAATATGGATGGTGCTTTAAAAGGTAACTTTGATCTTTCAGCTTGTGGTGAAATATTTAGAGATAATCAGGCTCACAAATTTAGCTTATTTGTTTCAAATCTTGGGGTGGGTGATGTTTTCTCTACTGAACTTATGGGTGCAATTACTGCTATAGAGATTGCATAAAGGAGAGGTTGGAACCATCTCTGGCTCGAGTGTGATTCAAATCTTGTTACTCTAGCATTCAAGTCTCAACTACCCATTCTTTGGAAGCTCAGAAACCGTTGGAACAATAGTTTGTTATTGGTAAGGAATATGAATTTTGTAGTCTCTCATATTTATAGGGAAGGGAATCACGTAACAGATAAACTTGTTAATTTATGATTTGAAATTACTGATAGTTTATGGTTTGATAGTTGCCCTATTGTATTTAGAAGTGATGTTGTTAGTAATAGGCTTTAACTAATTTTCGATTTTTTTAACCTTCGGAAAGGTTCATTTATTTCCCCCTGTGTATCTCTCCATCTCTCTCTTTATTTTAATTTTCTAAAGGTTGACCAGTTTAGCCTTCCTCCTTTTGTTTAAAAAAATATATATTTAATGTACAAGTTTCAAGATAAATTTTTCTTATTTATGTGCTTAACTAGTGTCCCTTTTAGGGGCACTATTTAGCATTATCCTTATAATTAAAGCACTTATTAACTTGTTTTCCAATTTATCACTTTCAAAATCAGTAAACATGAAGAAAATACCATAGAGACCATAATAAAGGAGAATTGAAGGTGGATTCGCACAATCGCGGAGAAATCAACTGAATTGATGCTTGTTCGTCTCTCTTATTTTCATCTCTGTAAAGTTATCATGATAATGAGTAACTAATTTCTCCTTTGTTGGGATTAGATGTAATTAACTCTAATAGTATGTAGTTCTCTTGATCATGGTTATATATGATTTTAGTTATTCATCAATATTAGATATTATCCTTGTTTTCAAGGTTTCAAATTATGGATTTGAAATGATATAGGGATATGTTTTTTGAATCTATAACTAGGATAATCATATGTTAAATGCTAAATTCTATAATTAGATTTTGAATTTAATATTCATTGAAAGTATTAAATCTTAATATTATCGTATTGATAACCACTCGGGATATCAAGGATTGATAGGTACAATAGATCGCTCGTCGTTCTCTGGACACAGAAATGTACGATGAGCAATATATTATAATATTGGTCAATAGCTAGAATATGTATAACCGATTAGAAAAATATATATGAATGAGTTAATGAATTCTAATTTCAACAATCTCATCTCTCCGTTGATCTACTCATATTACTTAAAATCATACTAATTGTTGAACGACATTGATATTACACTAGTCCTCATAGATACGATACAAAAAGAATACTTTCTTTTGATATTACATCAGAATGTCGACTCATCACGGCGGCGACATCAATTATAAATTTATAATGATGTTTGATGTTTGATTTTTATTTTGAATTTAGAAATTCATCTTGTTAAGTATTGAAATTGTGCACCGACGATATGGATTTAGATTTTGGATTTTATGTTTGATATTATTGTTCATAGATTAGGCAAAATTAGAGTATAATATTTTAATTGCTGATGTTACATCTTCTTATGGGAACTCAAAATTAGGTCCCAAACGACCCATAAACTTTGCTTTTAAAGAAAAAATGAAATTGTATACTAGCAAAAACAACTTGCCAGAAGAATTAATGTTTTTTTAAAGAGTTTGAATTGATGAATAGATTCGCATGGTTAACTATGACAGTTGCTATAACCTATAGGGGAGATTTTTTTTTTGTTTTTGATAACCAGAGAGTATGATCAAAACTAATAATCTAAGAATTCAAAATTTAATTCAAACCAATTAATTTCTTTTGCTGCAATTCAAACCAATAAAATATTTTTTTATTTTACGTGTTTGGATTCAAACCGAATCAAGCAAATCAAATTTTTCTTAGTTCGAATATCAATTTCATGTTATTCAAAATCGATCATTCAAAACACGAACCAAATCATACCTAAGTACATTTTCATGTTTCAATAGTGATAATTATGACTAAGTACTTTATTAGAAAACACAATTACACAATAATAGTATTGTTTACCAGAAAAAGAAACGCAATAATAGTCGTGTAAGTATCATTTTACACTAAGGAATATACCAAGATATATCCCTTGGAATTATTCCCAAGAATAAGCTACTTTACCACTGAAAATACCTTGTCCTGTTCTTTACATCCTTGTTACTTTCCATTTTTCTTTACTAGTATTTGTTCAAATTCTATGAATTAAAAAAAAAAAAAAATGAGCACTGAATTTCATTTCCTTCATTTATTTCTAACCACTCACATCACATTAGTGATTCTAGTTTCTAACTTCATCACAAAGGTAGTACAGTAACTTCGCAAGACTAATGAGGTATCTTCATGAACATTAAAAACTAGGCATGACACTTTTTAGATTTTTTCGTGTGTGTTTGGTTCTACGGTAGTGATAATTGATTTTGATAGAATATAATTATGTAAAATTGATTTTAGTTAAAATTAATTTTAAATTAAAGTGGTTTATATTTGGATATATTCATACAAAAATGAGTTTAACGAAAAAATTTGAATGTAAAAATCAATTTTAGAATTAGAAGCTACAATTTATAGTTTCAAGTAGAATTAATTCTAGAGGCATAATCAATTCTACTTTTGAAAAACCAAACAAGTCAGAATCAATACTACACGTCTAAAATCAGTTCTATCTACTCCAAAATTGAAACCAAACATACACTTCATATGATTACGTATAAGATTAAACTCATACTAAAATATCTCATCTCATCTCATCCATCTCATAGGCTATAAAAATTAACAAGTCAAAAATACACCAAACCCTAGACTAGCTACCATATCTCGAATATTTTAGACAACTTGTCAATTATTTAAAAAAAAAAAGAAGTTACTTTTACTTTCATTGCTTTATGCAAAAAAATAAAAACCAATTGATTAATAAAATGAGTTAACTTTGTTAGTGCATGTAAAAAAAAAAAGTTGAGTTTCATTTGGTACGATTTCAAAAATGAATCTAAATTTGATTTGATAATTTTTTTTATAAACCAGCATTCATTAAAAAAAGGAAAAGAAAGAAATAAAGTACAATAAGAGGGACAACAACCAAAACCCTCAAAGATTAGCAAAATCTAAAATAAGACAAATTACTTCTATTTTTAAAGAAATTAGCTCTAACTTCAATGAGTCTGTTGAATGTGTTTGAAGTCTCATATTGCTTAGGTTTCCGAACTGTTGAGTGTATAAATATGTGAGGGCAACCTCACTCTATGAGCTAGCTTTTGGGGTTGAGATCCAAGCATATTTAACATGGTATCAGAGCCGGGTTAAGGACTGCAATGTGGACGTTTGACCCAGAACCACGCTAGGCGTAAGGGTGGGTGTTGAATGTGTTTGAAGTCCCACATTGCTTAGGTTCTCGGGCTGTTAAGTGTATAAATATGTGAGGACAACTTCACCCTATGAGCTAGCTTTTGAGGTTGAGATTCAAGCATATTTAACAGAGTCAACATGAAGTTCATACTATTAAGCTTTTGAAGACACTTTTCCATATGTTTCTGATAAAAAAATCAATAAAAATAGTTAATTCTATTCTACTTTTTGATTTTTTTTTTTTTTACATATAATATAGTTGCATTAAAAAATATAATTTAGACTTTTAAATCAAGATCAATATAATTCATATCTCAAATTTATAAATTAAATATAAAATAACAAATCTAAATGTGAGTAGTTGAAATTTTATTTAGTAACAAAGTAGATAAAAAAACGAATTTGGATCCTCTCCAATTTTCTCTCCAATGTTTTCTCTCATTTTCTTAATCTAATGGTTGTTAAATTATAAAGAATAAAATAATACTTAAGAAGAGAGAGAAAATAAGCAAATGAATGGTTAGGATCACATTGGAGAGAAAACATTGGAGAGAAAATTGGAGAGGATGCAAATCCTAAAAAAACTAGGACTTCGTTTGGATTGATGAAATATAATGGAATGAAACGGAATGAAATATAAGAATGTTCCATTGTTTGAATTTGAAAAATAATAATAGAATGAAGCAGAGCGAAATAAAATAAGATGAAATGAATTTCATCTCATACCACCATTTATCATCAATTTTATTATTTTTTTTTAAAAAATATATTCAAACAATGAAATAAAATATTTATTTCATTCCGCTCCATCTCATTTCACTATATTTTACGTATTTCGCTTCATTTCATTTCATTGTATTCCATCAATTCAAACGGAGTTGGAGATTTCTCCATCCCATGCAATATGAAACCATATTTCTCATGGGCCATGGCCATGACCAACAAGCATATATATATATTTTTTTCTTTTTCAAATGCCTTGTAGCTGAAAATCCACATATTCCCCCATTTGGAGTTTCCAGAATTGACAAAGTCTAGATATTATAATTACTTTATTAATACTCCTACCATACGAATGCACACATTTTCCATTTTCTTTGGCGATTCCAAGTAGATTCCGAGGTATCATCCTATCCCCCCACATCCCACATGACACCTTTTTCCCAACTTTAACATTTTCATTCTTGACAAGTTATGAAGCTCGGATACGTGACACGATACCGATACGGTGATACGGAGAATTTTTTAAAATTTTCGATACGATACGGTCGCGATACGTTGTTTAAAAATAAATTTAAAATTAAATATACAAATACACAATATATAAACATAACAAAAATCGAGAAAGATAATAAATTAACATTCAAATTACTCAAATTGAATAAACATATGACAATTACATATCTCAAGTTAATTAAGTACTACCCAAAAAGGATAATTGTTACAATAAAAAAAATAAAACATCATTGGTACCATCCAAAAAACACATAGTTGTCAATCCACAAAGAACATCATACTATAACATTCACTATTTAAGAGGAAACACAAATTGTATCAGTCTCATCTCCTCCAAGTCTATCATAAAAAAATATTATTTTCCCGATACTTTTCTGATACGTGTATCGAAGAAGTATCCGACACGTATCGGTAATTATTTTTTAAAAAAAATAATTTTAATTGTCTGATACTCTCCGATACTTGTATCTGACACGATACTTCGCCATTTTTGAACTATCGGGGCTTCATAGTTGACAAGAGACAACACCATCTCTTATCAATCAAGACATCGATTTCTTTTTTCTCTTTTACAAAGAAATTATGATTGTTTATGGTTATTTTTTAGTTTAATTAATTGCAATTGATGCTCATGTCTCTATTTTTTATCCTATCATAAAATTTATTTTTTTATTTTAATTAATTTTTTTTGTCTCTCTTATACCTTTTTGGCAATTTGTATGATATGAACTTGATTTTGACAATGCTTTGTACGACATTTGAGATATGATTTCGACTTTTGACTTTAACAGTTTTCTTAGCAAGGGTAACGCCCCCCTAAAGTCCAATATATTTTGGCAAGTGTAATTTTTTGTAAGATTTTTAAGGGTATGAAAATTGATTTTAACATGACCACTAGAGAAAAAACAGTTTTTGACTGTTTGAAAACCAAATATGCCAAAGACTTTCTTCTCGTATTATCCTTAGGTATCGCCTCATGATTTTATTATTTTCTAAGAATGAGATTTGCTCTGTTTGTCGTAAAGTGTGTCTCAACACTTTTGGGGAGCATGTCACTCATTGTATGGAGCTCCCAAGCTTCAACTACAGGCATGACCTGGTTAGAGATGTGTTTTTTGATATGTCGCGTGCATGATTTTCTGTGAAGAAGAGGCACCAATGAACTTTTTGACTGACCCACAAGAAGGAAGACCGACACTTCATCCAACGGATGTTATATGTATGGATGGGTTGGTGGGAGACATGCTTGTGTGGAATTGACCGGAGTTTTCCCCTATTGGACTAGGGGTCGGGATTTTACCGTAGGATGGACAACCCTCAAAGCTGCTTCAAGCAAAATGACCAAACATGAGAAAACGTGCTCTGACAATCAACACGTTTTTATACCATTCACATTCGACACTTTTGACTTTTTAGCACCAGATGTTGTAAATCTTTTGAATAAAGTTCAAAAGGTCATGCAAAGTAATGTTGAGTTGCCTAAGTCCATGAACATAGATTTTTAAAGATTGAATTTTGCTATACAAAAATGTCATGCATAGTTAATTTGAATCTTGATTTACCACGTGTTGAAAAGTTACAATTTTCCCATTATCGTATTAATAGAGAATGTGGCGAGACTCCCTCTAATATCTAAATATGCATCGCATGTTATCTTCTATAATAATTTTACTATTATAGCCGAATCACTGCACGCAGTGGCGGAGCTAGGATAAAATTTTGGGGTGGGCCGTAACGAGTTTGACTTTTTTTTATGCGAGCCATATATATACAGTGTAATATCTTATATTGCTTTGTAGTATCTTAATAAATATAAATTTTAAAAAATTTATATTATATAAAATATTTGTGTAAAATTTTACATAAATTTAATATTTTTCGATATGTTTTTGAGATTCGTAAATATTAAATGTTTATATATTTTTATTGAATATCGTTAATTTTATGGATCTCAATCGCATCAAAGTATTTTTTATTACTTTAAAATTTAAGAATATAAATTTTTAATTTTAGAGTAAATCTTATAATATTTATAATCAATGCAATGTTATTGATTTAATTTGATTCCTGCAAATATGCATGTATGTAAGAAAATATATGTTGATCAATAGCATAATGAAAACTATACTCAAAGCTTACAACGTGCTGCTCTTAAAACTATAGTTCAAATAAATGTTTGTTAAAAGTGAAAATAAATAAAAAAAATGTCAAAGGGCTGGATTGAACCCTTGCCCTCTTGATTAAGAGCAACGCTTACAACCACTAGGCTGCGTCAATCATTTCGATATTTTGTGAACATATTAATATATATAATATACTCAGTGACAAAAATATTTGTACATATATACCTATTAAAATCGAAAATTTTGGGACGGGCCGTGGCACTCCCCCGCCCTAAGGCAGCTCCGCCCCTGACTGCACGTTAAATTTTATAAATTTTACCAATCCATATACACCCCTAATTTTAGTCATAACACACCACATTACAATTAAAATCAACTCAACTAACCATTTTTTTAATAATCGTACACAATTTTATTTGTTTTACACAAATCATACACAATCTATATATGACATTTCTATAAGACAAAGTAGGAAGTAACAATTAATAGGACCCACACTTGACAAACCTCACATTCCATTGTTCCCCTTGTATGGTTAGGTTACTAAACTCAACCCACATAGTCAGCTGCCACCAAGAAAAAGTGAAAAAAAAAAAAAAAAATTTCAAAGTCTTGGTCCTAAGTATGACCATTGTAAAACATATAGTAAAAGAATATGCTTCCCAAGAATTCTCATGCTCCATCTTAATTACCCTTTTATACTCTTTTCTAAACCGCCACTTCATCACACGCTAAGCATATGCTTCCTAATATTCTAACAATTCTTTTGCTATTAAAACCCCCCGTACACTCCTTTCTCCCATCTTCATAAATCACCACCATATTAAAAACCAACTAACATTTTTGCATTTGAAAAAAAAATTAAATTTCTTTTCTATTTTTTTGTTTAACATTATGAAGTTTGGGAAGAGACTTAAGCAACAAGTTCAAGATACTTTGCCAGAATGGAGAGACAAATTTTTGTCATATAAAGAATTGAAGAAACTGTTGAGACTTTTATCAACGGCACCAACATCGTTGCTAAATGGTTCTTCAATTGAATATGGAAAAGCTGAGGCTGAGTTTATGTATTTGTTGAACAATGAGATTGATAAGTTCAATGGATTCTTCATGGAACAAGAAGAGGATTTCATTATAAGACACAAGGTAATACTAATACTATAATGTTTTATGTAACGTTATATGATCCTTTGTAAACTTTGGTAGTACACTTCTTGTGCTAGGGAGATTGTGTTTTTATTTATATATTTCATTTTGGCTTGTTCAAAAAAAAAAATACTATAATGTTTTATTATTCTTTTGCTTATTTACATAAAAAATGACTTCCAAATATATTTTCTATAAAGAGTTCAAATTTAACTTTAATTAGTTAAATTATAAAGTTTCTTTTCCCTTTTGATAACTTATAATGTAAGGTTTCTCATAAGAGCAAGAGACAATTGTTAAGAAATAATCAAGAATTATTTGATTAATTTAATGATCAATACTCAATGCTTGATAATAAATTAATTTTTTTCTGTTATAAAGTGAAGTTAATGTTTTTTTTAATATGATGGCCATCAAACTGCATGGATTTTCAAATAAAATATAAATAGTGAAAAACTGTTAACGTGTCGGGTAGACATGAACACATATGTCTTACATGCACTAATATAAGATTTAGATTCTTTACAACATACTATATTTTACGACTTTTATAAGGTGCTAGAGTCGTAAAATTTAGTTTTTACAATTTTTTAGTTATAAATTATAAAATATATTTAATAATTTGATTATTTTCTTATTAAAACGTTTATTGTTTATAGTAAAAGGTGTTTATGTCATTTCATTATAGAAATCTTTTTTTCACTAAACAATTTTAATTTGTTAGTACTATTTTCTTTCCATTATTGAATGGGCTAGTTTTGTTCGTACAATTCATGATAATACCTGGTTTATGCTAAAGAATATTCGTTAGAATATTACTTACTAAGAGTACAAGATTGAAAATTTCTGTTGGAAATTGGGATTTGGATTGCATGCAGTCAAAACTGCATGCAGTCATGCAGTCAGAGAAGATCTGACCGTCCGATCAAGATTTGACAGTCCAAATAGAAAGCAATTAAACAATTTGATTAAATCTGTTTTATATTTGGACTGTCCGATCTAGATCGGATGGTCAGATATTCTGTGACTGCATGCAGTTTTGACTACATGCAATCCAAATCCTGGAAATTGTGATTACGCTAGGTGATGGTAGTAGCATAGCCACGATGAAAAGTTAAGAAAATGGGTTAGTTAAAATCTCCTCAACTCAATAAATAATCATTTTAATTGTATCAACCTTAAAATAAAAAAAAACTAAATCAAGATATTGAGTTTAAATGCTTTTTTGAGCAAGAGTTTAAATGATTAGTGTGCATTTCCTAGAAGGAATATTTCATTTAATTGTATTTTTTCAAAAAAAAAGTTAAATAAAATATATTAAAAATATTTTAAACACAAGATTTGTTTAAAATAAAAAGGTTAAATAGTACAAGTGAAAAGTAAACACCATAAATAACGTAGAAACCGTTCACACATAATTGCATATCTTTAACAACTAGAATAAGGATTTTGTCAACAAAAAAAAAAAAAACCAACTAGAATAAGGATTTGTCAACGATAATCAAACCTAAAGACCCTGTTTGGATTAGCTTATTTTTGAGCTTATGCAAACAGCTTATGTAATATAAATTAAGTTTTACGTTATTTTATAAATTCAAACTAGTGAAAATTGTATTTTTATAAGATATTTTATCATAAACTACCTTGACAAATATATAATAATACATAAAAATTGCATAAATTATTTCTATAAACTCAAAAATAAGCTAATCCAAACAGGGCCAAAATCTTTCTTATTTCCTTTTAACCATCACCAGTCACCCCACTTAAACTTTGATTTTATCAATCAGTCAAACTTAAAACACTTTCTTTTATTTGATTATAATAAATTTAATTTGTCAATAATAATACATGCTCACTTTATTTTCTAAAGTCACTACCTCATTTTAGAGGAGATGGGTTTTATTGCTAGACTTTGGATTACTTAAATTTAAATGTATGTTTCATTATAATTTTTTTTTTGGTACAACACGTGTTTTATTTTATTTTAAATTTGAGATTTGATATCAACACGTGTTTTATTTTATTTTTTATATTTTCTAATGCATGTTTTTTTATTCATCTGATTAGAAAAATAAAATTTTAATCGACAAGCTTCTTCATAGAAAAAAAAATGAACATATCATATAAATTAACTAAAATATTAGATTCAAGTGCTAATAAATTCTCTTTAAAATGAATTGTTTCGGAAGAATCCGAGTCCCTAGGACGAAACGTAACATACAAATTGGTCATGGCAAATATATACATGACGAGCAAGTCTATTTCAGGCTTAAATTTGTAGTAGAACGTTGCTATCGAATCTGAGATTTATGATGAATATTGTGGTCCATAAGCTTCATATGCACTTGGATTGTTCAATGAATTCAAACATAACTCATCATTTTTGGCCCATAATTTCATGCAACTTTAGCACTTCTATCTGTTTGCCCATAATTATATGTTCAGATACTTTTGTTTTTTTTATGTTTTAAATGAAGTGCTCTAAAGTCTGATCCATACGCAACAATTTCATTCATGATAAAAAAGAATACGACCTGTAACTAGATTAAAAAAAAAAGACAATATAAATTATTTTTTTTCACTATCAGTTTAATCTGATTCGGGAGTCACACTATAGGAGAAGGAGTCACACTATTCACTTTACTTTGGGAAAAGACTATAAACAACTTTCTATTTCTTATTGCATGCTTTAATTATAATAGAAGCAAATAAGAGATTGATGAGACTCATATATATACTAAAAAATGGTTTTTAAATAAGTGCTTTCTAATTCTTATTGCATCCTTAAATGTTGTTATTGTTATTAATAATAATTTTCCATTTAAAAAATGTAGAAAAATCATAATATATATAAATGTTCCTATTGAAAATTTTAATAATTGAATTTAAAATTGTAAATTGAATTAATGTTGGATATGATAATGATTTTATAATTGAATTTTGAGTGTAGGAAGTACAACAAAGAATCAAGAGAGTGGTTGATTTGTGGGGACCAAATGGTAGTCAGCCTTCAGAAGCAGATTATAAGGAAGAAATGGAAAAAATTAGAAAAGCTATTGTTGATTTTCATGGTGAAATGGTTCTATTAGTAAATTATAGCAACATTAATTATACAGGTACCCTCTTATTTTTGACTTATTAAAGCTCCCTATAAATAGATGGATGCACAAGTTATAGATATAAGTTTTGTAGGGTTGGTTAAAATTTTGTAGGGTTGGCTAAAATTTTGAAGAAATATGATAAAAGGACCGGAGGACTACTTCGTTTGCCATTCATTCAAAAAGTATTGGAGCAACCCTTTTTCACGACCGATCTAATTTCAAAACTCGTGAAAGAATGCGAAACCATAATTGACGCGGTGTTTCCAGCCGAGGAAGAAGCTGAAAGAGCGAAAGAAGCAAAAGAAGCTATTGTAGTAGCTGGAGAAGGAATTTTTAGAAACACGGTCGCAGCTTTACTTACGATGCAAGAAATGAGAAAAGGTAGCTCAACACAAAGTGCATTTTCTTTGCCTCCTCTCAATTTGCCAGATTCTGATCTCATTCAATCAATTCAGCTTAATGCAGCTGTTCCAATTGTTTAGTGATTCAATCCAATGATGATATAGTGATGGTGATTTCTAGATGATTATAGTCACAACATTTTAATCACAAATTTGATATAGTTATAATGGGGTGTAACACATTTTGGAGGACATGTTCTAGTTTTGACATTTTCACGATAAGAAATTTTTAGTAGTTTATTTTAGTTTCTAGAATTTAAACTTTGAACTTTTTAGTTATTACTCCTTCGATGTTGCTTAGCTTTTCAACCAAGCTTTTTGCTTGGGACACATACATGCTAGTTAGTTTTGATTTAGAAACATGTCAATTACTTGAGATAAAACAAAAGCTTTTTTTAGGATATATATATAATATTACAAAAAATTATATTCTTTGTTCTCGCCCTCACTACTAGAATTTTTTTTAATTTTCAGCGGATTTTCCTACGAATTTGGATCAAAAATCCGCAGGAAACACGTTTCTTGTGGAATTACCCGCGGATTTGAGTTTCCAGCCAAAACATTCGTAGATAATTGCTACCTGCGGTTTTCTGAATCCTCAGAAAAATTTCTTGCGGAATTTTCTGCCAAAAATAAATCTAATCCGCAAGAAAGTTTCCTGCGAACAATCCGCAGGTAATTCCGCCATAAAAACCACATGAAACTCCCCAGGTAATATTGTTTCGCAGATAAATTCGCAGAAAATAAAAATTCACAGAAATGTCCGCAGTAACTGCCCTTATAATTTTTTTTTAAGATTCTTTTTTTATTTCCAGCTTAAAAAAAATCTTTTTGACTTATTTGATTGATAAAAAAATCATATAATAATATTAAAATTTAGAATAAATTAAAATATTTTTTATTGAGTGCAATCATTCATCAAAACTCATCCACAAACGGAAACATTGAAAAATATAAATCAAAACTACAAAAGTATAAACTACTTTTACAACCAAGATACAAATCAAATAAAAATTTAAGAATAAATGTCTATTTAAACATCTCTATTGACCTAAACAAACTTCATTGCATACGAAACGCAAAACCATAAAATAAATCCTAGTTAATAAGATTGTTGTTATCATATGATTGTATTGATAGACCAAGAGTCGATCCTGCAAAGAGGTAATTTTCTGTGACCTAAATATAAATATTTCAAACTTAACTCTAATGGTTTGATCTAGTCTAGCAATAAAAATATAGGTAATTTTTTTTTGACACATAAAAATATAGGTAATAAATCTAAGATATAATGAATTCGAAATTCCGAATCCTTTTTTTTTTTTTTTTTTTTGTGTACAAAAGAGGTATTTCGAATCCTTTTTATACTTTAAAAAGACGTGAATGTAAAAACATATGTGAGTACTATTATAACATTCATGAGTTTTTCTCTATCTTATCATGCAACATTATTTCCTCACACTAAATTTTCCCATTAAAAAGAAGTCTCAAACTCCAATTTTTTATTTATTTTTATATAAATTAATGTTATAGAGAAAAAAAATGAGGGCATATTTTTCCCCATACTGTTATGAATAATAAGATAAAATAAGATTAGTGGATGTCCATATTCATTCCCTTTCCTATAACTCCCACTAGTGAGTGGACCTTAATTATATTTGTCTTCTCACTTCCGTATTCTTGTCCTATAAATATGACTCTTATCTTATTGTAAACACATAAGTGAAGAATATAATACAAAACTACTTCTAAACATGAATAAGAATAGAGATGAATAGATATGAAGGTGAGAAAGAGAAGAGAGAATGATAGAAACTCTTGTATATTCGATTTCCAAGTGTATCATTACATTGCAATATAGGTCCTATTTATAGGACACAAATAGATAAATGAATGACCAAATTACAATCCACTCAATAGTGGGAGTTACAAGTATGTGGAAGGTTAATGGATGGACCATCCACTAATTGATATATTCATAACACTCCCCCTTGGATGTCCACCGAGGATATGTCTCATTAAAACCTTACTAGAGAAAACCCCTTTAGGGAAAAATAAATCTAGTGAAGGAAAAAGAGTACATGATCCTTTGTGTTTGAACTGCCTCATTAAAAACCTTACAAGAAAAACCCAGTGGGATAAAACCACGGCGAAGGAAAAAAGAGTGCAGTATATATTTATGTCCCCCCTCATAAAGACAATTATATATGAGATGAAAAACCAAATAATCTTATGTACTTGAAGTTGATTTGACTTTGTAGAATGATCGTTCATATTTTCTTTATTATACTCTTCTCCATGTTGAAGCATATTACTTGATGTTATCTTCATATCGAATTGTTGCGGGAAACAACAAGTTTCTTGTATGCGTTGAATTACAAGCCTTGACAAAAATGAATTCTCAACTTGCTTGATGTAGTGCTAAAATTTCACATGATTGGATGATATTGTTGTTTCTTCAAGATATAAATAATATGCTTCACTTTGTTCTGATATTTGTGTTGACTGAATAGACAAAAATAAAATACCCCGACATATAGAAAAATATAGTAGTGTTCTCAATTCAGTACTTCAGGACCAATTCAAATTGTGTTTATCATTTTCTTGAGGCATGTAATAATCTTTGTTCACATCAAGTGACATTGGTACACAAATTATATGTTTTGATATCAAATTTGTTTAGTACCTTTGATATATGAGTGCCTTGGTGCACATAACCTCATTGAAATACTAAATTTGCAAGTTAAAACAAACTTCGATCATCCAACATATTTCATTCCAAACTTTTCTTTAATCAATTGGTTTCAAGAGCTCTTCAGAAGTTCTTATCAAGTTTATATTATCATCATAAAAAATCAATTATAACGAAGTCATTTTCAATAATGGACAAATGTTGTCATTCTCATATTTCTCATTTGGAAATATTCACTAAAATTATTATACAACATGCATTTTGATTGTATGCATACACAAAGAGACTTATTGATTTTATAAAGTCATCTTTTCAATAGTTTGAATTATATGTCTAATGAAAATTAAATCCTTCAAGGAGTTTCATATAATTCTCCCTAACAACAAGTGAGCCATACAAATATAATGTAACACATTTTTCAAATAAATTCAATCTTTTTGTGTTACTAAAATTAATCAAGTAAGAAAAATATTTTGATTTCACTTCATGTGAATATTTCTTCTCATTTCACTTGAATATGAAGGGTCATATATACCTTATTGGATTTATACCTTCAGGGTATAGACTTCAAGTCCAAAACCATTATATTTTGCAAATAAATCGCTTCTTTATATTTTGGCAAACCACACACATAATTTGGATTCAATGTTTTCGCAGTTATAATATTTAGCGCTACCTCATTTGTCGACAATTTTTCAAGTTCTTGGTTCCTTATTTTAATTGGTAGAGATATAAACGATTGAGATCATAAATGACAGGTACCTGAACCTCTTCAGGAGGTATACAAATATTTTGCAATCTCTACACTTTCATGATAGATTTCCTCACCAACAAGACCATCTTCCTTCTTTAAGATTTATCTTTGGAACCAAGTTTTAGGCATGCGTTAGTCTAATAAAATTTCAATAGAGAAGGACATTTGCAACATAAAGGAATTTATAAATACCTTTTAGGTCAGAGAATGCATATTTTGAACTTCGGGTTCATATTGTTGTGTGCGAGTATATGTATGCATTCTATACAAATTTTTCAGAGCTGCTTAATTAATATTTTTCCCCTAATGCTGATAACATGATATGAAATATCTTATGGTAAAGACTCAAATTCATCACATAATCTCTATTTTTTTATGTTGTTTCATCTAATGGTGTCTGCCGGACAATGGAGAACATATAGTTCACCTAAAAAATCTTAGATGAGAGATATTAGGTTCCTGACCATGAACAAATTGTAATCGGGAGAATTTTAATGCTATTCACTCCCTCTATTCTAAAATACTTCCTCTATTCCTTTTTATAAGACTTAATTTGACAAAACACGGATATTAAAAAAGTGGGGTTTAGTTAGATTGATTGACAAATTAATTGTAGTATTTTGTATCAAACAAAAAAAGAATTTAATGCTATTAAAAAAACTATGTAAAGTAAATAAGGGTAAGTTTGAAAAAATAATAATTAATGTCATTGATAATTGCAAAAATGTCTTATAAAAATGGACAATTTTTTTGGCAAGCTAGGTCTTATAAAAAGAAACGGAGGGAGTAATGATCTATTTGACCATTTTATGTTTGTTAATACACAATTTTGATGATTAATAATATCTTTAATTATTTATTATTTTTGTTAAAAATTATAAAAATTATACATTTTGAAAATACTTATCAAGACAAATCAGACAATATCTCATGCTAATATTTGCATGTATATATTAGTTGGTGTCATTTGATCTTAATCCTACTAAAAATTATGGTTAAAGTATTTCATCATATAAATAGTACACTAAGAGCATCTCAAATGATGGTACTACTTTGAGTATCATACATCACTAACAAGTGGTCCCTACAATGCCATGTAATATTTATGCAACTCGTATATATTTTGCTCCAATGGTGATACCATTTTGAGTATCATACATTATTAACAAGTGGTCTCTTCTGTATTTATTTTTTTTAACTTTGTCTAAATAAAAATAATTTTTTATTTAATTTAATAAATTCGTAGATAAACAAATTAATAATTAAATATAATGAGAAATACAAGACAATAAATAAAAAATGGTGAAAATACATAAATATGACGGGAAATATATAATAAAAAATATAATAATTAATTTTGATTATTCTCTTGTCTGAAACGTTCTCAAATGTGTTCTCTTGTGGCGAGAAAGCAACACTTTAAAATTTTCTAGACCATTTTTAATTGATAATTGTGGCACTTGAGGAGCTTCAACTAAAGGGATATTGGGTGGTGGTGATGTATAAATAAAATAAGGATGATTTTGGAAGATTTTGGTGGTGGTGATGATTTTGGATGAAACTCGAATAATAAAATAGATAAGGTACAGTATCATTAACCTATGAAACTCTCTTAGATACCCTTATTGAAGATGCTCTAATTCAAAATTCACTCATTTATGTCTATCTTTTTCACAAAGGGATAGTAAATTAAGTTTAATAAATAAAGCAAATACAAACTCTTGTTAAATAGATTTCATCAATAATTATACCGATTAATTTTATGGCGTGCACAACTGAAATAATTTTATATGCATTTTAATTTCTATCATTGAATTAATAAATTTCACCATTTAATTTAATGAGATATGGATTTTAATTTTTTGGTGCTTGATATGGATTTTAATTGGCTTAAAAATATTAATACATTTAGTAGTTGCATTTAGTGTAATTCTAACCACTAAATATAAATAACCTGACAAAGAATAAAATAAAAATAATCCATTCAAAGAATAAAAATACACAAACCTCCCCACCTCCTCCAAGGGGATGTTAGCTAGGGCGGGTGTACCTTATATTTACATAAGCTTTAGATGAGGTCAATCCAATTTTCTCTTACGTATATATTTAAAACTCTAATTTATATCAAAATAAACAAATGTTGTTCGTTTAGGTGTAACGCCTTTCAAACCATAGTTTTCTTTTTCTAAAGATAAATAAATGGTAAATTCTTTAGTACTCCCACATTTATAATTTAACAAATAGTGGAAAATTAGAACAGAGTGCGGTTAAACGATTCATCCAATTCTTCCCATGTTATATTCTCAGTATGAACATTAATTACTCGATGACATGAAGATTGAAGGCCTTTTAAATTTATAATAACATAATGTATATGCTAAGTAAGAATTTTAAGGCCATTAATCACAATGGTTTAGCCACCATTCCCATAGTACGTACAAATAGATGATGATTATAATGTTCCTCATTAACAAAATGTGACAGAAATTAAGCACATTATTGATTGAGCAACTTTGAGTCACACGTCCAACATTCTCTTGCTTGTCTTCATTCTTAAACAAAGCATCTTGCAAGATGAAGGTCCAAACATTGTCGCAAAATCTGTATGTATGGAGATGTCCCTGTGATCGGAAATAATAAGAAGAAAATTCAGGGAAAAGAAAAAGGGAAATAATCACACTAATTAATTAATTATATAGACACTCTATCTATATCATATCATCAAACATAAAAAATGTAAAGCTGTTGGATGATTCACTACCCACACAAGTTGTTAGAAGAACTTAAAAGTAAGGAAATCGTGACAAAACAAAAAAGACATGAGCAGACAGCATACTTGACAAATGAATCTCAAATGTTTAGAGCCATAAAATTAAGTAAAAGGGTAATTGTGGATGGATGGATAATCATGCCAACATAGTCTGTTTGAATATAGATAGTGTGTTATATTTGATAGTTTGCAAATATAAAGACAGCTTTCTTGTTTTTAAGTAAAAAATGACAGTATGTACGATTCAACCTTACAATGAACTTTGAACAAACATATTTTTCCACTCAAAAGAAGCACACACTCATCAAAATAACCAAAAAAAAATACTACCACACCATGTCATTAACTAACAGATCAGTACAAATTCTTTCTCATGCTAAAACAGAATTACATAACATTTACTTCAATGAAATTTTAATTTTACCAAAAACAAGGATAGAACTTAACTAATCTTTATGAATAGGACAACTGTTCCAGCATGTTAGTTACATAGTGCATATCAATAGTTAAAAAGCGGGTAACATGGCCATAATGAAAATGAAGTTAGCTTAAAAAATAAATAATTGGCTAACTCTAATAGGCAATAGTATATAAACAGAGCCTAATCAGGCGTGAATTAGCTAATTGCTTGTTCACCACTCCCCTGCTCTCATTATAATCATCAATCCAGCTGCAGTTTCATCGGCAAAAACACTTCTGTCGCATAGGATAATACCCCGGAGTAGGTGAGCGTCTCAATCGCAATCTTTTGCTTCTTCTCGAGCATAATTTCCAATTCGTGAAGCCACTCTGGACGACTATTGATACAAGCATCTTTTAACAAACTATTGGCAATCTTGATATCCTTCTTATTCATGGGGGAGACACGACACTGAGCAAAGTCCCCTAAAACATGATAATTGGACACCAAGAGAATGAAAAGGGCACCATTCGTGGTAATTTTCTGAAAGTTCATCAGTAGGGGGCATCCACATCCAACCAGGAGCCTCCATCTTACTTGTTTGTTTTGATGTTATTTTGGGTGTGTTGTGTGAGTTGAGAAGAAAATGTGCTTTTTGTTTTCTAGCTTCACAAAGAAAACAAGTGAGATACAATTTTTTTTTTTTTATATACGAAGATTTTTATTTTTTATAAATCGTTTTATTAGAAGATTTGTTTATGTTCCTTTTTTTTAGAAGATATTTTTTATTCCTTTTTTTATTTTTATTTTTAAATAATGAGTTAGAGGAGACTCAATTGAATGCAACGTATGCAAATTCTCTAATTTTATGTCACATAAGCAATTTCTATTGAGAATGTACGAGAGAGCTCTGTGAAAATCTCGATATGTATATAACTAGTATGCTAGCCCGTGCCGTGCACGAGATTATTTTCTTTTTAAATATTATTTATGTGTTTATTTTGATATATTATTTGAGTAATTTGATTTAAAATTCTACGATAAAGTTGAAATAGGTTTTGCATGATATAGATTTAACGATGTTACAGAATAAAGCGACTTGAAGAGTATTACTTCACTTCTCATTTTACACTATTATGAGATAGATTCTTTATCTCATATTTATTCCTAAAACTATATAGTGATCATATAAATATAAAATAGTTATAAATTTTATTTTCAAATAAAAATATGCTCTAATTTTTTATGGCCTTGAGATTTTTTAGGAGCGTACCCATAAAATTAAAATATATCATGATTTTTTTTTTCATATCCAGTCGACTCTTTATAGAAAATCTACATTAGGTTCATTGTCAAACACGGGATAATTTTTATTTTTTTAATAATATTTGTTTTTATATGTTACTTTTTTTTTCTTTTGAAGGTTGTTTGTGTTTATTTCCATTTTATATCATTTAGAAGGTTGTCTAAGTTTTTTCAATTGCCTATGAGATTGATTTCTTTTAGTTTATTTGAGTATGAAAATAAGATATATGTTTAAGCTCAAGACTCTATAGGGATTTCATCAACAAAAAATAATTGTAAATTTTATACTATTTTTTTAAATGAATATTAACATATTTTGACCTTGTTCCTATTCTCAAATTTTTTTCTTGTCACCGTACCACAAAGAAACAATCTTCACGCGTGAGCGTTAAATAGAAAAATCTATGTGTGAATCTCCACTCACATTAACAAATTAATATTCCTAAAAAAGTTCGAACGAAGGTTTATGGATAGTTTAAAATTTGAATTATAAAAAAATAGCATAAATTATAAAAAATCAAAATTATATTAATTTACCTTTATGTTTCAAAATTTTTGGAGGTCTTTTTCAGGGTTATAACGTGGCTTAGGTGAAGGTAAGACATTTTTGGGATAAGTAGGCTAAACATTGGAGTTAAGTTTCTACTTTGGTTCCTTTTTGTGTACGCAACCTTATTCCTTAGGGTGCCTTTTTTTTTTTTGTATGCATTTTCTTCAATCCTTGACTTCTTGGACAAGTAGTTTTACTTCTTTAGGTTTTTGCCTTGTAAATGGTCTAAAACTAATACTAAACTAATAATAATTAATACTAAATACATCATAGAAATTACTGTCATCAAGGTATTTGTTTAAGTGCATGCAGACAGGTACTCAAGCACTAAGGATCACAAAGGCTGGCAACAGCCAACTAAAGACAACATTTCTCACAGGAAAACTCCTAGGGAAGATGATGGGAGATGAAACAAATTGTCAAAGAGAGAGTTGCAACAGAAAGCCAATGGTCAGGAGGATCATTTGACCCAAGCTTCCGGAAATACAAGAAGTAAGAAAGATAGGGCTGTTTACAGCAATGGTTCGGAAACACAGGAGCCATTGGCGAAGATGACAAGAGAGGAGAAAAGCCATCAGGGATGAACTACTACAATCAGGAGAACCAATCTGCAAGTCACCTCAGAAGAACAACTTCTTCCTTGAGAAGAAAGCATAAAAAAAGAGAGACATGCATAAATATAAGTTTGGGGTGAAATCACTACGTTCTATGAAACTGCACCGGTAGTCGCCAACCGAATAGTTAAGGGTATGGTGAAACAGACCTGGTCTTACCCAGATTGTAATCAATATGAAAGAAGATGGTCTGTGCTTCAAGCTGGAACGAAGAAGCACAATAGAGAAACATGTGAACCTATCCTCTGTAATGGAGGAAATGCCTCAAGCTAATGCGAGGCTAAACAAGCGTTGCTTGGGAGGCAACCCAAGGTACAATTTACTGTTTTATTTTGATTTTCCGCATTTTAGTTTTTAAATTTTAATTTAGAAAAAATAAAAGTACCATACTTTTTCAAGAAAGACCTAGAAAAATAATTTTTGAGAAAAAAGGTTGAAAAATCAAATTTTTAGCAAAAACAGGTAGTCCATCGCAGCACGATGCATCCTATCGTGCTACGATGAACAAACGTTCATTTTTTTAAAATAAAACGGTATTCCATCGTAGTACGATGCATCACATCATGCTACGATGTGAACGGACAGATTTTTGAATTTCAACAACAAACCATCGTAGCACGATGGATCGTATCGTGCTACGATGAGGAACGTTGCCTATATATACATGTAAGGATTTTCACTTTTTACATCAAAATTTCACGCCGTTACTCTGCCCAAATTTAGCCAGAGCCTCATATACGTCCAAAACTCACAGAAAACTCCAAAAACCTCCTTTTTCTTCTTCATCTACACTTTCTAAACCTTCCATTAACCAAATTTAACCACAAAAAACCAAACTTTTTATAAAAATCCTACCTTTTTCATGGCACCAAAACGATCCAAACCATCAGGAGCCGCTTCACAGTCCGCCCCTCCTCGCTTTCTTAATAGCCTGACTAAGAAGCATTATGACACCGTCCAGGAGAAGGGGTTGGTACAGGAGATAGTCATTGATATCCCCGCTTTCGACCCACTTCCACGGGTTCGGGAGATTCTTTTGGGATACAGTTGGATGCCCTTCAACAACATGTTGGGGGAGTGCAACATTACTATTGTGGAGGAGTTTTACGCCAGTTTTACCCCGGTCGATATTGATGCTACTTTTGGATTCCATCCTGAGGGTCAGTGATGACTTCACGTCATTACTGTGTTCTAACCACATTTCATGGCATGTTTAAGTAGTATTTTATATGTTTTTATACAAGAAATAAAGAGAAAAAGAATCGTTACAAGATTGCTTGAAGCACAAGAAAGAAAAAAAAAAGAAAGTTGAAGAAAATCAGCACAATTTGCATCATGACATATGCCCGGTATTTTGACCATATCTAGAGTTTCGTAACTCGGAATGAGGTGGGGTTTGCGGCAAATGAATGCTAAGATCAAGAGCTACAACTTTCATGCAGAAAAGAAATTCATTTGCTTCTGTCTGTGGCGCGCGGCGCGGCCCAATTGGCGCGCGGCGCAAGCCCGTAACCCTAAGCCTATATATTTAGTTTTTCTCCTCATTCTTGGACAGTTCGTGACGGCGAGAAAAAGATAACTTTTGAGAGCAAGTCCAGAGTCAAGTGTTCCTTATTTTGTTATGAATTCTTATACTCTATTTTATGTTATTCCTTTAATTATGAGTAACTAAATTTCTAGATTGGATCCTAGGGGATCCTAATTGCTATTGTTCTTGAACCATGTATTTCATATGATGTGCTAATCAATTTACGAAGTTAGTTTCAGTCAATTATCTTTTGTTCTTAATGCTTTATACAAAGTAGCTAATTGTATGATGATTATAATTGTTTGTTTACTAAGACATTAGAGGCAAATCAATTGACCTAGGGATAGTTGTTCAATTAACTTTCACTTTAGACATATCGGTTTGTTAATTGAGAATTCAAAGATTAAAGGGCAAAAACCTCAATTGATTATAGGTCATCCTAAGACATTAGGGATTGATAATCAATTGAGAGGATTATGTACCAAGACATTGGACATAATTATTTAATTTAATCGAATCGTGGAACTAAGTTTGTAAGTTGCTAGCATGCATGGAATACCAAGACAATAGTAATTGAGTGAACCGAAAAGATCCAATCGCTTTCTCTCTTGACTTAAGAACCCTAATTTTGCCGTTAATTCTCAAAGAAATTGAAATTCCAAACTATTCCCCCCTATATAATTAATTGCAGTTTTTACTCGCGCATGGTCCCGATTACCGTAATTGAGTCACAACAATCTCTGTGGAACGATAAATTTTATACTTACTTTGACACTTCGTCAGTCAGTGCGGAGTTCGTACGAGGCGTGCCTCTTGGAGAGCAGGGGCCATAGCAGACGCCGAGTACAACAATATCAGAGCAGCCCTGGCTATGCCGGGCAAGGATTAGCGCTACTCCAGGCAGGGAGCGCGTCAGAGACTTCAGGCTATGGAGATGTTGCCTTTGGCAAAGTTGTGATCCAGATGGTGGATCCACAACTTTGAGGCATGCTCCAACTAGACAGAGATCATCACGGCGAGATGTTTAGCCGTTTACAGCATTCTGATGGGAGAGCCCATCCAGGTTGGGAGTGTGATTGCGCAGAGTATCATGCGTATGATCACTTCCTCTGACACCACCATCGGCCACCCATTTGTCATCACCCACCTTTGTTACCTAGTTGGGGTACCAGAGGAGGATGATGACAACATCATCGGTCCGCAGGAGCAACTAGGAGAGAGATTCCTTGCACGGGCCCAGCGGGATCTAGCTAGAGCCCAGCAGGGGCAGCAGCAGCCACAACAGCAGGTACCACAACCACACCCCAGCAGCACCAGTTCTCAAATTATGAGCTGGGGATGGCGGCCATACAGTATGATCATCACGTCCTGATGGATTGGGGGTTACCCAGATACTGCCCCCAGATGATGGACGCTGTTCAGAGGTACAGAGCACAACATCTTCTGCCTTCCTACCGCCAGTAGTATCCGGAGCAGCCGGATTTGATAGGGCATTTCACTAGGCAGAGCCAGAACTTGCTGCAGCATCAGCAGCATGTTCAGGACATGTGGGATCAGAGAGGTATTGAGCAAATGGCAGCCGAGCTGGAGGAGTAGCTGGCCAGTGACGACGAGGGTGAGCACTAGATCCGCATATTTTTAGTCTTTCTTATTATTATTCTTGTACTTTTATTTCATGTACTTTTCTTTTTATTTATGAACTAATGTACTTTTGAATTTCCTGTTGTATCATTTCATCTATTAACCCTTTTTCAAACTTAAAAAAAATTAAATAACTGTTTGCTGTTTATTATCTAGTGCATGACTAACTGTTATAGGTAAGGTTGCGGCAAAGTAAGTTATGGATTTTGATGATCCGAATTTCACACCTTCACACAAAAACCAAAGGTGATTGCTCCGAAGTGCGAAGTTCGGGAGACAGCGAGACGAGTGATGAAGCTGATGACTGTGAGACAAATGTTCAACTTTCAGATACCTAAGCCATGTGAGGATTTGAGTCAAATATTTCCAAACGGTATTACCACTTTCTTTCAATCTACTATGAGAGTACCGTGCACTTGTTTATTTTCTAGAACTTGCTCTAATTCTCTGCTGACTGATTAATTTGATTTATATGCATTGAGGCAATTGTTTGTTATAACCCAGAGCCTTTTCAAGGCACCCTTTATGATATTATTATCCTTTGCTAGCTAATTTTGAGCCGTAAAAAATAATTATCCCTTTTGTTTCGGTGACAAACCACATTACAAGCCTATAGACCAGAAAAACAATGAAATTACCCTCCTTGGAGTTAAGGTAATAGTTCTCAGAGTCTTGGCAACAACAAAGTTTGGGGTTGCTCATGGAACTAGCAACATCTAAATTTGAGGTGGGTATACGGAGAACTATCACTACAAAAAGAAAAAAAGAAAAAACTACTTTATGTCCTATAAATAGGACATTTGTTATAATGTAATACACACATATGAATGAAGCAATACAATGTTCTTATCTCTTCTATCTATACTCTCTAGCACTTCTAGTTTATTTCTAACAACTACTTTTTTTTGTCCTTTTCATCCGTAAAACAGTTTAAATGACATTTTTTGGAGCAATTTTTTTTTAATCAGAGTCATGATCTATTTTTTTTTACACAAATAAAGATTTATTTTGATCCCTAACAAATTTGAAATTTCTAACGAACCAATTTAGTCACCACAAACAAAATAAACTTAAATTAATCCCTCACATTATATATCCGCATTAAATATCAACGATTAATTTGAATTTTTTTTTTCTTGTGAACTGAATTATTTTGTCAAAAAATTATAAGGAAGCAAAATGAATCTTCACTATTATTTTTAATAAAAACTCTTTTGGAAATATTTTTATTTCACATTTTTTCTCTTTTAAAACCCACCAGTGTTCCCATCACCATGTCACACACACACACTCCCTTCTTTTTAACAAGAACGAATGTCTTCTTTTTTTTTTTTTTATGGTACAAAGAACGAAGGTCTTCTTCTTGCTTGTAACCACACTCCTCAGATCTACATCACCTTTTGTAACCATTTCCGGTCACCATTCCACTGGATCTTACAAACTCTCACCAGATTCACACTCCTCGTTATATCTCTACAAAATTAGATCACCTATTGTCTAGTCAACCACCATGGCAGCGCCGTTGATAACTTTCCGATCAGATCCATACGTCGGTTTCTGGTCCGTTTGTTGTTATGAGAATATTTCTCCACATTGATCACATTGTAAGTCTTTGCAAAAAAGAAACACGGTGTGGTCATGTGGAGAAATATTATTATACCAACATTTTCATATAAACATATTTTCAACTCAATAAGATCATGACAAATAATCACGAGATTAATTTTTACCACTATGATGAAATAGGCTGAGAATATTGGTACATATATAATTCTCAATGAGTTTACACATTGATTTTATTTTTTCATCTTCAATTTCTAATTTCATATGTATTAATGGGATCTAAATCTTGTACAGACCGAGTGCATTCACACATTTTTTACTGTCCGATTTTGGTTTAATGGATTTGGATTCACTGTAGTTGGAATTTTTTATTATTCGAAAGAGGTTGAACGAATCGTTGCATCATGGCTATAAATAATCAAAATATAAATAATCAATTAAGATCGCATAGTGTAGTCATTTTAGAGAGTCTATGTTCCCATATAATTTTGGGTTTGGAATGTAGGAATAACGACTGTGACTGTGTCACGTCATGTTCGTTGTATTTTGCAGAGAATTCCAATCAAATGCATCCTCGATCACAGTTGTGTTGTGGTTTTGGCTGCATCAACCACTGGTATATCAATGCTGCCAAGATCACAAACACATGGCTTCACCGGAAATCATGATAATAATGTACAATCTTTATCTAGTATTAGAAAATCATTCACACCAATGAAGCCTTTGCACATTTTATCCCTTCTATTCAACCATCCCTTATGCTCTTGATTGAGTGGATGATCAATAAATTAATTAAAAGAAACAATTTTATTGAGAGAAATAAAAAAATGAATGGGTGGTTAAGATGATGACAATATCCCTTCTATTCAACCATTAGGAGATAATGAACCGGAAAGGATCAAGATCTATTATTTATAATTAAAAGTTGAATTTGATGTTTTTTCTATATTCTAAACTAACCGATTTGGTTCTCTAAACTAGTCGAGTCACCAGTTTTGGCTTAGAACCACCTCTTTTGAGTAAAAATTTTCTTGGTTGCAATCTCTTTCATAAGTGTCATCACATAATCAAGCGATGGGTGGAATTAATCTTGCGAAGCATAACTTCTTAAATATTGAATTGAAGATATTTATGGGAACCATGGTATTGAACTAAGAATTGATGATCGAGTAAAAATTATTAAGAATTGATATATAATATTTATTTAACAAAAACATGTCAACGTATAGTTTGGGCTCCCTCAACCTTCTTATAGTACGTGACTACGTGGTCGATCTTATTATTAGCTGATATTTTTCTTATGGTTCGTTTGGTTCAAAAGAAAGAAAATGGGAAGAAAAATAATTATACAAATCAATGAATAAATTTATATTAACGTTAGTTCAAATTTTCTTTTCTCTCACTTTTTTTTTTTTGTAAACACAAAATCTTTTTTTGTCTTTTTCTCATGTAATAAAAAAAAAATGTAAAAACACTGTAAACTACTTCCTTCTTCTAATGTCATCCGAGGAGAGAAAAAATATTAATAAAAAAAAAGTTGTATTTTTTTCAAATTTGTCCAAAAAGTAGACAAAAGTTTAAAATTGGTAGTCAAAAGAATTTAAATAGAGAAGATTTATTAAAAATTATTAAAATAGCAATTCATTATAAGTTTAATTTTAATATAATATTTTTAAAAACTTTGTCAACCATTGAATAGTTAATTATTCATTAGTCAAAAACAGTTACTATTAAATTAATAGTGCATTATTTATTTATTTTTGGTACAAAATTAATAGTGCATTACACTCCGTATAAATTAGTCACGAGTCAAAATAAAATAAAATTAGTCAATGACTCATAAAAGTATTTCAATTAATACTTAAAATTACCATATAATTCATTGTAATTTTTTCAAAATATTAATTAAATAAACACATTATAAGATTGAGTCAAATATTTTTTGAGTCGTTAACAAATTTTACCTTGTATTTTTAAACTAATTTTAACATTGACATTTTATATTGCAAACTTTTGTTTTGTTCTGGAAAATATTAAAGCTAGGGTAATATGTTCACCTTAAAAAGTCAAATGCAACTAAACAATGATTTTTTCACAGCTCATGACACAATCGTTGACAATAACAATTTAGACCAGTTCATAAACAGGTTTAACACCCTCCAGTATTATAAAAAACTTGATAAGAAAAAAATATTTTAAAAATAAAATAAGACTAATCTGACAAATTTCAATTGAATTAGTCGGTTTGATTTTTAAAATACTACTAGCTCTTGTCATTAATATAGAAAAATATTTACATTACATTTTAGATATATTAAAAAGTTATAATATGTAATTCATAATATAAATTAGATACATTCAAGTTTTAATGTATCTAAAAAACATTTTTTATATTTAGGACCATATAAGTATTTTATAAGATCTCAATATATATGTGGTCCCACGTATCCATTTGTTACACCTTCTGTATAACATGGACCCAACAAATCTTCTTGTTCTTTCATCTCAGCACTTGAAAGAATGTACAAACAATTTCAACCAAAGTAATCTCATTGCGTTGACACAGTTTGGAAGATTGTTTAGAGGTAATTTTCAAGGTCAACAAGTATTAGTGAAGGTATTGGATGATGAAAAATTGAAGCACATAAGTTCCAAATATAATGATGAGTATTTGATTATCAAAGTAAGTTCTTGATCTATCTAAATTTCTCTCTTTGACTTTTTTTTTTCTTTTTTCTTCTTTTTTTCAACTCTAATTTGATTTTGTTTTTTAGGAGGAAATAAAGTTTTGGACAAATCAAAATTTGAAAGGTTGTCCTAACTTGACTACCTTCATTGGTTATACTTGTGAGAGAGATATGAAAGGGATTGTGTATGATATTAATCCCCTTGATACTTTGGACAATGTAATCAAGAAAGGTATTGTTTTTAAATTTTTTTCTTTATTTTAGATTTTTTATCTATCATATGTTGATCTTTTCAAATGTTATTATATACTTCTCTACATAATTTGCTTTAATTTTGTACATAAGTTTTTTTTTTTCAGCAACCCAATTTATGGAATAATTACAATAAATTTTGTTTTTGGTACTTATTATATTTTATGTGGTTATTTTATTGTTGATACTAGATGGAATGAATTGGGTTCAGAGAATAAATGTAATTCATGAGGTTGCTAAGCTCTTGAAGTTCATTCATGATCAAGAGAAACAAAACATGGTGTTGAATATTAGTGCATCTCATATACTTCTTGATAAGGTTAGCACATTACCATGGCAATCATGCTCTTCTTTGATCATGTAATATTTTTATATTTGTTACATTAATTTTTATTTCTAGTAACACTAGCTGGGTTCTGGAATTCAAAATGAACACTCATTTTATTTATGTAGGATTTGTAGAATATTAGATAAATAAGTAGATAGATTTTGTTTTTTCTTTTCTGATAAACAAGTGGATAGATTTGTTAACTGTTTTATTGTGTTCATGAGGTGTTGATAATAGTCTAATCTTGTAATTTCAATGAACAAAATTTAAATCTCTTATTATTAAATTGTCATTACGAAACTTTATCAAATAATAATTCTCCCTTCCTTAATTAAATTGTACAGTCGATGTAGTAACTGATAGTGACCATTCGATTAAATATGGAGGACTGAGATCAAATATCATATTAAATTGTTATATTTAAACTACTTTTTTTTTTGGTACATATATTTAAACTACTTTAATCATAGTGATCAAATTTTAAATCAAAAATCAAAGTTGTGTTTGCATACTTGATATGGTAGTGTTTTTGAACTATAGATTATTGGATCATTTTTAATTATTGAATACAATTTTTGCAGGATTTAAAGCCAAAATTATTTGACTTGCTTTTGCTTAGTGAAGTGAAAATGCTGAAGGAACAATCAACAATGTCAACTAGCTACATTGATCCTTATTTTTCTCTAAGGGGTAATTCTTTTAAATACATTGAACATAACTATGATATTAAAACATTACATTATGTTTTCTTAAATCATAAAAAACACTATGCCTTTGTACCAACAAAGATAGTGCATTAGTGCATAATTATGTATAGTGCTCATACCACATGTAACACGATACATGATCTGTGTTATATGTAGTATGAGCACTAACACAAATACACACATGTAACACGATACTAATACTTTAACACAAATTCAAATAACGTGTCAGTTTCGTGTTAGAATCATACACCAAAGTCCAAACACCTCTGATACTACGTAACTTTGAAATCAGTGCACATATTTATAATACAATAATAATATTTTTCCTTATAATGGCAGGTGGTGAATGGAATAGAAGCTGTGAAGTGTATTCATTTGGCATACTCTTGCTTGAACTAATAACAAAGAGAATTTCAAACATTGGGAACAAAGAACAATATACAAGCTTAAATATGGATAGTCTAATACATATTTGGGCTAAGAAAGAGTTCAAGCCAAATTGTTCTCTTGTTCATAAACATTTACAAGAAGATTGGCTTTATTGTTCTGAAGATGGTGTTGCAATGACTCTATTGGCTTTGCAATGCATAGAATATTTTCCAGCAAATCGTCCTTCAATGATGGATGTGTTGCAAAATGTAGAAAATCTTTCAATGTTACAACATTTATCTGATGCTAGATCAACTAAAAGGGAAAAGAAATTCTTTTTATCTTGATGTAAATTTAGCTTTCATAAGCTAAATATTTGAAGTAAAATAACTTTTCCTTCCTTCGTTAGTATTAGATTAGAGTAGAAGAATGACATGGAATTGGTTTGTGAAGCATTGTTATTATTAAAGTATTGGTTGATTTCTTTAATGAGGAAATTTCTAGGAAAATTAATTTCATTCTATTTACTGGATAACATTTTTTGGCTAAATTGCACTTTGTCCCTTTAAGTTTTACAATCTGACGATTTTGACACTTTAAGTTTGGAAAAGTGAACTCTCGAGTTTTAAAATGACATTTTTGCTCTCCCCCACTGTCCACCAGCATACTTCAACACCAAGTGCAGTACTAAACTCCCTCAACCGCCTAATCCCCAACCCTTCGTACTCTTTGCGCATGCATATAGTGTTCCAGCTAATCCAAGAGGTTTTCCTAAAATCCTCATTCCCACCCTAAAAAAATTTATTCAAGAGAGAATCATAGAAGAGATAGTGCCCGAGGGAGCTTTGAAGGAAAGAGCAAAGATATGCATGAAGGTCAATACAAACTTGAGGTGAACTAGACGACCACCGAAAGAAAGAACACCAGATGATCGATCACAAGATGAAATACAGATGCGTTTTCGATGTATGTGCCACATGAGCTATGACATATGACCTCGTAAAAATGAGAGCCTCAAAAAAATTTATAGGGTAGTAGTATTAATAAATGAAGTGTATAAAGTGAGGGATAAAGATTGTCTTGTTTATCAATTTTTTTTATATTAGTAAAAAAAATGATTAATTTTTAGTGTTATTGATGTTATTTGTAAATTAAATTGATGACAATTCTTTTGAATTTTTGTTGCGCTTCTTTTATTAGATCCTATTTTTAATAATCCTACCAAACCTTCAAAAACCTATTATTAATAATTCCATAAGACCTTCAAAAAGTCAAAGACGCCCCTAATTAAATATTATGATTTCACAAGATGAAACCGGATTTAAAAAAGAAAGAACACAAGAATGCACTAAAAACTAATGAAAGGCAGTCTTCAATAAAACTAATTAAAGGCCGCAGCCACCACAAACATACAAGAACCAATAAATAAGACTAGATACATACATGAGGTAATAAACTACTTAGTGCCAAATAATTAATTGGTCTCTTAAGCGTATCACATTTTTTTTTATCTTCTAATCCTAGCCGTCACTATTTTTTTTTTCTTCTTCTTAGTCTATCGAAGATGGGTGATTTTGGATCAATTTTGGCCTAAAATCATCCCTCAAAATTGTTTTTCTTTCTCGTTATAATAAATAAGTGTGATTTTCACATATTTGTTTGTTTTGATTTTTCGTCTTCGTACGGTGTATTTGTTTGTCCCGTGCGGTGTATTTATTTTCCCGTCTTTGTGCGGCGTTCATTTGTTTCAGGTTGAAGGAGTAGATCTGATCTAGTGCAGATCCAATCAATGTCGACTTTTGTGTCATCAACGCTATAGATCCGGAGGCATCGATATTCCGGACACTTCAATATAGTCATATTTGTAGGCATATGTAATTTGCCGTTTTATGCGATTAACATGGATACTTTGAGTTTGTTTGCAGATTTATCCTTTTTGTTTTTTGCTATTATGAATTTGTATTACATCGATATACTCTATGTTATTTGAATGAATGAATACCGTTTATTTTGTCAAAAAAAAACTACTTAGTGCCAAAAACAACTCCTTTATATTAACAATGTTTAATAAAAACATTTATTAACCGAACCCCTTTACAAAAAAGATAAAACAAATAAATAAGAAACAAAATACATTGATGCACAAAAAAAATAATTAAAATTCATCAAGAATCAAAATATTTGTTATTCTTTTTTTCTGATCAGTATGATATATACACATCAATCTTCATGGATCATTCCTTTTATATATACAACATAGATGTTTTTAGTCTTTGAGAAGTGATATAATACGATCGACTCCACGTGAAATTCATTCAAATTAAAAATTATGTAATTATGAAATTGTTATTTTAGCACAAGATAATAGAATCACTTTTTGTTTCCAAAATTACACACACTAAAAGTTTTGGAATGAGACATACTCTTTAAACAAAAAGGCTTAAAATCTACCTTCAACTAGGTCAATTTTGATTTGAATAAGTGGTGTTATTGCTTCCAATGGTTGAATCCTTAGTGTTGAATATTGAAACCGTATTAAACTTGCGATTGCGAAAATCACAAGTTAACTTCGCCATCTTTTCTCTAATCCGACACACCAAAATTTTAAGCGAGTGACGAGCAATTATTATTGGTATGGATCCCCATATGAAAAGCACAACCCACAAAAGTTGCCATGGTAACAAGATTGAGAGAAGCGAAGCCGATGAAAGTATTCCAAAGAAGAGAAGGGCAAAGTTAAGAATTTCATCTCGGTGGTCACCGCAAGTCTTTGTATAGATCTTGATTCCGATTAGCGAGCAGTAGATGCAGATTGATGTCAAGAAGGTTTGCATGTGAATTTTGTGAGCATCAAGAGGTGATTCTTTCTTGTTTTGATACTCAAATTGCAACATACCAATTAGTATTGCATCAAGAAACACAAAGATGGCATGGAGTGGGATTGAAGGGATGAAGTCTTGATCCTTCAAAGTAGTTGGTAATCTACAAATTAATTAAGTCCAATTAGATATATAAAACATATTCCCCACTCTCAACTTCTACAAGTTAGGGCTTTTGCTCTACTTTTAAACAAAATAATAAAAAAAATTGTTAGAAATTTGACCCGATTAAAATAAATAAAAGATGGTAGTTAAATAAAAGAATAAAAAAAATGAAAAAATACAAGAATCAAAGCATGCATACCACTACTGTTTTGTAACAAAAAAAAATACCACTACCGTTTAATTGATATGATATGTGATAATAATAATTCTTTTAGCTAGTCTTATTTAACTATTTTGGGTAAAGTGAAGAATCATATAAAAATAGGGTTTTGGTATACTAGTGTATGAAATTGATTAAAATAAAGAAGAGAGAGATAATAAGAAAATAATACTAAATAATTAATATTAAAATTCTACAAATCATATGGAAGATTAATTCACACCTTGCTTGATGATTATAATATTTCACACGGGATAAGCAGTTCACCAACTTCAATTTTCTTTGGTTTACTCTCAATATTGCCATTTTAAGTCTTCTTTTTTTATTTCTGCATATTGCATCACCAGCTTCTTCCAAATCCATTTCAATAATACGATTATGTCACTCAACATTGAAGAACAATAATATATTAATATAGCTAGATAGAGAACCTATATATATATATATATATTTGAGATATAACTATATGGTGCTCACCGTCTACTTCTCTATTCTCTATTCTTTTTTAAATTGTCGTTTTAAGATTATCTACATGTATCAAAAACACTAAAAAAGCATTGTATATTACTTTTTATGGATTGAATTATTTATCTTTATGTATGTTAAGAAGTCCCAGATCACTTGCGTGAAAGTCTGAATATGCGTTTATAAACTAAAGACAATCTTCACCTTACAAGCTGGTTTTGTGATGATGAGTTATGCTCAAAATACAATTTTAATATGGTATCAGAGCCTCTCCACGATTTGTTGGGCCACCTGCTAACGGATTTCCGATCAGGTCATCCATCATTTATATCCGCGCACCAAGCCTAATATTGCTGGGCGCGAGGGGATGTGTTAAGAAGTCTCACATCGCTTGCGTGAAGGCCTGAATATGTGTTTATATAAACTAGAGGCAATCTTTATCTTACAAATCGGTTTTGTGAGGATGAGTTGGGCTCAAAACTCAATTATAAGATTGTATACAAATTAATACTCTTAATCATTTATTTTGCTTCACTTATATCACTCTAAATAAATATTTATTGAGACATATATATTTGTTAAATATGTTTGGATTCCAAAACCGAAAGCTAATTTATAGGATGAGACTGTCCTCACGTATTTATGCATTCAACAGTCAGAGAACCTAAGGAATATGAGACTTCAAACAAACTTCAAAAATATTGATATAAATATTATCATTGTATATATTTGAACTAGAAAATGATAAATAGATATAGACAATTTTATTACAAAAGAGAAAGATAAAATGAAATAAGCATCATGTATAATATTAATAGATTATATGTTGTTCTCTGCCCTTGCATACTTTTTTCTTTTACAAAGACCCCTCATATACTTATAGTTATTATAAACACACATATAAAAAAATTTAACAATAAATTTATAAATTTTAGTTCGACTAACAATATCAAAATTATCAAGTAAGACATTTTTTTTATTCAAATTTGAAGTTAAAATTTTATGGTTGTGTTAATAAGTTTTAGTAATATTTGTTGATAATTTTAGTAATGTGCACTACTTCATATATATGTAAAGAAAAAGATAGTAAGATGATGTTTGAATTGCACTATCTCCATGTCAATATTTTTGACCATTAATGAATAATGCAATGTTGACCATTAATGAATAATGCAAGCAGGTACCGTCCTAAAGTAACCAAGCAGGACCCACTACGAAGCTTTGGCCAAAATTTCCTAGAATCGCAGGATTGGTTTTAATTTGCTTAGTGGGAAAGTGTTTCTCGGAAATCCCTTAATAGGACAAAACTCAAAAACATATAGCATATTCATTTGCTATTAGTGAAGGGTATGAAAAATGCTCTTTAGCCCCTTATTTGCTACTTAGGCTCCTTCGTGTTGACGAAATTGCCTTGAAAATAGGTTTTGGAGCATAAATTTCAAAACTAATTAGTTTTGTAACCTATATTCCAAAATACACTAATATGATTTTGGCTGAAGGAAAAAATATTTCGTATTGAGTTATGAAATAGTTGGTGAGTACAAAGAAATGAAAACAAAGTTAAAGAAATAAGACACAACAGCGAGGAAATGTCGGTGTCCGTTTTCGATTCATAATTTCCGAAGTGTTATTTAAAAAAAAAAAAAAACAACTCAATTTGGATGTTAAACTCCGAAGTAAAAATAATTTTTTTAAAAAAAATACTTTGGATAGTAAGTTCCGAAGCGTAAAAAAATTTCAAAAATAAAACACAATTCAATTTGTAAGTTCTAAATTCAACTTGTATAGTTATTTTGATCAAAAATAATACATATAAGTGTATTTTGGAACATAGGTTCCAAAATTAATTAATTTTGGAATTTAAGCTCCAAAACTTGTCTTGAGGGTATTTTCGTCAACACGGGGGGTCTGAATAGCAAATAAGGGGGCCTAAATAGCATTTTTCGAAGGGTATTGGCATATATACACATACGATTGGATTTGTTATTAGAATGACCAGGGCCGGCCCAATAAGGGGTGCAACAAGGCCTGTTGCATCGGGCCTCAAAAATTGAAAGGCCTCAAAAAAAAATTATCGGGTAGTAGTATTAGTAAAATAGGAGGTGTAAAAATAGTAATTCTGCACAATATTAAGCAGCCCAGGCCCAATTCTGCACAATAGTAATTCTGCATAATATTAAGCAGCCCAGACACAATATTCTGCACGGGGTGTAAAAATAGTTAGAAGGTATTAATTTGTTGTTATTGATAGAATATCAATTCTTTTTATGTTTTTTTTTTTTGGTGCAAGAATCCTTTTTATGTTAATTATAAGGATAATTATATTTTATGTTATTTGCAATTTAAAATCGATAAGTTTTTTTATTTAAAAAAATTATTAAGAGGTCATTTTTTAAAATTTGTACACGGCCTCTTAAAACTCAGGACCGGTTCTGAGAATGACAAGGAATTGGCATGTGAAGCATATTAATTCGAATGTTTTGTGTGAATTTTTTGTTCATTTTAAATATTAGAATGACAAGGATTTTGCTAGCACGCCATCCCCTCTAAAGCTCAATATATTTTGGCGAGTGTTTTTTTTGGTAAAATTGTTCAGGATATGAAAGATAGTTTTAACATAATCACAAGGTAAAAAAACTGTTTTTGGGTGTTTGAAAGCGGAACATACTCAAGACTTTTTCCTCGCTATTTCCATTGAGGGGTTAGGTCAACATATGTCCTCGGTTGAGTATCATACCATCTTTAAGTATCGCCTCATGATTCTGTTATTTTCTAAGGATGAGGTTTGCGCTGTTTGTCGTAAAGCGTGCCTTGATACTTTTAGGGAGCATGCTGCTCATTTTAGAGAGCTTCCAGGTTTCAAATACAGACATGACCTAGTCAGAGATGTGTTTTTGGATATTATTAGGGGTGCAGGAACCTTTGTGAAGAAAGAAGCATCAGTGAACTTCTTGACAGACCCACAAGAAGGGAGATCAACACTTCGGCCTGCGGATGTTCTGGTATATAGTTGGATATGAGGAAAACATGCTTGTGTAGATTTGACTGAAGTTTCCCCACTTGTTAGACTAGAGGTTGGAGATTTACAGTAGGGCGAGTAGCCCTCAAAGCTGCTTCAAACCAAATGGTCAAACATGAGAAAGCGTGCTTTGACAATCAACACATTTTTATCCTGTTTGCTTTTGATACTTTTGCCTTTCTAGCACCATTATATCTTCTAAAAAGAATTCAAAGGGTCATGCATAGTAATATTGTGTCGCCTAAGTCTAGAAATGTAATTTTTTCAGAAATTGGATTTTGGTATACAGAAAAGTTTAACGATACAGCTTATTGTCCGTTTACCTTTTATTCAAGTGTAATTATATATATATATATATATATATATATATATATATATATATATATATATATATATATATATATAATGAGAGTATTTGAATATCTAATAACATACTCAAATTACGGGTGTTCTTCGGTCTGTTTTGAACAAAATTTTGTTATTCAATCCAATTGAATTTTCTTTTTGTCTATTGGCCTAGTGGATAGATTTATACACTATAAGGGTGAAGAAATACGAAATTCGGGATTCAAAATTGTAGCAATATATTTTCATGTTTTAAAATATAAATTCTACAAAAAAATTATAAATTCTAAACCTGGTTTAAAAATATTATAAATATCAGAGGTTTTGTTTTCTTGAAACACTAAAGTTGATGCATCACTATTTTAATTAGATAATGGAGTTAGAATAGAGAAATTCTTATGTAAACACTTTCATCTAGTGATTAATAATTTGACACAGCTGGGATGAGTAATTTATGAAATTTAAATTTCTATAAGCATAATTCAATTGGTAAAACATTGTATGAAATACGCAGAATCAGAGTTCAAAGTGAATTTTCAACTATTATATTTGACAAATTACTTTTTATCAGATTTAACTTAAGAGTTAGAATGATCTGTATTACCACAAAATTCTTGTTACCAAACTAATAGGTAACTCTAGACAAAATTTATCTAATTAAAAATATAAATTTTTTAAATATAAAATCGGTGAGCATCGATCGGATTCGGATCAAAAATTGTCAAACCAATAAAAAATGTGGCCTCTTAATTTTATCCAATTTCGACCGTCTACATCTTTGGTTTGTTCGGGTGTTGAGTCATATGGATGACGGATATGATCGGTCGATTTTAACGGATTAGATTGAAACTTTGTTGTTAAATCTAAAACTTGGATAAAAAATTATTATTCTTCATCGAATAGTTCAATATTTCGAACACGCTGCGCTGCAACAAAGGATACAATAAAAATGATGAAATACAGTTACTTTGTTTCAAAATTATAAATCCAATGACAATAATAGATAGTAGATGATAAGTAAAAATTAAGATAAATCTAGAATATTATCTTTCACATTTCTTCTATTAACATATTACAAGCATAAGATTGTAAAATATAATATTTTTCTCCTCTATCAAAGATGAATAAAATTAACAAAGCGAAGAGTATAAGAGATTAAGAGAGAAGAGATGTTCGAAACTGAAAAAATAAATTGTTCAGTCGGTTACGATTATGAAGAGATGAATTTTTAGAGATCCACACTCGTCCATATACAACTATTCATGATTGATTTTTTACAATTGTTGACCTAAGACCTGACCTGCATCCGCCCAAGTACTTCTATATATTAACAGTTATGTCAATTTTGAAGCACATAAGTTCCAAATATAATGATGAGTAATTTTCCTAGTGAGCTTATTTTCTTTTTTTTTTTTTTTTTGATGAAAGGAAGGGCAAAAGCCCAAACAAAAAAACTACATAATAACTAGTCTTGGAACCGAAGTTCCCAAAGCATCATTGCTTACAAGTTTACGAATTTGATAAGGACAAAATTCGTAAAAAATCAAATCAGAACCCAAGTTACTTCCCATGTGAGCAAGAGCATCCGCACAAAAATTTCCTTCACGATAAGTATGACTAACTTGGACTTCCCAGTCAAGCTCCATAAGCCTCCAAATCCTATTATTTTCTTTTATTCAATCAACACTCTATAATTGACACCATAGAAAAATTATGTTTAAAATTTAAATAAAATTAATAATCAGGAATAAGTTGGTCCGCCTCTTAAAGGGCCGGTCCTTTTAAGATCCTTTTTTACAACTCTAGCCGCAATACATTATTGTTTGGATTTGGATATAACGATAAACATTACTTTTTATTGGTTTTAGTTCTTTTGACTGCGTTTATGGCTAATTGGTAGTTAATTAACTATCAATTAGCTACAAGCGCAATCATTTTTTATGGAAAGGACTAAAACTAACAAGATTTACGCATTTATTTAGAGATGTATTTGCAACAAAAACATACAAATACTAAAATCAAAATTTCATCAACATAGACAGACATAAATGATATTTAAATTTTTTTAAAATATAAATTATGCTAAAAAAAGTAAATTATAAAATCAATCAGGTTCGGAGTAGGTTCCGATGAAATGTTTTATTGAAAAAAAACAAAATCTACTGTAAAAAAAGAGTTTCTCCTTACAAAAAATAAATGCAATACTCCGAATCTCAAGTTCATGCGTAAGGATTTGCACAATTGAACAGCGAGTTTCAACGAAAAAGGTCACTTCTTATTTTCTTCACATCCGAATCTTTTACCTTTGAATTTGTTCCTTTTTGTTTCCCTCTTAATTTCATCGAATCGTTCGTTGTATATCACTGTTTTGTTAATCATTCCTTGTTTGTTTTCCTTATCTACTGTCGGTGTTAAGCTAGTTTTGTTTTGAAAGACCCTTGATTCAGCACTAATTATATCAAGATTAATATGCTAAATAATTAGAGTTTTAGCTTAAGTGAATAGTTGATTGTGTATATAATAGACACCCAAAAAAACTCCCTTTAAATTTTCTTAAGTAAATTGATTAATAGACCAAAGGGTATTATAAAAAAATTATTTTTTTAAATTTTATTTACATTGAATAATGATCTTAATGGTTGAAAAGTGATTATAAGTCTGTATGGACTGACATAACACAAAAATTGACACTAGGAGGATTTGAACCCGAGACCTAGAGAGGAGTACACTCTGAGCTCCCAACTCCCAAGTCTACGCCACCGGACAAACCCTTGTGGGTTGAAGTGTTTAAAATTTTAGTTAAGCTGGTTGCAAAGTGGTGATGAAATTGGTTGGTAACTGGGTTTGGAGGATACTCTGATAATTTCATTAATTTGATATTATGTTTATGTGTAGTAATCTAGTAGAGTGATTGGACTGATGATTACGCGTTCAGTCATTCCGCAAAGTTTTATCCTTTTAGATGGCCAGTTTTGTTTTGTTTGCTCTCATTTTATATGTCTTGGCTCGCATGTAGCTTCGACACTTTAGGAAGGTGGTGTACGAGTTTTCAACACTTATGTGATACTAGCACTTGTATGGCCAGTGTTGTCAATTGCAGAACGCGGAAAATAACAGTTTGTTGAAATTCCGCCGCATAACTGTGCTATATAATTGCTATTTTGACAATATTTTGTTCTAAATAGCTCATAGCAGAATAATAGCAATATGTTCAAAGTATGATGCACGGGTACTCCACTTGAGGAAGAGTACCGGTACCGGGTACATATCCGTACCTTAATTTATAACCATACACGTTCATTAGTTTTTTAAAAATTGTCGTACCCCGTACCAGTACCCGTATCGGATACCGGTACCGTACCCGCACCTAAGCAACACACTTCAAACTCTACTTCGTTACAGCTGTTATTTAACAACATTGCATATTGCACGTGTTAGACACCCAATTTCATCTTTTTTGGGCTCTGAACGGTGAGGACATATGGCTATGATACCTAGCTGATATTTTCGTTTTGGATCAACCTCAAAAGGGAAATGAATGATACCAAATTTTTTCAATGATGGTGGTCAATTATGAGGTGCAAGGAATTAGGTCTATTAGATCCTTTTTAACTTTTTGTTGGTACTTAGTAGATTGATTGGTTGAATGTGAAAGACATTGTTCAATCGTTCATCATCTTGTATTAGAATATAATTTTGTAAAGAAACTAGGTGGCCAAATTATATATCGATGTCTCTGTATTTGGTAATACTCATTATCATAGGATATATATAATACTTAAACTGTTCTTTTGATATGATGATGAGTATACTTAATTTTCAATATTGTCCGTGTCGTGGTGTCCTATATTTTGGACATTACTGGTGTCTAGGTGTCTGTATCATGTGTGTCTGAGTCTGTAAGAGATCTCTAGTCTACTGATTTTATTACAGAGTGATTTTACTGAATGTATTTATGTTTATTATAAACTCTAATTGAGGCCATTGCTAAATTCTTTTGTAATTACCTTGAATGATTGATAGTTTGAAATAAAAGGAGTAATAAAGTTTGAACGTTATAGAACTCAGGTTTGAAATATTCAAATGCAGATAACTGTAGCTACTGAAGTTCACTAATTGAGGGTCGGAATGTACTTAAAATATTGATTTTGTTTGCTTTTGACTCGAGAAATATATCCGAAGTTTTCCTCTATTTAGCTAATTAGATTGCCTTTCCAGCTTACTAAAATTCCTTAGAAACTAAATTGAAATCCAAAGAAATTATGCCAATCTAGTTTTGTAGTTCTTGCTGTGCTAACTAGTTTGATACTTCTGCTCACTGTTTTGGCATTCAAGCTGTCATTTGTTAAGAAATGAAGAAGCTATCTAGCTAATTTAGTAAACTAGTCAAGTAACATTGCATTATGAGACAGTGATGAGACACTACTGACATTATTAACGTAACTGTTTATGCTTAGTTCATCCAATTTATGCAAAAGACTTCTTTTTTTCTTTATTTGGCTTTGGAAATAGCACAACTCTTTAGAGCTTCACCACTTTGTATTTCTTTGTTACACTGCAATTTGCGCAACATTCTGATTTTCACCTTGCACCTTTTATATTTGAACTATAGTTTTCAGTCTGTCTCCTTTTTAAAGCGAAGCTGGAAATAGACTTGAATATTAGTTTTATTTTTCTAGGGAATATGCAGTGTAACTGAATTTTTCTCAATCTCATTTTTTAAGCACTTATAGTAGAGGTACTGTAATACATATTGTCCACCGTCTCTGGAATATGGGCATATTTGGATTGATTTATATATGCTTATCTATTGACATTAACACATGTGAAATTGGTTGGGAGAACTTATGGAAACAGTGTATGATATGTCCATAAGCTGTATTCAGCCTATTTCCACAAGCTCTCTAGGATAGCTCATAGAAACACTCTATAGCTTAAGTGAAAACATATTTACTTTATATTTTATCTTTTGTTATAGAAATAGTTTCTACATAACCACAAGCAGTTATACAATAAACGTATATGCTATAAATGCTTAATTAAGTTGTTTATCCAAACAGCAACTAACTCGTCTTTGTTTTTCATTTTTCTTTTTATAGTGATATACTTACTCAATCTCTGCTTAAAGTAGCATCCAAGAGGGTGATATATTTTTTATTTTTGGTGTTTAACATAGTTTGTGTTATAAAACATTTTATGTGTTTCTTGACTTCAGGTTGAAGAAAATAAAGAGCACCAAATCCTTTAAAGAATCTGCAGTCAAGAGTGAATAAAGAAATGGCATCGTCATTAACTCATGCCCATTACAAATTACATATATCTACTTTCACGAGGCCACGTCCTAGAAGTCAAGGATTATTGAAATCTGTAAAAACGTTCCAACTTCAACGATTCAATTTTCCAAGTATTCACATTAATCAATCCTTCATATGCCGCACAAATTTAACTCCATGGGAGCCATCGCCCGTTCCATATGCTCCTGCAGACAATCAAAGCGATAATTTTTTGCAGAGTACCGCCGATGTATTTGAAACCCTTGAATCTAGTAAAACAGTCGAGTCACCAGCAGCAAATGCTGAAGGACTTGTGGAGAAAAATTATCAACCAGGCCTGGAGCTTCAGTTTTTCAAGTGGCCCATGTGGCTTTTAGGCCCTTCCGTTCTCCTTGCAACCGGCATGGCCCCGACGTTATGGTTACCAATATCTTCAATCTTTCTTGGTTCCAATATAGCGAGCTTACTTTCCTTAATTGGACTTGATTGCATCTTTAACCTTGGTGCAACTCTTTTTCTCCTCATGGCCGATTCTTGTTCAAGACCTAAACATCCAACACAAGACATCAAGAGCAAAGCTCCCTTTAGTTACCAGTTCTGGAACATTGTTGCTACTCTTACCGGATTCGTCGTCCCGTTGTTATTGATGTTTGGATCTCAAAAGGGATTTCTCCAACCTCAACTACCGTTCATCTCATTTGCGGTTCTGCTAGGTCCTTATCTTCTGCTTTTGTCAGTACAGATTCTGACCGAGATGTTAACTTGGCATTGGCAATCACCGGTCTGGCTCGTTACCCCTATCATTTACGAGGCATACCGTGTCTTGCAGCTAATGAGGGGATTAAAACTCGGTGTGGAACTCACTGCACCGGCATGGATGATGCATACAATAAGGGGACTTGTTTGCTGGTGGGTGCTAATTCTTGGTCTGCAGCTCATGAGGGTTGCTTGGTTTGCTGGTTTAGCTGCTCGAGCACGTAAGGATCAATCATCTTCTTCTGATACTTCTGCTGCTATTGGTATTGCTGATTAGTGATTACTAATTAATACCATTTGTAAACAAATTCTGTAAGATACAGATTATAGCACAAGTACATATGGTTTAAAGTTAGTTATTATGGTTACTTTCTATCCCATCCATAGTCAAAAGTGATAGACTGATAGTGGCACACATTTAATAGCTATATAAACAAGTAATTAGATGCAAGCTAGAATTCTCTATTAACTAGCATTTATGCTTTGTTACTATTTGTTCCTGTTTAATCTTCGAATTGTGAAAAAAAATCGTTTATTTGTTTTTGTAAATTTATGAAAATGGAAGGAGAATTGCATACTTGTGTTGGTTTATAGAAAAATTCCCTACAACCCCGGTAGCCGTAGGACTAATCCTCCGATGTTGTAGAGTACCAGCTAAAGGGCAACTCCTCTATTGACAGGTTCAATGTGCCATCATCCAGTTGTTAAATAGTGGTGCTATAGTATTATTAGTGCAGCAGAGTTTGAACAAATCTTTATTGTTCCGTGATATGCTATTTAGTACAAAATGTTATCAAATTCCGACATAGCGGCAGTGGCACTATAACACTGTTACGCAACCAAATATGAACAAATTGCTATTTTTTGCGATCAACAATTGACAACAATATCACCAGGATTCAAATAATGGACATATGGTAGGTGTGAGGGGTTTTTGTCTTATGGAGGGAGAGCTCATAATCTATAGATGAAGGAAATATATGAATACAAAGATTCATTTATACAGTTGGGGGTGGTGTTTTTTCCCTAAAGTTTGTTATGCTTGTGAACTGTGAATAAATACTATTTGAGGGAACATCATGTCTTGAGCACTACAAAAATCATTTTTATGTTTTAATTTCTTCAAGGGCATTTTGGTCTAACTTGGAAATATACTTTACTATCCATATTATATGCCCAAGTCAAAAACTTGCTTTGTTGGATTACACTTACTTACACACTTGGGTTGGCTTTGCAATGTCATTGGGATGTTCCATTTACTTTTGGATGATTTGAGATGTTATGGACATAGTAAAAGTGTTTAATGTTAAGCTGAAGTTATATTCTGACTTAATTGTATTTTTTTTATTAGTTATTACTTAATTTAGTGTTTGTGCAAGTTTTACCCCCTTATATTTGTTTAACAAGAAATTTTTTTGCTTACAACCATAAAGAAGATTAATCTTTTGAGCTTGATATGACCACAATGAGTGAAAAAAGTTCTTTTTCAAGAGATTTAATAATTTGAACCCAAAACCTATAATTAAATCAAAAGAGAGTCATTACATCTCATCTAAAGACTATTGAGTTTTAACTTTTGCATTTAGTTCACACATGTTTTTAAAACTAAATGTGGTTCTTTCCTTAATTTTTCTGTCAAATAGTCAACTCGTATGTGTTTGGTTTTAATTCTAGACTAGTCAGAATTGATTCCAAACGTATAGAAAAATCTAAATAGGACTTTTGGCTCTTAGTTTAGTGATTGTATGATTTTGGTACTCCTCATCCATTACTATTTTGTTCTAGTAATTTCAAGCAATATTTGTGGGGTAGAGAATCAAAATCCTCGTATTTGTTTTGTTGTCACTCTCAATTTTCTTCTGTGGAATGCACATCATATTAATATTTGTCATCTTCTTGAAAAAATCTTAGAGCCCATTTCACAAAATTTTCTATTACTTCATATTTTCACTTTTAAATAAAAACTGACATTTTGTTTTTAATTTCTTTATCATAAAAGTAGAAAATATGAAAATAATGTGACAATTTTCAATGTATCTATTTTTTTTTTTAAATATTTTCATGGATTCTTTAAAAAGTAGAAAAAATGAAAAATAAAAAATGTTTTCTCTAAGACTCTTTTTGAAAGGTTGGTGGGGAGGAAAAGGGAGGACTTTGGAAGAAGGGAAGTATAGTGAAAGAGATAGAAATTTTCTACCTTATTTGAGAGAATAATTTTGTAGAGAGTGATATAAGAGAACTTTCTTTTTTTTTATCTTTTTTTAATTTTTGAGTATTATAACTAACAATTCAGAAATTTTTTATCTAAACCCTCTAAAATTATCATCCAAATATATTTTGAATTCTTCCAAATTAGAATGGTTTTGTATCATAAGAAAACAACTCCCTAAAGTTCTCCATTTCTTACACTTCCTCCTTCATATTTCCTCATAGTACTTCCTCCCCTCCCTTTTAAACTCTCAAAAATATCCTATGAATTTAGTGCACTCACGTTTAGTGCAGTGAAGCTGTAGTTAGTAACTATGAATTGTTTGATCAAAATTAAACGATTCAAAGTTTAATTTAGTTTTGATTTTTTAATATATAATATTATGACTTTAAAATTTAAATTATCTAATCTCGATCAGACAATTATGATCTCTCTTATGGTATGCACTTGTATAGATGAGTGCATCTGATCTTGATTCCTAACAGAATCTTAACCATCATCGACAATAGTGAATTTGGGTGGAAAAATTTATTAATTTAGATCATCAACGATAAAAAACTATGTTCATCAATGTCGATTTAATAGTAAAAGTTTGACTTTTTTTTTTTTGCTTTCGCACCGATTTCCGATCCACCAAAGGTGGACGATTAATCTGGCTCGTGCGTAGAGACATGCGCACTGATCAAGCGTTGTTCCTCCTGAAAATCGAACTCGATATTCCCCGAGTACGTCATTGAAATGAGCTCCTTGCCACTTGAGTCCAAGCAACTTGGTTAGGCTTTGTTTGTGAGTTGGGTTGGGGAAGATTTATTTTTCTTTTTTAAATTAAGAACATTATAAAATGCTTTTAAAAATAATTTTAAGTGTGACTGAAGTATTATGTGATAACTTATATTTCTTCTTTCAATTATTATTTTCAAATAGTAACTATAACCTACAATTTAGAAAAGAAAAATAAATCTTCCCCTCCCTTTCCTTCCAAAACCCAACTCACAAACAAAACCTTAGTAAAAGTTTGACTTTAAACAACTCAGTCCATAACCTTTCAAAATATTGTAAAATAATTAGTTTCAAAATATTGTAAAATAATTAGTTGTGACTTTAATTAATAGTGACAAACAATAGTGAAGTATGCCATAATTGACAATCTTCAATTATGTTGCTTAGTATGTGCTGGATTCTCTCTTTTATGCACATGCTCGCTCGCTCAAAGAGATTAGGAACACACGCAATGGATTTGAATGAGGATAATTAATGCCTAAATAAGGAAACATGTGCTCAAAATTTGGGTTGCTTATGAGGATTAGGTTGATGCAAAAATCAAGAAATATGTACCTAAGATTTGGTTTTCTTGTGAAGATTAGGTTGATGCAAAAATTTGGAAAAATGTGACTAAAATTTGGTTTGCTTATATATGAAGTTATGAGGATTTTGATAATAAATTAATTGTATCTGTTAGTAGTGGTTGTTAAACACACACATGCACACTTTTATGTGTGAAAGAATAAAAAATATATATTTAAATTTATGAAACATGAATGAGTTTTTTTATTATTAAATAGTCAAATGGTTATAAGAAATCGACTCTTTAAAAATGAATTAAAGTTTTTTTATTGTTAAATAGTCCCTATTCCAAACGAAGGCTTCAAACAAAGTTTTTGTTTTTGGCATATCTTTTTTTGTTTAAGTTTCATTACATATTGTGTAAAAAAAAAAAGTTTCATTACATATGAAAAATTTAAAGTATGAATTGATTTTGAATCAAAAGTTGTCTTTTTCATAAGCAAAAAATGGGACCAGTTACAATCCAATTTCAGTTTGAGTTTTATTGTACTCTCACCGAATGGATAAGTGTTGAGACAAAAAATTAAAAAACTTTCCATCCAAATAACCCTTTGGCCATAAAATTATATACTCCCTCTATCTTAAAGCGAATGTATTTGGTCTAAATTTTTAATTAAATATATAGAATTTATTTGAGTAATTCATAAAAAATTAAGGGTAGATGAGATTGTTTCTTTACTCCAAATTGATGGTGGTACAATGTTATGTTAGGTGACATGTATTAAAAATATAAAACGATTTGAGTAAAAAAAATTGTAATTTTTCTATGTACTAAAATTTAAGTGTGAAAATTTTGTTAACATAACATTTTTTTTAATGTAGTTTTGTGGCTAGAACTTTTCTTATTTATAATAAAATAGTGGGAATATTAGAATTCAAACTCCCAACTATTGCATGCAATGTTTTTATCAAATTAAGTTATGCTCACGAAAGACTTTGTGAACATAACTTATCTCTTTTATTTTGTAAAAGAAAAAAACTTTTTTATTAATCATTTTCATTCTTATTTTTTTTTATATGTAGGTTTTTTAGTCAATAAAATTGTTATTTTTAGTCAACAAATTATCTCTTCAAACCAAAAAAATTCGATAAATCGATGCTAATGTCTCACTTATTCGATATTCTATCCAATTTTTCTTATAAGAAATAATTGACTAAACAAGAATTAATATATTTTGTAAAAGAAATTTAATATATTTAATTATATTATAAATCAAATATATTAACTTTTACTAAATTAGTTATCTCTTTAAAAAGTAGAGATATTACTAAATTTACTGCTTACTTAAAAGTACTCCCTCCGACCTTATTTATAAGTAAAAATTGTTTTTTTATTTCATTGAAAAAATAATATATCTAGTCTATATTTAAGATTAGATAATTATTTTTTCAATGAATAAATAAGGACTATTTATTGGTTGCAAAATTAAAAATTCTTTTGACTAGAAATAAGACAAATATTATAGTGGTCAATGAATTTTAACTTTGATAAGACGAGATTACCCTTGCATGAATGACAAGTACATTTTCAAAGACAAATACACACTGTCCCATGTTGTTGTTAGTACTTACTTTGCATTGCAATTGCAATTGCAATTGCAATTGCATCTCTCTCTCTCTCCACCTACCACAACTAATTCACCGGAAAATCAACACCAACAACCAGTAATCGTAGTCTCCGCCGATTCTCCTCCGATCCCTCCGCCATGACTTCCGGCGAACTCCTCCAGATACACCCTCAGGAGCTGCAGTTTCCCTGTAAGCATCTAAACAACACAATAAAAAAAAAAAAGTTTACTTTTCGATGCAAAATTCGTTTTTTTGGCTTCTGTGTTTGGTTTTTTCTTCTGGGTATTATTCTAATTTCTTATTTATTTATTCATTCTATTCTTTGATTTTTCTTAAACAGTTGAATTGAGGAAACAGATCTCATGCTCTTTGCAATTGTCTAACAAGTCAGATAATTATGTAGCTTTCAAGGTTTATTTTCTAGTTCAATTTTTTATTTATTTTAATTCATTTATTTCTTTGAATTTTTGAATTTGTTTGTGTGTTTTTTTAATTGTGAGAAGGATTGTAATTTTTTTAATTTGATGTGAAATTGATGATGTTGTCGACAGGTTAAGACTACAAATCCAAAGAAGTATTGTGTTAGGCCTAACAATGGAGTTGTATTGCCTAGGTCTACTTGTGATATTACAGGTAAAGAGGAATAATCATTTACTTGTTTATGTCAATGGTGAAATAATAATTTCAATTAGTAATTTTTGGATTAATTTTTATTTTGTATTATTATTTGATTTTGTTGGAAATTGGTTTGCTACTTTTAAATTGTGATTTTATTCAAATTGTGATCGTAGAAAATCTTATTCATCCGATTTTGATCCGTGTTTTTTGTTTTTTAATGTTTTATTTATTTATTTATTTATTGAGCTTTAAATCTGCACCATATGATTTCCATCAAATACCTTATTGAATGTCGTCGGGAATCAAGGTCCTATTTTGTCTCCCTCGACCCCTCCTTTTTTTTTTTGTGTTAACCCTCTGGTTTCTTGGGAAAGGACTCTGTTAATCCAGAGTTTGGCAAGTCAGGCCATTAATTGTTCCTCCTAGAAATCGAACTTGGGTTCTCCCGAACAATCTGTCCGCCATAATTTTTCTGCATGCAACATTTTAAAGTAATTGTCCCTTTTATGACTAGAAAATGCTGTTGGGTACTATATTTTTATTAAGGTGTGCAAGAAAGAATGTAATTGGTTGAAGTGTCACAAAATATTGTAATTGATTGAGTGAAAAGGATCTAAATCAGCGAAATTCAAAAGTGAGCAACTCACTTTAGAGTGTAAAGTAAACAATATAAATCATTGATGAACAAATCAATAGTTGATTTTACATGTGGATGCATTGCAAACCATAGGTTTATTGATACATCAACACTTAATTTTTTCATCAACGGTTGAGATTACTAACTTTAATTACTATTCATTTTAGATTAGTTAAATCTTGAAATATTGATAATTTGTTCCGCCTAGGTAACTAACTGGGATTTAGCTCATCTAAAGTACGCAATTCACAACTGTCAAATAACCAATTATCCCAAAAGTTTAAGCTGTTAGGATATGGCACATCAATGATTTTATATTATTTCTAACATGCCCCCTCACGCAAGAGCCCACTTGGGCTTGAAGCGTGGATAATGCATAGGTCCACCTACCATATGCTTAAATTCCACTTTTTAATTAGAAAGTGAGGGGAGCGGGAATCGAACTCTTGACCACTTAGTCATAGAGGCTCTGATACCATGTCAACTAACCAATTATCCCAAAAGTTTAAGCTGTTAGGATATGGCACATCAATGGTTTTATATTATTTCTAACAACAACAATCTCAACAGTCGATGTTAAAATAATGGTTTGTGTTACATGTACATACATAACAAATCATAGATATGTTGGAATATCAGTTTGTCTATCGACGTTGCGATTGCTTACTTTACACTCTAAACTGAAATGCTCACTTTAGAAGAGCTAAATCGATGTATAAGAAAGGATAGGTAGTTACTTTTGAAATAATGTCACGCATTCTGTTCTTTTGTACTCACATTTATAGCAATTCAAAATAAATGGCAGTTCTGTGCAGCACGAATACTTCTCAGGTTAGGCTTGTCCCAGTGTCGGACATGCGTCGGTGTCTGACACCGACACTTATGACTACATTATGTCATTTTGTCAAATTATTATCGGTGTCAATGTGTCACTGTCCGGATTGTGCCCAGTGTCCATCTCTGTGTTCGTGCTTCATATAATAGCATCTTTGTTTACTTATCGACTCTTTGCATAATATTTACATTTTCATTTTGTAGTTACAATGCAAGGCCAAAAGGAGGCACCTCCTGACATGCAATGCAAAGATAAGTTTCTCCTTCAAAGCGTAGTTGCAAGCCCTGGAGCAACGACAAAAGATATCACTCCTGAAATGGTACACATTCAACAAATAACAAACTTTTTTTTTAATATGCAAATGTTAGTAAATTAGTGGTTATGGTAGTTTACACGGTTCAAACCGTTAATCTTCTGCTTAAAACTCCTTCAGTGCCCCCTTTAACTCACCATCCGAGCTACCTAGTTGAACATACCAAACTGTTTCTTGTTAGAAATTAGAGAATAACTCTGTTTGTGAAGAGCAACTTTTGGGATTATATCTTATAAGCTCATTTGATCAAAATAGACCTGTTTCGTAACAATTTTTTCTCACGAGAGCTTATAGCATTTTTACTAGCTTAGTGTTTTATGATAAGCTACTTCAAGTAACGTTTGAGCTTATATCTTATCATTTTCTCTGTCAATTTTACCTTTATTAGCTAGTTCAGTCGCTAATTTTACCAAACACTACAGATTCAATCCACTATCCACTTTAAGCTTATCAACTATCCGCGACTTTTACCAAACAGAGCTTGTATATATGTGCGTATGTGCGAGATGACATAATTTAATCGTTTTCTTTTGTCATCACTTGTAGTTTAATAAAGAGTCTGGCTATGAGGTTGGAGAGTTCAAATTGAGAGTTGTTTATGTTGCTCCTCCTCAACCACCATCCCCAGTTCGCGAAGGATCTGATGAAGAATCATCTCCTCGAGCATCTGTATCAGAAAATGGACATTCAAGTGCTGTGCAATTTCAGGTTTTAATACAACTGCATTTGCATATATTTTCAAAGAATTTTTATAATTGTTTTATGTTAATCAATTGTTGTCAACATGCATTGTAGGCTTCAAAAGCTTTCAACGAACGGGTTGAGCAGAAGGATACTTCATTTCAGGTGACATATATTATCACATACGTCACATATTTTCTGTCATTTAGAAGAATAACTTATCATTCATCTAGTCGAATATTCTATCTTTTCACTTAAATAAGATTTCTTTCTTTTTTCCGATGTTTTTAAAGCAGTTCACATATAATTTCTATCTCGCACTGGCTCCGACACCATAGTATATTGCTCTTATCTTGTTAGTATGGAGAGTTCCCGATTCTTGATTTATTAAAAATATAGTCATGTTACCTAATACAACTTTAAATTAAGCACTTTCTTTGGGAATGTCCCGCATGTAAGCTGCGTGGAGTTGATTGATTCATGTCTTATTGTTACAGGCAAGAACTCTTATTTCAAAGGTAACTGAGGAGAGGAATTCTGTTATTCAGCAAAATAAAAGGCTTCAGCAAGAATTGGTATGCCTTTTACTCCGTAAATATTCTTTTAAGGATGTTTATACACACGTTTTATCTTGAATGTTTAGCCGAGTATCTTGATTGTTAATCTAATATTGTCATGTATATAGGAGCTTTTGAGGCGTGCGGCCAAGCAAACCCGCGGCGGTATACCCTTTATGTATGTAGTTATTGTTGGCTTGATTGGCCTCATTTTGGGTTTCCTATTGAAGCGGACGTGACGCTCGATTTCAAGATTTGAACAAAATGATCAAAATTGTAGAAAGCATTGGGAAGAAAAATGTTTGATATTGAAAAACCAATTATATTGTCATGTTGTCTTGTATTGCTCCTAGAAATTTGGAATGTGTGATGAGAAAATAGAAATCTTAGACATTAGACAGGTAGAATATTGTGTTGTTATTTGATGTGGTACATGTGATTATTTTTAGTTGCTTCTATTTCTCACACCTTGCTCTTCTTGGTTTGTGTTGTTATGGACACTGAAAATGAGACTATATAATAATTTGAATAATTTATATACATTTTCCAGGAGCTATACAATTTATTTGTGTTGACAAAATATTATTTTAGCAAGTAAAATTCATAGGTACTTAAAAGTTTTGGGAGTGGCAGTGTGTGCCTCTTGAATGGTTCGATCGATATGTTTTCTTATGCTTTGGAGTTTGGAGGGTGTTGCTCTCAATAAATTGAATATGAAAGTCACTATTTTATTTTGGAAAAATTACAATCACCTCCCGTGAAGTCTGTTAAAATAACACTAACATCTCCTCTAATTTTAAAACGTACACTAACTTTCCTCAAATTCTTATAAAATATACAAACACCTCCCTTTTCTATTAACACCATTAATTTTTTCTATTTGAGTTTAATAACATGTTAGTTCTATTAATTTAGGATTTATAGGGTTCTTTATTGTTGAAGAAGGAGAAAGAACTCTTAACCTATAATTCCTTGTTTTATATGCTAATCTTAACCCTCTGTTTTGAAATTTTTGTCATGAAAGACAATTTTCATCAACTATTTACCAAGCACCATGATGAAGTTCAGTAAACTAATCAATTCTAATGAGAAGTCTCATAATTAAGTTTTCACATACGCCAATTAAGTACGACAAGCTAGAGCCTTTGAACTACTTAAAGTGAAAAATAAGTTGCAGAATTGCAGCTTATTTAGATTAAAAAAAAAAAAGCAGATTGATGATGATCTCATACAAAGTGCAACAATGACAGTGTGATGCGAAATTAAGATCTTATACCATGAAAAATTTATCATTTATGATAGTTTTATGTTAAAAATCCTAAATCAACAAACAAAACCCTGAAAATCCTAAATCAATAGAACTAATTGTTCAACTGAAAAAACAAAAGTTAACGGTGTTAGTAGACAAGGGGGTGTTTGTCAATTTTATAAGAATTTAAGAAAGGTTAGTGTAAGTTTCAAAACTAAAGAGGGTGTTAATGTTATTTTAATAGACTTCACGTGAGGTGGATGTAATTTTCCCCGTGTAAGGTTACTATCTTGTCTGCTATTTTAAATATCATGACTGCAATTTGGTCAGGTGGAAACAATGCTAGATTCAACAAGAAGCTGATTCATTGGAAATCTATAATTTCTTGGATTTTTTCTAACATCACTTTAGCCGGGCAATAATACCAGGTCATGCTCTACAAGTTCTATTGGGGACTTTACCGTTTCAATGAATTAAAATGTGATCATTCATCCCTCAAAAGCTCCGGTGATAAAGGAAATTATTAGGCAACCTTCAGTTGCAAATTGAGTGAAATGCAATACTGACGGAGTTAGGAACTTGGTTACTTTTTCTTGTGGTGGAATTTTTTAAAAACAGTGATGCTGATTTTTTAGGTTGTTTTGCTGAGAGCACAAGTTTAGGGTCATCATTCATTGCTGAGCTTGCAGGGGCTTTAAAAGCCTTTGAAATCGCTGCTAATAACAATTTATCGGGGATGAGCAAAACCCGCAACCCGACTCGAAATTGATATAACTGCCAACATATGGAAGCACTCGGTCGGATGTGGGTTGGATTTCGGGTCAACAATTGTGAAAAATCGGTCATGAACGGTTCTATACGGGCGGGTGCGGATCTCTAAAATTTCGTCTCTTCACACTAGTAGAAAAATGAGAATACAATTAAAGATATTACACCTATTTTATTGAAAACAAGTGTAAAAATGTCACATTATGAAAAAATAGGAATATAACTAGAGATGTTACACCTATTTTATTGAGATCGGGTGTAAAAATATCACATTGTGGAAAAATAAAAATATTATTAGAGATATTACACCTATTTTATTGAAAACAAGTGTAAGATTGTCAATTTAAATTTTAGCATTTTTCATTAAACACCTGTTTAAAGAAAATTGGTGTAATATTTTTATGGGTTAAATATATTTTTAGTCCCTACTTTTATGTAAGTTTCGACTTTTAGTCCCTATATTTTTTTAATTATATTTTTAGTCCCTACATTTATTTTATTATATTTTTAGTCAATTTTTTATGACTAGGATAACATAATTGGCCACATAGGATAACTTAAATTGACTAGGATAACATTTGAATTGAATGAAATGACATCTATGTGTCATCATATGTGGCTGATTTCGTTATCCAAGTCACAAAAAATTAACTGTATGGACTAAAAATTGAAACAGCGAAAATGTGAGGACTAAAAATATAATAAAATAAATGTAGGGACTAAAAGTTAAAATTCACATAAAAGTAGGGACTAAAAACATATTTAACCTTATTTTTATTGAATTAAAATTTATATTACACCTATTATTATATAAAAAGGAGTAAATAATCAAATTACTCTATGACTTTATACATATCTAAATTGATCCTTATAATTAATTACTTATATCATAGATCCAAAATTTTAAAACTATATTTTACCAAAAAAAATAAATAAAAAGAAATTAAAAACCTAATTTACGCATGATAGTTTAAGTCACACAAGTCACTACACCACCCAAAAAAAAACTCACACAAGTCACTACAATTCACCAAAAAACAAAACTCACACAAGTCACTACTACATCAAAAGACACTTTCTTTTTGAGAAAGAAAAAATAACAAGAACGCTAAAAACAAAGTAATAAACTAACGGAACGTATACCCTCCTCCGTTCGCGTACACTTTTCCTCCGTCACGTCGTACTGCTCCACTCACTTCTCCGTCACGACTCGTGCTGCTCCACTCACTTCTCCGCTCACTTAGGCGACTCAGTTTTCTCCGTTCGTGCTGCTCCTTCTCCCTCGCGCCATTTTATCACTGTCACGTCGTCGCATTGCCGCCTCTTTTCTTGTACCATCGATTGTTGTTCTAGGTAAATACTTCTATATCCCTTAATTGTATTCTTGGCAAAATTTGATGATTTATCTGTTTTGTTTGCTTTGATTCTTTAAAATTTTGTTTTTGCTTTGATTCTTTAAAAAATTGTATTTTCTTTGATTCTTCATTTGATTGTTTGATTAATGTAAGGATTTGATTCTTTACAAAATCAGTTTTCTTTATGCCATTCAGTATGATCATGTTTCCTAACTTGTTTCTAAGACTGTAATTGTATGGGTCAATATTTGTTTGCCATTAAAACAAAAAAGAACAATTAAAAGGTTTAATTCTTAGATAAGAATAGATTAGAAACTGAACAACTGGGTAGATGTCTTCGTTTTGCTTCCTACACCACTTGATAAAGAGTATATTTCTTTTGAAAAACATTAATTACTTCTCATGGAGAACATACATCCTCGGATTAGGCAGGTCCTAGTGTCGGATACGCGTCGATGTTTGACATGACACCAACACTTATAATTACATTGAATTAAGTAATTTTTCAAATTATTTTTGGTATCAACTTGTAAGTGTCCGTGTCCGGTGTTCTCGTTTATATCGATGCTTCATAGATTACTTATTCACAGTTGACATTAATCTTGCCGGGGCTGTGGTATTTTGGCGTCTGTTCCTGTCATTTTGGCCTGCTGGTGTGCTTTATTCCCTTGGTTTTTCCCCTGTTTTTTCTGTTCTGGGTGTTGGGTAGCAGGTGGGGATTTGGTGTGTAGGTAGGGGCTGTTGGGAATCTGGTGCTTTGGTTTGTTTGTTTTGGCAGGGGCTGTTTTAATTTCCTTGCTTTTATTGTAATCCTCTCTTGTGCACTTCTTGTGCCTTTGGTTTAATAAATTTGCTCTTTCAAAAAAAAAAGTTATTTTTTTCTTTTGAGTAATAATATATTGGATTTAAAGAGACATTCAATTCAAGATCATATGAAATCCCCCTTTGTGCTTCCATTTGAAGCAATCATCTTCAACTTTGAAACTGTCATTACAAATCCATGTTTCTATTCAGGGGTTTGTCTAGCTTAAGGGAATTAGTTGTGCTCGAAGTTTTTCGGAGAAAATTCTGGATTTTTAGTTTGATTCGGAGTATACCCACTGACAATTTGACAACACAGTTTTAGAGGGTATTGTTTACACAATTTTATAATTTTTTAGGAGGCTAATTGCTTCAATTGAAGAAGTATGCATGGAGGGGTTGGTTTTCTAGTTTTTTTAAGTGTTGTAGTGCTAGTCAGTCGCTTATATTTCTTTTGAAAAACATTAATTACTTCTCATGGAGAACATACACTCCTCGGATTCGGCGGGTCCTAGTTTCGCATACGCGTCGATGTTTGACATGACACCAACGCTTATAATTACATTGAATTAAGTAATTTTTCAAATTATTTTCGGTATCGACTTGTAAGTGTCCGTGTCTGGTGTTCTCGTTTATATCGATGCTTCATAGATTGCTTATTCACAGTTGACATAAGTAAATACAGTTGACATTATTCCTAAAGAGTGTTATAAAAATTATTTTTATCTTTTGAGTAATAATATATTGGATTTAAAGAGACATTCAATTCAGGATCATATGAAATCCCCCTTTGTGCTTCCATTTGAAGCAATCATTTTAAACTTTGAAACTGTCATTACAAATCCATGTTTCCATTCAGGGGTTTGCTTAGCTTAAGGGAATTAGTTGTGCTCGAAGTTTTTCGGAGAAAATTATGGATTTTCTGTTTGATTCGGAGTATACCCATTGACAATTTGACAACACAGTTTCAGAGGGTATTGTTTACACAATTTTATAATTTTTTTAGGAGGCTAATTGCTTCAATTGAAGAAGTATGCATGGAGGGGTTGGTTTTCTAGTTTTTTTAAGTGTTATAGTGCTAGTCAGTCGCTTATATGTTTGTTTTTGTGGTTTGGTGTCTGATTTTTATTTGTGTTACCTGGTCTAAATTTTTAGTGGTGTTGGCGAGTTGTTAAAGGCTAGTTCATATTAGGTGATTTGGGTTAGTATTTAATCTCATAGTTTTATAGTGCTTTTGAGTTGCTTCTTTAAATTTTCAGAACGTAGTGATGGATCGTAGTTGGATGCAAAAAAATCGTGCAAGTGCTGATTATAAAAAAGGAGTGCTTGAGTTTCTAAAATTTGCTGAAACTAATCTTCCCAAGAGCAACGGAATATTTCACTGTCCTTGTGTTAAGTGTATGAATATTGCACCTCTAAAAGCTGACGTCGTATTTGACCACCTAGTAGTTCATGGGATTTGCCAAAATTATACGTCATGGACATGGCATGGAGAAATGATAGACGCACCAAAGGCCTCCCAAAGAGAGGAGTATGATACAGAGATGGGCGATTGTCTAGAAGAAATGATTCGTGACATTGGACACATGAGTCTTTTCAGAAAGCACATGCGTATGAGACTCTTTGCAGTGACAACGAAGTCCCTTTGTATTCAGGTTGTAAAAACTTCACACGATTGTCGGCTGTGTTAAGATTGTTCAATTTGAAGGCGATAAATGGATGGACTGATAAGAGTTTTACAGAATTGCTAGATTTATTAAAGGAAATGCTTCCTGAAGAAAACACATTGCCGAATCGTGCGTATGAAGCAAAAAAAATATTATGTCCGATGGGTATAGAGTATAAGAAAATACACGCTTGTCCCAATGATTGCATATTGTATTGGAAAGATAATGAAAACAAATCAAAGTGTCCCAAGTGTATGACGCCACGCTATAAGAAGAAAGCTGATGACGAGGGTTGTGATGTGACTACAAAGGGTTCTCCATCAAAGGTGTTATGGTATCTACCCATTATTCCAAGGTTTAAGAGATTGTTTGCGAATTTAAATGATGCGAAGAATATTAGATGGCATGCAGAAGAACGGAAGTGTGATGGAAAAATCCGTCATCCAGCTGATTCTTTGCAATGGAAGAAGGTTGATACTTTGTTTCCAGATTTCGGTAATGAGCCAAGAAACCTTAGACTAGGACTTTCGACGGATGGAATGAATCCATATGGGAGTTTAAGTAGCATCCATAGTTCATGGCCCGTTCTCTTGATCATTTATAACTTATCTCCTTGGCTGTGCATGAAGCGTAAATATGTTATGTTATCAATGATGATTTCAGGACCAAAACAACCAGGGAATGACATAGATGTTTATCTAAGTCCCTTGATTGAAGACTTAAGAATGTTGTGGGAGGAAGGTATTGATGTATTTGACAGATATTCAAGTGAAAATTTCAAATTACGTGCCATGTTATTTTGCACCATCAACGACTTTCCAGCTTACGGTAACTTGTCTGGATATAGTGTTAAGGGGCATAAAGCATGTCCTATATGCGAAGAAAAAACATGCTACAATCAATTGAAATATGGAAAGAAGACTGTTTACCTTGGACACCGGAGATTTCTCAAACGTAATCACCCATATCGAAGGTTGAAGAAGGCTTTTAATGGACACCGGGAGAATAGAGTTGCTCCAAAGCCCTTAACTGGGGAAGAAATCTATCAGCGGGTGAAGGATATAAATGTTAGTTTTGGAAAAAAACCAAAGCATTCAACGGGAAAAAATATATGGAAGAAGAAGTCAGTGTTCTTTGACCTTCCATATTGGTCCAGTCTTGATGTAAGACACTGTATTGATGTCATGCATGTGGAAAAAAATGTGTGTGATAGTTTAATTGGAACCCTTCTCAACATTCAAGGAAAGACTAAAGATGGTTTGAATGCTCGTTTAGATCTAGTTAAGATGAAAATCAGAGAGCAGTTAGGTCCACAACTAAGAGGTAATAAAACATATTTGCCACCGGCATGTCATACATTGTCAAAAGAAGAGAAAATAAGTTTTTGTGAGTGTTTACAGGGCGTGAAAGTGCCAAATGGCTACTCCTCAAATTTCAAAAGTCTGGTGTCAATGGAAGATCTCAAACTAGTTGGCTTAAAATCTCACGATTGCCACATTTTGATGCAGCAACTCTTACCCGTTGCTATTCGAGGCATCTTGCCAAAAAATGTTCGCCATGCCATAACTAGATTGTGCTTATTCTTCAACAATGTATGTAACAAAGTGATTGATCCTGAGAAATTGGACGAGTTGGAAAATGATTCTATTATTATCTTGTGTCAGTTGGAGATGTTTTTTCCTCCTTCATTTTTTGACATCATGGTTCACTTGATAATTCACATAGTCAGAGAGATTAGAGTGTGTGGTCCTGTTTATTTAAGGTGGATGTACCCTTTTGAACGATACATGAAAATCTTGAAAGGCTATGTGAAGAATCTGTATCGTCCTGAAGCATCTATTGTCGAAAGGTACATTACAGAAGAAGCAATTGAGTTTTGTACGGACTATTTATCTGACGCAAAACCTGTAGGAATTCCTAAGTCTCGTCATGACGGAAGATATGATGGTAAAGGTACACGTCTGAAGGTTAAGCATATGGGTGAATCAGAATTGCTCCAAGCACATTTGTATATATTGTATAACACTGATGAGGTTGAGCCATACTTGTCTACACACAAAACTATTGTCAAAGCTATGAACCCTCGAATGAACGAAAAATGGGTGTTGAAAGAGCATAACAAGACATTCTTAAAATGGTTCAAAACCAAGATTATGAATGATGGTAATGCTTCCGAGACATTAAAATGGCTAGCATATGGGCCTAGCTTTAATGTTTTGTGTTGGAGTGGGTACGATATAAATAAGTTTTCCTTTTGCACAAAATCACAAGATGAAAAAAGTACCATGCAAAACAGTGGGGTCATGGTAATGGCTTCTTCAATGCACTTCTCTAGTTCAAAGGATAGAAACCCAGTCCAGGCATCCATAGCTTACTTTGGTGTTATTGAAGACATTTGGGAGCTTGATTATGTTAAGTTTAAAGTGCCTATTTTTAAATGTAAGTGGGTTAATTGTAACAATGGTGTAAAAACTGATGAATTGGGATTTACATTGGTAGACCTTGACAAGGTAGGATATAAAGATGAACCTTTCATCATGGCAATCCAAGCAAGACAGGTATTTTATGTAAAGGATCCCTCTAACAATAGGTGGTATGTGGTCCTCCAAAGAAGAAGCATACATTATAGTGATGAAAATGAAGATTCAACTCTAGATATTGATCACAATACTTCTTTTTCAACACAAAGACCTTTTAGTGATGAAAATGAAGTTGACGATGTATATGCCACTCGTTATGATCATCAAGAAGGGATTGTTGAGGACAATAAAAAATGACAACAAAAAGCATTCTTATTTGTATATGTTGTGTCCTTGTTTATTTAAGTCTGGTTTCTTGACCTCTATTGGTGTCCCTATATCGCTTCTGTTTGTCTTTATTGGTTTCTTGACAATAAAAAATGACCACAAATTAAAAGCATTCTTAATTATATGTATCATAGATTGTTCTTCCATGTTTTTTGTTTTGCTGTATTTTTTCAGGTGCTACTATTTGCTACCTGTTGCGGTTGTGATTACTATCTCTCTCTCTCTCTCTCTCTCTCTCTCTCTCTCTCTCTCTCTCCTCCCTTGTTATTGTTTTGTTTTGGGATTGTATTAGTGGTTTTCATGTTGGATGGCTCACAGGTTGCAGCTGTTGTTTGTTTCTTTGGGTAGTTGGTGTTGGCTGTTTTCCCGTTTTGTAGGAGGGTTAGTAGTTTAGCTTTGGTGTATGATTTTGGTGCCTCCATTTTGTGCAGTGTTTTTTTTTTGTTTTTTCTCTTTTGTAATGGTATTTATCGCTCTGGTATTTCTTATAACTCGGTGGAAATATGATTCTATTTAGTCATTAAGAAAGGTTAACACATGTTTATTTTTCTCATAAACAATTATATTACTGTTACTGCATGTTCATTATAACAAATTCCTTTTTTTTTTTTTTTGTCTAAACAGACATTATGGTTAAACCATCTGGCTCCTCGCCAAGGAAAAAAAGTACTAGAGGTATCACCGCATTGAAACAGTTCATTGGCAAACTCCCCGCTGGTCAGAAATATAAGATTGATTTTGATCCTGGAACCTTTAACCCCGTTGGACAGTATGCTGCAAAATTTAGGAGTTATGTGTCGTATGTTGTACGGAGCAAGCTTAGTATCAATGAGAAGTTGTGGAAAAAGGTAAACATAGATTTGAAGAACATGATGTGGGAAGATGTCACGGTATGTACTCTAAATAGAATTTTTGGTATTATCTATACATTGTGCCAATTACTAACACATTCAATTTCTTATAGGAAAAGTTCACTTGTCCCATTGATGATGCTTTTAAGAAGCATTGGTTTGTTTATATGGGGGAGCGCTGGAAGCAATTTAAGACATTGCTCTCCACTGTCTATGTATTTGGGAAAGGTGATAAAGATGGAAACATAACACCATTTGAAAAATATAAATTTATCACCAAAGAAGAGTGGAATTTGTTTGTCCAAAGTCGACAAACAGAAGAATTTCAGGTTATTTGAAATCATAGATTTATGCTTGGCTTTGATAAATTGATTTGGTTATTCAGATTTAATTTGTTGTGTTTTATTTTACTAGACGAAAAGGCTAAAGGGAAAGAAAAATGCGTCAAAGAATGTCCACCCTCATTTATTGTCTCGTGGTGGTTACGAAAAGCTTAAGGCCGACATAATGGAAGAGAATATGAAAAAAATGATTAAAGAGGCCGGTGGCGATGAAAGTTTATTGGTTGACCCTCCTGAACTGAAACGACATGAGGCATGGTTGATGGCTCGACAAAAGCGATCAGGAGAATTTACATCTGAAGGAACAACCTTAGTGGCTTCTAAAATTGTAAGTAATTAAAAATTTCTTTTAATAAATGTAAATGTCAACTATAGCTTACTTATTGTTTTACATCACATATATATATATATATGATATTCTGTTGTTGTTCATGAACAAAAAGAACCCTATAAATTTGATGTGTGTATGATGAATAGGAAAAATAGAATGAAGTATGGATGTAGAAGCAATAGTTCTAATGTTTACTCCATTTGCAGTGAAAGAGGTTGCTAAATATGATATTCTTCTTTATCAGTTTATGGGACTGCTTTGCTACAAAACAGGAAGTATGAAGGTTTGACAGAATTTTTGGTTTTCTATGATATGGACAATCTAGTAGTCTAGAAAATATTGTACCAAAAAATAAAAATTCAATTGACGTAAGTAACTCAAGAAGCCAAAGTTAGAGAGGATGTAACTCATGAGTCACAACAGGTAGACCGAGTTATTCTCAAAGGACACTGGAAGGAAAGTATAACCTAGCAAAATCATGGTTTCATCTTTTGTTTATGGTTGCTTGTTGTGCTATAATTGTCTGATAATTTGTCTGTCTTATAGTATTTATGATCTATAAAGGAATATCATGATTAACATAGTCTATAAGACAAACATGCACACAAATGAAACACCCAACTATGTCAAAAGAAATTATACCACGAGTAACAGTTACACAACACAACTGACAGTAAGTATAATGATGATGAGTTAAGTGTTAACGCAAAAAGGATCACAAGTAACAGTAGAATATAAAACAGACACTATCATAAATCATATCAAATACTTGCATATATATTGATCAATGACAAATGAGTACTTCCTGGATTTTCTAAACTGATCAAATACTTGCATTCCACAGGGGGAGTTAGTGGAACAAACTACACAAGGTACTATTGTTCTTGAAGGACGTAATGATATCTTGACTGCTGCACTTGGGACAAATGAACGCCCCGGTCGGGTTCGAACTGCACCTAGGGGTGTAGGCTTTAAGAAATTCTATGGAAGAGTTTCAAGCCCTACCTCAGGAGGAGTCTCTTTGCATCACCTTCATACCTTGCAGCAAAAAATGGAAATGGATTTCCAACAACAGTTACAGAAAGAGCTCCAACAACAGAGAGTGGAACTCCAACAACAGATGCAAATGGAGTTACAACAAGAGAGAGCTCAAATCCAACAGAAAATGGAAATCCTACAGCAGATGCAAATGGAACTTCGGTCGGATAGGCCAAATACGATAACCAAGAAAGAGGTATGTGTAGCATGATACAATCAATGAATAAACAATTACTAATTTGTTGAATTTAATTTAATGTTCACTTTATCCAGCATGAGCAATCTGAGAGTATGAGCAACAGCTGTTCTAAAATTATGTCCACTAGAGATTTAAGCAAGAAGATTGAAGCCCCTGAAGATTTCATTAAAAAGATTAATGATCTAAAAGAAACTTCATTCTAATTAAAATTGGATCATGACATAGCTGGACTTTCTGTTTATATTGATAAGAGGGATCTAAATGAATTAAGTTCTAGTATTGAATGGCTCTCCACATCCATTTTGTCTTTATGGTGCACGTAAGTATCATGTCTTATTCATAATTATTTTTTCTATATATCAATTATAATTAACATTTGTTTCATCGATTTAGGTATCTACATCGCCACTGTGTTTTAAAAGATTTCAGCAAACAGTTTGGATTCCTTGATCCACATAAGACACTACTTTCCACTAAACTGGCTGAGGTTATTCAAACATACATACAAAATAAGATGGATGGTGAGCCAAAAAAATGTTACTTAGGACCGTTGTTAAATAGGTATGTTCATATTTCCTTAAATGTTTTAGTTATTTCAATGGATGTTATTACTATGTAATATTTAAGTTGTTTTTGCTTCTAATACTTGTTTCTAAAAATATAGCAATCATTGGCAGTTATTTGTCATTTGTCCTGATGATAATATGATCTTCTGGTTTTGTTCGCTAAACAATAGTCCAAAGAAATATATTAAGGCCATACTTGAGGGGTAAGAAGCCTAAATCGATGAAGATTATTCAGAATTAATTATCATATATACATTCTCTTTATATTTGTAACTTATTTTGTTGAACATTCATATATCAGTGCTGTGGAGGGATATAATCTAATAAGAGGTGTTAAGAATAAAAAGCCCAAATGGAAGAATGTCAATGTAAGTCTTTTATTTTACTATATTGTTAGCATGTTCTGGGAATAATAGTGGCTGTGAACAGTTCATATTTCTCTATATTTGTATTGGTATTTTGAACTAATTAATTTATAGCAAGTTTGTTATGAAGTGATATGGTGTGTTGGGTTTGAATGATATTAGAGTACTTTATGTTGTGAACCGTGAATTGGTGTGTTATATGTGTTGATATGAATCTATAATTACTAACAATAAGTTTTAGGTTATAATATTAAGATGAGAAATGAATCAAAATAAGGGTCTCTCTAAATATACATTTTTCTAGTGGTGGTTAAACCCTACAGCTTGTTTGAGAGTTGGCATATAAATAGAAAATAGGCGGGTCTTACATGGGCAGATTTTTGACAAGACTACATAATTTTCATTTTCTAATTCACCATTTTTTCCTCTTTTGTAAGAAGTTAACCCAAATAAAACAACTTCATTGTATGAATTGAATGATAACAAGTCTATTTTCATTGTAGGCGCATCAACAAGACAACGGATGGGCATGTGGATACTATGTCATGAAAAATATGTTTGATATTGTTCACGCCGGTATTATTGAAGGGTTTCATGAGGTAATATAATTTAAAACCTTTTTCTATTACTTTTATTTTATGAAAAACATGTCAATTAGTGTTTTACGATGTAGTTGTTTAATTTATTGCATTTAAATTTGTAGATATTCAATGATAGTTCACCGTTTGAAAAAGAGTCGATTGATAAAATTCGACAACTCTGGGCACAATTCTTTTTGCAAATGGTTGAAGAACAAAAACAAGAGCACCAAACAAATGAAGAAAAGACGACAAAACATGGACGACTGAAAAAAACGTACATATAAATCTATGATTTTTTTGGAAGTGTGGTATGGGTTAATTTGTTGTCATGTTTTTCTTTGGTTTTCTGTCACCATAGTTTAGACACAGACAAACAATGGAGTGGTGGGGAGTGCTTAAGTTTTGTTTTGTCTTGCTGTTAGGCAGTTGGTAGAAAGTTTGCTAGTCTTTAGTTCCATTTGATTTTAGGAGTTGAAATCTCATTTGTACCTTGGTGGCTATGGTTTTGGCCATGAGCATTTTTTTGTATTAGTTTTAGTTTCAAGTTTAAATCTTGTTTCATGATTAGAATTTAAAGAATATGAGGCTTTTTTGTTGTTTAGATGATGATTTGCTTATGAATGTCCTAAAATTAATTTTGTTTTCTATTTTGAATACTTCACACCCATTATTTTGAAAAACCGGTGTTAAAACTTTGAAATTAAGTGCAAAAGACTCACATTTGACACCAATTATACATAAAAAAAAGGTGTAAAATCTTTAAAATTAGTGTAAATACTACACAATTCATACCCATTATAATTTAAAATCGGTGTCATATCCTTGTAATTTAGTGTAAATAATATAAGTTTCTCACCCGATATAACTAAAAACTAGTGTAATATGTCTTTTTTAACACCTTTTTAATAACTGGTGTAAATTCCACATACATATCTCACCGGCTAGATTCACACCGAATCAAAACCAGTGTAATATTTACAAAATAATGGGTGTAAAATCACCTTTTTACACTAGTGTCATAACCAAAATCGATCGAACAATTTCTAAAATACAAATTAATTTTTTTTCTAGTTTCGAACACATCTTCTCTCTCTTAATATCATATGTTCTTCACTTTGTTAATTTTATCCATCTTTGATATAGGAAAAAAATGTTGTATTTTACAAGCTTTAACTTGTAATATGTTGATAAAGGAGATGTGAAAGATAATTTTTACTTCTCATCTACTATCTATTATTATCGTTGAATTTACAAATTTGAAACAAATTAACTTCATCTCATCATTTTTATTGTATCTTTTGTCACAGTATGTACGAAATATTGAACGAATTGTCAAAAATCAAATATTTTTTTGATCAATGAAGTTTTAAATGTAACAACAAAGTTTCAAGCTAATCCGTTAAAACCAACCCGTTGTACCTGTCACCCGTATGACCCGAACCCGAACAAACCAAAGAGGTAAACGGTCGGAATTGAGTCCAAATTAAGATGTCACGGTTTTTATCGATTTGACGATTTTCAGCCCGAATCCGACCGAACCCGAACGATACTCACCCCTACAATTTATGGTTGGAGATTGATTCATCATTAGTGGTGCTTGCTTTTAAATCCTTATGTTTTGGTCCATCGTACCTTAGATATAGATGGTTCAATTGTTCTGTTCTTATTAGAAGTATGAATCTCATCGTTTCTCATGTGCATAGGAAAATCATTATACCGATGACTTAGCTAACATTGGGCTTAAAATAGATGATCTTACTATTTAAGTATTTAGAATGAAATCCCTCACGTGATTAGAGAAAGTTTTGTTGTTAACAAACTTGATAGGCCTAATTTTAGGTTAGTTAACTTTTAAGGGAGTTTTGGCCTTGTTCCCCCTCTCTCTTTTGTACATTTTTCTTTCTTATCTTTATTTAAAAAAAAAAAACACTTGTTTTATCTCTCATCTAAAAAATATAGTATATATTATTTTTTTTTTGAAAAATAGTATATATTATTTGAGATGCAACTCTTAGCAATTTTTCATTTGAAGTTTTTTGTTACTATAATTTTTTTGGCTTAAATATGCTTTTGGTCCCTGCAATTATGCGTTGTTTTGAAAAGAGTCCCTGTAAAAAAATAAATTTGATTTTAGTCCTTGCAATATCTCAAAACTTTTAAAATAACCTCTGACTGGATTTAGAGCTGACGTGGCCAATTTTTAAATATGTTTTTGGTCCCTGCAATTATGCCTTATTTTGAAAAGATCCCTTGTAAAAAAATAAAAAAATTATTTTAGTCCCTGTAAAAAAATAAAAAATTGATTTCAGTCCCTGCAATATCATCAAGAAATCCAGTCAGGGGCTATTTTAAAAGTTTTGAGAAAGAAATACATAAACTTAAACAATGGGACAAAGAGTTTCTTCTTGCACTCACCCATCTTTTGCTTGTTCCAATTATGGTGATTATGAAAAATGGAAATCAGAAGAAGATAGTATTGTTCAAAAGAAAAATAAATCACAAAAAGAAGATAGTTACCAGCTGCTGCACTTTCCATGTAATCCTTACTCTTCACTTTTTTTTCTTCTTTTTGGTTTTTGCTTTTGAGTGTTATTCTAATTTCATATCCTTTTATTATTTTTTTTTTTGCACAGTCTTTTACATTGACCAACAATACAGATGATTATATGGCTTTCCGTGTAATTGTTACACTTCACTTTTTTGGTTTTCATTATTTTACTCTTGAATATATATATATTTTTTTCAATTCAGTTAAATTTGAGTTTGTAAATTTGTGGTTGTGTATTTTTCTTTTTAAAAATTATGGAGAGTTATAATTTTGATTTGACGTGAAATTGATGGTGTTGTTGCAGGTTATGGGTTCAAATCCAAAGAAATCTATCTATCTACTATCTATCTATCTATCTATCTACTATACAACTTAAGAAATGAAAAGGCCGCTCAAATGTCTAAACTGCCCTCTCAAATTTTTTAACTTCGAACAACAAATTACTGAGGGTTAAAATGTGATTTCGCAACAATTTGAATTTCTGCACTGTTCACCTCTGCAAAATCTATGCTTCTGACCTTTTGACAAACTTTTTTATTCAAAATCTGTGCTTTTGAAGACTTCTATGCTTTCACACTGATCTTTTATTCAAAATATGTACTTTTGATGAATTATTTATTCAAAATATGTCCTTTTGAAAAACTTTTCAATTATTTTCCCACCCTTCATACTAAATTCAATTTTGAAACCACTCTTTCTCATTTTATACTCACTATCTCTACTCTTTAGTTCCCACCTTACTTTCTTCTTCCATCTCTATCTCATTTTATTCTTTCTCTCTTCTCAAATTCAAAAATCTATTTTTTTTTAACAATTTTTTTTCTGTGCAGGAACAAGAACAAGAAGAGCAAGCTAAAGAACAATACCAGCAACAAAAAATACAAGTAGTAAATACAATATTTTTATACTTCCACATTATACATTTTATTTCATGAATCTTACTTCTTGACCGTGGTAAAATTGTTCTTCAAACTTTTACGTGTATGTTTCTATCATTTTCTTTAGTTTTACCACCTTCACGGGACAAATAGCATCACATTCTGTAAAGTAGCAAAGTAGAAGAACAACTTTCTGATTAAATTGTTTTTGCAGGAAAGATATGTTATTGGCTGCAAAACAAACAAGGAGAAGAACAAAACACAGATTAATGGTATTACTTTCTACTTTAAAATTAAACTATTTATTTTACTACTTTCTTGCATAAATCTACTTACAGATATTTATAGTTATAAACATAATTTCATGTTATTCTTTGTCTGATACTATTTTTTTTTAAAAAAAAACTCATTAAAATGAAAAGATAGAAAACTAAACACTTAATAAAACTATTTTCTATTAAAACAGACATTGATAAAATGACAATAATCAGAAATACAAAGCAGAAATACAGAAAACTTTCTTTACATAAGAATAAACCAAACAAAACAAATCCAAAGAACTAAACATAAGATAAAAAAAACACAATTAATCTATTTTATACCAAAAAACAAACATTTTATAAGTAATAAAAACGCATTCAAATTCTTTCAAAAAATTTATTCATAAAGAAATTGTAGAGGAATTTTTTTTGGTACCAGTCATGAAGAAATTATTATTGTAAATAAAAATAAAACACAGAATAAACAGAATCAGGAAAAAAAAGGAAATTTTTTAAAATAAAACTTCAGATCTAGAAAAATAATTAGAAACAGAATCAGAAAAAAAAAATTATATAAAATTGTCATTTTATTTTTAGATCTAATAAAACACGGAAACATAAATATATGAACATAAAATTCAAAATAAACAAAAAATCAGATCCAAAACAAGCATGCATGGTACAAGATATTCTTTACTCTTTGCTCTTCATTAACTTCTTTTCTTCAATTTTTTTAACTTTCCCGTTTTTGTAGAAGGTGACCGCAAAGATAGATTAGAGAAGGTGAGATAGACAAACGGAGTTGTGGTGGTATTCCAAAGAAGGTGATCAGATCTTGAAATAATTTGATGGGTTTTGTAGAGGAGATAATAAGTCATGCAAATCTTGTGTTGTATTTACCAAAAGGTCGACGGAGTGATATTGGATGTGATCGGAAGTTAGACGGTGTTAATAATTTACGGTGGAGAGGTGAAAATAAAAAACCACTTGCTGCCAACATGAACATCAGAACACCAAAATAAAGCAAAAAAAAAAAAAAAAAGAAAGAAAAGGGTAGCAAGAGAAACTTGAGTGCGGCGGCTGTGTGTTTGGTTTAATTGGAGTGATTGTTACAATTAGGGTTTCATATAAAAATAAGAATGTCATATGGTAATATTTGGGCTTCTTATTACCTTTCAACAATTTATGGTTTTCGTGGCCCAATTTCAAACTACAACTATTTTTTTATATTATTTTTATAGGTTTTCTTTTTAAAATATTTTTATGGCCTTTTAAAACTAATAAATATTTTTTTGTTTCAAAAAAAAAACTAATAAACATTTTTTAAAACAAAACCTTTAAATCACATTAATTTATACTTATATGGTTTTTTTTAGGCAATATAGCTTTTTTTAATAGAATATAAATTATTATTGATAAAACATTTACGCGGAGGTGACAATTTGCATGGCTGATAAAAAAAATTAAATCCCTTTTACAAACTATTATTGATACAAAAAATTCATGGGGAGGTGACAATTTGCATGGCCGATAAAAAGTTTAAAATTCCTTTTACAAGCTATTACTGATAAAAAAAATTCACGGGGAGGTGACAATTTGCATGCCTGATAATAAATTTAGAATCTCTCTTACAAGGTATTATTGATAAAATAAGTTCACGGGGAGGTGACAATTTGCATTGCTGATAAAAATATTAAAATCCCTTTTACAAGCTATTATGGATAATAAAAAAAATGGGGAGGTGACAATTTTTATTGCTGATAAAAATTTTAAAATCACTATTACAAGTTATTAATGATAAAAAATTAACGAGGACACAAGTATTAATCTTTACACAAAATAAATTTTTGTCCCAAATGAATTACTTAAAATATCGTCCTCAATTTGTAGGACATTGCATTATATATGTAGGGGGGGCGGTGTTCGAATCCCGTCATTCCACTAATCTACCTTAAGGATGAAATTTCTGGCCACTACTACTTGACCAAAAAAAATATATCTTCCTCTTGGATTAATTAGTTTTTGTTTGAAGCCGACATGAGACTAATCCAAATATAGAATTAATGTTTCTAATTGATGCATAAAATGAAAAATAATTGTTTTTTATAAAAATTCATATATGTAATGAAAAGTAAGAATAGTCTACAATTTATTAAAAAATCTACTAATTTGACTACTCAGAATTTTATGTTTATATTCAACCAAACACAAATTTATTACATTTTTTTCCTATCTAAATATTTTTTTAATCTATATCCAACGCATCTTTGCGACCCAACATCCCCACGAACCAATGATCCCGTAAATCGTACGCGCGGAACGCGCGACCCGTGCGGAGGCACGGGTTAATTACTAGTATTCAGTTAATGTTAATGTTGGAGTTGTGAAGCCTAAGTCTACTTGTGATATTAAATGTCTCTCTCTCTCTCTCTCTCTCTCTCTCTCTCTCTCTCTCTCTCTCTCTCTCTCTCTCTCTCTCTCTCTCTATATATATATATATTGACATTATTTTGATAAAAAAAAATATTGTGTTTCGAAACAAAAGCAATTTTAGGCAAATTTTATTACTATGTTATAGTGGCAACATATGTTACTTCATCCGTTTTATTTTTAACCGTCCAAAAATATTGGATTTAACGTTTCTATTTAATTGTCGTCTAATGTTCAACCTATTCTAAAAGTTAAGTAAAAAATAAAAGGAGGTAGCAAGAGTACTATTAATGACAATTTTTTTTGTCTCCACTAAACCCCTATTTTTTGTGTGCAACATTTTAAAATAATTGTTCTTTTTATAAAGGTTCTAAGAAAGAATGTAATTGGTTGAAGTAGAGTGAAATATTTTGTATTTTAAAACATGTTTGCCATATTGATTTTTTTTTTATTGAATGGTTGGTTATAGCTTATTTTCTCCTCTAAAGTGAATTGTTGGTTTTTTAAATATAATGTTTACATTTTCACATTGTAGTTACAATGCAAGCCCAGGAGGAAGCACCTCTTAACATGCAATGCAAAGATGTCTTTGTAATTCATACTAGGGGTGGCTACAAAATATTTATAAGGCCTGGCTCTACCACAAAATATATCACTCAAGAAATGGTAACCACAAATAGCAAATATTTTCTTGATAGAGATTATAAAATCACAATATTGTATGTGTGAAATGACATAGCAAATTTAGTTATTTTATTTTCTTGTTGCATGTAGTATGGAAAAAATTCCGGCTATAAGGTTAAAGAATTGATAATTCGAGTTGTTTATGTTGCTCCTCCTAAACCGCCATTCTAGTTCAAGAAAAATCCGATAAAGAATCGTCTCTTCGAGCATCTCTCTCTTCAGATTATAAGGTATATGTTTTCTTTCTTTTTTTAAAAAGAAATTTGAAATATTTGTCACACAAAATATCATGTAATTTAGTTATTGACCCATTGATTTGTCACAACCACATTGTTACGTTACGACTCTCGACCAGAACATACAGTAAAAAATTGAGGAGATAAATTCTATTATTGAGAAAATTAACAGGTTGGGCAAGAAATGGTATGTAATTTATTCCATAAATATTGTTATTTTCAATTTTCAGTTTTAGAGATTATTTCATAACAAAAGGTTCTATTGGAAAATTTGCATAGAATGATTTGTGGAACGAGATAAACGAGCGTGATTGACGACGACAGAAGGAGTATCGTACGGACCTGGTCTTCGGATTGCACTTGATACTGCCAACTAACTACAAATCAGATTTTTATTCTAGTTTTTAGAAGAGAATAATTCATGTACTCTAATAGGATAAAGTTGTTTCTATTTGTTCCATTTAAGACACATAATAGTAGAATGTTTATTCCACCAGTACTTTCTTTAGTTTTGCAGTTTTATTTTATTTTTATTTTTTTAACTAATTTTTTAGTTTTGCAGTTGTTTAGTTAATTAATTGCTTTGTTTTCTAAATAATAATTGACAATGACAATAGTACCTCTATCAACATTATGTTTTTTTTTCTACGATAACTACTATTTCCGTTTCAATATATAAGATTTTTAATAAAATTTTGTTGTCTAATTTTATAAGATTATTTTTAAAGTTCAAGGTGCATTAATTAAATTTTCACAAAAATACCTCTATTTAAATAAAGAGAAGTAAATATTATTATTTCTCTCTTAATAATTAAAGAGTGTAATTTTAAAAAGAAAAAATATATATTATTAATGAATTTAATATAAAAAACAACTTTTCTTAATTTCTGTATTTTTGTGAAGGAGATGTTATATATTGAGACGGATTGAAAAGACAATCATGGAAATTAAGATAGAAGAAATCAATATCATTGGATCTGTCTTGTTATTTGATGTGGCACATGTAATTACTTTTCAAGTGCTCCTGTCTTTCACTTTTCTCCTCATGGCTGTCACAATGTCTGGTTATTAACTTATTTATTTATGTGGTGCAATATTATTTTAGCAATTAAAATTCAAAATTATTTGTTGGTATTTTAAGTGTGATATCAGTTTGAATATCATGTTGCATAAAAAAATTGGATGTTGAATGGTTTATAGGTGAGAGGATATATGAATCTAATGTCTTAAGATTTTAGGTTAAAATGTGATGTCAAATTTATGTATGTGATTATTTAAGGTCCAATGTGATGATCTTCAGACAAACTCATGATCCAAGAGTGGTATTAGAGTCGATGAATGAATTAGTTTATGTTCTGGTGGTGTGTCTCGTTAATGTATTACCAATGACAATGAAAGTGGATGAAAAAACTTATGTTTGGGGGGAATAATGGAGCATATCCATAAAGAATGGATGGACTCATACTTAGAGGTGAAGATTGTTGATATTTCAAGTGTGAATTAAGTCTTTAAAAGATATAATTATTTGAGATCAACTCTTAACAATTTATCATTTGAAGTTGTTTTTTTGTTTTTAATTTTTTTTAAGATTCTAATTTTTTTTAAATTCAAACAAATAAAATATTTTTTAAATGTGATTATTTTTTATTTTTATGAAATATCCGATTTTTTATTAAAAAAAGTATAACAAAAGTCTCTTAGTTTTTGAAAAAAATATAAAAAGTGCAATTTACACTAATTTAAAAAAGTGCCATTAGACAAAATTGTGGGAATTAATGTCAACAATTAATCTGCACTTGAAGCTAAACGAGACAAAGTTGTTATTATTTTTTCGGGTTATAGGTTGTTACCTCTCTGTTAAGTGTGTATGTTTTACGTTATCCACTGTTAATTTTTTTTTTGTTGAAGATTCTCCTCGCAAAATATGTTTTTTGGTTTTCCTCGTTGGATGCAAGGAATTTAAACTTTTTAAATTGGTTGAACAGAATAACCGATTTAAAAACATCACTTATTTAATTTATTGAACAAAATAACCGATTTAAAAAGTACATCCAGAGGATACAAAAAAATTTACTTTGCTAGAAGGGAAACTTAAAAGAATTTTTAGCAGAGAGATAAAACAAAATACGCTCACTTAACATGGTAACAAACTATTGACCCTATTTTTTAAAAAATAAAATAAAATTTGACAAACAGACTTTGCCAACTACTATCATAGTTTTTGTCTTCATCGTATATCATAAAATTCTAAAATTGGTTATACATTTGACAGGAGTTATCTAATGCTTAATGTTTTAGATTTGTAACTGAAGACTATGGATCCGTTTGAGTTAGCTTATTTTTGAGTTTATACAAACAGTTTATGTATCGTAGACTACCTTGACAAACTTATAATAATACATAAAAATTACATAAGTTATTTGCATAAACTAAAAAATATGTTAATCCAAAGAGCCCTATGTTTTGGGATTCTGTTGGAAAGCTTTTGATTTATTATTATTATTGACATTAGAGAAAATCGAATCTGAAATCTTAAAAGAAGCACATTTTCAATTATCAAATCAATACCACCAGACCAACCCAAATATATTTTTTATCTTAAATTAATTACTACGTATCACTTTAAAATATCAATAAAAATTACTCGTACATTCTAAAAAAATATATCAATAAAAATTATTTATTTTTCAACTAATATACTTTATTTTTTTTGGGTCAAGCAACTAATATACTTTTATTTATTGCATTAATATATTTCACATTCATCTTTTTTTTTTTGAATGACAAATATAATATATATATATAAATATAAAAATGAATGAAGTACAAGAGAAAGTTCAGAAAATCAAGAAGGTACCAGTAGTACACTCTATCAGAGTCTAATAATCTAAAAAGTAAGGTAAGAAAACAAAATAAACCTACAACAGAATAAGGAGAAACACCATCAGACTATAGCCTCTCAAAGACATCACCACGAGAAGGAGAAAACCCTCAAGAAGAGAGAGACGGGGATCAACCACATATAGGACAAAATATTTGACATTCATCTAACTATTCCACTAACTAATTTTCCTAAAACATCTCCCTAAAAATCTTCATTTTAAATTTGAATCAAATAAAATGTTATCTAATACCAACTTTTTTATTTTTTTGAGGCAGCAAAATATATCGATAAGCACAACCCAAAGCACAAGATATGCAAACACACCTGCAAAGCAGGGAAGATACTGCTAATCCTTTTAAATCAAATTTAATTTTTAACTGATCAAATCTAAACAACCCTAACTTAAAATTCTACCTAAAGACCAACATTAGTTTTTTTTTTTTTTTTGAAATATATAAATTGGCCACTTCACTCTCATATCTCACATCATTCATAACTCAACCATTAGAAAGAAATACATAAACTTAAACAATGGGACAAAGAGTTTCTTCTTGCACTCACCCATCTTTTGCTTGTTCCAATTATGGTGATTATGAAAAATTGAAATCAGAAAAAGATAGTATTGTTCAAAAGGAAAATAAATCACAAAAAGAAGATAGTATTGTTCAAAAGAAAAATATTAAGTACTTTCCATGTAATCCTTATTCTTCACTTTTTGTTTTGTTTTCCTTTTTGGTTTTTGGTTTTGGGTGTTATTCTAATTCATATCCCTTTTTAATTTGATTTTTTGAAATAGCTGAATTGAGGAAGCAGATCAAACAGTCTTTTCAATTGATTAACAAAACAGATAATTATATAGCTTTCCAGGTTCTCATTATTTTATATTTGAATCTTTTTTTTTTTCTCTTTCAATTCAGTTAAATTTGAGTTTGTAAATTTTTGCTTGAGTTTTTTTTTTTGTTTAAATATTATGGAGAGTTATAATTTTTATTTGAGGTGAAATTTATGGTGTTGTTGCAGGTTATGGGTACAAATCCAAAGAAGTGCCGTGTTAATTCTAATATTGGAATTCGTGTAAATTCTAATATTGGAATTTTGTTGCCTAGGTCTACTTGTGATATTATAGGTTTCTTTCTATTTTTTCTTTTTTTTTTTAATGACAAATATATATATATATATATATATATATATATATAAAAGTTTACGAGAATATTTAGAAAAATAAATAGGTACAAGAAGTACACTCGAACAATCTTTAAAATAATTATATAAAAAGAATATACTCTTTGAGATAGAGAGACAAAGATCAATCAGTAGTAGGACGAAATAATTAGATGGTCTCCAACCCCCATCCATCAAGACCCTCAATATATTTTATTTTATTTTTTGGTAGAAAAAGAGGGCTAATGCCTAACAAGCGGAAAAAATACAAAGATACACGGATATTCCTAGGCATGTAAGCCCCGAAAATATATCATCAAATATGAGACTCGAGACTTTCCTACGAGGAGTCTCTAAAATATAAGTGTTAAAGGAATCTAAAGAGAAGCTAAAGTTAGCTAGTCAATCAGCACTTCTATTTCCTTCTCGCCAGGTATGATTGAAAACCACATACCAATTCAACTTTAAAAACTCTTGTATACGACACATCAAAGTAGGAGGATTTACATTGATTTTGACTTTCCCTGTGATCATGTCAACTAGGGTTGTTGAGTCACTTTTCATTTGAATTTGGTGAAAACCATGTCTCCACGCAAGTTGCATTCCCAAGTACATGCCCCACATTTCAACGGAGAGAACATCACAAGTTCCAATTTTTCGTGCGTATCCTTTGATCCATATCTACCCTCCGAGTTCTGAAAAGGGCCACCACATCCAGCTAGCCCCAAAGAATATTTGCATGCTCCGTCACAGTTATGCTTGATCCACCCCTCCTGAGGACTTTTCCAACCAATAAAAATTGCGTTGCTTTGGTGAATATTTAGAGGATGTTGGGTGTTTTTGTTGATGTCTTCAACTATCTTGAGAATCTTGAAAATTGGGTCATTTGGGCGCTGAAAGTCATCTTCAAAAATAGTTTTATTCCTCCACATTCATATGTGCCAACATGCTACCATAAAAATGGTGATCCACTTCTTATTTTGAGTATACCAGGCAGCTGGTTATTTATATTCTTGAAGATCCAATCGCTGCAATGAAGAGAGATAAAACTAGATATTTGATTTGAAGGGGACTAACTTTATCCATGTTTGAATTGCTATGGGACAATCTCGCAAAACATGGATAGTTGTTTCGTTGTCTTTGCCACAAGCAGAGCACATGGGGGAAATTTCAACCCTCCATTTGCTCCTACTATAATTAGTGAGTAGCCGCTCATGAGCCACCATCCACATAAAAGTTTGAATTCTATGAGGTTTTTTCAACTCCACAAAGCCTTCCAGTCTCCCTCAATGGGATGAGATCACTACTACAAATTATTGCATAGACAGCGCACTTTAGACAGCACTTATTTACATAACCGCTTTTAAAAGTAACACGGAACCCTTTAACAGCGCTTATTGTGAAAAGTGTTGTCTAAAATACTATTTATTAACAGCGCGTTTCAATGAAAGCGCTTTCATAAGGTTTACATAAAAAGTTAAAAAATTTATATTTCACTTTAGACAGCGCTTTGCATGAAAACGTTGTCTAAGGTCAATCATTAGACAACACTTCCAAAAGCACTGTTTAAGGGTTTTCTTTTAATTTTCACATTAGACAACGCTTAATAGAAAAAACGCTGTCTAAAGTTATTACAATAGACAACACTTTTGAATTGATAACCGAAAGCGCTGTCTATTTATATTAATTTTTTTTTAGAAAATAATCTTGGTAGAAAATTAGAAAATATATATATATATATATATATATATATATGTTTTTATTTATTTTGGTAAACCATATTTCCTATTTTTTTGGTACAACCATATTTCCTATTTTTATTAAACGATTAAAAAAGATATAATTTATGTGTAAAAAAAAATATAATTTCTTGAACAAAAAGAAAAATAAATCATATCATATATTAAATTGAATCACACAAACTGTAACCAAATTGTAACAAAAAAATCATAAAAATCCATAGAAGCTTTTGTTGCATCACGCATAAACTCTATGTCTTCTTCTCCAAACCCTTTGCTCTGATTCACAGAAATCTTCCATCTCTTCCTCTCCAAACACTTTGTGCGATTGAAACCCTTTCACCGTCTTCTCTCGAATCACATAGAATCCCTTCCATCATCTTTCTCTTGAATCGCACAAAAACCCTTTTTCTTGAATCACTGAGAACAATTGATATAGAAACTTGCCATCGTCTTCCTCGAAATCAGACAAAAAAAACCTTCTTCTCGAATTACATATCACTATTCACAGATAAACCCTATTGCCTTCTTGATACCCTTCGACTCTAACAACAAACCCTAAAACAATGTTCAAATTCTCACGCAACAAAACCGAATCACACAGAGGTCGATCTCTGTCACGTCTTCACAGCGCTCTATCTTTGTCGAGACCTTGCTGCGGCGTTGCCAAGTTCAATTTGAAAGCGCAACTCATGGCTTTCTTCTCTCTAAGGCATTGAATCTTACTCTGTCTTCAAAGGTAGCTATCTTTGTTGGTTCATTTGTTCCCATTTATCAGTTTTAATAGAATACTAATTCTGAGTGTTTATGCAAGTTGTGGGATTGAATTCAATTTAGTCTACCAAATAGAATGTTCCTTAAGTTATTGATATTGTTGTTATAAGGATTGTTTTGAATTTTGTGACGAGTATACATATTAGGCTTGTGGGTTTGTTAGTGTGGTATACTTTTTAGTGTCATGATTTGTCTATAGATTTTTGAGAGTTTTATGATTGTCTTGTGTGTGTGTGTGTGTTCTCCAAGTTGTAAGTTGTTTCCAATTATAAGAATGAGGTGGAAGTATGTAGAATTTTGATATATTTCTTCAATGATATTAAAGCTAGCTGATTTCATACAAATAAAGTTTAAATGATACAAGCAATGTTTCATTTAGTGTTCTAATTGCAGCGAAGACGAAGCAGATACAAATGAGCAAGTATGGTTTGAACCTTAGGCTTGTGAAGGCAAAGAAGTAGCCACCAAGGCCTTCCATTCCACTTCCTTTTGGCTTTAATGAAGATGATGATAATGATGTCGACGAAGAAGTACCCATTTGGTTGTTGTTATTATGAACAATGTATTTGTTTGTACATATCATGATCATACTTTCTGGTTTTTTTTTTTTTTAATGTAAAGGAGCAGCAAAAGAAAGCCTTGGATGAATATCCAACCACATTTGACTATGATGGGATCTATGACAAAAAGAAAGAGAAGTTGCTCGTCCATTGATACAAGTTTGTGAAGAGAGAGGTATGGTTGCAGCTCTTAGCATTCTTTTGAAAATTTCAATTAACCATTTTATTATGTTTATAGCTCAATGTAGTATAATGGATAATCTGTGCCAAGTTTCATAATAATTATGACTCGTATGGTTTGTGATATGAAGGTGCATATTTGAATGCTTACATGATGGATCCTAGTAAAATTCATTGTATCTTTCTTTTTGCTTTGCTGTTTGGTTTTGTGTTTTTTATTAAACTAATGGTTTCATTGGTTTAGAGAGGAAAGAAAGTAATGACAACTGTCATGTGTCTATTCCTTTCCAATAGTTTGGTTTAACTTGATTTTTGTTTTTACTTTTTTGAGGGTTAATGCTGAAATTTGTCCGTTTTGGGTCATTTGTGAAATAACATTGTTACTCATCAAACTTTAACCATTGATACAATGAGTATATTCAAAATCTGATTCAGAAAGCAAAAAAGCGGTTGTAGTATCATAAGATTGTATAGAGGAAAAAATTCTTTGCTAACAAAGACAAATATATTACAGAAGTATATAGAAAAAAGCTTGCTGAACTAGAGTAACTGATGGAACTAGATCGACCCTGTGAACTTAAGACGAAACAGAGGATGCATGCTCCTACTTTTTAATTAATCACATAATCCTTATCTTGTTTTCAAATCTCTTCTTGTTGTAAATTTGATTGGAGATGCATTTTAAAATGGTCTATGGTTTTTCTTTATTTCTCCCTCAATTTTTTCTGTGTTCATGTTCATGTCTCATTTAAGGTTGGTACTTCATCTCAAGGAGATAGAGCACTTCCCGCATCATTGAAATCAGGGGCAAATAATACTATCATCAATGGTATGGTTCTCTTCTCCACCATGGAATACATCTTTCTGTCTTTTTATTTACATTTACTTTTACATTATTGTTTATGTTGGTTTTTATTGTGTCTTTGTATTGTTTTATATATAAACAAATTTGTATTCTAAAGAATTGATAAAAGCTTCAATCAAATTTTTTCTCCATTTTAGTGGACAGAAAATAGATTTTCTTCACATCTCCGGCTAACTCTCTTTGGAGAAGGTAATTTTTATTCACTATTCAGGTTCTGTTAGTATGTCCAAGTAATTGCTCTTTTTTATTCTAACATTTCCTTTGCTATATGACATTATATATAGGCAATCTTAACTTTGAAGACACGCTACAAGAGCTTGGTATATTGTTGAGAACTCGCATGACATTTGTTTCAACATATTTGGAATATGAGTTGAGATTTCACATTTTATCCACAAGTTGGTAGAAAACTGTAATTCTGACCTCGTCCATACATTTTTGAATATTTGAGTCATGAATTTTGTTTTTATAGCAAAAAGAGTATTGTGTAATGTTGAATATGTAGTTATTAACTTTGTATAACTTATTTAGAAATATAAATATTTGGTCTTTGAGTTTTCATGTTTTAGACTACTATAAAACCATAAATCGTTAGTTGGTTCAGTGGTGATTGGCGCTGAACTTGGTAGGGAGGACCACGGTTCGATCCCCCGCAACTGCGATCGGGAGGGGGCTGGAACCACTTGATGCCAGAACTGACCCCCGAACCAGATTCAACTGGTGGTGAAAAACCGAAAAAAATAAAATAAAACCATAAATGAAATAAAATGGATATTGTATTTTAAAGTTGTTTGCAGATTCTGTATTTTGAATGAAAACACTTTTAGTAGTGTTATTTTTTTTTTTAAAAAATGTAGGATATGACAGCGCTTGTTATATAAAATGTTGTTTAAAGTCAGGATATGACAACGCTTGTTATCCAAAACGCTGTCTAAAATTAGGTTATATAAAGTGCTTGTTGTTTAAAACACTGTCTAAAGTTAGGATGTGACAGCGCTTATAAGTAGAAAACGCTGTCTAAATGTAACATAAGACAGCGCTTATATGTAGGAAGTGTTGTCTAATGGTGGCTTATAATAGCGCATTAAACAAAAAGCGCTGTCTAAAGATAACATTAGACAGCGCTTTTACTTTATTATTAAGCGATGTCTATACTTTTAATAGCGCCATAATAGACAGCGCTTATAAAACGCTTTCTAAGGCCAAAAAAAGCGCTGTCTAAAGCCTTTTTTGGCATAGTGGATCTAGTGTTCTGAGAATCATAAGAACTTTTGACTGTGAAGTTCCTAGTGTTGGTTCCTCTCCAGCCAATATTCTTTTGCCAGTTTGTGTCTTTAGGTGTTGGAATTACGAGTACTTGAAAAGAAAACGTCGAAGGTAAGGAAATTATAGTCCCAATCTCCCAAGGGAGTTACCGCATCCCTCACATAGAGAGTCGAGTCAATACTAATTTGATTAGTGATGGAGATAGATAAGAGAAGTTCTGTTAGGAGTCCATTTATCCGGTCAAAAATTAATATTGTTACCATCTCCTACCTGCCACACAATATTCTGCTGAAATTGATCCCAAATACCTGGTAAAGCTTTCCACAAGGAGACTCAGTATATTTAATTATTTACTTTTTAAATATAATATATTCAGATGGGAAAAGTTGTATAATGTTACTTCTTGACAAATTTGAAGTATATTTTCATTTTCACTTTGTAGTTACAATGCTAGCCCAAGAGGAGGCACCTCTTAACATGCAATTCAAAGATCACTTTGTATTTCAAACAATATTTGTAAGGCCTGGACCTACCACAAAAGATATCACTCCAAAAATGGTAACCAAAAATAGCAACTTGTTTCTATCAATAGAGATTATAGAATCATAATATTGAATGTGTGAAATGAAGTAGCAAATTTAATTGTTGTCTTTTCTTGTTGCATGTATAGTTTGAAAAAAATTCCGGCTATAATGTTGAAGAGTTGATAATACCAGTTTTTTATGTTGCTCGTCCTAAACAATCGATAAACAATCGTCTTCTCGAGCATGTCTCTCTTCAAATAAGGTGGAAATATGAGACGGAAGGAGTATCGTATTCGTACCTGTTTTTAGAAGAGAAAAATTAATGTTTTCTAAAGGATAAAGTTATTTTTATGTGTTCCAATTTAAGGCACATATCAGTAGAATGGAGTATTTGTTTATTCTTCCAACAGTACTTTCTTTAGTTTTGCAGTTTGGTTTTACTAATTTTTTAGTTTTGCAGATGTTTAGTTTAATTGCTTTTTTCTAAATTATAATTAACAGTAGAATATTATGTTTTATTTTTCTATGATAACTATCAACAGTATATACATTGACATGAAATATAGATATAAGATTATCATGGAAATTAAGGTAGATCAAATCTATATCATGGAATCTGTGTTGTTATTTGACGTGGCACATGGAATTACTTTAAATAAGAACCACAAAGGTGAAACAAAATAATAAGAAATTCTAATGACGGTAGGGGTTTATATGAAAAAAAACTAAAACGAATAATAATTGAAAGTTAATTTTTTTCGGAAAAAGTTACAGTGGAATTATGTTTTAAGGTAGATATCATGACTCTGATAACATGTTGAATTTGTTGTATTTAAATAAAAAAAATAGAAGAAAATAAAAAATATAAAAATATTATTAATAATGATTGATGAACTAAATACATTACATACGAAATAGTATAATACTACCTTTATATTAATAACCAAGTAAATATATTTAAATAAAAACTAAATTTCTTACTTATATGACTTAGAATAAACTAACCTAATAAGATATTTACTCAACAAATATAATAAAATTTATGCATATATTAATTAATATTTTCTAATTCTAACAATATATAAGATATGATTTAAACATGAATATTAGATTATTCTCTCTTTTTCTATTTTTCACTGAAAAACGTCCCTATATATTCTCATTACTTCATTCATTCACTGTTTTATGATCACCAACACTTTGTGAAACAATGGGACAAACACTTTCTGCGAACACTTTTTTATTGAATAAGGGTTATGAAAAATTGAACAATCATGACGATGGTACCTATCTCAAGATACATCCCCAAGAGCTGCAATTTCCATGTAATAATTACAAAAAAGTTTACTATTTTTTTATGGTTTATTATTTTTGTTTTTAACACTTAATTTTTGTGAAACAGTTGAATTGAAGCAGATATCTTGCTCTTTGCGGTTGTCTAACAATTCAAATAAATATTTGGCTTTCAAGGTAATGATGTTTCTTTTCTCATTTGATTGGTGCAGTTGCGGTCGGTACTTACATAGTAGGTTCTCTAATTGAAATCGCACAATATATACTTAACACAAGCAAATATATAAAAATTTATAGATCAAATCGGATAGCTGAGATTCATCTACAATCGCTAATTCTGATTTGGAGTGAAATTGTCGATGTTGTTGTTGTTGTTGCAGATTAAGACTACAAATCCAAAGAAGTATCATGTTAAGCTTAATATAATCGAAGTTGTGTTGCCTAGGTCTACTCGTGATATTATAGGTTTTCTTCTTCTTCTTCTTCTTCTTCTTCTTCTTCTTCTTCTTCTCTCTCATATATCATCGGTTGTATTTGCTTATTTTACCCTATAAAGTGGTGTGATAGTTTTAGACGAGTTTGCGCCTTAATTACATTTTCACTTTGTAGTTACAATGTTAGCCCAAAATGAGGCCCCTATTGACATGCAATGCAAAGATACGTTTCTCATTCAAAGCATAGTTCTGTCCAAAAATGGAGCAACCATAAAAGATGTCAAACCAAAAATGGTAACGAAAAATAAACCGTTTCTTGACAGAGATTAAAGAATCACAATTACATACTTTAGACAATTTAATCGTTTTCTTTTGTCAATGCATGTAGTTTAATAAAGCGTCCGGCTATGAGGTTCAAGATTACAGATTGAAAGTTGTCTATGTTGCTCCTCCTCAACCACCATCCTCGGTTCGAGAAGCATCCAATAAAGATACTTCATTGAAGGTGACATATGTTACATATTTTCAGTCATTTTTAAGAATATTTTGTCATTCACCTAGTCGAATTTTCCATCTATTATTTCGAATATTTTCAATGCAGCACATAATACTTGTCAAATTTTTTACCGAGTGCATCGTTTATATCTTCATCGCTTATTGAACCTCGATCCATCCTTAGATTCTGAACAAGATTCAGATGTGTTGTTTTTGTTTTTCCAATTATGTTTCTTCATTTTATTCGACTTGTAAAACATTTACTAAATCAAATAGTTTCTATTATTCTAACTTTCTATATATCCAGATACATCCTCCAGAGCTGCAATTTCCCCGTAAGCGCGCCTCATTGCTTCAAAAATTCGGCTTTTTTATCGTCATTGATTTCTAATTATTTTTATTAATTTTCTTCTCTTGTTTGGTTTTGTGAAACAGTTGAACTGAAAAAGCAGATATCATGTTCTTTGCAGTTGTCTAACAATTCAGATAATAATGTGGCTTTCAAGGTTCTCATTGATTTACTATCAGTTTTATTTCTTTATTCTGATTGCCATTAAAAAAAATAAAATTATTTCTTCATCTTTTTCTTTGAGTTTGTAACTTTGTGTGTTGCTGTTGTTGCAGTCTCTCTCTCTCTCTCTCTCTCTCTCTCACTCATATTTACATTTTCACTTTGCAGTTACAATGCAAGCCCAAAGGGAGGCACCTCCTGACATGCAATGCAAAGATAAGTTTCTCATTAAAAGCATAGTTGCAAATCACAAAAGTTATGAATCCAAAAATGGAGCAACAACAAAAGATATCACTAGAGAAATGGTAATGACCATAAATAACAAAATAATTTTTTATAGAGAATTACAATACTATATGTTTCAAATGACATAAATGTTTCTTTTCACATTGCTTGTAGTTTAAGAAAGAGTCTGGCTATGAGGTTCAAGAATGTAAGTTGAAAGTTACTTATGTTGCTCCTCCTCCTCAACCACCATCCCCAGTTCGAGAACGATCTGATGAAGATTTGTCTCCTCGAGCATCTGGATTGTCAAATAAGGTTTATTTTTATTTCATTTTTCAAAAGTAGTTTACATGAAATTTCTATGCAGGACAGAGTACTGTATAAATTGGTTATTTATCTTGTTGGTCTGTCAAGAAAAGGACATGAGATAGTAGTTTTTATTCAACGGGGCCTAACCCCAAGAAGAAGAAAAAATACACTTGGATTAGACGAGGGAAGGAAACATCCCTAACATCACCTTCTACAATTTGCACCTCCTTAGGCGGTGGGTTTTGGAAGTACACCATCCCACACTAATGCCTTCCCATCCCATGTTGGCTAATATATCCGCACATCTATTTGCTTCTCGAAAGATATGAATGATTCGGACCTCCCAAGGGCCATCTAGAAGCCGTTTGATTTTCTTCATAAGTGCACATCCCAAGATACTACCATCTTTCCTATGTTGCAGGCTTTGAGCTATAACTTGTACGCAGCTCTAGTTGCATCACACCTCGACGGAGAGCAAGCCTCAAGCCTTCATATATACCCCATAATTCAGCCATATATGCAGTCATGTCTCCTAACTTCTTGACAAAACCATCCAACCAAATGTTATGCCTTCATCATTCCGAAGAACTCCACCGCATCCCGCTCTCTTATTGCTTATCTTTGCAGTTTTATTTATTAACTTCATATGTTTTACTATTTAATGTAATTAATTTACTTTCGATTTTGACATTTTTTTTTTTAGTTTTTGGAAACCGGACAGAAGCCTACCAGTGAAAAATTGAATACTGAAACTCATATAAAAAAGAATGGGTCAGGGTATACCGGTAAGTGACCCATTCTTTTGGCAAGAGAAGTACACAAACATGGAAGCAGCATTTAAAACTTACATTATGATGAAAGAAGGAAGGATTCATCGAATGTAAGTTCTTTTATTAGTCTATTTTTGTTCCTGATTAACCTCTAGGTTTATCTTGAATAATAGTTGATTTTTCCTAAACTAATAATAGTTGATTCATCTTGAATAATAGCTCTGAATTTGGTTAAGTTAGTTGAATAATATCTTTTTATTTTCAGCCTGACGCTGCAAGTGGGTCTGATCTGATTCACCTTTGAATGCAAGAGGGTCATATGGTGACAACAACATCTGATTTTTTTTTAGGATTATTACATGTTATAGTTTTATTTCAAACAACAGTTTGTTGGTTTGTCCTATGTAACCATGTGTGTTGTGATATCGTTTGTACTATGTCATTTTGATTCAATATTTTGTAAGGAGTAGTTTTCCAATTTTTATTTCAATTTTACTATGGTACCTCAAAATTAAAAAAAACACCATATTTATGGCATCAATTTATTATAAATTATCCAAGTCAAAAACACCACTTTTTTAATTGCATTTTCCTAAAATAAATTAAACAACTTAGCAAGTTATTTCCAAAAAAATAAAAATTATCAAGTCGCCATAGGTTTAGTGAGGGCAGTTGAATTAATCATCCTCTTTCAGCTCAAAAACAAATAGTAAAACAAATTAAAACCACTTGCTTTCACTGTCATGGGATTGAAGAAAATGAGAGGTTGTGTCAGTAAAAGAGATGAGATGGAGCAAAAAGGAAAACATTATACGGTAGAGAAATTACATCAAATTATTTAGAAGATTTTTCTCCCAGTCCTTCACATTTCTTTTTTATCTTCCAAAAATTTGATTTTACCTTTAATAAAAAATTCGGTTCGCAAAAATCGAAATTTTTCTAGTTCAAATTTCAGAAAATTTCTATTTATAGATACTGAAGTTTCGGTTTATAGAAACTGAAGTTTTTCGTGAAGGACAAAACAGGAAACTCGATGGGTGAAAAAGAAACGTGTGGGCTGAAGAGAAAACATCAATTATTTAGTGTACATAATCTAATGGTTCGCACACATCTCTCCATCATGGACCAATCCATGTAATAGTCCATTCTAAATGAAAAACATAGTTCTTTTTTCGTGAACTCCACCATTTATGACGCGCTCTTTAAAATAATTAAAACACTCCTTTTGCTATTTAGGTAGCAAACTTAGTCTGCATCCTACGTAGCAAGTGGCAATTTTTTTTACCAAACCCTAACATTTGCACCCTTCTCCCCCCCCCCCCACACACACACACACAATGAATGAAAATATTATAACCATGAATGAAAATATTATAAAAAACACAGTTCGCTACTTAGAATGCGAATTCAAAGACAGTTCGTTATTTATAGTGTGAACTCAAACACAGTCCAATATTATATTTTGATTGGTTATTGGAGTGGTTGTGACAGTATCAACCACACACACACACACACACCATATAATTCTATAAATTGAAACCTCTTTTTTCATTTCTTCATTATTCGATCATACAGTGTTTCATTCAAAATGTGAAGGAACGGTTCACATTTTAACTTGTGAAGTGTGTTTCATTCAAGATTGTTTCATGGGAGGAGAGAGAAGGGTGAAGAGGATTAAAAAAAAATTATAAGGTTCACATCCTTAGATGCGATTTTTTTTTCTTCCAGATTTTACTATTTACACACTCGCAAAATAGCATGCGAACACTTTTCCCAATTTTTATATTTTTACATGCTCGCTTTCTATATTGCGATGAGGTAGAATTGAAAGGTCAGAGAACACGTGAGAGACTCGGAAGCGCAAAAAGAATAATTCTAAAAAAACAACTCATACCTATACTAAATCATATAGGCCTGCTTATAGATTAAAAACATTATTACTTTGTTCAAAAAGAGTAATTTTTATTTCAAGAAAATGACTTTAATAATTTAGTTACTCATATAGGAAACTTAGCCACTAAGTAACCTAATATCACCTCAAAATTTCTTGGTCATACTTACCTCCAAATTTCACAAATCCTATTTTATTCATGGATTATGCCTAGAAATTTCAGTCTCTCTTCTTCTATTTTTTACTTAAAACCGTCCCCATTCTTATTTCTTCTATAGCTTCTCTTTATTCATGAGATAAAAAAGTCAACACTTTGAGAAAAAAAAAAATGGGACAAACGGTTTCTTATGCTAAATCCTCAGCTTCTAAATTGTTGTGTTTCATCAATCCATGTTTTGCTTCTTCTGAATCTTTCACTCCATTTTATGGAAGTTATGAAAAATTGAAATCACAAGAAGATAGTTTCGATCACCAGATACATCCTCATGAGCTTCAATTTCCATGTAATAATAGTTAGAAAAGGTTTACTTTTTTTATTTTTTATGGTTCACCATTTTTGTTTTAACACTTAGTTTTTGTGAAACAGTTGAGCTGGAGAAGGAGATATCTTGCTCTTTGCAATTGTCTAACAAGTCGGATAATTATTTGGCTTTTAAGGTAATAATGATTTGGGTGTATTGGTACATTTTTGGTTTAAATCAATATTAACGATTATTCTTTATGAATCAAAAAACTATTTATCCCGTAAAAGTAGCTTAGTTGGTAACTATTAGAGATATTATTGGAGGAACCGGCTTTCGAATCTCTAATTTCTCATTTCTCCACACTTATAGTGTGCGTCTAGCCACTAGACCATACTAGACCAAAAATAAACTATTTGTCAACTATTAGTATATTTTAAAGAAAATCATTTGATAAGAAAAAATACAATTTCATTGGTATGCTTAACAAGTAGCTTTCAAACCTTTACCAACTCATGGAACCAGTCACTGCTCGAACCTCTACCAAGGTGTGCACTCAATGCATTGAAATGTTATACAACCCTTTTGATTTGAAATTTTGTGCAGAATGCGTGCATCACTGTGATTTTTCAACTTGTTGGCAATGTGCTAAGTATAGTATGCTTCATGAGACATTTGTTGGCAGAACTTGTGTGCAAAGATCTTCTAGGGTTATAAATTGTTGAGTTTGTTGTAGATTTCTTATACTGAGACGGGTCATCGGCAGCAGCGGTGGCACATACTAACATTCTCTTTGTCATGTTGGTTCCACTGAAGATCTGTTTCAAGCATTTTTATTTTATGTTGTAAATTGCAATAAGTGCTTATATTTAGGAACAAATAACGAAATTATTTCAGCTTTTAATGAGGAAAAAGATTCACAAGAAAGGGCAACGTATCGACACAGTAGTTTACAAAACTTTTTATTTTACAACATATCAACGGCGTACTCATGCATATCAAAACTTTTTATTTTTTCAATTTTAGAAAACTACTTATCGACAGTCTAACAATGTTACTTTCAAGCTGAGATTAATTTTGATTTGGAGTGAAATTGACGTTGTTGTCGCAGGTTAACACTACAAATCCAAAGAAGTATTATGTTACACCTAATATTGGAGCTGTGTTACCTAGGTCTACTTGTGATATTATAGGTTTTCTTCTCTCTCAAGCATACACTTTCTACTTTCTTCACTCTCCCTCTTGTACACAAAGATATGCAAAGAGAAATGTGCTTGTTTATGTGAATGGTGAAATAATTTGAATAAGTAATTTGTGTCATTACATGTACATGCATTGCCAAATCATATGTTTATTGATATATCAACTCTTATATTTTTTTCATCAATGGTTGAGATTACTTACTTTATATTCTTCCATTTAAGATGAGCCGAGTCCTAGAATATTGTACTTTTTGGTAACTAATTGAGATTTGGCTCATCTTAAGTAAAACAATTCACAACAATCTCTATCGTTGATGAATAAATCAATGGTTGAAGCTACACGTACATTATACATAACAAATAATGGATGTGTTGAAATACCAATACTCTATTTTTATTATTAACAATTGTGATTGCTTATTTTTCCACTAAAGTCATTGATCGCTTTAGACGAGCTAAATCCATTTATAAGTGAGGATAGGCGGTTACTTTTGAAATATTGTTTGCATGGTATTGTATTGATTGTATAATGTCATGTAATCTTTTCTTTTATGCTCACTTTCATTGATTGTTCTTCGCCCCCTAAATTGATCAGAATTCCTCACATGTCTCCCCATCTACCGTGAGATATCTTCTGGTAGTGCAAATCTTACCGAAAGGTATCCCTTGATAGTGCAAATCTTATCAAGAGATATCTCCCAGTAGTGTTTTCTCTAGTATGAGCAATGCATGAGGGCGAAGAGCAACCATCTTTGATTGTTTACGTCATACTTACATTTTCACTTTTTAGTTACAATGCAAGCACAAAAGGAGGCACCTCTTGACATGCAATGCAAAGATGAATTTGTCATTCAAAGCATAGTTGCAAATCACAAAAGATATCACTCTAAAAATGGAGGAATCACAAAAGATATCACTCCAGAAATGGTACCGACAAATAAATTGTTTCTTGATAGAGATTAAAGAATCACAATAACATATATGTTGCATAGTTTAATCGATTTCTTTTGTCTTTGCAAGTAGTTTAGTAAAGAGTGTGGCTATGATGTTGAAGAGTGCAAATTGAGAGTTGTCTATGTTGCTCCTCCTCAACCACCATCCCCGGTTCGAGAAGGATCTGATAAAGATTTCAAAGCTTCCAATGAACAGGAGAATACTTCATTTCAGGTGACATAGATGTTACATATTTTCTGTCATTTAGAAGAATATATTGTCATTCACCTAGTCAGATTTTGTGTCTTTTATCTTCAATAACTTCTATGCAGCACAGAATACAGGTTAATTTGGTAACTGGCCCGTTCCTGTGTCGGAACGACCCCGTGACCAGAACATGCCTACAATAATAATTAGTATCTACTTTAATTTTGTTCCTTGCAGTTTTAACCTTTCCTGCATTCTCAGGAGCAGCAATAACTCAAAAGAAGATGATCATTCTTGCAAATTCTGATTAAATCCCTAGCCATTAATGAGTGCATCTTTTATACCTTCATCGCTTACTGAACCTTGAACTCGATCCATCCTTAGATTCTGAACTGGATTCAAATTTCTTGTGTTATTTTTTACTTCTGTTTCTTCATTTTATTGGGCTTATAAACATTTACTAAATCAGATAGTTTCAATATCCAGATACATCCTCAGGAGCTTCAATTTCCCTGTAAGCCTCTTCGCTTCAAAAGTGCGTCTTTTTTGCTTGTCTTTGATTTCAATTTTTTTATTAATTTTCTTTCATTCTTTGGTTTTGTGAAACAGTTGAACTGAGAAAGCAGATATCATGTTCTTTGCAGTTGTCTAACAAGTCAGATAATAATGTGGCTTTCAAGGTTCTCATTAATTTACTCGTTGTGTTTCTTTTTCCACTCAGTTTTATTTCTTCATCTTTATCTTTGAGTTTGTAACTTTGTGTGTGAAATTGATGATGTTGTTGGCAGGTTAAGACTACAAATCCAAAGAAGTATTGTGTTAGGCCTAAAAATGGAGTTGTGTTGCCTAGGTCTACTTTTGATATTATAGGTTTTCTTTTTATCTATATATCTATCTATCTATATCTATATATCTCTCTCTCTCCCTCTCTCTCCATGGTTGAAGTTCCAAGTACTTACAAAACAAATAATGGATGTGTTGAAAATCAATTCTATATTTTTTCATCAACGATTGTGATTGCTTATTTTCCCTCCAAGTGGTTTGTTCACTTTAAACGAGCTAAATCGATTTGTAAGTGAGGATAGGTAGTTACTTTTGAAATAATGTTTACATGATATTCATTGTATAATGTCATGTCTTCTTTTCTTTTATACTCACTTTCGGTGACTGTTTGCGTCATATATACATTTTCACTTTGTAGTTACAATGCAAGCACAAATGGAGGCACCTCCTGACATGCAATGCAAAGATAAGTTTAACATTCAAAGCATAGTTGCAAATCAAAAAATTTATTACTCCAAAAATGGAGCAACCACAAAAGATATCACTCCAGAAATGGTACCAACAAATAACTGTTTCTTGATAAGATTAAAGAATCAGAATAACATATACTTATGTTGCATAGTTTAATCGTTTTCTTTTGTCATTGCAAGTAGTTTAATAAAGAGTCGGGCTATGAGGTTGAAGAGTGCAAATTGAGAGCTGTCTATGTTGCTCCTCCTCAGCCACCCTCCCCAGTTCGAGAAGGATCAGATAAAGATTCGGAAGCTTCCAATGAACAGGTTGAACAGCAGGATACTTCACTTCAGGTGACATTATTTATACATATGTTACATGTATATCTGTCATTTAACTGGTAAAATTTTATGTCTTTTATATCACTCTTTCATTTTATTTTTTAAACTGTTTCTTAATTTTATTGGGTTGTAAAACAATCACTAAACCAAATAATTTCTATCACCAGATATATCCTCAGGAGCTGCAATTTCCCTGTAAGCCTCTTCGCTTCAAATATTTAGTTTTTTCGCTTTTGTGTTTGGTTTCTAATAATTTTTATTAATTTTCTTCCCTTGTTTGGTTTTGTGAAACAGTTGAACTGAGGAAGCAGATATCATGTTCTTTGCAGTTGTCTAACAAGTCAGATAATTATGTGGCATTCAAGGTTCTCAATTTTCATTATTTTACTCTTTATGTTTCTTTTCCCACCCAATTTTATTTCTTCATCTTTTTCTTTGAGTTTGTAAATGGTTGCATGTTTGATTTGGAGTGAAATTGATGGTGTTTTGGCAGGTTAAGACTACAAATCCAAAAAAGTATTGTGTTAGACCTAACATTGGAGTTGTATTGCCTAGGTCTACTTGTGATATTACAGGTAAAGAGCGGGAAATAATATGAATTACGAATTTTTGGGTTAATTTTTGCTAATTTTATTATTTTATTTTGTCAATGACTAGGTCTACTCAGTTTAGTGTTTAATAAATTAAATAATATCAATCATTAATGAACAAATCGAGGACTGATTTTACATGTAGGTGCATCGTAAATCATATATCAACTCTTAATATTTTTATTTGTGTCGTATTTACATTTCACTTTATAGTTACAATGCAAGGCCAAAAGGAGGCACCTCCTAACATGCAATGCATAGATAAGTTTCTCATTCAAAGCTTAGTTGCAAACCCTGGAGCAACCACAAAAGATATCACTAAAAAAATGGTAATGACATATAAATAACAAAATGTTTCTTGATAGAGATTAGAGAATTATTACAATACTATATGTATGGCATGACATATATCGTGGTTTCCAGCCATCTTGTATAATTTAATCGTTTTCTTTTTGCATTGCGTGTAGTTTGATAAAGAGTCTGGCTATGAGGTTGAAGAGTGCAAGTTCAAAGTTGTTTACGTGCCTCCTCCTCAACCACCATCCCCAGATCGAGAAGGATCTGACAAAGATTTGTCTCCTCGAGCATCTGGCTTTTCAGATAAGGTTTCTTTTTATTTCATTTTGTTTTAAAGTAGTTCGCATATGATTTCTATGCAACATATTATACTGTTAAATTGGTTATTAACCCCATTGATCTGTCACAATTGCATCGTTATGAACCTCAACCGGAAATCGCCTATTATAATATATATATATATATATATATATATATATATATATATATATATATATATATATATATATATTGTTGATCTTAACCCAAAATGACAAGTTTTCATGTCATTGTAGAGATCTAAAGATATAAAAGATCATAATGATGCTAATTTAGTTTTTGGAGGTCGAAACCACCTTACAAATGTATTTGAAAATTGACATGCATAACTTTTCAAGTTTTCTGAGTTTTACTGGCCTTTGATAATGATCTTGTTGTAATACATTGATATAAGCCCTCTAGACCCAATTGATGTATGGATTGTTCTTGGTAAGATGTAAAACTTCCGAAAAATTGCTGCTCATTTGAATTTCTTATTATTTCAGGCAATAGCAGTTATTTCAAAGTTAACCGAGGAGAGAAATTCGGCTATTGAGAAATATAAAAGGCTTGAGCAAGAACTGGTATGGCATTTATTCCGTAAATTTTCTTTAAAGAATGCTTATGCTATCTTGAATGTTTAGCCAGGTGATCTTAAGTTTTATAGCATGATCCTATTTTGTTATTTTTTTAATGAGTTGTGTTATTTGAACATCAAAATATAGATTATCCGTGTCATCAACTTGTCGGTTACCAACTTCTCAATTTCATTTTTTTGGGAAATGTGGGTACCGGTATGACCGCAGGTTAAGGATAGAGACCTTCTTTTGACACTATCACATGGTTGTGACTCCTCTCATGTGGCAGACCCTGATCTTCCTAGAAAACCTCCTCAAATTTTACCAAAACAACTTGCACTCCACTATAAAGCCCTCATCTCTTTCTTACAGCTCCTTTATCAGTGTTTGTTGTAATCTCGCCTTTACAAAGGGTAGGATCCCCTTTCAGGGTGTACTAGACTCTATCTTTCTTAACCTTCAGAGTTAAGTTTCTAAAATTAGTTTTCATTTCCCATTGGTTCTACTGGTAAATTCATGTCTTCCACTACCTACAACTAATCGACTACCAACACCGCAGAAGAATATTTTTTATTATATGTAAAACAAAAAACCTTTGCTCGTCTTCTCATGGTACTAGTGGAATTGTTGACAGTCTTTCCTCTATTTTGTGTCCCCTCCTTGTTCCCTCATTCAGTTGGTTTATCTTAGACTATGTCATTCTGAGTGAATCGACAATTTAGTCCCTAAAATCATAAGCATTGAGTAATTTGGTCTATGAAATTATCAAAATTCCATGATGATCCCTAAAATTGAGAATTCTTTGATCACATTAGTTACTTAGTGTTGGTAAATTTTGTCCCAAAAACTATCTTAGAAAGAGTAATGTGATTGTCAATTTTCAATTTCAAAGATTATTTTGAAATTTCATGAATTTCAATGACATAATTGGTTATTCATCTATCATTTTCCTTGTCAAAACTGTTAGATGTTTGGTGTAGAAGTTAACAATTGCACCATAGTGTACATTTTATAACCAATGGTTCTCTTGGAAAATTATTGCTTGTTTGAATCTTGTCATGCATAGGAGCTTTTGAGGCGTGAGACAAAAGCCAACAACGACTGTCATACATAGTAGAAGTTTCCAACCTACTGCAGATCAGATATTCATACATAGTATAAATTGCTTTGTTTTCTAGATAATCATAGATAGTAGTATCTCTATCAGCAGTATAGCAATCATAGACAATAGTCGGGTTGACGAAATCTATATCATGGGATCTCTCTTGTTATTTGATATTTGGCACATGTGATTATTTTTTAAGCTCCTCATGGTTGTTAGTTTTCTCAATGCCTAACTATTGACACTATGAAAGTGACTTATACTACAAGAAAAAGGTTAAAAGCAACTCTGATATTTCATTGGAAATATAGGTACATTTAATAACAGTCTTTATACTATAGTGATCATGTTCTCCAGCCCTCAAAGTGATGCCAAAATGGCCACGGAGAATCACAAAGTGAAATATTATATGGCCATCATATATTATATGCCTAAAAACAAAGAGCTAACTGCTTTACTACTAACCTTGAGCTTGTCAAGAATTTTCTGATCCTTTTATCATGTTGCAACGTACAACAATCTTCCGAAAATCATCAAGGCTTAGCTGCACAGAGTCATTCATACTTATTTAGATATTCATAATAACAATAATATAAGTAAAGTGCAGAATACATAGAAGTTAGAGATTAAAATCATCGATATTCATATATTTAAAAAAGATCAATTCAAGGGAATCGCTAATTTAGTTCTTGGAACTGTGGGGTAAGTAAGACAGTATGGTCCCTTAACGAAATTAATATTATTTTTGAAATTGAAAATCATCGATCACATTAGTCTTTCCAGGGCATATATTAACTTCAATAAAGTGAACAAGATTCTATATTCCAAAAAGTTTTATCAGTTACCCATCTGAGTTCAATTTATAGGTTATTCGATGTTCTCTACCATCTCCAATAAAAAATAAAGTCATTGAAAAAGAAACTAATAATACTTACCTTTCCATCTCTATCACTATCAAAACAACGAACCATATCAACTAACTCTTTGTCTGTCCATGAAAAATCATGAGCTATAGCTGCTCTTTCTAAATCCCTTATTGTTACGGTTCCTTTTCCTGCTTCTGCATGCCAGAATTAACCTTGTCAATATCCATGATCCGCTCCGTTAATTCAAAACAGCAAAACAAAAAACGAGGAAAAAAATTCTTCCTAATTGAATCTCTTAAATCATAACTTTTCCACAATAAACAAAAAGTAGCATCAACATAAATTATCAAATTACCATCAAGTTGAAAGAAATGTACAATGAGCTCATCCTCGGTCATTTGTAGCCGACTAGTAAACTGTTAACAAAATCAATTATTAGAATAAAGAATTAGGAATACAACTACAAAGAAGGAAATATCATTCTGTAAATAGCAAACTCAATACAAACCGATTTTTTGTTCTTCTTTCTCCCTTTATCTTCTTGAATATGAATGTTTTCATTTTTCTCAGTCTTGCTAATGTTCCCAACATTCTTGTTAGAGCAAAGTGAAGCTTCTGCAGAATCTTGCAAGGAAAGAGCAATTGCCTGTCCATACATATCACAAAGTACAGATAAGACACTTTCTATATTCACAACGATATTCTTATCCGTAGCAATGCAAAATGTTTAGGATTTATATCAAATAACCGTAACCAATAGGATCCAAAAATGAAGACTACCTGCATCAAAGCTTCGTCGTCATCATCAATATAATCTAAATTACCACTGTGCTTCTTTCCGGTTACTCTACTTTTCACCTTGGAACTTTTGTTCTTCGCCTGCAATTAGTATCAAGGAAAAGAATGAAAACGGTCAACTTCATTTTCAAACCATAACTATTAGGGTTATGCAGAATAACTTCATCTCACCAACCAAATTTCACTAAAACTAAAACATTTAAGAATCGTAAAACATTTTTTTCTTTTGATAGACAAATATTAGTAAGCTAGTAATCAGTATTAGTAATCACGTAGGTTTCAAGAGTTGGAATCCTAAACCTCCTCCACCTCCTCCTGAATACTTAAAACTCATTTGGTACCGTTTAATTCACAAACAAAGCTACCTACTTGAACCGAAATTGAACTAAAAAAACAACGGTGAAAAAATGATGGGATATTAGGGACAAAATAAAACAAATTGAATGAAAAGGTAACATTTTGAACTAAAAAAACAACACTGTAAAAATAGGACATTTCATAAGTAAATGTAAGTAAGCTAGTTATTATGTAAATTTCTAGTGTTCAAATCCTTAAAACTCATTCGGTATCCTTAAGTTCACCAACCAAACTACGGACATGGATTTGCTACTATAAAAACAGCACACAATTTCACACAGTTTTAAATCACAGACGGCGGTTCATAATACATATTAACAAAAACAACTATAAATAATCTCAGTCATCGGTTCCAAATCGGACTACTAAGACACGTAACTATGCGATGGATTTGGATTACACGTAGTAACTACATCACACAGTTACTGCTCCTAACTGTCCAATCTACAATGGACGTCTGAGATTGTTTATAGTTAATTTTAGTAATAATGTGTAATCTAAACCGTCCAATCTAAAATCAACGACAATGACTGAGAATTGAAACAGCGTGCTGTTTTATTGCAGCTAATCGCCTAATCCTGGTCCCATGGTCCCTATGTGATGCAGTTACCGCATCTAATCCAATTCCCCAAACTAACTACTTGTACCTAAATAAAACATTTGAACTAACAAAAAACCAACACTTTATGGACCTAAATAAAATGGGACAGTAGGAACAAAATAAAACAAATTGATTGAAGAAAGAAAAAAAAGAGAGCATTTTGAACTGAAATTTGAACTAAAAAAACAACACTTTTATGTAAAAATAGAACATTTTGATTGAAAAATGTAAAAACTAAATTAAAAAAAAACCTTTCTTTTCCGTGACCCAGAAGCAATTTCAAAGTCAGAATCATGTTCATGTTGTTCTTGACTAGAAGAATCTGAATCTGATTCAGGTTCTTGTTCTTCCTCGTTTTCGGGTTTATACTCTTCATCATCATCATCTTTAACCTTTTCTTTTCCCTTCTTCTTCTTCTTAATCGGAGTCGAATTTTTCAATGAAGTAACCATTTGGGGTAACCCCATAGCTTTCAATTTCGCTTGGTTTTCTGCAATTCTTTGCAGTCTCTGTTTCTCGTATTCTGACATGGTACTACCGTTCCGTACGGTTTGTTCTGATTCCGATGATGTTGAAGTATCTTCTTCTTCCGATTTGGTGCGTTTCGGCATTTCGGATTTGAATGTATTTCCGTTCAGTAGGTTTGTGCTCTAAATACTCATGTGTTTGATAAAAGTGTAAAGGGAATATACACCTGCATGTAAAATTTTACACCGTCATTACTCATTCGGTATAATCATGTTTGGCTTAATTCTACATTTGGTTTTATTTTAAGCTTTAAGTTAGTCTGTTATGTTTTAAAAAATTTGTTTCTTACGTTTATTTTAGGTTTAAAATTGGTTTTTTATGTTTTTAAAGTTTTCAGTTGGTCCCTCAAGTTTTTAAAAGTTTTAAATTGATCCCTTAAATTTTTAAAGTTTCAAATTTAGTCCCTATGAAGATGATTAAATAAGGACTAAATTTAAAACTTTTAAAAATATAAGAAACCAACTTGAAACTTTTAAAATTTTGAGAGACCAACTTAAAATTTTTAAAACATAAAAAACTAACTTTAAACTTAAAATAAACATAAAGGACCAACTTAAAACTTTTAAAACATAATGTACTAACTTGAAACTTAAAATAAACATAAGGGATCAAATATGCAATTAAGCCATCATGTTTTCAGTCAAGTCACTCCACTTCATTCCATTTTTTTATATGACATGCAAAATGATACTTTTAAATTGAGTAATCATATAAAACTATTTTACACCGTTAATATATCTTCGTTAAACTCTTTATAAAAGTGGTGTGATTAGTGAATCAGTTTGATATGTGAAATATAAATACTGAACGGAACAGCATAACACTGAGATTTAAGTTATTGGAGTAAATTTTTTCTTATATAATGTTCAATGGATAAAAAATTATTTTGTTATTTTAGACAATTTATGAAGAGGGTAAAAATGGTCTCATGGTTCACTAAAAGACAAGAATTTTCACCCAAGAGCACTTAGATGAGATGGCGCGGGTCTCTTCTAGCTTAACCAAGGTCCTGGGTTCGATCCCTGGCTTGGACATGCAGCAGTGTTAAAACTCTTAGGGAGAGTTTGCCACCCATTTGGGTCCCACAAGGCTCGAGGGATTAGTCTCTGCAGTTGCGCGCAGTGGATACCCGATTTACATCAAAAAAGACAAGAATTTTCAAATTTTATCTAGTCTATGTAGCAAGTTTGTCCAATTACATAGTTTTAAAATCAAACACAATATTATTGAAATTGTCATTTTTGACCTTATTTTTCGGTAGATCAAAGTTAATGTTTGGTTCATTTATTCACATGAATATCAAACGCACCCTAATTATTTATGGTTTTACAAAGTTATTGATAGTATAACTAAGTTGTTTGGGCTCGAGTGGCAATGAGCTTCTTCCACAAACGTACCTGAGGAATATCGGGTTCGATTCCCAGGGGAACAACGTTTGGCCAGTATGCATGCCTCTACGCACGAGGTGGATTAGTCGTCCTAGGCCTGAGCATCGGTCGGTTTCGGTCGGGTTCAGTCCGAAAATCACAAAACCGAAAAAAACCGCAATCATTTAATTTGGACCCAATTTCGACCGACTATATCTTCGGTTTGTTTGGGTGGCGGATAAAACGGGTCGGTTATTGTGGTTTGAATGAAATTTTATTATATTTAAAACTCTATTATTCAAAAACTTATATTTTTCAAATAGTTTCATATCTTGTTCACAATGTAACAAATAATAGAAGAACTAAATGAAAAAACAAAGAGAGTGATATGTTGTTATTTTATTTAAAATTTGTAGATCTAATGACAATAATAGACCAAATAGAAAAGTATAAATATATATTTTGCACCTCCTTTATCAACATATTATAAGTTTCTAAAATATAACATTTCTCTCCTATATCAAAGATGGATAAAACAAAAAACCAAAGTGTATACGAGATTGAGAGAGGGAAGGATCAGAGAAGAAAAAAAAAATCATCTTAATGGTTGTTCGGTCGATTTCGGTTATAAAAAGATAGAATTTTAGAGACCCGCATCTGCCCGTATGCAACCATTCATGCCCGATATTTTGCAATCATTGACCCGAGACCCGACCAGATGCCTCAATATATTGTCGGTTATATCGGTTTCAAGTCGGATTGTGGGTCCGTGCTCACTCCTAAGTCATCTATTTTTGGTGGGTAGGAAACCGATGCGACAAAAAAAAATTATCGATTGTATTATATTTCAATGTATTTTACATATAAATAAGAATGGAGAAATTTTATCGTTATTACTTCCTGAAATAACATTGCCTTCAAGCATATATATTCTCATCTTTGTAATAATCGGTATTGCCTTCAAGCACATATATTCTCATCTTTGTAATAATCGGTCTTGCTCAATCGCATTAATCTAATTTTTTTATCTATATTCCTTAATAATATAATTGACACTCCAACTTTCAATTTCAACTTGTGATTTATTATACACATATCAGAGAAGTATCGGGAAAATAATGTTTTTTGATGATAGAAATGGGGGAGATGATACTAATACAATTTATGTTTCCTCTTAAATAGTGAATGTTAGAGTATGATGTTCTTTATGGATCGACAATCATGTGTTTTTTGGATGGTACCGATGATGTTTTGTTTTTTGGATAATAATAATTATCCTTTTTGCGTAATACTTAATTAACTTGAGATATATAAATGTCACTTGTTTGCTCAGTTTGAATAATTTGAATGTTAATTTATTATCTTTTTCAATTTTTGTTATGTTTATATATTGTGTATTTGTATATTTAATTTTAAATTTATTTTTAAATAACGTATCGCCGTATCGATATCGTATTACGTATCCAGACTTCATATGATGAAGATTGAAGGCATAGGAGCTTTCTATCTTTGAGGGTGTGATGTCTCCTACACAACTTTGTAAATGTAGTTTTATATGCCTTTACACATCTTACAAAATCTAATATTTCAATAAAGTTAAACATAGGCAGAAAGAATTATGTCACATTCGTTTAGAAGTTTTAGCTCAACCGACAAATATCAAAATTGTTAGATTGGATGTTGTGACCCGGGTTCAAACCTGAAATCTCACAGTTATATATGAGTTTAATTTCAATGAATTATCATTTCATCTAAAACAAAAAAAAAAATGTCACATTCCATAACTTTATACACAATTAATGGTTAGGACAGGTTTGTAGTGGATCAGCTATGATCTGCCAACAAAGGTTTGAGTATAAGGTTTTGTGATTTTATGGTTTGTGGATTTTATGAATTGTGATATTTTTCCAAACTAAAAAATTTGGTTGTGAAATAGCAAGTGAAAAATCTGATAAAAAAACACATTTTAAACTTTTTGAAATGTAAATTATCTAGTACCGGAAAATAAAAAAGAAAAGAATACGATTATTTATATCAATGGATTCCAAAAATTTGTAAAAAAAACAAACCTTGATATACAGTCAATTTTAAGCAAATGAAAGCTTGATATTTAACAAAAATAAAAAGTATGGTAGTTCCTTTTAGGACAAATTATTCGAAAGAACTCGAGTTCGATTTTTGCAAAGAATAATTTTTGCTGTAAGAAATAGTAAACACCACTGCAAATTACACAGCTGCGAGATTTCAAATTTTGAATCTGAGTAAAAACTCCCAACCTAGCAATATCGGCACCGTCAGTTATTATCCTTTTTGTTTTCAGTTATATAAATTGGGGGTGAGGATCACAAGTAGATTGGTGTGAACATGGATCTCTCAATAGTGAAGCCTGTACTACTATCTCAAACAAATGAGCCCAAATCCCTCCTTATTATATTCAAGTCCAAATTCCTTTTTTGACAAATAAAAAGTAGTCCAAATTCCTTTTATCACAATTTTCATCAATTTCTTATTTTGCCCCTTTGGCCCCTCCATTTTTTTCCGTTTTATGTCATTCAAGAAGTGATTCCTTGCACATATGATGGTTCACATACTTAACTTTAGAAGCATAGAGGGTAAGGAATCTATCTTCTTCTTATTCAAGATTTTGAAGAAATTAAAGTTAAATCACATCTATAGTGTTAGTGCAAAGACTCTTTCATTGGTAATTTGTGACTTGGAGATTAAGAGAGAAAGTAAGAGAGATTACACACACATTGCGTTGTATTTATACTTCAAGTATCTAACAAACTCCTATTTACTTTTTTTTTTGTCAAGTAGCCTAGTGGCTAGAATTTTACCTTTAAAGGTGAATAAGTGGGAATATCATGGTTCGAACCTCAATCTCTGCAATAATTTGCAATGTCCCTGCCAATTGAGCTATGCTCACGAGGACAAACTCCTATTTACTTTACTACCAAGTAAACTAGTTGTAACCACCTAACTACCATGATTACCTCCTAATTACATGCATTATGGTTAACTACTTTAACTAACTTATTAACACAAGTAAACCAAATATAACATCAACTAATTGAAAATACAACAATTAATATATAGCTAAAAGAGTTAATGTGTTGAAATTTAGCATGGACTCAAACTAGCCTATGCTGATTGCTGATGATTGAGAGATCTCTTCGAGAGGGTTGTCTATCAAGCTAGATTTTTCAAACGGGTGCTTCTATGGTGTAGTCAATATTTTGACAATATTGAAAAAGTTATTTGAATAGACCAATAGGAGTAAAGTCTTTATTTGGTCCCACCAAATCATAATTATATGGTGTTGTTCCATAATTGTGTTTCTGTGTATCTTCAGAAATCTAAAGGTGTGAGTTTTCTCTATCCTAAGATCGAGATTTTGGCTCTGATACCAGAGTTTGAGCGGCAGAGTTTTCGCGTTAGCTGTAAGATAAACGTTGGAGTTCATTCTTCGTGTATTGTACTAAAAGTCTGTAATTAGACAATAAATCTTTTCTTTCTATGAGTCTTGTCTTTATTCTTGGATTAACATAAGGTCTATCCATATATAGCAGGTTTTTTAAGCATCTATATTCGAATTCTAATTTTTGAATTCTTTTCCTATAGACTTTTAGATTTTTTCTTTCTTCAGCTAAGTTCATTGCTATCGTAGGTAGTAAGTGTAACAGGTTGCGGAAGTTTAATTAGATTCTTTTATCTAATTTTTCGAGTTGTAAGGACAACTCTGCTACTGAGCTTTGTAGCTTATTTAATTCTTTTAGTTCTGAGATTTCAAAATCTCTTTTTGGGGGTGCTACCTTAAGGCTTTGGCTTCTAATTAATGGTTTTTCTTCTGTTTCTTCAAACAGATTTTTGTCATCTTCTATTAATGAGCAACTCTTCCTTGCCAAGGTTTTGAATATAGGTGACTCTAATGTCACTATAGGTGTGAATAATTCATCAATATGAATTATATCTTTTCCTGTAAATTCTATGCTATGATGTGAATTACTTAAAGCATAATTAATTCTATAGCATATTATAAAAGGATGATTTCCTTTTTTCATAAATTTTGAATCTTCTAATTTGTAATTAAAGATTATGGATCTGTCCAGATCTTTATCCTTTAGGGATAATCCTATTTGTAAGTTTATATCAAACTTAATTTTTCCATATTTTAAATTGCATCTTCCTTGTGCAATTATAGATTGTCTATCATTTGTAATTCTAGAGTCTCTTAGAATTATATTTAACGGTGTATCAATACCTTTCATGAAAGTACTTTTGATTAAAACTTGAATGGTTGATATGTGAATATAACCGATTTTATTTCTTTCTTTTTCAGAAAGACTTGAAATTCTTTTTTGAATTTGTGTTCTATCTATGGTAGATATGAAAATATTTCCAGAAGTAGAATCAATTGGAATTGCTTCTTCTCCTACCATTATTCCAAATTTCAAGATATTTTTCCTCAAAAGACGTTCTTTGAATTTTATAGACTTTCTTTTAAAGTTCTCTTCAGCAGTTAGAGATAAATCTGCTTCTTCTATTTTGTGATCTTGTATACTATCAACAAAATAACTAAATGTTTCTTCAAATAGTGAGATTTCAGACATAATTTTTCAAAATTCTTCTGAATTTTCACTAATATTATCGGGCAGAATATTTAAAGTTTTTATTAGACTATAAAATCGAGAGTTTTTTAGTCTATGATGTATACTTGCGAAGTCTCCATAGAATTGTCCTTGAAAACATTCTATGTATTTAGAATTTTTAATAAAATTGTTTAACTCATGAACTAAACATTTTAATTCATGTTCTTCGAAGTCTCCTTCGATAGTTTCTTGAATTTTTTCGAGAAAAACCTTCTCTTGATAATGATTAAATTTAAATTTGTCTAAAATTATCTTAACCAGATTTGGTTCAGGAATTCTTTTTAGTAAATAAGTTACCTTTTTATCATAGTCTTCTATCAAGACTAATTCTAAGTATATGTGACCAGAACTAGGTTCTGTATATTCAATTTCAAAAAAATTTGAAAATAATCTTTGAGTTCTAAAATTCGAACTTTCCATCTGTTATGCAAACAGCATAATATAATAAACAAGTGTTGTGATAATAACAATCATACCTGATATGATTTTCTTTGTTTCTGGTTTTGTTGAATTCTTCGATCTGAAGATGTTTGTGTTATTTTGGGATATAATCTGTTTGATTATTTTGTTTTATGTGGTTGATCCCTCCAGAGTATTACCTCAAGGATCTAGCTCCTCCAGAGTATTACCTCAAGAGCTACTTCTTAGAAATAATCCTAAGGACAGAAGAAAATAATTCTTCAAAAACTAGTTAATAGTTTCGTATTTCTTTCAACTGTATTTTACATTGAGCTGAATGCTCTTATTTATAGTGGAGAAGGGCTCACATTAGGTAAACGTCCCTTTCCATGACATTGTACATGCACTCAAAAAAGTGACACGCACTCACGCAACAGTGGCATGCACTCAGAAAAAGTGATGCACACTCAAAAAGAAAAACGCACTAAAAAATACGACAAATAGTATTTTACATTATTTAGCACTAAGTGGTCCCCATCTGACTCAGATGTGATAAGGTACCACTGCACAATTCTGTCCTACATTGTGGCCAGTTGATCCGTGCTGTTAGCCTCCTTGTCCTCTTGTGCCGACGATTTTTGACAGTTTTTACAGTTATGATTTTTGTAATACTGTAAAAAATATCTGCAGCATTCTTCTTGAATTACCCTTGGTAATTTTTCATGACCATCCTTCAGTTGGTCAATTCTTTCTTCAAGTTCTTTGATTGCCTTGATATCTTTTTCTTTTGCTGGTTTTCTGGAATCGCTATACACGATCATTGATGAGTCTTCGTAGATTGTTCTGTAGTTTGTCTGGGATGACAATCTTGAAACTTTTCGACGAAAATTCTTCATCTGATTGACGTACATAGCTGGATGCCATTCTATACTTTCTTTATTCATGACCGGATATTCTTTGTTGGATATTCCAATCTTGATTAAGTATATTGGTTTTGTGACCAGCTCCAATGTATTTTCATCATACCAAGGATATGTTGAATCGACCTCTAGGAAGATCTCTTTTCCTTTGGCATATAAATTATTGAATTTTTCTGCCAAATTTTGTAGATTTTTTGGAAGAAACTTTAGCTCCCCAAAAGTTTTCTTTGGTTGCTCTTACAAATATATGGTGTGGATTAAACCATTTTGAAAGAAAGATAGACATGTAGTACTATCTATTCCTGGTAATGTAACTATCTTGGGACAGCTAAATTTGTTGGCCGGGTAGAAGCATTCAGTGGTGAATTCTTCTACATAATGGTTTAACCATTTCCACCTAAGGCTGAATTCCATGTAGGTTGGGTCGGTTACTTGGAAATTCTTTTGATTTTCGAGCTGGCGAATTTTGTCATTCGACAGCTTCCTTTTCGACTCCATTGTTGGAGATTTTTGAAGGTTTTTTGCTGTTGTAACTTCCTTGTAGGCTCCGCAAAGTGTCTGTTCAGCTTCCTTCATGGTTTTGTATCCTTTGTGACGCACATTCTTGCCTAAGATGTGCTGCTTTGCTATTGCCCATTTTCTATAGATCCCTTTCATTGGACCATCAAAAATGACATAAGCTTCAAACTTTCCCATCTCATTGTCTACGGGATCGCTTGTTTGAATGGTTGTTGATAAACCATTTTTTCTAGCTTCATCTTCTTCCTCGACCTGGTCAGCCCAAGACTTCTTACTGTCTGAGGTTGTTTCTGAAGATTCTACTTCTTGTTCTATATTCCAACCACTGGTTACTATTGTTCCGATAGGGATTTTTGAACTTTCTGGGGTTGTATACTTTACATAGTAGTCATACTTTCCAGAAGGTTGTCCTAGGAGGTCTCAGTTTTCTTCTTTTTTAAGAACTTCACTTGAGCCTTTTGCTGATTGATTTTCATCTGTTGTCATTTTTTGTAAACCTTTGAGTGTTGTAATCATCTCCCCCCTCTCGGCAGAGATTTTTGCTTTTTTGATTTCTAGGGCGACAAGTTGCTCGTCCTTTTGCTTGATGTTGTTCTGAAGTAGCTTTATGGCTTGCTCCATTCTCTCGTCAGTGTATCTGCAAAACTGTTTTGTTTAGATTTTATATATTGAAGATATGGCTCGTATTGTTGTAATTCCATTTGCCATCTTATTAGTCTGCCTTGTTTATGGTCAGCACTAATTTTATATCTCCAAAATCCTGTAAGATATTTAGAGTCTGTTCGAAGAAGGAATCTTGACGGTAGTAAGTCAATTTTCCATTTTTTTAATACTTTTACACATGCCAGAGTTTCTAGTTCTTGAATATGATATCTAGATTTTGTATCTGTAAATGTACCAGAAATATATTTACATAACTGTAAATTTTCAGTATCCTTTATCAGGATTTTAGAAGCACTGTAATCAATGCTTTTTGATTGAAGGTCCTTAGACTCTTCAATTTTACATCCTTTCTCATTAAGAGAGAGTTTTGCTTTACCATCTGGTAAGACTCTCATACAACCTGCCCAGGTTGTCTGTGATGCATCTGTTTCTACAATTAAAAAATCTTTTATTGTTGGATTGTAGAGTTCGGGTAAAATTTTTATTTTTTCTTTAATGGTTTTAACATTATCAGAATCAACTTTAGTCCAAGACCATGGAACTTTTTCTGAAATTTTCTTTTGCAAATGCTTTCTTTCCTTTGCTAAGTCTTTTAAAAATCCTTCATTAGCAATATAATTTAAACATCCAAGAAATCTTTGAATTTGTTTTCTATCAGAAAATTCATTTGGAAAAGCTTGTATTTTTTCTTGGTTATGAGGTGCTAAACTCAGTTCTCCATTTTCTTTTAAAATTAAACCGAGGTATTCTATTTCTTTTTGTAAGATTTTTGATTTCTTTTTTGAAATTATAATACCTCTTTCTTTGATTCTTAAAAGAACAATTTCTAAATTTCGAAGATGTTGTTTTTCATCGCCTTTGGTAAAAATGAGTATGTCATCTATATATGCTAATCATATATGATCCAAACCTGCGAGAGATTTGTCCATAAATCTTTGATATATTGATGGTGCTTGTTTTAGTCCAAAAGGCAAAACATTCCATTTGTAATGTTTTTGAGGTGGACATGAAAAAGTTGTTAATGATTTTGTTTCTTCTGCTAGTCTTAGTTGATAATAACCAAACTTTGCATCCAAGGAAGAAAACCAATTACATCCTTTTATTTTTTCTAAAATAAAATCTTTTCTAGGTAATTTATAAGAATCTCCGACTGTTGCCAAATTAAGTTTCTTATAATTAATTATCATTCTTCTCTTTCCTCTTTTTATTTCGTTATGGTTTTCGACATAAAAAGCTGGTGCAGAATGTGGACTTGATGAAGGTCTAATAAGGTCTTTATCAAGTAAATCTTTACATTCTTGTTGAAATTCTTCAACATCCCTAATAGAATATGGAATTCTATTTGGAACATTTATCTCGTCATTAGGATTTTTTAACTTGATGACTATAAGTTCATGATTAGTGTTTTTAAGGTTGTCTAGAGGGTTATCTGAACAGACTTCGTCTAATCTTTCTTCTATATTAATATGAAAACTTCTTTCTTCCCATATAGTTCTTAATTCCCTAAGGTTTCCCTTAATAAGGTTTAAGATTTCATTTCTAGTAACTATTTTGGTGGTTACTATTTTTCTATTTTTAGGATTTCCCAAATCCTTCCATTGAAGTGATATAGTATCTTTTCTTTGAGTAAATGGTTTGTATAACTTTAAAAAGTTATTTCCTATGATTAGGTCTAATCCTGAATCATGGAGGTAGATTGTTGGAATAAAAAACTTATATCCTTCAATTTCTATAGATACATCTCTAAGATTAAACCATATCTGATGTTTTGATTTATCTGCAACTATTATTTCTTTTGGCTTGGTTAATCTTTCCCAGTTTCTAGAGATAGATTTCCTCCCAAAACAAAGAGTTGCACCTGTATCTACATAGGCTAAATGGTTTCTATTTTTTAGCACTATTTTGATAAATGTAGCACTTGGATTTCCTTTACCAAGTATCTTCTTCGACATCTGAATCTGTCTCTGTGCAGTATTCATAAATGTCTTCATTGGATTCTATATCTGATTCTATAGGTTCATATCACATTGCATATATTGCATGTATGACATTTTTCTTAGGATTTTCCTTTTTAAGACACTCATTTGCATAGTGACCTTCTTCATGACATAACCAATATGTACATGATTTTTTGCCTTATGGGCATATTTTCTTCCTAGGGTAAGGTTGTTTTTTCCTAAAGAATTTTTTGTTTCCCTTATTGAATTTTCTAAAAGGAACCTTCTTAAATTTCTTTTTCTTATAGGGTTTTTGTAACCTTGTTTTTCTGGGTTTCTTCTTAGAGTTGCAACCATAATTTCCTACTTTGTCTTGTAGTTTATTACAACAAAGGGATACTTTAGCTTCTCTTTTTGCTATTTTTTGACTACACATTTCTTGGAGCCAAATTTTTAAGGTGGTTATTCTTCCTCCTAGAGTATCATCCACTTTTCCTTCTGCTAATGCCGAAGTAAAGAATGTTTTAACTTGAGATGATACTTTTTCTGGTAACTTGTCATAGAATAGTTCTATTAAGTTTCTGGAAATTCTAGTACTATTATCTATGTTGTAATAATAGTCCTGAAATTCACAAATGAAATTATCTACATAGCACATGTTGCAGATTTTTAGGGTAGTTATTTTCCAAAGATTCTGGTCGGAAAATGCTATCTTAGATTGAATGGAGTCCTTCCATCCTTTAAATTCTGTTACGAGTAACATATGAATCCAGTCTACTACTAAAGCTCCTGTTAGGGGTATTGTTCCCATAACTTCTGGTGGTAAGGTCGAAATGTATTTGTAAGCATTTCCTCTAGTTTTATATTGTAGGAAATTGAAAATTTCAATTGGTCCTAAATTTTTAAGGTCTTCATTTAACTGGACTAATACACTATTTGTATTGTACCAATCTCTTAGATCCTTGGCTGTATCGAAACTACAGTCTATGCCTAAAATTCCTTGCCCTTGAAATGGGTTTTGTGTAGGTACATAATAATGGGGTACCTTTTGAAATTTTTGTTTGGTAAATTCTCTTTCGAATTCTGCAGTTCTTTTCGTACCAGATGTTTCTGCTGGTTCGAATTTTACGAAGTGAGGATTTTCATTTTCTTCCTCTACTTCTTCTTCAGAGCTAAAATCATAAAAGATTTGGTTTTTCTCTTTTGGTTCTTCGTCAACTACTTGACTTTTCCCTGATATATCTAAAGAGACCATAAGTCTTTCCAAATTTTCTAATTGCCTATTAAGGGCTTCTTCTGTATCGTCCATTCTTAAAAGAATTTAGATGGTGGTTTAATTTTTAATTGTGTAGAAACAGAAGTTTCTTCGAGATTTTCCTTTCTCCTCTTCCCCCCCTTGAGAGAATTGAAGAGTTTTGTCTTCTAAGAGCTTTATCATGTATGCTATCATACAAGATATATTATTTAGCTGTGGATTTGTTGTATGAAAAAGGTGAGGAAATTTATGAGTTTCATCTCCTTCATAACAATCAAAGTTTATTCCATTATGAAACTTCCATGTTTCATATGGTTTATATATTTCTTCTTCAGACCGTAAAGTTTCTAAATAGGATGTTTGTTTTTCTATCCTATCTTGTAAATCAGAGAAGTTATCTAAAACTTTCTGTAATTTACTTGTTAGACTTTCTTCAGTCATCTGGCAATATTCTGAAGATTTTTCTGAAGAATTTCAGCCAGTTTCTTATATTCTCTAGCTAAATAGAGATTTCCTGAGTTTCTAAACCAATAGTGTAGTCTTTTAAACCATCTAATTTGGACTTTGTATAGAGCAAGATCAGCTAGATTAGGTTTAAAGCTGATTATTGGATAAATTAATCTTCCACATGGGCTCCTTAGAAATTCATTCCCGTATCGTTTTACTATCATATTATTCATTAAACTTAATTACTATGGATTAGCTACCAAATTTTTGCTACTAAATTTGTGCTAATGGTCTGCTTAGTTTCTAGCCATTAGATTTGAGATTTGCACATAGAAATTTTTGTGCCTTTACCACATCAGATTTTGACTTTTTTGGTGAAGTCATTTTAATGACTGCATGTTAGAATTCTCCTTTTCAAACAAATTAATTTTGGAGAATATTATTTTTGTCGTAACCAAAAAGCTCCCACATATAAATAAAAGGTTATGAGTTCAATTTGTATAACCACATAAAATGTATAGTGTAACAATCTTGTATTACAGTTGGGCTAAACCTTAATTATACAATTTATATTATTGTATGTATTATCTTATTTATTAGTTTTGGTGCATTACTTAGCTAAAACTCTATCACTATAGAGTGGTCTTTAACTTAATTCATGGTTTTAAACTGACTCTTAATTGTTTTAAAAAAAATGATTTTTTGTCTTTCTAAACATCAAATACATTCCTTTTAAAAAAAAAAAAACTAAAAATCAACTACATGTGATCTTATTAATTTATGTCTAAAACTAAAATTTGATGGAAAGAATAATGGGTAACAATTCAAAATTGATATTCTCCGTCCCAAAATAGATGACCTACTTAAAATGAAATTTTGTTTCAAAATACTTGATCTACTTAACTTTCAAAGCAATATTTTACAACTATACCCTCAAATCATTATTACTTTCACAACCTCCAACTAAGTCATCAAATAGTACCTTTTAAGCTGTGTTGCTTAGGTGCGGGTACGGTACCAATACCCGATACGGGTATTGGTACGTGGTACGGTAATTTTTAAAAAATTAATGAACATGTATGGTTATAAGTTTATGTACGGATATGTACCCGGTACTGATACGGGTACGTACCCGGTACCAGTACTCTCCCTCAAATGGAGTATCCGTGCATCATAACTTTTAAGAGCAATTAAGTAAAGTTTATATTCTCTCTTTTTATCTATTACTTTTCTATAATTAAACTATATAAAATGGTCAAATAAATCATTTAAAATGAGACGAAATGAACAATAAAAATGTAATAAAAATGTCAAAACATGACATCCTTTCTAAGTTTTCACATTTTGAACAAAAATATCATTAAAGGTCTAATGTTTATTGTCATTAAAAAATATTAATACATTTTTCTCCTGTCAAAATGATAAATATATCTTTTATCTAAATAAATTTTTAAAACTGAGTATTGAGTCTAACTCATCCTTACAAAATGGTTTGTAAGGTGATGATTGTCTCTACTTTATAAACACATACTCAGACCATTTCGCAAGTGATGTGGAATTTCTTAACACACTCTCTTGCACCGAGCACTATTGGGCTTGAGACGCGGATATAAATGATGGATTGCCCGATCAGAAATCTGATAGCAAGCAGCCCAGCGGATTGTAGAGAAGACTCTAATACCATCCTAAAATTGAGTATTAGGTTTAACTCATCATTAGAAAATCGGCTTGTAAGATGATGATTGACTTTATTTTATAAACGCATATTCAGATCATCTCATAAGCAGCGATAATTTGGAACTTTCTTACTATATCTTTTAAGGGTCTTGCTAACGAGTGTACCCGGTGCACTCTTTAAACATACTATTTAAAGAAGTTTTTTAATAAAAAAGTTACACAGCACAATTTTCAATGCGTTGACTTTATAAATTTTTATCAAAATTCTATGCAAATTTACTATTTAAAGGGCTTAAAGAGTGCACCTTGCCATCTTTTAAAAGGTAAAAGATCCCTAATACGGTTTCTCCTATTATTTTCTATTATTTCATTTTATATTGACGCCTAACTCATACTCCCTCCGGTCTCAAATATAAGCAACAAAACAAAAAAAATTGAAAGTCTCAAATATAAGCAAAAGTGTATTACAATTATTATGATTTATGACATTATTCCAATTTCAATCAATAAATGCAATGTTTTACATTTTTCAATGTGTTTTTTCTCCTCAACCAATGCATTTAACTACTTTCTTAAAAGGTGTGTTTTTTTAAAAATTTACTTATATATGAGACCGGAGGGAATAAGTCATAATATCATGCGAAAAATAAATTGAACATTATAGTATTATACTAATAATTAACACCCACCCATGTTTAAAATCTATGGTAGACTATAATGTTTACGTCAGTAGTAGTACTTCAATCATTCACAACCAACTTTTCTTCTTCATTGTACCTCATATGTAATCATGCAGTAAAAGAGAAAGAAAAATCTACAAAAATAATTATTAAACACATGCGAAGTATAGGGTCAGTTCAACCTTTTTGTCGATTTATTGGAAGCATTTGGATGAAATATCCCTTTCTTCTAAGCAAATTTATGTAAGATAAAAAAAAGTGTACTTATAAGACAAACTAGGAAGCTGTTCATACTTAAATTGACTTAATTGCTCATTTGACGTCACTTCAAATTTTCTTGCTAGACCATATAATAAATCAAATATTTCTTATAACAATAACAAATATAAAAAGATCGGTAAAAAAATTAAATGTGTTTCATCTAAAAAAAATATTAAAGGATTGGACAATACACTTTTAGTTGTACTGTGTTTAATTTTAAGTTTTTTTTCTATGACCGGACAAATTAGAGACCAAGGAACATGACAAAAATTGAAATTCTTGCTCCCACTGAACCACAATACAACTTTTTGTCCTTCGTACAAGTTGTTTAACATAGCAAAATTATATTTTGTTCATCAAATATTATTTATATGTTGTTTTGTTAAATACTTACATTTTACAGATTAAATGGGACTCTAAATATAGAATTCATCATTTATATGTTGTTTTGTTCAAAGATTCAAATTTAGAATTCATCACTTGTCTACATTCAGAATGTGTGAATCGAATCACTAAGTTATTTTTCAAAAAAATAATGATTAAGAGAAAATATTCCTTAAACTTCTCTTTCATCCCGAAATCAGGGATTTGGATTCCATGCACTCGTCACGAACTGCATATAATCATGCAGTCAAGCATTTATTTCCATTCGATTTAGATCACATAGTGTAAAATTTAAAAGACTGAATCTTAAATCTAAATATACATTTATCATGGACCGTCTGATCAAAATTAGACGGTCAAAAACATGTGATTGGACAATTGTAGCAGGCGATCAGCATAGGATATAAGTCATAAACTAAGTTGACCACTTGACAAAGATTGGGAAATAATGTTAAGACATTAAAAATTTGTTGTCAAATGTTTTTGTGCATATTTTTGAAATATAAAATATAAATTAAGTGATAATTTCAATGTTTTTATGTTCAAATAACTACTCATGAAATAAGAATAGTACATTGCATCTGGAATTGTACTTAGACAAGACCCCGATAAAAAAAATTAAAAAAAAAGTACATTGGTTTTCATCTGTCAACAACATTTCGAACATTAGAAAAAACTTCACCAATCATTACCTAGTTTTATATTTAGGTCAATCCCTTACATTAAAAAATTGTATCCATAATGCATTAATTTTCTTTGGGTGTCTTAATGAAATGTTGACTAAAAGCACATTTGTTTTTGACTTTTTGTACAAAACAAAAGAAGAGAAATTGTACCCAAAAAAAAAATTGTTTTTCCTATTTATTTCATCCCTTCAATATAAACACAAAAACTTAGGAAAAACATTATGCACTGGGAAAAGATTTTGGATTTGTTTTTCCTACAACAACACAACAATTTAGGAAAAACATTATGCATTGGGAAAAGATTTGGATTAATTCTGTCGAGATCCATGCCCGCATAACGACGGTGGCCGTAAAACCTAGATCAAACGGTTAAGATTTTAAGTTCAATACTTTTGATTATTAAAAATCAAAATCCACATTAAAATCTAAATCATCCGATCTCAATCTAATGACTACCAACGTTATGATTCCGAGAATGATTTAGGATCCAACTATATTACCTACTAATCATTGTCAGAGCACACAATCACATCAAACTCAGTTGAATCTATAAAAGTATATATACAAGAATTTAAATGGCACAAGATTTTCATGCTACGTACTAAAATCATGATGCCAAATTCAAACACTTATTCAATAAGTGCTTATCATATAAGAGCTTATGCATTAACTATTTCAACAATCAAAGAGCAAATGAAGGTAAATTCTGCATAAACTCAAAACAACTTACAACAATAAGCAATAAGAAAGCACATAGACTAATTTGGATCATCCCCAAACTGCTTTACGGCCGCCTGCAAGCCGTTATATTAAGAGAGAAACTCGCGGCCTTAATGTCTAAAGCTGGCTTTATGGTTGCACCAGAAGCTACTACTTCATAAGCTCTTCCAAACACTGAATACAGCTAATGAACAAACCACAAGCTACCTCATAAGCTCTTTCAAACACTCACTCAAATGCTTATCAAAAGATGCTCAAATAAACTCATCCAAACACCCCCTTAGGCCTTAACTCAAGAAAGAGGATAACAAAGAAAACATTCTTGCCTAAATTGTTTGTTTCTTATTAAGCAATTCGCGTTGTGTTCAAAGATAACAAAGAAACAGTTACATAGGCATACATAATTACTACTACTACCGATGTTCAAATAGACATAGTACTAATAATAGAGTTTTGAAATCATAGATACCAACCCATTTAGTTAACAAAACATTTGGGTATGGATCACATAAATAAGCCTAAAAATTACACAAACAATTACATAAACTTCACAACATAAAGTTACTAATCAATCACCTTTGAGCTTATAAATTAGTCATTCTTCAGCATCTCCAAGTTGAAATTGAGATGAGTTCTTTCCTCTGCCAGCATAGAACAAGAGATGAAGACTTTCTTTCCACTTGAAATCCTCTCACAGGTGCCCTTTGAACCAAACACTCGGCTTGAGCTTCCGTGAAGTTGCTGAATGTGGAAGGAGAGAAACCGGATTGAAGAAACAAGTTCCTCCACGGAGGTAATTTCTCGTGCGAACGGTGGTGGTGACCGAGGACGATTTTGTTGATGTTTGGTTGGATGAAATGCCTCTCAATCTTTTGGAGTACATCGAGATTCACGTTTACAGCATCAAGTGATTCAAGCAAGGACGAGTAACATTGCAGAACATGAACAACGTTAGTCGGAAGCGGAACATCAAGTCGGTCGCAATTTTTATCCAAAGTGACAACCACTTTGGGCGTTAGCTGCTTCATAAAGTGAAGGGCCAAAGGGAAACTTGATGGATAACTTGTGAAACTTGAAACAGGAAAGTTCACACCAATCGCCTCGTTACTATCAAAGAAATGAGCTGGTTGAGGAAACGACGGAGAGTTCAAGAATTCCATGTTCAAAATACTGAACTCAAACGGCATGTTGAGGTCTTTCGCATACTGACTCAGATTTTCTTGAGTGAAATTGAGCTCAATCTCATTGCAAGACGAGGGTGATACAACAGCAGTAATCTTAAGTGAAGGTATACCGTTGCCTCTTAACACAAGCTCTTGCATAAAAGAAGACCATTGTACTCCAAACCCTATATCGAAATCAACAATGTGAATTCGATCGAACCTTTCCAAGGCTTCAATTAGGACTTGATTACAAGTAAAGTTGGCGAACTGAAGAACAGGCGATATCTCGGAAAAAGACTTGTAAGCTCCAATTTTGAATATGAAACTAATCGGTGAAAAAGCATTGAGATTGTTACCGTTCGAATGAAGCATTAACTGTAAGGCTTCTTTCACATAGAAAGAAGCCCTTTGAAAAGGCTTACCAATTGGTGAGAGCTGGTGATTGAGCCGCGCCAATATCCCTTGCGCTTGAACCGGATTACCAGCTTCTATCAGCTCAGCAGTTTTGTATAGCTGATCAAATATACTCTGCTGAAGCTGGTTGCTTGCGTCCTCTCCGGCAATAATAGAACTCACCTTCTGCTGCTTCGCAAACGGAACAACCGATGATTGCTGTTGTTGTTCATGCTGCTGCAGATGATGATGAGGAAACAATGGAAGCTGTGTCTGCTGCTGATGTCTCCTAGCAAACATTTCTTGGCCAGAATCCAAAAGCGGTAACCTCGGTACAGAATAATTGTTCCCGACCATGTCGAAAAGTGGTCGTTTCAACTGATTCTGAGAGAAAACTTGTTGCTCTTGCACTTGAGGATATGGCAATGGAACAAAGAATGAAGGATTCTCCGAGAATTGAACCTGATTATGGTTCATCATAAAATTAGGGTTAATAACTTGAGGCTTATCATCAACAACACCAAACTCTTGATTCTGTTGCTGCTGAGAACAAAACACACCAGAAGTTGATGATGATGTCAGCATAGGATAGTTACCAAACATAGATTCAGGACCAGATTTTCCATTATGACTATCTATGTTTTCAGCCATGAAAGGAAAAACATTGTAATTCCCTTGTTGAACAGAACCTTCCATGTTATTGTTCAAACCTTGTTGATGTTCCAAAACACCAAAACCACCATGAAAATCAACATTTTGAGAACCAACACCAGTATTTTGTAAGATTTTGTTCAATCCAACAGAAGGGTCTTCAACATCTCCCATAATTAACCTTAAAAGTGACTGATCTTGTCCCTCCCAATCTTCCATTCTCATACCACCACATTTTTCAGCACTATTCTCCAAACTTTCTTCATTTGAAAGATTAGGAGCAAGATTCTCAGAAACAACTACCATTGAAGTGTTGTTGGTGTTGTTTGAACCATTACCATTATTACTACCACTACCAAGAGAAGATGACATTGTTGAAGATGAAATTGGAGGACTAGGGCTTCTTCTTGAATCAAGAACAGAAGTGGGCTCCACATAGCAATAATCTTCTTTATCTAATGTCCAATTTTGCTGCTCTTGTGATTGATTCAAAAGCAATGAAAATGAATCTGAAGCTGAATTTGAAGTTGAAGAGAAATAATCCAAAACTCCTCCCTTCACTTGAAATTCCTCAAAAGGTAAGGGCATGTCCTTCATCTATAAATAAAAATAAAAAAATAAAAAAAAAAGTACCAATTTGAACAAACAAGAACAAAGAACAAAAAATAGTGACCACAAAACCAATAACTCACCTAAAAGAACATAAAGTTTACACCTTTGTTCTCTTCTTACCCTCTCCCCCACAAAACCCACCACCCCAGAAAACAGATTTGATTTCAAACAAATAAAAAAGTGATTTTTTTTATTTATTTTTTCACAAATGGATTTTTGATTTTTTTTTTTTTAACAAATCATGAAACTAAGCTTAGAAATTAAGCAAATTTAGATACTTAATGAAAACCCATATGAAAAAATAGATTTTTTTTAGTTGGGTAATAATGATTTTGAAAAACTAAACTAAAAACATATTGAAAAATAAATAAAAATAAAAAAGAAGTACAAGTTGAGGTAGTAGCACCTTAAAGTTTGTTGTTTTGTATGATGTTGTGTGACATGTTGAGATTGTTGTTCATAGAGTTGAAGAAAGACATGAATGAATGTGAGAGAGTTTTTGTTATGTAGCTTGGTTTGTGTTGAACAACAAACACAACACACTTTGTTTGTAGTTTGTGTTTTGTTAAGATGGATGCGTGCTGCTGCTGCGTATAAAAGTGGTAAAGTGCTTCTCTCTCTCTCTCTCTCTCTCTCTCTCTCTCTCTGTTTCTCTTCTTCTACTTTGTTTTTTTAATGTTTTTTTAATTTGAGTTTTATAGTAAAAAAATGTATATTTTGTGTAACTTGTCTGCATACGTAGTTTTCCTATCTCTGGTTGGCAGAGTTGCAGTTTCTCAATTGTGTTTCACCTTTTCAAATGCAGCGCGTGACTTTCAATTTTTTCATTTTATAGTATATTTCACTCTCTTTTATTTCAAATAGAAATATAAATTTAGTGAAACAAAGTTAATATATTTTGATTTCAATTTTATACTAGATATTGTACATCAAATAGTTATATATAAAATTGGAGTAGTAGATTTTAATGAATGACAACTTTTAAAAAAAATTCAAAGATTTTAAATGAAATCTTAGTTATTAAAAAAAATTAATTTGTATTTCTGATTAATTTATAATCAATAATGCGTTGTTTGACAAGGAATTTTTGAGTCCAAAGATCTTTTCTACCTTAGCATCGGGTACCATTTTTTAACCCTAAATTTTTCCATCCAAAAAAATAATAATGTGCTATTACGTCATTTAATCTGTTAAAAAAAATACATCAATTGTCTTATTTATAAATTGATGTGAATATATATATATAATTACATCGCCCTTTTTTTTCAATAATTAAATTTTTATTGGAAATGTAAACTACTTCAATTTTTTATGTATTGAATGCACACATTTATGCAAAAGATTACTACTATTATTACAAAAGATCTTTCAACAATAAGTATATGTTTGGCTTCAAGTTTAGAAAAGTTGTGATTGATTTTAGAGATGTAGAAATAATTGATTATATATTGTTTGTTTTTTTAAAAGTAGAATTGATTCTGCTTTCATAATTGATTATACATGAAGTTGTAAATTATAATTTCTGATTATATAATTGATTTTTACACTCAAAATTTTTATTCAACTTTCTTTTGTGAGAATATATTGAAAGATAAATCACTTTATCTTAAAATAATTTCAATTTTACAGAATCCATTATATTAATTACAGTCAATTTTACAAAATCAATGGTATAGTCAATTTCACAAAATCAATTATATTAAAATTAATTTTTCTCACTGATAAACCAAACATACACCAAGTTTAAACATTCACTTTCTATTTATAATATTTTCATAAACTTTCTTCTTCTTTTAATTGATTAAATCAATCAATTAAGTATCTCAATAAAATAATAAATTTATTAAAATGAAAAAGACTTGGTAATCATTTAAGGTAAATGTAAAGTGGCATAAATATTGTCTCCGTGAGCTTGACTCAGTTGGTAGAGGTATCACACTATATGTGCAGGAGCCCGGATTCGAACCCGGGACACTCCACTTATTCACCTTTAAGGTGGATTTTCTAGCCACTAGGCTACTTGAAAAAAAAAAAAGTGGCATAAATATTGATTTTACAATTTGAATTTCTCTCTGGACAAAATTGTGTATTTAATTCTTTCAAATTTTAAAATTTGTTTTTTAATATAAAATTTTACTTTTAAATTTCTTAACATGTATTTTTAAGAGTTGTCAAAGAAAAGCGAGAACTTTTAAGATTTTTGTTAGTAAATCTGATACTAACAAAAATATATCCATGAACAGAAATTATATCTTGAAATTACAAACAAAATACTATAAAAAAAAATATATGAACAAACTAATTAATGAATATATAAAAATTAAGAAAATAAAATAACTCACCGATGGTAGTTCGAAATTAGGGAACGAGGCAAAAACACAGATAGTTGGAACAAGAATAAGGATGACCGGTCAGATTAAAAAAATGTGGAGGTGATCATAGGTGCAAAGGTTATCAAACGGGTAAGGGTATTCTCAGAAGTTGAGGGGAGAACTTTGTTGTAAAAGAAACAGGAGAGTTGGAGAAAATAAAAATGGAAACTGAAAGATGGAAAAGTTAAAAAATAAAGAGATATGGGGAAAATTGCATATGAGAGAGAAGGTTGTCTGGTCTATTTATAAACATTTTGTTTTATGGGATAACCCTTTGAAAATTTGAATTTCAAACAAAAAATTGCGCTCAATTACATTTAAGCGGTTGTGCCTTTGAAATTTGAATTTTAAATTCCCCCCACCTAAATTTCAGAGGTGTTAAATACATGATGATTTTGAAATTAAACGAAAATTATGCTTAAATTTCCGTGAAGTTAACCTAAAACTTGGAAAATTTGAATTTCAAAAAACAAAACTCCCACCCAAATTTCTAAGTGGCTAAACCGTCGAAAATAAATAGATATGAATGTTACACTTTTCACGTGGTTAACCCGTAGAAAATGACAATTTATTTGGTGGGGTTGGATCCTTCGAAAGAAAATGACAAAATGTGAGTTTTTTTCCTTGCGATGTATTATAATTGCAAAAAAAAAAAAATAGTTCAATGAACAAATTTAAAACTCTCAAATAATTCATGAAGTAAAAATGTCAATAAAAAATCATCATAATTAATATTAAAACCTTTAATATTTAAGACAAATAGTATTTGATTGTAAAACATATATCCACAAAATATTAGGTTAAAAAAATATATATGATGGGGGTGTTTGGGGTTATCCGCATTTTAACAACATAATACACAAATTACAAAGATGGATTGAAATGAATAGATAAAAAATTACATGAATATGGATATGAAGAACACTATTTACCGAGTCTTCTAATAAGGGGGAGCAAAATTATTGAACCGCCCAAAATCATATCAATCGCGATTAAGTTTAGTAAATCAGATAAGTTTATATAAATTTTCGGGTCTGCGGATCACAAATAATGAATAAAAGAACAATAACATGTCGAATTTGGTTTTGAAAATAATGAATTTGGATTCAAAAGTTTATGATTGTAAGATCAAAAGTCTTTTGAAACATTATTTTTTTAAAAACAAAAACATTGCAAGTAATTTACACACATGACTTAAGATTGAATGCATAATTGCCAAGACTTAAATTGCGACTCTATCTTGTTGTTGGCTCAATCTATCCATAGTTACCTCTGACAAATTAACTTAAAGTACTTATATTTTATCATTTTATTTATATACATGTGTGTGGCAAAAGTTAATATCCATAAACAGAAATTTATGTACGGTGCATAAGTTAATTATAGCCATCCGATCATGGACTATTGTATGACACATGTTATGATCACACGATCTCAAGCGCTCCGCCGTGATTCTCTGTATCGTGATTCTTGTCTTCTCCATTTCAAACTCTCAAGCTCTCCGTCGTGATTCTCGTCTTCTCCGTCTAAAGCTCTCCGTCAAGATTCTCGTCTTCTCCGTCTCCGCCACCGCAACTACAAACTCTCACTTCTTCTCCGTCTCTCAAACACGATCTTGTGCAACTACCTGTTTTTATTTTGGTTCAATTTCCGTCAAGAGTGTCATTGCCGATACCTCCAGAACCGCTGGATTGGGTTGCTATTCAATCATCGTCACTCAAACTGCCTCTATGTGTTACTACCGATGATATTGGAACTACACAGTATCTACATATGCATTCATTTCCAATTCTTTTTATTGTCCTCCAAATGTTTGATGAAATGCTAAAGTGTCACATGCTTGAGGATAGTGAAAATTGCTTTGAGCTTTCTTGTGTTGGCTGCTATTGTTCCAGCAACTATTGTTCGATTGGATGAATCATATTGAAGGAGTCGAGCTGTGCCAAAGTCAGAAACAGTAGGCTGCCACTCAGAGTTTAGTAAGATATTGTTGCTCGATACATCTCGATGCACTATCGAAGGGCTGCCATCATGATGAAGATAAGATAGAGCAAATGCAACTCCTTTAACAATGTTAATCCTTTTTCTCCAATTGAATTCTATGGCTTCTTCATCATCATACAAGACAGAGAACAAGCTTCCTTTTTCCATGTACTAATAAATCAAAAACATGATTCTTTTGTGCAAGCAGAATCCGTAGCAAATTTTGAGAACTTACAAAGATGAATTTGCATCTTTGAAAACATGTTAGAATTTGGGCTACTATATTGGAAGGTTCTATTGTATGCTTATTTGAAATTGCACTGCTTCAATTGTTTTGAAGCACTATCAATCTTCTCTGGAATCACACCAGACCAGGCTACCTATTATGAAGTTCATAGGGCAGGTTTCATTGATGATGGGGAGACATTACAGACTTGTGCTGAATGAGGATAAATTCTGGTGCATAGATGAATATATGGATGTGGCTGAAAGAGTGCTTCAAATTTATGTACTATGGTCAATTATATGTGCAGCAACAGTCTTGAAGGTAGCAACACTTTATGCTACTTACCACCCATTAACCAAGGGATATTTGCTAATCTTTCAAGACACAAAGGTGGTGGTTGTGTTACACAGGAAGATGATTAATTGGGATACCGTGTTGCTTTAGTTTTGATTATTTTAAATCATAACTATTGTCTTTAGATTTGATTAGTTTTGGTTTGAATGTTTATCGCGTTTGTTCTATAGTTTAAGGCAAAAATGGAAATGCATTTGTGAATAAGTGTGTACTATAGGTTGTGAATAATGGTTTGAATGTTTATCACATTTGAATATTAAAGATTTAAAAAATCTATTTTACCCTCATAGCCAATATTAATGGGTTCACAACACTGGAACCATTTAACAAGACTAATGGTTTCAGTGTATAACATGTTGAAACCATTTAACAAGAGTAATGGTTTCAGGGTATAATCTTTATTTAAATCCATTTAACAATAATAATGTTCTATTACATTCACTTATAATCTGCCAATATTAAGTATTTAAAAAATCTATTTTACCCTCATAGTGTATATTAATGGGTTCACAACAGTGAAACCATTTAACAAGACTAATGATTTCGGTGTATAACATGTTGAAACCATTTACCAAGAGTAATGGTTTCAGGGTATAATCTTTATTTAAAATCATTTAACAATAATAATGTTCTATTACATTTACTTATTTATAATCTGTCAATATTAAGCATTTAAAAAATCTATTTTACCCTCATAGCCAATATTAATGGGTTCACAACACTGGAACCATTTAACAAGACTAATGGTTTCAGTGTATAACATGTTGAAACCATTTAACAAGAGTAATGGTTTCAGGGTATAATCTTTATTTAAATCTATTTAACAATAATAATGTTCTATTACATTCACTTATCATCTGTCAATATTAAGCATTTAAAAAATCTATTTTACCCTTAAGTAACTTAAGTAACTGAGTCACTTAAGTAACTTGCCACATCATTGTTGACTTGGTCAAAATCGCAACTTTTTGAAATTTAGGGGCCAAAACTGCAATTTAGCCTATAATAAATAAACTATTTATTATCCTATAATCTTTGTCTAAATGAAAAAATCAATAGTACGTAATATCTAATTAATTAATGGTCATTGCCGTAGTACTTATTTGTACCGATTAATGGGTTCACAACACTGAAACCATTTAACAAGACTAATGGTTTCAGTGTATAACATGTTGAAACCATTTAACAAGAGTAATGGTGTCAGTGTATAATCTTTATTTAAAAACATTTAACAATAATAATGTTCTATTACAAAACCATTAGACAAGTATTTTGGTTTCTCATAGAAGACTATCAAAACTTTTAAACCATACTTATGGTTTCACTTATAATCTGCCAAAGTTACGGGATTGTTTCTTAGCAAACCTAAAGACTAAAGACTAACATATGAATTTGATTAGGTTTCATACTGAAATCACCATCAATAATATGAAGTTACAATCCAAAAATTAATCTCTACACAAATTTATGATTAAAAGAGCTACAATCCAAAAATTCATCAACATTAGAATTGCTTCATAATATGAAGTTGCTTCCTTCTCCACATATTCTCTTTTTGAATTGCTTGTGTCGGTTAAAATTGAAGAACATATTTCAATTCTGAAATCCGTAGTCTTTGCAACTTTGCCATTTTTTCCATGCTTCCTAAGTTGGGACCAATCTTTGAAAGATTCCATTGGGGTTTTATGGTCACCTCCCCATTCAACAAGGAACTTCATGCAAAAGACTCTGCACTTGAAAATAAACAATATTCAAAACAGTTTTTTTTTTTTCTTTTATAGGACTGAAACTTCTTGTATTTTCACTTACCTATCATGCGAAGTGCTCCAAGCATATGTTGATATATCCTTCTGCACCTTACTTGCAATTGAGTCGTAGATAGCCTCATCATACGGGCTTGTGAGGTGCTTTCATTTCTTCAAAGCTCGTCTACGGTCAAGGTATGTGCGATCTTGAAACACCGTCTTTAATGGAGTTGCCCTGAAACCATAATACTTGCCTAATGGTTTCAGGCAAAAACAACATTCATCCATATGAGATTCAAACTCAAAATCAAAATCCAGAAATATACATTTCAATCAAAAACCAGAAATATAACAATAAAAATCAAAGTACTCAAGCATTCAAGCATGCAAAATCAGAAACAACATTCAGTTTAGTTTAGCCTAATTCTCAAAATTAGAAACAAAATCAATGGTGGTGAATGATGAAACCTAATTCTCAAATCATGTACAAGCTAGAATCAATACAAGCTAAATTCATTTTCCCCCTCAAAACACTTAAAAAAAGAGAAACATAACATTGAAACAATAATACTTGCCTAATGGTTTCCACACCATAATAATCATAACAAGCCTATTCATTCATTCATGCATATCAGAATGAAAATAAAAATCAGAATCAAAAGCAAAATAAAAATCTAAATCAAATTAGAATAGCATTCAATTAGGAAATGGTCATCAATGATGAAACCTAATTCTCAGGTCAAAATTAAATCAAAATCAAAAGCAAAATCAAAATCAAAATCAACTTAGAATAGCAAAATCAAAATCAAAGTATTCAATTAGGAAATGGTAATGAATGATGAAAGCTAATTCTCAAATCAAAATCAATTTACCTTAATATGTTTTCTTTTAACCATGGTTGATAAACTGTGATGGAACTAAAGATGAAAGGCGACGGCGAACGAACTACGGCGAGATGGTTGGGTTGAGATTCACGAACGAACAACGGCGAACGAACAACACAGAAGATGAGATGTAGAAGAGATGAACAACGGAGAAAGATCTGTTGGGGGTGTACGAAGTAATGGACGGGGTGTACTAAGCAATTATTTTGGGCTTATGCACGGTACATAAGCTTGTGCTTATGTACCATAACCGGACCCCATGTGTGTGTACATGTGTGTCTTTTTTTATAGATGGACTAACTCATGTGCCATACAAACATATATCTGACAAAATCGAAGCTTGAAATGGTCGGAGCTGATGGACCAAAGTTTTACACTCTCAATTTTTTTTTAAGATGAATCATTTTGAGCCTGAATTCGATTGTATCTGAAATATTCTAACGTGGAACACTATAAAAGAAATATGACTTCAAAATATATTTTCCTTATATGAAATTGAAATATAGACATTATCATGATTATTTTACAATATTGTGACGTTGTTACAAATTTTGGGAATACTTTTATTGTTCTTTATCACTGAAGTCACTTCTTCAACTTAGGCACTCGTGATTGGGTCGATTGGAACATGGTGCAGAAAACAATGTGTTTTGTTTTTTGGGAGTGATCTATCTTACTTGGTGTTGTTAATTTGATAATTTTGAAAGATAGGAATCAACTTTTTCAAGCATTTATAACTTGTACACTTAAATTTGAGTCAAAGTTCAAAATCAAGTGCAACCTATGATAATCTCAAGCGTGTGTAGATTATACTTCTCAAGTCGTCAATTCTTAAAGACGGGTACAAAACCGATTTAAAAAGTCAATTTTAACCGGTTTAAAAGATAAGTTTGTACTAGTGACTTGATAAATATTCCACTAGTTGATTGTTGAAAGGAAGTATTGTTGTGCTTGCTTTGTAGGAAAAGTCGCACCAATGCAACAATTAGTGAGAAAAAAAAAAAACACACTAAAAGCTCTCCATTCTTCCCAACAAGCTTTAGCAACCTTCAAAATTTGGAGTCTCGCTAAATTATAGATGAATTAGACACTATGTCCGTGCATTTACACGAGTCATATATGTGATATAACAATTTATAAATATGTGACATATGAGTAATATGTAAAACTTCTTTATAAACAACATTTTCAGTTTTATCTGTATCTTCTTTTTTTCATCGGTTATTAATATTTTCAACCACTGGAAACTGTCTATATTGAAATTTGAACGAAATTCTTTTATCTGAAGGATTCAATGATAATCTATGAATAAAAACTTTTTCACCAATATTGTTGTCATATATCACTTTATCTTCAACGACATATGTTTCCAATTTTGTAACAATCAACTGTATACCATTACATAATCCCAAAGATTGTTCAATATTTCTGAGCAACATTATCAATACTCTAACTTTTAATCTTAGCATATGATTCGAAACTGGTGTTTAAGAATTCAGAAGTATGAATATCATCTGGTATGTCAATATTCGATTTGGCATGACACGGAGAATCATAACTCAAATACATTTTTTTCTTCTCCAGGAATTAAATCCAAAACATATTCATTTATTGCATCAACAATTGTATTTTTAGAAGCTAATATAGCATTAATTAGTTATTTTATAAACAATTTTAAAAAGTTTAAATTTTATAAGCAATCAAACAAATTGAATTTATAGTATAAAAAGAAAAATCAAGATATGATAAAAAAAATTCAAAAAAAAGAAGAAAAAAAAAAAGAAATAAAATATCGTTCGTCACAACAAAATATTTAGAAAATGTAGTTCAGGTACATCAATCAACAATAATTGGATTAAAAAAATATTGTAAGTGCGATGAAAAATAAAATGTAGTTGATGCATTGAAAGTCATAGTTATTAGGTAGTGTTATCAACATATTTCAAATGAATTCAAGTGGCTTAGTGGCTAAATAATAAAACTGTATAGAGAAAAATTTCAACAATAAGGAGAAAAAAAATACAATATCGTTCGTCATAACAAAAATATTTAAAAAATGTAATTCAGATACATAAAAGAACAATAATTGGATTGAAAAAAGATTGAATATGCGATGAAAAATAAAATGTAGTTGATGCATCGAAAGTCATAGTTATTAGGTGGTGTTACCAACATATTTCAAATAAATTCAAGTGGCTAAATAATAAAGCTCTATAAAGATGTTGTAGGTTCAAATCCAAGTGAAACAACTTTTTTATATTATTTAGTCTTCACTAAAAAATTTCCTCCAAAATAGTAAATGTGATTAGAGATTAGGTAGTAGCATGTTATTTCCATTAGATATATTAAAATTTGTCTTTTTTTTAATTCTCTATAAAACTCTCAAAATAGATGAACATTTAAAGTAAATATTGATTGATCCCTCTAAAGGAAACAACGAAAATCTAGTATAATATTAGAAATAATTTGGCAAGATAAATAGTTACAACGACCTTGAAGAACAACTATTTCAAAAACTTAATAGCCATGTAGCTACCATGATTAAGAAAAGTTTTTAAAGTAACAACGTCTGGAATTTTATCTGATGCTCTAAGTGTAGTATTAGGATTACAAAAGAGATTTTTTTTTTGTTATTTTGAATTTAACTTAGATGATTCTTCCCACCAAAAAAAAAATCCAATGATCTTATAATTTTTGGGATGTCCGTAGGTTGGACAAGTAGCTACAAGAATATAAAGTTTATTTAAGTATACCTTAGAAATATTATGATTAAGATGGGATTCTCGCAACAATGGATCGGCTGGATTATGCTATGTGTCGAAACGGTGGATTACTCTGTTCTCCTTAACGGCAATCCTGTTGGCCCTATTATTCCAGACAGAGGGCTTAGACAAGGCGATCCGTTGTCACCGTACCTCTTTATCATATGTGCTGAAGGACTCTCCTCATTAATTAAGCAGTCTGAAAATAGAGGAAACATCCATGGTGTCAAAATATATAGAAATGCACCAATTATATCTCACTTGTTGTTTTCAGATGATTGCTTCCTCTTTTTCAGAGCAACGGAAAATGAGGCCATGACTATGAAAAATATTCTTTCCACCTACGAAGCTGCGTCTGATCAGTCTATCAACTTGTTAAAATCAGAGTTATTTTGCAGTAGAAATGTTCAAACTCCCCTTCAAAATTCCATTGCAAATATTCTAGGAGTTCAACAGGTTTTGGGAACGAGCAAATATCTCGGACTTCCTTCTATGATTGGCCGAAGTCGTAAAGCAACATTCAGCTTCATTAAAGACAGAATTTGGAAAAAGATAAACTCTTGGAGCAACAAATGTCTCTCTCAAGCAGGCAGGGAAGTACTTATAAAATCAGTGATTTAGTCAATTCCGTCTTATATTATGAGCATTTTCTTTATCCCGGCTTCTGTTGTTGATGATATTGAGAAAATGTTAAAACTCCTTTTGGTGGGGACATAATAGAGCACAGTCTAAAGGAATACATTGGATGTCATGGGAACGACTCAGCGTGCATAAACAAGCAGGAGGTATGGGTTTTAAAAGTCTAAAAACTTTTAACCATGCTATGCTCGGGAAACAAGCCTGGAACTTTTTGACAAAACCAGATGCTCTAGTCACTAAACTCTTCAAAGCTAAATACTTCCCGCGAAGTGACTTTCTAGAATCGAGCATAGGCCACAACCCAAGTTATGTTTGGCACAGCATTTGGAGTTCTAAATATGTGGTAAAAGGTGGACATCATTGGAGTATTGGTTCAAGTCATAATATTTCAGTTTGGGACCATAATTGGGTTTCTGATGGAACGATCATAAACAAGCCTGAAAATCTTGATCCGAATTTGTCACATCTAATAGTAGCAGATCTAATCCATCAGAATGTGAAAGTATGGGACTCTGGCATGATCCATGGTTTGGTAGACGAGGCACAGCTAACAAGATCCTTTAAACACCACTGCTTGAGGCAGTCCAAACTGACAAGATTACATGGAAACATGAGAAAAGTGGACTATTCTCGGTGAAAAGTGCATACAAGTTATGTATAAATAATGATTCAGATCGGGAACAACACCATGTTGACGGAAGTTGGCAACTTATATGGCAGGCTAAGATGCCACCAAAAATAAAAAACTTTCTTTGGCGGGTCTGCCGGAACTGTCTGCCTACAAGAGTAAGATTACATGACCGAGGTGTCGATTGCCCAGACAATTGTGTTCTTTGTGATGCAGGTAATGAAGACAGTTTGCATTTATTTTTCTCTTGTCAGAATAGCATTCTTTGTTGGCAACATGTTGGGCTATGGAGTAAAATCATGCAGGTCCGGGACGTGACAGCCTCTGTTAAAGAGAATGTGTTCAAGATTATGGGTCAACTAAATGAGGATAGCAGAGTAGTGTTTGCATGCACCATGTGGTCAATTTGGAAACAAAGAAACGATGTGGTATGGCGCAATGAGAGAACGCCCAGGGTAGCTGTCTGCGAACGTGGAATATCGCTTATCAGTTATCACAGGGTGGAGAAATGCGAGGAAGGTTCATGAAAGGCATTACAACCAACAACAAACCTCGCAAAACCTTAGATGGACAAGACCAAGGGAAGGCTGCTTGAAATGCAATGTTGATGCATCATTTTCGAGAACGCGGAACAAAGTGGATATCGGCATATGCATTCGGGATGACCAAGGTCAGTTCGTTCTTGCAAAAACGGAGTGGTACTCACCTATCCTTGATGTTGACATTGGAGAAGCTTTAGGCCTTCTTAATGCGCTGAAGTGGATGAAAAACTTGCACCTCAACAACGTTGTGTTTGAATTGGATTCTAAGCAAGTGGTGGATAATTTCAACAACAATCGAAGAGATGAATCTATGTCCGAAGACATCATCAAATATTGTAAAAATGCATTTTATTCTTATTTCATAAACTCTCATGTTGAGTTTATTAGGAGGCAAGCAAATGAGGTCGCTCATAGTTTAGCAAAGGCAGCCCGATGTTTAGCTAGCTTCCAAATTTTTACTGATATTCCTTCATATATCTAGAACTTGATTATTAATGAAATGCTATAAGCTTTTACCGTAAAATAAAAATAAAAATAGACTTTTATAATTTACAATGAAATTGTAACTATAATACTATTTTAAGGATAGATATTATTTTAAATGCTTGTTATGAATACGACGGAGCGGGTTTGGTTATGGTGCATAAGCCCATGCTTATGCACCGTGCATAAACTTCCTATTTGCACTCCTCTCATTTTGTTATACACTCCACTCAAAGTCCACCTTAAAATAATCACTCTTACAGTTGCTTAGTGCACCCCCCTAGTTACTTCGCGCGCCCCCCATATACTACCCTATTACTTGCGCACCCCCATTTGCTTAGCGCACCCCCCCCAGTTTTTTCTCATTTTCTCCCTAGATTTTCTTGTGAGCCCTCCAATTTTTTTTCCTCCCCAAATTTCTAGCGCGGCCCCCAATTTTTTTCCCTCCTCCAAACTTCTAGCGCACCCCCACCCTAATTTCTAACGCGCCCCCCGTTTCCAATTGAATAATATTTTTTGTTCCTTTGAAGTATATATTATAAGAATCAATTTTTAATTAATTTTCGTCATACACCCCCTCGAAGCCCAACATAATAACTAATGGTTCATGTATATATAAAGCATACTTGTCAAACATACAATTTAATTTTAAGTTTTATCAATCATAATCACAACATAAATAAAATTTCATACATTAATTATATATATATATATATGGATTTTTTTATTTACAATAAAAAAATGATCGAATCAAATATCTCATGCATACTATCCAAATTTTTCTCAACTAAACTAACCCTAATTGCTTTATATGATTTTTTGCTTTATGTAGCATGGTTTTGTAAAATGGTTATGTGATGTTTTACTTAATAACAATGGTTTCAGTGTATAACATATTGACACTAATGCCCATATGAAACCATTTATCCAAAATAATGGTTTCAGTGTATAACGCCATTAAACCATTTAGCTAGACTAATGGTTTCAGTGTATAACATCTTGAAACCAAATAACAAGACTAATGGTTTCAGTGTATAACGCTATGAAACCATTTAACTAGAATAATGGTTTCAGTGTATAACGCCATGAAACCATTTAGTTAGACTTATGGTTTCAGTATATAACATCTTGAAACCAAATAACAAGACTAATGGTTTCAGTGTATAACGCTATGAAACCATTTAACTAGAATAATGGTATAAGTGTATAATAGTATGAAACCATTTAACTAGACAAATGGTTTCAGTGTATAACATCTTGAAACCAAATAAAAAGATTAATGGTTTCAGTGTATAACGCTATGAAACCATTTAACTAGAATAATTATTTCAGTATATAACGCTATGAAACCATTTAACTATACAAATGGTTTCAGTGTATAACATATTGACACTAATGCTCATTTAACTATAATAATGGTCATAAATTTAAATTTTTAACACGATATAAAACCAGAGAGAGTGAGGTATCCCCAACCGTTCCAAATAATTCAAAATACCCTAAATAAAATTTTGGGAAAATTTTATTAATATCTGATATTTATAAAAGCATATTTACCTCATTTAATTAACTAAAAATAGTTCCAGGTCTCAGAAAAATACCTAACTGGTCCCAAAATTCCCAGAAAATTATTTCCTATTATTTTGTAAAAAAAATAAAAAAATTTGGAATCCCCTAGGCACCGCACGCGCCGCCAGTGAGAGTGGGCGTGGAGGCGCGTCACTGTTCATAATCTTCCTCACCCATTTTCTGCAGAAACGGGCCGCGACGACCCGGTTCGTCGACCCGGTTCGTTCTCCCTCAATAATCAATGAAACTCGACGTTCTTTATACCGGTTTGATCGTCGTTCGATTTTATGAATGAATTAGGTATTAGTTTTCGAAATCGGTGATCGAATCGCATATAAAATGTGGCCGAAATTGAGCAAACAAAAATACAAAGTTTTTCAGTTATGATTATTACACGTGTTGTTTGGATCTGAGGGTGGATATTGACTTATGCACCGTGCATAAATATCAGGCTTATGCATAATAACCTTTGCTCGACGGAGCTATGTTTAATATTATTAATTTTATATTGCACTTTTATAGTTACTTAACTTTAATAAACTTGCAATATTAATTCATAATTTTTATAATAGTATTTTTTTTACCCCTTTTTTTTTGTCTATTTTGCAAAAAGTTGGTTCCATTAATTTTTACCAAGTCAACAAACATGTAGATAGTTACTCACAATCACATTAGCAATTCTTGTCATGTGGACAATTACTCACATACCACGTCAGCACATGTGGCAAGACAAGCTGACATTGCATGTGAGTCATAATCCACATGTACCTTGGTCAAAAGAGAAAAATTTGGTTGGACACAAGCATTTTGAACACAAATTTAAGCACATATACACAAAGTAAAAATATTAAAAGAAAAATAAAATTGTCACATAAAATCAAATTAATTTAATTATTTTTCTTTAATTTTTATATCTATAATGAGTGTGTACCTAACAAATCATATTTATGATTGTGCCTATCAAAGAATTGGTCGAAACTTAGATGACCAAAATTTCAAGTTTATGAAAATTAAGGGGCAAAAGTATAATTTACTCTTGTTATTACTCTATCAAAATTAACATTTAAAGTTTTATTTGAACGAGTAATATAATGTTACGAGTAATATGATTAACTTAGACAACCTTGAAGGACAAAGGCTTAATTAAATTCTCTCATTAATTGGCTTGAAGGAATAATAGAATTAGGGGCCATATGCATGTCACACCAGATTTTGCACTAGATTGAGGAATAGTTTGTTCACCAATTTGTGTTGTTCCTTGAACCTGTGCAGTTACATTATGTGCACCAAATTGTGATGTTCCTTGAGAACATGTCTTGCTACGTGAACATGTGCCGTCACAATTTGTGTTGATCCTTGAACTTATTTTGGGGTGTTTGACTACATAAAATAAATATAACAAATTAATTAGTTGTACATACATAACAACAGTATGTCAGCTGTTGTCTTCCCCTAGCAAGATCGTGTATTATGTCCAACTTGTTTACATCTCTTACATGGCACAATTACTATAGATCTCTTCATTATTTATTTTTTTATAATTTGGTAACAAGTAATAACCACTCTTTCGAGTCAAACACTCCAAAATCAATCATGAAAACCGATAATCCGATACATATATTATTAGTGAGACGACACCAACACTGTGAAAACAAGCACCTATCGGCCGACGAATTACTACTAGCTAGCAAACTAACACGGCAAGCACAAACAACATTATCAATGACGTTGAATATTTTTGTGTTGACCTTGGCTTTTACTCTTTGCTTTTGTCAAAATGAATTACGATCATTCAACAAATTTTAAATTTTGTCAATAACAATATTTCAATAATTATTTCAGTTTTTATAACAAATGTTCACGTAAGGAACATGGAACATTTTTAATTGCTATTTTTAATATTGGTGGCGGCGTGACATAGCCAACCTCCGAGCTCCACCCTTTACTAGCGAAAAATTGTCGAAGCTTCACCAACAACTGCCGTAGAATCATCGAAGTTCTACCATCAACTATGAAAACATCGAAACAACCACCACCAATAATGAGTTATCAATGTGCCTATTTAAATTTAATGGGGTGTACTACACCCCCCACTCTACCCAAACTTGCAAAGTCTTCTTGCGTGCAAAGAGTAAACATACTTGCTAGTTCTATGAAATGTGACACATTTAATTGAACAAGTTAATTAACTATGGGTCAACTGATTCAACTTGTTGGTAACAAGTAGTACTATACAGTAGTTGATTGGATTGTACTGACTAGTACTAGTCACAGATATTCACCTAAACTTGACCGACAAATTATAACTGCTCCATTTTAACTGTAAAAATAATTAATTTCATATTTTTTATATCAAATATTTTAAGAGTGGAATTGCAGTGCTTAAATGGATGGTTAATTGCTCTAAATTTTGGATTTGAATCATCTGTGTGTGATTTATGCAGTTCTCTATCCTTGCCGTTAATTATAGTCTTTGAATCAATTTTTTAGTCGAGAGAAAAGAAAAGATTAAGATTATATTAAATAGAAAAACTTATATCTATTTAATTTTTTTATTAACTTCATATTTATAAAAATTAATAACAAATTTAGGAATTAATTATAGAGTTCCATTGGTTAAAAATATTATTATTAATTTCTAAAATATATTCTCTCTCACACACAGACGCATATATATTTCATAAATTATTTATTTTATTTATTATGTTGTAAAACAATAATATATATAATTTAGCAATCAGCAATACAAATACAATATTATTGTAATTAACAAAGAAGTCAAGGAGCCCAATTAGACAATATTTTTCTATAAAAAGAGGTTGGTCTATTTAATTATCAGAAGGTAGGTTTCTATATAATAATGTTTTTGTTTCACATGAATTGAAAAGAAATACAATGTACTATAATAGTTAACATCTGAAAATAATGTGAGATAGAAAAATAAACCATAACAAGTGAGACATACTTTCTAAACTTTTTCTTTGTTCAGTTATTTTAAGACACTTTTTTGCCACTATCATGTTTCAATTCACTCACCTCACAGCCTTATTTTACGTGTTATCATATTCAAGTTACTCTCTCATCACATAAATATTTTTACCATACCACATTGGAAGCTTGAAGAGATTTTGCCTAAAAGTGAAAAGGGCCAAACTCAAGGCACAGTCAATTTACATCATTCTCAATCCATTGTGTACTACTTCACCACATGAAATAATTGAAGCATGGACATTGAACATGATTACATGAATATGTTTTACTTTTATGGGTAGAACTAACATGTGGCTAAAATGAACAACATTATACCATGATATTTTGGTCATGGGTAATAAGTTAAATAATTAAACTAATAAAGAGAAATTTTGTATTAAAGATGTCATATAAATACTTTAAAAAATTGACTACATAAGTTTCAAAATATTTTTATTATATTTTATATTAAATTGATCACTAAATTTAGTGTCGCTAAATTGATCCCCGACAACGGCGCCATTTGACGAAGTGTCAAAGTAAGTATAAAAATTATCGTCCACAGAGATTGTTGTGATTCAATTACGGTAATCGATCGGTATCATACGCGAGTAAAAATTGCAATTAAATAAAAGGGGGAATTCTTTTGGAATTATGGTTTCTTAGCGAATGACGACAAAGTTTTAGGGTTCTTGAGTCAAGAGAGAAAGCGATTGGATCTTTACGGTTCACCCAACTACTATTGTCTTGGTATTCCATGCATGCTAACAAATTACAAACTTAGTTCCACGATTCGATTAAATTAAATAACTATGTCCAATGTCTTGGTACATAATCCTCTCAATTGATTATCAATCCCTAATGTCTTAGGATGACCTATAATCAATTGAGGTTTTTGCCCTTTAATCTTTGAATTCTCAATTAACAAACCGATATGTCTAAAGTGAAAGTTAATTGAACAATTATCCCTAGGTCAATTAATTTGCTTCTAATGTCTTAGTAAACAAACAATTATAATCATCACACAAGTGATCAAGTTATGTAAAGCATTAAGAACAAGGAATAATTGACTGAAACTAACTTCGTAATTCGATTAACACATCATATGAAATACATGGTTCAAAACAATGGTAATTGGGATCCCCTAGGATCCAATCTAAGAAATTAATACTTATAATTAAAGGAATAACATAAAATAGAGTATAAGAATTCATTTCAAAATAAGGAACACTTGACTCTGGACTTGCTCTCAAAAGTTGTCTTTTTCTCGCCGTCAAAAACTGTTTTAGAGTGAGGAGAAAATCTAAATTTATAGAACTAGGGTACCGGGCCTAGGCCGCGCGCCATATATATATTTTTTCTCCTTTTTTCTTTTGTTACTTGTGCTCCAAGCAGTCTTGTAATGATTCTTTTTCTCTTTATTTCTTTGCATAATGCATAATAAAAATATACTACTTTGCCTTGAATTTGTTGTAAAAGCATAGTAATGACGTGAAGTTATCAGCTAATATTTAGCAACAAAATTTAAGATATATATTATATTGTTTAATTTGTCTCAAAATTTATATTGTTATTCCAATTTTTATAATAGTTATATTTAGACCCCTTAATTATATTGTATGTTAATTCATGAATTTGAAGCCTTGCCTTTATTATAGAAGTATATGTTAAATAATATATAAGTAAGATGATTCGCTTAGTCAGTTTAAGGTTTAAGATGAATAAAAAAATGAGACTTTTTAATCAAGTACTAAAATTAAAAAGACTAAAACCAAAATTATGCAGACATAATGAAGATGTTGTGAATTGAATCAATGGTCTTACACACAAATATCAAATTATACATTTAGTCAATTGTTACAAATTCAATATGTCATAAATATTAACAATATATAACTACTCATCATTTTAAAGCCAAAATTTTAAAATCTAATATCGTAATACACTTTGCGCTTGCTATAGCCATACATGATGGCCTATAAATTCAATGCTTTATCGTGACGGTCCGTTTGGTTTGAGAAATATATTTTTCATCCATTGCTTTTGGCCAAATGTAAAATTCCTTGGACAATTATTTAGTCATAGTTCCATCCAGGGACGGATCTAGGATTTATTTTTTGTGTGGCCGAATTTTATTCGCATAAAAAACTCAAGCGAAATATATATTTTATCAAATTTTTGGTCCTTTTAGAGTTTCATACATAGATTAAGAAATAATAAATATTGAAATATTAAGTCATTTTGGCTCTTACTTTTTATTAAAAAAGAGAAAAATTCATTTAATTGATGTTTTTAGTTTTTGTAAGGAAACAATTGGTAAAACATCATTAATTATACTTTGATTTTTTAAAAGAACCAAAATTTTGGGACAAAAGTAAAGAACTAAAAGAACCAAAGATTAGAAATTGAAGAAATAGTTAAAGTTTAGTATTCTCTTCATCATACCTATCATTGAACTTATGCAAGTACAAATTTACAACACTAATTTTATTTTATTTTAGCAGCAAATGATTATACTTCTCTTTTATTTATCATTTTTGACATGATATGGATTTAAATGAATTTTTTAAAAGGCAACCGTTCAAGATAAAAGTAATGAAAATCATGACTCGAAAATCAAATTTTTTGAATTCATTTTTTCAAAATGAATTTTTTTCTAAACATGTTGGTGGAGAAATCATTCAAAAATACACATTATCTTAATAGTAGGGAAAAAATGAATTTTTTTCTAAACATGTTGGTGGAGAAATCATTCAAAAATACACATTATCTTAATAGTATGGACCAAAATTGAGTGCGTGATAATTTTTAGGGACTAAAAATTTAATAAAAATTAAGTAAAAACTAAATTTAAAATATCATCATTTTATAAGGACCAAAAATATATTTAACTTTGTACACATATATATATATATATATATATATGTATAAAACAAAATTGGAAATTTTGGTGTGGCCATGGCCACACTAGGCCTTAATGTGCATCCGTCCCTGGTTCCATCACTAATTAATGTGTATGAAAACTGTTACTATAAAAGATCAATATTTTAAATTCATCTAAGTTATCTTAAATGATTAATTTCTGACTAGATATTTTGGATTAATAAAAAAGTTGATGAGTGGAACAATAATAGAAACCTATGGTCATGATAGGGAACTTAAAAATACAAATTGAGTATTTTGGTTGTGTTGTAGACAAAACTGAAAATGCTCAGATATCAATGTGGCAGGAAAAAGAACAAGGACAAGCTAGGTTTGATGTGAATTGTTTATGGAAACTATGATTTGGACATGTCAGAGACAATGCATAGTAATTTATACGACTTATTTATTTCCCATGTGAAAGCCTTAACAAACAACTCCAATTAAATGAAGTGTAAAGTTGCTTATATTTTCATAAATTAAAACTTCAAAAATTGTTTGCTTGCCTCCCTTTTCTTACTTTTTTATTTTTAAGTTGATTATTTTGAATTTAATTTCCTTCTCTTTCAATCTTTTATATTTCCCTTCTTTTCTTCTTCTTTGTTTGTTGGCTAATAAAAGGTGTGTGTATGTTCTTTTCTCTCTTCTTAAGACACCTTAAGCAATATATTCATGGAAAATCCTACTCTAGACTCCTAATATATAACATATATTACGTAAAATTTACACATATTTTCTATACAATAAAAAGTGAAGAATTGCAGATTTGAATAGGTATCAAAATATAAAATATAATTTATATTTTTATTGGCTTCTACTATTTGAATTGTGCTCACTATAATATAACTTGAGGCTCTCTCCAGGGTGGGAGACCATAATAGGACTCCCATGGTGGGTGAGTTAGAAAAATTGTTTTAAACCGTTAGATTAGATTGTTATGGTATATTATGTGCCAACTACACTTGATTATTTTCATGTTAAGGAATAAAGAACCCAACCGCACAATAACCACCAGCAGCTCCACTATGAAGCACCAACACCTCTATAATTAGACGTGTCGCGGTGTCTGACACGTGTCGGTGTCCGACACTCGTATGACATCCGTACGATACTTCTACAAACGTGTCGAAGAGGTGTCCAAAAAAAAATCTTTTCTTTATTCCGACACTTCTTAAATCGGTGTCTGAAACATATAAGACACTCCTACAAACGTGTCGGGGTAAGTGTCCAAGTTTTATTTTTTTTATTTGGTTATATTATTCTCAGACATATATACAACGATTAAATATGTGTCGAAATAATAATATTGATCAATGAGAGATTAAAGATATTGCATTTTTATTACATTATTTTTAGTTTTTTGATAGTAGTTGGATGAGTAAATGTCAAATGTACTATTATATATATTCTTTTAAAAAAAAAATATTGAAAAATTTGTTCAATTTAGATGCATATGTATGTATTTTTAATTCTAAACTTATATTTTTTATAAATATGTAGCGGTGTCGGTGTCGTATATTTTTTATATTAGCGGTGTCGAAGTATCCGTGTCGTGTCGCGGTGTCCGCGTCAGAGTCCATGCTTCATAGGCTCCATGTTTCTCTCTTTTGCAATCTCACTTCCCATCTCTTCTTCTTCCTCACATTATCATCTCCCTTTAGTTCAGATTTTCCTAACAAATAATTGTAATCAAATTTTCATATATATATCCATATAAAATAAATCTTAAAAAAATTTAATATATTCAAACTTTTATATCCAACAGAAAAAAACACTCTAAAATTTATGATAACATTTAAACATCCATCACCAATGTTCATATCCATTAGCTTTTAATCCACCACCATTGTTCAAACTTTCATCTCCATTAATTACCTTACATGATCAGAACTCACTAAAATCACAAGAAAAAATCTTTCAACAATCAAATAATGAAATATTAAAAGAGAAAACACAACAAATATAAACAACAAATAAATAAGGATGCTAAATCTGGATTGTTGGATGACAAAGAAGATTATGAACAAGGAAGCATTGAGAGGAGAGAGAATTGGGAAAGTGAGAATAAATTAAAAAAAATCCAGTGTTGTCAATGTATGATAAGATTCATGGATCTTCAAAATCTAACGGTTTAAAACAATTTTTCTAACTCACCCACCATGGGAGACCTATTATGGTCTCCCACCCTAGACAGAGCGATCTTTTTAAAAGTTATTTAATATTAGAAAAGATTCACATGCCATTATTTAGTTTTAATTAGAATTCAACATAAAAAACTGAAGATATTAGAATTTCGGCTTTTATTTTTATTTTTGAAAAAAATCTAATTTTTATTTTCAAAATAAATAATTAATAATGACTTCATATTTCATCTCTACTGTCGATTTTCGTCTATTTAAAGGTAGATTAATTAGAGTACCAATATTTAAATTTTAATTCCTACACAATACATATAATATTAATTCTTACTAACAAAATTATGTTCGCGAGAATCAATATTCGTTTATTTACCTCTGAGATGTACATTCATAATGAAATATGTTACAATTATTACTGAATACTCCCTCCATTCCTTTTTATAAGGAACAATTTGGAAAAAACACACATATCAAGGAATCTTATTTTTTTTATTAAAAATTCTAAAATTTTATAATATATTCCAAAAATAACCTTGGTGTAATTAATGCATAGGGAATATGTTACTGTAATTAATGCATAACATTGAAATAGATAAAGGGTAAAAATGAAATTGCTTAATTAATAAAGCATAAATTTAATGATTGTTTCTTATAAAAAGGAATAAATTTGTTTTCCAAATTGTTCCTTATAAAAAGGAACGGAGGGAGTATATGAGATTAATAATTTGACTTGTGTTGGATTATTTCGCAAGTGCACGGATATCGCAAGTAATAAAATATCGATCCACGAGGAGTTTTTTTTTTTTTGACAGAAAGATGCTTATAGCATTTCATTAATAATAAGATGTTCAATACAATGGGGTACATCAATATAAATAGTGGGACTAGTAGAAAAAGGGGCCACCCTCGCAAGAGCGTGAGCAACCACATTAGCTTGTCGCCTGTTAAACTCAACCCGAGAGTTCATGAAAGATGAATTGAAAAGTCTCTTACTGGCGGATATAATATGACCAAACTCGATAACATCCGGTCGCTGTTGTTGAAAAGCATCTCTGACAATTTTAGAGTCTAAAGCAAAGTCAATGTTGTCACAACTCATGTCTCTGAGCCACTGTAATGCGAATAACAAGCCCATGGCTTCACCGAGCATTTTGGGGAGAAATTAAAAGTTTTGGCCAACACGAATGTACCTTCCGAATCCCAAATACACACACCAATGCCAGTTCTATTCAAAGAGTCAGAGAAAGAGGCATCAATGTTGCACTTCAACCTCCCCTGCTGGGGGCGCTGCCATACCGTACAGTTGAGGAAGATTGCGCCGTAGCGTGATCCACGAGGATTGTTGTTATTCAACAATAGCGAACCGGCTTAACTAGAAATCGTAAAATTAAAGACATTGAAAAGGGGGGAAGGTTTCGCATAACCGCATTTAAGGTGTTCGATAAAATGACAATGAAAGAAATTTGAGATTTCACACAAATGATTGGATTTTGCTTTGAAATCATTGCATTCCACTATGATACTAATTTGTTGATTCCTAAACATGGTTCATTCAATTGCTATCACAATTTGACCCAACCATTGCACTCACTCTCATGGTCATGCAACTCACTATATCACACTAAAACCCCCTAATCTCTTAGGTCAATTGCATAACATAACATAGGCAAAGTAAGAATGTTAAATCATAAGTCTCAACCCTAATTATCTATCTCTGGACTAATTACAAGGTTGCATTCATTAATCTAGTTCTAATTCACACATTTAATCTCTTAACATGCATGAATCAATCATCATCACATACCTTCGTCAATGAATATGAAGCATTAAACATAAGATCAATGAAATAACAATTGAATTAACCATAAAGAACTCAACACAAACTAGCATATGATCCATAGTTTCATACAATTATTCATTACAAAATCCAATCTAAACAACTTAGTTCATCATTATTACAAGAGGTGAAAAAAAATTAGAATTGAAAATACATGAATATTGGAGAAGAATTGGATGAGGAGAGATCTTCAATCTTGTTTCTCAATCATGATTCTCTTGTTCCCAAGCTCCAATAATCACTTCCAAGACACTTCTTCAATCAAATTTCGTAACCCCTTAGTCCCTTACGATAGGATCAAATCTCTCTTTTATAGTGCAAGAAAATGGTAAAAAATGGGTCAAAACAGCTCCAAACAGTCAGAAATTTCGCTCCAAGCGGAGTTGCTCCGTCCCATGTGGATTTTCCAGCACCTTCTGCACATTTTTTCATCAGAACACCGCTTAAAGCGGAGCTTCCCCGCTTCAAGCGGATTTGGCACTACAGGACGAAAAAACAGCTTTTTCAACTTGTCTTCGTTTTTAAGTAATCTCAACTCTCAAACCTTTTCTACCTCAAATATGATTAAAAATACTTCAAAACACTTCTAAAATACCATTAGAATGATATTAAAACGTATAAATGACGCGAGTCATCAATATGTATCCTAATTAAGATGGAGAGATCCTAGAGAAAGTGATTCTTGAATATTGATTAATAAAAATAAAAAAATCTTGAATATTAAGAGCTTCCTTATATTTAGTAAAAAAAAAAAAAAAGAGCTTCCTTATATATGTACTTACTATCATCATATATACTGCTAGGGGTCAAGATACACTGTCAAGTGGTGGGTTTCAAAAAAAGCAAGAGATCGAACAATTTTTTTTTTCTCACCTTACTTATCTATGAGATAACTTTTTGTAAGTGCAACCTAGCTATTCAATTAAAATAGAATACATTCTTTTATATGATCTAATCTTCATTAACATGTGTTATTAATTTTTAGTTGACAATAATGACATATAAATATAGATTGCCAACTGAAAGTACAAACCATCATGGAATGGTAGTGATCAATAGAGAAAATTACAAAATGGACTCTTTGAATATGTTTTTATTTTTGCACAAATGTAGTATAATTTTTTTCAAAGAATAAGACTAAAAGCAAAGAATTCTTTTATTTTTAGAAGCTAAAGATATATCAAGTCAAAATTTGATCATGTTTTATCCTTTAAGATAACCAATGTCTATACCTACAAGTATTCGTAAATTTTCTATTGTTTATCACCGGACATTTAATTAAATACTTCAGCTTATTTTTCTGTTAAAATAAAGAAAGTGTTTTGAGATTTTTCAAATGAGAAAAAAACTGTATATACATTCGGGGCACATGGGAATGTGAAAGTGGGTTTGGATTAGAAAATCGATTAATCGGTGGCTCCGTGACACAAAAACAACCACTTTTAGATCACGAGATGATGTGTGTATCTTGTAATCAAATTTCCTATGCCAATACACACCAAAATTAGCCAAAATGCTAGTATTGTAATCAACTCACTATCTTTCTACACGTCGAACCTAACATGAGACCGTTAAAAAATAAGAAAATGCTATTTAGTAAGAAAATTTATGGAGAATAATTGCAAGAATAAATCTTTACCATTGTTTACATCAACTATCCCCTGATTTCCACTAAAAGAGGAGATTAAAATTACATCATCCTATAAAATAATGTCATGTGTTATTCTTGCATTTCTTTTCTAAAATAATTCTTACTAAATAGCAATACTCTAAAAATAAATGGTCTTCTGTTTTCAGATTCCCACATACCCCCACACAAAGAGTAGTAGAATTAAGTGGTATTTCTCTTCTAATCAAATTTTTCTTAGTCGGTAATCTCTTTTGAAAAAAATTTCATACTAATATGGACATATTCGATGAAATTAATTGATTCCAAACATCTATATACCACACACACACTCATGCTCTCCATCCTTTTTCCCTTCCTTTATCACTTGGACAATATTTTTTTCCTCAGATTTTTTATTTTTTAACATCAGCTACTTAAGCGATGAATTGACAAAAGAAACTCTTATCAAACCATGTTTATGGGTCGGGCCAATTTTTGGGTTCAAAACTTAATTAATCATATGAAACAATATAAATTTATGTGTTTCAAAAAATATTATTAATTCTAGATCATTGATGCAAAGTATACACAAACATGTATGACTATAAAATATAATTAATCCTCATTTGGCATGAGATGCGAGTATGCACACACATATACCGTTTATGACAATAAAATATAATTAATCTTCATTTGGCATGAGATTATTGTCAACATATTAAGATTATTGTCAATATAAGACTATACTTTGTCAAATTTAAAAATATTAAGATTAATTTAATATATTAACTGATGATTTATTTATCTAATAATTGTCTTTGACATTATTGCATGTCTTTGTAATTTTTTATGGAGTTTCCATTGGTTTGTTTCTTTATTTTGTTAGCAAGTTTAATTTATAATAGAATATAGTAATATAGATTAGTGCCACGATGATTTCAAGTTCAACGGGCATACGTACATACATAGTGGTTATTATATAATAGACCACACGTCGGTTGATAAGATTAAAATTAATCGATTTTTTTTTGTTGTCGGAAAGTGATTTTTTTAATAGTGTAATGATTAAAAATTTATCTCGTAAAATAATTAAATAGAAAATTATAAATTTCAATTTCAATTATTTTATACTGATTTTTAATATAAGAAAATATTTATTTTTTTTTATATTAAAAAGATGTATTTGGTTTATAATATAAATTATATACTGTACATCCAACTTTTAATATATCTAAAAGGTAAATATTTTCTTATATTTAGTCCCTACTTTTATGTGAGTTTCGACTTTTAGTCTCTAAATTTTTTTAATTATATTTTTAGTTCTACATTTTTTTTATATTATATTTTTAGTCAATTTTTTATGACTAGGATAACAGAATTGACCATATAAGATAACTTAAATTGACTAGGATAACATTTGCATCGAATGACCTGACATCTATGTGTCATCCTATGTGGCTGATTTTATCATCCAAATCACAAAAAATTGACGGTAAGGACTAAAAATGAAAACGGTGAAAATGTGGAAACTAAAAATATAATAAAAAAATTGTTGAGATTAAAAGTCAAAACTCACATAAAAGTAGAGACTAAAAACATATTTAACTTTTTTTAATTGAAAAATAATAGAGGATGTATGCATTCCAAGCATTCCAATTGGATGTTTATTTCTTTATTAATTAAAATGTTTATTTTTATATGTATCTTTAAGCTCAAGTAGTGCCGATCAAGGATTTCAATAATGATTTGGGAGGTGGTTTAGATAATTGTCATACGAAAAGGCATAACATGGGCAGTAGGTTAATTGCTATCGTCTTTCATATAATTTACTCCCAGACTCTTTAAAAGTGATGAAAATATTCTTGATAATTAATTTCGCGCGATGAAAATATGTTTAAATATTGGCCAAACATGATTTCTGCGCAAGAATCATTATTTTCGTCTCGGAACTACCGAACCACAGTTTTATTGTCTATCTGACGAAATCTTGTGCCAATATTATAAATTCGTTGTATACCTAACGAAATCTTGTGCCAATATCTTTATCCCTATATTTCGTTGTCTACCTAACGAAATATTGTGCCAACGACAAATTTTGTTATGCAAATGACGAATTTTTTGACCATTACTCTCAGGGATATTTTGGAATTTTAAGGATACCTGAGAACAAGTAGGGGATCTAGATAGAAATTTTCGCTCTCTTTTTTGCCATAAGTTACTCTCTTTTTTTATGGAATAGGCCATATGTTACTGGATTTCCTTTTTTTTTTTCTTCGACAAATGGATTTCATATTAAGTTAAATTATTAACATTTATCATTTTTTTGTTAAAAGAACTTATGCCTAAAATAATTTCTTCTGACTAATTGTTAGATGGTTCAGTGGTGCTTGATGCTGGATTTGATTCTCGCAACTACGATTGAGAGAGAGTTGAAATCATTTGATGCAAGAACTGACATCCGAACCAAATTAGACGGTTCGATGGACTGAATACTGGTGGTGAAGGCGACAAAAAAGTAATTTCTTTTGCGTGGTGAATTCTAGAATGCACAAGTAATATATAATTTATTTTACTTATCTTATGTAATTCTTCCTGTTGTATACTTGACTTGTTTTCCTCCTTGTGACGTTTGGCATTTTTCTTGTTCACTCATCAAAAAAGTAAACTCTAGAATGCACAATTTTAATCGCAGGTGGTAAATTTCCTTCCGAGTCTTCAATGTGGTGCATGTTCGTATAATATTAACACCATCAAATCACTTGAATATTTTCCGCTCGATATAACATATCATCAAGTCATTGAACCACTCATTGTTGATCTTGTTGCTGAATTTACATTTGATAATATTCATTGCTTAAAATAATAATAATATATAAAAATTTACTTAATGAAACCTCTTAATTGCTTTCGAGGCCCCTCAAAATGACGAAATAATAATATGTTTGGATACATTAGCTAAAAGTGATTCTTATTAATTTATGTTATTTGGATAATTTGAACTAAAACTAATTTTGACCGTATAATTACCAAAAGAGTAAATTAAGACTTGCACATGTGTACTCGGAGGAAATATAGGGGTAAGTGAGGTTATCAGGGTCATTTCTATTGGAACCAAACAAAAGAAAAATTGTGACTCATGTGACAAAGAGTAAATAAATAGAATGGGCCGAGTCAAAGCAGCCCAATCCTTTTCTTCTTCTTCAACCTAAACAATCTAAGGTTGCCGTACAGACAACAACAACACCAGAAAAACCTCAAGCTTCCATAACCAAAAGCATCCATAAGCAAAATACTCAAGCTTCCATACTCTACCAAACATGATATTAGCCAAGCCCGGACACGTGCCAGGCAGGCCGGGCGGTGGCTCCGCGGCTCCGCCCCTGAACGTAGTTTAGTTAGTGACACTATAATCATGGAACACGAGCAATACGTGGAATCGTCAAGTTTGACATACTGTTGACTGATTTTAACACTCCCATAAACTTGGTAAATCTTTGTAAACTTAAGAAAGACTCTCTACTATATTCAATTGTTTTTTAGTTGGACTATAATTTATTTCACTTTATAAGCTGATTTTTAGAGTTGAGTTAGACTCAATTCAAAATTTTAAAATAATATTAGGGCCCGTATGATTCATATGATATGATAAAAAGTTGAATAATGATAGGATATGATAGTAACATGATAAACACATATCATGTCATGTGTTTTGTGCACATATGATAAGACACATGATATCTTTAATTTATCATGAAGAATAAATGCATTTTATATTGACATGATAATAAGACACATGTTATATTTAAATACAAAAATTATTCTTGTAAAATAAATGTATTTTTTTATAATAAAAATAGTTTTAATTTTTTTTAATTAGTATTAAATAAAATATGTAATGAAATTATTAGATAGTTTCCAACAAAAATCAAACTAGAAAAAAGACTATTTTTCCAAAAAAAAAAGAGTGTAAAATAACATACAGAGCGATTGAAGTTCGAAAAAAAAAATATCAACAAAAAAAATTACAGGAATAACTTACAGGAAAGAGTGTAAAATAACTTACATCGGTAATGTGTATGGCAAATGGTTTTAAAATGATTTTAAAATAACTTACAAGAATATTAAAAAAAAAAGTTTTAAAATTTTACGAAAATAATGTGTATAGCATAAAAGACAAATTCTACATATAAATGTATAAAGTTGTTGGCAACGGAAATCGAAGAAGGTGCCTCACTATGTTGTTGCTAACCCACCAAAAATTAAGGATTAAAATAACAAAGGAGCAATATGATAGAATAGGACTAGGTTTAATTTATCATTTCCTATTAGTGCACCAAACAATAGATTGAAGTAGGATAGAATAATTTTATCCTATCCTGTCTCACTATCCTACGCATCAAATGAACCCTTAGAGTCTCCACCAAAATATGTTGGGCCACATGCTATCATGTTTTTGGTATCGGGACCACCCATCGTTTATATCAAAAAAATCAACCTAATAGTTTGGACTTGATAAATTGTATTACGAGTTTCATATTGGAAAAAGAAATGATCTGAAAATACTATGTTTATAAATGGAAAAAATCCTCATCTTACAAATCAATATTTTAAGATTGAGTTAGTCCCGATTAATAGTCAACAAAATCTTATTTCAGCTGCTTGCAAAATTTATATAAATATGATTAATTTCTATGCATCAATAATGTATAAGTTTTTTACATATATGTATCTAATTAAATTGTACAAAATACTTTTTATTTTAGTTTAAATGTGACATATTTCTATGCAGTATAAATTTTTTAACATGATTTTTCATAGCTCTTAGGTTAGTTTCTTTTTATTTTTATATTTTTATTTTTTATTTTTAACAAAAGGTTTTAATTTATAAAACCTATTAATTGGTGCTTACATTGAGATGGGAGAATAACATAGAGTTAAAGCTGTACAAGAGGTGTTTGTTGATGATTGGAGTTGAGTGCCGTCAAAATATATTGACGGCGGTGTAGTCGGTCATATGTAGATCGTCTAATTAAGATTAGATAGTTTAGATTTTAAAATTAAATTTAATTATAAAATTTGATATTAAAATTTGTACCGTCTGATATTATTTAGACGGTCCAAATTTACCGATTGCATACAGTTACACTGCACATAATCTAAATTCGTTTGTTGGGTAAGGATAAGATAGAAAAGTGAAGTTAAAAGAAGCTATCGAGGCGCCAAATGAAAGCAATACTAAAAGTTTAAGTGCCAATTTTTTTTATTGTTGTGGTTGATTTCTAAGCTGAGTTCAAAAATGAATCACTTCATAAGTTATCGATCGTAGAACAATATTGTTATAGAAAATTCTACTGATTGTCGATTATATTCTTTAGAAGTAATAACTCACGATTCTCCTAATTTTTTTTTGGATATGATAAATTCATATGAGATATATATATTTTTATTTTCTCTTATTTTTATTAAATCACTATCTATGTTTTTATTAAAGTTCTAAATATTTTTAAGTATTAATCCACCATAGACGTTATCCATATTGAAATTTGGCTTAATAGAAAATACTATTAGAAAATGAGTCCAAAAAAACTCAAAAATAGGAGTATTGTTTCAAATTTCAAAGAATAAAACAACAGCTTAATTGCATATTTTGTCTTTATATTTATTTTAGATTTCAAATTGATTGTTTATGTTTAAAAAAATTTCAAATTGATCCTTTATGTTAATGATGTTAACATAATTTCGTCATTTTTGTTAAATTTTGAGTTAATTATTTTCAACTTTTCGTTAAATTTTAAGTTAATTTCATATAAAAATTTCACATGATATAAATCTATTAGTCATGCAGATGATTTATTTTATAATAACATAAATTTGTCTAAAAAGTTAACTTGAAACTTTATTGATACATATATCAGTATCCGGCACGTATCAATAATATACTTTTTAAAAAATAATATTAATTACCCGATACATTTCTAATATGGATATCGAAAAACATCGACAAATATTAATATCAGATACGTATCGAACACGAATCGCTAAAAAAACAAAGCAATAGAACCATCCATATCCACCACATGGAATGGAAGTAGAAGTTAGTTGTTTTTTTTTTTTTGACGGTAAGTAGAAGTTAGTTGTTACTTGTAACAAGATATGTACACTTTCCATTGCCATTTTCATTCAAAAGTTTCACTTTCAGACATAAACCTAGGACTTTCGATTTTCGTTTTGTGTCACAAAATTTCTGAGTAAACAAGGTTGTCCAAATCACCAATTTTCATCAATTCTTTCTGAAAACTTCAAGATTTTTGGTAGCCATGGCTACAATTGTAGCTATGGTATCTTCTTCAACTGCAAATCAACAGCCTTTTTCTTCATGGACTCGTGGCTCAATTCCCATTTCAAATCTCACCTCATCACTCTCTTTCAAATCAAGATTAACCTCATTGAATCCACAATTTCGTGCTGCTTTGGTTGAAGCAAAACCAGCTCCTTTATCAACACAACCTAAAGATGATTCCCTCAAAGTTCTTGCTCTTCCAGTTGATCGTGTTGATGATATTCAAGCTGAGACAAAAGCTTTGGCTCGTGCTGTTAATGCTTCTGTTTATAGTCCCCAACTTGTTGCCTCAAGATATGGTTCTAAACCCTTCAAGGTTTTGTTCTTTTTCTTCCAAAGTTTTAATCTTTTTGTCAAAATCTTTTGTGGGTTTGCTTTGTTTTTGTGAATTTCTTTTGTGGGTTTGGTTTGTTTTTGAGGATTGATTTGACACTTTTTTGGTTTTGTGGTGTAGGTTATGGGAAGGGCATTTAAGATTGTGTCTAATTTAGGTTTTTTTGGGTTGAAGCTGTTATGGGAGCAAAGAAATGGAGTTGCTGATCAGAATAAAAGGATTCGCGCTATTGAGCTTAGGACAATATTTACTAAGCTTGGACCAACTTTTGTCAAATTAGGTCAAGGGTTGTCTACTAGGCCTGATATTTGTCCACCTGAGTATCTCGAGGAGCTTTCGGAACTTCAAGTATTGAAATCTTCCCTTTTAGCTTGTTTTGATATGATTGGCATGTTCTTTTTAGGTTCTGCTACAACTATAATGTATAATTGATTTTGAGGAGGCAAAATTGATTCTAGATGCGTAGAGTTGATTTCGATATATTTATATGTTCTTGAGTATAATTGATTTTAACTTGAAACTAGAATTTGGTGTTTTTGTCTCTACAATTGGTTTTTTAGACTGCAGCATAAGATGTTTTGAATGACGGTGAGTTATACAAAATCACGGTGGAACTGCAATTTTGTTGAAGCTCCAAATTGTAGCTTTTGTCGAAAAACTATGATTCAGAAAAACTCGCCTTTATATTACCAGTAACTGTTGTCAATCAAAGTGTTTTGCTTCTTGTTGGACAGGAACAATGTTGGTGCTATCCATAGAAAATTTATTCACTGATGAACTCGATACCTTCATAATATTTCTACTTCGATTTTTTTATGGAACTCGATACTTAATCTGCCATGATCATTTGTGTGCTTTACATTTACCAGGATGGATTACCAACATTTCCTGACGAGGATGCCTTTGAATGCATTGAGAGGGAGTTAGGTTTATCTATTGACTCTATTTTCTCCTCAATATCTTCATCGCCGATAGCTGCTGCTAGTTTAGGTCAGGTTTATAAAGCTAAGTTGAAGAAATCAGGCAAAGTTGTTGCGGTCAAGGTGCAACGCCCTGGCATTGAAGAAGCTATAGGATTGGACTTCTACCTTATTAGAGGTTTAGGGTTTCTAGTAAATAAATATGTGGATCGATTCACAACCGATGTTGTTGCACTTATTGATGAGTTTGCATATAGAGTCTTTCAAGAGCTCAACTATGTGCAGGTTAGTTCTTTTGTCAAACACCGAAATCCGTGTTTAGCAGCTATTTGTGCATCTGTTGTCAATTCTGGCGTCTTAGTTTTCTTTGAGAGAAAAAAAATAGTCGAGGTTGTAGATTTTATAAATTATATTAGATAATATAAGATTTTTCTTTTGGGGATTGAATGTTAATTTTGACAGGTTCCTGCAGGAGGGACAAAATGCAAGGAGGTTCAAAAAATTGTATGCTGACAAGGAAGATATCTTAGTTCCTGATGTTTTCTGGGACTATACAAGTGCGAAGGTACTAACGATTGAATGGGTTGACGGAGTAAAACTTAATGAGCAAGAAGCAATTGAGAGGCAAGGACTAAATGTCTTGGATCTTGTAAACGCTGGCATACAATGTAGTCTCAGACAACTGCTTGAGTATGGATATTTCCATGCAGATCCTCATCCTGGTAATCTTTTGGCGACACCCGATGGAAAACTTGCTTTTCTTGATTTTGGAATGATGAGCGAGACACCAGAAGAAGCGAGATTTGCAATTATTGGTCATGTTGTTCACTTGGTTAACCGAGACTACGAAGCTATGGCTCAAGACTACTATGCTCTTGATTTCTTATCTAGGGATGTTGATGTATCTCCAATTGTTCCCGCACTTCGAAATTTTTTCGACGATGCACTTAATTATACTGTCAGCGAGCTTAACTTCAGGACGATTGTGGATGGTCTTGGAAATGTTTTGTATGAATATCCATTTAATGGTGAGATAATGTTATGTTTTCCGATGACTAATCATTTACCTAATTTTCATTGTCTATATTAGAGGAGTGATGTAGTCTATGAAGCACTGACACAAACACAATGCCAACATGGACACTTAGACACTAGTAATAGTTTAAGAAAATAAAAGTGATTATATGTAATCACAAGTGTTAGTGCGGATACACCTTCAGTATGAGGTGCTATACATAGAATGTAGTTGTGTTGATATTTCCCGAGTATTCCCAAGTCCTAACTTTCTTGCAGACTCTGATCATTTATTTTGTTATTTCCATCTTCTGTTGACAGTTCCAGCATACTATGCATTGATATTAAGGTCTCTCACTGTTTTAGAAGGCTTAGCACTATATGCTGATCCAAATTTTAAGGTGCTTGCTGCATCATATCCATACTTCGCTAAAAGGCTCTTAACCGATCCAAATCCATATCTAAGAGATGCTCTTATTGAGTTGCTTTTCAAGGATGGGAAGTTCAGGTCTGATATCTACCGTCACCATTTATTGCAGTTTATTTGTGAAAAATCCATTTTTTTTATAAAAAAAATCACTTTAGATGTCTTCATTCGTCTATTATAGATGTTTTACAAAAATGAGAATCTGAAGAGATCTAAAATTGCTTCAAATGAGAAGCTGTTTTGAGTAGCTACTCTTGGTAAACAAACACAATAATATTTTTTGTTTTAAATCTCTAAATTTTTGAATATTTAAACCATTATTTTATAATCTAGAACAAATGGCCCTTCACCAACAATGGATTGGTACAAGTGGTAAGGGATTTGGGCCCCTTAAGCAAGCGGTCAAGGGTTTGATCCCTGACTCTTGCATATGGAAAAATTTCGGTTGGGAGGGTAGAATCAACCTTGTGTGCCCCACAGATTCCCTGAAGAAAATTAGTCACTGCTAAAGGTCGATAGAAACTTCGTACCTATAACATGGTAACAAAATTTAAACAAACGGCCCTTCAATCTATCATTGTTTGAACTTGTTGATGTTAGAATAGTGTATAATGAGTGCACTTGAATATTCATTGATTTTGTCCTGTGCAGATGGAATAGGCTTGAAAATCTTCTAGTTCAAGGGAAAAAAGATAGAGATTTTTCTGCTAAAGAGGCTTTACAACCTGTCCTAAAGGTATTGTTGAGTCCTGATGGTGAAGTTCTGAGGAATCTAGTTATCAAAGAAGCTATTCGCGTAACTGAAGCTTTTACTCTTGGCACAATTTCTGAAACATACCGGTATGTTCCCGACTTTTTGAGGTCCATTGTCTTCAATGGCAATGCAAAGGATCCACTTATGATGTCAGAAACCGAAATACAAAGCATGGTAGAGCTTAGAGATCAAGTGATTAGGATATGGAGAAATCTTCAATCCTCTAATGATTTTGATCCATCAATTCTGCTACCAATACTACAGGTAAGAATCAGCATCTGCGACTCGCAACATCATTTTATTTCAGCGAACCATTATGTCAGCAATCTTCTAATGAAGCAATTTGTTTAAATATTTGTTGAATCCGTTATCCGGTTCAAACTTTATTGAACTCTAGCAAAAACTGATACTTAAATACGAACAGGTCGTTCAGCAACCTGAAGCTCGTAAACTTGGGGGGCGTGTTGTAGGTGGTGTTACTCAACGACTCGGAGCACGCTTTCTTATGCAACTACTTGGAGCATCAACAACAACTTCTAAGTAGATTGTGTCACAGCAAAGACTAGAAAAGGCTTGCATATTTATATGAAATTTGAATTGCTTTTATGGTACTCAAGGTTTGTCTCAAGATATTATTACTGGTTTCATTGTCATATTTTGCAGCGGTACTATACATTCTTATTCAAGTAATTATCCAAATTGATACTTGAAATTGTAAGGTTTATCAACCTAGTTCCCCACATTATCAATATTTCATAAATATCTCTGAAATTGCAAAATGTTAATAAAGTTCGCTCCTCTGTGTAGATCTGCTATCAACTACATTGCTAAAATTATTCATTTAGTTTCAAATTCATTGCATATGTTAGCAACTTAATGTGATTCTAGTCAAGGACAAATTTTTATTGAAGCTTTGTAATTTTATGGATTATTTTAGAATATCGACAATGTGGGACTAGGTTGATTCAACCCTACAATTTTAAGGACTAATGTGGATGGACCGTGTGTCACACAATGATGTTCTATATATCATTACTTTCTGCTAATGTTTTGTTTTTCTTGCCAGGTTATTGTGGTCGGGGAAGATAGAAGTTACTTATAAGAGGAAACAAAGTAAGTTGTAATTCTTGAAATATTGTTGTGTTTTATTTATTTTTTGTCTTGGATGCTCCATTTTAGTCCACAAACCTGTATATATATGATATTGTTTCGGCATCATTATTGATTTGTGTCATCACAATAAGCATCAAGAGGTCACAATGTAACAATAGCAATTGGTCAATCATTTCCCTTACACATGTTGCTGTTTCTTATTTATAATTGTAGATATTTTGTCGAAAACTTAAAACTATAGAGCTTTTGAATGCGAAAATACATATGCTTTAGGAGCAACCATGATCAAATGCAGGTGATGGCCAGTGCAGTTTTTGTGTCAACATTGGAAGTGTTTATACATGCATAAAGGGAAAGTTATAAATTTATTGTTAATTACATTTTATCGTTTGGGCTTATGAGCCTTTCATCATTGATTATGATTACAATCCAAATTCTATTTTCACTATACAAATCAAGATGTTCGCCGTCCTTAGAATTTGAGTCGAGCTTAACTCAACCTTTATGAAACTGTTTTGTATGATAATGACGACCACCTGCCACTTATAAACACTTGTTCATACGTCATCCAATGTGGGACTTCTCGAAACCCCTCAAACTTAGCGGGGGTGGCTCAACATATCTTGAATAGAATATGATACCGTCTTAGAATTTCGGGTTGAGTTTAATCCGTACAAAATCAGCTTGTAAGACGACAGATGACACTTTTATGGCTCCTTTATGAAGATCATTGTTTTCGGAGTAGTTTTAGAACAGATCTTTGCTCGAAAGTTATGACGATAACATTGTTTTGGACATAACATTTTTTCCCCCAACTGCTTTCTGCATTACTTACACTGGCTGAATTACATCTCTGTTAGCATCAATTGGTACATTGGTGCAAACTTTTCTCAATTACATAAAAAATATAACATCTCATACTTCTAGTGTTAGCACCAATAGATATCTTGTTCTACTGACAACATAAGTGTGTAGCATTATGGAATTCACAGGAAAGTGTTAAAATGTCCTGTCCATTTAAGACCAATTTTATTGTTGTAGGACACCATTTAGATCGAATCTAACTCAATCATGACAAAACTAGCTTATAAGATTAAGATTATCCTCCATATATATATAAACATATTTCCAAGTCATATCTTATCAAATGTGGAACTCTTCAACTGCAAAATTTTTTATAACAAAAAAAAAGTTTTATGTTAAGAGCAATATGAAAAACACTTAAAGAAACGTACATAAATTTTGTCCTTTTTTATATTGTCAACATTAAGTGTACCAAAAAAAAAAGAACAACTACAGTAATAGTTGACCTTTTCATTTTGCACCCCCGATTTTTTCTTGCGCACCCTTCGAAAGTATAAAAAAGCTTCGCAATTTGTTTGTGTAGTCTCACTTCCCTTCCCTCCCCTCACCTTCCATTAAACTTTTCTGAAAAACAATGTCGATAGTGTAAATCTTGTTTTACTCATAAAAAATCAACAATCTTATTTTTTAAATTAATGGTGTTACAAATTGAAAATTTTATATAATTCAATCATACAAAACTGACTTATAAGATGGAGATCACTTTTATTTATAAATTCATATTCAGACCATCTCACATTTGATGTGAGATTTCTTAATATACACCCTCACCTTATGCCCAACATATTGAGCTTGATGCTAAATATAAATGGTGGATGATCTGATAGCACAAACCTGATTGCAAGCAGCCAAATGGATCTTGGCAATACTCTGATACTATGTTAAATGTAAATGGTATAAACTTGTTTTACACGGCACATGTTAATATCACATGTGCTTATTGAATGTGAGTATAAAATTATTTTATACCGATAATGCATCTCCATTTAATTCATTTCTTTAAATCCATAATGTGTGTTTTCTTATTTCCTACCATTAATTTTTTTGGGAAAAAATAATAAGAGAAGTGATGATCATGAAAGAAATGATGGGCTTTGCTAATCCATTACATGTCACCTACAGTAAGTAACTCTATCCAACACCAGTAAAGGATATGTACCGTCCAAAATTGTGAACACCAAAAGTGATTGATCAATGACACAAGAAGATATGAGAAAAACACCTTAGTAGAGATTTGGCGGCTACATGAGGATGTGCCACGTGTACTATTTGGCCGGTATTGACGGTTGAGACACTTGGTTGTGCCCCTTGATAGAGGAACACTTGGGACATCATCCCATGTATCTTTGTCTCTTGCAATTAACCTGTTTTTCTTCCCTTTGTTCTTGCTGTTTTCAAGTACCATGTGCCTCTCCTGTCTCTCATTTAATAACATTTCTTTGCATTTTTACTGATTTGTAGTATCCAACAAAAAGATAGTGTCGATAATATGTTCTGGACTGAACCTAAACCTGATCTAGCTATCATCATACAACTCGTAAGTAAAGTTCATGATCAGGTCAATTTTTTCATTACGTATGCAATAACTAGTAAAAGATTGTGGTTGATATATCATGACTTCTGTTCGGATTAGTTACGACCCTAGCTATTAAGACGATATTCCTAAAAGAGAACCAAATCGTCCTATAAATATTTTTAACCAGAAGAAAAAGATATTACATCTATCTCATAGAGCTCCTTTGCTCATACCAACTTGAGCTTTAGAGTGTTTGCATGTACCACCTTTCTATGATACAAGAGTAATTAACTCGCCAGCCTTCTTCAAAGTCATATTCTCGGTCCAATCCCACCGTTTGTGCGAACAATGGTCTAAGTCACACATGATGATTAACAAACCTATTTAGTTACCCTTTAGTCTCGACCAAAGGGCTATTATTTGGATACACATAAAATCTCACATTGATTGGGAATTTAGTCCAATGGTAGTTAATTTATAAACAATATCCACACTCCTCACTCAATCAAATGCTTTTTACAAAGAATAAAATTGTAATGGCTCACACAAAGTAAAAAAAATAGCAATACCTCATAAATGCATTGATGTTGGAACATAATAAAAATTTCATATCGATAGTTATTACCATTAAAGTTCAAGTGTGAGTTTGTATTACGTCGACTATGAATGAAACGAATGAAAGATATATAAAAGATGATCTAATGATTCATGTTATAATATTTTAGGTGAAGATATATGATGTAAAAGTCTTCTAGTGGTCTTTGTCTTTAGCATATATTTGCTCCCTAAACTCCACGATAGTTATTTTTGGAGTTTCTTTTGTACTAAGGTATATACAATTTAAGTTTTAATTAAAATTGTGTCTCATAAGTCCTAGTTTAACTGATAAAAATTGACGAAATTATTAGGTCGGATGTCGTAATCTGAATTCGAATTCGGAATCTTATAATTATGTGAGTTTAATTTCAGAAAATTACCATATAATCTAAGACAAAAAGAAAATAAAAAAATTGTGTTGTTATGAAAAAATAGCTATTAGCATTTTTATTGGAGTAAATAATTGAACTCTCAACTTTTTTTTGACTAAAAAAAAAGCAAATGTAGTCCACTTTCTGATTCAATTGGCCACAATTTTATTTTTTAACCAATAGTACAAATGTACAATATTGACTTCGATCACCGTTCTCTTATGGTGGGTTACAGTTGTTTTAAGAAACTATAATGTGAAATCATATGTTCATATTAATTAAAATGACTAAATTAAGATCTAAAAAGTGTTCCAACTTTCAATAATTAGAATAATATTTATTCTATAGTTTCCCTAGGAGAGCAAAAATGGAAGGCAAAAAAGCAAGAAACAAGGAACACTAGCAATTCAAATATTGATCGAGTGCCTTGAATGTAAAGACAAGGAATGAAAAGTTCCTCGGTTGAACCAATTTGGGGAGGCAATAGCATTCTTGATTTTGGTTAATGTTTCACTTTATATACACCTTCTAATGAATTTAATGCTATTTTTTTAGTATAAACTTTCTATTTTGGACTTTTAGGTTTGGATTGTTTACCTTTCAAACTTTAATAATTAGATTAAGATATTTTAATTTTATCAAATCTAATTTCAAAAACTTAGGAATGTAAATTACATGTATTTAAATTTTTTAATATACAGCCGTAGTTTTGTTTTGAGTTTGCACTATCATATAGTTCATGCTAACAAATATCCTAAGGGTACTTGTAACTCTAATAATACTCGTTAAGAAATTCAAAAAAGTTGTATGTTGAAAATAATATTTTTTAAATTTTTAAAAGTTTGACTACATAATTTTCCCCCATAATAATATTTCTATATTTAATTCTTAAAACATTTAGTTTATACTCCGTAACATTTTATAAGTAAAATTGTCTTTTTAAGTTCATTGTAGATTTATCTGGTCTATGTATCTGGTCTATATTGTAGATCAAATACATTAAATCTACAATGAATCAAAAAAGTAAATTTTACTTATAAAATGTTACGGAGGTTGTATTTGTCAAAAATGAAAGTCAAATGCTAATATTCTCTTGAAATTTATGCATTCAACTTTTTAAAAATTAAATTCTTGTATTTTCCAATATGATAATTCTACTTTTAAATTCTTTAACATGTACTCTAAAAGACACGTACCGTACATGACCCATAAAGAAAATATGTTATTTTAAGTGCATCTAATCAAAATTCTCATATATATATATATATATATATATATATCTTCAAAAGATGTTCTGTTGTTTCTCTTTGCTTCTCTTGGGACCCAATAAACTGACATGTCTTAAGAAAGGGACAAAAGAGAAGAGGCCACACCATATCTTCATTTGCTCCCATAATAATTACTTCTTCCACCCCCCCCCCTACAACTCCATGTTCTGCAATTGAATTGAATGATCTCTTATTCTTCCTTAAGCAATTTCATTTAATGCACATTCATTCCCTTGCTACTACAAATATACTTCTTCTGCTGCTACCATATCATCACTTCATTTTCCTTAACCCACAACAAAAGTTTTATTATTAGCTCAAAATTTCACAAGCAATGTCATCAAGTGCATACATTCTTCTTTTATTTATTTTCTTTTCTTTGCATGCATGCAATGCTCGGCGGCATCCGAGTTCTCTAGATAAGAAGATGGAGAAGAAACCTCACTTCTCCCTTAAGGTTTGTCTTCCTATGCAGCATAAGTATAAGCATTTTTAATTACACATGAAATTAGTTTAATAAGTATGCGACCGTAGTTATATAAGTGACATCAGGGTTTTTGATGCTTTACTTGCGTATGAGGCTTATGTGCATCGATCTTTCATATTGACCATAGTTTGTTTACAATATCGATCAGCTACTAAAAAATGTTGAAATAGAAATATGAAATTCATCTCTAATTTTGTCTCTTAAGTGTTAGACAACCAAATTTGCTTAAGGGTTTTTATTTTTTCCATCTTTAATTTTTGTCGTTATTAAAAGAAAATCCAGTAGATATTAAAGACTGTGAATGTGATTTAAAACATCATTCATGCGTTGATATCAATAAATTTTCATTGTTTTCGAAAAACAAGCAATCAAAATTAATTTCATATTTAGGGTGGTTTATCTCTTTTTTCTCTAATCATGTTTTCATTTTAATGATGTATAGATTGTTGAGAAAAACGGATTTGATACCTCTATGAAGAAGGTTAACGAAGGTGATAACAATATAAAAACTCAGATGGTTGATGATTCAGAGAAGCCGAAACACCGAAGGAGTACTAACCAAAGAGTGCCGAAAGGGTTGGGAAAAGTTTCAATTGGTTTACAAACTAAATCTCATGTTTCATCATGGCGTTTGCCTCACAAGAAGCATAGTGAGAAACATCTTGGGTTTACTTTGGACTATTCACCACCTAAGACACATCCTCCTTCTCACAACTAAGAAATAGTATGTTATGATCTCTAGTTATAGTTACAAACTCATGAATATTTAAAACAAATTGCATATGCATAGCCTAGCTATGATCTAGGGTGTGAAATGTTTAGTTTTGTTAGCATATATATGACTACAGAAAATGACTGTGATCTTAATTATATATATAATCAAATATGTCTTAATCTAGCTAGGTATATATATATATATATATATATATATATATATATATATATATATATATAGTTCTTTTTATTATATTAATTAAGAACTAATCAAGTCTTCTTCTTTATTGAGATATCAATGTATGCCATTAGTGCTTAATGAAGATCAATATATTCATGGTCTCTTATCTCTTCTTTTTATGGTTATATATTTGTATCTATATTTATATTTATATCGTAAAAAAATATGGTTTGAATGTGTTTTATATAATCAATTACTAATTATCATATCATTTGCGACTGTTAATTTGATGATGAATTTCATCGCGAGATTAAGCATTTCTCTTAAATTATTTTAAAATAAATTTAAATTTTCGTTTTATCTTTTGACTTTGTTGCTAGATTGGAGATACGTATATAAATTGTGGTTAATGAAAAGTCAACTATAGTGCACTTGTGAAGAAAAGTGATTAGTTAGGCCTTGGTATATATATTATTGACATATTGGTTTCATAATCATGTGCATGTCCATTAATGTTTTTGGATATTTCTTCCAACAAGTATTTGAATCTTGGATACGTTCTCCTAAACGATTGCCTTATGATCCGAGTCCTCGACATCAAGGCATGGCTAACAATAAATCGGCCAAACGTAGTTTTGTAAAAAATCACAATTACTAAAATGATAATATATTTAATTTATCAAAATCTAATGTGTTGGGTGAAGCATATATATATGGTGTGCTTAATTTAGTACGATCGAAAGAAAGATGGAAAAAAGAAAATTAAGAATCGAAACCAATAAAATTTTGTATAGTAATTAAATTTGCTTTAGAATTTCACTTACCTTTAGAGATTATTAGACCGATATGCAATAGTTGAAGTTCATTATTTTAGAGAGAAAATGAGCGTATGTAATAGTTGGATTAGAATATTGAAATTAAAATTTATCTTTTTATTTTTTAGGTTTATAAAATTTATCGTTTTTCGCTCTTGATCTTAGTAAATATATTTCCTTTTTATTTTCTTCCCCAACATGTGGCAACCACAGCTTGGTCACTATAAGAAAAATAGTCATTTGCGACGGCCAAAAGGCCACACAAAGGGAAAAAAAACTCATGCAATGGATTATTTGCGGCGAAAATGTTTGATATACGATCTAATTAACAAGTTAGAAAATAATAAATTTCAACGTGTTTAATTTGAATGCAGTTTTAAAGTTGGGTAAAAAATAATTAGATTTCAAAATCATCTTAAATTTCATACATTTCATGAAAATTTATTGTGTCTAAACTATCTTTGGATTTGGATCCTCGACAGCCCTTTCTCTCATGTTTTTTCTCCTACTCTCTACTCAGCCATTTCGTTAACGGCATTAACAGAGATTCAAGGGAAGGGGTCAATGGAATTATGAAGTTTGAGGATGACGTGTATTAGAGCGTCCACTTGTCATGTTTTTAGTGGGAACAGGACGAACGGTAGGGTACTGTTTGTAAGTTTTGTCCTTAACTTAACTACCAACTAATTCAAGAGATTAATTTTACTGTCTATTATAAAGAGGACCCAATTGAAACCAAAACATTGTATAATTAAGAGATATGTTAATCTCATCTAATTGAATTACATGTTGATGTATAATGGCAAACACAAAATAGCGTCTAGGGTTTCATAGAATACCAATAACTTAATTTCTCAAAATATATTACAAGACAATATATAATATTACTTAATGGACTACTAACCTAAAAACCCAATAACATAAAGTCCTATTATCTAACATTTCCCCTCAAACTCACGATGCATCAACATGAAGCATTGAGAGTTTGTCAAACAAGAAACAAAAAATAAATTCAAAACATCTTATTCTAATATTTCCCCTCAAGCTAAAACTTACTAAGCTTTAAGCTTGTTACAAAATTATCCCCGAAAATAAACTAAATAATTCAGCTTCAGATTTTCAGATTGTGAGTATTCCCCACCAGATTCAGACTGTGAGTATTTCCTCACCGGATTCAGACCGTGAGTAATCCCTCACCGGATTCAGACTGTGAGTAATCACTCACCGGATTCAGATTGTGAGTATCCCTCATCGGATTCAGACTGTGAGTATCCCTCACTGAACAAATTCAGATTGCGAGCACACGCTCAACGGACAGATTCAAACGTAATCGGACATAACAAAACAAATCAAACTGCAACAAACTAAACCGAACATAATGAAACGAAACAAATTCAAACAAACTGAAACCAATCAAAACCAATTCAAACCAACCAAATAAAATTGATCCAAATCGAACCGAACAAACCAAACAAATTGTACCAATACCGAGAGAAACAAAAGAAAACAAACAATTAAGCAAAGTACCAACTGGCCAAGAAGAAAACAAACAATCACCGTAGCAGCGGATTATTACTTCTCAAGCAAATCAAAGGCACTACCCTTTTCCATATCACCTTTAGAAACAGCATCAAATCCAACAACACAAAACGCGTAGATTCATGTTCTTTCTTTGATCAATTTCATCAAAAGACTAACACTAGAAATTACTAACAATTCAAAATACTGACACCTGAAATTCAACCAAAATAAACATACACTATTCTCAAATGATTGAGAACACAAGTAGCGGAGGCGACAAACAGTTCAAGGCGGATCGAACTTTGCTCTAGATACCATGTTAACTTTAGAGATGCAAAATAGAAAAACACAAAATAGCGTCTAGGGTTTCATAGAATACCAATAGCTTAATTTCTCAAAATATATTACAAGACAATATATAATATTACTTAATGGACTACTAACCTAAAAACCCAATAACATAAAGTCCTATTATCTAACAGTATAATGGCAAGGGCATGTCTCGGTGTTCCGTACCTAACAAGGGACATAAGATGCAACAATTTCAAGCATATGTCTCCTATGAAGGCAATTATAATAAGAACTCAACTCAAATGAAACATAAAATCTCAATAAAGGTGAATTGGGATTGTAAAATGGAAAACTAAACCAGTTTCTTGGAATTACTAACATTCAGATCTTAACGAATATGACAAGAACCATAAATCAACATTCCCAATATTATATGGAGTTACCACTAGACAACCTTTTTGCGAGTGTGTTTGTCTCACTATGATACTTGTATTCAAGCTCATAATTTTGAATCCCGAAGAGAAATCCTATAGGAGTGTGGTAGAGTTGATCTTCACTCCTCATATGCGGTTTATTTTTTTAATTAAGCGTTCTAGTTTTCTTCCGATCGCAATTACTCCATAACAAAATTGAGCCCTATACATCAATGGAAGTATAGCTTAGCAAGTTTACATTTAGATATATAAATCAATGCACTTTTGTTTTTTATTTTATGGAAATTAAATGCTAAAAACATTGTGAAAGCTTGTAATCGCGAATCTCACATAGACACACATACACTATTTTAATTTGTTTGGCTTTTCAACTCACCCTTTCTTGTATTTATGCATTGTCCCGATTTAATAGTTAATATGTTGGTAATGTTTTGAGGAAATAATTTCTCAAAGCATCACAAACTTGTTAATTATCAAATGTTTTGGGAGAAATAACACATCTCTTTATTTGATTCAAAAGTTTAGATATTTGAAGACACTATGCCTCTTGCATGAATGTGGTAAAAATGAGAATTAATTGAGATGCATGATATATTTCATGAAATTGTTCTCTCCATTGCATTTAGGCTCACAAGTTATATTAAATAATTATGATATTGCAATCAGGTGGGGATTGAAATCACTTGATGTCAGAATTGATTTCTGAACTAGATTAAACTGGTGGTGAAAACAAAAAAAATAAAATTGTTGTGATATTACATTGATATTCTTTAGAGGTTAGACTGTCCAAATGATGAATTTTTTTTTTTTTTTTCAAAAGTAGGACTTTTATATTAGAAATCTCATATATCTTTTTTCTAAGGGCATGGAAAGACTTAAAAGTTCTAAATTATAACAAGCAGCTAGCAAGTCAATAAATTGTGAGTGCAATTATATTCGGGGAAAGACCCTCTATTTATAGTATAGTTCCGATATCCGAGTTGTTGCTATCTTCACTTTTGAGTTCATTTCAAATATTTGTAGCTAATATAAGATGTAGTTGCGCCTCAGCTGTACTTGACGTTGGACCCTTGTTATTGGACCATCATAGTATTCTTGATCTAGACTTTCTTATTGGATAATTCATGAGATAATTTGATGTAAATTTCTGTCTCCACCCCCAAACTTCTTTTCTCAAAGTTGGAAAATGTTTCTCAAAGTTGTTTTTGGAAAATGGGCATGAAAATTTTGGAAAATGTTTCTCAAAGTTGTTTTTTAAGGCAAAAAAAGTTCCCCACCCTCCCCAAATAAAGGAAAATGGGCTTCAACTGTTTGGAATATATCGAACGAAGCATCACAATTTGAAATTGTGAAATAATGTAACAGAGACAATTAAACTAATTTTTGAGAGAGCAAAGAACATGATTGGAGATTGGAAGCTAGACATCACCATTAGGCCGGAGCACATTGTTGTGCAACTCGAAAGGAATAGCACCAGCTTCTGAAAGGGTCGTGGACAGTCGCATAGTGAAAATTGCTGAAAGAAACCTAAAGCTAAAACAATCAAGTCTTCACCTATTCGTCATAACGAGAATATAAGAGAAGCGTTGGGTGTAACAGCCTAGGTCCCACCATCTTAGGTAGTCCCGACACTGCCACCTCACGATCTTCTCCATTCCTTTCTAGTTGAGTTTTTGTCTTCCGTGAAAATCGAATCATGTACCCTGGGGTTCAAGTACATGTTCAATGCATTTCCACTACCAATTGAGCTACTGAGGTACATAGTTCGATTCCCATCAAAGACAAAAACTCCACGAAAGATGAAATGGAAAAGATCGTGAGATATCAATGTCAGATATAAGCACTACTTACCATGTTTTGATAAAAGTAACCATATATAAATTTTTAGAATTGATTTTTTTTTGACCAAGTAGAATTGAATGTTGGATATATATAAATAACCAAATACTATTACTTTACAAATTATTCCATAGACGAGACCGGGGTTCAATCCCAGGTATTGCCACTTATTCATCTTTAAAGGTTTCTTGACAAAAAAACAAAATAAAAACTCACCCCACTTATAGTCCGTTTGGTTTTGAGGAAAGAAAGAAGGATAAACGAAAATTACGGAAATCGATAAATTAATTTAGATTAAATTAGTCCAAATTCATTCATTAGTTTGCGTAATTTTCTTTTTTCTCTTTTTCTTAATTTGTACCAAAAATTTCAGCAATAAAAATAAAATCGAACATTTTGCCGCTGAATCTCGCATATACTAATTTCAAACGCTTCTTTTTTTCAAAAAAAAAAAAAAAAATTTCAAACGCTTCTCTTTTTCAAAATCTCAAAATCAAAAGTATTCACAAAAACGAAACCAGAGAAATGAATTCCAATTCGAAGAACGCAGGTTTATCCTTAGATTCCTTAATGTCTTCCTTCAACGCTCGCATTTTACAGCTTCAAGAACTCGTAATCGCAAGAAACAGTGAGTTTTTAGTTTAACAAATTTTCAATTTCTTCTATATACTACTCAATTTGATAATTGTTGTATTGTGTGTAGTGTACCCGGCGAGTAGTGTTGCAGATCTTTCTGCTGTTGATTCTGCTGTCACTGCTATGGAGATTCAGGTGCAAGCCATTAAGGATCGATTTCGTGATGAGATTGAAGCTATTCCTAAAACAAAGGTGCTTTCTTTGATTTTGATTTTGTGAATTATCTGTTTGTGGAATTAGGTTAATAAATTGAAGAAATTGTAGAATGATTCATGGAACTGAGACTGTTTTATTAATTAGGTCATTCATATGATAATCTAGAACTAAATTTGTGAACTTTTTAAAATGATTCATCGAATTGTGAATGTTAGGTCAATTAGGTCATTCATTCATTGTTAATTTAAATCAAAATTAATGTTTTTTTTAGCCAAAAAATGTTAGTGGTTAATTTGTTAGAGAAAGAGACAGAATTTGTTAATAGCAGGGTCTAGCCCTAGATCTCCGACATAATACTCGTTCGGCGTCCCAATTCATATCAGTATACTTATATTTAAGGCCAAAAGTTTTTGTTGACTTTTGCTTATAAATAAGGCCGGAGGGAGTACTTGTTTTTGTCAGAGTTCAAACTCGGATACTCATGATTGATTTGACCTTAGCTGAAGCTGATTAGTCATTAACTACTTAAGTCTAATCATTTGGTTGAGAATTTTTAAATTTAAGAATTATTGTAAAATTCTGTTAAAATATGTTTATTCAAATACACCGTAAGATCTTTTGTGAGAAATGAGTGGAGATTAGGATGGAGAAATTTGATGCAGAGATCCACACCCAATTGTTGATGTGAGTCTTGAGTCAAATTAGTCCAGTAGGTTGTGAAAGAAAAATAAACAATATCTTTTAAAGATTTTTCCCCCCTTTAGGATTTTCTGGGTTTAGGAAGAGAAGGAAGGGGAGGGCTTTGAGTGGTAGGGGAGAGAAGAGAAAAGGGGGAGAATCTCCCACCTTATTTGGGAGAATACTTTTGAGAAAGAGGGGAGTAGAATGTTCCTAATAATATTGTTTTAGTTTTATGAGTGTTATGAAAAGAGAAAAAGGATTTGGAGAATTTGCCTCTGTGTCCTCAATAATCTTCCTCCAATATATTTTTTGAAATCCCACATATTGGTGGATTTTAGTTATATGTAGAAAATTAAACCTTCATTCCAAAGTGGGAGACTATTGTCTCTTCTCCTTCGCTTTCTTTCAAAGCCCTCCCTTCCTTCTCTAACTCCAAACAAAGCCTTAATAGATTAATTTGCTTTTTACTGTTTGCAAGATGAGGGGGAAAATTTGGAAGATTGGTTTAGTAAATTGTTAATTGTTTACCATTGAATTTAGTTTTCTCACCTTGTTGCAGAAACTTATCAATGCATGCCTGCAGCAGCAAAAGAAACTGCAGAATATGTCTCTTCACATTCCCTCCCAAACAGCTGATAGAATGACACTGTCAAATTCGGAAACTAGTAGATCGTAACTATATTTTTCTTAATCCTGTTTTGTGCTTTGGTTTTTATGAGTGTGTTGAGTGATACCATGTTGGTGAATTGCTGTTGTTGCTCAGTTTGTTTGCTGAATTTTCTCGACAAGACTCTGGATCATTTGAGGCGTTGAAACATGATGTGGAACCTGCTGCATTGCCTAAGGTAATATAAATATATTTTTGTTCAATTGTTGATTTGTTCCACTGTCACACACCTAACATGGTCTCTGTCCCTCTAGCTGTAAGAGTCAGCCTGAGTACCTAATGAAGCACCGACACTAGACACGACACTGACACATATACATATGTAATAATTTAAGAATAGAAATGTGATTGATGTAACCATATGTATAGTGTCAGACCCCAAACAGACATTCAATCTGAAGTGTCGGTGCTACATATTTAAAATTAATAGTTTGCATGACCGCTATAAATTTTCTCTTGTTGTAATCCTCCCCATCCTTCCCAGACATTAATATTTAAATCATCACAATTACAAGCATTGTTTCTATCTACTATTATCTAAAAATAATAAAGTTATTAATGACTGTACGAAACCAAGAAATAACTCCTCACATGCGAATAGCCCTGCCAAATGGTGATTCAACATGGATTCTACATCTTGGAACCAAGCCAATTTTGGAGCAGCTTTGTGATAATGAAACCAACCTGCAAAAAGCATTAAGGCTGCAAAGATCAATGCACCAATTGCAGTAGTTATTCCAGATGCTCACCAAATCTGAAGTGGTGATAGTCTCGAAATTATAACCATTCTATTGCCTTGCATTGCATGTTTCTATCTTTCATTTCTCTTCAATATATAACCCTCTAGAGAATCTTTTACTCTGGTCTCAATGAAGCTTAGCAATTTATTACCTTTAGTAGATGTATCGTCAAGATGTTTCTTCTGTTTTCATTTTTAGGAGAAAAAAGGCCGAGCTCCTCCACCAACCTGGTTTGTCACTGGAAGTGAACTAGATTCATTGTCTTCGTAAGTAACTGAATACTTTTTGATTGATTAGATAGTCTCCGTAAAATTTCATTTCATTGATTAGAAAGTAAACATAACTTCCATTTGTTGCCAACTTTTTGTGTGTATTTGTGTTTCCTATTATTTAAAGTTATTAGGCTTCTTTGGTTCTGAAATTCATCTCTACAGATGTATTATATACTTCATCACTATCTGCTTAACACAATAACGCAAGGCTTGATATTACAGATATATGAGGGGTAGGCTTACTCTAGAGAAGGTGAATGCAGTAGTCACAGATATGGCCTCTTATGCGGAAGCAAATGCTCAGCTTCTCACAGCCCCCAAAAAGAAGGTACAAGTGAACAAATTTCTTTATATTTGGACATTACATAATTTACATTGGTTACAGTTTGCTCATGACAATTTTTTTTTGCTTGTTAATGTAGTTGGCAGAAAATCTTTGGGAAAAAGCTCTGGTGAGTGAGATCTCTATTTTCACTTCAACAAATTTCTTCTTGAAAAATTGAATTGATTTGTTGTTGTACATAAACATCGGTTTATGCCAAAATAAAAGGTTTTCAGTATTTATTTTCAAAATGTAGGAAATAAGAGATATTGGAGCAACGGATGGGGTTAAAGGAAAACACTTTTTTCTTGAAGCTGATATAAAAGGCCCAGCACTTAAACTTGACAACACTGGAAAGGCAATATTGACAGTGAGTATTCTTCTTACAAATATGCTATTTTGGCGAAGCCAAACTTGCCTTTCAATTAGTTATTATGAGTATCTATACTGAATGGCCAAGCACATTACATTTTCCATGCCACCTTTCCCTCTTAACATAATGTGTGATGGCTGAAGGAAAATTAAGGAGGTGTTAAGAGTCGTACATTAGATGAGACACAGGCCCAAAGTGGTGTCTATAAGCAAAGACAATCATCACTTTACAAGTCAGTTTTGGAAGGATTGAGTTAGTCCCACCTCAAATTTTAAGATAGTTACAGAGCCTACCCAAGATGCATCGGGCCACTCGAGTCACACTCCATATGTCTAGGTCTAGGCGTAGGGGTGTCTGGTAAGGGTTCCACATTGTATGAGATAAGGTATAAAAATGTGTTTATAAGCGGGGGAAATTGCCAAGTTAAATTAGAGGTTCCCTTTATTGCCAAGTCTTTCTGATAAAAATAATAGAAAATAAAAATATGCAAATTAAACTGAAGGTAATATATTTCATGCTCACATTGGACCTTTCGAGTCGCACTTCATATCTTAAATGTGGTTTTTAGAGTTGAATTAGGCAAAAACCTAAGACTATCTTTCAGCTATGGTTATGAATATTAGTTATTATCCTTAGCGATATTAAGCAGGTATTTTTTTCTTAAATAGGAGCACATATGTTTAAGTTAACTGGAAGCTTACCCATTATCTCTCATCTATGTATGATTCAAGCAATTTAATTCTGATTAATGGTTGAATGTATGAATTTTATTGTCAAGAATCTAAAGACAAATCAAATTCTTCTCTAAATAATGTCAATTAGTATAATTCAACTGTTTAATGATGTGTAAATTTTGATCTCATTTTTAGGGAATACATGAATGTTTAATATGGCTATCATACGCAGTGTTGAAGCCAACACTTCAAAATCATAACGCAGTTATGCCATTGTCCCTATGTGGAATACTTAATAATTTTGCATGAGATCCTTATTATATACCACATAAAAGATAAACTGAGGGAAAGTCTTTCCATTCAAATCAAATATTTTACAATAGTCAGGCTATCTAGACCATGTCTATGTGATAAATATCGGACAAACGACATTCTAATTTTGTGAATTCAGGCAATCTTAATTTTTATCTTGATTACATCTATTTGAAGAAATTTCATGAGCATGTCCTCTTTGCCGTCCTGCAGGTTCTTCGACATCTTGGTCGAATTACGGAGACTCGTGTTGGACATCATCGTGTTTTCATTCTACATAAGGCTCACTAGAAAAAGTTAGTCTTGACTTTATTACTATGCATTAATGTTTGTATGCTCAAGAATTTGTGTGTGTCAAGTAAGTTCTCACTTCAATGCGGGAAAACGTGTTTATATGTATGCAGAGAAGATATTTAAGAGTAGATTTTAGGTTCCTTTAATGATGAAAATGTTATAATCCTTTATCTTCAAAGAAAGCATAGGTTCTTGGAGTTTGTTGATAAGCAAGACGAAGTTGATATCTAATTTTGTATTTCTTGACTGATTGAAATGTTTATTCTAGATACCAACACTCACTCAGCCCCAAATAAGAAGGGTTTCATTTTGTATCTTTTGTAAAGAGTTTGTATTCCTTTCAAGTTTTAATAATACTTTTTTCTTAAGTAAATAAATAAATTAGCATTCTTTAATAATATAGGATCTTGATTTGCCTGTTAATTAAAAAAACATCTACACATACGATATCTTTTACATTAATTGGTAAATATCTGCATACTTAAAATTGTCCTAAAACACATTGGTAGAAGCAAAAGTAACTTATGCTATAACAGAACTGTTATATATGATTTTAGTCATTCATTAATATTGATATTATCTTTGTTTTTAATATTTTAATCTATGAACTTGAAATGATATAGAAATATACTTTTTGAATCTAGAAGTAGGATAATTATCTGTTAAATGCTAAACTCTAGAGATAGATTTAAGTTTAATATTCACTCAAAGTATTGAATATTAATGCTATTGTATTGATTAACCACCTGAGACATTGAGAGTTGATAGGTATAATAGATCTCGCGTCATTCTCTATACACGTAAATGTATGATGAAAAATATGTAATAATATTAATGAATAGCTAGAATATGTATAACTACATATGAACGAGTTAATAAAATCTAATTCAACAATTCCATATCTCTGTTATTTACCTTGTCATTTACAACTATTATATTTTCTTAAATTTTCACAAACAAACATATTTCAAACCCCTCACTTAAAATCATACTAATTGTTGAACGGCATTGGTGTACTCTTGTTCCCATTAATACGATACAAAAATACTTACGTTTAATACTACATCAATAACATAACCATCGGGACAAATTGCGATTCTAAAGTGTTTAAATTTTATTGTTTATCTCTTTTTTTTTTATAAAATAAAACGATTTTCATTCATTCAAAAAGATAAAGTACATCAATGCAATACAAATTCCTAATTCCTAAAAACAAAAAGGATAAATCTACGAACAAACTTACAGCATCCATGTTAATAGCATAAAACAGCAAATTACATATGCTTACAAATATGACTATATTGAAGTATCTGAAGTATTCATGTCTTCGGATCTGTAGCGTTGATGACACCAAAGTCGATATTGATTGGATCTGCACTAGATCGGAACTACTCCTTCAACCGGAAACAAATGAACACCGCATAACGACGAAAACAAATACACTGCACAAAGACAGGACAAACCAAATACACCGCAAGAAGACGGGAAATCAAAACAAACAAATATGTGAGAATCACATTTAATAGCATACATTGACAAATTACATATGCCTACAAATATGACTATATTGAAGTGTCCGAAGTATTCATGCCTTCACAAAGTCGACATTGATTGGATCTGCACTAGATCGGAACTACTCCTTCAACCTCAAACAAATGAACACGACACAAAGAAGAAAAAATAAATACACCGCACAAAAACGGGACAAACCAAATACACCGTACGAAGATGGAAAATCAAAACAAACAAATATGTGAGAATCACACTTATTTATTATAACGAGAAAGAAAAACAATTTGGATGGTTGATTTTAGGCCAAAATTGGCTAAAATGACCCCTCTTCAATAGACTAAGAAGAAGAAGAAAAAAAAATGACGGCTAGGGTTGGAAGAGTAAAAGAGGAGAGGTCATACACATACACAATTTAATTTTTTTGACAAAATATACACAAATTTTATTGTTTATCTCTTGTTATTTCTTGTCTTTACAAAATCAAAATCTAAACCTTTTTCATCGTCGTATCATTTCTTATTGGTTTTATAATTTTAGTGCTATATACCTCTAATCTCACATGTTTTTGTGGATTCGATACTCTTTTTATTACAACAATATACTCGTGCACTTGATACTTGGGAGCGTGTAAAGTTTTTGACGCCATTGTCGAAGATTAGAGGTATAATTTTTCTTTCATATTATCGTCTTCTGTAATCAATATTTACTATTTTATAGAGGTATAATAACCCCTGTGTTGATAGTGTATTTTACTATGCCAATGGAGAAGAAACCTATTCAAAACAAAAATGAATAGATATAGATGTCTTCTTTTATCAAAACCCTCCTAGACCCGTTCCTCCTAATTTAAGGACAAATGAAGACTATTTTAAATTTGCTAAATCCCATCCAACATTTGTTGAATATAAAGATATGCTAAAGTTCTTGAAAAAAGAAGTAGGAGAATTCCCACATTTACAAAAGCATCTCTACAGATACCATAAAGTACTTTAATTTAAAGGATGATTTGGCAACAATGGCTTCCCATCAAGACAAATAAGCAAACTTTTCTTAGAAGTGGTTTGCATTTGTATATTATTATTAAGATTTGCACAATTACATTAAGCAAAAGTAATTGATACTAGATTTTCCCCCAAATTCAAAGAGTAACACTCACATACACATTAAGTCTTATAATTAAACATAACGTATTAAACAAGAAGCCAACATAAGTACTGTAAAAAGATACATCTATATATGGATATTGGCAACAAGACAAAGAGGATTCTTCTTGTGTCGAGTCAACCCAAGCAGCATTTCTGTATCAATATCTTCCTTTACTAATCCATGTGGCATTTCCCAATCAAAAGAATAGAGAAGATTCGCAAAGCTAAGTTCCAATGATGGAACGGCCATAGAAAGGCCCGGGCAAATTCTACGACCAGCTCCAAAGGGTATTAATTCAAAATCTTGTCCAAGAAAATTTACAGAACTTTCTAAAAATCTTTCAGGATAAAATTCTTCTGGATTTTTCCAAACATTAGGATCTCTCTGAATAGCCCAAGCATTCACATAGACTATTGTCTTGGCTGGAATGTCGTAACCACTTATAATACATTTTTCTCTTGTTTCTCTTGGAGCAAGAAGTGGACCTGGTAGGTGCAATCTTAGTATCTCTTTAATTACTGCCTTCAAATAAGGAAAATTTTGAATATCTTCTTCATCTAAAAAGTCTTTTTTAACTCCTGTGCTCCTAATTTCTTCTTGGACTTTCTTCATCACTCTTGGATTCTTTATTAAGGTAGTCATACCCCAAATTAATGTGGCTGATGTGGTATCTGTTGCGGCTACAAGCATATCCTAAAAAAAACACAACAGATATATATAAATTGAAGATGAATTGTGTAAAACTTTTTTTTCTGTGTGTAACAAATCAACCGTTTGTAAAAACGAGTTTGAACTAAAAATTAAATAAGTTAAAGAATTAAATGTCCATGGTTATAGTTCAAGTCCTAGTGATGAGTGAATGCGAAAAATACAAACATTCACAACTAATCACTAACTTTGACTGTTTAAAAAAAAATCAATTTCTTAAAATTATAAAATCATAGAAAAAAAGTTGTAAGAAACTACAGTGATCACACATAATTGAAATTGTTTAAAAAATTTATGACGGTTCATTACAAAGAGCAAAATAGTATATATAGACATAATTGAATGGAAAATGTTTGCATTAAAATTAAAAATGACCTTTTTTTTTAGATTTAAATGACACTCATTTTAAAATGGAAGTAACATTTACGGTTGGTTCTTTTGTCTTTTGATGCATACAAATATTTGAATTAAAATATTAATTTAGGGTAGAAAAGTTTGCACAATTTCATGGGGTTCCATCTATTTGTATATGCCCTTTGATGAAGGAGCCCTTTGGTTTTGAGATTTGCAAGGGCCGGTAATGAGGCTGGAATATGCACCTATTAATATTGTTAGCTATTATATATTTTCATATCTCTTAACTATTATATATTTTTTCCGGTCACATTTATAATAAGTAAAAATTCATTTCAAATTTTGATTATTATTATAAGTAAAAGTTAATTATTTTCAAACTAATTAATATTATTTTTCATAATGTATCCTTACTTTTCAAAAGGTGCGTGTGATTTTCAAGAAAAATAAAACTTAATATAATAAATTTATTCATATTTTATCTTAAATCAAAAAGAATAATTACACTTAACTAAATTTCTTAAACAACGTATAAAAAGTTTTTTTCCCTAAAAATATTATCGGATAGAGTATCTATCTCTAATCCAACTTCTTGGCATCTTGTTTTGCATATCCCTTAGCTATTTTGAACGAATCTTTTGGGGATGTTATATTATATATGTATCTTGGCATCTTGTTCCAGCTATTATATATGTATCTCTATTATATCTCTTACATGTGATTGTTGAATTGCATATATAAACTTATCAAAAATATTATAATAATCGCTTAAAAAAAAACAAAAATTTAAATAATCACATTTGATAATTTTAAAAACCATATCTCTTACATGTGATGATCGAAGTTATTTTAATGGTATTTGTTATAATAATATTAATAAAAAATTATTAGAGATGTCATATTATTAAGTTTGACATTTTGATATCACTTGATCATGACTCATATATATATATATATATATATATATATATATATATTATATATCATAAATGAGAAAATGGAATTAAAATAACTTACTGCGAGGACGGCTTTGATGTGATCAAAAGTAAAATCAAAAGGAAATGAATGCTTTTTCTTCAATTGGAGTAAGACATCAACAATATCCTCTTCATCTGCAACATGTTGTCTATTTGGATCCAAATGATCATCAATAATCTCTTGATAAAACTTGTCAAATTCATTGAAACTTCTATCAAGACGACCATGCAATCCTCTAAGTTTATCAATCCAACCCATGTATGGAATATAATCAGAAACAAAGAAATCTGCAAGCAAAGATTGTAACTCATGCAACATTCCATAAAACCTACTTTTCTCAATTCCATCATTCTCATAGCTTTTCCCAAAAGCAATCCTAGATATTATAGTACTTGATAGTGAAACCAACAAATCACTCAAATTTGTAACACTTGAAGAAGTTGCATGACTTGAAATTTTTTCAATCATTTTCTTCACCTCAAATTTTCTTATAGAAGAATAATATGACACACGTTTGGCACTAAATATATGAACAACACAAATTTTTCTTATTTCTCTCCAAAAATTACCATATTGAGAAAACACAATTTCTGAACCATTATAAGTAAATTTTTGTTGACTATATAATTGAGGCCTATTAGAAAACGTATGATCATTGTTTTTAAATATTTCTTTTGCAATTTCAGCTGAAGAAACAACAATAACTTTTCTAAAACCAAGTTGAAGTGAAAATAGAGGACCATATATTTTTGAGAATTGTGAAAATTGAAGAAAAAGATTAGAAATATCTAGTTGATGAAGATTCCCTATTATGGGAAGACCTTTAGGACTAGGTGGATGATTTGTAATGGTCCTATGTTTTGGGAAGAACATAAGCAAGGGAAGAATTAGGCAAAGAACAAATAGAAATAATAGTGACAACATTGTTACAATTGATGTACCCTTTGATAGACTGAAGAGAGGAGAGAATGCTTCATGTATATATAGTAAAATAAGATATTATGAAATTCCACCTAGTATTGTGTCACATGGCCAAATCCTTATTTTCTCTTTTTTCTATATAGTCCAACTTCTTTTTTTTCTTTATAAACAAATTTCAAAAATTTTTGGTCATCAAATATTTTTCGTTCGTAACTTTTAAATCAACTCATATGTATTATTTGAAATTTTGAATTTTTTCCACACTTTATATTTAGTACATTATAAAATCTCGCACAAGGTTAACTTATTTTGTATAAATTTTTTTATGAATTACTAATATATACTAGATAAAATATCACTCATAAAGTTTGGGAAATAGACATCGAAAAGACAAATGAACCAATATTTCTAAGGGAACCAATATTTCACTCATAATATTTTTTTTTGTTATAATTTATAAGGGAACCAATATTTCTACTCATATATTAATACAAATGTTTATTTTTTATAATTTTACGGAGACATATATGTCTTTAATTAAAATCCACAATTCACTTTATCTATTATATAATCATTGTAAACTTATACTTATATTTCTACGGGGACCTATATATTTTTATTGATATATTAATACACATTACTCTTATGCTAATATGCATGTCTACTTTAATCATTTGTATGTGTATTTATATATTTCTACTCATATATTAATAAGCACGTCTATTTTATTTTTAATTCTAATGATAACATATATTTTTAATCATATATTAATACGCATGCCTATTTTTCTATGATTTCTACTGGGACATATATTTCTTCTCATATATTAATATACATGCCAATTTTTTTTTTTAATTTATATCCGACCTATATTTCTACTCATATATTAATACGCATAGCTACAATTTATTATAATTTGTATGTGAACTTATATATTAATACGCATGTTTATTTTATTTTAATTTTTCACGGGGATCTATATTTCTACTCATATATTAATACTCATGCCTATTTTGTAAAAAAATTCAACAGGATCTATACACATGCTTTATTTTATATTTATAATTACTACAAAGATTAATATTTCTACTCACATGCCTATTATATATATATAATAGAACTAATTAATTTCACACTGTATTAATATTCATCATATAATAAAAAAAATAGCGACAACGTGCGTCCCGTGTTTACGCACAAATATTATGCTAGTTATATATAAAACTCAACTTTCAAGTCAAATAATAACAACTTAGTGGTTATGAGTAATTAAAACTAAACTTCTATTTTAGGCAAATTAATACTCAACTTTGTCATGACTATATATATCAATATTATAGGTTTTTTCTAATATGAAAGAGTTGATTAAGTAGTGCATTGTGCATACATTATCAATAACTTTATAATAAATATGAATTTTATAAAATAAATTGTTAGATTAAAAATTTATATTATATAAATTATTTATATAATTCTTTTTAAAAAAATTGATATATTATTAATACCTATCAAAATTAACGGTTTAATGAATTTTTATTAATTAATTACCGTTAATCTTATCATTTAATGAACTCACTTATAATCATTTAATTTACAGCATTTAACATGTGCAGTTTTTTATTTTTTTATAATGTACATGTGCATTTGTTTATGGTGACAACTAGTCAATAATATTCACCCATCCATGTTCCCACATGTGAACGACATTAATTAACGAAAATTATAGAAGAGTCAAAAAAAGGAAGAGTCATTTGACTCATTTTTCATTTGTTTTGGCCGAACAATAGGAGTTTTTTTCTTTTCTTCAGGAGTAGTATTTTCTTTTTATCAATATATATATAATTCACTCTCATTTTAAATATAAGTAAAAATAGTTAGTTCATTAAATAATTAATGAATTTAAAAAATTATTTTTTATCTTCTTATATTTAAAACTAGAGGAATATTGAATTTTTGTTTTTGGTAAACTTTTTTAGCCATCAAATTTGATAAATAACGTCATTCGTTGTAGGAGAAAATGTCAGATTATATACAAAGTACCAAATAAAAAGACATAAAGTGCAGATATTACAGGCCATAAGTGCGCATAGGTGCTACAAAAGTCAGGGCATAACCCACACAAAAGAAACATATGAAATAACAAACATAAGAGTGTACAAGGCTACTCAATCAGAAGGGTTTCCTTCATAGTCCTCAACTTCAGAGTCTTCAACATATATATGCACCATCTTTGCCTTGATCCTTGTAACACCCCGATTTTCAAAGACCAAAAAGGGGCATTATATTTTTTTTTTTTAAAAAACAAAATAGAGCGTGCATAAATTTTCATGATGAGTCGACATTAATCATACAACAGGCCTAATTAAACATTAGTGCTTCAGAGAAGCAAGTGTAACATCTGAATATTTACAACCCAAAAGACAAAGGGTCTAACAACCACAAAAGTAAATATTCATAATACAGTCACCCAAAAGAGTCAGATCCTATGCCTAATCCAAAAAGAGCATGGTGTACAAACCACGCCGGCGAACAACCTAACTTAAGATGTACCACTCCTCGATCACTGGAATCCCACGAACTCACCGTCGTCCTCACGACCCACGGTCTCGGACAGGAATCCATCGTCTAGGTGGGGGTAACCCGTTTATGTTTCAAAGTAAGGGTCACCACAAGTAACACATAATACAAATAACAGATATGGGAAAAAACGAGTAAACACTTAGCAAATTCACATCACGTGCATAATATAATTAAATGCACACACCACCTATCAATGCAGACTCTAAAATGACCGTGACACCAATCACTGGCTGCCACATGCATGAATTCCGAAATCGTAGGTCCATCCCCTACTAACAATATCAATAAAATCCCACAGCTCTCCCGATCACTACAAAGGATTAGAGTGGGCTCTCCCGATCACCACACCCCTACCATAAGTATCAATAAAATCCCGTAGCTCTCCCGATCACTACGAAGGATTAGAGTGGGCTCTCCCGATCACCACACCCCTACCATAAGTATCAACAAAATCCCGTAGCTCTCCCGATCACTACGAAGGATTAGAGTGGGCTCTCCCGATCACCACACCCCGTAGCTCTCCCGATCGCTACGTATCGAACTCAATAAAAATCTCGTAGCTCTCCCGATCACTTCGAATAAAAAGTGGGCTCTCCCGATCACCACACCGTACACGCAACTGCCAAATGCATGAGCATACGCTTCCCCATATATGCTAATGCAATAAATACCTCTCTAGCATATGTAAACCAAACACAACAACATACATACATTTCTCATCATATGCATTTCAACCACCTGTTCATACATATATTCTCCTAATCATATGTAAACAGCGTACGTCTTAATAACAACTTCTCATCACGAGAATACATAATACATACATACCAAACACAACACAGCACATCACATAAAATAACCAAGAATGTTATTAACCAGTGAAAAGACAGAAATAAAGTGATGCCCTTACCTCAGCAAGCTTCCACAACAATTTCTCGCTCAATTCTACAATTCATGCTACCTAAAATATAAGCAGCGTAACATCAATAAAATACTCTCACCGTATTCTATCGAAACAAAACCAAAACCCAAAAATCTAGAGGGGTCTAAGGTACTTTCTAACACTCTCGGATAGTGATTACGAGTTCTCCCCATAGTGATTAAAAATTCACGAAGTTAAATGCACTATTTCTCGCTACGCGAAAATATTTTCGTTTCAAAACAATTTATGAAACACTTTGATTCCTAACTCCAAGGCAATCAATTACACATAATAAAACCATTTGAAAACAACCCATGAGCTCTTCAAAAATTTTCACAAAAATAAAAGTTTACTTGCATCACAAGTTACAAGTTTCATTTTCCAATAAACTGGCCATTACTCATTCAATCTTTATCCGATCGAGACGAGCCATACGCCGAAATCTTCGTCTCGAAAAGACGGATCAAATGGTTAAGATTCTAGGTCACAAAAACAATTTTAAAATGACCAAAATATCCTTCCAAATTTCGGCCAGAATATAAAAGTCACACCAAAATTATTTTTCTCAAAAACAAAATCAGTTAAAACACTTATTTAATTGGTAATTTCACATAAACAAACTCAATTTGATTAAGTTCAACACTTTAGAAAAATTTCTTCAAACCCTAAGTTCATAACTCATAAAAATTTGGGGCTTTTGATTTACTATCTTTTGTTTCCAAAATTAAACTCATAAAACAACTAGTGCTAGTTTCAATTTCACATAGATCATAACATAAATTTATTTCCAACACTTTCAAAAATCACCAACTTTCTAAAAGGCTCACAATCAAAACTTTCTTTTAGATCCATAATCACAATAACTCACAACAATATTAACAAAAGAAAAGAGTAAGAAAATCAAAACTTCACAAAATATTTTTAGCATAAAATCAAACGATTCAAATAACAATTTGTTTCTCTTGGCTCTATCACTAACTATCATGGATCTATACCTTTAACAAAGGAAAAATTTAAAACTCACTACACCAAGGCCACACGGCCAATTAAGGGAAAAGAGGGAGAATAATTTGTCTTACCATAAACTCTAGCTCATAATCACCACCAAGATGAGAGGAACAACTTTGCTCTTGATCCCTTCTCCTAATTCCTCTTAGATTTCTCTTAAGGTGAGAATTTTGTGTTCTATCAACACTTAGAAAAAAAAAATGAAATGAAAGAGAGGGAGGGAGTTCACGTGAGAGGAAGAGAAAAAGAATGGAAAAGTCTCATGACCAATCCTATGTATAAATCTCTCCAATTAATCCTAGCCCTTGGATCAAATAGTAAAAAGTTGCAAGACTAAATCCTAGCCATTCATTCAAACTTGGTCACCAAGCAACTCACATAAATATCTAGATATTTTGTGAGCTTGTCAACTCATCTCACTCAGTCCCCACGTTCGCTCTTAAACGAGTCGTATCTCGCGTATCGATAAACTTTACGGAAACAGAAAAATTCTACCGTAAACCTTTTAATAAAAACAATACACAAATTTTCGAATGAATTTTATTCCGAATAAATTTTCGCTCCTTAGCTCATAAAAATATAATGAGATCAAATTCTCATCATAGTCGATATATAAAGTCTCCATTAAAATTTTGACGGAAATCAGAAACCGTAAAATTTTCAAACAGCGGGTATATCTTGCCCGTTTTCTCAAAAACCACTAGAAAATTATTTTCAACATTTCGACGAGACAAAAATGTTTCTAAACTCATTTAAAGCTTATAAAATCATTGTGTCCATTTTTCAAACGTTAAACTACGCGCAAGCACAATCTCAGCAAAATTTTTGTCAAAACAGACAATCAAGCAGAGAATCAATAAAAACAAATAGCATAAGCTAATTACTATATCAAGAATCATATTTCTGCTACAGTAATTCTACTGGTCTTACAATCCTGCTCATCCTCATCAGTACTAGTTCCATCTTCTTGCAGTAGTGCTTGGATAACTCTATCTATTTTGGCCTTTTAATCACACATAGCTTTGCTTACATCCTTCAGATCAGTTATCATTTGCTTTCTGGTAAGAGGGCCAGTTGATCTGTGGACATATGTTGTACCAATATCTGTTACATGTGACCCTTGCAGCAATCTTTAATCCATGGACAGAGGAGAGTACCTCTTGCAGGGTACATCAGAATCTCTTATAATGCCACGATGTTGCTTAAGCATAATTGCACACAGCAGAGTTGGGAAAGCTATAGGCATCTTCACTGCTAGAGACTTAGCGTGTTGAATAGTTTGATAAAAAATATAAGAGCCAAAGTCAGATGGTCTATTAGTGTACCTACTGCATAGATGATTTTATCCAAACCTGTCGCAACATCATAAGAGTGAGCGGTAGGTACCCAATTCACAACATATATTTTGTTCAGGATAACATATTTTGCAGTAAGCTTTGTGGAGGAAAACTCATCCTTTCTTGGCCAAACCTTAACCTGGTTCTAGTGATAGTCTTGCAAGCCATATTATCAAACACTAGTAAATCATCTACCTCTTCAATGTCTCTTTCCAGGTATTAATTAATAATAGTGGGAGAGAAGTTAATTTCATAGCCTCTAACAAAAACCTTCCTGTACTCTTCACTCATGGGGTCATCACAGTCTTCCCTAACATTCACTGAAAATTCGTTGACAAGTTTTTCATAGCAGTTCCTAAGTCCAGATACTGTCTTCATTAACCTTGCAACATTGATCACATCCATGATCTCTTCACACTTCAACATATCCTTGCTCAGATTGCGTTCCACAGCCGGTCTCCTGTGGTACACATATTTCCATCTGGGAGCCATGTCCTCATTATGGAAAGACACATTATCCATAGGAGCAGTAGAAATAACCAAGGGAGTTTTTCTACCTCCCACACTCTTCCTCGATGTATAAAAATATTATTTTTACTCTTTTTTATTGCGCAATTAATATGATTCTAAAGGACGAACATAAATGGATTAAAAAGAAAACTTCATTAAGACAACAAACAAAATAGACAACACCAAAGATCAAATCAAGTTAAGATAATTACATAAATTGAAACTAATCATGCATCATAAAGTAGTGTTGGCGATATAGAAAAATAATATCAGATAATGTAATATCTTAGATCAAACAATGAACAAATGATTTTGATCGAGAAAGAGACAAAGTAGATGAACCAACCCCACAATCAACACAACTCCTATGCAATAAATCATAAATGTTTTTTGAAGAGGATTAGAGATAGGATACTTGACACCCGTTACAAATAATTTTTTAGAGGATTTATTAGATTCTATATAAGGTTTATGATACAACTTCATTTTCAATTGAGTTCCTCAGCTCCATTTTCACTAATCTCGCATCATTCCTACACACCGTCAAAAGAAAATTCTTGATCTCGTGGATCTGATTCATTTCGCAGCAGCAATATGGCCATAAGGGAAGAGAGAGTTTCCTTTGATAGATAATTCTCCTTCATTAAAGAAGACGATCATCCAATTGAGAGAAAAACATATTGAATAAAAAAAATTTTAAACAGTAGCAAGGCACACATTTCATCTAAAAATGGTGAACTTTTAAAATATAAATAAAGTCTGAAATTAAGATTTGAATAGAAATTGGGAAAAATCAATTTTATTGAGAAATAGAAAATAAAACTCGCCAAGATAAAAAAGTATAAGACACAGTAGTTGTTGAGATTATTACAAAAAATAAAACAACATACACACATTTAACTGCGCAAATTATATAAAATCTCCAAATTAGAACCAAATTATTCTCATGAACAAAATAAATAAGGAACCACATTTAATTGATGATTAAGGTTACTTAAATTGTTCATAAGTATCACCTACACAATAACTATTAGCAATATAGTTGAAATTAAGGATATATAAGACAACATTTATTAGATAATAAGTTATTGGGCTTTATGTTACTTGACCTTTAAGTTTCTAAATATTAGTCTAGTCTAAATTTTATTAAATATATTTAGGATATCTCTTTGTATTCAAGCTTTGTAATGTTATCGAAACCCTAGCCACTATTTTCCTTTTTGTATTTTTGTACCTCTAATCTAACATGGTATCGAGAGCTTATTTTGATCCCTTTTGAATTGTTTATTGCTTCCGCTGTTGAGTTCTCAAAAATTTGGGAATGAGTTTGTTTTGATTTTTGGTGTTTGATTGTTTTTTGGTTTCGGTAGTTGATTTTCAGTTTGTTTAGTTGGTTAGTGTTAAAGATTTGATTTGGAGGTTTTTTATTTTGAAAGGAATTGGTAAATCATTTGGCTTTGAAGAACTACAAATTGGTGTCAGAAATGGGATTTTAGTAACAAGTTGGTGTCAGAAGGGATCCGAAGGAATTGCAATTGGCGTTTCGTTATCGTTGGCAGCTTTGGAATTTTGGTTTTAGAATTTAAAGTCTCAAAGAAGAGCCACCAACACGTTCCTTATTTGTATATGAAGAAGACGTGGGACATGGTGATGGAATAATGGGCATGGCATAGTATTGGTATTTGATCTAATTTTTCTCCATGGCTTATCCTTCTTATTCCGTTGGTTATAGGATTTTAGTAACAATGGTTGATGATGGATTTGGTTTAATTTTTATTTTGTTTGTTTTGCTTGGTTTAGTCCAGCCCCGTTTGATTTGATTGGGTTAGTTTTGTTGTTATGTTTGATTTGATCTCGTTGACTTAGTTTCATTTGGTTCAGTTTGTTGATTAAGAAAATGGTTCAGTTCTAATTGATTTTGTTTGACTTCGTTTAGTTTCGCTCCATTTGAATTTGTTTGTTTGGTGAGTCAAATTACTCACAATTTATTTGTTTGGTGAGTCGAGTGGTCGCAATTTGGTTGTTTGGTGAGTTAAATGCTCACAATTTGGTTTCTTCTTATTGATTGTCTATCTATTGGTCTATTATGATTGAATGCTTCTCCCCCTTTTGACTTCTTTTTGTTTGATTGGTATTCTCCCTCATTGGTTTCTTCTGTTTAATTGGTTCTCTCTTTATTTGGTTCTTCTCTTTGATTGTCTCTTCTCTCTGTATTGGTTCTTCTGTTCGATTGTTTCTCTCTGCTGATCTTCTCTGTCTGATTGCTTCTCCCTTATGATTCTTTTGTCTGAATTCTGTTTAATTGCTTCTCTCTGGTGATTTCTTATTGATTCGTCAGTTTGATTGTCTCACCGTATAGATTCTTCTCTTTGATTGTCTCTCTTTTTCTATTGGATCTTCTGGTTGATTGCTTATTTCTCCCATTTGGTTTCTTTCGTTTGATTGCCTTTTCTATTTGTTTCTTCTAGTTGGCTGTTTCTCCCCCTGTTGGCTTCTTTGCTTCTCCCTGTCGGTTCTTCTATTTGGTTTGGATTGGAATTGTTTGGTTTGGCTTAGCTTGAAGTTTTTCGATTGGTTCGGTTTCAGATGTTTTGGATTGAATATTGGACTGATTTGAACTGGATTGGATTGATTTGATTGTGGTTCTCGTCTCTGATGGTTTTATCTCGTTTGGTTGCCAGTTAATGCTTCGGCAATAACATTAATTGGTTTGGTTTAGATTTGTTCCATTGGTTCCGTTTTGCTTCTTCCTTCTGATGGTTCTTCGTTTTGGCTACTGCTGCTTCTTTAGTTGCCGCTCTTCATTGGTTATGCTATCAGCTGATTTGGTTTATTTCTCAAGGTTAATTTGTAACAAGCTTAAAGCTTAGTAAGCTTTAGTTTGAGGGGTAGTGTAAGAAGTTTTTATTATTAAGCATGTTTTTCGTTTTGTTTGACAAACTCTCGATGCTTCTTGTTGTTGCATTGTAAGTTTGAGGATAGTTATCAGATAATAAGTTATTGGGCTTTATGTTACTGGGCCTTTAAGTTTCTAAATATTAGTCTAGTCTAAATCTTATTAAATACTAGTCGCCGGCCCGTGCGATGCACGGGTTCGACGGAACGACATATGTATGTCAATTATGGTTATTGCTTTAGATTAGCGGTATGATATAAGGTAATTATAGAAATGTTTGATGTGTGTTCAAAGACTAAATCATACAAAGGGATTAACCAAATTAAATCAATGAATACAATCTCTATCCAACTAACGTTGGCCCGTGGTGTTGCACGGCTTTTGTGAAACGCCATAACAAAGCGAATCAAGTGAAGCATCACACCAAATTTTATAGTGGACCTTTCAAGATCCGTGTCATGTATAAAATTTAATTTTTGCCTAAGAGTATACTTAATATAATCATTGATAATGGGATAATACAATACAAAAGTGAACCACTTTATTGTTGGATGGTTCAGTCACATCGAATTTCATAGTTGAGTCTTCAAAGACCCGTGACATGTATAAAATTTAATTTTACCCTTTTTGTGTGCAATTAATGTGGTTCTAAAGGACAACTATCAATTGATTAAAAAGAAAACTTCATTAAGACTTCAAACAAAATAGTTGACATCAAGGATCAAATCAAGTAAAGATAACTACATAAATACAGAAAAATAATATTTGATAATGCCAATTATTTGAATGCTCGATTAGGATGAAGTGATTTAGTTGCAAGCATTAAATAATTTAGAGATAGCGCTAAGTTACGATTACAAAGTCTAAATTCTGCGCCACAAAGTAGTGTTGGCGCATACAGAAAAATCATATTTGATAATGCCAATTATTTGAATGCTCGATTAGGATGAAGTGATTTAGTTGCAAGCATTAAATAATTTAGAGATAACACTAAGTTACGATTACAAAGTCTAAATTCATAGAAAAGATAAATATATAGCATAAAAAGGATACATGCTTATAGCATTAATCGTGCGTTGCACATGTTTTGTGGAACGCCATAATAAAGCGAATCAAGTGAAGCATCACACCGAATTTTACAATGGAGCCTTCAAGACCCGTGATATGTATACAATTTAATTTTGACGTAATAACACACTTAATTTAATTTTCTCATGTTTAGGTGTGTGTATCTCAAATAATATAAACTAAGTTAGTATTGCCGCATATAGAAAAATAATATCGGATAATGTCAATGCTTGGATGAAACAATGAACAAATAATTTTGATCGAGAAAGAGGCAAAGTAGATGAACCAACCCCCACAATCAAAACCACTCTTATGCAATAAATGTTTCTTGGGAGGATTAGAGATAAGATACTTGACATAGTGCGCAAAATTTTTAAAACTTTATGTAAGTAGAGCGCAGAAATTACAAACCTATTTATATGTAGCGCGTAAAAGTTAGTTAAATTCGAAACATTAACATTTAATTAAGAGTTCAATCACCCGTTATAAATATTTATTTAGAAGAGCCATTAGATGTTACAGAAAGGTTTACGATACATCTTTATAGATTAAAATAAGACATTCTTAGTTCAAGAGAAGTAGTAGTGTTTTGTTAAACACACTACAAATCCCTACAGAGACCCATCAATTTTTATTAAGTTAGTACACTTGTACACCATAAAATTGACCATGTTATAGTGGTAATTGAACACTCTTAACTTAATAGATTCTTTCAAGTTGCGAGGTAGAAGAGATTTAGGGTGGTTAAAAGTCTATCATATTAGTGCTATATGTTAACATTTGTTGTAAAAATGCAAATTGTTGGTCATTATTTTCATTCATCCAAGTTAACAATTTTTTTTTTTTTTACACATTGTGTTGCTTTCAAGCAAGAAAGTTCCACCGAGATTAAATTACAATGTAGAGGTCATCTCTGCCTCAAACAACTCAATTATTGTTGCTTCTTTTACTGCAAAACAGTTGCCATGTTCATCTCTCTTTGGATTGCTATTGATGTGAACATAAATCGGTCATTAGCAAATAATAGGCAAAAACATATCAATATAAAAGATTTTATCCAATTATTCAATATTAAACATAAAATCTAAAGTGACATTTGGAATATTATCTCTAGCAAAACAACCATACGGACTTAACCAAACATCAATCATAAAATTCCATTTAATGGGAAGTGTAAAAAACAAATAGGATTTTAATTTTTTTGTTAAGGGTAAAACTGTAATTTTAAAAAATATTGGGACAAAACTATAATTTAAAAAAAATAGAAGCAAATTTGAAATTTTTAAAAAAATTAGGATTCAAAATGCAATTTATAAAAGTAAAGAGGTCAAAACGGAAATAATAAAAGTGTGGGGTGTAACAGTAAATATATAAAGTACAGGGGCAAAACTGTAATTTTATAGTCAGTTGCTGATGTGGCTGGAGTGACGTGGCGGATGATGTGGATGTTGAGGTGTAAACGGTGACGTGGCGATATGGTATACGTGGCAGACAATCAATGGATGGCATGTGTTAGATGATGTCATGATAACATCATCGATGATATAAGGTAGTAGGGTTTTGAAAGAGAGATTAGGGTTTATCCCATCCAACTTTTTTTATGTCGTAAGATATTTAGGATATCTCTTTGTATTCAAGCTTTGTAATGTTATTGAAACCCTAGCCACTATTTTCCTTTTTGTATCTTTGTACCTCTAATCTAACAATTTACAGTTAAAACAATGTCTAATCTAAGTTTGGCTTTACCTAGGTGCAATCTTTATATGATGCATTATACTGAACCCAAAAGTGATAACTATATGAGTCAAAAGCTTGGGAACATAACTAATGTAGAGAGACATTGCATAACACCTGCATAAAGGGAAATCACATATCAATTTTTTCATGGAACCTATATGATTATTTAAACTCAACAATAAAAACTAATTAATTCACTTCATAAATTCAAAAATTGTGTCTCTCTTTCTGCAAAAGCTTGTATCAAACAAAAAAGTGGAGTGATAGTGACTTATTGTGTGAGAAAAAAAGATCTAATTTGTGAAGCAAAAAACTTAGAAACAGCTGTCCCGTGAGCCTAGCTCAGTTGGTAGGATATTTGCACGTAAAGTGCCGGAACTGGGGTTCGCACCCTGTTACGCCCATTTATTCACCTTTAAGGGGTGAAATTCTAGCCACTACCTGACAAAAAAAAAAAAACAACTTAGAAACTGCTGATCGAAAAGGACCCCTAAATTTTGGCTAAAAGGCCTAGAAGAGAATGGATTAAGACATGAAAATAAGATTTTCAAAAGAAATGGTGGAGTGTAATGAATAATTACAAAATAAAATGTGATTAAATAACTTTTAATCTTGTTTGTCAAAAAAAATAACTTTTAATCTTGGAATCATTTAAGGACAAAATTTGAGGCTTCCCAATTATTTTAAGGATCCTAGACGTAATTTAAAAACAGAAGCATGAGATATTTTCTTTCTTTTAGGTTGTGGGAACATCATCAATCAAAACATCAGACCAAACTTTAGAGAAAACTTTACAAAACCCTATTTGATGTTCAATATATCCATTCTTAATCAGATTGTCCAGTTCCAATTATTTAGCTTTATCTCTATAGAAGGTAAGATACTAAGATCTAACATTAGCCAAATATTTCGCTTCATCTTATAAACTATAAACTTCAATAAAAATGAACACAATTTTTCCTTTAATAACAAAACTGAATGTGATAGATAATAAGATTGAGCAGATTGCACACTTTAGTTACAATAAAAAAAGTGTTACCAAAATAAATTAAACATAACGTATTACAAAATTCAAAGAGTAATGCACACATACACACTACGTCTTATAATTAAACATAACGTATTAAACAAGAAGCCAACATAATTATTGTAAAAAGATACATCTATATATGGATATTGGCAACAAGACAAAGAGGATTCTTCTTGTGTCGAGTCAACCCAAGCAGCATTTCTGTATCAATATCTTCCTTTACTAATCCATGTGGCATTTCCCAATCAAAAGAATAGAGAAGATTCGCAAAGCTAAGTTCCAATGATGGAACGGCCATAGAAAGGCCCGGGCAAATTCTACGACCAGCTCCAAAGGGTATTAATTCAAAATCTTGTCCAAGAAAATTTACAGAACTTTCTAAAAATCTTTCAGGATAAAATTCTTCTGGATTTTTCCAAACATTAGGATCTCTCTGAATAGCCCAAGCATTCACATAGACTATTGTCTTGGCTGGAATGTCGTAACCACTTATAATACATTTTTCTCTTGTTTCTCTTGGAGCAAGAAGTGGACCTGGTAGGTGCAATCTTAGTATCTCTTTAATTACTGCCTTCAAATAAGGAAAATTTTGAATATCTTCTTCATCTAAAAAGTCTTTTTTAACTCCTGTGCTCCTAATTTCTTCTTGGACTTTCTTCATCACTCTTGGATTCTTTATTAAGGTAGTCATACCCCAAATTAATGTGGCTGATGTGGTATCTGTTGCGGCTACAAGCATATCCTAAAAAAAACACAGCAGATATATATAAATTGAAGATGAATTGTGTAAAACTTTTTTTTCTGTGTGTAACAAATCAACCGTTTGTAAAAACGAGTTTGAACTAAAAATTAAATAAGTTAAAGAATTAAATGTCCATGGTTATAGTTCAAGTCCTAGTGATGAGTGAATGCGAAAAATACAAACATTCACAACTAATCACTAACTTTGACTGTTTAAAAAAAAATCAATTTCTTAAAATTATAAAATCATAGAAAAAAAGTTGTAAGAAACTACAGTGATCACACATAATTGAAATTGTTTAAAAAATTTATGACGGTTCATTACAAAGAGCAAAATAGTATATATAGACATAATTGAATGGAAAATGTTTGCATTAAAATTAAAAATGACCTTTTTTTTTAGATTTAAATGACACTCATTTTAAAATGGAAGTAACATTTACGGTTGGTTCTTTTGTCTTTTGATGCATACAAATATTTGAATTAAAATATTAATTTAGGGTAGAAAAGTTTGCACAATTTCATGGGGTTCCATCTATTTGTATATGCCCTTTAATTTGATGAAGGAGCCCTTTGGTTTTGAGATTTGCAAGGGCTGGTAATGAGGCTGGAACTATGCGCTTATTGGGGATGACTTCACTGGAATAGCTATTATATATTTATATATGCATCTCTAACCCAACGTATTGGCATCTTGTTTTTCTTTTTTCAACGAATCTTTTGTGGATGTGCTACATGTGATGATCGAATTTATTTTAATGGTACTTATTATAATAATATAATAAAATATTAATTATATTCACTTAATAATGTTCATCTCTGGTAGGCTTGAAAATTGTATTTTATTATGGTTTAAAAATGTTACTATAGTTTGGATTGTCATATAGATCCCTATCGATTAAGTTTAGTCTATTTTATCGTCTAATTGCGAGAGAGAATTTTTATGGTACATTTGATAATTTATACGTAATTTAATTAAAAAATGAATACTAAAAGAGAAGAGGTACCAGTAATACATTCTATCAGAGTCTAATAATTTAAAAAGTAAGATAAAAAAAGAGATAATCGAATTAAAATAACTTACTGCGAGGATAGCTTTGATGTGATCAAAAGTAAAATCAAAAGGAAATGAATGTTTTTTCTTCAATTGAAGTAAGACATCAACAATATCCTCTTCATCTGCAACATGTTGTCTATTTGGATCCAAATGATCATTAATAATCTCTTGATAAAACTTGTCAAATTCATTGAAACTTCTATCAAGACGACCATGCAATCCTCTAAGTTTATCGATCCAACCCATGTATGGAATATAATCAGAAACAAAGAAATCTGCAAGCAAAGATTGTAACTCATGCAACATTCCATAAAACCTACTTTTCTCAATTCCATCATTCTCATAGCTTTTCCCAAAAGCAATCCTAGATATTATAGTACTTGATAGTGAAACCAACAAATCACTCAAATTTGTAACACTTGAAGAAGTTGCATGACTTGAAATTTTTTCAATCATTTTCTTCACCTCAAATTTTCTTATAGAAGAATAATATGACACACGTTTGGCACTAAATATATGAACAACACAAATTTTTCTTATTTCTCTCCAAAAATTACCATATTGAGAAAACACAATTTCTGAACCATTATAAGTAAATTTTTGTTGACTATATAATTGAGGCCTATTAGAAAACGTATGATCATTGTTTTTAAATATTTCTTTTGCAATTTCAGCTGAAGAAACAACAATAACTTTTCTAAAACCAAGTTGAAGTGAAAATAGAGGACCATATATTTTTGAGAATTGTGAAAATTGAAGAAAAAGATTAGAAATATCTAGTTGATGAAGATTCCCTATTATGGGAAGACCTTTAGGACTAGGTGGATGATTTGTAATGGTCCTATGTTTTGGGAAGAACATAAGCAAGGGAAGAATTAGGCAAAGAACAAATAGAAATAATAGTGACAACATTGTTACAATTGATGTACCCTTTGATAGACTGAAGAGATGAGAAAATGCTTCTTGTATATATAGTAAAATAAGATATTATGTGTATATATATATATATATATATATATATATATATATATATATATATATATATATATATATATATTTCTTAGTTACCGAATCTTACCATGTCTCGCTTATAATCATTTAATTTACAGCATTTAACATGTGCATTTTGTTTATAATTTCGTCAAAATTAAAAGGCGAATAATTTTTAATTGTGGCACTCCATCTTTTAATAATTTTTACCCATCCATGTTCCAATAAGAACCAATCCTCGTGTGACATGTGAACACACACATTACTTAATGAGAATAAGTACAAATGAACCCAATAAAAACTTGGAAGAAAAGAAAGCGTCATTATTTGACTAATTTTTCATTTGTTTTGGCCGAACAAGACATTGGAGTTTTTTTTTATTATTTGATTTGATGAATCTAAAAAATTAGTTTATTTTCTTATATTTAAAACTAAAGAAATATTGATTTTTTGTTTGGGGTTAAATAAATTTTTAGTGTTTATAAAGTTGGTGATGAACTGCGACAATGCATACATAATTTGATAATTAACTTGTTGAATTTGATTCGTGAATCAAATGAGTTGAATATAATTTGAAAATTATATTCGTTAATTAAATGAGTTAATCTTAAACAATACATAATTTAACTGGTTTGTTTTAATTCAATTAGAAGTACAAGAGTATTTTTTAGGATATATTGGAATTTGGAAGTACAAAATAATTTGAGGAAATTCTCAATTCTAATGAAAATATATTTTTTAGTTGTTTTTACATTTATTAGTATATTTGTGCAAGTCTGAACTTTGTATTTGTTTTTATCTTAAAATATTTTATGCACCAATTCACTTTTGTTTTAATTCAATCTATGTCTTTTAAAAAAATTAAAAAGTGAAATGACTAAAATATTTGACTTTTTAGAAAAATATCCGATGCGGATCCTCTACAGCTGTTACCCCTGCTGCCATCGGTGCTGCAATACACCGGGCGTTGGATTGAGTACTTATGGTTATCATAAAATAGGATTTGGATCATCTCCTATGATTTCTCTCTAATTTCCTCTCCAATTTTTTTATATGTCTATCTCTCTCATCATTTTTTCTCTCTCATCATCATTTATTTATTTTTAATTTTTAATTTCTCTCTCTTCTCACTCACAAAACAATGAATTGGAGAGGGAATTGGAGAGAAATCATAGGAGAGGATCCAAATCCCATAAAATATATACTTACTAGTATAAAAAAGATTTTGTCGGTCCTATATTTATTAAGACCCCAATACTTATGCACTCTGTCTCCATATATTTTCTAATCTCTAAGATAGTATTAACTAAAATATTTTAATTTATAGCCCAAAAAAACTAAAATATTTTATATAAAACTAGCGTTGCATTCCCGTATCCGTCGGTCTGCCTTTTTTGTTTTATTATCGTTCTGTACCCATTATAGTAAATAGTGGTTCATTTTAAATTGGACACCGTATATAGTGAAGAGTAAAAATAATAATAAAAAAAATTATGCCAAAAGGATATTCTCTTTATAAATTAGTATAGATAAAACATATTAGCTAAAATAAAACGATGGCACATCACTTAAAATTGATTATTTTTGTTTTTTTTGCTTGAACAGAAACATGAACTAAATCAATAATATGTACTACATGGATATGTTGTTAAACTTTTTTTGTGTGAATATTTGTTATGAAAAAATGAGATTTTTTGTAAAAGTATTTAAAAGAATTGATTTTTTTATAGATAAATATTTTTTCATTTGTGATAAACAAATACCAAATAACATCAACCTTTATAAAAAATATCCAAAAATTGCAGACCCAAATAAAATCTAAAAATTAGTCTCCATAATAGTAAAAATAAGGATAAAACAAAAATAAGAATTTTTGCTTACCGAATCACAACAAAACTTTCTGTTAAAAGTACAACTATAAAAAATAAAAAAAATATTATAAACATGAATAAAAGTAAGATAAAAAAAATTGTGACAGAAAATATTTAGAGAACTAAAAGTTATTGAAATTTTTTATAAGACTAAAAATAAAATTTGAAATATTTATAGAGACCAAAAATTTATTAACCCAAAAATTTATATGTATTTATATTATGAATACTATGCAATCCTAACACCACCGAATATTCTGAAGCCTAAATAAAAAAATTTAAGAAAATCTGAGCCAAAGTCGTAATAAGTAATAAATAGAGTTTGAAGTTATTCTATACTTTGCTGATGATATAGCTTTGTTAATAATGATTGATCTAAGGGTACGTTTGATTTGTAAATCAGCAAGTACTGGACAGCACAGTACAAGACAGTACAGCACAGAACAAGAGAATACAGGGCAAGACAAAATTGTACTGGAGAAAAATAGAGAGATAATATTTTTTATATTCAAACATAAAATGGATATTTTTGTATTTTTTATAGTTGTACTATGGACAAAAAGTTGTCCTGTGGTTTAGTGGGGGACAAAAAATCTTGTTTTTGTCCTGTCCCTCAATGCCTCTTTTGTCCAGTCCCTTAACCAGTTTCTGAATCAAACAGAGTACAACAAAAGTTGTCCAATCCAGTCTTCTGTTTTTTAGCAGATCAAACGCACCAAGGGTGGCTGAATTGCAGCAGAGATTGCTGCATATATGCTGCAGCCGAGGATCCAATTTGAAAAATATCAAAGAAAAAGAATTCAGCAAACAAATTAAAATTAAAAAGTCGAACCAAGTTATTCGTGAATTTTAAAATAGTCAAACTAAAGATAAGAAAAAGCTTGTAACAAATTTGAGCCGGATTTTGAGTTGAATTCATTCTTTTTGATCGAGCTAAGATGAGTTTGTATCGACTCATTTTCAGTCCATCATATAATATCTAAAATTTTGGTTTTAGTTTTATGAACTTTTTTATAAAATTTCGGCTCTCAAATATGTTATGTCACAATTTTTAATCCCCAATTTTAAGACAACTCATGTGTATCATTCGATTTTTTTTTTATTTTTTCTATGGTCATGTTCAGTTGTGTTCGCGGTTTGGTTTATATCGGCTTTGAAGCAAAAACTCATTCGATCTAAAGATAAAATTAATTGCAGTTTGGTTCGATTTTAAATGACTAAATAAAAAAAATAAATCAAATTCGATCTAATTTAATGCGGTTTAATATTTGGATTGTTAACATGGGGAATTATTTGGATTTAACTCAGAGTTTGGAAGTAAAACTAATTTAGAGATTAACTTGACAAAATGGATGATAATTATTTTGCTAAGATTGAACTTAAAGGTGATTCAAATTGATTTTTAATGATGCTCTCATCATTGCACAATATCAATTTCTAAAAAAAGTTGTAAACTAATTAACAAATTTGAATTATTGCTTAAATTGATTGATCTAACTAGACAAAATGCTTGCTTATTTTTACAAGGGATGTATTATACCATCTATATTAGGAGTGAACATCGGTTGGGTTCGGTCGGATTCGGGCCGAAAATCGTCAAACCGATAAAAACCGCGACCTCTTAATTTGGACCCAATTCCGACCGTTTACGTCTTCGGTTTGTTTGGGTTCGGGTCATACGGGTGACAGGTCCAACGGGTCGGTTTTAACAGGTTAAATTGAAACGTTGTTGTTACATTTAAAACTTCATTGATAAAAAATTTATTTGTTTTTTGACAATTCATTCAATATTTCGTACATAATGCAACAAAAGATACAATAAAAATAATGACATGAAGTTAATTTGTTTCAAATTTGTAAATTCAACGACAATAATAGATAGTAGACGAGAAGTAAAAATTAAGATAAATATAATATATTATCTTTCACATCTCATTTATCAACATATTACAAGCTAAAACTTGTAAAATACAATATTTTTCTCCTCTATCAAAGATAGATAAAATTAGCAAAGTGAAGAACATATGATATTAAAAGAGAGAAGAGGTGCTCGAAACTAGAAAAAAAATCAATTTGTATTTTAGAAATTGTTCGGTCGGTTTCGGTTATGAATAGACGGATTTTTAAAGACCCGCACCCGCCCGTATGCAACCGTTCATGACCTATTTTTCACAATTGTTGACCCGAGACCCGACCCGCACTCGACCGAGTGCTTCCATATGTTGGCGGTTATGTCAATTTCGAGTCGGGTTGCAGGTTTGTGCTCACCCCTAATCTACATGATCCAAATATTCCCTTGTCTTTCCATACATTGGTGACCCATCTTTTTGGAAATACCACATGGGTGCACCTTTCAAATTTCTTTCACACTCCTTAGATGACTTAGTGTCCCTCAATTATTATTTTTATTTTATTTTTGTCTCCCTCACATTTCTAGACTAAACCATTTTGGTGTGAGAATGGTTTCAGAGATATGCACTCCAAAACTATTAAGTGCATAAGATGGTTTCGCAAGGGGGGGGGGGGGATTTTTTTTTTGTTAAGTGCATAATTATAGGGTTGCATTTAATGATTTTGAAGTAGAATCCTCTAAAACCATTCCACCAGCAAAGTGGTTTTGAAGTAGAACCTTCTGAAACCATTCCACCAGCAAAATGATTTTGAAGTAGAACCCTCTGAAACCATTCTACCAGCAAAATGGTTTTTGGTTAGAAATGTGGGGGACAAAAAAAAAAAGGGCATAAGTCATTTGGGAGGTGCGCAAGAAATTTGGGGGGTGCACGAGAAATTTGAGAGGTGTACGAGAAATTTGGGGGATGCACGAAGCAATTTCATTACTTATACTTATGCACGGCCAAAGTTATTATACATAAGGCCATCCTTATGCATGGTGCATAAGACATTTCTAGCAATTGGATCTCATTACTCCACGCGCCCCCCATTTACTCCGCGCACCCCCCATTGCTACGGCCCCCCCCCCCATTACTACATGCGCCCCCCAGTTTTTTTTTTTTGACACAATTTTATTTTTTATTTTTTTAAATTTCTAGCGCACTCTCATTTTCAATTAAATAATTACTTTTGTTCCTTTGAAGTACATACTATAAGAGCTAATTTTTCAATTAATTGTGTTGGATGATTAATAATATATAGCCATATTTTAATTTAAAATTACATACTAAAACATGTACTATAATTATGGTTTAATTTATCACAATTAACATAATAACTATTAAGTACATCCAATGGTTTTACAATATAACCCTCTAAAATCATTCAACAGCAAAATAATTTTGACATAATTAAGTACATTAAATAGTTTTGGAGTACAGATATCTGAAAACCATTCCACAGCACAAATGGTTTTGGAGTACAAATCTCTAAAACCATTCCAGAGCAAAAATTGGTTTTGAAAAATATTTTATTGGAAACCATAAGAGGGCTATTTTGGTTTCGGATAAAAAACTAGTGAAACCATTAAGTCACACTTATGGTTTCAGTTAAAATATTTATTTTAAATTAAATATGGAATATTTATTTGAAACCATAAGAGAACTACTTTGGTTTTCAGATACAACACTAGTGAAACCATTAAGCTATACTTATGGTTTCGGTTAAAATCATTTTAAATTAAAATGATTTTGACATAATTAAGTACATTAAAGAGTTTTGGAGTACAGGTCTCTGAAACCATTCCACAGCACAAATGGTTTTGGAGTACACATTTTTGAAACCGTTCTACAGCATAAATGGTTTTGACATGATTTTAGTTTAAAACTAACTACTAAAATAATTAACCATACATAATACTCTGAATTTTATCCCTAATCAATAAAATAAAATAAAATAAAATTCAATCAATCAAAATTAAAAGCGTGATAAAAAAACTGAGGGGTGCGCTAGAAATTAAAAAAAAAAAAAAAAAGAAATTGGGAGTGGGGGGCTAGAAATGGGGGGCGCGCGTAGCAATTTGGGGGGGGGGGGGGCGTGAGAAATTATGCACGGTGCATAAGCACCATAACCCAACCCCTTATGCACTATATCTCCCCATTTTCCCGGACCATTTTGATTTTTTAGTGTTAGTAATAGCATGCGGCTAAGTATTATTTGGTTCTTAAAGTAGCAGACATAATGTAAGTCTCTGTATAATATTTAATAAATCTAAAAAAAAAACTATGTGGCGCAGCTAAATGCTAATTTTGAATTAACTTATTTTTACAAGAGATTTTGATTTTTTTGCTTTCATGATGGCGCGCGGTCAAATATTAGTCGGTGTTTAAAGTAGCAAACAAAATTATAAAATTTTCTATAACGTCTAATAAAGTCATCTAAAAAATGCTTTGTAACAAGTGAGTGAAATCTCTCTATCGATATTAACAGGTTTACCTAGCGCCCAAAAATTTAAAAACTCTATAAGTGGCGCGCAAAAATTATAAACCGCTCGATGAGTAGTGCTTAAAAGTTATGAATCTCTCTATCAATATTTAGAGGTTGAAGTATTGCGCAAAAATTATAACCCTCTCTGTACGTACTTAGAGTTTATAAATTTTTACGCAAAAATTATAAGCTTCTCGATCGATACTTAGATGTTGACATAGTGCGCAAAAATTTAAAAACTCTTTGTAAGTGGTACGCACAAATTATAAACCACTTTATAAGTAGTGCGTAAAAAATACAAATCTCTCAATCAATACTTTGAGGTCGAAGTATCTCACAAAAATTATAAACCTTATTGGTGGTGCGTAAAAATTATAATCTTCTTTATCGATATTTAGAGGTATACCTAGCGCGCAAAAATTAAAAAGTCCATATTGTTGCAATTAAAACTTACCCAATCAAATTGCATAGAGTGTAATTATTCGCATAAAGTGCAACATACTATTTAATACTCTATCGCAGATAATAGTGATAATACGCGTATAAATAATACTTGTGCTTGAAGTAACGAGTAAAATTACAAATAAGATAGCGATAACAAATTCTACTATAATGTAATGCTACCGGTTTAAAAAGTACCATTTAACACTCTGTAGATGATAATAGTGATATTATGTGTATAAATAATACTCATCCCCTCGAAATACTGAGCATTAATTTATTTAAAATTTATTTATTATTGTCGATTAAGCGCAGGTAAATAATACTGATGACTTAAAATATTCTCGCACATAGTAATAAACATTTCTACAATGCGTAGTTGATTTTTTTAATACTTTTTCTTGCAGATATCTGTAATAAGATACTCCCTCCGATTTTATATAAGTAAATTTTGTCTTTTTAGATTTATCGTAAAAATAATGTATTTAAACAAAATTTACTTATATAGAGAAGCAGAGGGAGTATTTGAGAATTGATATCACTTTATATTCGCAATAGTTGTTGGTTTTTTCAATGTTCATGATTATGTGCAGTCAAATTATACGGTTGTTCTTTTTTTTTTTTTTTTTTTTTTTTTTTTTTTTATCGTGATTATGTGATTTTTTTTTATAGTAACCCTATTTCATTATGGTAAAGCCAAAGTGCCAGGGCCGGCCCAAGGGGGAGGAAACTCAAGCTAGGGCTTTAGACCCCAAATTATTATTATTTTATTAAGGCCTCAAAATTTGTTGCATATAGAATAATGTTAACGGTTGCTTCAGCAGAAAATAGTTTTTCAAAATTAAAATCAATAAAATCTTATCTAAGATCAACAATGTCTCAACAAAGATTAAATGGGTTGGCTTTATTGTCCATTGGAAAAGAAATGTTAACTAAAATATATTATACAGTAATAGTTTAATAAATGATTTTGCATCTCAAAAAGCTCGAAAAATAAATTTTAAATAAATATTATAATTTTTTTTAAAAAAATAATGTAAAAGGCCTTAATTTAAAGTTTGCTTTGGAACTCATGTTGTGTTGGGCCGGCTCTGCAAAGTGCCATCTCATTTTTTGTGAAGAGTAAAAATCATGATCAAATATTGAGTTTATAATGGAAACATAATCTTCCTTACCAACAAACCTAGATGACATACAGTTAGGAAATGCTACTAACATCTAATGGAAGCTTCCTCTTCATTCCTAGCACAATTATTGCAATTGATTTTCCAACTAACAATATGCTTCAACATGCAGCCAATGGAATCACTTAGAATGTGGTTTAAAAGGAACGTTAAAATTATACCTTTTAAAAAAATCAAAATAAAATTTGGTTTTACAAAAATAAAGAAAAATATGTATTAAAATAATTTTTTTTATACTTTTTAGATAATCAAAACATATGAGTTAGCAAAAAGGCAAACAGTTGTATAACTTTGATTTAATTTGTTTATTTCAATTTTAAAATATCTGATTATTATTCAAATTGTTTTTCATCTCAGATTATTATTCAAATTTAACTAAACTGTTATTTTAAAATAAATACCACTTTTCTATTTAATATAACTAAGATAATTATACTTTAATGAAGGCAAATAGTCAATAAATTGTGCCGCTAATCCTTTTCGATTGGCAAAATCAATACATTGAAAATTAAAAGTCAATATACATGTTTATAATATTAAATTTAAATCAAAAAGCAACTTTATTTTTAAAAGCAAATTTATACAAAAAATAAAATCTAACTAAAATTGAAATAATTGTTTTCCAAACTATTTATATAATAGAATAGGTGACTTTTTTTTGTATTAATTGAATAAAAAACTAGTTGAGCACAATAAAAAAGAAATTAATCAACCATGCTGCGACCTCTACTGCAGTTAAACAAGACAAAAATATTAAAAACAAACCAATTATGGTGGTTAGGGGAATCGAAATTGTGATACGAAACAAACTTCATATGGCTTGGTCGCGAGGCCTATATATTATATTTTCAAAATTAGTTGGAGGCCAAATAGACATAAAAAAAATTTGATTTTTTGAGACCTAAAACTAAGGTTGCTTCACCTTTGGACCGACCCTACATGATGGTGGTGCTATCTACACCTAAAATGCAAAGAGCATCATGAAAGCTTAGGGTTAATTCTACAAATCAAAACACATGCAACTAAGGTGCATAATTATTGCAATGTTCTTTAAAAATAGCATAATCCAAAATGTATCTCACACAAACATGTATGAAGTGGGAATAATGAACCTAAGCTAAATTCTCCTAACTATTATCATTTTTTTTTTGAACGGCTAAATTTTATTAAAATCGCAATTGCACGCAAGATGAGCACAATGCGTAATACGAACACATACAACCATAACATAAGAAAGAAAATAACTAAAACAACACCTAAATCCACTGACACCCATAGAGGGACCCTTACACCAAATACCATAAATCCCGCACATCCAACACAAACTCCATCTTGCCAATAACAATCTAAATGACATCTCCTAGACCCAACAAAAATCACTGCAGCTTACGCCAACAAAACACACCAAATCTGAGGCCAAGCACCTCAATCACCTCCAACCACTAATAACACATGTTACCGGGACCAAAACACCAACCACCAATTCCAACCAAAGCCTCACACCAAGCTTGGATCTGCCAGTACAACACCACCACCAAAATCCAAACAACCACCACAAAAAATAAAATGAAAAACAGAACGCAGCAAGCAATAGAGTTGTCGAAAACCACCACCCCTGTTGTGACCAAGAACCACCCCAACGAGAGCGGCACCTAACACAAGAAAACACCCAGGTCCGCCGCCGCTAGCAGTCAAACACCAACTCTGAAACGCCGGCGACCTCTAACACCTAGCACAACAGCCGGAACAAACGAAACTAAATGCGAAAGAGCACAGCAGTGCCGACAAAACCACGAAACAGAACTGTAACACCCCGTTTTTCAAAGGCCCAAAGGTAGGCACTTTTTTTTTTTAAAAACACGAGACAGAGTGCGCGGAAAATATTTTACAAGAGCCGGCATTATTCATACAACAGGACTAAAGCAATAATAGTACGACCAACAAGGTGACTGAAATAGTACTATATGCATCATAGTGCTTCTCGGAGAAGCAAAGTGTGTACCTGATTATTTACAATCCAAAAGACAACCGTCTAAACCAAAAGTATAAATACTCAGATACAGTTTATCCAAAAGAGTCAGAATAAAACTCCCTAACCAAAAGCACGGTGTACAACGCACCGGCATAAACCTAACTAGATATACCACGCCACTCAATCACTGGGGGCTCAAGAAGCTACCGTCGTCCTCACGACCCACGGTATCAAGCGGGAATCCATCGTCTAGGGTGGGAGGAGCCCGTTCATGTATTATGGCAAGGGTCACCACACATATACATATATATAATACACACCGAATATACACATACCAAATACGGAAAGTAAATAGACATTTAGCATTTTCTTCTCAACAGGCATTATAATTCAAATGCACACAAAGCCTATCAATGCAGACTCTACAATGAGCGTGGCACCAATCACTGGCTGCCACATGCATGAATTCCGGAATTTAACCTCTCCGCAGAGAGTCGTAGGTCCAACCCCTACTAAACCCCGTAGGGCAGGTGAAGCCACACAGACTATAACACCAAGGTGAAGCCACACAGACTCTAACACCAACTCAATAAAAATCCCGCAGGATTAGGTGAAGCCACACAGACTAACACCAAGGTGAAGCCACACAGACTCTAACACCAACTCAATAAAAATCCCGCAGGATTAGGTGAAGCCACACAGACTCTAACACCCGGTGCTTAGGTGAAGCCACACAGACTCTAACACCCGTACACGCAACTATGAAATGCATGAGCATATTTTATATTTCAGCATATATAGGGCAGTCACACAGACAAATCCCCGGTGAAGTCACACAGACAAACACCCATGTAGTCTCCACTGACATACACGTTCCATACATGCTCATGCAACAATCAATATACATACACAAATGTAATCATCTCCACATACCAATACATATATTCACAAATCATATGTAAAGCACACGCATGTAATTTAAACACGTTCTCGTCTCGAGAATACATAATACCAAGCACACAAACACATCACAGAACCAAGCATACACACATGTCACTAAAGATATAAGGCAGAGATAAAGGTGCCCTTACCTCAGCAAGCATTCCAACACGCACAACTTACATTACGCGAGCAATAATCGTCCCTCTCGACGAAAACTCCAATTCGGCTAATCCTATTAACCTTTTACAAAATATAACTTATCTAAGTTAATACCACATTCTAATTGGTTACTCAAATAAGTCCTAGATCGGCTACTAATGGATCAAGACCTATGGTTGTTCCCTCACAACTAACTAGGCTCAGATCCACTATTCATGCTACCTAAAATTTAAGCAGCGTAATGTCAATAAAATACTCCCACTGTATTCTATCGAAACGAAACTAAAACTCAAAAATCTAGAGGGGTCTAAGGTACTTTCTAAAACTCTCGGATAGTGTTTTCGAGTTCTCCCCATAGTGATTAAAAATTCACGAAGTTAAATGCATTATTTTCGCTATACGAAAATATTTTCGTTTCAAAACAATTTATGAAACACTTTGATTTCTAACTCCAAGGCAATCAATTACACATAATAAAACCATTTGAAAACAACTCATAAACTCTTTGAAAATTTTCACAAAAATAAAAGTTTACTTGCATCACAAGTTACAAGTTTTTTTCTTCTCAAATAAAATGGCCATAACTCGCTCATTCTTTATCCAATCGAGACGAGCCATACGCCAAAATCTTCGTCTCGAAAAGACGGATCAAATGGTCAAGGTTCTAGGTCACAAAAACAATTCTAAAATGACCTAAATGCCCTTAAAGATTTCTACCAGATTTTGAAATCACACCAAAATATTATTTTTCAAAACCAAGCCTAGTTAAATACTTGAATCATTACTAATTTCTCAAAACAACTCAAAAGTGATCAAGCTCTTATACAAAAACCATTTTTTCATACATCCATTTTCCTCTTTAGGCCTCGGCCAAAAACAACAAAACACACCATCACTCAATTTTTTTCATTTTCAAAAGCGTAGTAATATCTCATAATACCCCAAAATCATTTACCCTAGCAATCAAAACCAATTTAATCAAAACCACAACTTTTGACAAGTTTTTGTTGAGGATTTTAGGGTGTTGGCATCATTTGGTAAAATAAGCCTGATTCCATGATGTGGAGCATGATGTGTGGCACATCAGGTTTCACATCTGGACGCCCTAGCTGGACTCGCTTTTATTAATTTACACGCGATCTTTTGAAAAGATTTGTTTTTCAAATTAAATCGTGCCAGCTTGCGCGCCAAGGAACAAGATAATCTTTCATGGTTCTGTTTTATTTTATTGGCCGACTTTGATCAAAAAGATTTGAAACAAACAATTAAAAGATTACGATCAAATAAATCTCAAGGAGAATTAACAAAGGCCAGTTGTCAACATTGAAGATCCAAGCCCATGAAACTTGTTCTATATAAAGGAAGACTAAAGACACTTTGAAGTAACGAAGCCAAGAGTTGAAGAAATCGAGTCTTAGGTCTTAGTCTGTTTATTGTTATTTGTGAGCCTTCACTTGAATCATAATTTTGATACAAGTAAGGACTGAGTTTGATAGAGTTGTAATCTCTAGTGTTCTTTCTCCAAAGCTTTGAAGCAAGGAGTTAGAGTGTGCAACACTCAAAGCCTTTAAGTACGAGTGCATAGGTTTCTAGGAGTGTGTCTCCAAACTGAGTTTGTTATTAAATCCTTACTGGGTAAGGTTGAGGGGGAGTGAGCAGAGGTTCTCATATCTAGGAGTTCCTAGGTAGAATTAGCACGGGTAGTGATTAAGTGAGAAGTTGTAAAATGGGGAGTTTAGCTTTGAATTGATACTACCATAGTGGATTCATCCCTGGATTGGTATCCTCCAGATTAGGGCTTGTTTAAGCGCCGAACTGGGTTAACAAACTCACTGTGTTTTATTGTTTCCTGCACTTTAAATTGTTTACTTGTTCATCAAGTTCAGCATGTTCACGATGTTGACACATTAGGCTACACATCGTACGATTCCTAAAGTGTACACATCGTGCTACACATCTGACACTTGCCACCAGAATTTCAATTGGCATCAGAGCAGGCACCCTGCCTGTTTGAGGGTGAGCTCCAGGGAAGTTACTTTCTGGAAACATGGACAAGGATAGAACAACGGTCAACAAACCACCCCTCCTGGATGGAACTAACTATGACTACTGGAAGCCAAGGATGATTGCCTTCCTAAAGTCACTTGACAGTAGAACTTGGAAAGCTGTGCTCAAAGGCTGGGAGCATCCCAAAATTTTGGATGCTAATGGTGTTGACACTGGTGCACTCAAGCCAGAGGAAGATTGGTCAGCTGCAGAGGACACTGCATCACTTGGAAACTCCAAAGCTTTGAATGCTTTATTCAATGGAGTGGACAAGAACATGTTCAGATTGATCAAGCAGTGTACTGTTGCAAAGAATGCTTGGGAGATACTCAGAACCACTCATGAAGGCAATGCCAAGGTAAAAAGCTCAAGAATCCAACTTCTCAACACTAAGTTTGAAAACCTCAGGATGAAAGAAGAAGAATCAATTCATGAATTTCACATGAATTTGCTTGAGGTGGACAATTCCTTTGAGGCTCTAGGTGAGAAATTGTCTGAAGAAAAGCTTGTGAGAAAGATGCTTAGATCCCTACCCAAGAGATTTAACATGAAAATCACAGCTATTGAAGAAGCTCAAGACATCCCAAATATGAAACTTGAAGAACTTGTGAGCTCTCTCCAAACTTTTGAGATGAACTTTGGTGAGCAAACTGAGAAGAAAGGAAAAGGTATTGCCTTTGTATCTTGTGCTGGTGAAGAGGAAGAAGCTGATGAATCATATGATGATCTCTCAAATGACATAGCTATGCTAGGAAGACAATTCAACAAGCTTCAAAGAAGGGTGGATAAAAGACCAAGGAGGAATGTGAGGAACATCCAGACTGACATCAGTAAACTAGGTAACACTTCAACAAAAACCAAAACTGATGATAAGTCAACTCAGAACAAGGGTGTTCAATGTCATGAATGTGAAGGCTTTGGTCATATAAGAACTGAATGCGGCACATATCTGAAGAAGCAGAAGAAAGGCCTAACTGTATCATGGTCTGATGAAGACTCTGACACTGACTCAGAGAATGTTGCTGCTAATCATGTGAGTGCCATGACTGGTGTGTGTAGTACTGATGTTGATTCTGATGATGAAGAACTCACCTTTAATGAACTAGCCTCAGTCTACAAAAAGCTATCCATCAAAAGTGAGGAACTGTACAGAATCAATGAAGAACAGAAGGTGGTTATCAGTCAGCTAGAGACAGAGAAGGCTCAACTGCAGAACCAAGTAGCTAGTCTTGAAAGTGAAGTCAAGTTACTGTCAACTAACTTGAAGAATATGACCAAGTCTGTAAAGATGCTCAATACTGGAACTGACATGCTTGATGAGATTTTGAAAGTGGGAAAGCATGCTGGTGACTCATCTGGTGTAGGATTTAAGAACAAACATCACAACAAGAATACAAATACTATGTTTGTTCCTGCTCAGAAGAAACCTGACCCTGACAGAATGTGGACACATCACACCCCACATCAGAGACCTGCTGGCAAAGAGAAGTTTAATGCTTGGAGATGCCACTACTGTGGGAAGAATGGTCACATCAAGCCCTTCTGCTACAAACTCTATGGGTATCCCAAGAAAAGGCCTCAGGTCCAAGCCAAATCAGCAAGGGTCACTCCTAAGAAGATGTGGAAGCCAAAAGTTTCTGAAACTGCTCATATTGCTCACACTTCTCTCAGAGCATCTTCCAATGAAGATTGGCATTTTGATAGTGGTTGTTCTAGGCATATGACTGGTGTTGAGAAATTTCTCACTAATATCAAGCCTCATACAACAAGCTTTGTAACCTTTGGTGATGGAGCAAAAGGTGAAATCAAGGGCAGTGGTAAACTCAGCAGCAAAAGCTTACCTGACCTAGATGATGTGTTACTTGTTAAAGGCTTGAAGGCTAATCTTATCAGCATAAGCCAATTGTGTGATCAAGGTCTCAAAGTCAACTTCACAAAGAATGAATGTCTTATTACTTCTGACAAAGGAGAATTGTTGATGAGAGGATCTAGGTCAAGAGACAACTGCTATCTATGGATTCCTGATGAAACTGCTCGCTCTACTACATGTCTTATTAGTCAGGAAGAAGAAGTTAAGCTTTGGCACCAAAGACTTGGTCATTTGAATCTAAAAGGAATGAAGAAGATTATGTCCAAGGAAGCTATTAGAGGACTACCAAAGCTTAAGATTGTTGAAGGCAGTATCTGTGGTGAATGTCAAGTTGGAAAGCAGGCTCAGATGTCACATCCAATGTTGCAACATCAGGTGACATCCAGAGTTCTTGAACTGCTACATATGGACTTGATGGGACCAATGCAGGTAGAGAGTATTGGTGGCAAAAGATATGCCTTTGTGGTTGTAGATGATTTCTCAAGGTTCACTTGGGTTAGCTTCATCAGAGAGAAGTCTGACACTTTTGATGCATTCAAAGAACTATGCCTTAGACTACAAAGAGAGAAGGATAGTGGCATTGTTAGAATCAGAAGTGATCATGGGAAAGAGTTTGAAAATTCAAGATTCTCTGAGTTTTGTGCTGATGAAGGAATTGGGCATGAGTTCTCCTCACCAATCACACCCCAACAAAATGGTGTAGTTGAGAGGAAGAACAGAACCTTGCAAGAGGCTGCAAGAGTTATGCTACATGCCAAGAAGCTACCTTACTATTTCTGGGCAGAGGCCATGAGTACTGCATGCTATGTACACAACAGGGTGACTCTGAGAAAAGGTACTTCAACCACACTGTATGAGATATGGAAAGGAAGAAAACCAACTGTCAAACACTTCCATGTCTTTGGTAGCAAGTGCTATATCTTAGCTGACAGAGAGCAAAGGAGGAAGATGGATCCCAAGAGTGATGAAGGAATCTTTCTAGGCTATTCCATAACCAGCAGAGCCTATAGAGTCTTCAACAACAGAACAAGAACTATGATGGAATCCATCAATGTTGTCATAGATGACTGTTCAGACAATGTACCTGATGTTGATCCTGATGTGGACACATCTCACCCCCTGCCTGAAGACTCTGAAGTTATAGAGATTCCTGAGAAGACTGATCAGCAAGAAGATGTGACTCCAGTGAACAAGGGTCCCTCTGTTAGAGTTCAAAAGAATCATCCAAAAGAACTCATAATAGGGAATCCCGAGTCAGGGGTTATGACAAGGTCAAGAGAGGTTGTATCCAATGCTTGTTTTGTGTCAAAGGTAGAACCAAAGAATGTGAAAGAAGCCTTGACAGATGAGTTTTGGATTGAAGCTATGCAAGAGGAGCTGAACCAGTTCAAGAGGAATGAAGTGTGGGATTTAGTTCGTAGACCTGAAGGAGTCAACATCATTGGTACTAAATGGGTTTATAGGAATAAATCTGATGAAAGTGGTGTTGTGACTAGAAACAAGGCTAGGCTTGTGGCTCAAGGTTACTCTCAGATTGAAGGAGTTGACTTTGATGAAACATTTGCTCCTGTGGCACGTCTCGAGTCCATAAGGTTACTTTTGGGAGTAGCATGTATCTTGAAATTCAAGCTATTCCAGATGGATGTGAAGAGTGCTTTCCTCAATGGCTACTTGAATGAGGAAGTTTATGTGGAGTAGCCCAAGGGATTTGTTGATCCAAATCATCCAGATCATGTCTACAGATTGAAGAAGGCATTATATGGATTAAAGCAAGCTCCTAGGGCATGGTATGAGAGGCTAACCAAATTTCTTGTGCAGCAAGGTTATAGAAAAGGAGAAACAGACAAAACCTTGTTTGTCAGAGAAGAAAAGGGCAAGTTCATGATTGCACAAATCTATGTAGATGACATTGTGTTTGGAGGAATGTCTGATCCAATGGTCAAGATGTTTGTGAATCAGATGCAGTCTGAATTTGAGATGAGCCTTGTAGGTGAACTTACCTACTTTCTTGGTCTGCAAGTCAAACAGATGGAAGATACAATTTTCATCTCTCAAAGCAAGTATGCCAAGAACATTGTGAAGAAATTTGGAATGGAGAATGCAAATCACAAAAGAACTCCTGCAGCAACCCATCTCAGACTTTCTAAAGATGAGCATGGTGTCAGTGTTGATCAAAGTCTATACAGAAGCATGATTGGCAGTCTACTTTATCTCACTGCAAGTAGACCTGACATTAGCTTTGCTGTTGGTGTGTGTGCAAGGTACCAAGCTGAGCCTAAGATGAGTCATCTAAATCAAGTCAAAAGGATTCTCAAGTATGTCAGTGGTACAAGTGATTATGGAATTCTCTACTCTCATGGTGAAGACACAAGATTGTTAGGTTATTGTGATGCTGACTGGGCAGGAAGTGCAGATGATAGGAAGAGCACTTCTGGTGGATGTTTCTTTTTGGGAAGCAACATTATATCATGGTTCAGCAAGAAACAAAATTGTGTTTCTCTTTCTACAGCTGAGGCTGGGTATATTGCAGCAGGAAGTAGTTGCTCTCAGCTACTTTGGATGAAGCAGATGTTGGGTGAGTACAATGTGCAGCAAGATGTGCTCACATTATACTGTGACAATCTAAGTGCTATAAATATTTCCAAAAATCCTATCCAACATAGTAGGACAAAGCACATTGATATACGTCACCATTTTATTAGAGATCTTGTTGAAGACAATATTGTGACTCTAGAGCATGTTGCCACAGAGAATCAACTGGCAGATATTTTCACAAAGGCTTTAGATGCAAATAGGTTTGAGGTGTTAAGGGGCAAACTTGGTATTTGCCTCTTTGAGGATCAATAGCCATAATAGCTATTTAGGCGTGCAACGGCTACCTGTTTTTTCCCTCCATCCATAGTTGCACGCAATCCAAAGGCAATCATTACAAAATATTTCCAACGGCTATTTCGCGATCAAAACTCCAAGAAATCCGTTTACTCAAGATTTTTCTCTTATTGCCTACCACATTGATCACCACATTCGTTTCTCAACCACTCAAACGACCAAAAATTTTCTTGATCTCTCTCAAACCCTTTGTTCATCTCTCTGCTATTTTCTTTGAAAATCTTCATACCAAATCACCATCATCATCATCATGTCTACTGCAACCAAAACATCTCCTTCAACCAAATTCACGACTCCTCCATCATCACCAAAACCTAATTCCCCGCATCCTGAAGAAGTTCAAAGTGACATGATCGTTAATGCCACTCCTGTTTCTATGATCAAGCCATCTGGATCAAAGAAGAAGAAGTCAAAACGATCAAGAAGGGAATCAACCCCATTGCTGCAGAGGAAGATGTTGTTCCTTCTCCTTCCACAGAAAAATCCAAGAAGAAGAAGAAGAAAAGCAAGAAGCCAAAGATTGGCTCACCAAAGAGGGTTCACACCATGGAAAGTCTGCATGTTGAACCTCTTCCTGCAAAATCTGGTGATGCAAATGCTGAAGCATCTATGGGTGTAGGTTCTTCAAACCCTAACCCTGAGAAGGCTGCTGTGAAGATCCCTGAGAGTCAAAGACATCCTTTGACTCAGAAGATCATTGATTCTGTGCTCCAGGCCCTGCAAGAACCTAATGTTGCGGCAGATGTTGGCACATCATTGCCACAAGGTGAAGAAGAGTCTCCTGCTGAAGAAGAGACTGCTGCTGTTGAAGAACCTGCTGTCATTCCTGATTCTCCTGAACAGGAATTTGTTGAAGAAGATCAACCTGCTGAGGTTGAGGAACCTGAAGATAATACCCAGTCTGACAAGGGTAAAGAAACTGTTGAAGGTTCAGATCATGAAAACTCCAATCCTTGTGACAAGGATGCTGATGGAGATACAGTTGTTGTGGATGTAGAAGGCTACAATTCTGACATCCCCTTGAAGAAGCTTGCTGAGGACAGTATTGCTAGAAGGACCAGAAGTGGAAAGGGTCCTGCTATAGTTGAAAGTTCTCCTGCTGCTACCAAGGAGAAGAAGAAGCCTGTTAAGAGGCAAGTCATGTATGGTCCCAAGAAGGGATTTAGTAAAGCTGTGGTTCCACCTGCAAAGAAGAAGACTCAGAAAAGAAAAGAGCCACCTACAAGTGACTCAGAGTACGATGTGGAGCAGGATGTAGCTCACATCAGTGAGTCTGAGGAAGAATCTGCTGAGGAGCAGAATGTGGAGCTTGATGTAGTCCACATTGAGTCTGCTGTGAAGAAGAGCTATGGAAAGAAGAAAATCCCTCAGGGAATTCCTGACATCCCAGTTGATCTGGTTTCCTTCCACAACCCTGCACATGCTGGAAAGTGGAAATACATTGCTCACAGAAGGTTAGCTCTGGAGAGGGAGCTCAGTGCTGAAGCCTTGCAGTGCAAGGAAGTTATGAGGTTGATCAAGCGTGCTGGCTTGATGAAGACTGTTACTGGACTGGGTGACTGCTATGAGAAGGTAGTCAAAGAGTTTTTGGTAAACATCCCTGCTGGTTGTGACAATCCTTTGGACAAGGAATACCAAACTGTTTTTGTGAGAGGTAAAGAAATTCACTTCTCTCCCACTGTTATCAACAAGTATCTGGGCAGAAGTGAGGAGCCCTTTGCTGAGATGGAGGCAAATGACAACTACATAATCAAGGCCATCACAGCTGGAAAGGTCAAGACTTGGCCTAAGAAAGGGAAACTGCAAGCAAGCAAGCTCACACCAATCTACAACATCCTGAACAGGATTGCTGCTGCTAACTGGGTGCCTACCACACATAACTGTGATGTGGCTACAGGTTTGGCTAGGTTCATATATACTATTGGTAGCAAATCTAATTTTGATTTTGGTACCTATATTTTTTATCAGACTATCAAACATGCCAAAACCCTAGCTGTCAAACTACCCATTGCATTTCCTTCCCTACTGTGTGGAATCATATTGAGCCAGAGACCTGATGTTCTGGGCAAGGATGATTTGTCTTGCAGAAGAGAGTCTGCTATTTCTTTTAGTCTCAAGCAGTCTGATGTGACTCCTGATGTGGGCACATCCAGCTCAAACAATGCTATGTCTAGGACAGACATGATTGCTGCTTTAAAGGAGACTTGCAAGGCTCTGGATGAGAAGAAGGCCAAGCTGGAGGCAGTCATTGCTGGACTGGAGCTTGAGGATGAGCAAACAATGGCTGAGGATGAGGAATTGGAGGAGGAGGAGCCCAATGACTCTGAAGCTGAGGAAACTGATGGGAGCCAGGATATTTGAATTTTTGTAATTCATTAATATTTCCCTGTACTCAGTATTTCCTTGTTTTTGCTTGTATTTTGTGGGCTATGCCCTGGATTTCTGATGCACCTTTGCGTGCCTGTTCTGTACTTGCTGCACTATTAATGGCCTGAGTGCTTTTTTCTGTTCATGCACCATCATCTCTACATCTCATGCTATCTGCATTCTATGGTGTTTTACTTACTCTCAGTATGTTTGTCATAATTTATGGCTAAAAAGGGGGAGTAAAAATTAAAATGAACAACTTTGAAGTCTTAACTGCAGCAAATTGTGATGTGTGGCACATCTGACTACACATCTGGTATACATGCTTATTTTTCTTCAAATGTTTTCTCAACAAATTTTTGACGAATTAGTTTTCTAAAGCATGTTTTTCTGAAGACTTTATCTGTACATTTTCAACTGGGTGATGCATTCTTAAGAAGTCCAATTGAAGATGTTATCTAATTTCTACATGGTGATGCATTCTTAAGAAGCCTGTAGAAGTTGTTTTGTGTGATGTTTGACACATCTGTGAGTTTTAACTTGGTCATGCATTCTTAAGAAGCCAAGTTTAAAACTTCTCTATTTCTCTCTAGGTCATGCATTCTGAAGAAGCCTATAGGGGATATGAGATTTAGGGGGAGTACATGGAAAGTGCTCTAGTTCAAAGGGGAGTAGACTATTACTGGGTTTGCTACCCTCCCTTATGTGTGCATGGAATCTCATGCTTGTATGTGTCTGAGAATTATTTCTCAGTCTTTGGAAATCTATTTTCCTATCTTGTGAGAGTTTATTTCTCTCTTTGTTTGTGAGGCTCTGATCCGCTGCTGCATGCCTCTGATGTGCCTGCACATCTCTCCAAGTTTAGTTGGGTGACTCAAAGATTATTTTAGCCCAAAATTTGCCAAAGGGGGAGATTGTTGAGGATTTTAGGGTGTTGGCATCATTTGGTAAAATAAGCCTGATTCCATGATGTGGAGCATGATGTGTGGCACATCAGGTTTCACATCTGGACGCCCTAGCTGGACGCGCTTTTATTAATTTACACGCGATCTTTTGAAAAGATTTGTTTTTCAAATTAAATCGTGCCAGCTTGCGCGCCAAGGAACAAGATAATCTTTCATGGTTCTGTTTTATTTTATTGGCCGACTTTGATCAAAAAGATTTGAAACAAACAATTAAAAGATTACGATCAAATAAATCTCAAGGAGAATTAACAAAGGCCAGCTGTCAACATTAAAGATCCAAGCCCATGAAACTTGTTCTATATAAAGGAAGACTAAAGACACTTTGAAGTAACGAAGCCAAGAGTTGAAGAAATCGAGTCTTAGGTCTTAGTCTGTTTATTGTTATTTGTGAGCCTTCACTTGAATCATAATTTTGATACAAGTAAGGACTGAGTTTGATAGAGTTGTAATCTCTAGTGTTCTTTCTCCAAAGCTTTGAAGCAAGGAGTTAGAGTGTGCAACACTCAAAGCCTTTAGGTACAAGTGCATAGGTTTCTAGGAGTGTGTCTCCAAACTGAGTTTGTTATTAAATCCTTACTAGGTAAGGTTGAGGGGGAGTGAGCAGAGGTTCTCATATCTAGGAGTTCCTAGGTAGAATTAGCACGGGTAGTGATTAAGTGAGAAGTTGTAAACGGGGGAGTTTAGCTTTGAATTGATACTACCATAGTGGATTCATCCCTGGATTGGTATCCTCCAGATTAGGGCTTGTTTAAGCGCCGAACTGGGCTAACAAACTCACTGTGTTTTATTGTTTCCTGCACTTTAAATTGTTTACTTGTTCATCAAGTTCAGCATGTTCACGATGTTGACACATTAGGCTACACATCGTACGATTCCTAAAGTGTACACATCGTGCTACACATCTGACACTTGCCACCAGAATTTCAGTTTTAACTTTGTTTCCTTATGACATAATTAACTCATTTTCTTTTCTAAACAAAATCATAATTGATCATCTCTTTGAACATGATTAAATCCTCCCAAATCATGACTTAACAAAATTTGAAACTCTTCCTCCTCTCTTTATATGGTGCCACGGCCAAAATAGGAAATATAAGGCCAACACCTAATAAATTTTCATCATAAAACCCTAGTGATAATCTACTAGTTTTCAAAGTCATTTATTTGATCAATCCAAGCATCTTAGAAACCAAAATAACAATTTCTAAGAATGTTCATAAGTTTCTCAAGAACACAAAAATATAAATTTTCTTGTTTCACAAAACAAATTCATTATCCTAACATCCATTTCTCTACAAAGCTCATAACCAACCTCGAAAACAAAATCATCAAACAAAATCTCATGTTCTTGAACAATAAAAATTTTCTCTAGAAACCCTAACATGAAATTCTCATAAGATTCTCACAAACTCATGGAAAATTGAAATAACAAAGCCTAGCATGCTTATCTAATTCTCATGAACAACTTTCATGGAACCAAAACCATTTATGAGCAAACTCTCACAAATTCCTCTCAAGAACATAAACACAAAACCCTAACAAACCAAAAGCTTTACCCAAAAAAAACGGAGAAGGTTTACTACCTCAAGAGAAGATGATTCCTTGCAAACTCTAAGATCCAACAAGCCTAAAATCCAAGCTTTTGGTGAACAAATGGAAATTTTATCATGGAAGGGAAAGAAAGAATGGCTCACGGCCAAAGAGAGAAAGATGAGAGTCTTTTGTTTGATTTTTTTCTAAGTCAACACAAGCTAAACCTCCTTACTATGCAAATGGTCTTGTTTGCCAATCCACCCTTGGATCAAAAATCTCACTTAACATGAATGAATCCTAGCCATTGATTCTCTTTACTCACAACCATAAATATCTAGATATTTTCATGACCATATTCCTACTAGCTCGCTCAGTCTCCGCGTTCGCGCTTAAACGAGTCGCGTCTCGCTAACCGACGAAAATCACAAAATTATAAAATCTACGGAATAAACGCCCTTCGTAAACTATTTCCAAAAATTATCGCTAAATCTTTTTCCTTGATTGTGATTTTCTTCCTCACTCTCTAAAAATATTCTGAGGTCGTATTCTAACTCATGCCGATATATAAAGTCTCTAATTAAAATTTGACGGAAAATAGAGACCATAAATTTTCCAACAGCGGGTACGATTTTCTACTCGTTTTTCCAAAACAAAGAAAAACCAAAACTCGTAATTCTAACTTCGCAGAAATGTTCCCATAGCCAAATGAAGACTATGAAACAAAAGTCTGTGCATTTCCAGCGCACGAGCACAAAACAGGCTCCAATTCAGCAAAATTCTATTATAGCGACAATACTCACAAAACCACTTAACCAAAAACCCTAATATTCTTATCCATTACTTACTTTCCTCACACAAAAGGTACCGTGGAATTACGGGTCTTACAAGAACCATCACCATCACCCACCGGAAGCAGAACCGGCACCGATCTGGAGCTCGACGCACCACCATCACCCACCACCATGGAAAGACAGAACACGAAAGGGAGGGAACAGAGAGAAGAACAAAAAACGACCGGAGCCGGAGAAGGAACCGGTGTCGATCTCGTCTCATGATGCGGAGGCAAGCCTCATCCTCGTCGCACCACCTCCGCCGTATATCTTCATCGGGACGGAGCTTTGGATTTGGGAGGGTGGCGGCGGGTTAGGTTGGTTAGAGAGAGTTCAGAGAAAAAATTTAGAGAGAGAAAGAAAATTTAATGACTAATGTGATCTCTCTTTAATTCTCCTAACTATTTGTCTTCTTTGATTCTCATCCTTTTTGTATCACTATATTTCTAAGGCTTAAATATCATTTCAGTCCCCTATGCTTTTAATTTTTTTGTTTTAGTCCTGTTAGCCTGTATTTTCGACAGACATTAATGGATTGGAGAGAGAAGATGAATTCTCATTTAATATATATTATTGTATTTTAATATTCTCTTGGAAATTGATTATTTAATAAATCAGGAGAAAATTAAGGCATTCGACGTCGAAAGCCTTCTATTTAAAGTTCACTGTCGAGCTTGAAGAATTCTGTCGAATTCGACAGGAACGTATTTTAGTAAATATGATTGATTGCTTCGACATTGGTGTGTTTGTCGAATACTATATATATATGTGTGTTTGCTTGTATAATGTATTCTGCAGTACGGAGAAAGCATACTCTGGACTTAGCAAATTATTCAAAGAGGATAACGTTTGAAAGCCTTGCCAGGTGTCCAAGAATTCAAATTGTCAAAGACACGTGGAGTTTAGTTAGACGTTAAGTAGGTTTTGGCAGTTATTCTGTTTGTCTATAAATATTAGTTTTTCATAGGAGAAAGGGGTTGTTCACAATTCTCATGCAAATTCCGACAAAACTCAGAGTACCCATGTCAACGAGCGAAATGAGTGCAAAATGGAACATGTACGAATCTGTGCAACCAATCTTTCTTTTGTAAACAATTTACATTATTGAATGCAATTTACATTCTCCAAGTATTTTACTTGCTTTCCATTTAAAGTTTCTGCACTTTAATCTTTCCTGCAATTTATTTCATTGCAAACTTTAATCTTTCCTGCAATTTATTTCATTGCAAACTTTAATCTTCCCTGCAATTTATTTCATTGCAAACTTTAATCTTTCTGCAATTTATTTCATTGCAAGTTTAAAACCTTTTCTGCAATTTACTTTGTTGCATGCTTTTACATTTCAAAGTCTTTCTTTAAACTTTATTTGCAATTCATTTATAAGTTTTCTGCAAAATTTAACTTTGAAGCATTTTACTTTTAAACAATCCATTCGACTGCGTCGGATGATTTTACTGTTTTTATCAATTTATCCGATTTAACCCAGAAAATATGAAATATGTTTTCGTCAAATATGCACAAACCATATGTCCCAGGATTCACTAGTCAATCCTTCTTGTAATAACCAGACTAGCGGTTGTTTGCTAAAAATCGGGGTAAACAAATTGGCACGCCCAGTGGGACTATTGGTTTGTGTGATTTATTTTGTTTATTTTTGAAACTTTTTGCAAAATTGTTTTTGGTGTTGAAATTTGATTGTGTGTGTAATTTTATATGCATTTGAGGAGTGGTAAATCTCTCCCAGATTTCTCAAAAATACCAACTCGTACTCGTACTAGAATGGTGAGACCACCAAGCAATTCTGTAAATAATAACAATAATAATGGAACAGATACTAATTCGGTTCCAAATCCCCAGAATGTGGCAGGACAACCTAGTCAGCCAGCGTCTGGCGTTTCTAACGCCAATTCTACTGGTGGGCCAACAGGTCATGCATTGAATTCTACGAATTCTGAAAGTATCCCAAATAATAATAATAATAATAACAGCGGAAATTCGAACCCTGCGACGAATTCTAGTACCGTTGGCGCAAACGCCAGTGGATCAACAATGCCTGCCGTTGCATCAAGTATGATAGGAGGAGTGCTTCCTCCAAATCCTAACGGTGCAGCAATGACACAACCAAACATGTCATCCATACCAACAAACGTATCACACACACATGGATACACAGACGGTAGTCAAGTTGGTGGAACACCGTCAAGACCCCCATGGTTGCCTAGAAACCCACAATTTGGAATGCCAACAACAACGATGGCAAACCTGTATAATTGGCCTTCAATAGAAAGTTCTCCCTCGTCTTCTGCGATGGGAAATAGAGGAAATTCTCTAAACTTGACAAATAACTCTATGACAGTATTAAGGCAACAAATGGATGAGAGCAACCATGATATGGTGAATGCGTTGACCCAACAGATTGGCACAATTTTTAATCCCATGTTACAGACAACCAATGATAGTTACCTGTTATTAGCCAATCAAATGGGGAGGATGGCAGACTTTTTTGGAGCCCCTGATGCTCCAAATAACCAAAGGGTTCCTCGTGCAAACCCAGAAATTCGACCAGAATTTCAAGCCCAACCACTGCGTATTGAAGGAGAACAGCCAGAACAAGAAGTGGTATTGGTTAATAGAAACCAGAATGCTGATAATGTTCTTAGAAACGTTCGACAAGATAACATAGCAGGGCAGAATAACTTGGCCAACTTAGTAGAAAATATATTGGCCCAAAATGGTTTGAATATAGGATTGCATAGGCCAAATTTCGTGTCAGCATTGTCTGAGTACGTTTTGCAGGCAGAACTGCCAAGGGGTTGGAAAATTCCCAAATTTACAAAATTTGCTGGTGATACAAATGAGTCTACTGTCGAACACATTGCCAGATATATGGCAGAAGCAGGGAATTTAGCAAATAATGAGGATTTAAGAATGAAATTTTTCCCCAATTCCCTCACAAAAAATGCTTTTACGTGGTTTACCACGCTTCCCCCTCATTCAATTCACAATTGGACTCAGTTAGAAAGGCTATTTCATGAACAATTTTACATGGGACAATCTAGGATTAGCCTTAAAGAATTAGCCAGTATGAAACGTAAAACTTCAAAGGCCATTGATGATTATCTGAATAGGTTTCGCCTCCTTAAGGCAAGGTGCTTTACTCAAGTGCCTGAACATGAATTGGTTGAAATGGCTGCTGGTGGCCTCGACTATTCCATTAGGAAGAAGTTAGATACTCAGCATTTAAGAGATATGGCCCAGTTAGCAGACCGTGTTCGACAGGTCGAACGCCTCAGGGCTGAAAAAGTCAGAAATTCTAAATTTCATAAAAAAGAAAAAGTGGCGTATATAGAAACTTATGAAAGTGAAAATGAGTTCGACGATGGTCAGGATTACATAGAAAACAATGAGGTTAATATTGCTGAATTAAAACCAGGACCTCCCTATACTTGTAAAATGTTAAAACCATCAAATGGAAATAATCCTGTCGAACCCAAAAATGATAGATTTGTTTCTAGGACATACACGTTCGACGTTACTAAATGTGATGAAATTTTTGACTTATTGGTTACTGATGGCCAAATAATTGTACCAAAGGGTTTAAAAGTTCCACCTTTGGAACAACGTAAGAAAAGAGGTTTTTGTAAATACCATAATTTTTTGGGTCATAAAACCTCACAATGTGTTCTTTTCAGGGATCTGGTCCAGAAAGCCTTGCAGGAGGGAAGACTCAAATTTGGCGAAAAGCCAAAATCCAAACAGCAGGTGGACGAAAATCCATTGCAGATTGCTGATGCTGCCTACACAGAGCCATTTGAATGCCTGATGTTGGAAGCATTGAACCTCACTGAAGGGGGGTAATTGGTTTCCATTCCTGAAGAAGAATATGAAAACAAAGTGGAAGAAGTGTATCCACAGGCTGGAGAGAAATTGCTAGATTTTCTCCAACGCTGCCACGAGAATGATGGCGAAGCTACATTATGTCCTCACTGTAGTGCCATGTTCGACAAAAAGGCTCCTGATAGTAAGGGAAAGAAGCCTGTGGAATTGGCTAAGAAGCCAATGAGCGAAAGGTTAGTTGAACCAAAAATAGAGTCTTCAGTTGCTGATGATGTCGAAGATGAACACATGGAAGCTGATGATTTTCTGGATTCTGAACCTGATCTCGACATAATAGTGAATGTTGTGTCAATTCTGCCAAGGGAGTTCGACGTCTGTTCTGAAATAACAGATGAAGAAGAAGAATCTGGAATGCAAATGGCCCTTCACAGGCCAGTCTGTTACTACGTTATGAATAATGGTGCTTTGGAAGACCAAATGGCTACATTTGAAAGGCCAGATGAAGCCATGAAAAATCACTTGAAGCCTCTCTTCATACAGGCCAAGGTGAACAACGTAGGCATCAACAAAGTACTAATTGATGGTGGTGCTGCTGTTAATCTAATGCCAGAATTTCTGCTGAAAAAGATTGGCAAGTCCTTGGTGGATCTTCATCCTCACAACATAGTTCTGTCAAATTATGAGGGTGAAACTGGTTTGTCTTTAGGAGCAATCCAGTTGGATGTGGTTGTTGGAAGTACTATAAGGCCAACCTTATTTTTGGTTGTGGCCTCTAAGGCAAATTACAATCTGCTCCTAGGACGAGAGTGGATTCATGGCGTGGGGGCAGTCCCATCTACCTTGCACCAACGCCTGATTATCTGGCGAGATGATGGTATTGTTGAAAATGTTGAAGCAGACCAAAGCTACTTCAAAACTGAAGTTCATCATCTCACAAAGCACCCATTCGACAAAAAATTGGCAACTATCTCGCCATGCACTGAAAGGGATTTTGCATATCGTTCAGTGAGAAATGTTCGCCATTCAATTAAGTTGGACCCCACATATGGTTTTCTGTGGGAAAGAGAAGATGGAGACATTGAATATGGCGAATATGAAGGCCAGAACTACCCAACTGGGTGGAATATCAATGAAGATTACCATGTCTGAGTCCCAAACTTGGGCAAAGATTTCGGCCTATATGGCTGAAAACAGAATCAAAATGGCTTTGGAAGCCAATTCATTGTCAGAAAATATCGCTGTTGCAGCCAATGATATAAAATTTGGCAAACAAAAGCCAGAAATGCAAAAGCTGGACTGCATCTATGATGACGAACCCCTGGGATTTGAAAAAGACCCAATCAGTCAAAGTCACAAGATGCAAGCTCAGGATCCTTTGCAAGAAATTGACCTTGGAGATGGTCTGACAAAAAGACCAACGTACATAAGTGCAAACATTCCTCCTGATCTGAAGGCAAAAGTGGTGTAACTCCTGGTGGAATTTAAAGATTGTTTTGCTTGGGACTACAACGAAATGCCAGGTCTGAGCAGAAAGTTGGTGGAACATGAATTACCAGTTCGACCAGATAAAAAGCCAGTGAAACAATTGCTTAGGAGATTTGCACCAGAAATCATGTCGAAGATCAAAGAAGAAATTGAAAGGCTGCTGAGGAGCAAATTTATCAGAACAGCAAGGTATGTCGAATGGTTAGCAAATATAGTGCCTGTGATTAAGAAAAATGGTTCTCTTAGAGTATGCATAGACTTTAGAGATTTAAATAATGCTACACCAAAAGACGAATATCCTATGCCTGTGGCAGAAATGTTAATAGACTCAGCAGCTGGGTTTGAATATTTAAGTATGTTAGATGGTTATTCTGGATATAACCAAATTTTCATTGCTGAGAATGATGTACCCAAAACTGCCTTTAGGTGCCCAGGAGCATTAGGCACATTTGAATGGGTAGTAATGCCCTTTGGTTTGAAAAATACTGGAGCTACTTATCAAAGAGCAATGAATCTAATTTTTCATGAGTACATAGACACTTTCATGCAAGTGTATATTGATGACATAGTTGTCAAATCCTCGTCGAATGATGATCATTTAGATCATTTGAGAAAGTCTTTTGAAAAGATGAGGAAATATGGATTAAAAATGAATCCATTAAAATGTGCTTTTTGTGTTAATGCAGGAGATTTCCTTGGGTTTGTTGTGCACAAAAAGGGCATTGAAATAAATCAAAACAAAACAAAGGCTATTATGGAGACCAAATCTCCAACTACAAAAAAGCAACTTCAGTCCTTACTTGGGAAAATCAATTTCTTGAGAAGATTCATCTCAAATTTAAGTGGTAAAGCTCAACCGTTTTCACCATTACTTCGACTCAAGAAAGAAAGTGTTTTCACTTGGGGGCAAGATCAACAACAAGCTTTTGACGAAATCAAAAGTTATCTGTCGAAGCCACCAATGTTAATGCCTCCAATAAGGAACAAATTCATGAAGTTGTATATATCAGCATCTGATTCGACACTGGGTAGTATGCTTGCTCAGGAAGATGAAAATGGCGAAGAAAAAGCCATTTATTACTTAAGTAGGGTTTTAAATGATGCTGAAACTAGATATAGTAGTATTGAAAAATTATGCTCATGTTTGTATTTTTCTTGTATGAAACTCAAGCATTATATAAAGCCTGTTGATGTTTTTGTTTATTCTCATTGTGATATCATTAAGCACATGCTATCTAAACCAATCCTGCATAGTCGAATTGGAAAATGGGCTTTAGCCTTGACAGAATATTCACTAACTTACAAACCTTTAAAGGCAGTTAAAGGCCAAATTGTGGCTGATTTCATAGTGGATCATTCTGCACTAGAAACTCCACAAAACTATGTAGATTCAGAACCTTGGAAATTATATTTTGATGGTTCTAAACATAAACATGGAGTTGGAATTGAGATTTTAATCATTTCTCCCTCCAAAATTCCCACCAAGTTCAAATATAAAATCAATGGGTTCTGCTCAAATAATGAAGCAGAATATGAGGCTTTAATAACAGGCTTGGAAATTTTATCAGACTTGGGGGCAAAAAATATTTTGATCAGAGGTGATTCAGAATTGGTATTGAAACAATTGACAAAAGAATACAAATGCATAAAAGAACACTTGATGAAGTATTTTGTCATAGCAATTGCTTTGCTAAAACGTTTCGACCAAGTTATATTTGAACATGTACCTCGTATAGAAAATCAAGAAGCCAATGATTTGGCTCAAATAGCTTCTGGTTATAAAATCTCTAGTGAAAAACTAGAAGAGTTGATTGAAATTAAAGATAAACTCATAATTGATCAACCTCCTTCATTGGAATTGTCAATGCCAAAACTTGTGGGGGCAGACTCACCACAAAATAATGGTGAAGATACCACCTATGACTATGACGAAAATTCAGAAATTTTTGAAATTTTTGCCATTGACAATCTATCTGACAATGATTGGAGAAAACAACTTGTCGAATATTTGAAAGATCCAAATGGAACGACCAATAGAAAAATCAAATATAGAGCCTTGAGTTATGTTATCATTGGTAATGAACTGATGAAGAAAACACCTGAGGGAGTTCTGCTAAAATGTTTAAGTGAAACTGAAGCTTATTTGGCTATATCAGATGTGCACAGTGGTGCATGTCGATCTCATCAGGAAGGCCACAAAATGAAATGGTTGTTATTTCGACAAGGTGTGTATTGGCCAACAATTCTAAAGGACTGTATAGAGTTTGCCAAAGGTTGTCAAGAGTGCCAAAGACACTCAGGTATACAACATGTGCCTGCAAGTGAACTCCATTCAATAGTAAAACCTTGGCCTTTTAGAGGGTGGGCTTTAGATTTAATTGGTGAAATTAAACCAAGCTCGTCAAAAAACCAACGCTATATTTTAGTTGGTATAGATTATTTTACCAAATGGATAGAAGCAATTCCATTACCAAATGTTGACCAAGAAGCAGTGATTAGTTTTATACAAAGTCACATCATTTATAGATTTGGTATACCTGAGTCTATTACTACAGATCAAGGTTCAGTATTCACTGGACGAAAGATGGTTGAATTTGCCCAACAAACTGGTTTTAAACTTTTAACCTCTACACCATATTATGCCCAAACAAATGGTCAAGTAGAAGCTGCTAATAAAATCATTATTGGTTTGATTAAAAAGCATATTGCCCAAAAGCCTAGAAATTGGAACAAGACCTTAGATCAAGTATTATGGGCATGTAGGAATTCTCCAAAAGAATCAACTAACACCACACCCTTTCGACTAACTTATGGGCATGATGCAGTCTTGCCTGTCGAAATACATCTGCAGTTAGTTAGAATTCAAAGGCAGGCAGAAATCCCAAGGGATCATTATTGGGATATGATGTTAGATGAATTAGTTGATTTAGATGAGGATAGAGTAAAAGCTTTAGAGATGCTAACTCGACAGAAAGAAAGAGTTGCTAAAGCTTATAATAAAAAGGTTAAGTCTAAAACCTTTAATGTTGGAAATTTGGTTTGGAAAGTTATTTTGCCAATGGATAAAAAAGATAGAGTCTTAGGCAAATGGTCTCCAAATTGGGAAGGACCTTTTAAAGTCGTTCAAGTTTTTTCAAATGGTGCTTATGAAATAGAAGAATTAACAGAAGAACAACGTTCGTTAATTATAAATGGTAAGTACTTGAAAAAGTATAAACCAGTGTTGCAAGAAATAAAAATTAACGAAGAATAAAGCTTAAGAAATAATGAAAATGGTGATCATAAAATGAGTTCGCCACAAAATGGGCATTGTCAAGATTACAAAACCAAAAAACCATAACAAATTGTTCAAATAGTTGAAGCAAAAAACTAAGAACAATAAAAACTAAAATTATTACAAAGTTAAAATTTTCTCTTCAAGTCCTCATACAGGCTTTTGAATGAAGCAACTTCTGCGTCGAGAATCATGTTGGAATCCACCAAGATTTTGATCTCTTCTTCGACAGCTGCAGAATGGCTGAAGTACTTGATGCCAGCATTCGCCTCTTTGTCAATCATAGCTTTGGCTGCCTTGGAAATATTAGCTTTGGCTTCCTCACGCTTAGCCTTTTCACTGGTTATCTTGGCATTGAGACTTTGAATTTTCAAGTTCAACTCAGCACCATCATTTTCCATCTCAATCGTTTTAATCCTGCCACGTGGCCCACTATTATGCTAATAAAGTGGAAATCATGGTTTTAAGGGATTGAGTTGACGGTTACATTTTTGTCATGATTGATTTGACATTAATGTGACGTTTGCGCTGTCTTTGGTAAACGTGCAGAAGTTGAAAAGGAAGAGAATCTTCAAAAACTGCCATTTCTTCTTTCGTATTCGACATGCAGTCGAAATTGGCATTTTTGAGGGGGCAATTTGTTAGCCTGTATTTTCGACAGGCATTAATGGATTGGAGAGAGAAGATGAATTCTCATTTAATATATATTATTGTATTTTAATATTCTCTTGGAAATTGATTATTTAATAAATCAGGAGAAAATTAAGGCATTCGACGTCGAAAGCCTTCTATTTAAAGTTCACTGTCGAGCTTGAAGAATTCTGTCGAATTCGACAGGAACGTATTTTAGTAAATATGATTGATTGCTTCGACATTGGTGTGTTTGTCGAATACTATATATATATGTGTGTTTGCTTGTATAACGTATTCTGCAGTACGGAGAAAGCATACTCTGGACTTAGCAAATTATTCAAAGAGGATAACGTTTGAAAGCCTTGCCAGGTGTCCAAGAATTCAAATTGTCGAAGACACGTGGAGTTTAGTTAGACGTTAAGTAGGTTTTGGCAGTTATTCTGTTTGTCTATAAATATTAGTTTTTCATAGGAGAAAGGGGTTGTTCACAATTCTCATGCAAATTCCGACAAAACTCAGAGTACCCATGTCAACGAGCGAAATGAGTGTAAAATGGAACATGTACGAATCTGTGCAACCAATCTTTCTTTTGTAAACAATTTACATTATTGAATGCAATTTACATTCTCCAAGTATTTTACTTGCTTTCCATTTAAAGTTTCTGCACTTTAATCTTTCCTGCAATTTATTTCATTGCAAACTTTAATCTTCCCTGCAATTTATTTCATTGCAAACTTTAATCTTTCTGCAATTTATTTCATTGCAAGTTTAAAACCTTTTCTGCAATTTACTTTGTTGCATGCTTTTACATTTCAAAGTCTTTCTTTAAACTTTATTTGCAATTCATTTACAAGTTTTCTGCAAAATTTAACTTTGAAGCATTTTACTTTTAAACAATCCATTCGACTGCGTCGGATGATTTTACTGTTTTTATCAATTTATCCGATTTAATCCAGAAAATATGAAATATGTTTTCGTCAAATATGCACAAACCATATGTCCCAGGATTCACTAGTCGATCCTTCTTGTAATAACCAGACTAGCGGTTGTTTGCTAAAAATCGGGGTAAACAAGTCCCTGTAAGTTTTTTTGTTCTAAATTAGTCCTTTAATGTGTTAATTTTTTTCGTTTTAGTCCCTGCCGTCAAATTCCGTTAAAAAAACGCTTAGGTGGCAAACGGAGGGTCTAAAACCAAAAAAAAAATTTGCAATCATAAATTCTTTCATCTTTCTCTTCTCTTCCTCTTCAACATCTGAGACTACAACTACAGTATTGGATCATAATTCTCAAGAGGAAACCAGAATACCAAAGATCTGTAGCAATATGCCAAAGCAGAATGCTCTCATCAAACTCTACTTCCTTAATGCTTCGGTTAATGTCACAAATATGACAGTTCTTTTCGGCTTGAATATGACTATTGTTTTCGTATTGATAACTCAAATGCAAAGCGTTTCTTGATTACATAAAAAACACCAAGCTCAATGTCTCACTCTTGAAGCATCTAGAAACAACACTGCTCACTCTTCAAGCTGTAATGGATGATGCAGAGGAGAAACATATCACCAATCCTGCTGTCAAACAATGGCTTGATAAGTTGAAAGATGCTGTCTTTGATGCCGAGGATTTGCTCAACCAAATCAGCTATGATTCTATGCGATGCAAGGTGGAAAATTCACAAGTTGGCAACAAAACTAATCAGGTGTGGAACTTCCTTTCATATCCTTTTAAAAACTTCTATGGAGATATCAATTCTCAGATGAAGATCATGTGTGAAAACCTGCAACTTTTTGCACAGCATAAAGATATACTTGGTCTGCAAACTAAGAGTGCTAGAGTTTCTCGTAGAACAGCTTCAAGTTCAGTGGTAAATGAATCTGTCATGGTGGGTAGGAAGAATGAAAAAGAGATAGTAACGAACATGTTGCTAGCCATTCAAAAAAAAACGAACATGTTGCTATCACAGAGGGACACAACCGGTAATAATATAGGTGTTGTTGCAATTTTGGGCATGGGAGGTTTAGGAAAAACTACCATTGCCCAACTTCTTTACAACGATTAACAAGTTCCACAGTATTTTGATATGAAGGCTTGGGTTTGTGTGTCTGAGGATTTTGATACTATGAGAGTAACCAAGTCTCTCCTTGAATCTGTCACTTCCAGAACTTGGGAAAGCGATAATCTTGATATCCTTCGGGTTGAATTAAAGAAAAACTCGAGGGAGAAAAGATTTTTGTTTGTGTTGGATGATACGCGGAATGAAAATTACAATGATTGGGAAGAGCTAGTAATTCCCTTCATTGATAGAAAACCTGGAAGCAGGGTTGCAATTTTTTTTTTTTGGTTTTGGTCCCTCCGTTTGCCACCTAAGCGTTTTTTTAACGGAATTTGACAGCAGAGACTAAAACGAAAAAAATTAACATATTGAATGACTAATTTAGAACAAAAAAACTTACAGGGACTAAAACCAAAAAATTGGGAACATACAGGGACTGAAATGATATTTAAGCCATGAGTAGTCTGTAAAAGTTACGAATCTCTCTATCGATATTTGGAAGTTGAAATATTGTGCAAAAATTATAATTCTCTATACATACTTAGAAGTTGATATTCTTTATGCACAAATTATAAACTTACCCATTATCTTTCATCTATATATATGATTCAAACAATTTAATTCTGATTAATGGTTGAATGTATGCATTTTTCCCTTTGAATTTTATTGTCAAGAATCTAAAGACAAATCAAATTCTTCTCTAAATAATGTCAATTAGTATCATTCAAGTGTTTAATGATGTGTAAATTTCGATCTCATTTTGAGCGAATACATGAATGCTTAATATGGTTATAATAGGCAGTGTTGAAGCCAATGCTTCAAATTCATAATGCAGTTATGCCATTATCCTACGGAGAATATTTAATATTTTTGCATGAGATCTTTGTTTTTTTGTCAAGTAGTATAATTAATAACAAGATTCACATATTTAAATATGAAGAAAAATAAAATTTGAGATTCGAACCCCGACTACTTCAATAATATCTTTGGTAACTATCATTTGAGTTACACTTATGGGACGTATGCAATCCTTGTTATATACCACATAAAAGATAAACTAATGGAAAGTAATTAAAAACAATCTCAATAGATACGATAATTGTTCACATTACATATGATAATTATTTGCAAACTTACATTAAGCAAAAGTAATTTATACTAAAATTTCCCCCAAATTCAAAGAGTAACACACACATACAAATTAAACTAAGTTTTATAATTAAGAGAAATGCTAAGTAAAGCTAAATAAAATTCGTGTAAATTCACGAACATGTGTTAAACTTGCGGATCCATTTAATTAATGTCTTACAAATTTTGATTAAATAAAAAGGTATCTTACAAATTTGCTTAAAAGATCCATGTTTTATTTCATGTTTTGTGGTGCAAAATAAAATAAATTTAAAAACAACAACTGGATGTTTAGTGGTGTAAAATAGAGTAAATATACCGCACTTTGATATATTCAATGTGAAATTCTTAACATTGTCGCACGTTCTTTAAGTGCCGATGTCCATTTTAATTTTCACTCTATTGACACAGACCCAGTTATATCATTACCTTTTCGGCGGCTTAATTCATCTATTAGTATTCGGTGGAACACATTCAACCTATAGATAACCCATTTTTGTGGCCAACATTTCAATGAAAACACTAATTATTAGAATTTAAGTACACGAGGAAAGCTCAACCAAAAAAACTAATCTACTAAGTGGGAGAGTCTCATGACTTAAATACCAATCATTTTGATATACTCCATTCGGTCACTATTATAAGTAAAGAATTCATTTTTTAGGTTCACTGAAAAACTAATATATTTGGTCTACAATATAAGTTAAATACATTAATTTTCCAATAAATCTAAATAGTGTTTTTTTTCCTTATAATAGTGATTGGAGAGAGTACTTAATATGAGACGTGGCGTAATTTTATAACAAAAAGAGACTAAAATTAAAATAAAATAAAATTAGAAGATGCAAAATATGTTTAACTCAATAAATTAAGTGGATAGAAATAAATAGGATGAAAAAGAAACATATGGGATGTAAAAAATATTATATTTATATAAGAATGGAATGAGATCTGTATATAACCTATATGGAAATATGTATAGTAATTAAAACGGTAAAGGTTGTAATATTTATTAACTCCACATGCTCGTGAAAAATTCGTGAAGCATTTTGTCGCTGTATATAGCACGGCTCTATAATTAAACATAACGTATTAAACAAGAAGCGAACATAATTGCTATAAAAAGATACATCTATATATGGATATTGGCAACAAGACAAAGAGGATTCTTCTTGTGTCTAGTCAACCCAAGCAACATTTCTGTATCAATATCTTCCTTTACTAATCCATATGGCATTTTCCAATCAAAAGAATAGAGAAGATTCGCAAAGCTAAGTTCCAATGACGGAACTGCCATAGAAAGGCCCGGGCAAATTCTACGACCAGCGCCAAAGGGTATTAATTCAAAATTTTGTCCAAGAAAATTTATAGAACTTTTTAAATATCTTTCAGGATAAAATTCTTCTAGATTTTTCCAAACATTAGGATCTCTCTGAATAGCCCAAACATTCACATAGACTATTGTCTTGGGTGGAATGTCGTAGCCACTTATAATACATTTTTCTCTTGTTTCTCTTGGAGCAAGAAGTGGACCTGGTAGGTGCAATCTTAGTATCTCTTTAATTACTGCCTTCAAATAAGGAAATTTTTTAATATCTTCTTCATCTAAAAAGTCTTTTTTAACTCATGTGCTCCTAATTTCTTCTTGGACTTTCTTCATCACTCTTGGATTTTTTATTAAGGTAGTCATACCCCAAATTAATATGGCTGATGTGGTATCTGTTGCAGCTACAAGCATATCCTAAAAAAAAACATAGCAGATATATATAAATTGAAGATGAATTGTGTAAAACATTTTTTTTGTGTGTAACAAATCAACAGCTTGTAACGAGATTGAACTAAAGGTTAAATAAGTTAAAGGTTCATGGTTCTAGTTCAAGTCCTAGCGATGAGTGAGTGTGAAAAATACAAACGTTGACAACTAATCACTAACTTTGAATGTTTAAAAAAAAATCAATTTCTTAACATTATAAAATCATAAAAAAAATTTTTGTAAGAAATTATAGTGATCACGCATAATTGAATTGTTTAAAAAATTTATGACTGTTTATTACAAAGAGCGAAATAGTATATATAGATATAATAATAATTAGAAGGTAGAATTGGAAATATCTGCATTAAAAATTGAGAATGGCCTTCATTTTAAAATACATAGCGAGATTCCTACGGAGCCTTCTCGTGTATTCTCAAGAAAAATTGCTTATGTGGCATTTAATTAGAGTTATTAGAGTTTTTGCTTAGATGACATTCAATTAGAATTTTTCTATTTTATTTTGTATTTTTTTAATCTTCTCTAACCCATTATTTTTTAAGAAAACAAATTTTTGGATATATACTATTAATCAGATACATACATTGACGAATTAAAATTTGAATTTTGAATGTGGAAGTTATCCATAATTTCATATTTTGTCATTGAGATTACTTATTCAAAATTTTATCTAGCACGATGAAACATGATCCCCATGATGAAAACTGTATTTAGATGATAGTGAAAACTGAGCACGAGAATTTTATTGATATCCATTAAAAAAATATAGAATTAACAACTTTTTTATCGATAGAACCCCTATAGAGTTTCGTGAGGGAGGGGGGGGGGGGGATTTCTTGGTTGTATAAAATGAAAAATCGGAAGCACTTTCCACCCAACTATTAAAAATACACACCGACTAATTAAAATTTGAATTCTAACAGTAGGGCTTATCCATATTTTCATATTTTATTACGGGGATCCCTTATTCAAAATTTTATTTAGCACGATGAAAATTGGTTCACCATGAAGAAAAGTGTATGTAGAAGATAGTGATAAATGATCACAAAATTTTTATTCATATTCATTATAAAAATAATATAGAATTACCAACTATTTTTTGTTGATGGAACCCCTATAAAATTGTGTAACTAAGACTAGAGAGATAGAGATAGAGAGAGAGAGAGAGAGAGAGAATCTTTCGATGGTATATAATGAGAAAGAGAAAACACTTCTCACTACACTATTAAAAATATATATTGACTAATTAAAATTTGAATTCCGACTACGGGAGTTTTTCCATATTATGTGTACATCGCACTTTCACTATATTACATCCAACTGAAAAAATCTATGGGAATTGAAACCTAAAATAAATTAATATAATTTTAATTTTTTATAATCAATGAGTTTTTTATTTATAATTTCGATTTTAAGCTTTCCATAAACATTCGTTCAAATCTTTTTCTGGATGCTAATTTATCAATATGAGTGAAGATTCATACATAGATTTTTTCATTTGACGCTCGCTCACACATGAAAATTGATTATTTGTGGTACTGGTACAATGACAAAAAATAGTTTGACTAAAGAAACACGGTCAAAGTATGTTAATATTCATTTGAAAAATATTATAAAATTTACAATTATTTTTTGTTGATGGAGTCCTTATAAAGACGTGAGAGAGAGAGGGAGAAAGAATCTCATAGTGTTGTTGAACTGGGAATGAGAGAGTACTTCTCATCCTACTATGTCCCTGTAACATCCTTGAACATATATCGCATTTTGATACTCAAGTAAATTAAATAAAATCAATTTCATAAATAATTGAAAGAAAAATATAGGTAACATTCAAAATAATATAAAATGAAAAATGACATAGACAACCTTCAAAAGAAAATGAAGAACATAAGCAAATCAATATTATTAAAAATGAAAATGATCCTGTGGGAGAAATGTAGAAATAGAGAGAGAGAGAGAGAGAGAGAGAGAGAGAGAGAGAGAGAGAGAGAGAGAGAGAGAGAGAGAGAGAGAGAGATAGATAGATAGATAGAATCTCTCACGGGTGTAGAATAAGAAATGCGTAACACTTTCGATCACACTATTAAAAATGCACCTAGATTAATTAAATTTTCATTTGAGAATGAAGTTTATAATTATTTTATATATATATATATATATATTTTTTTTTTTTTGAATCAAAACACATATATTAAACAAAAATCAAGATGGCAACATGTCTTTTTGGACATGGCCTACAATGTGGGGGGGCAAAAAGTCATTCCAAAACCTATTGGGTTCCACAGCGGCCCAACGGGTAAGCATGTGGGCTACATTGTTTTTTGACCTACTGACCCAGGAAAGAGATAGATGTGGATGAGTATCTAAGAAATCCCTAATTTTTCTGGCAAATTGTCCCCAATAGTTCCTAGGGTACCGGCGCTTGTTGATAGCTTTGACCACCGTACAGTTATCAGTTTCAATAATGATTGATTCCACCTTGGGGCTCTCCGCATCAGCGATATGGCGGTTTTCCACGTCCGTGATGGCTTCCAAAACTCCATAGATCTCTGCCTCGACAGCTTTATCAAACCCATGGATCTCCTTGGTTGCAGCTCCGACCGAACTACCATCCTCCCTCCTGAGAATCCATCCCAAACCCCAATGGCCATCACTAATCAAGTGAGCATCCACATTGAGTTTCAGGTGAGCTCTAGGTGGGGGAATCCAGTTACTATTGCCGTTCCTGCAACGACCAGAGGTTCCATGCTTCAAATTCGAGGTTGGTTTCTATTGGAGTTGGTAGGAGATGAGGTCATTCTGAGCTCGGTTTAGCACCTCTTCCACATATATATTCTTATCTTGAAATATTAAGTAGTTTCTAGCTTTCCAAATATGATAGCACATAGCACTTATAAGCTCCATACTGGGGGTGGGTATGCTATTGAGGGATTGTTCAAGCCAAAGATGAAAAGGGAAATTGGTGTTGTTAATTTTGAGGTTAAGGGGAGAGGCAAACCAAGCCTGTTGCATCTAGGGCACAGAGGGTAACAATTAATTCCCCTCTTTAAGAGGTTTTTCTTCACAGGTAAGGAATTATAGAGGATACGCCACATAAGATTGTTATATTTTGGTGGGACATTTAATTTCCACAGCTTTGTCCAGCAAGCTTGAATGTTGGGGTCAGAGCTGTTTGTTTGAGTGTTGTGGTCCTCTTTCTAGTCAAGGATAGCTTAGCCCGATTTAACCGTGTAGTTTCCATCTTGAGACTTAGGCCAAGTGAACTCATCCTGTCTGTCTAGGTTGGTTATAGGAATTTGATTGATTTGATCAGCTTCAAAGGGTAGAAATAATTGAGAAATGAGTTGTCTGTTCCAGCACCTGGCCTCAGTAATAATCAATTATTTCACCCAATTTTGGCTGGCCTCACCTTTAGGGGACCATATTTTGTAGCCATTTTGCCTAGGTAACCAATTGTCCTGCCAAATATTTATCTGGGCACCATCACCTAAGTTCCACAGCCCCTCTTTTTTAAGGATCCAGCTAGCATTCTGAATACTTCTCCAAGTGTAACTCACACACTTACTAGCTACCTCAGCCTCCATAAAGTTTTTGTTTGGATAGTCTTTGGCTTTTAGGGTTTTGGCTATCAAGGAGTCTGGTTGGGTGATGCTGTTGAGGCAAAACCCATTTTTGATATGTGTTTTAATGACAACAAATCTTATGGAATATATGTTAAGTTTTATGAATGGTGATCTACTGATGTTTGCACTTGAGTTTTTGTTGAAAGATAGATATTGACAAAAGTGGATGAGCTAGAGATCACTCACATCAACAAGTGCACTTTATATACTCAATCAATGAAAGATTTGAAGTAGCATCAGATGATAACAAAAGTAGCATCACAAGCTTCATGAAGATTTTTAAAGGACGTTGTTTGAAGCATAAAAGGTTTCATGGGAAGGTTTAACAACAAAGTGATTTTTATGGTTAATGGTCTTCCTCACCATCACAAAGTTCACAATGAGTATTGAAGATTCAAGGAAGAATATGAAGAACATAGTTGAAGAATCAAGATGGAAAAACTTGCATCACAAGCTACCCAAGAATATATTTAATGTTATTATGTCAAAACTCACATTGAGTTTTGTTACATGCTTCGAAGATTTACTACTACAATTAACATAAATTGAAATGATGCATATGTTGAAGATCGTCAAAACCTACTCAAAGTTTTATCTTATCAAAGTTTCTCAAGATGAGAAAGTTTGAGAATGATCTTCCATGAGTTTTCAAAGGAGCTTATGCACAAGGCATAAAAGTTTTAATCATTCTCTAAATTAGAAAATGATAATCCTCATGATGAGTATACTCACGCCTCCACTAAATCATCTCAAAGATACTCAATGAGCAAGCAACAATATGTGCAAAACATCAAAGAGGAATTGTGGAATGTTTTGCAACAACAAAAGATTTCAAAGTTGATTAACCAAAGAAAAAAACATTATCAACTCTTATGAAATAATGTTCCCCTCATGAACATGTCCATTTCCCTCAAGGGCCTTCATATCAGTTCAGCAAAATTACACGAATCAACTTTGAAGAAGAAATCATTTCAAAAGTTGAAATATTTATAAGTCAAGAGAACGTTCTCAGAACGGTCTCCCAAGTTTGCGTGTTCAAGGATAATCACTTTTCCATAAGTCAACTTGGTACAAGACAAGCATGAACTTTTATATGAGAGTTATTTCAAGAATCATAACAGTGGAATAAATCATTTATGGCATGGAATTAATTATGACTGGAGAACATTCTCTCTTAGTCATATTTAAGGCATCACAAGAACACATATTTTGCCAAGGCTTTATGTTCTCCAAGAACATCATTAAGGATTTAATCTGAACCAATGAGAAGTAGACAACAACCTGTACCTGGTTGTGAAGAGAATTTAAATATAAATCAAGTACAAACACATGGCAAAAGAAGGCTTATAAAGTGTCCTTGATTTACTATTCACTCGTCCTTGCAAGGACAAATGAATAGTGGCTATTCTATAGCTTTCATTTGCATTTACAGCTGCAAGACAACTTGCAACAGCTTTTTGATCACATGGGTATTATTCTCCTTCATTTGAAGTACAGTCTCACAATGGTCTCCTAGATTTTGCACCTACAAGCTACAATCTTATCCAAAGTTGTGCCATACTATTTCCACACATGGGCTATTGTTTTACAACGTTCATATGCTCAGAAAACAACTCATAACAGCTGGCACAACGGATATTTATGACATCACTACAATTACATATGCCAGAGATCATTAGAAGAACATTCTCCAGACTCACTAAAAGGACAGATTTGATTGGACTGTTTTGCTTCTCTCACAACAGCTATTTTAATACTCTCAACTGTCATATTTGAAGTTCAAATATGAGAAGGACTTCTCCATCTATAAATAGCACCTTGGTTGCATTTGAAGAGTAAGAGTTGAAGCTACAAATCATCAAACACTTGTTTTTGTCTACAAGTCACAAAACTCTTCTTTTATTACTCACACTCAAGATCTTCATTCTCATCAATACTTATTAGTTTATTGAGTAATTTTATTTGCTTCTCAAACTAGTTTTAAGCTTGAAGGGCTTAATGTTATTGATCTTGGTCTAGATCAAAGAAGAAGATTTGTATTTGAGATCGGTAGCATCTCAAGATTATAGTGGAAAAACTCACAGGCGTGGGGACTAGATTAGCCCGGGATTTGGGTGAACCAGTATAACTTTTGTGTGTGAATCTCTCTTACCTTTAACTCTTTAATTTCTGTAAACACACATCACACAAACCACTTGTTTTACATTTACTTTCAATTCTCACGTAGTGGAGAACATTCTCATAACATTCTCACGCTGCTTTATATTTTACTAACATTTATCCAAGTATACACTTGAGATCAATTTTTGTAGAGTGCAGGATTAAATTTTAAAAGGGTCACAATTCAAACCCCCCCTTTCTTGTGACCATTTCTTCCACTTCAATTGGCATCAGAGCTTTGGCTCTAAGGCTTGAACACTTAACAGTGTTAGAGAAAAAGATTCAGGAAGAAGTGATGTCAAAACCTGCAAATGAAAGTTCGTGTCATACGTGCAAAAAGAAAGGACATTCAAAAACTGAATGTCCCCGGAACAAGAAAATGCAAAGAAAGCTCGCTTATGGTAATAAGAAGTGACTTTGATGATTCAAAAATAGATGAAAAAGGCAGCACATGTCTAATGGTAAATGAAGAGGTAAAAAATTCTAAACCTTGTTCTTTATGTATAGCAAGAAAAGTTGAATTTGATAGTCTTTTAAATGACTCAAACACTTTATCTCAAAAATTTACTTTTCTTAAAAATCAACTATATGAGATAAAGAAAGAAAATGAAAAATTACAAATCTTAAATGATAAATATTTTAAAACTATTAAAGAATTGCAATACTCTCATTTGAAAATGTTTGAACAACAAAATATTATTAATGAGAAACAAATCACAAATCAACTTCTAGAATGTTCTAAAATCCATGAAGAGAATGTTGTTTTGAAAGGAGATGTTTTAGAATTGAAAAATGACATAACAAGCTCTGTAAAATCCAAAGAAACTTTTCAAAACATTAAACAATCACAAGTAGCAATTTTTGACAAAACTAGTTTAAATTGTAAAACTTTTCAAAAACAAAAGTCATATGATAATATTTTTTGTTCCTCATAAAGATAAAAAAATACAGAGATACAAATGCTCATATTGTTTTAAATATGGTCATATTGAACCCTTTTGTTTTAAGAAAAAAATCAAAAGAAAAGAACATTCTCATAAGAAACAAGAACATTCTCAGAATGGTCTTCAAATTTATTCTTACTCCAAAACTTCCTATAAGAGATCAACTTATCATCATAAGAAGAAATCTTATAAGAGGAATAACACTAATTCCCAAGGACCCAAATTACTATGGGTACCAAAGTCATTATTAACTTGTGTTGTAGGAATGTCTTTAAGCAATCACGAAAAAGTTTTGAGGCTTGGAAAATTAATACTTAAGGAATATGACTTTAGAAAGACAATATTTCCTCATATTTAAAAAGGGAGGAAGGATGAATCTTCAACAATTGGAATCATTAACAAAAGCTAAACCAAAGGTACATGTATCATTAGTAAAATGATTTTGCATAAATTAAGGATGATTTATATATTTAAAATCTAACACACTACTTAATTAAATTTTGTGAAAATTGAAATTGAAGTTATTTTCTATTCATTCTCATGATCGTGATTTTTCCTATTTGAATTTTTATATTTAATACTTAGATGATTTTTAAACCAAATAATGTTTTAATGTCTTTTGAAAAAGATAAAATGTTTTTGGCATAAATGGTTTGTCAAGTAAGTATGAAAACTTTTATAAATTCATTCAATTTTGATCTAGTTAGATATCTTTCAAAAACTGGTTTTGAATATGATAAAATTTTTGAAACTTGTATTTATTATGTCAAGGGTAGTCTTCATATCAAAAATATGATTTTAACCATAAACTTCTTGAACTACTTTATATTGGTTTATTTGTTCTAGTTTAACCATAAACCTCTTGAACTATTTTATATTGATTTATTTGTTCTAGTCAAAACTACAAGTCTTATCTTTTTGTAATACTTGAGGATTTATTCAAAGATTCACTTGAACTTTATTTTTAAAGCATAAGAATGATTTCTTTTAAAGCTTTTATTATCTTTGAAAAATGGTTCAAACCTTAATAGCTCAAAAATCATTTTTCTTTCAAAACATTCTTAGAAGAAAATGATTTTTCACTTGAATTTTCTTGATTTAAAATTTCAAGTAAAACAAAGTTTTTATAAAGAAATATTCAATGGATGAAATATTTTTAATCAAGTGTTGGAAAATACTTTTGAAAGAAACTATAAACATTGCATGCTATGTTTTTTGAAGCTTGTTTCTATCTTAAGTAAAACTCCATGCCACTTTAAAAAAATAGAAATTCATTCATATCATTCCTTTATACTTTGATGTCATTAATATGCTTGACATAGTGAAGAAAACATTGAGAAATTTATTTCAAAATATATAGAGCATATTTGTTTTACTCTCTCTAAGATGACAATATATGCAATCTAAATTCTCATGTTATATGGCATAATCATGCATATTATTTTTGATGAGTTTGATAAGCTTCATGTAAATAGAAGAAATGATTATATGATGTTGATGATAATGAACAACAACAAGATATCATAGATCACATCGTTCTTCCAAACGCAAGAACTTTTTTTTTTTCCATATTAGAAGGAGAAATGGTATATGGAGAAAATTGATACACCACTTTGAAATTATGATGAAATGATTTAACCATAAAGTATAATCTTGAAATGTTCTTGCTGTTATGGTAACAAATGTCAAGGACAAATGACCTCTCATTAAGGGACTAAATCTTAGTCTAAGTCCATTCGTTTGGTGTACCTTGATGCATGGTTGCATTTTGACTCAAGTATAGACATTGGTATTAATCCAACTCCTTCACGAGTTACTGAAACAATTCTTGGAGATTATTTAACCACAACTCATTCTTTGAACCACTAGTTGTTCTTGTCTCCTACAAATTATTACCAAAGATCTTTTGATTCATTTTCTAGCTCTGAATTCATGAAACATTTTCTCAAAATATCAAGCCTATATTACCCCAAAATACATGTTTCTATATTCTCTACATTTGCTGCATCATTTAGTGATGAAACAAACATCAGGCCTAAGAATTCTAAAATGGGAAGAGAAGAATTTGAAAAGGAGAACAACTTAGATGAGTTAGAGGTTGTGTTGGAACCAGGTGATCAATCTAAGAACGGTCTCCCTGCCAAGACAAATAAATTTTTCTTGAAGATAACCAATTTCAATCCTACCTCTCGTTAATATTTACACCTCATTGTTTTTGATTCAAGCATTGACATTGATCTTGGATTAACCTCTTATCAAATCGATGTTATGACATTTAAAGGCTTTACTTTCACAATCAACCTAAATAACCAATCACTCTTTTCACCGTTTATAAATTGTACCCATCCTTCTCCACAATTCATCCTTGTTTTGAATTCTTAAGGAATTGGTTAAAAGAGCCATTGATGGAATGAGAACTAAATTTTTTTGTGATGAAAATAAGAAGATGAATATGCATGTGAATGTCATTCTTGAAAGATCATAAATATTTTAAGAATATTCTCAAGAAAAATCAAATGATTATGTTTCTAACTCCAACATTGAGTCATGAGTAAATTGGTCTAAGCATGATGTCCTCTTCATCCCTACTACCTAAAGTTACTCTACAAGGATGATAATTCTTAGAGAATATCTAAGAGGGTGAATTTACTCAACAATGGAGAATACGTCAAAGGATGAAACTTCTATTCTCAACCATCAACAAAGTGTCCTCTATTTACAAATGAAGAGCATGTGGTGAAATTACAAAATAATTAAAGATGCTCTCATCATTGAATCTCAAGTGATGAAATCCATTAAATGAGGTATACAAAATTCTTGATCTTATAACATTTGCATTATAATAAGCTTGAATATCTTTATGCAATATTATTATGTGATTGATTGGATAATCTGGAAACTTAGAATGCATTATGACTTTTCTTCATGCAAGTATATGGCTTTAAAGCTTAAATGATACATCATTGTTTTGTCATGACTTGTATATGCATATGCTAAATTCATTAAGTTTTGCACTCTTGATTCATACACTCTTTATGATCATAAAGAGTGTATGAATCAAGAGTGCAATGCATTAAGTTTTGCACTCTTGATTCATACACTCTTTATGATCTTTGCTCACACATTGCAAATTAATCTTTTTTGTAAATCATCATGCTAAGTGTGTAATGAATGAACATCATTGGTGTACAAAATCACATTTTTACATCCTTGTAAGCAATACTTTTTCAAATATGCTATACTTGTATTGCTATCAAATTTTCGATAAGGGATGTTTCATCTTATCAAGTTAGATTTTTTTCCATAAGTTTTGGTTATATTTTTCAATGATCAAACTTAATTTTAAATGCTAAAAGTCAATTGAATTAACACTTTTCTTAATTCATTTTTATGGTCTTATGGCAAATCTTTTAAAAGTGCATTGATCACATTGTTGATCAATATTTTTTAAGTGCAAATCATGTTATGTGCTTAATGAAAATCTATTTTTAATGATCAATGAATAATTTTTGGAGTTAGTCTTTTAATTATCCTTCATGATAGACCTAAAATTTCAGAACAAGAAAAATGACAAAAACTCATGATTTTGATAATCAATTATATGTCATATTTTGTTCTTACATAAGCTTGACTTATAGTACATTTTTTATGAAAAATATAATTTCTATAAGTCTTGAATATGAACACTTTTCTCAATATAAAGCTTTGATTGAAACCATTTTTGTTACACATCTTGATTAATATATATTTTGCTTGATGCAAGTGTAACCTTTTGAATATTAGTTTTTCAATAATTGAGATTTTGTTATAAAGATCATTCTTCAAAAGGTTTTAATGAATATCCATTTTTTTTGTTGGATTTAATCTTTGAAGGATTTTAACAAGAGAATATATAATTGGTCTTCATGAGAATAATTTTGTGTCTACTCTTCATAAAATTAGAATTTGATCTAAGAATAATTCTAGCACATTTTGTTCTTAAATTCATATTAAACTTTTTCTCACATAAAAGTGTTATTTCTACACTTGTGTGTAATGTTGTCATAATTGAGATGTGAACAAATATATTTTTTTTGCAAAGGATTAAACTTTGAATATTTTGCTTTGAAAAAGAATCATCTTCAATATTAGAATATTCAGAAAAGAGAGAAATTTGTTTTTGACATTATGTCAATTTACTCTGATTTCACAGCTTCCTAATATGCGCAATTTTCTCTCTAATTTTAAAGTTCATGGACAATTTTCAAATGATCCTTTATTCTTCAAATGACTACATATTAGTCTTGTCCATCTTTTTGCAAATGATATTGTTTTAAAGGAAAATATTACCTCCACCCAAATAAATTGAAACATTTATAATTCTCTCTAATTTAAAAAGTTTATGGACAATTTTCAAATGATCTTCTATCCTTCAAAAGACTACAACATAATCTTTGTCCATCTTTTTGAGAATTATTATGTTATAAAGAAAACTATTACCTCTACCTAAACAAATTGAAACATTTAGAGAATATTCATCTCATAAGACTTGGGGGGAGTTTTCTAAATTTAAGAATGTATGTTTATTTACAACTTACATTGTCATTGAGGTCAAAACCATATTTTTTTGTAAAAATCAAGAGTGTATAACATCTATTTTTAAAAATCAAATGCTTATATGTGTTTACATGTGATTTAAATCATTATTCATGTTATGATTGAAATATTGATTAGAATGATTATTAATCATCATACATGATATGTGCTTTAATGTTTAAATGCAAACTTGAAAAGTTTGATATGTGAATGAACTTCTAGATTACATGATTTCATGATTTATGTGCACAATACATTTCTACTCTTGAATTCTATCATTGCACTTCATATTTTAAATTATCCCCAATACTTTTTGATAGATGACAAAAGGGGGAGAGATATATATATGATGGGAGAGAAATGTTAGATGGAACTAACTAATGAAGAATGTTTGAATTAACCTCTAACATGTATTTAGGGGGAGTTTAATTAGAATGATAAATATTAAACTCTTGCATGTGTTTAGGGGGGAGCTTAATTGCATATCTATGAACATTCTTGCATTTGTTATTATATCCATCCATAAAACATAAGATTTATTCAATAGGTTTGTCATCATCAAAAAAGCGGAGATTGTTGAGGCAAAACCCATTTTTGATATATGTTTTAATGACAACAAACCTTATGTAATAAATGTTAAGTTTTATGAATGGTGATCTACTGATGTTTGCACTTGAGTTTTTGTTGAAAGATAGATATTGACAAAAGTGGATGAGCTAAAGATCACTCACATCAACAAGTGCACTTTATATAATCAAGCAATGAAAGATTTGAAGTAGCATTAGATGATAACAAAAGTAGCATCACAAGCTTCATTAAGATTTTTAAAGGACGTTGTTTGAAGCATAAAAGGTTTCATGGGAAGGTTTAACAACAAAGTGATTTTTATGGTTAATAGTCTTCCTCACCATCACAAAGTTCACAATGAGTATTGAAGATTCAAGGAAGAATATGAAGATCATAGTTGAAGAATCAAGATGGAAAAACTTGCATCACAAGCTACACAAGAATATATTTGATGTTATTATGTCAAAACTCACATTGAGTTTTGTTACATGCTTTGAAGATTTATTACTACAATTAACATCAATTGAAATGATGCATATGTTGAAGATCGTCAAAACCTACTCAAAGTTTTATCTTATCAAAGTTTCTCAAGATGAGAAAGTTTGAGAATGATCTTCCATGAGTTTTCAAAGGAGCTTATGCACAAGGCATAAACGTTTTAATCATTCTCTAAATTAGAAAATGATAATCCTCATGATGAGTATACTCACGCCTCCACTAAATCATCTCAAAGATACTCAATGAGCAAGCAACAATATGTGCAAAACATCAAAGAGGAATTGTGGAATGTTTTGCAACAACAAAAGATTTCAAAGTTGATTAACCAAAGAAAGAAACATTATCAACTCTTATGAAATAATGTTCCCATCATGAACATGTCCATTTCCCTCAAGGGCATTTATATCAGTTCAGCAAAATTACAAGAATCAACTTTGAAGAAGAAATCATTTCAAAAGTTGAAATATTTATAAGTCAGGAGAACGTTCTCAGAACGGTCTCCCAAGTTTGCGTGTTCAAGGATAATCACTTTTCCATAAGTCAACTTGGTACAAGACAAACATGAACTTTTATGGCAAGGAATTAATTATGACTAGAGAACATTCTCTCTTAGTCATATTTAAGGAATCACAAGAACACATATTTTGCCAAGGCTTTATGTTCTCCAAGAACATCATTAAGGATTTAATCTGAACCAATGAGAAGTAGACAACAATCTGTACCTGGTTGTGAAGAGAATTTAAATATAAATCAAGTACAAACACATGGCAAAAGAAGGCTTATAAAGTGTCCTTGATTTACTATTCACTCGTCCTTGCAAGGACAAATGAATAGTGGCTATTCTATAGCTTTCATTTGCATTTACAGCTGCAAGATAACTTGCAACAGCTCTTTGATCACATGGGTATTATTCTCCTTCATTTGAAGTACAGTCTCACAATGGTCTCCCAGATTTTGCACCTACAAGCTACAATCTTATCCAAAGTTTTGTCATACTATTTCCACACATGGGCTATTGTTTTACAACGTTCATATGCTCAGAAAACAACTCATAACAGCTGGCACAATGGATATTTATGAGATCACTACAGTTCCATATGCCAGAGACCATCAGAAGAACATTCTCCAGACTCACTAAAAGGACAAATTTGATTGGACTGTTTTGCTTCTCTCACAACAGCTATTTTAATACTCTCAACTGTCATATTTGAAGTTCAAATATGAGAAGGACTTCTCCATCTATAAATAGCACCTTGGTTGCATTTAAAGAGTAAGAGTTGAAGCTACAAATCATCAAACACTTGTTTTTGTCTACAAGTCACAAAACTCTTCTTTTATTACTCACACTCAAGATCTTCATTCTCATCAATACTTCTGAGTTTATTGAGTAATTTTATTTGCTTCTCAAACTAACCTTTGAGTTTCTAAAAGCAAATACTTTAAGAGACCACTTTTCAACACAATCCACTTTTAAGTGATTGTATCTTTGTCTCTTTATTTTACCACTCACACTCCAACTCTCTATCAACTCTTGGATCAAATATTATTGAGTGTATGAGTGTAGTTTATGTATAAGCTTCTAAACTAGTTTGAGTTTATTTGTAAGCTTAAAGATCCGAAACAAACTCCTTTGTAAAAGAAGATTGCTCAAGTCAATACGTAACTATTGATTGACTTTTACCCTTACTAGCTTATAGGGCTGGGGTAGTTTTAAGCTTGAAGGGCTTAATGTTATTGATCTTGGTCTAGATCAAAGAAGAAGATTTGTATTTGAGATCGGTAGCATCTCAAGATTATAGTGGAAAAACTCACAGGCGTGGGGACTGGACTAGCCTAGGATTTGGGTGAACCAGTATAACTTTTGTGTGTGAATCTCTCTTACCTTTAACTCTTTAATTTCTGTAAACACACATCACACAAACCACTTGTTTTACATTTACTTTCAATTCTCACGTAGTGGAGAACATTCTCATAACATTCTCACACTGCTTTATATTTTACTAACATTTATCCAAGTATACACTTGAGATCAATTTTTGTAGAGTGCAGGATTAAATGAGTGTAGTTTATGTATAAGCTTCTAAACTAGTTTGAGTTTATTTGTAAGCTTAAAGATCCGAAACAAACTCCTTTGTAAAAGAAGATTGCTCAAGTCAATACGTAACTATTGATTGACTTTTACCCTTACTAGCTTATAGGGCTGGGGTAGTTTTAAGCTTGAAGGGCTTAATGTTATTGATCTTGGTCTAGATCAAAGAAGAAGATTTGTATTTGAGATCGGTAGCATCTCAAGATTATAGTGGAAAAACTCACAGGCGTGGGGACTGGACTAGCCTGGGATTTGGGTGAACCAGTATAACTTTTGTGTGTGAATCTCTCTTACCTTTAACTCTTTAATTTCTGTAAACACACACAAACCACTTGTTTTACATTTACTTTCAATTCTCACGTAGTGGAGAACATTCTCATAACATTCTCACACTGCTTTATATTTTACTAACATTTATCCAAGTATACACTTGAGATCAATTTTTGTAGAGTGCAGGATTAAATTTTAAAAGGGTCACAACTCAACCCCCCCCCCCCCCCCCCCCCCCCCCCCCCCTTCTTGTGACCATTTCTTCCACTTCAGATGCATCTCCATCCTTGCTTGGCTAGCAGAGCTTCATTGAAAGCCCTGAATTCTCTGAAACCCAGGCCTCCTCTTTTCTTGTGGTTGCAAACCTTGCTCCACTTTATCTAGTGTATTTTCCTCCTGTCATTGTTGCTGCCCCACCAGAAGTTGCAAATGAAGCTTTCCATTTGATGGCACAAATCCTTAGGTAATAAGAAACAACTCATAATATAGGTGGGGATGGCTTGTGCTACAGCTTTGATAAGGGTACTCCTCCCAGCAAAAGATAAGCTTTGAGCTTTCCATCCTTTCAGATTTTTCCAAACCCTGTCTTGTAGATAGTTGAACACTTGCCTTTTGGATCTCCCCATGTGTGTTGGCATTCCCAAGTATTTAGAGAACTGATTGACTCTGTTCATAGGTAGAATTTAATTGATGTCATTTTTTATGTGGCTTTGAACATGCTTGCTGAACATTATTTCTGACTTTCCCATATTGACCAATTGGCCTGATGCTTCCTGGTATTCTAGAATGATCTTTTTTATCACCATTGCCTCTTGAGTGGTTGCCCTGCATAAGAGTAAGTTGTCATCAACAAACAGGAGGTGATTGATCTCAGGGGCTCCATGAGCCACCTTAATCCCATGGAGGCTCTTATTAAACTGGGCCTTAGAGATCAGATTGGAGAAAACATTAGCACAAATGATGAATAAGTAGGGAGAGAGGGGGTCTCCCTGTCTGAGTCCCCTCTGAGGGACAAAAGATTGTGAAGGTTTCCCATTTATAAGGATAGAGAAAGTGACACTAGAGACACACTGCATAATAGGGTCACTGTATAGTCCTGGAGATGAAGATGAAAGAAAAAAAAAATCTATCTCTTAATAGTGTATAACGGGAAACGAAATAATATTTTTCATCTCGCTTTATCTTATAGCATTATTAAATATATATCATACAAAATCTATATCAATTTTATCTTACTATTTTTAATTAAATTGTTCAAATAATATATTAAAATAAACACATAAATAATATTAAAAAAGAGAATAATCCCGTGCACGGCACGAGCTAAGATACTAGTTCATTTTAAAATGGAAGTAACATTTACGGTTGGTTCGTTTGTCTTTTGATGCAGACAAATATTTGGATTAAAATATTAATTTGGGGTAGAAAAGTTTGCACAATTTCATGGGGTTCCATCTATTTGTATGCCCTTTAATTTGATGAAGGAGCCCTTTGGTTTTGAGATTTGCAAGGGCTGGTAATGAGGCTGGAACTATGCGCTTATTGGGGATGACTTCACTGGAATAGCTATTATATATTTATATATGCATCTCTAACCCAACGTATTGGCATCTTGTTTTTCTTTTTTCAACGAATCTTTTGTGGATGTGCTACATGTGATGATCGAATTTATTTTAATGGTACTTATTATAATAATATAATAAAATATTAATTATATTCACTTAATAATGTTCATCTCTGGTAGGCTTGAAAATTGTATTTTATTATGGTTTAAAAATGTTACTATAGTTTGGATTGTCATATAGATCCCTATCGATTAAGTTTAGTCTATTTTATCGTCTAATTGCGAGAGAGAATTTTTATGGTACATTTGATAATTTATACGTAATTTAATTAAAAAATGAATACTAAAAGAGAAGAGGTACCAGTAATACATTCTATCAGAGTCTAATAATTTAAAAAGTAAGATAAAAAAAGAGATAATCGAATTAAAATAACTTACTGCGAGGATAGCTTTGATGTGATCAAAAGTAAAATCAAAAGGAAATGAATGTTTTTTCTTCAATTGAAGTAAGACATCAACAATATCCTCTTCATCTGCAACATGTTGTCTATTTGGATCCAAATGATCATTAATAATCTCTTGATAAAACTTGTCAAATTCATTGAAACTTCTATCAAGACGACCATGCAATCCTCTAAGTTTATCGATCCAACCCATGTATGGAATATAATCAGAAACAAAGAAATCTGCAAGCAAAGATTGTAACTCATGCAACATTCCATAAAACCTACTTTTCTCAATTCCATCATTCTCATTGCTTTTCCCAAAAGCAATCCTAGATATTATAGTACTTGATAGTGAAACCAACAAATCACTCAAATTTGTAACACTTGATTGCATGACTTGAAATTTTTTCAATCATTTTCTTCACCTCAAATTTTCTTATAGAAGAATAATATGACACACGTTTGGCACTAAATATATGAACACAAATTTTTCTTATTTCTCTCCAAAAATTACCATATTGAGAAAACACAATTTCTGAACCATTATAAGTAAATTTTTGTTGACTATATAATTGAGGCCTATTAGAAAACGTATGATCATTGTTTTTAAATATTTCTTTTGCAATTTCAGCTGAAGAAACAACAATAACTTTTCTAAAACCAAGTTGAAGTGAAAATAGAGGACCATATATTTTTGAGAATTGTGAAAATTGAAGAAAAAGATTTGAAATATCTAGTTGATGAAGATTCCCTATTATGGGAAGACCTTAGGACCAGGTGGATGATTTGTAATGGTCCTATGTTTTGGGAAGAACATAAGCAAGGGAAGAATTAGGCAAAGAACAAATAGAAATAATAGTGACAACATTGTTACAATTGATGTACCCTTTGATAGACTGAAGAGATGAGAGAATGCTTCATGTATATATAGTAAGATACTATGAAATTCCACCTATAGTATTGTGCCACATGGCCGAATCCTTGTTTTTCTCTTTTTTCTATATAGACCAACTTCTTCTTCTTTTTTTTTTTTTTTATAAGAAAATTTTAGTCATCTTTAGTGCCTATATATATAGAGGACATATCTTATGAGAATGGTATCTTTATGTGAGAATGATGAGAATAAATCCAAGCCATTGAATAAAAACACACGGCTAAGATTAAAACATAACACAGTGCACCTCTTTCTCCTTCAGGCCACATTAGCCATTCATCTCCTTTATTCATCTCCATTGTCAGTACCTTTTCATGGATCTCTACATGCCCAGTCTTCGCATATCCAACTCTGCAACCACCTCATCAGCTACGATTCGGTCGTCCCTTATTCCCTCTCGTATTTGCTCCCTGTCAACTCTTCCCCTTCTCTTCTCTTTGGTTGTGCTGCAAATCAACAATTTTATTCAGTGATTTCATCTTCCAAAACAATTTGTGTTTTGGATTTGAAGCTTTTGTTTTAATATCCCCCTTCTAATTTCAATTTGTACGAATTTATTGTTGGATTGATTTTGTAAATTGGGTTTTCCGTTTGTTTTTTAATTTTATTTTATTAGTTTATTTTCTATACTTTATTTCTCGATTTGTATTGCTTAAAGTTAAATTGTTGAATTAAATTGTTTAATTTGAGCTTTTTTCAAGTGCTTAAAGTTAAATTCCTTTGTTCTTTTGGTCCAATTTCCTGCCATTTTTATCTCAAGTGATATTTTCAAGGCTGGTACTTGGAGGCTTATGATGAATGAGTAGAAAAGGAAAAAAAAACAGTTATCTGAATGAATAGAATGAGAGATCAAAAGGACATGAATTACATGTATCTGGAGGTGTTCAATGCAAAGGGAAGAAGGTGATGTGTTCAGTGATTGAAGGGAGAAAGGGGTGTTGAGCGTGTTTCAGCTTCTGTGTAGTGACTCATTTAATCGATCTTATAATCTCAGCCACACATTTTAATCTAATGGCTATTAATCGTTCCTATCATTCTCATATAAAGTTGTCATTCTCATAAGATATATATATATATATATATATATATATTTTTTGGTTATAATTTCTAAGGAAACTTAATACAAATGTCTATTTTTTATACTTTTACGAAGAAGTATATGTCTTCAAAATCTTCAATTCACTAATTTATCTATTATATAATAATAATTGTAAACTGTTCCGTGAACTTACCTCAATTGGTTGAACATTGCATTATATATACAGGGGATCGAGGTTCGAACCCCGGTCATCCCACTTATATACGTTAAGGGTGAAATTTTCTAGCCATTAAGTTACCTGGCCAAAAATAATAATATAATCATTGTAAACTTATACTCATATATTTCTACTCATATATTAATACACATTACTTATATATCAATACGCATACCTACTTTATTATAAATTGTATGTGAACTTAAATATTTCTACTAATATATTAATACACATGTCTATTTTATAGTTATAATTTTTCATGGAGACCTATATTTCTACTCATATATTAATACACATGCTTTATATATATATATATATATATATATATATATATATATATATGGCATATACTATGAGAATACATTATTAGCCTTTAGATTAAAATGAGTGGTTAAGATTGAAAGAATTATTGTGTGTCATGTCACATTCAACAAACATGTTTTCTTCTCTTCCACCCATCGGATCTGCCGTTCTTCTTCTTCTTTTGAGATCTCTTCTTTTCGACATAACCTATTCTGCTTCTCCTTCTCACCTTTCCACCACTTCCCGCCGTTCATCTTCCTCCCTCTCTCCTTATCGGCCCTGCCACCATCAACAACCTCTTCTCGTCGTCTCCCTTCTCTTTGCTATACCCTTGAAGAAACGTCTGCCTTAATTGATTTTTCCTGTGACAAATGGTAGTCTCTCGGTTGTACAAACAAAACCGTTCAGTGCCGTCACAAAATGGAAAAACTCCATAATAGTTACCGATCTCTGTCCCTTTGCCTTTCTACTTCACCCTGGACTTAATTTTGGGATTTAGGCATAATTAGTTCTGTGAAATTTCTTGAACTTGTTATGTGTTTAAAATTTATGACGGATGTTGCAAAAAGAGATGATGAGGGAGTTGTTATTTTCCCAATTATGCAGAGTTTGATGTTATGATAAACTCCGTCACAAAATGAAATTTCAAGTATACTCTAGCTATTTTATGAGACCTTGTAAGTTGAATGAGATTCATATTGTTACACTACTAGAAAAATCTTAAATGTCGACGGACAAAATCTGTCTCTAAAATGTAAATATTCCGTCACTAACCAGGCTAGAGACGGATTTGATCCCGTCGGTAATTTCCTCGTCTCTAAACTATTAGAGAAGGACAAAATCTATCTCTAAAATGAAAATATCTGTCTCTAAAATAAAAATATTTGTCTCTAACTGTTTTTTCTGTCTCTAATTTCATCTCTATTAGAGACGAAATATATTCTGTCTCTAAATTCCGTCGGTATTTTAACTTTTTCTATTAATGTTAGTAGATTGACACAACGACGTTTGTTTTCTTTATTATTGGAAAAATTCAGATTTAGGTTGAAAATTGAAATTGATCGTAGATGACAATGAATTGAAGATGAAAGCATTTAAGAGAAATAATTGACCGGTGTGAGACATATGTGTTGTTTAGAAGGGGCTTTTAATCTTGACTTTTGAATTTTAATCTAAAAGTTAAAAATTATTCTCATCATTCTCATGTATCTTTACCATTCTCATATGATACATTATATATATACTACATAGACTAATATTTTTACTCATACATTAATATAAATGTCTATTTTTATAACGAAAATAATTTCACACTGTATTAATATTTGTCATATAATAAAAATAATTGTGGCAACGCCGCATCCCGTGTACACACCAGTATTACGTTAGTTATCTATAATATGTTTTTCTGGTGGTTTATTTTTTTTTCTTCTTATTTTACCTTAAAGATCGAAGTGTAATTCTTGTAACTCCTATTTTATAAATCTCTCTCTTATAACTTTTTCGCTTTTATAATTATATATAATATATTTGCTATTAAAAAAAAATTATATATAAAACTCAACTTTCAAGTCAATTAATAACAACTTGGTGGTTGTGAGTAATTCAAACTAAACCATTTTTTTAAGGCAAATTAATACTCAACTTTGTCATGACTATATATTATAAGTTTTTTCTAATATGAAAGAGTTGAGTGCACCAATTGTTGATAAATTTATAACAAATACGAATTTTATAAAAAACATTATTATTAAGATTTATCAATATTAATGGTTTGGTGGATTTTTCTTAATTACCGTTAATCTTTTTAATTTTTGAAATATAATTACTGTTAATATGCCATGTCTCACTTATAATAATCATTTAATTTTTCAGCATTTAACATGTGCATTTGGTTATGGTGACAACAAGTCACTTATATAATATCATTAAAATGCGATTAATACTTAATTGTGGCACTCCATCTTTTAATAATATTCACCCATGCATGTTCCAACAAAAATAATTCCACGTTCCGTCAAAAAGAAAATCATTCCACGTGTGACATGTAAACCACATTAGTTAATGAAAATTGTGGAAGAGTTAAAAAAAAGAAGAAGAGTCATTTGACTCATTTTTCACTACCAAAAATTAACGACTTTCCTGCAGTTTTATTTTAGGATTCAATTATCTATGAAGGTATTATCTGGAAACCAGAATCCGCAACAAAATAAAGCACACGGAACGAAATGTCCGTCGGTATAGGTTTTAAGGCCTATACCCACGGTTTGGAGACCTTTACCCACGGAATTTTGCCGTTGGTAAATGGCAATTTTGTTGTAGTGTTAGATGTTGACATAGTGCGCAGAAATTTAAAAACTCTTTGTAAGTGGCATGCACAAATTATAAACCTCTTTATAAGTGGTGCATGAAAATTACGAATCTCTCAATCAATACTCCGAGGTCGAAGTATCTCGCAAAAATTATAAACTTTATAAGTGGTGCGTAAGACTTATAACCTTCTCTATCAATATTTAGAGGTATACTTAGCGTGCAAAAATTAAAAAGTCTATATTCTTGCAATTAAAACTTACCAATCAAATTGCATGCAAGAAAGACAATGTCTCATATTTGAATTAAACCATAGAACACACAGTGCAATTATTCGCATAAAGTGCAACATACAGTAGAAAATAGTGATAATACGTGTATAAATAATATTCGGCGTTTGAAGTAACAAGTAAAATTATAAATTAGATAGCGCTAACAAATTCTACTGTAATTTAATGCTACCGCTTTAAAAAGTACTATTTAATACTTTGTAGCAGATAATAGTGATATTATGTGTGTGTATAAATAATACTCGCGCCTTCGAAATGATGGGCATTTATAATTTTCTAAAAATTTATTAATTTTTTATTATCGTCGATTACATGCAGATAAATAATGTACTGATGACTTGAAATATTCTCACACACGGTAATAAACATTTCTACAGCGCGTAGTTGATATTTTAAATTCTAATACTTTTTCTGGCAAATGTCTGTAATAAGATATTTGAGAATTGATATCACCTTATCTTCGTTGGTTGTTTTTGAAATGTTCATGATTATGTGCGGTCAAATTATACGGTTTTTTTTTCTTTTTTTTTCGTGATTATGTGCATTTTTGTATGGTAACCCTATTTCATTATTGGTAAAGCCAAATATTTTTCCATCTCATTTTTCTCTGAAGAGTAAAAATCGTGATCAAATATTGAGTTTATAATGGAAACATACTCTTCACTACCAACAAAATTTTGGGTAGGGGTGTTGGGTGGTTAAATCATGCAATTAGTAAGAAGGTAGGGAATGGAACCAACACTAAATTTTGGTAGGATACATGGGTGGGGGAACAATCTCTTGAGTCTAGATTCCCACGCCTCTATGCATTCTCATTGCAAAAGGATTATCTGGTGAGTGATATGGGAAGGTGGGTGAATGGGGTGTGGGAGTGGATTTTTGCTTGGCGTCGGAGTTTCTTTGTTTGGGAGGAAGAAATTTTACAACATTTAATGGATTTGTTGAGTCTTATTCGGTTGTCTAATGGGGATGATAGATGAATTTGGAAACCAGGTGAAGATGGTGACTTTTCGGTGAAATCGACATATGTATTCCTTGATCATATTTTGAACCCAAGGGCGTCTTTGTCCTCTTTGGATTCTTTTGTTTGTAAGTTTATTTGGAAGAGCGGGGTTCCTTCCAAGGTTAGTGCTTTGGCTTGGTGTTTACCCCGATTTTTAGCAAACAACCGCTAGTTTAATTATTACAAGAAGGATCAACTAGTAAATCCTGGGACATATTGGATTGTGCAGAATTGACGAAAACATTTTCATATTTTCTGGGTTAAATCAGATAATTTGATAAAAACAGTAAAATCACTCGATGCAGTCGAATGGGTTTGCTTAAAGTAAAATGCTTCAAAGTTAAATTTGCAGAAAACTTGTAAATGAATTTGTAGATAAAGTTTAAAGAAGAACTTTGAAAAGTAAAAGCATGCAACAAAGTAAATTGCAGAAAAGGTTTTAAACTTGCAATGAAATAAATTGCAGAAAGGTTAAAGTGCGTAAACTTTAAATGGAAAGCAAGTAAAATACTTGGAGAATGTAAATTGCATTCATAAATGTAAATTGTTTACAAAGAAAGGTTGGTTACACAGATTCGTACATGTTCCATTTTGCACTCATTTCGCTCGTTGACATGGGTACTCTGAGTTTTGTCAGGAATTTGCATGAGAATTGTGAACCCGTTTCTCATATGAAAAACTAATATTTATAGGCAAACTAGAATAACCGTCAAAACCTACTTAACGTCTAACTAAACTCCACGTGTCTTCGACAATTTGAATTTCTTGGACACCTGGCAAGGCTTTCGAACGTTATCCACTTTGAATAATTTGCTAAGTCCAGAGTATGCTTTCTCCATACTGCATAATATGTTATACAAGCAAACACACATATACATACATATATATAATTCGACACATATATAGCAATGTCGAAGCAATCAATCATGTACTTATTAAAATAGGTTCCTGTCGAATTCGACAGCTTCTTCAGACTCGACAGTGAACTTACAAACTACAAGGCTTTCGACGTCGAATGCCTTAATTTTCTCTTGATTTATTAAACAACCAATTTCCAAGAGAATATTAAAATACAGTAATGTACATTAAATGAGAATTCATCTTCTCACTCCAATTCATTAATGTCTGTCGAAAATACAGGCTAACAAATTGCCCCCTCAAAAATGCCAATTTCGACTGCATGTCGAATACGAAAGGAAGAAATGGCAGTTTTGAAGATTCTCTTTCTTTTCAACCTCTGCACGCTTACCAAAGACGGCGCAAACGTCACATTAATGTCAAATCAATCATGACAAAAATGTAACCGTCAACTCAATCCCTTCAAACCATGATTTCCACTTTTTTAGCACAATAGTGGGACACGTGGCAGGATCAGGACGATTGAGATGGAAAATGGTGGTGCTTCAGTTACCAACTGCATGCAAATCTGCAGAGTCTATAAATAGCAAGCATAGTCCAACACTTTCACTTTTCTGAAATCCTAAACATTGAACTTCCCTTCCATAGAGAGCACTCACGCATTTTTTCCAAAAACCATCAAAACAAACTCCAAATCTTGCATTGTTCTTGTGTTTCTGTTGAATCTAAACCAACCAAAACGATTGTCAATCATTTTCGTTCATCATCACCGTTCTTTCCACTGCATTTGAGCAAGAAACAAGTTGATTTTGAAGGTTTTTGAACCTTTGCTACTGTCACCTGTCAAATCTTCATCACCTCAAGAACACCAAGAACATCAAGAAACAACAATGGCTTCTTCTTCAACCACCAGGAATGTCGTTCCTATTGCTGTAGATGACAAAGAGCTTGTCATGGTTGACGATTCAGTGTTCGTGTCGGAACCTGCTACTACTGCTGTCGAAAGCACCATATGGGGAAAAGAACTGCTGATTCCTCATAGACTTGAAGGTAAAACTCTTGCCTTTGCAGGCCCTCTTCCTTCGACTACTGATTTTAATGAGGAAATAGGTAGTATTTTCCCTCTGCATGTCACTTGTGAGCCAAAAGTTTTTGCCAACTCTGTCTTCGACATGAGTTTCTTTGAACCTGGCTATAGGGCTTTTAGATCTGCACCAATAGCTACTGATGGCTATCTTAAATGGCTTAACAAAGTCGAAAAACAATACGCCACTTTTTGGAAAGAGAGTGGTATATTCGACTTAATTCAACTTTCGAGAGAAGGACCCAAGTACAATGCAGAAATGCTAATAGCTGCCCTTCATTTTTGGGAAAGTTCTACCAACACCTTTCACCTAAAAGCAGGCATGTTGACCCCAACTCTATTCGATGTTGCTGCTATTACTGGCTTGAGACCAACAGGACCCACTTTCGACCCCAAATACACTACCCCCAACCATCAGCTCGACTTCAGAGTCTTATCCTTTTCAGGATTTCTCAAAAATCACCATGACCTCAGTAGTGAAGAGGTATCACCTGAAGAATACATAGCCTTCTTGACTTATTGGCTATCACAATTCGTCCTATGCACTTGCTCTCTGCAAGTTGTGAAAAGATTAGTTCCTCTCGCCATTATGCTTCACCAGGGTTTGGATGTAGCCTTAGGCAGATTCATCTTGGCTTCCCTTTATGATTCCTTAGGACAAGCTAGTGATCTCCTTAAGAAAACTGATAAAGGATCACAATTAACTCTATCTGGACCCATTTGGCTTCTGCAACTTTGGCTGAATGCCACCTTTGAAACCAACTTCAAACTTTTCCTCCCTACTCACATGGAAACCTCTATTGCTTCTCGACAATCAGAAGGCGCTAGGTTAGCCTTGTTGAGGCAAAGAGAAACGAACTTGACCACTCGACAGCTCTTTTTCCACTACTTCAAAACTCTGCTCGCCTTCGACAAAATCACCCCTCAAAACACCCCTTTTATCAAAAGAACTATTGGACCATCTTGGTTTAAGAGACCATTTCCTGCAACAAATCTAGATGATGAGGAAGATACCAACAACATTTGGAGAATGTTTTTGAACCCAACAATCCTATCCTCAAGGCAAGGGATTGACAAAAGGCATTTGGGCTTGGTTGGATACCAACCCAATTTGGTTGCTCGCCAATTTGGCCTAAGTCAGTTCAAGCCAAAGAGCTTGTTCAAGAACAAAGATGATATTGTCTTGGGCAACTCTGGAATGTCTGTCGAGTACTTTGAACGTCGTTTGAAGCTTGCTGACGAGCACTCTTACAACCTTACACCTGTTGCCTTTGAAACCTCTCAATACTGCACCTATGAATTTGCTGCATGGTGGAGCTTGCACTATGAGAGGCATGCCAAGGATGAGAAACTGCTATTGCGTGCATTGAATGCAGGATTCGACGCTTTGCAGCCAAGGACTCCCAAAAGCAAAGGTAACTTGACTAAAAATAAACAAAGTTATTTTTATAATGTTTGTAAATTTAAATCTTCATTTGATGTTTAATTTTCCTTATTTCGACAGCAGGTGTTTCCAATGTCACAAAGACCAAAGAAACTAACGTCTCTACTGACTCCAGTGTCCCTGCTGTGACTTCAAAGAAATCACTCCCAAATACTGGGGCTAAGGTATCAAATTTCAAACTAGTATTTTAACTTAGTTTTTATTTGCAATTTTTGTCACAAACATTTTGAACTTTTCGACACTTGACTTACAATGCAGAGTCGAAAAAGAGTCAATGTGGCTTCAGAAAAAACTGGAGAGCCCACCATTCAGAAGAAACAAAAGAAACTCACCATTCAAGAACCAACAGTAAGGCTTTCGACATACCCTTTTAAATTCCTTTTCGACTTCAAAGAAATTTTGTGTTAACAGCCTTAAGGTTTCATTTCAGGCCACTGGTAATGTTCAAGAGAATCCGACTGCTGCTGCCCCTAGTGGAGAAGGCCAAAGAGACAAAGGAAAGGGCAACGAAGAAGCTAGTGAGGCAAGCACACCACCAACAAAATCTGATGCTGACAAACCTCCAAAGAAGAGAGTTGACAAGGAGAAGAAGAAGAAGAAGAAGAAGAAGAAAGTTAAGTCCAGCTCTAAGGCTTCTGCAGAAGCAGAGAAAGAAGCTGAGATTACTCCTTCTAATCTTCTTGTCGTCGAAGACCAACCAACACCCCAAGCTGAAAACACCAACACTGAAGTTCCTGCCCCCAGGCAAGAAAATACAAGTTCATGTTCACATGATCTTGGTGCTAAGGTAAAATCTTCTCAACTTTTAAGATTTTGTCAATAGAACAAATTTCTTTTTCTCATAAGTTTTCTCATAACTTCATTTGCCTTGCCTTTCGACAGGATACTAATGATGAAAATGTCAACATGAATGTTGACAATGCAGAAAACCTGACCCAAGGCATTGGTACCAATGATGTCGAGGTCAACCCTAATCAAAGTGACAAAGGTCCAGAGACTGAAGGAAATCCCACCATCAATCTTGATTCTGAAGAAACTATTCTTGATCGTCCTGCTGAATCTACCCATTCGTCAGAAGGTACAGATGTCGAAATGGCTTTTGACAATGAAAGGGAAGAAGCTATGCCAGAGGCTGCTGAAGGAGGTTCTGATATACTCCCAGTTTCTTCTACTTCAAAGTTATCTGCTGATGTTGGGTTGTCAGAGATGCAATTCATAGCTATGAAGGACTCTGATCCTGCTGCAGCACTAAAGATGCTCCTCTTAAGCAAAAGCAACAAAGACAAAAGTGCTTCACATCACAGCAGTTCGACAGCCTCTGACTCTGAGATTCATTCGACAGTGAGACAAGACTCCTTAATTCTCAAGCTGCACACAGACTACATCAACCAGGACGTCTTCTCATTGATTGAAGCTAATCCCAGCAGTGCTTTTGCCCACTTAGGCTTTCTGAAGAAGTTTCACAACCCAATGACTGATGGTGCTACTCTTGGTAAGGTTATCCAACTTGAAAACCTTATTGATTGTTTCACCAAAGCCATTCAAAAAAGGCAAAGTAATGCCTCAAGGTTGGAAGCTCAAACTCAAGCCCATGTTGTATTGGTCGAGAAAGCAAAAGCTGCTCAGGCAAATGTCGAGCGCCTTGAGAAGGATATTGAGTCGAATGCTGAGATTGCAGGCTATGACAAGAACATTGCTGATTGGGAAAATGAGGTGGCTGAGTTGAACTTGAAAATTCAAAGTCTCAATGCCAAGATAACCAGTGAAAAGGCTAAGCGTGAGGAAGCCAAAGCTAATATTTCCAAGGCAACCAAAGCTATGATTGACAAAGAGGCAAATGCTGGCATCAAGTACTTCAGCTGTCGAAGAAGAGATCAAAATCTTGGTGGATTCCAACATGATTCTCGACGCAGAAGTTGCTTCATTCAAAAGCCTGTATGAAGACTTGAAGAGAAAATTTTAAATTTGTAATAGTTTTAGTTTTTATTGTTCTTAGTTTTTTGCTTCAACTATTTGAACAATTTGTTATGGTTTTTTGGTTTTGTAATCTTGACAATGGCCATTTTGTGGCGAACTCATTTTATGATTACCATTTTCATTATGTCTTAAGCTTTATTCTTCGTTAATTTTTATTTCTTGCAACACTGGTTTATACTTTTTCAAGTACTTACCATTTATAATTAATGAACGTTGTTCTTCTGTTAATTCTTCTATTTCATAAGCACCATTTGAAAAAACCTGAACAACTTTAAAAGGGCCTTCCCAATTTGGAGACCATTTGCCTAAGACTCTGTCTTTTTTATCCATTGGCAAAATAACTTTCCAAACCAAATTTCCAACATTAAAGGTTTTAGACTTAACCTTTTTATTGTAAGCTTTAGCAACTCTTTTTTTCTGTCGAGTTAGCATCTCTAAAGCTTTTACTCTCTCCTCATCTAAATCAACTAATTCATCTAACATCATATCCCAATAATGATCCCTTGGGATTTCTGCCTGCCTTTGAATTCTAACTGACTGCAGATGTATTTCGACAGGCAAGACTGCATCATGCCCATATGTTAGTCGAAAGGGTGTGGTGTTAGTTGATTCTTTTGGAGAATTCCTACATGCCCATAAGACTTGATCTAAAGTCTTGTTCCAATTTCTAGGCTTTTGGGCAATATGCTTTTTAATCAAACCAATAATGATTTTATTAGCAGCTTCTACTTGACCATTTGCTTGGGCATAATATGGTGTAGAGGTTAAAAGTTTAAAACCAGTTTGTTGGGCAAATTCAACCATCTTTCGTCCAGTGAATACTGAACCTTGATCTGTAGTAATAGACTCAGGTATACCAAATCTATAAATGATGTGACTTTGTATAAAACTAATCACTGCTTCTTGGTCAACATTTGGTAATGGAATTGCTTCTATCCATTTGGTAAAATAATCTATACCAACTAAAATATAACGTTGGTTTTTTGACGAGCTTGGTTTAATTTCACCAATTAAATCTAAAGCCCACCCTCTAAAAGGCCAAGGTTTTACTATTGAATGGAGTTCACTTGCAGGTACATGTTGTATACCTGAATGTCTTTGACACTCTTGACAACATTTGGCAAACTCTATACAGTCCTTTAGAATTGTTGGCCAATACACACCTTGTCGAAATAACAACCATTTCATTTTGTGGCCTGCCTGATGAGATCCACATGCACCACTGTGCACATCGGATATAGCCAAATAAGCTTCAGTTTCACTTAAACATTTTACCAAAACTCCCTCAGGTGTTTTCTTCATTAGTTCATTACCAATGATGACATAACTCAAGGCTCTATATTTGATTTTTCTATTGGTTGTTCCATTTGGATCTTTCAAATATTCGACAAGTTGTTTTCTCCAATCATTGTCAGATAGATTGTCAATGGCAAATATTTCAAAAATTTCTGAATTTTCGTCATAATCATAGATGGTGTCTTGACCACTGTCTTGTGGTAAGTCTGCCCCCACAAGTTTTGGCATTGACAATTCTAATGAAGGAGGTTGATCAACAATGAGTTCATCTTTAATTTCAATCAACTCTTCTAGTTTTTCACTAGAGATTTTATAACCAGAAGCTATTTGAGCCAAATCATTGGCTTCTTGATTTTCTATACGAGGTACATGTTCAAAGATAACTTGGTCGAAACGTTTTAGCAAAGAAATTGCTATGACAAAATACTTCATCAAGTGTTCTTTTATGCATTTGTATTCTTTTGTCAATTGTTTCAATACCAATTCTGAATCACCTCTGATCAAAATATTTTTTGCCCCCAAGTCTAATAAAATTTCCAAGCCTGTTATTAAAGCCTCATATTCTGCTTCATTATTTGAGCAGAACCCGTTGATTTTATATTTGAACTTGGTGGGAATTCTGGAGGGAGAAATGATTAAAATCTCAATTCCAACTCCATGTTTATGTTTAGAACCATCAAAATATAATTTCCAAGGTTCTGAATCTACATAGTTTTGTGGAGTTTCTAATGCAGAATGATCCACTATGAAATCAGCCACAATTTGGCCTTTGACTGCCTTTAAAGGTTTATAAGTTAGTGAATATTCTGTCAAGGCTAAGGCCCATTTTCCAATTCGACTATGCAGGATTGGTTTAGATAGCATGTGCTTAATGATATCACAATGAGGATAAACAAAAACATCAACAGGCTTTATATAATGCTTGAGTTTCATACAAGAAAAATACAAACATAAGCATAGTTTTTCAATACTACTATATCTAGTTTCAGCATCATTTAAAACCCTACTTAAGTAATAAATGGCTTTTTCTTCGCCATTTTCATCTTCCTGAGCAAGCATACTACCCAGTGTCGAATCTGATGCTGATATATACAACTTCATGAATTTGTTCCTTATTGGAGGCATTAACATTGGTGGGTTTGACAAATAACTCTTGATTTCGTCAAAAGCTTGTTGTTGGTCTTGCCCCCAAGTGAAAACACTTTCTTTCTTGAGTCGAAGTAATGGCGAAAACGGTTGAGCTTTACCACTTAAATTTGAGATGAATCTTCTCAAGAAATTGATTTTCCCAAGTAAGGACTGAAGTTGCTTTTTTGTAGTTGGAGATTTTGTCTCCATAATAGCCTTTGTTTTGTTTTGATTTATTTCAATGCCCTTTTTGTGCACAACAAACCCAAGGAAATCTCCTGCATTAACACAAAAAGCACACTTTAATGGATTCATTTTCAATCCATATTTCCTCATCTTTTCAAAAGATTTTCTCAAATGATCTAAATGATCATCATTTGACGAGGATTTGACAACTATGTCATCAATATACACTTGCATGAAAGTGTCTATGTACTCGTGAAAAATTAGATTCATTGCTCTTTGATAAGTAGCCCCAGCATTTTTCAAACCAAAGGGCATTACTACCCATTCATATGTGCCTAATGCTCCTGGGCACCTAAAGGCAGTTTTGGGTACATCATTCTCAGCAATGAAAATTTGGTTATAACCAGAATAACCATCTAACATACTTAAATATTCAAACCCAGCTGCTGAGTCTATTAACATTTCTGCCACAGGCATAGGATATTCGTCTTTTGGTGTAGCATTATTTAAATCTCTAAAGTCTATGCATACTCTAAGAGAACCATTTTTCTTAATCACAGGCACTATATTTGCTAACCATTCGACATACCTTGCTGTTCTGATAAATTTGCTCCTCAGCAGCCTTTCAATTTCTTCTTTGATCTTCGACATGATTTCTGGTGCGAATCTCCTAGGCAATTGTTTCACTGCTTTTTATCTGGTCGAACTGGTAATTCATGTTCCACCAACTTTCTGCTCAAACCTGGCATTTCGTTGTAATCCCAAGCAAAACAATCTTTAAATTCCATCAGGAGTTGCACCACTTTTGTCTTCAGATCAGGAGGAATGTTTGCACTTACGTATGTTGGTCTTTTCGTCAGACCATCTCCAAGGTCAATTTCTTGCAAAGGATCCTGAGCTTGCATCTTGTGACTTTGACTGATTGGGTCTTTTTCAAATCCTAGGGGTTCGTCATCATAGATGCAATCCAGCTTTTGCATTTCTGGCTTTTGTTTGCCAAATTTTACATCATTGGCTGCAACAGCCATATTTTCTGACAATGGATTGGCTTCCAAAGCCATCTTGATTCTGTTTTCAGCCATATAGGCCGAAATCTTTGCCCAAGTTTGGGACTCAGACATAGTAATCTTCATTGATATCCCACCCAGTTGGGTAGTTCTGGCCTTCATATTCGCCATATTCAATGTCTCCATCTTCTCTTTCCCACAAAAAGCCATGTGTGGGGTCCAACTTGATTGAGTGGTGAACATTTCTCACTGAAGGATATGCAAAATCCCTTTCAGTGCATGGCGAGATAGTTGCCAATTTTTTGTCAAATGAGTGCTTTGTGAGATGATGAACTTCAGTTTTGAAGTAGCTTTGATCTGCTTCTACATTTTCAACAATGCCGTCATCTCGCCAAATAATCAGGCGTTGGTGCAAGGTAGATGGGACTGCCCCCACGCCATGAATCCACTCTCGTCCTAGGAGCAGATTGTAATTTGCCTTAGAGGCCACAACCAAAAATAAGGTTGGCCTTATAGTACTTCCAACAACCACATCCAACTGGATTGCTCCTAATGACAAACCAGTTTCACCCTCATAATTCGACAGAACTATGTTGTGAGGATGAAGATCCACCAAAGACTTGCCAATCTTTTTCAGCAGAAATTCTGGCATTAGGTTAACAGCAGCACCACCATCAATCAGTACTTTGTTGATCCCTACATTATTCACTTTAGCCTGTATGAAGAGAGGCTTCAAGTGATTTTTCATGCCTTCATCTGGCCTCTCAAATGTGGCCATTTGGTCCTCCAAAGCACCGTTGTTCATAACGTAGTAACAGACTGGTCTGTGAAGGGCCATTTGCATTCCAGATTCTTCTTCTTCATCTGTTATTTCAGAACAGACGTCGAACTCCCTTGGCAGAATTGACACAACATTCACTATTATGTCGAGATCAGGTTCAGAATCCAGAAAATCATCAGCTTCCATGTGTTCGTCTTTGACATCATCAGCAACTGAAGACTCTATTTTTGGTTCAACTAACCTTTCGCTCATTGGCTTCTTAGCCAATTCCACAGGCTTCTTTCCCTTACCATCAGCAGTAATCTGGGAACTTTGAGCAGCCAACTTTTTCTGGCATTGATATCTACGCCATTGAGATCTTGTCATGGGGTTCTTCCCTTTGTAATTATTCCTGTAATCATATTTTCGTGATTCAGAATCCTTCTTGGGATTGGAGTTACTGGAACTTCCTTTCTCGAAATTCCTTTGGCCAGAAGCCATGTTTCTCCCATGAACCCATTGGTTGACAGGTGTCCTGTTTGAGGGGACAAAAGATTTTTGTGGTCCCAACCTTTGATGCACAGGTGCCTGTTGGCTATTCAGAATGTTGGAATATGTTGGCCTTTTATTTGGCCAATTGTTTCTGCCCTGACTATGAGGCAAAAATTTGGTGAGGCCTGCAGCAGCCTTTTTGTCGAACATGGCACTACAGTGAGGACATAATGTAGCTTCGCCATCATTCTCTTTGCAGCGTTGAAGAAAATCTAGCAATTTCTCTCCAGCCTGTGGATACACTCCTTCCACTTTGTTTTCGTATTCTTCTTCAGGAATAGAAACCAATTGCCCCCCTTCAGTGAGGTTCAATGCTTCCAACATCAGGCATTCAAATGGCTCTGTGTAAGCAGCATCAGCAATCTGCAATGGATCTTCATCCACCTGCTGTTTGGATTTTGGCTTTTCGCCAAATTTGAGTCTTCCTTCCTGCAGGGCTTTCTAGACCAAATCCCTGAAAAGAACACATTGTGAGGTTTTATGACCCAAGAAATTATGATATTTGCAAAAACCTCTTTTCTTACGTTGTTCCAAAGGTGGAACTTTTAAACCTTTTGGCACAATTATTTGGCCATCAGTAACCAATAAGTCAAAAATTTCATCACATTTAGTAATGTCGAACGTATATGTCTTAGCAACAAATCTATCATTTTTTGGTTCGACAGGATTATTTCCATTTGATGGTTTTAACATTTTACAAGTATAGGGAGGTCCTGGTTTTAATTCAGCAATATTAACCTCATTATTTTCTATGTAATCCTGACCATCGTCGAACTCATTTTCACTTTCATAAGTTTCTATATACGCCACTTTTTCTTTTTTATGAAATTTAGAATTTCTGACTTTTTCAGCCCTGAGGCGTTCGACCTGTCGAACATAATCTGCTAACTGGGCCATATCTCTTAAATGCTGAGTATCTAACTTTTTCCTAATGGAATAGTCAAGGCCACCAGCAGCCATCTCAACCAATTCATGTTCAGGCACTTGAGTAAAGCACATTGCCTTAAGAAGGCGAAACCTATTCAAATAATCATCAATGGCCTCTGAAGTTTTACGTTTCATACTGGCTAATTCTTTGAGGCTAATCCTAGATTGTCCCATATAAAATTGTTCATGAAATAGCCTTTCTAACTGAGTCCAATTATGAATTGAATGAGGGGGAAGTGTGGTGAACCACGTGAAAGCATTTTTTGTGAGGGAATTGGGGAAAAATTTCATTCTTAAATCCTCATTATTTGCTAAATTCCCTGCTTCTGCCATATATCTGGCAATGTGTTCGACAGTAGACTCATTCGTATCACCAGCAAATTTTGTAAATTTGGGGATTTTCCACCCCCTTGGCAGTTCTGCCTGCAAAACATATTCAGACAATGCTGACACGAAATTTGGCCTATGCAATCCTATATTCAAACCATTTTGGGCCAAGATATTTTCTACTAAGTTGGCCAAGTTGTTCTGCCCTGCTATGTTATCTTGTCGAACGTTCCTAAGAACATTATCAGCATTTTGGTTTCTATTAACTAATACCACTTCTTGTTCTGGCTGTTCTCCTTCAATACGCAGTGGTTGGGCTTGAACTTCTGGTTGAATTTCTGGGTTTGCACGAGGAACCCTTTGGGTATTTGGAGCATCAGGGGCTCCAAAAAAGTATGCCATTCTCCCCATTTGATTGGCTAATAACAGGTAACTATCATTGGTTGTCTGTAACATAGGATTAAAGATTGTGCCAATCTGTTGGGTCAACGCATTCACCATATCATGGTTGCTCTCATCCATTTGTTGCCTTAATACTGCCATAGAATTGTTTGTCAAGTTAAGAGAATTTCCTCTATTTCCCATCGCAGAAGACGAGGGAGAACTTTCTATTGAAGGCCAATTATACAGGTTTGCCATCGTTGTTGTTGGCATTCCAAATTGTGGGTTTCTAGGCAACCAGGGTGGTCTTGACGGTGTTCCTCCAATTTGACTACCGTCTGTGTATCCATGTGTGTGTGATACGTTTGTTGGCATGGATGACATGTTTGGTTGTGTCATTGCTGCACCATTAGGATTTGGAGGAGGAAATCCTCCTGTCATACATGAAGTGACGGCAGGCATTGTTGATCCACTGACGTTTGCGCCAACGGTACTAGAATTCGTCGCAGGGTTCGAATTTCCGCCGTTATTATTATTATTATTATTATTATTATTATTATTATTATTATTATTATTATTATTATTATTATTTGGGATACTTTCAGAATTTGTAGAATTCAATGCAGGACCTGTTGGCCCACCAGTAGAATTGGCGTTAGAAACGCTAGATGCTGGCTGACTAGGTTGCCCTGCCACATTCTGGGGATTTGGATTCAGATTCGTTTCTGATCCATTATTATTGTTATTATTCGCAGAATTGTTTGGTGGTCTCACCATTCTAGTACGAGTACGAGTTGGTATTTTTGAGAAATCTGGGAGAGATTTACCACTCCTCAAATGCATATAAAATTACACACACAATCAAATTTCAACACCAAAAACAATTTTGCAAAAAGTTTCAAAAATAAACAAAATAAATCACACAAACCAATAGTCCCACTGGGCGTGCCAATTTGTTTACCCCGATTTTTAGCAAACAACCGCTAGTTTAATTATTACAAGAAGGATCAACTAGTAAATCCTGGGACATATTGGATTGTGCAGAATTGACGAAAACATTTTCATATTTTCTGGGTTAAATCGGATAATTTGATAAAAACAGTAAAATCACTCGACGCAGTCGAATGGGTTTGCTTAAAGTAAAATGCTTCAAAGTTAAATTTGCAGAAAACTTGTAAATGAATTTGCAGATAAAGTTTAAAGAAGAACTTTGAAAAGTAAAAGCATGCAACAAAGTAAATTGCAGAAAAGGTTTTAAACTTGCAATGAAATAAATTGCAGAAAGGTTTTAAACATGCAATGAAATAAATTGCAGAAAGGTTAAAGTGCGTAAACTTTAAATGGAAAGCAAGTAAAATACTTGGAGAATGTAAATTGCATTCATAAATGTAAATTGTTTACAAAGAAAGGTTGGTTACACAGATTCGTACATGTTCCATTTTGCACTCATTTCGCTCGTTGACATGGGTACTCTGAGTTTTGTCAGGAATTTGCATGAGAATTGTGAACCCGTTTCTCATATGAAAAACTAATATTTATAGGCAAACTAGAATAACCGTCAAAACCTACTTAACGTCTAACTAAACTCCACGTGTCTTCGACAATTTGAATTTCTTGGACACCTGGCAAGGCTTTCGAACGTTATCCACTTTGAATAATTTGCTAAGTCCAGAGTATGCTTTCTCCGTACTGTATAATACGTTATACAAGCAAACACACATATACATACATATATATAATTCGACACATATATAGCAATGTCGAAGCAATCAATCATGTACTTATTAAAATAGGTTCCTGTCGAATTCGACAGCTTCTTCAGACTCGACAGTGAACTTACAAACTACAAGGCTTTCGACGTCGAATGCCTTAATTTTCTCTTGATTTATTAAACAACCAATTTCCAAGAGAATATTAAAATACAATAATGTACATTAAATGAGAATTCATCTTCTCACTCCAATTCATTAATGCCTGTCGAAAATACAGGCTAACACTTGGCAATTGTGTTTGAACCGGATTCCAACTAGAGACAATCTCCGGCGTAGAGGAGTAATTCGGGTTGATGAGTCCCGATGCCCCTTTTGTGATGACATGGTGGAAACGGCTTGCCATTTTTTTTACATTGTCGTTGTACGTCTATAGTGTGGTATGCATTGATGCGTTGGCTCGGAGAGGTGGTTATGCCTCCTCCTACATTGCATATTTCTTATGCGATGTTAGTGGGATGTGGATCGAATAAAAAGCGGCGTAAAGGCTTGTCCATTGTGTGGCTTGCTTACGTTTGGATAGTTTGGAAGGCTAGGAATGACCGTATTTTTAATAATATTACAATGGATGTGGAGGCTTTGGTGGATGCCATTCAAAGGCTTTCTTGGCTTTGGTTTATGAATAATACCGCAAAAGGGCCGTGTTTATTATATGAGTGGGTTTGGAACCCGGGTGATAACATGATGAGATGATGGCTTCTCTCGGTTTTGTCGGGCTGGGTGTTTAATGTCTTGGTATCGGCATTTTTTCTGGTTCCTGCTGCCTCTGCTCTGTGTTTTTTGAGTTTGTTTTTTGCTTCCTGTTTGGTATGTGCGCGGGTCACCTCTAGTTTGTTGCCTTTGGTTTTTCTTTTCGGTGCCTGCTTGTAATTTTGTTGTTTTGGCTGCTGTTTGGCAGTTTTTTCTTGTTGAGTTCCAACCTTGTACTTGTTCTCTTGGCCTCTTTGGTACCTCTTATACCAATTAGTGCCCTTAATAATATTAGCAGTTAAAAAAAAAAAAAAAAAGAAAACTACCAACAAACCTAGATGACATACAGTTAGCAAATGCTACTACTCCCTCCGTCCCAAATTGAGCGAGCCAATTTAACTACGAGTACTATTTACATATTTTATTTTGACCTTATTTTTCTAGTAATAAATAAAAATGAATATTAGCATATAAAATGTTGGATTCATCTCGAAAAGTATTTTCAAAATATCAAATTTTAATAATTTTTACTATTATACAATTTAAAATATTAATCGTCAAAATTATACATTGACATACATGCAGCAATCAACTGACTCACTATTTTTAGAATGGAGGAATTAGTAACATCTAATGGAAGCTTCCTCTTCATTCCTAGCACAATTATTGCAATTGATTTTCCAACTAACAATACATGCTTCAACATGCAGCCAATGGAATCACTTGGAATGACTCATGATGGTGATGCTATCTACACCTACAATACAAAAGGATCATGAAAGCCTAGGGTTAATTCTACCAATCAAAACACATGCAACTAAGGTACATAATTATTGTAATGTTCTTTAAAAATAGAAAAATCCAAAATGTATCTCACACGTATGACGTGGGAATAGTGAATCTAAGCTAAATCCTTTTAATTCTTTGTCTTCTTTGATCACATTCTTTTTGTATCACTATACTTCTGAATGAATAGTGTGTAAAAATGTATATTTTTTTCGATATTTGAAGGTTGAAGTATCTTACAAAAATTATATAACCCTCTCTATGCATATTTAGAAGTTGATATTTTTTATACAAAAATTATAAAATTTTCTATTGCTGAAAAAGTTTTAAAATCATTATTACTGATAAAAATTTATAATTCACGAAGATAATAATTTTTATTCCAGACAAAAATTTATGCCAAATATATATAATGTTCCACAAAACCATATGGGCGACCAACTAGTTGCAAATAAAAGACAAAGACTAAAATACCTAGGCCATGTCTTGAACAACCTTAGTATAATTCAACTGTTTAATGATGTGTAAATTTTGATCTCATTTTATGGAATACATGAATGCTTAATATATGGTTATAATATTAATAGGCAGTGTTGAAGCCAATGCTTCAAAATCATAATGCAGTTATGCCATTATCCCTATGTAGAATATTTAATATTTTTTGCATGAGATCCTTGTTATATACCACATAAACGATTAAGTACTGGTGAAAAATAATTAAAAACAATCTCTACAGATACAATAATTTATTACATTACATGATAATTGGTAAATATTTGCACAGTCCTAAAACACAAATTGGAAGAAGCAAAAGTAATTCATACTAGGTTTTCTCCCAAATTCAAAGAGTAACACACACATACACACTAAGTCTTATAATTAAACATAACATAGTAAGCAAGAAGCCAACATAATTACTATAAATAGATACATCTAAAGACTATATATGGATATCGGCAACAAGACAAAGAGGATTCTTCTTATGTTGAGTGATCCCAGGCAGCATTTCTGTATCAATATCCTCCTTTATTAATCCATGTGGCAATTTCCAATCAAAAGAATAGAGAAGATTTGCAAGGATAAGTTCCAATGATGCAATTGCCATAGTTATACCCGGGCAAATTCTACGACCAGCTCCAAAGGGTATTAGTTCAAAATCTTGTCCAATAAAATTTATAGAACTTTCTAAAAATCTCTCGGGATAAAATTCTTCCGAGTTTTTCCAAACATTATGATCTCTCTGAATAACCCAAGCATTCACATAAACTATTGTCTTGGCTGGAATGTTATAGCCACTTATAATACATTTTTTCCTTGATTCTCTTGGCACAAGAAGTGGAGCTGGTAGATGCAATCTTAATATCTCTTTAATTACTGCCTTCAAATAAGGAAAATTTTGAATATCTTCTTCATCTAAAAAGTCTTTTTTAACTTCTAGGTTCCTAATTTCTTCTTGTACTTTCTTCATTACTCTTGGATTTTTTATCAAGGTAGTCATAGCCCAAACCAATGTTGCTGATGAGGTATCTGTTGCGGCTACAAGCATATCCTAAGAAAACACAAAGCAATTAAATATAAATTGAAGATGAATATTGTAAAACAATTTTTATTTTTGTGTTACAATTCATCATTTTTAACTAGTTTGAACTAAGGGTTAAATAAGTTAAAGAGTTAAGAATTCATGATTCAAGTTAAAAGGTGACGGACAATAAACGGTATCACAATGACAAAATCAAACATTGAGAAAATTATACCTATATAGACCTTAAAAAATAAAATATTATTATGTACGAAACTTTTTTTTAGGGTTAAATATGTTATTGGTCCCTATAAAATGCGGACATTCTAAGTTTAGTCCTTACTTAATTTTATTATATTTTTAGTCCTTATAATTTATTTCTTACATATAAGTTTAGTCCCTACTAAAACTAAATTTTCTTAATTATAATTAAACTCTTAAATTTTTGAACGATTATTTTTATGGACATGTTTAAAATATTGTATAAAATTTATTTATTAAAATTTAGAATTTTTTAACATGATGTGAATTAATTAAGAATTTTTCAAATAGCAAAATTTAAAGATAAAATTAACGCAAAACATGATCTAGAAATCAAATTTCGAGCTCGTTTTTTCTGGAGGAACTTTTTACGATGATCAAAACATACCTGCGAAAAAATCTTTCAAAAATACATGTTGATTTATCAGTAGGGACCAAAACTGAGTGCATAATAAATTTTTAGGAACTAAAAATTTAATATTTAATAAAAATTAAATAAGGATTAAACTTAAAAGATCACTATTTTATAGGGACTAAAAACATATTTAATTTTTTTTATTAAAAATAAAAGTACTACATAGATATGGATGGAAGGATAAATTATAACCATCCAATTGCGTCACGTAATTATTCTTTGTCCCGGACCTTAACCAGATATATTCCACACACAGAAAAAGACTAGTCCGTCTTAGGTTGCATATTTCCACACACGTCTACTACAATTATTTATCTAAACCGTGCGTTCTTATTTCTTAGTTATCTATATCAAGTTTGTAATGATCACATTCACAAGAGAAAGGTTGCTTTAATTTTTCAAAAGAAATTAAATATTTCAACTATGTAACAGATAATCAGAAACAAAAGATGATGAAATGTTTTTTTTAATAAAAGATTTAAAAATAAGGTCTACCAATTTGTTATAAATCTTTTATGATATATTAACAAAATGAAGTGTTTTAGTACATTTTCAATTTAAATAAATAAGTATTTTATGAATTAAAAATCTATTTATTGATTTTGTATTTTATAAAAGATTATTATATAAGAAAAAACATAATTTCATTGTTTTAAAACATATACTAAATTTTTAACATTTTATAAAATTTATAGTATAAATCTATGCATAATAAAATATTTGTCTTACTTGTACATGATAAAAAAAGTAACATATATTGTATAATAATTTGAGCAAGGTCGGCCCTATGGGGTGTGCAAGGTGAGCCACCGCATAGTGCCTTAAAAATTGAGGGTGCTCTAATTTTGATATATGTGTATTAAAAAAATATTATTTTTTTGTGTAAAATAATTATTTTGATATATATAATTTTATAATTAAGTAACTTTGCATACTAAAAAAAAGTAATTTTGTTGCGTAAGAGTGTAAAAAAAATACGTTAAACTACTATAAAAAATATGTAAAGAATCAACATTTTGTATTCAAATACAAACATATGTTCATTTAGCACAAAACTTTTTCATTTAACTCAAACTTTTGAAAATTAGTAACATTGCCTTTACCATGTTATTCTGAAAATTAGCAGAGTTTTTTATTTTTTTACTAATTAAGACTATTTTTTGAGTTATTTATAATTTTAAAAAAAAGATTATATTTTTTATTAAGGGTGCATTTTTAATATTCAAAGAGAATCTCCAAAAAGTGAGAACTAATACTATATTTAAGAGTGTATAAAAAATATTCACCAAAAATAAATAAAATATCACATAATAGAAAATTGAATTAAAATAACATACCGCGAGGACCGCTTTGATGTGGTCAAAAGTAAAATCAAAAGAAATTGAATGTTTTTTCTTTAATTGGAGCAAGACATCAACAATATCCTCTTCATCTCCAATTTGTTTTCTATTTGGATCCAAATGTTCATCAATAATCTCTTGATAAAACTCATCAAACTCCTTGAAATTTCTATCAACACGACCATACAATCCTCTAAGTTTATCAATCCAACCCATGAATGGAATGTAATCAGCAACAAAAAATTCTGCCAGCAAAGCTTGAAACTCCTGCAACAATCCATGAAACCTACTTCTCTCAATTCCATCATCCTCATAGCTTCTCCCAAAAGCAATCCTACAAATTATTGTACTTGAGAGTGAAATCAATAACTCACTCAAATTTGTAACACTTGAAGAAGTTGCATGCCTTGAAATTTTTTGAATCATTTTCTTCACCTCAAATTTTCTTATAGAAGAATAATATGACACACGTTTGGAACTAAATATGTGAACAACACAAATTTTTCTTATTTCTCTCCAAAATTCACCATATTGAGAAAACACAATTTCTGACCCATTATAAGTCAATTTTTGTTGACCATATAATTTAGGCCTATTAGAAAACACATGATCATGGTGTTTCAATACTTCTTTTGCAATTTCAGCTGAAGAAACAACAATAACTTTTCTAAAACCAAGTTGAAGTGAAAATAGAGGACCATATTTTTTTGAGAATTGAGATAATTGAAGATAAAGATTAGAAATATCTAGTTGATGAAGATTCCCTATTATGGGAAGGCCTTTAGGACCAGGTGGATAATTTGTCCTATGTTTGTGGAAGAACACAATCAAAGGAAGAATTATGAATAGAGCAAATAGTAGTAGTGACAACATCGTTGCATTTAAGGTTAGCTGAGAAAAAATGATAACATAAGCGAAGCACTAGGCGGCACCCCTTTGACATATATATATACACTACATCGACTTACTCCGTTTAATAATCCGAAATCGACATTATATTTTTTCAATCCGACCGTTGAATTCAAAGATCTCATTGAGTAGATTAACTCTACAAATTTTTATAAAAATTCAAAAAATGTAGTTATGTATTCGGACTATTGAAATTCAACGGTTTTGTAAAAAGTTTGTCGTACGTTCAATTGAAGTTATTAGAAAAAGTATCAAACGATTTTGAATTTTTATCAAAATTTATAGAGTTGATATACTCAATGAGATATTTGAATTCAACGGTCGGATCGAAAAAATATAATGCCGATATCAAATTATTAAGCATTGTAAGTCGATGGAAACTTACTACTGAAGTAAACGGATCTCATATATATATATATATATATATATATATATATATATATATATATATATATATATATATATTTTTTTTTTTTTTTTATTTTATTTAGAATCGGCTAAATTGAATATATACTAAAACTCTAAAAGGATGTTCCAGCGGCATGCAAAAAAACATCAAAGATACAAATAAATAAAAAAAGGAGGGGGGATTATATATATTATCCTTTGGATTATAAAACATCAATGGTTAATATTTGATGTTAAATTTTTATTTGACATCTAATGTCGATAGATATTGACTCTTATTTATATTTTTTGAAGCAAAATATTTATATTTAACGGCACCGCCTTTTTTATGCAAATTTATGTCAGATAAAATTCACCACACCGTCGTCGATAATGGCTACATCAACCCCTAATCTCCAAAACATATTGAAATATGATATTTATTTTGTAAAAAATTCAAGAAAGTTTACACGATCAAACCACAATAATAAATCTTTAGCAAGATTCAAGAAATTGTTGATGAAAAAGCCCATTCTTCTCTTGAAGCTTGAATCTTTAAGCCTCCCCAAAAATCTTTAGAAATCCTCTGATTCAATATTTATTTGCGAGAACTTTCTTTCCTAAAGCTTTCTTTTTCCGCTGAATTATATTTGACGACAAATTCTAGGATAAAAACCCACAAAACCTTGAGGAAAAAGCCCTAGATTTTCCTCAAACAAATCCTACGCAATGGTATATACAGAGGCGGTACAGGAGGGGCTGATGGTGGCCACGGCCCCTCCCTACCTCAAAAAAATAATATTTGTATATGTATAATATTAATGTAAATATATTATTAATAGTTTTAAATAATTCTGCATATATATATCTGTACATATATTAATGTAAATACTAATTTAGAATTTATTTTTTAATGACTATAAGAAATAAGTATTAGTACAAATATTAGTTTATATTAGGGTAAACTAGGTTTTCGGTCCCTACTTTTATAACGAGTTTTGATTTTCGTCCTTATAAAATAAAATCGCTCATTTTCATCTATAAAAAATTTGTTCTTTTGTTTTTAGTCACTAATGGGCAAAATTTTGATAATTTTTTAACATAATATGGATTTATATAAGTTTACCATGATATATAAACATATATATATATATATATATATATAGATATATATATCATTTTGATCATAAAAACATAGTAATTTTGGCATTAACGTGTCAAATTTCTGCTCATTAAGGACTAAAAATATATTTTTTTTTTTTTGTAGGGATGAAATCCATTGATTTTATTTTACAAGGACAAAAACTAAAATTCGCTATAAAAGTAAAGACTGATAATACAATTTTTACTCTTTATATTGTAACACCCCAAATCTTATATTTTATTATATTTGATTGATTGATGTTATTTAATTAATTGATGTGTTTTGTATGCATTAATTAGTTGTTACATTTATGTTTGTTAGTAATGGGCTTTTATGAGTATTGGGCTTAATTAGAAGGAATAAGAGTTTGTGATAGAATTAAGGTTAATGTAGTAATTTAGTATGAGTTAGTGGGTTGTGAAGAGATAAGAATGACACTTTTGTTATTATCTAAAAGGATAGAGTATCTTGGGGATGAAGTAGTGGTAATTGAGTAAATAGTACGATAATTAGTGGTAAGAGTAAAGTTGAGTTTGTGAGTGGGAATTGTAGAGAAATTAAGGGTAATATAGGAAATTAACCCTAACCTAAGTGGAGAGTATATAAAGGAATTATTTTGTGAGAAGTAGTGTTATGATTTTCATTTGTCACAAAATGAGAGAAAGGGAGGTAGAGAGAAAGTGTCGAAGACCAAAGCTTGAAGATGTAGAAGGGAGTCCAAATGTAGAGCTTAGAGATTTAAAGCTTCAATCTAATGTGAGAGGCTTAGATAATATAATTGTGGGTGATCAAAGAGAGTGGAGTTTGTCTATGACTTCACACCCTAACTCTCTTCACTCATTTTGGGTTTTGGGAAGAAAAAGGATTCTTGGGAAGGTGTTCAGGGTCTGTTTGGTTGGGGGTTTTTGGAGGGGAGGTGAGGGAATATTATTAGTGAATTGTTTTTGGTTCATTTTTTAAGGAGGGAAGGGAATATAAGACCATTTTTGCTTCCCCCCAAATTGGAGGGATTTGGAGGGGAGGTGAGGTGAGAGAAGATGGATTTTTACAATTTTAATTATATTGACATAATTATCCTTACATTTATGTTAAAATACCAAAACTATCCTTACAATTTCACTTAATTATAATCAATTGCTACTACTTTTTATTTTTTTGCTAACATAATAAAAACCTAATACTACATGTAACGTCGTAATAATGTATATAATAATCTTGTTCTTTTTTCTAATTTCTTTTTTTTCGTTATATGAGTACTTTTTTTATTTTTTATTAGGTTGGTTTTTATTTATTGGTAATTACGTTGGTTTTTTGTTTTTATAATACATTTTTTTTATAATACATTGATTTTATTTAGTTACATGCATTATGTTGTTTATATATAATATATATACAACATTTTACTCACTACCAAAACAAACAAAAAAAATACAACATTTTTCCGTCATATATATTATTATAAAATTATTGTAAAATTATAAGGATAAAACTATAAATTAGTTATAAAATTCCTCACCTCCCATCCCCTCCTCTCTTTTGAACCAAACATATATTTAATTACAATACCTCCCCTCCCCTTCAATACCTCTTCCCGGTTGAACCAAACAGACCCTAAAGTTCATTCATGATGTTGTTACATGATAATATTTTTATGTATGATTCAATCACGAATTTGTATGATGAATAACATGCTTCATGAATGATTGTTGTTGTTTTATTTGAAAAATGAGTTTTTAGATAAATTATGAAATTCATATGCTTTTAGCTTGAATTGATGTTTGATGATGTTAAAAGTTGTACTTTCATGTTTATTATGCTTATATATGTTTAAAGTTATCACTTTTATGAATTGGTATGTTGGAATTTTGAGATTTGAGGGTTTTTCATCAAAAACCCGAAGAAGACAATCCTGCCTGTCTGGTGCACTCGTCATGGCAGGTTGATAGCGAGTAGCCTGTCTGGTAAACTCGCCATGACAAGTTGGTGGCGAGTTAAGCTGTTGCTCTCTGACTTAGTTCGCCATGAACTCGCCTTGAGTTCGCCCGGGCGAAACTTAACTGTACTTAAAAGTGTTTTTGTTGAATAAATGATTTGTAGACTTATAACATGATTATATTATGGTCTTATAACATATTATAGGATTCGATTGATTATGTTTTGAGGATATGTGAGTAATATGCTTATGGTTGCATGATTGGTTTAGTAATTGTTTACTTGAAGTATGAAGTCAGCCTTAGGTAATGTATATGATATGTATGATGATTTATAAGGTGCGAGACTTAGTTAATGATGCATGTTGATTAACTAATGATATGTGATGATTAGAGATTAGTTAACAATGTGTTGTGTTTGGATTATATATAAATTGAGATGATGTTGTATTGAGTTGATGATGTATATGATTATGATGTGAACTCCTATGAGATGATTAATTATGATGATTATGTACGCTGAGTTGAGATTGTGATTTATTATATATGATGACGAGTTTATGATGTTGATGCGTTATGATAATAAATTGAGGATGATGACTTATGATTAACCTAGATATTAAGTGTTGTTGTGCCTTGCTTGAATGTATACCTTAATGATGATATGATGATGTGAATTGATGCGAACCTGAGTGAGGTCCCCCATGACTTAAAACTGACTTGATGCGGTGGATATAGGTTTATCTTAATTTTGATGCGGACTCATGAGTAGATGTGTAGTGTTATCATCATTACTTGGTATGTGTACATTCATGCATTCATAAGTCTACTTGAGCGGAGTCCCCCATGACTTAAAACTGACTTGATGCGGTGAATATATGTTTATCCTAATTTGATGCGGGGTACCACATGCATATAGTTATGTCTAGGGTGACATGACGTTATGTAATTGACATTAGTTGCATTAGGAATATGTGATTAAATGTGATACTTGGTAATTGGCATTGATTGGTAATCCTTAATTTAAGTGATTAAATTTATTATGAGATATGTGATGAATGATTGATGATAAATGATGTTATGTATACTTGTCTATTGATTAAGAATGACTTATTATTGTGATGTATGGTACTTTTACGATTATAAGATGTGAATAACATGAGATTGATGTATGTTTATGAATTGAGTTGTTAGACATGAGCATACTATGTCCTAAGTGTTAAGTGTGTTCTTGCACTTAGTTTCTTTTTATGATTATATTATTTAACCATCTGTTTTGTGTATGTGCTGAACCTTTGGGGGTTCAGGTTCTCAGGTTATGTTTGCGTTCAAGTTATCGGTGAAGCTCCGCTCTGATCATGACATGGGGATAGGGATCATTAGAATGTTTATATAGAGTCTTGATTTTTATTAATTATATTTGAAGTTGTATCATTTTGAAAAGTATTTGTTCAAATCATGTTTTTAACTAATTAAGTTATTAGTTGTATTTGATTAAGATTGTAATACTCGAACCACCAATTTTATAAATCAAGTTTTATTTTCCGTTGCACAATTTGAATAATATTTTATAAAGGTAGTATTTTCTTAAATACGGGTTTGGGTGTTACATATATTATTGATGATTACATAGAGTATTATTTTAAGTTATACAGATTAATTTTATAATAATGAACTTTGATTTTATTTGTCAAAAAATAACAGATAACTAATTGAATTTAAAATATTGAATTAAATTACCAATTATATAAATATGAAATGACATAAAGAAATATTTTTATCAGTTAAGTTTTTATTTTCTTGATATGAATTTATAAGTTTAAAATTTGAAATTGCCAAATAGTATATTTATGTTTTTTACGACTTATATTTTTATATATAATATTATTTTTTTATTTAATTTATACATTAAAAAATTTTATGACCCCCTTAAATAAATTTTTCTGATTCCGTTACTGGGTACATAATCATCTACTTGAACACACCAAAAAAAAAAAAATCATCTACTTGAACATTATCCACTCACCTATAAAACTATTCACCTAATTGAACTAATCATGTCTTACAGAAAAGCAAGTATAGAATGATTGATAAGAATATGAAGAATTTTATTTGTATGTCGAATGAATTTCTTATTTGGAGAAGTGGATGAATGCTTTTATATATAAGTATAAAAATATGAAAGGATTGAAAAATCGTAACAATTTTTTTAGCATGTTTTAAACATTTAAGTGTAAAATTGGCAAGTTATGAGGTAGCTCATCTAAGGGATGCACCGGTGCATAAAACTCTCAAACATGCATTTTTAAAATTGACTTTAGTAATCAATTGTTAATTTGGTTCAGTGGTAATTGACACTGAATTTATTACGAAGGATCACAGTTCGATCTCTTACAACTGTAATCGGAAGGAGCTGTAACCACTTGATTTCAAAACTGACACACAAATCAAATTAAATTAATGGTGAAAAAAATTGACTTCAGCATGTGCTGGATCATCCAAATGCACTAGTGCATGTAAATCTGTTTTATCAAGGGAGCATAAGATTAGAATGCGCCGGATAATAATGCACTGACACAAAAATTTATTTTTGTTTTAAATCGTAGAAAAAATTTGGGGTTTGAACTTCGAATTCAGTTACTTTATGATTAACGCTCTAAGTGTTTAACAATTAATAATGAAATAAATAAGGTCAATTTACATTGAATCAAAAAGGGATGAAATTTAGACGGAAATGAATATTGACAAGGTTTAGATGGCTTGCCTCTCGTCCGAAAAACTCGTAAATATAAATTTTTGTCTCAAATTTTGTTCGAATTATCTCACACGTATTTTACATAAATTTGGAGAAAAAAAAAATACAAACCAACATTTGTCTTAATTTTCACATTATTTGAGAGGAATTTCAGATGTACAAAAATATTTGATACGAACTTCTTAGCTTCGCTTCAAAGCTTGATCAAATAGTAAATTTCATGTCTTTTGAAGCCCAAAATTAAATAATCGAGTTGATGTCATATTTGCACAATAATTTATTTTCCCACCTGCCGTGTTTCTTTTCTACACCGGTTTTTTCCATTTTTGCCCCTGTATAAAAACTTTGGAACATGTTTTCTGAAGTTTTACAAGGTTTTATAGTTCAAATTTGAAAAAAAAATCGATAAACACATTCTGAAATTTTTTCGAAAGCAAAAAAATTCAGAAAAAACGTTTCGAAATATTTATATAAGGGCAAAAAAGGAAGATTGAGGGTAGAAAAAACATGGAGTTGAGAAGAGAAATTTTCTATTTGCACCAATAGACTAACAAGGCCTACCAATTGGAAGGCCACACTTAGACAACTCAATCATGGGTAGGTCCAAAGAAGTGATGGCACTCCTCTCACGTGAATTTTGCTTTTCTAACCTCCTACATTGATTTTAAGCTTTTCCAAATTGACGAAATTATCTTCAAGGTATTTCAGAATTTAAATTTTGAAATGAGTTAATTTAAGAATATAGGTTCTGAAATATATATTTTTTATTTTGTAGATCCTAGGATCCAAATTTAATTTAATTTTTTTTTTTTTTTTTACTTTATGTCATCACCACTACCACAATTTGATTAGCTCCAGTCATCTTCCAATCAGGAAACCACTATTACTACCTTTTTCTTTTCTAAAAGCAAGAAATTTATTTTAATAAAGAAACAAATACTGCCACAGCACACTGTATGCATGCACGGAACAAAGTAGATACAAACACAAATAATAATGCAAGTTGTGGTATTATGGATAAGTGATCAATATTATTACAATAAATACGAATTTTATAAAATTCACTGTTGTATTGAAAATTTATTTCAAATAGATTATTCTTAAAAAGTTGTAGAAAAATTGAAAATCGTTTGATATGTTATTGAGATCCATAAAGATTAGTGGTTTATTAAATATCATTAATTTTATTGAGTCTCGATAACGTATGAAATGGTTTTCAATTTTTCTATATTTTTTTTATGGATGACCTATATTATATAAATTTTCAATGCAACGGTGAATTTTGTAAAATTTATATTGATTCTAGTGTTAGTCCACCATAAACCACTTAAGTCATATTAGAATTTACGGTTGTTATTTAACTAGGCATGAAACCCCTTTATGACCTTGAGACCATAAGCAACAATGGCTAAAAGGCATAAAACTAGTGGCGATCATCGGCCGGGTTCGGGCCCAAAACTTCAATACTGCTCAAAACCGAAGTGTTAAAAACCAAACCCATTTCCAACCAACAAACACTTCAGATTGCACGGGTTACGGGTCGTGCGGATTGCGGGTTATTCGGACGGATTGAAACGGGTTAGACCAACAATGAAAACAAAATATCTGCAACACACCAAGATAAGACCAAGGTAAGCGTGGAGGAAAGAAAAGTGTGAAGGAAGATGAATAAGAGAGATAAAAGCTCACTGTATCCTCACATAACAAACAAAATGGGGATTGGATATCTGATATAAAAGAGACAGTGTTAAAACTTGTAATGAGAGCAACTGAGTTGTGGTCTGAGCATTGAACATATCATAAAAGTGATATGGAGAAATAAACACCAAACAATGTGAAAGAAAGAGAGACATTGGATTTTCGACAAAGAAGGAGAGACAGTGTTCTATATTTTGTTACCAGAGATATATGTTCTTAGTGTTTAATATTGATCAATTCAAATATAATCGTATTTTTTCATTTTTATCTAATATTCTATTGCACACTAATAATGGTGAAACATTGATATTAGTGGTAACTAGTAAGTGCTAGCAGTCTAGCACTAATACTCCCTCTAACCTTATTTATAAGTAAAAGTCAGAAAAAAATTTGGCCTAAAAATAAGCAAAAGTCATTAAATTCAACTCTAATTAATATTTTTTTTCCAACAATAACCCTACACATGCATTTATTCATTTCTACAAGTAATCTATGTTGGAGTAGTATTAATAATGATTACATCTAAGTAGGAATAGATTTCATAATAGGCAAAAGGGCATTTTAGGAATTGAACAGAAAATTACACATAAAACTAAGATAAAAAGCCAACTCCTTAATAAGTGTACAAAAAGGAATATTTGCTTTAAAAAAAAGTCCAAAGGGAGTAGCTTACAAGCTACAAAACGTGTTGCAGTAAACTTGCTAGTTTCAAGACAAGTTTTGAGTAAAACTTTATTGAATAATGTGTATTGCTACAAGTTTGCAGGATTTATATCTCATTAGAAGTATAATAAAAAGTTACTTCTTTATAGTTTGGTCGGTGATGGGTACAAAAGAATTATAATTTTCTAACCCGCACCCACCCATTTGTAACTGAGCTTAGGCTGTCACTTTCATTATTTTTACCCGACCACCGAACCGATCCGCCCGTTTCACCATATTATCTATCGGTTTATATGGGTTTCGGGCGGGTAATTAATTTCTGCTCACCCCTACATAAAACCACTTTAATTTTTTACATTTCATAGTAGGATCCAAATTTAATTATTTTTAATTTTATGTTATTTGCTTTTTTGTAATAATACTGCTTTTATGTGTGGTTTTCTATGTTTTGTTTATAAATTTGCATTTCAGAAAGTAACTTTTGAACTAAGGCTTTGTTTGGATGAGGAGAGAAAGTTAAAGGAAAGATAGTAAAAGGAAAGATTGTTAAAGAAAAGAAAGTAAGAAGAAAATTAATAGAAAGTAAGATAAGTGTTTGGTATGAGTGAAAGTAGAAAGAAAATGAAAGGAAAGAACGTGATACATTTAGTTAATGACACAATTATCCTCACAATATATTTATTTATTTAATATACAAAAGTATTTTCTTTTTGTAACAGGGACATTATTGTGTATCTAAGACACTTATTTGTCTTTATCTCACTTTCCTTTCATAATTGGGCGGATGCAAAACATACGTGGGGCCTAGCATAAAATTATCATTCCTTCCACTTTATGTCTTGTTCCAAACAGATGAAGGATCTCGAAAATTGAGCTTTCTTTCCTTGCTCAAACTTTCCTTTCACAATCGGTTGAAACAAACACACGCTAAGGAATTTTCGGAGTGAATCTTCCAAAATTAAAAATAATTTTAAAAGCAAACATGGACCGAATTAAATTAATGATGATTAAATAGATTATGAAAATTAGAATGGTGTTAATACCATTTCTTTTGTCAATTTATTTTTGACGAGTGTTTTAGACTGTTAGGTTTAAAATATTTATTTATTTTTGTTAAAAAAAATTTGGATAAAATTTTATTTTTAAAGTGAATAAATGAAATAGTCTAAAATTTAAACACGGTTATTATATATATATATATATATATATATATATATATAATGTTATATCTTTATCAAATTAGTTAAGTTCACATGAACACTTTATTTATTTTATTTATTCGTACTTAAAATGTAAAAAGCTTACATCCATCTCCTTTGTTTTTGTTATGCATTCGGGTTTAATTTTGTCCACATAATCAAGAATCATGCCTTTGGTAGAAAATATCAGCTAAACATTTTTCTTATATTTATTTCAAAACTTTGAATTTTAAGACGGGACATTGTATACGTAGTCGAATTGTTTCCGTCATTGCTTATGCTTATGAGACATAAAATTGACCCATGCTTTATCTTTACCAAAATAAAAAAGAAAGGATTGACCTTATTTGGTTACGAAAAGAGTTAAGAATTGACTTGGTTTCTTTTATCTTCACGTACCTACTCCCACGGTTTCATTATATTTGTATTATGTAGTGTGTAAGAGGGAACAATCCAAGATTGGAATATTTGTAAAATAAATTTTTTTTTTCTTAGATGATTTGATTATTTACCGAAATTAAATTGAAATAATTATAAAATATCATATTTAAATTTGAATTACAACATCCGACTTAACAATTGCGGTATTTTTGCCAATTGAACTAATATTAGCAAGATTGTAGATTTAAGAACTATCTTTTTATTATAAAATCAAATTTTTAAAGTTCATTATATAATGAGATTTTATTAGAAATAAAGTAATTCATGTGAATCGCAAAAGAAATTTATACATAAAAAATATATATATGAGAGGATAATTAGTCAATAAAAAAAAGATACATTCAATGTATTTTTTTTTTTTTTTTTGGTTTTCACCACCAGTTGAATCTGGTTCGGGGGTCAGTTCTGGCATCAAGTGGTTCCAGTCCCCTCCCGATCGGAGTTGCGGGGGATCGAACCGTGGTCCTCCCTACCAAATTCAGCGTCAATCACCACTGAACCAACTAACGATTGATTTCATTCAATGTATTTAGATAATTCGTTGGATTGGTTGTCGTACCAAAACAACACACGCACTTTGTCTTTGGTAATAATCGCCACCTCTCCTCATCGACCTTCCATTTTTTTTTGGTTTGCAAACATCCTTTCAACTCACCTAAGAATTCTAACAACCTACCGAGTCCAGAAGAACCTCTCCCCAAAAAATTCCTTTGCAAATGAATAACCCTCTTCCTTACACTAGTGAGGTTATTATTCTAAAAAGTGATTATATTATTTGTTAAAGAATGATAAACTTATATATAAAATACTTAAAATGTATACAAAATATTGGAAAAGAAAAAAAAAATCAAAGAGGGGTGGTTTTAGGGTCAATTTTTGATCTAAAATCACTCCTCTAAATTGTTTTTCCTTTCATTTACATTTAAATAAGTGATTATCCACGTAGAGTTTCTTCTTCAATTTTTGTTTTATAAGTTTGTCGTCGTCTTGTGCGGCGTTGTGTTTGTCGTCGTCTTGTGCGACGTTTGTTGGTTTTTTGTTTTAATGTGGTATTTCGTTGATTCAAATTGACATATTTACCTCAACTCATTACAGATTTGATGAAGACTTGGACGTCAACATTGCAGATCCGGAAGTATGAAGATTCCGGTTAATTTTATTTTGTCATATTTGTAGACACTTTCATGATGCCGTTGTATGCTATTAACCTAAGTGCTGCAAGTTTGTTTGTAGATTCACCTTTTTCAGTTTTTAGCAATCTCGAATTTGTAATAATCTATATATATATATATATTTCAATTTGAATGAATGAATTTTTATTTTTGTAAAAAAAAAAAAATGGGTCACAATCTTGAGCGGATAATCTTATCTTAGTTATTTAGTCAAAAATATCTTATCTTATCTAGTTTTTTTTTTGGTTTATTTTTTCTTTTCTTTTTGGTTTATATATTATATAGTACAAAAAATAAAAAGCGGCTTGGAAAAAATAAAAATAAAAAGTGGTCTGTTGTCATTCGATGTCGGCATCTCAACGTTTTTCACATGAGAAGAACACCAATTATTAATAATAATACCGTCAAAAATTAATTAATAATAATATATAGCATCGGTCGGCTTCAATTCAATTGGGTTCAATTCAAAATAGCTAATTAATTTTGAATACCTATTTTCCAAAATACCTAATTAATTTTTACATAGATTAATACCTCCTACGCAATGCAAACAAGAGAGAAAAAAAACAAAATAAAAAAATAAAGAGGGTGTGATCCAACTACTTTGTTTTAAATGTATTGATCTAAAAACAATAATAGATTAAATAGAAGAAAAGTAGAAATGAAAACAGATCTAAAATATATATTAGAATATTTTTCACATTTTCTTCATCAACGTATTATAAAATAGTAAAATATAACATTTATGCCCTATATTTTAAGATGGATAAAAAACAACAAAATTATCCAAGATTGAAAAAAAGAGAGGGAGAGAAGGAAAAAAATAAAGTTGCATCTTAATGATTGTTGCTGGTTTTGATTATGAAAAGATAAAATTTTAGAGAATCTTATCCGGTCGAATGCAACCGTTCATGATCAATTGTTTGCAATTGTTGACTTGAGACTTGATCCACATCGAATCAATTGCTTCAATTTGTTTTCAGTTATATCGATTTTGCATCAAGTTGATTCATGCTCAACTCTAGTAATATATAGTGATATATACCTTACCAAGTTGAGTTTTAATTACTCACAACCACCAAGTTGTTATTATTTTTTGAAAGTTAAGTTTTACAGATAAAGCATTCTCTCCTCTTCAGTCTATCAAAGGGTACATCAATTGTAACAAATGTTGTCACTACTATTTCTATTTGTTCTTTGCCTAATTCTTCCCTTGCTTATGTTCTTCCCAAAACATAGGACCATTACAAATCATCCACCTGGTCCTAAAGGTCTTCCCATAATAGGGAATCTTCATCAACTAGATATTTCTAATCTTTTTCTTCAATTTTCACAATTCTCAAAAATATATGGTCCTCTATTTTCACTTCAACTTGGTTTTAGAAAAGCTATTGTTGTTTCTTCAGCTGAAATTGCAAAAGAAGTATTGAAACACCATGATCATGTGTTTTCTAATAGGCCTCAACTATATGGCCAACAAAAATTGACTTATAATGGGTCAGAAATTGTATTATCTCAATATGGTGAATCTTGGAGAGAAATGAGAAAAATTTGTGTTGTTCATATATTTAGTTCCAAACGTGTGTCAAATTATTCTTCTATAAGAAAATTTGAGGTGAAGAAAATGATTGAAAAAATTTCAAGGCATGCAATTTCTTCAAGTGTTACAAATTTGAGTGAGTTATTGATTTCACTCTCAAGTACTATAATATGTAGAATTGCTTTTGGGAGAAGCTATGAGAATGATGGAATTGAGAAAAGTAGATTTCATGAAATGTTGCATGAGTTTCAAGCTTTGATGGCGGAAGTCTTTTTTTCTGATTATATTCCATACATGGGATGGATTGATAAACTTAGAGGATTGCATTATCGTCTTGATAAAAATTTCAAGGAGTTTGATGAGTTCTACCAAGAGATTATTGATGAACATTTGGATCCTAATAGAAAACATGTTGCTGATGAAGATGATATTGTTGATGTCTTGCTCCAATTTAAGAAACAACAATCCTCTTCAATTGATCTCAATTTTGATCAAATCAAAGGAGTCCTCGTGGTATGATGTTTTTAACTTATTTTTCTCTCTTAACTTTTTGGTGAATTTCTTTCTTTTAAGCTTATATATACACGTTTAATTAATTATACTTAAGTGTATAACGAAACAATTCATGGTTAACTCAATCAAACTGTACCAAAAAATAAAAATAAAAAAATTAACTGAATCATATATCCCGTCCGGAGAACCCAATGAAAAATGTAAAAACAATCGTCTAATAATATGTCAAAACTTCAAATCAAACTGATAACGAATGTTTAACCATATGTCGAGAAAAACAATAAGGCACATGGTGATAATTCAAAGAAGAGGACAAAAAAACAATTAAATATTAAGACCAGAGATGCTAAGATAGCAACAACCTTTAGCTATGAAGTCTCGATAGTCTAAAAATGTGAAATATTATGTACTATACATACTCGATACTGATACTTGTCCGATACGTTCCAATATTTGTATCGGAAAAGTATCGGTTAAATTTTTATTTTTAATTAAAAAATAATATCTGATACGCGTCTAATACATCTCAATACTCGTATCGGAAAAGTATCGGTTAAATTTTTATTTTGACTCTTGTGTGTTGAGCCTCAAACTGTTTTACTCTTGTGCAATCTTATTGACTTGTTTATATTTCTTATACAATGAACTATTGACGTTATAATAATAATAATAATAATAATAATAATAATAATAATAATAATAATAATAATAATTTTTATGTCTTTAAAAAAAATTATCATTATTAATATTATTTATTTTAGTCATATTTATATATTGTTTATTATTTAATTTTAAATATAATTTTTAATTAACGTATCGCGGCAGTATCGACGTATTAATATTGTATCATATCATTATCGTGTATCATATAGAGGCTTCATAGACCTCTAGATAAGAAATGTCACACAAGAAGATAGAAGCAAAGAATGACAGAGTCACAATAATAAATAGACTACCTATAAAACAAAATTAAAAGTCCAAGAAGCAAATAATAAAGGGTTAAATATTTCCTACAATATAGTACAAATTAACGTTTTTCTCTATTAAATTTTAATGATAACTTTAATTATTATAATATAACAGTTTGAAAAAAATTGTTTCTAATATAAAAACATTTTACAAATATAAATAACTTTTTAATCTTTAAAATAATCCTTATAAATGTAAATAGAGATTAAAAATGAATCGTAATTTTTTTTAAAAATTAAACATAACTCGTAATTTATATATTTATATATAAGAGTAAAATATATTTATTCTAATAATAATAAAAGGTGAGAGAATCAACCAAAATATACTTATTATGGTTATTATTATTTTATGGTTACTTTACAGATAAATTCTAATATGGATCACTTCTTTAAGTAGTTCATGGTGTACTAATGTTATAACGAATACGAATTTTACATAATCAACCGTTGGATTGAAAAATTATATTGAAAATCATTTGATATGTTATTGGGATCCTTCAAGATTAACGATATGTAATAAACCGATAATATTTATGGCTCTCAATACGATATCAAATGATTTTTAACTTTTCTACATTTTTTTATGTATCATCTATATAATATAAATTTTCAATCTAACGATGAATTTTGTAAAATTCGTATTCGTTATAACAATTTTGATCATTTATCCATGGTGGACCACGTGTAGAAATAGTCCATCATAACATTGGCCTACTTTGCATTATTGTAAAGGAACAATACTTATCAATATCTTTTGTTACAATCTATAGATTGTTGAACGTGTGGATATGTGTTGTAAGACAAAAGTAAGTATAGTAATTATCGTATCCGCAGGGACTAGCTCGATATCAATTGTTGTTTCACAATTACCATTAGTTCTAAATTAGGGTTTGGAAAATTGTTTGTTTTTGAATTCAATTACGAAGATCTTATAAAGATTGCGATAAAATAAAGATTAGATTTCAGAGGGAAAGAATTGCCGGGATTAGACTTCACTTTATCAATCATATATCTTGACTGAATCAAATGGATATATACTTTAGTGATTAATTAATATCTTCACATATTGCTCATCAACGATTTTTGTGTCCGAAAAACATCGTGATATTTATTGTGTCGATTAATTTTCGATCTCTCGACTTATCGATCCACACAATAGCATTAAACTTCAATATTAAAGGTGAGTATTAAAACCTAAATCTATGTCTAGAGTTTAAGATCTTAATATGTGATTATCCTAGATCTATAGATCCAAACAACATATATCTATATCATTTAAATCATATGAATAACATGAAAAGCAAGGATATCACAAATATTAATGAATCAACTAGAATATATATATCAAAAGATAAAGATCAACATATAGTCATGATAAGTTACATCTAATCCCAACAATAAAAAGGTTTAGCCACTCATTGTCATGGTGGTAAACTTACAAAGATGGATAGAGGAACAAAGAATGAACATCAATCCCTTGATCTCTCAAGTTGGATGGATCCACCTTCAATCTCCTAAGAAAATATGCCTCAGCCTTCTCTCTGGTTTTTCAGATTTTTCCCCAATTATATCCTATCCCCTTTTTTTCTCTTTACAAGGCTATTTATAGAAAGTCAAAAGCAGTTGGTCGCCCAGCTACCATCTGGTCGCCCAACTACCAACCTTTCTTGGTGATGGAGGTTTGCTGACACGTGTAAAAGTTCGACTTGCTGCCCAAGACTTCCCTTTGGTCGCCTAGGCGAGCCTTGGTCGCTGCTGGCGACCACCCTTCTGGTTGCAAGTTTTGTTGCTTTGGTTTTGCTCCTCTTTTAGTCATGAAAGCTTATGAAAAAAAGTTAGGATTAGGACATAACAATTATTTTTAGCTAAAATATATATATGTACAAAGTTTTGGGGGTTTTAATTATAAATTCTTTGAAAACAAGTCGATAATTGCCGTATTTGAGTATGGAATTTAACTACTTTATTGCACTTATTAACTCTCCCCAACTTAGGACTTTGTTTGTCCTCAAACAAAAGGTAAAGGTAAACTATTTACAAGCTCAAAAATCACAATCTCAAGAGTAGGTTTGTAATCAATCAAAGTTTTCAAAGCTCTTTCTTGTAGCATGAGTAGAGTAATGTTAACCAAGGACTAATCTTCAAAATTTTCAAAGGAACAAAGCATGATCATGAAATGGTTGCTATGCCTAAGTAAAATTCTCAACCTTCTTATCAAACAATCAAAATTCAAGTGTTATCGCAATTTCCTCACAATTATCACTGTATCGCTCAAAGGGTAAGTGTTTAACTCAATCCAAGTAATATGCACACAACAATTCAATTCAAACCTTCATCCAAGCAATATCACAAAACATGTTCTCGGTCTTGGATCACTAAGGACTTTATTCAGCTTGTAATGGGGCTAGGCTACAAAAATCATTGTTTTTCTATGGATTCAAAAAGCCTAGGATAAGAGAGCATCATTCATGACTATTTACAACACAAAAGACATTCACTCCCTTTCACTTTCCCCTTTTCTTTTGATGTGGTAATTCTTTTTCTTTGACACTTTTGTTTTCTCTTTCATTTCATTTTCTTTTCGAGCACATTTTCTTTTATTTTCACTTGTGTGTCAAATTTATTTTTTTGACCACCACATCAACTACTTTTCTCAATTGAATTTTTCTAATGAACTTCTTCTCCCCAACTTGAATATTTACATAACCCTATTGAAATACAAAAGCTCTCATATCCTAAAACAAGGGACGAGTAGTTGTTTTTCATTCATCTTGGTTCAAGGGTTCAAAACAAACAAAATATATATTTTATGGCTCAAATGGGGACACAAGGGATCACACAATCTCACATGACAAGCTTTATTTGGCCAAGTAGTTACACTCAAAAAGAAACATGGCCTTGATCATGTCGACAACCTCAAACACATTAAGTAACAGCAAGATTAAGTTAAAATCAAACGAGTATGCATAATTACCGGCTCTCAATATTTGTAGACAATGGAAAGTTCACACATCTCACCCGGCTAAGTTGGATAACACAAGCCTCAAGAATTTTCAACAAAAATATGAGAATCATCTTAGGACAAACAACATATTTCAAAATCATGTTGGATTCCTAATCAAACTTCAAACATTAATCAAAGGTTAACATAAACTCTACAAAACATCATGCTTGATCATTGATTTATCACAACTCACCCTCTTGATTCACTAAAATTTTAGAGCTTGCTTCCAACATACTTTGCACAAATTAGGACTACTTTACTAAAAATTAAAGAACATGCTTCAAAACTATTTCACATAATCAACTGCCATAAGTATATATTCGTTTGAGAATGATGAAGGAAATGGGCCCACAAAGTCAATGCCCCAACAATCAAACACCTCAACCACAAGAATATTTTGCAACGGCATTTCATTTCGCCTTGAAATTCCACCAGTCATTTGACAGTTGTCACATCTCTTTGCATGTTGATATGCATCTTTGAACAAAGTTGGCCAAAAGAATCCTGCCTGTAGCACTTTTGCAGCTGTCCTTTCTCCATTGTAGTGACCTCCATATGGCGAATTGTGACAGTGCCATAGAATGCTAGTGGTCTCCTCTGTAGTAACACACCTTCTTAGCAAGTTATCAGCTCCTATTTTGAACAGATATGGATCGTCCCAAACATATTGATTTGCTTCACGGAGAAACTTCTTCTTTTGATGCCAATTGAAATCCTCCGGAATTAATCCAGAAGCTTTGTAATTTGCTATGTCAGCAAACCACGGTCTTTCCTTTATCATTAGCTATTTCTCGTCCGGAAATTCCTCCCTTACTTCAAGTTCGTGCTTAGTGACCTCCTCATTCGTCAATCTTGATAAATGATCTGCTACCAAATTTTCGGTTCCTTTCTTGTCCTTTATCTCAAGATCAAACTCTTGTAACAAGAGCATCCATCTAATAAGTCTTGGTTTAGAATCAGACTTGGTAATCAGATATTTGATAGCTGCATGGTCAGTATAAACAACAATTTTGGAACCAATTAAATAAGAACGGAATTTTTCAAGGGCATACACTATTGCAAGCAACTCTTTTTCAGTTGTTGCATAATTAATTTGTGCATCATTTAACACCTTACTTGCATAGTGTATGGCATGAAAAATTTTGCTCTTCCTCTGACCAAGAACTGCACCAACAGCATAATCACTAGCATCGCACATAAGTTCAAATTCAAGTGACCAATCGGGTGCTATGATTATGGGTGCAATTGTCAATCTCTCTTTCAAATCATTAAAAGCAGTTAAACAGTCATGATCAAAATTAAATGACTTATCTTTGTTAAGCAGGTTGCTTAACGGTTTGGCAATTTTTGAGAAGTCTTTAATGAAACGTCTATAGAATCCGGCATGACCAAGAAAGCTTCTGATTCCTTTGACATTAACTGGAGGTGGAAGTTTTTCAATGACTTCAACCTTTGCTTTGTCGACCTCAATGCCCTTGGAAGAAATCTTGTGACCAAGTACTATGCCTTCCGTCACCATGAAATGACACTTCTCCCAATTCAGAACCAGATTAGTTTCAACACACCGCTTTAGTACGGTGTCCAAATTTTTCAAGCAACCATCAAATGAGGGGCCAAACATTGAGAAGTCATCCATGAACACTTCAATGCATTTTTCAATCAAGTCGGAAAAGATTGCTTGCATACATCTTTGAAATGTTGCTGGAGCATTACATAACCCGAAAGGCATCCGTCTATAAGCAAAGACACCGAAAGGGCAAGTAAATGCTGTCTTCTCATGATCTTCGGGATTGACTGTAATCTGATTATACCCCGAATAACCATCTAAAAAGAAATAAAACTCCTGTCCTGACAACCTTTCGAGCATTTGATCCATGAATGGCAATGGAAAATGGTCTTTTCTGGTGGCCTTGTTGAGTCTTCGATAGTCAATGCACATCCTCCATCTCGTAACTGTCCTTGATGGAATCAATTCGTTCTTATCATTTGCGATAACCGTCATCCCTCCTTTCTTGGGAACTACTTGAACTGGGCTCACCCAAGCACTATCTGAAATTGGGTAGATCATACCGGCTTCCAACAGCTTCACCACTTCCTTCCTCACAACCTCTTTCATTGTAGGATTTAATCTACGTTGAGGCTGTGCTATCGGCTTGTAATCATCCTCCATCATAATATTATGCATACAATAAGATGGACTAATACCTTTCAAGTCGGATAACGCCCATCCAATTGCTTCCTTATTTGCTTTCAAAACTTCAGTCAACTTCCTCTCCTCTTGTGTTGACAATGAACTACTAATAATTACCGGCTTCATGTCATCTTCTTCAAGAAAAGCATACTTCAAGTGTGATGGCAATGTCTTTAATTCAAGTTTTACTTCCACCGGCTTTGGTTCATTTGAGTTAGTCTTCAACTCCTCTATGTTAGCTTCAAGAGGAGGTACTTCTTCAAATTCATCAAGCTTTTTCAAGAATTCTTCAATTTCATTTTCTTTCTCGGGGTCAAGTTCATTGAACGCAACAGTTAAAGCTTGTTCAAGAGTTAAGTGGTTGTCCATTTGTATTCTTACATCAAGAATAGCTTCTTCAGTAGCATCAAGCTTACAACAGACATCTTTTTCTTTTTGATACTTCATAGCTTCCCATAAATTAAAGCTAACCTCCTCATCTTGAACTCTCACTTTCATTACCCCGTCATCAATATCGATCATCATACGTGCAGTTTTCATGAAAGATCTACCTAGAATCAATGGCACATCATCATCTTCTTCTATATCCATCACGACAAAGTCTATTGGAAACATAAACTTGTCCACTTTCACTAGCACATCCTCAGCAATTCCTGACGGACGCTTGATAGATTTGTCAGCTAGCTGTAATGTCATTCTTGTTCCTCTTATTTCCAAACCTCCAATTCTTTCAATTACTGATAGGGGAATGAGGTTGATACTGGAACCCAAATCAATGAGAGCTTTTCCAACATTCACATTACCTATAGTGACGGGCAATGTGACTCTCCCTGGATCTTTCTCTTTTGTTGGCAAGGTCCTTTGAATAATAGCACTACAACTAGCGTCCAACTGAATAGTTTCTTCCTCATTGAGACTCCTCTTCTTTGTCAAAATCTCTTTCATGAACTTTGCATATGTAGGCATTTGCTCTAAGGCTTCGGAAAATGGAAGATTAATTTGCAATCTTTTGAAAATATCCAAAAACCTTGCATATTGCCTTTCTTTGTCTTTCTTTGTTGGAACTTGAGGATAAGGCAAGTGCTGAGTAGTCGGACTCTTTTGAGTATTCTTCGTGTCTTTTGACTTCTTATTACTGTCCTCCTTCTCCTCACTAACTTTCCCCTCACACTCAATTTTTTTTCTTTTTCTTTTTTCTCATTTTTTTTCATTTTCAACTAATACTCCTTTATTTTTTTCTTTTTCTTCACACCTCTCTTCAATCCTTTCTCATTTTTGTTCTCTTGCCTTAACAACAGCTCTTTCAGTTTGGAGATTATCACCGATGCCTACACCAATCTCCTTGCCGCTCCTTGTCTTTATTGACTTACATTGTTCCTTCAGATTCGGTTCCGTGTTAGCGACAAAAGATCCTGGTTGATTGTTATTGTTGGCCACTTGTCTTGCTATTTGGCCAATCTGAGTCTCTAAGTTTCTCAACACCGCATCGTTACCTCTTTGGTATACTTGAACGTCTTGCTGAAACTTCTGCTGCTGTTGATTCTGAGCACTTTGCATTTCCATAAACTTCTTCATTCTCTCTTCTAAAGTTGAATTCTGATTATTCGGTGGAAGTGGTTGGTTGAAACTTTCGTATTGCCTTTGTCTGTTTGACGGACCAGCATCTTGTCTCCAACCCTGGCCATAATTTGCATTGTTGTTTCTTTGATAGCCAGCGTTGTTCTGATACTGACTTTCCCTTGGTTGATTACCCATAAAGTTCACCTCTTCATTTGTCGGAGGACAATGTCCAGTTGGATGATCACCCGTACATAGTTCACAATATGCAACTTGCTTAGCCTTGCTTGACTCTTCCTGAAGGCTAATCATCCGAGACATTTGCTTTGATAGTTGATCTACAGTGTTAGTGAGAAGCTTGTTCTGAGCTAAGACTGCATCTGAAGCATCAAGTTCAAGAACTCCCAGCTTCCTTTGCGATGGATTCCTATTGTAATCACCGTGACCGTCACTAAGTGCCATTTTTTCAATTATTGCTGTAGCATCAGCAGCACTCAATGATAATAAAGAACCACCAGCTGTAGCATCTAACAAAAGCTTAGTTTGTTGAAGAAGTCCGTTGCGAAAGATATGAATTTGGGTGAGTTCATCAAACTCGTGATTAGGGCACTTTCGTAACATAGACTTGTAACGTTACCAGACTTCATTTAAAGTTTCATTTGTACCTTGAGCGAACACAGCAATAGATGTTTTGGCCTCCATGAACTTGTGGTGTGGAAAGAATCTTTCAAGAAATTTCTCCTCAAGGGTATTCCAATTGGTCATAACATGAGTAGGTTGATCAAGGTACCATTCTTTTGCTTTACTGATCAACGAATGTGGAAACCCTCTTTGAAACACCGATTCCTCCTCCGCTTCAGTGGCTCCAAGTGAACCAGCTATCTCATAGAACTTGACAAGGTGATTGTATGGGTCTTCATGTGGTAAACCTGCAAAAGGGTTAACATATAACAGTTGTAAATAACCCGTTTTCATCTCAGTTTGTTTGGCTCCAGCTCTTGGTCTTACCAAGTGAGCCAAACATCTCGGGCTATTTTGGCATGGTTCGGGAGTGGGTGGTGTAGGTGCTGCCATTGTTTCTTCGGCAATAGAAGATGTTGAAGAAATAGGAACAGAAGTTCCTTCTTGCTGCTGTCTTTGTCTGGCTTGTTGTTTTCTTCGTCTGTTTTTCCTGTTATTTTTACGAGCGGTTTTTTCTATCTCTGGATCAAAAAGTAAGTCCTCTTCTGGAGTCTTACCTCGTATAAACAAGAGTCAACAATCTAAACAAACAAGTTAGCATGCACAAGGAATATAAGTACTTTAAAATAGAAAATATAAATTGCAAGAATGCTTAAAACGATAGAAATTGTTAAACACACTAATATCAAACGCCAGTCCCCGGCAACGGCGCCATTTTGTTGTAAGACAAAAGTAAGTATAGTAATTATCGTATCCGCAGGGACTAGCTCGATATCAATTGTTGTTTCACAATTACCATTAGTTCTAAATTAGGGTTTGGAAAATTGTTTGTTTTTGAATTCAATTACGAAGATCTTATAAAGATTGCGATAAAATAAAAATTAGATTTCAGAGGGAAAGAATTGCCGGGATTAGACTTCACTTTATCAATCATATATCTTGACTGAATCAAATGGATATATACTTTAGTGATTAATTAATATCTTCACATATTGCTCATCAACGATTTTCGTGTCCGAAAAACATCGTGATATTTATTGTGTCGATTAATTTTCGATCTCTCGACTTATCGATCCACACAATAGCATTAAACTTCAATATTAAAGGTGAGTATTAAAACCTAAATCTATGTCTAGAGTTTAAGATCTTAATATGTGATTATCCTAGATCTATAGATCCAAACAACATATATCTATATCATTTAAATCATATGAATAGCATGAAAAGCAAGGATATCACAAATATTAATGAATCAACTAGAATATATATATCAAAAGATATAGATCAACATATAGTCATGATAAGTTACATCTAATCCCAACAATAAAAAGGTTTAGCCACTCATTGTCATGGTGGTAAACTTACAAAGATGGATAGAGGAACAAAGAATGAACATCAATCCCTTGATCTCTCAAGTTGGATGGATCCACCTTCAATCTCCTAAGAAAATATGCCTCAGCCTTCTCTCTGGTTTTTCAGATTTTTCCCCAATTATATCCTATCCCGTTTTTTCTCTTTACAAGGCTATTTATAGAAAGTCAAAAGCAGTTGGTCGCCCAGCTACCAACCTTTCTTGGTGATGGAGGTTTGCTGACACGTGTAAAAGTTCGACTTGCTGCCCAAGACTTCCCTTTGGTCGCCTAGGCGAGCCTTGGTCGCTGCTGGCGACCACCCTTCTGGTTGCAAGTTTTGTTGCTTTGGTTTTGCTCCTCTTTTAGTCATGAAAGCTTATGAAAAAAAGTTAGGATTAGGACATAACAATTATCTTTAGCTAAAATATATATGTACAAAGTTTTGGGGGTTTTAATTATAAATTCTTTGAAAACAAGTCGATAATTGCCGTATTTGAGCATGAAATTTAACTACTTTTTGGCACTTATCAATATGGGAATAGCTAGGGTAAGCAATTGCCACTAGCTTGATGTACAAATTTGTCCAATTCTCATTTTGGATGCGTAAGATTGATTAGAATTTTCCCTTTACAGCATAGCATATATATAGATATCCATTTGAGTATGATGGCACATGTTAAAGAAATTTAAAGGTAGACTTTTTTTACATGGAGAATTTAAAGGTAGCCTTATTATTTATAAAAGAAGTATATAATAATATGATTTTTAAAAGGTTGATAATGTGAAAGAATTTTCAAATGATAACATCAAGGAATAAATTCTATTCCCCGGTAGCAAATTTCTTAACTACTTCGAAGGTTTGGTTTGATATATGGTAAACCCCATGAATTATAAAAAAATGATGTTTTGGGCAATGACAACAAGTGTGAGAAGTAGAACCTATTTTGTATTGGTGCCGATAGAGCGAAGTGAAGGGGTCAGCCTTAATTGACATCGTCACTGGTTGGCAGATTCTTTGATCCTAGTCATCATTCTAATCTTGATTTACTCTCTATATTTTTTTCTCGTAGTTGGTGATTGAACTTGATTTTTTTTATATCTTTTAGTTTTTTTTTAATTGCCTCTTACCTTTGTTATATATATATATATTTTTTTTTTTGGCGTATTACTTATACATTATACTCCAAAATATTAATCTTGTAAAACAAAGAAGACAACCTCAAAAAACATCTTTAATCAGTTATCTAAAATTATATTTAGGTGATGTTTTTTGGGATGATTGAGAAAATAATTATGTGTTATTTTTTATTTTAAAATTAAATTACATAACTATCATTTATCTAAAATTGGGCTACAATAGGAAAATGATTTTTTTTTTTCTACAAAGATACACATTAACATAACAATTATAGGAAAACTTAGATGCTTGCTGAAAAATTTAAGTTGCAATATCCAATTTTTTAATATGTTTTTTATTTTGTTGAGCAGAATAAGTTCATTTATATTGAGACCAATATGTTAATTTTGTATAAACATATTTATGACTCTATATTTTGCCACATTTGATTTGATACCATGAAAAAATTTAATACAAAATTAATCTTCAATATTTATTTAAACTATTGTGTTTCTTTACAGGACATGCTTGTAGCTGCAATAGATACCACATCAGCAACATTAGTTTGGGCTATGACTGCCCTAATACGAAATCCAAGAGTAATGAAGAAAATACAAGAGGAAATTAGAAAATTTGGAATTGAAAAAGATTTTTTAGATGAGAGTGATATTCAAAATTTTGTTTATATGAAGGCGGTGATAAAAGAAACATTCAGATTGTACCTACCAGCTCCATTGCTTGTGCCAAGAGAATCAAGGGAAAAATGCACTATTAGTGGTTACAATATTTCAGCCAGCACAATAGTGTATGTGAATGCTTGGGCTATTCAAAGAGATCCAAATGTTTGGGAAAACCCGGAAGAGTTTTTTCCAGAAAGATTTTTAGAAAGTTCTATCAATTTTCTTGGACAAGATTTTGAATTAATCCCCTTTGGCGCTGGTCGTAGGATTTGTCCAGGTATGTCTTTGGGAGTTGCATCATTAGAAATTATCCTTGCTAATCTTCTATTTACCTTTGATTGGAAATTGCCACATGGGTTGGTAATTGAAGATATTGATATGGAAATGTTACCAGGGATCACTCAACACAAGAAAAACCCTCTTTGCCTTGTTGCCAAGATCCCTATGTAGTAACCCTTTGTTAATTTATTTCCTTACAAGCATCCTAAGTTTATTGACCTTTTTCTAGTTTTTTCTTTCTATGCATTTGTCTTATTTGAGATCCTTTATCTATTATTTAGAAGAACGGTAATTGTTGCAAAGGAGGGAATAGGGTCATGAATTCAAATAAATGTGTACAAGTTCATATTTCTGCATAAATTAATCATCCAAATAATACTATAATTAAACTAAAGCATAAAAATGGAAGAAATTGAGTGATTAAATTGTTGATGCATATTCAAATTTAGACATGCAAAACCTCTGATCAATTCCAATCCTAATTATCTTTTATTTTTTTAATAGTAAATATAATTATACATAAAAAGAGAAAAATTGATACATCAAACAAAGTTCATAAAAGGGAGTATCAAAATTACTAAGGGCATGTTTGAAAGAGTTTTTGATTTTTAGTTTTTAAATAAGTTTCATAAAACAATTTTAGAAAACTCTTTTTAAGAATAACAATATAAAAAACGTGTTTGGTAATCTCATTTTAAAAAACTGTTTTAGAAATGTGAAATAAAAAACTTGTTTGATGAATTTTTTTTTTTTTTACAGAGTTTGATAAATGGTTTTCTAAATATATTTTTAAAACTAAAAAAAATAAAATTTGTCATCAGTTCTTAATTAATTAATTTAATTTTTTATATTTTTTGGTAAGGGTTTTTTTAAATTACTCAAGCTAACTTAAATATACCATGCATTGATAATAAAAATTTATACGTTTGTTTTTTGACAAAATAAAAATCCGTTGCTATATTTTATTTTTTGAGGTATTGCTGTTATTCTCAACAAAAACAAAATCATTTATTCACAAGATTTGTTGATGTTATTACTAAAAAAAATCTTGAAAGCAAAACTTGTCTAAAATAGTGGGTTATATGAATCATTTGGAAGAATTTAAATTTGATTTTTGGCCAAACTTTTTTAATTTGACGTCTGAACTATGAATTATCAGAATCTTCTTATCTAAAAATCAGATTGATACAACAAAAAATTGGGTTAAATTAGTCGACCCGTCAAACTTGTTATTTTAAGTTAGATTAAATTGGCTTATCTAAACAAAAAGATTTTAAGTTAAATTAAATTGACTTATCTAAATAAAATGTTACAGTTAATTAAATAATCCAATATAAATAAAAAGTTAAATTAAATTACAGTAAAATAATTTTTGGTAAGAAATATTGTAAAAGAGGCATAGTTTTTTTTTTTTGGAGAAGAAGAGAGAGGCATAGCTAGGATGCAATTGAAACTATGCCATTATTGAAGAGTGTCACTTCTTCGTGTGTTTTCAAAACTTATAATTGGAAAGGAAAACAAGTTAGTTGTTCTGCTTTTTTAGTTTTAAAAACATAAAAAGTAAAAACAGTCTTCAAAACTCTGATTATAAAAGTGATTTATCAAACAAGTTTTTTAGTTTATTTTTGAAAACTAAAAAACTGTTTTACAAAAGTAAATCAAACAAGTCCTAAGTCCCCAAAGAAAATAAAAATACAATAAAATGAAAAAGAGAAAAAGTTTTACTAAATCAAATCTAGTCTCAAATCACAATTCAGCAAAAATAATAGAAAGATAAGAAATCACGAAAAGAAGACAAAAAACAAGCTCATAACCCATAAAAATTAGCAGTCTTCAGAATGACCGTCTCACATTCATGACTCTAACGGTTTCAACACAAAATAGATTACACATAACTAGAGCTGTAAAAATGGGTCGGGCTATCGGGCCGGCCCATTAGACCTATAGTTTTACACGGGCCGAACTTTTAAAAAAAGTTGATCGGGCCTTATGGGGCCGGGCCTTCGGGCCTATATTTTTAATGGGCCGGCCCTTTAAAAAGTTAAAAAAAAAATTAAAAAAAAAATTCTAAAAATAAGGAGTTTTAGTTACCATTAAATCTTTAGATAATTAAGTAACAAAAGATGAGATTTGTTAGTTAGGAGATAATTATTAAATCAAATTTGTTGTTTTTTTAAGATTAAACCAAGTTTGTTATGATTATCTTTATTTGAAAAAAATTAATAACAACTTAATCAATCACTAGTATGGACACCCGTGCCAAGCACAGGCTAGGAATTCATTTTTTTTATTATAGATTTTAATATATATATATATATATATATATATATATATATATAATTCTATTATGAAACTAATTAATATTTTAGAAGTGAAAAATTGCCCATGTTATATGTGAGTTAGTTTCATTCATAAAAATATATTGATTTTGGAAATTTTTTGTTGGAATTAATGATTTTAGATTTTAATATGCACATATATTTCTTTTATTCTTGTTTTGGTAGAAAATTCAATTAATCTATCAAGAGGGTTTTATTCTAATGGAAGAGATAATCTTTTATGGGATGGAGAACTCATATAAGAGCATCTAACCTTAAGCCTTGTATCTTGACTATTATGTAAAAAAATTTCTAAATGTATTTGATCTAACGGAAAGAACTAAATCAAGCCGGTGTAAAAAGTAAAACATAATTGAAATCAAAATCTTAAACCTCGCGTCTTTATTATTTTTTGTAAAAAAGTTCAATTAAAATATTCAAAGAGATATCCCGTCAAATGGAAGTGGCGTAATCTTTTAAAGTGTGAAGAACTAAATTAAACTCACATAAAAAATTAAGAAATTGAGACGATATCCTTAGACTTCGAATCTTAGTTATTTTTATAAAATGTTCAATTAAAATATTAAAAGAAGTTTGATCTAACAAATGAGGGTTAATCTCTTACGATAGAAAGAACTAAAATCAGGCCCGTGTATAAAAATAAAGCAATTGAGACCATAATCTTAGGTCTTCTTAATTGTTTTTGTAAAGAGTTCAATTAAAATTTTAAGAGGGATTACATTTAGCTAACAGAAGAAAGTAATTTCTTACAGTGTGAAGAACTAAATTAAGCCTATGTAAAAAGTAAAGCTCGTAATCTTTTACATCTCAGTTGTTCTTGTAAAATGTTAAATTAAATTTTCAAGAGAGATATGAACTAACGGAAGAGTGTAATCTCTTACAGCGTGAAAAACTAAATAATGTCCGTGTTAAAAGTAAAGTAATTTAGATCATAACCTTAGGTCCCGCATCTTAATTATTTTTTTAAAACTTCAATTAAAATATCAAGAAAAATTTATTCTAACGGAAAATTGTAATCTCTTAAGGTGTAAAGAAATAAATAAAGACCGTATAAAAAGTAAAGCAATTGAGACGGTATTCTTAGGTCTTGCGTCTTAACTTTTTATTTTTTAAAAGTTCAAGTGAAATTTCAAGAAGGATTTGATGTAATAGAAGGGAGAGTAATTTTTTAAGGTGTGAAGAACTAAATCAAACATGTGTAAGACGTAAAACAATTGAGACCATAACCCTAAGTCTCACATTTTAATTATTTTTGTAAATTTTTTTATTAAGATATCAAAATGAATTCCATATAACATAAGAGAATAATCTCTTACAGGTGTGAAGAACTTATTCAAACTCGTGTAAAAAGTAAATCAATTGACACTATAATATAAGGTCTCGCTTTTTTTTATAATACTTGTAAAAAGTTCAATTAAAATTTCAAGAGAGATTTGCTCTACAGAAAACGATAATTTATTACGGTGTGAAGAACTAATCAATCTCGTGTAATCAGTAAAACAACTGGACCATAACCTTAGGCCTCATAACTTATTTATTTATATAAAATGTTGAAGTAAATTATTCAAAGAGATATGATCCAATGGAAGAGGATAATCGCTCTTACGACTTGAAGAACTAAATGAAGTCTGAGTAAAAAGTAAAGCAATTGATATCATAACCTAATGTCTCAATTATTAATTATTTTTGTAAAAACTTCAATTAAAATATCCAGAGAAATTTGTTCTAACGGAAGATGATAATCTCTTACATTGTGAAGAACTAAACCAAACATGTGTAAAAAGTAAAACAATTGAGATCATAACCCTAGATCTCACATTTTAATTATTTGTGTAAATTTTTTTATTAAGATGTCAAAATGTGAAGGTTGAAAAACACACAAGAAGGGGGGGGGGGTTGAATTGTGTGAGACTTTTTCTAAGTTAAAACAAATTGCAGCGGATAAGGTATAACACACACAATATATGAGGATAGGGTTAGAGAGAGATGCTCAGAATTTTTATACTGGTTCCTCCCACTAACAGGAGTAGTCCAGTCCTCTTGTCCTTCACAAGAGATTTCACTATAATCACTCAGATTACAAATGCTCAAGCACTAAGCAAGAGACTTCAAACTGCTCAAGCACAAAGCAAGAGACTTCTAACTGCTCAAGCACAAAGCAAGAGACTTCCAATGCTCAAGCACAAAGCAAGAGACTTCCAATGCTCAAGCACAAAGCAAGAGACTTCTAACTGGTTTTAATGTTAATAAAGATAAGAGATTAACACTTGATATTCAATCAGAGGTGTTTACAAAATACAACGCAGTTACAAGACTAACTTAGAAAATTATCACAAAGTTTCTAAGTGTTTGATAGCTTCAGAATTTGACAGAGTTTCAGCACGTTCAGAAGCTTAAGTCTTGATTTTCATTTCTTCACAAATCTTCTTCCTTTTATAGATGATAAAATGAACGTTGAAGATTATAGCCGTTTGAAGAATTGAGACGCTCCTTTGTATAGATCAGTGAGCTTATTAGCTGTTCTGATTTGCAGTAGCTTAGGAGCTTAACGTTTACTACAAAATGAGAGATTCCTTTTGGCTTTTGATATTTGAACCTTGGTGAAAGCCAAATAAGGAAATAATCGTTTCTGAAGCCTGACTTGAAAAGGACCTTTCCATGGTCAAACCTTTTCATTCTTGGTTTCTGCGTTTGGACTTAGTCAGGCACAGTCTTCAATAAAATTGTACTCTCAAATGTAGCTTAACACTTATATCTGACGAGCCTTCAGATTTTGATAAGCTCAGAATTACTTGTTTCAGATCTGGTGAGCTCAGATGTTCTTCAGATTTTGATAGGCTCAGATTTACTTGTTTCAGATCTGGTGAGCTCAGATGTTCTTCAGATTTTGATAGGCTCAGAATTACTTGTTTCAGATCTGGTGAGCTCAGAAGTAATTCCTTCAGAAATTCTAAGGTTCAGATAATAACTTCAGAGTTTCACAGGCTCAGAATTACTTGTTTCAGATCTGGTGAGCTCAGAAGTAATTCCTTCAGAAATTCTAAGGTTCAGATAATAACTTCAGAGTTTCACAGGCTCAGAATTACTTGCTTCAGATCTGGTGAGCTCAGAAGTAATTCCATCAGAAATTCTAATGTGCTTTTGTACGCAAATTTTAACTTTTAATCCTGCACACTAAATTAAATTATTAGTACTCCAATTTAACTTTAAATACATTGTTATCATCAAAATCAATTAAGGAGATACAAAATCATAATTTTGTTCCAACAATCTCCCCCTTTTTGATGATGACAACTATATGTATTTAAAATCAATTGTTGTTGTTTTTATTTAACATCTTGACTTCAGGTTCTGAGGTTTGCAAGCTCCCCCTGAGTCTGATAAGCTTCAGAAGTTTATCAATGATAAATATAAAACAGTCTAAGAGTAATATTTAATGTCAAATATAATTTCATATATTCTACCTTCAGAATTAGAGGTTTGCAAGCTCTATTTCTTCAGATTGACAAATATAAGATATGGTTTGCAAGCTTATCTTATATTATATGAATTTATGTTGGACAAAATTTATTACTCCCCCTCATTAAAAGTTTGAAAGACTTTAATATAACTTAACAAGAGTAGAGTTCAGAAAATGTGATCTTTAGAGCTTCAGAAATAATTTCACTGCCATAGGAAATGAAATAATATTTTCTCCCCCTTTGTCATTATCAAAAACGGGTCAGTCAAAGCACAAGTTACAGGGTAGTAAATGCACACAGCAAACAACCACCAGCAGTAAATGCATTCAACGGTAAAAGGGAATTGTTAAGTACCATGGTGAAACAGGGAATTGTTTCAGAATGAAGACGAGTTTCTTCAAGATCTGAATCAGTTCCAGGAAAAGGTGGAGTGGTTTGAATGGATGAGGGGTTTGGTTCAGAAGTGGTTGGCTTAGGAGATGAAGTCTGAAGGGGTTCAGTTTGGGATTCAGCAGGGACTTCAGAATTTTGAACATTTGAGGGTTCAGATTGGTCTACGTCCATTGCTATTGGGGTAGACTCAGAATCTTTAATAGGAGATTTCTGAGGGGATTTAGGAGTGTCAGAAATGGTTATAGTGGAAGTTTCAAAATATTGAAAACGTGAGAAGTGATAGTGACTAGTGTGTAGTTAAGTGATTATAGTGGAAGTTTCAAAATATTGGGGAAACAAGATAGTGACGTAATGGGGGCTTGGCAGTTACTTTTAATAAAATCATCATTAGCTCTCCTTCATTACCCAGCGGTTACTAGACATGATGGGAAGTTACACAGATAAGTAGTGTTTTCAGAAGCCAGCTGTCAGTTAGAGAAACTGAGTGGTCAACTAACACTTAGAGTAGGTATCTGAGTCACAAGAAATCATATTTAATAATAAATAATTCTGATTGCTTCAGATGAGAGAGTGCTTCAGAACCTATATAATAGTTTCTGAGCCGTCCAAACTTCTGAGGCCCTTCAGAACCAGTTTATTCATTCAGAGTTAACAGCATTCAGAGATATCATTCAGAAATAAAAACCATGTTCAGATTTTTCTTGATAAAATCGAAACGATCAATAGCAAGAGGTTTGGTAAAGATATCAGCCCATTGATGCTCAGTATCAATGAATTGAATCTTAATTACTCCCTTCTGAACATAGTCTCTAATGAAGTGATGTTTGATCTCAATGTGTTTAGCTCTTGAATGCAAAATAGGATTCTTAGACAAACAGATAGCAGCAGTATTATCACAGAGAAGTGGTATACTACTTATCCTTATCTGATAGTCCTCCAACTGATGTTTCATCCAGAGCAATTGCGTGCAACACTTAGCAGCTGAGATGTACTCTGCTTCTGCTGTAGATAGAGCAATAGTTGCTTGTCTCTTACTAGCCCATGATATAAGGTTTTCACCTAGAAATTGACAGTTTCCACTAGTGGACTTCCTTTCAATTTTATCACCAGCATAGTCAGCATCACAGAATCCAATAAGCTGATAATCTAAGGATTTCTTATAAAGTAATCCAAGATTAGTGGTTCCTTTCAGATATCTAAAGATTCTCTTAACAGCAGTTAGATGAGACTCTCTAGGATCTGATTGAAATCTAGCACACAAGCATACACTGAACAAGATATCTGGTCTAGATGCAGTGAGATAAAGGAGGGAACCAATCATACCTCTGTATAATTTCTGATCTACTTTGCCTTCAGATTCTTCCTTCAGAAGACAGCTAGAGGGATGCATAGGAGTTGACATTGGTTTACAATCTTCAAGACCAAATTTCTTCAGTAAATCCTTTGTGTATTTGGTTTGATGCACATATACTCCTTCTTTTCTTTGATTGATTTGAATTCCCAAGAAGAATGTTAGTTCTCCCATCATACTCATTTCAAATTCATCCTGCATAAGCTTAGAGAAATTCTTGCAAAGAGAAGCATTAGTTGAACCAAAGATAATATCATCAACATAAATCTGAACAATCAAAATATCAGTTTTTAAGGTTTTTCTAAAGAGAGTGTTATCAACATGTCCTTTTTCAAAACCATTTTCTAGAAGAAATATACTTAACCTTTCATACCAAGCTCTTGGAGCTTGTTTCAAACCATACAGAGATTTCTTCAATTTGTAAACATGATCAGGACACTTTATATCTTCAAAGCCAGGAGGTTGTTTAACATAGACTTCTTCATAAATTACTCCATTCAGAAATGCACTCTTAACATCCATTTGAAATAGAGTGATGTCATGATTAACTGCATAGGACAAGAGAAGTCTAATTGCCTCAAGTCTTGCTACTGGTGCAAAGGTTTCAGTGAAATCTATGCCTTCTTGCTGACTATAACCTTGTGCAACCAGTCTAGCTTTATTTCTGACAACTTCTCCCTTTTCATTTGACTTGTTTCTGAATACCCATTTTGTTCCAATAATGTTCTTGTGTTTGGGTTTTGGTACCAGATCCCAAACATCATTTCTTTCAAATTGATTGAGTTCTTCTTGCATTGCAACAATCCACCCATCATCTGAGAGTGCTTCTTCTATGTTTGTGGGTTCAATTAATGAAATTAACCCAACTAGGGATTCATCCTCTTTGAAAGCAGATCTGGTCTTTCTTGGGCTATCCTTGTTACCAACAATTAGCTCTTCAGGATGAGATGGTCTATACTTGAATTTACTCTTAGGTGGAGCAGGTGTCTGAGAGGGTTCAGTTTCTGAAGGGTCTTCAGTTTCAAGGCCTTCAGAGATATCTTCATTTTGAGTCTCAGATGGATATACAACAATGGAGAGATCTTCACACTCAGAATTTGAGGAAACTTGAAATTCTGCAAAAGTCTCAGCTTGCTCTGACATTTTATCGTCAGGCTCTTTATCATCAAATCTAACATGTATAGATTCTTCAACTGTGTGAGTTTCAGAATTATACAATCTGTATGCTTTTGAGCGTTCAGAGTAGCCTATAAAGATACCCTTATAAGCTCTAGCATCAAATTTCTTTCGATAGACCTTGTTGTCTAGAATATAACAAGTACATCCAAACTGATGAAAATAAGAAATATTTGGTTTTCTTCCTTTGAACAGTTCATAAGCAGTTTTGTTCAGAATAGGTCTGATGTAGATTCTATTCTGAACATAGCAAGCAGTACTCACGGCTTCTGCCCACAAGAACTTAGCTAGGTTAGACTCAAGCATCATGGTACGAGCCATTTCTTGCAAAGATCTATTCTTTCTTTCTACAACACCATTCTGCTGTGGTGTTCTAGGAGAAGAGAATTCATGGATTACTCCATGCTCTGAGCAGAAAGATTCGAAAGAGTCATTTTCGAACTCTCCCCCATGGTCGCTTCTAACCTTCAGAATCCGAAGATCCTTTTCACTTTGTATTTGTGTGCAGAAGTCACTGAACACCACAAGTGCTTCACTCTTAGAACGTAGGAATTTCACCCAAGTCCATCTACTGAAATCATCAACCATGACCAATCCATATTTTTTACCATTGATAGAGGCTGTCGAAACAGGACCAAACAGATCAATGTGAAGCAATTCTAAGGGTCTGGAAGTAGAGACAATGTTTTTAGACTTGAATGAAGTCTTAGCAAATTTTCCTTTTTGACATGAGCCACAAAGTGCATCTGAGTGATAATCAATGTCAGGCAAACCATTAACAAGCTTTTGTTTGCTAAGCTTAGAGATCAACCTCCAGTTAGCATGACCAAGACGCTTGTGCCATAGCCATTTCTCATCACTCAGAGACAAAAGACATATAATCTTTTGGTCAACCAAATCAGAAAAGTTTACTTTATAAACATTGCCAACTCTCATTCCCTTGAATACTACAGATTTGTCAGAGTCTTTTGATACAGTACATGATTCCTTATTAAATGTAACAACACACCCATTGTCACAAAATTGACTAATGCTCAATAGATTGTGTTTAAGTCCATCAACTAACCAAACATCTTTAATGGAAAGAGAAGAATTACCAACTGTACCTGTACCAATGATCTTCCCTTTTTGTTTTCCTCCAAATCCCACAGAGCCTCCCTCTTTCAGAGTTAGGGTTTGGAACATATGCTTTTCTCCCGTCATATGTCGTGAGCAACCACTGTCCAGGTACCAGGGCTGCTGTTTTACCTTTCCTTGCATGAGCATCTGAAGCAAACATTATTTCAGATTTTGGTACCCATATTCTGATGGGTCCTTTAGAGTTAGTCTTCTGAATAGTATTCCTTCTTTGTTTTCTATGATTAACACAAGATCTAGAATTAATTAAGCTTTGACAAGAATGTTTAGGCTTAATTTGATTCTTGGATTTTGATCTGGAGTATATCACAGTTCCAAAGGTCAAGCAAGGATCTGAAGTAACTTTACCTTGATTTCTCAGAGGTTCAGATGACTTCTGAGCCTTAACTTGAGAACTTTTGGACTCAGAAATTTTAGGTTCAGAAGAACTTGGAACTTCTGAGTCTTTGGGTTCAGGTTCAGAACCTCCTTCAGAGTTGGATGCCTTCAGATCAAGTGTACCACTTTTAACAAAGGTAGAGAATAATTCAGGTGGAGTATCATCCTCACTATATGATTTCAGAGGTTTATCCCAGTTCTTAAACCGAGAATAACCAATGCCTTCACCATAGTTACGAGTCATATGATAAATCATGGAAGCCATTTTACTCCTATTGAAGGTACAACGAATAAATTCGTGAAGAGCATCTTCATGATCATCATTGAGCTTGTCTGCCAAGACATAGTTAGATTCAACATGACAAATACGAATGTTTAACGATTCATTTTCATCATAAAGAATCTTGGCATCCTTTTTCAATGATTCATGAACATTCTTCAGAATTTTGTGTTGACTTACTATACGAGAGTAATGTTTCACGGCAATCTTAAGAGAATCAATTAATTCAGATTTAGTCATGTTAGAGTATACCTCATTTTCATCATCTGAGTCATCTTCAGAATCTCTATCAGAGTTGTTACCTTCAGAAGTTCTTGCCATTAAAGCCAGATTGCCTTCTTCATCATCTTCTCCTTCAGAGTCATTCTCAATGGTCTCCCAAGTGGCTAACAAACTCTTCCTTACCTTTTCTTTGTACTTTTCTTTCCCAAAGCTCTTATTCTTTCCTTTGTCCTTGGATGACATTTCTGGACAGTCCGCAATGAAGTGTCCAGATTTCTTGCAGTTATAGCAGTTGTTCAGTTCTTCGTTTTTGTCCTTTGAAAAGGAACTTCTTGAGTTGTTTCCTTTGTTTGGAAACCTTTTGTATTTCTTGTTCCATTTCTGAAACCTTCTAACCATTAGTGCCATTTCTTCATTCTCAGAATTTTCATCCATCATATCATCAGAAGTTTCTTCCTCTTGTTCAGACACTTTGATCTTTGCAGCTTTTGAGGAAGTCTGAACAGAGCTTAGAGCCAAGGACTTCATCTTCTTGACAGGTTCATCTGACATAAGTTCTAGCTCATGACTTCTGAGTGAGCTTATTAAATCTTCAAGAGTCACATTGTCCAAATCCTTGGATTCCTGAAAAGCTGTAACTTTTGGTCTCCATTTGGAAGGTAAGCTCCTCAGAATTTTCTTCACGTGATCAGATGCAGTGTAGCTTTTCTTCAGAACTTGAAGACCAGAGACAAGGGTTTGAAACCTTGAATACATGGTTTCAATATCTTCATCTTCCTTCATTCTGAACAGCTCATATTGATGAACTAATAAGTTTGCCTTAGCTTCTTTGACTTGCTTATTTCCTTCATAGGTGGAACATAGAGAGTCCCAGATAGTTTTGGCACATGACTTGTTGGATATTTTTAAATACTCAGCATGAGATATTGCACCAATAAGCATATTCTTAACAGTATGATGCTTCTTATACTGTTTCTTCTTTTCAGCATCAAAGAACTTTCTGTAGGTATTTCTTACAACACCTTCATCATCCATGTGTTCAAAATGTATACCATCTTCAATGATATCCCATAACTCATCATCGGTCCCAATGATGTAACTATACATCTTGGTTTTCCAGAAAGGAAAAGTAGTAGGATCACTGTTGAAGTAAGGTGGTTTGTCTCTGTGATTATCACTGTTCCTTTCCCTATCATAGTTGTGAGGAGGTGGAACAGCAGAGTGATCAGGTCCAGAGGAAGCAGAAGGAGAGGTAACACCAGACATGTTTTTCAACTAAGTACCCCTAGATCTTTTACTGTTTCACTGTTAAGTGAAGAGCAACAAACCCGGCTCTGATACCAATTGAAGGTTGAAAAACACACAAGAAGGGGGGGGGGGGGTTGAATTGTGTGAGACTTTTTCTAAGTTAAAACAAATTGCAGCGGATAAGGTATAACACACACAATATATGAGGATAGGGTTAGAGAGAGATGCTCAGAATTTTTATACTGGTTCCTCCCACTAACAGGAGTAGTCCAGTCCTCTTGTCCTTCACAAGAGATTTCACTATAATCACTCAGATTACAAATGCTCAAGCACTAAGCAAGAGACTTCAAACTGCTCAAGCACAAAGCAAGAGACTTCTAACTGCTCAAGCACAAAGCAAGAGACTTCCAATGCTCAAGCACAAAGCAAGAGACTTCCAATGCTCAAGCACAAAGCAAGAGACTTCCAATGCTCAAGCACAAAGCAAGAGACTTCCAATGCTCAAGCACAAAGCAAGAGACTTCCAATGCTCAAGCACAAAGCAAGAGACTTCTAACTGGTTTTAATGTTAATAAAGATAAGAGATTAACACTTGATATTCAATCAGAGGTGTTTACAAAATACAACGCAGTTACAAGACTAACTTAGAAAATTATCACAAAGTTTCTAAGTGTTTGATAGCTTCAGAATTTGACAGAGTTTCAGCACGTTCAGAAGCTTAAGTCTTGATTTTCATTTCTTCACAAATCTTCTTCCTTTTATAGATGATAAAATGAACGTTGAAGATTATAGCCGTTTGAAGAATTGAGACGCTCCTTTGTATAGATCAGTGAGCTTATTAGCTGTTCTGATTTGCAGTAGCTTAGGAGCTTAACGTTTACTACAAAATGAGAGATTCCTTTTGGCTTTTGATATTTGAACCTTGGTGAAAGCCAAATAAGGAAATAATCGTTTCTGAAGCCTGACTTGAAAAGGACCTTTCCATGGTCAAACCTTTTCATTCTTGGTTTCTGCGTTTGGACTTAGTCAGGCACAGTCTTCAATAAAATTGTACTCTCAAATGTAGCTTAACACTTATATCTGACGAGCCTTCAGATTTTGATAAGCTCAGAATTACTTGTTTCAGATCTGGTGAGCTCAGATGTTCTTCAGATTTTGATAGGCTCAGATTTACTTGTTTCAGATCTGGTGAGCTCAGATGTTCTTCAGATTTTGATAGGCTCAGAATTACTTGTTTCAGATCTGGTGAGCTCAGAAGTAATTCCTTCAGAAATTCTAAGGTTCAGATAATAACTTCAGAGTTTCACAGGCTCAGAATTACTTGTTTCAGATCTGGTGAGCTCAGAAGTAATTCCTTCAGAAATTCTAAGGTTCAGATAATAACTTCAGAGTTTCACAGGCTCAGAATTACTTGCTTCAGATCTGGTGAGCTCAGAAGTAATTCCTTCAGAAATTCTAAGGTTCAGATAATAACTTCAGAGTTTCACAGGCTCAGAAATACTTGCTTCAGATCTGGTGAGATCAGAAGTAATTCCTTCAGAAATTCTAAGGTTCAGATAATAACTTCAGAGTTTCACAGGCTCAGAATTACTTGCTTCAGATCTGGTGAGCTCAGAAGTAATTCCTTCAGAAATTCTAAGGTTCAGATAATAACTTCAGAGTTTCATAGGCTCAGAATTACTTGCTTCAGATCTGGTGAGCTCAGAAGTAATTCCATCAGAAATTCTAATGTGCTTTTGTACGCAAATTTTAACTTTTAATCCTGCACACTAAATTAAATTATTAGTACTCCAATTTAACTTTAAATACATTGTTATCATCAAAATCAATTAAGGAGATACAAAATCATAATTTTGTTCCAACAAAATGAATTTCATATAACATAAGAGGAAAACTCTTATAGGTGTGAAGAACTTATTCAAGCTTGTGTAAAAAGTAAATCAATTGGCACTATAATCTTAGGCCTCACTTTTTTATAATACTTGTAAAAAGTTCAATTAAAATTTCAAGAGAGATTTGCTCTAACAGAAAAGAGTATTTTATTACGGTGTGAAGAACTAATCAATCTCATGTAATAAGTAAAACAACTGGACCATAACCTTAGGCCTCGTAACTTATTTATTTATATAAAATGTTCAAGTAAATTTTTCAAAGAGATATGATCCAATGGAAGAGGGTAATCGCTCTTACGACTGGAAGAACTAAATGAAGTCCGAGTAAAAAGTAAAGCAATTGATATCATAACCTAAGGTCTCAATTATTAATTATTTTTGTACAAACTTCAATTAAAATATCTAGAGAAATTTGTTCTAACGGAAGATGATAATCTCTTATATTGTGAAGAACTAAACCAAACACGTGTAAAAAGTAAAACAATTGAGATCATAACCCTAGATCTCACATTTTAATTATTTGTGTAATTTTTTTTTATTAAGATGTCAAAATGAATTTCATATAACATAAGAGGATAATCTCTTATAGGTGTGAAAAACTTATTCAAGCTTGTGTAAAAAGTAAATCAATTGGCACTATAATCTTAGGTCTCACTTTTTTATAATACTTGTGAAAAGTTCAATTAAAATTTCAAGAGAGATTTGCTCTAACATAAAAGAGTATTTTATTACGGTGTGAAGAACTAATCAATCTCGTGTAATAAGTAAAACAACTGGACCATAACCTTAGGCCTCATAACTTATTTATTTATATAAAATGTTCAAGTAAATTATTCAAAGAGATATGATCCAATGGAAGAGGGTAATCGCTCTTACGACTTGAAGAACTAAATGAAGTCCGAGTAAAAAGTAAAGCAATTGATATCATAACCTAAGGTCTCAATTATTAATTATTTTTGTACAAATTTCAATTAAAATATCTAGAGAAATTTGTTCTAACGGAAGATAATAATCTCTTACATTATGAAGAAATAAATCAAACATGTGTAAAAAGTAAAACAATTGAGACCATAACTCTAGGTCCCACATTTTAATTATTTGTGTAAATTTTTTTATTAAGATATCAAAATGAATTTCATATAACAATTCGACCATAACCTTAGGCCTTATAACTTATTTATATATATAAAATGTTCAAGTAAATTATTCAAAGAAATATGATCCAATGAAATAGGGTAATCGCTCTCACGACTTGAAGAACTAAATGAAGTCCGAGTAAAAAGTAAAGCAATTAATATCATAATCTAAGGTCTCAATTATTAATTATTTTGGTAAAATTTCAATTAGAATATCCAGAGAAATTTGTTCTAACGAAAGATGATAATCTCTTACGGCGTAAAGAAATAAAAATAGCCGTCAAAAGTAAAACATTTTAGACAATATTCTTAGGCATTTCTTGATCAAATAGTTCAATTAAAATATCTTGTAAAAAGTTCAATTAAAATTTTAAGATGAATTTGATCAAATAGAAGAGAGTAATTTCTTGCGGTGTGAAAACAAAATCAAGCCCGTGTAAAAAAGAAAAACAATTGAAACTATAACCTTAGGCCTTACATCTTAATTTTTTTTTACAAGACTCTGACACTGACTCAGAGAATGTTGCTGCTAATCATGTGAGTGCCATGACTGGTGTGTGTAGTACTGATGTTGATTCTGATGATGAAGAATTCACCTTTAATGAACTAGCCTCAGTCTACAAAAAGCTATCCATCAAAAGTGAGGAACTGTGCAGAATCAATGAAGAACAGAAGGTGGTTATCAGTCAACTAGAGACAGAGAAGGCTCAACTGCAGAACCAAGTAGTCAGTCTTGAAAGTAAAGTCAAGTTACTGTCAACTAACTTGAAGAATATGACCAAGTCTGTAAAGATGCTCAATACTGGAACTGACATGCTTGATGAGATTTTGAAAGTGGGAAAGCATGCTGGTGACTCATCTGGTGTAGGATTTAAGAACAAACATCACAACAAGAATACAAATACTATGTTTGTTCCTGCTCAGAAGAAACCTGACCCTGGCAGAATGTGGACACATCACACCCCACATCAGAGACCTGCTGGCAAAGAGAAGTTTAATGCTTGGAGATGCCACTACTGTGGGAAGAATGGTCACATCAAGCCCTTCTGCTACAAACTCTATGGGTATCCCAAGAAAAGGCCTCAGGTCCAAGCCAAATCAGCAAGGGTCACTCCTAAGAAGATGTGGAAGCCAAAAGTTTCTGAAACTGCTCATATTGCTCACACTTCTCTCAGAGCATCTTCCAGTGAAGATTGGTATTTTGATAGTGGTTGTTCTAGGCATATGACTGGTGTTGAGAAATTTCTCACTAATATCAAGCCTCATACAACAAGCTTTGTAACCTTTGGTGATGGAGCAAAAGGTGAAATCAAGGGCGGTGGTAAACTCAGCAGCAAAAACTTACCTGACCTAGATGATGTGTTACTTGTTAAAGGCTTGAAGGCTAATCTTATCAGCATAAGCCAATTGTGTGATCAAGGTCTCAAAGTCAACTTCACAAAGAATGAATGTCTTATTACTTCTGACAAAGGAGAATTGTTGATGAGAGGATCTAAATCAAGAGACAACTGCTATCTATGGATTCCTGATGAAACTGCTCACTCTACTACATGTCTTATTAGTCAGGAAGAAGAAGTTAAGCTTTGGCACCAAAGACTTGGTCATTTGAATCTAAAAGGAATGAAGAAGATTATGTCCAAGGAAGCTATTAGAGGACTACCAAAGCTTAAGATTGTTGAAGGCAGTATCTGTGGTGAATGTCAAGTTGGAAAGCAGGCTCAGATGTCACACCCAATGTTGCAACATCAGGTGACATCCAAAGTTCTTGAACTGCTACATATGGACTTGATGGGACCAATGCAGGTAGAGAGTATTGGTGGCAAAAGATATGCCTTTGTGGTTGTAGATGATTTCTCAAGGTTCACTTGGGTTAGCTTCATCAGAGAGAAGTCTGACACTTTTGATGCATTCAAAGAACTATGCCTTAGACTACAAAGAGAGAAGGATAGTGGCATTGTTAGAATCAGAAGTGATCATGGGAAAGAGTTTGAAAATTCAAGATTTTCTGAGTTTTGTGCTGATGAAGGAATTGGGCATGAGTTCTCCTTACCAATCACACCCCAACAAAATGGTGTAGTTGAGAGAATGAACAGAACTTTGCAAGAGGCTGCAAGAGTTATGCTACATGCCAAGAAGCCACCTTACTATTTCTGGGCAGAGGCCATGAGTACTGCATGCTATGTACACAACAGGGTGACTCTGAGAAAAGGTACTTCAACCACACTGTATGAGATATGGAAAGGAAGAAAACCAACTGTCAAACACTTCCATGTCTTTGGTAGCAAGTGCTATATCTTAGCTGACAGAGAGCAAAGGAGGAAGATGGATCCCAAGAGTGATGAAGGAATCGTTCTAGGCTATTCCCGAACCAGCAGAGCCTATAGAGTCTTCAACTACAGAACAAGAACTATGACGGAATCCATCAATGTTGTCATAGATGACTGTTCAGACAATGTGCCTGATGTTGATCCTGATGTGGACACATCTCACCCCCTGCCTGAAGACTCTGAAGTTATAGAGATTCCTGAGAAGACTGATCAGCAAGAAGATGTGACTCCAGTGAACAAGGGTCCCTCTGTTAGAGTTCAAAAGAATCATCCAAAAGAACTCATAATAGGGAATCCTGAGTCAGGGGTTATGACAAGGTCAAGAGAGGTTGTATCCAATGCTTGTTTTGTGTCAAAGGTAGAACCAAAGAATGTGAAAGAAGCCTTGACAGATGAGTTTTGGATTGAAGCTATGCAAGAGGAGCTGAACCAGTTCAAGAGGAATGAAGTGTGGGATTTAGTTCCTAGACCTGAAGGAGTCAACATCATTGGTACTAAATGGGTTTATAGGAATAAATCTGATGAAAGTGGTGTTGTGACTAGAAACAAGGCTAGGCTTGTGGCTCAAGGTTACTCTCAGATTGAAGGAGTAGACTTTGATGAAACATTTGCTCCTGTGGCACGTCTTGAGTCCATAAGGTTACTTTTGGGAGTAGCATGTATCTTGAAATTCAAGCTATTCCAGATGGATGTGAAGAGTGCTTTCCTCAATGGCTACTTGAATGAGGAAGTTTATGTGGAGCAGCCCAAGGGATTTGTTGATCCAAATTATCCAGATCATGTCTACAGATTGAAGAAGGCATTATATGGATTAAAGCAAGCTCCTAGGGCATGGTATGAGAGGCTAACCAAATTTCTTGTGCAGCAAGGTTATAGAAAAGGAGAAACAGACAAAACCTTGTTTGTCAGAGAAGAAAAGGGCAAGTTCATGATTGCACAAATCTATGTAGATGGCATTGTGTTTGGAGGAATGTCTGATCCAATGGTCAAGATGTTTGTGAACCAGATGCAGTCTGAATTTGAGATGAGCCTTGTAGGTGAACTTACCTACTTTCTTGGTCTGCAAGTCAAATAGATGGAAGATACAATTTTCATCTCTCAAAGCAAGTATGCCAAGAACATTGTGAAGAAATTTGGAATGGAGAATGCAAATCACAAGAGAACTCCTGCAGCAACCCATCTCAAACTTTCTAAAGATGAGCATGGTGTCAGTATTGATCAAAGTCTATACAGAAGCATAATTGGCAGTCTACTCTATCTCACTGCAAGTAGACCTGACATTAGCTTTGCTGTTGGTGTGTGTGCAAGGTACCAAGCTGAGCCTAAGATGAGTCATCTGAATCAAGTCAAAAGGATTCTTAAGTATGTTAGTGGTACAAGTGATTATGGAATTCTCTACTCTCATGGTGAAGACACAAGATTGTTGGGTTATTGTGATGCTGACTGGGCAGGTAGTGCTGATGATAGGAAGAGCACTTCTGGTGGATGTTTCTTTTTGGGAAGCAACCTTATATCATGGTTCAGCAAGAAACAAAATTGTGTTTCTCTTTCTACAGCTGAGGCTGAGTATATTGCAGCAGGAAGTAGTTGCTCTCAGCTACTTTGGATGAAGCAGATGTTGGGTGAGTACAATGTGCAGCAAGATGTGCTCACATTATACTGTGACAATCTAAGTGCTATAAATATTTCCAAAAATCCTATCCAACATAGTAGGACAAAGCACATTGATATACGTCATCATTTTATTAGAGATCTTGTTGAAGACAACATTGTGACTCTAGAGCATGTTGCCACAGAGAATCAACTGGCAGATATTTTCACAAAGGCTTTAGATGCAAATAGGTTTGAGGTGTTAAGGGGCAAACTTGGTATTTGCCTCTTTGAGGATCAATAGCCATAATAGCTATTCCGGCGTGCAACGGTTACCTGTTTTTTTCCCTCCATTCATAGTTGCACGCAATCCAAAGGCAATCATAACATAAAATTTCTCAAACGGCTATTTCGCGATTTACTCCAAGAAATCCGTTTATTCAAGATTCTATTACATTGCCTACCACATTGTTCACCACATTCGTTCTCAAACACTCAAACGACTTTAGAAATTTTCTTGATCTCTCTCAAACCCTTGATCATCTCTCTGCAAATTTTCTTTGAAGCTTCATACCAAACCATCATCATCTTCATCATGTTACTGCAACCAAAACAACTCCTTCAACCAAAACAAACACTCCTCCATCATCACCAAAACCTAATTCCCCACGTCAAGAAGATATTCAAGGTGACATGATCGTCGATGCCACTCCTGTCTCAATGATCAAACCATCTGGATCAAAGAAGAAGAGGTCTAAATGATCAAGAAGGGAATCAACTCCCATTGCTGCAGAGGAAGATGTTGTTCCTTCTCCTTCCACAGAAAAATCCAAGAAGAAGAAGAAGAAAAGCAAGAAGCCAAAGATTGGCTCACCAAAGAGGGTTCACACCATGGAAAGTCTGCATATTGAACCTCTTCCTGCTAAATCTGGTGATGCTGATGCTGAAGCATCTGTGGGTATAGGTTCTTCAAACCCTAACCCTGAGAAGGCTGCTGTAAAGATCTCTGAGGGCCAAAGACACCCCTTGACTCAGAAGATCATTGATTCTGTACTTCAGGCCCTGCAAGAACCTAATATTGTGGCAGATGTGGGCACATCATTGCCACAAGGTGAAGAAAAGTCTCCTACTGCTGAAGAAGAGACTGTTGCTGCTGAAGAACAACCTGTCATTCCTGATTCTCCAGAACAGGAAATTGTTGAAGAAGATCAACCTGCTGAGGTTGAAGAACCTGAAGATGATACCCAGTCTGACAAGGGTAAAGAATCCAAAGGTTCTGAAAATGTGGAAGACTCCAATCCTTCTGACAAGGATGTTGATGGAGATACAATTGTTGTGGATGTAGAAGGCTACAATTCTGACATCCCTTTAAAGAAGATTGCTGAAGATAGCATAGCTAGAAGGACTAGAAGTGGAAAAGGTCCTGCTACTGTTAGTGAATCTCCTACTGTTGCCAAGGAGAAGAAGAAGTCTGTCAAGAGGCAAGTTCTGTATGGTCCCAAGAAGGGATTTAGTAAAGCTGTGGTTCCACCTGCAAAGAAGAAGACTCAGAAAAGAAAAGAGCCACCTACAAATGACTCAGAGTACGATGAGGAGCGTGATGTAGCTCACATCAGCGAGTCTGAAGAAGAATCTGCTGAGGAGCGCAATGTGGAGCTTCATGTGATCCACATTGAGTCTGCTGTGAAGAAGAGCTATGGGAAGAAGAAAGTTCCTCAGGGAATTCTTGACATCCCAGTTGATTTGATTTCCTTCCACAACCCTGCACATGCTGGTAAATGGAAGTACATTGCTCACAGAAGGTTAGCTCTGGAGAGGGAGCTAAGTGTTGAAGCCTTGCAGTGCAAGGAGGTTATGAGGTTGATCAAGCGTGCTGGCTTGATGAAGACTGTTACTAGGCTGAGTGACTGCTATGAGAAGGTAGTCAAAGAATTTTTGGTAAACATTCCTGCTGGCTGTGATAATCCTTTGGACAAGGAGTATCAAACAGTCTTTGTGAGAGGCAAGGAAATCCACTTCTCTCCTACTGTTATCAACAAGTATTTGGGCAGAAGTGAGGAGCCCTATGCTGAGATGGAGACCAATGACAACTACATAATCAAGGCCATCACAGCTGGAAAGGTCAGGACTTGGCCTAAGAAGGGAAAGTTGCAAGCAAGCAAGCTCACTCCAATCTACAACATCCTGAATAGGATTGCTGCTGCTAACTGGGTGCCTACCACACACAACTGTGATGTGGCTACAGGTTTGGCTAGGTTCATCTATACTGTAGGTAACAAAATTAACTTTGATTTTGGTACTTATATTTTTTATCAGACTATCAAACATGCCAAAACCCTAGCTGTCAAACTACCCATTGCATTTCCTTCCCTGCTGTGTGGAATCATATTGAGCCAGAGACCTGATGTTCTGGGCAAGGATGATTTGTCTTGCAGAAGAGAGTCTGCTATTTCTTTTAGTCTCAAGCAGTCTGATGTAACTCCTGATGTGGGCACATCCAGCTCAACTAATGCAATGTCTAGGACAGACATGATTACTGCTTTAAAGGAGACTTGTAAGGCTCTGGATGAGAAGAAGGCCAAGCTGGAAGCAGTCATTGCTGGACTGGAGCTTGAGGATGAGCAAACAATGGCTGAGGATGAGGAATTGGAGGAGGAGGAGCCCAATGACTCTGAAGCTGAGGAAACTGATGGGAGCCAGGATATTTGAATCTTTGTAATTCATTATTTCCATGTACTCAGTATTTCCTGTTGTTTTGCTTGTATTTTGTGGGCAATGCCCTGGATTTCTGATGCACCTTTGTGTGCTTGTTCCTGTACTGCTGCACTAATAATGGCCTGAGTGCCTTTTTTCTGTTCATGCACCATCATCTCTACATCTCATGCTATCTGCATTCTATGGTGTTTTACTTACTCTCTATGTGTTTGACTATATTTGTCAAAACTCTGGCTAAAAAGGGGGAGTAAAATTTAAAATGAACAATTCTTTGAAGTCTTAACTGCAGCAAATTGTGATGTGTGGCACATCTGACTACACATCTGGCATACATGCTTATTTTTCTTCAAATGTTTTCTCAACAACTTTTTGAAGAATTAGTTTTCTAAAGCATGTTTTTCTGAAGACTTAATCTGTACGTTTTCAACTGGGTGATGCATTCTTAAGAAGTCCAATTGAAGATGTTAATTTGTGTAATGGTTGATCCATTTGTATGATTTCTACATGGTGATGCATTCTTAAGAAGCCTGTAGAAGTTGCTATTTTGTGTGATGTTTGACACATCTGTGAGTTTTAACTTGGTCATGCATTCTTAAGAAGCCAAGTTTAAAACTTCTCTATTTCTCTCTAGGTCATGCATTCTGAAGAAGCCTATAGGGAATATGAGATTTAGGGGGAGTACATGGAAAGTGCTCTAGTTCAAAGGGGAGTAGACTACTACTGGGTTTGCTACCCTCCCTTATGTGTGCATGGAATCTCATGCTTGTATGTGTCTGAGAATTTATTTTTCTCAGTCTTTGGGAAGTTACTTTCCTATCTTGTGAGAGTTTAATTCTCTCTTCATTTGTGAGGTTCTGATCCGCTGCTGCATGCCTCTGATGTGCCTACACATCTCTCCAAGTTTTGTTGGGTGACTCAAAGATTATTTTAGCCCAAAATTTGCCAAAGGGGGAGATTGTTAAGGATTTTAGGGTGTTGGCTTCATTTGGTAAAATAAGCCTGATTCCATGATGTGGAGCATGATGTGTGGCACATCAGGTTTCACATCTGGACGCCCTAGCTGGACGCGCCTTTATTTATTTACAAGCGATCTTTTGAAAAAGATTTGTTTTTCAAATTAAATCGTGCCAGCTTGCGCGCCAAGGAACAAGATAATCTTTCATGGTTCTGTTTTATTTTATTGGCCGACTTTGATCAAAAAGATTTGAAACAAACAATTAAAAGATTATGATCAAATAAATCTCAAGGAGAATTAACAAAGGCCAGCTGTCAACATTGAAGATCCAAGCCCATGAAACTTGTTCTATATAAAGGAAGACTGAAGACATAATGAAGTACGAAGCCAAGAGTTGAAGAAATCGAGTCTTAGGTCTTAGTCTGTTTATTGTTCATTGTGAGCCTTCACTTGAATCATAATTTTGATACAAGTAAGGACTGAGTTTGATAGAGTTGTAATCTCTAGTGTTCTTTCTCCAAAGCTTTGAAGCAAGGAGTTAGAGTGTGCAACACTCAAAGCCTTTAGGTACGAGTGCATAGGTTTCTAGGAGTGTGTCTCCAAACTGAGTTTGTTATTAAATCCTTACTGGGTAAGGTTGAGGGGGAGTGAACAGAGGTTCTCATAACTAGGAGTTCCTAGGTAGAATTAGCACGGGTAGTGATTAAGTGATAAGTTGTAAACGGGGGAGTTTAGCTTTGAATTGATACTACCATAGTGGATTCATCCCTGGATTGGTATCCTCCAGATTAGGGCTTGTTTAAGCGCCGAACTGGGTTAACAAACTCACTGTGTTTTATTGTTTCCTGCACTTTAAATTGTTTACTTGTTCATCAAGTTCAGCATGTTCACGATGTTGACACATTAGGCTACACATCGTACGATTCCTAAAGTGTACACATCGTGCTACACATCTGACACTTGCCACCAGAATTTCAAATTGCGTCAAATATATTCTATTAATATATTTATTATTATGTTATTATATATAATTGATATAAATTTTGTTATGAATTTTTTTGAATGGCTAAATTTTATTATATTAAAAAATTTAAATTATTATTTTAAATTAGGTTAATAGGTCTTTACCCACCCTGCAAAGTAGACGAGTTTTATTTTACCCCCTGTAATTTTTTTTTTAAAACACCCCTTTGTAATGTTTTATATTTTTGTTCGTAGTGTATTTTACCCCCTATAATGTTGTTTTGTTTTACCACGAGATGGGGGGTAAAATGAACTATAAAAAAAAAAAAAACATTACAGGGGCGTGTTCTCAAAAAAATAAATTACAGGGGTAAAACAAAATTTGACTACTTTGCAGGGGGTAAAGACCTATTAACCCTTTTAAAATTTTTTTAATGGCAAATAATATATATATATATATATATAATAAAAAAGAACAAGTGAAAATTCAGATAACAAAGGGGTACCAGTAATACCCCTGCCTCTAAACAACCTCTAAACACTTTTAACCCACCACAACAAGAAGATCTAAAGAACCCCTCAGAGAATGAAGCATGGATCAACCACCAAGAAAGACAAACATCAGAGGCATTCAATCAACCAGATCTTACGAAGACCCAACTCAACACCCCGACCGACTCTATCGGTTCCAGTAGAAAATAGGGTTCATACCCCACTCGTACAAGGAACAAAGAGATCCAGAATTTTTACCTATGAACCATTTCCAAGATGAAAGTTTCACCTTTTCAACTAGACACTCAGCAGAAAAAAGTTCATTCTGAAAAGAAAACATTATTTCGGGAGTTTCAGATAGTCTACATAATAGTTTACCAAATTAACATCCACCCTAATATATTTTTCCTACTCATACCCATTCCTAGGAAAACCTCAAAACACCCTAGGATACCACGAGGACACACCCACTCAATACCCAACCACCAAGGATAGGATACTAGATAGGTGAATTAAAATTTTAATAAACTAATTTAATTAAGATTTATTATTAACTAAGAATATCATTTTATATTTATTAGTTTTTGTATCGTTAATTTTATCAAAAAATTTAACTAACTTATCAAGTACTACAATCTATCGGTCATAGACTATAAGTCATTAGCTAATTTATCAACCATTTATTATTTTTGCCAAATAAAACTTAAGTATAATTTTGTGAAGAATGAGTTAGAAAAAATTTAACGATTTTGCAATAAATCATAATGAATCATTTATGTCAAATTTAGACTGTCCAATGGGATGAATATTGGTGATGAAAGGAAAAAAATCTACTTTGTTATTAATCGCAAGTGGTGCGGCGGTCACCAGTTCTGTGAAAAAATAAATAAAAGTGCCAAAGTTCAATATTGATGAACAACTTGCATTTAGGGGTCTCATACCATAGTTCAATATTGAAAAAATAAATAAAACTTGCATTTTGACAATTATTCGTAGATATTTTAATTAAGGAGAATCTTAACTTGTATTTTTAAGGCACATGATAAGAAAATAAATATAGAATTTATGTTTTGGAATTTTGTATCTTTTTATTTTTGATGCATTAAATTTTTTAACTTATTAAATACAAAATTTTCATATAAAAATATCTTATCATGTGCCCTTAGGACATAAGTTAACATGATCCTTTAATTAAAAAAATAAAAAGCGGTCTATTATGCTTCGAAGATGGGCCATTCAGTTGTCCACAATTTTTAATTTTTTTGACTAAGTTGTCCACAATAATTATATAGTGACAAAGTTGAGTTTTAATTATTCACAACAGCGAAGTTAATGACTGTTGGCATTTATGTGTATTTTTGGAGTTTGTGGGTTTTATTAGCAGCGTAAGCGGGAAATGGATCCTATGCAGTCGCTATGATGCAGTCAGTGCATTATAGTCGTCTGATTAAAATTTAATAGTTTAGATTCAAGTATAATTTTAATATTTTAAAATATAAAAATTCTAATTTTTAAATATAAATCGTCTGATCTCCATCAAACAGACTTAATTTTACTAACTGCATGTGCAGTCATGGGTGCTGACTGCACCCCTCCTAGGTCCGTGTAAGCGTGGCATATTTTATGCCTAGTAAATCCAATTTAATCTCAGTTAGGATAAACGGTCTATAAAAATGCTTATAGTATTATACAGTAGTTTATCATATAGAGCTTATGATGTAGCTCTTATATTTTCGTAAGTTCTTAAATAGAATAAATTCTTTATATTTGGATATAAACTCTAAAAAGTTTTTACATAAAATAAAGTGTTTGAGTGTGTCATAAGATAAATAATTATAAATTTCAATTGAGTTAAAAAGATAGAGATATTCGTAAAAAGGTAAATATGAAGGAGAAAAAAAAATAATCGTATAAAAAAATAATTTTGAGTAGTAGTTTATAAAATTTTGATAAACACTTTTTATTAAGTTATCCAAATAATAACAATACAACATATATTGATAGATGCTTCAAAAAAAACTTATATTGGTAGATAAACTCATATAAGTTTAAAATAAGTCCATTTAAAAGGAGTCTTATTTACTTTTGACTTTTTAAAATTTGACTTTTAATAATTCACAATAGCCAAGTTGTTTTATTAAAAGTCAAACGAATAAGACTACATTTGTCTTTAAATATAAGACATCTTTTAAAAAATTATGGAGATTAAAAAAATTAATTTCAATTAAAGAATAATATATATATATATATATATATATTGTAGAAAAAAGACATTATAATTAAGCGTATATTAATGAAGAAAGGATTTAATTTATATGCACTGACAGTGTAAAATAATTTTACACTGTCAACTAATGACAACCATGTATTGTGCCACATCACCCCACTTTACCCCACTTTCTTAATATGACATGGAAGATTTGTGGTTTCTTATTGGATGATCGTGTAAAATTATTTTACACCGTCAGTGCATATCAATTAAACTCATAAAGAAATAAGTAAGGGTTTGAAAAATTTAAAAAGATATCAGAATCCATTCTCAAAACAGATTAAACGGCTTGTAAATAAAAAGTTAGATAAGATGCACGAGACATGGGAAGGCCTATAGTAATATTAAAAGAGTTATTTTTTAGAAAGTTGAGTTTTACATCTAAAGCATTATTTTCCTCTTCACAATCTAATCGTAACAATGTCGTTACTACTATTTCTTTTTGTTCTGTGCCTAATTCTTCCTTTGCTTGTGTTCTTCCAAAAATATAGGACCATTACAAATCATCCATCTGGCCCTAAAGGCCTTCCCATAATAGGGAATCTTCATCAACTAGATATTTCTAATCTTTATCTTCAATTTTTACAATTCTCAAAAAAATATGGTCCTATATTTTCACTTCAACTTGGATTTAGACAAGCTATTGTTGTTTCTTCAGCTGAAATTGCTAAAGAAGTATTGAAAAACAATGATCTTGTGTTTTCTAATAGGCCTAAATTATATAGTCAACAAAAATTAAGTTATAATGGGTCAGAGATTTTTTTTTCTCAATATGGTGATTTTTGGAGAGAAATAAGAAAAATTTGTGTTCTTCATATATTTAGTGCTAAACGGGTTTCATATTATTCTTCTATAAGAAAATTTGAGGTGAAGAAAATGATCAAAAAAATTTCTAGTCATGCGGCTGATTCTTCAAGTGTTACAAATTTGAGTGAGTTGTTAATTTTACTCTCAAGTACTATAATATGTAGAATTGTTTTGGGGAAAAGCTATGAAAATGATGGAAATGAGAGAAGTAGGTTTCAAGAAATGTTTCATGAGTTTCAAGCTTTGTTGGCAGAAGTCTTTGTTTCTGATTATATTCCATTTATGGGTTGGATTGATAAACTTAGAGGATTGCATAGTCGTGTTGATAAAAATTTCAAGGAGTTTGATGAGTTTTTTCAAGAAATTATTGATGAACATTTGGATCCCAATAGAGAACATGCTGCAGATCAAGATTTTATGGTTGATGTCTTGCTCCAATTGAAGAATCAACATTTGTCTTCAATTGATCTCACTTTTGATCATATTAAAGGTGTCCTCGTGGTATGATGTTATAATTTGTTTTTTCACTATTAATTTTTGTTTAAATTTTTTGGTGAAATATTCCTTTCTATTAATGCTACAATTATAAGTTACAATATTCATTTTTTTTAGTCTACAATATTATTATTACTCTTGTTGAGCTCAATTGAGTTTAATTACGTTGTGATCAATATGTTAATATTGTATAAACATTTTTATGCGTAAAATTCGCCATATTTGATTTGAAACTGTGAAAATAAAAGTTTTACATAATTTATTTTCAACAAATAAATTTTAATTAGTGCATTTTTTTTTTTATAGGATATGCTTGTAGCTGCAACAGATACAACATCAGCCACATTAGTTTGGGCAATGACTGCTCTAATACGAAACCCAAGAGTAATGGAGAAAGTACAAGAAGAAATTAGAAACTTTGGAGGTAAAAAAGATTTCTTAGATGAAAATGATATTCAAAATTTTCCTTATATGAAGACGGTGATTAAAGAGACGTTGAGATTGTATCTACCAGCTCCACTACTTATGTCAAGAGAATCTAGGGAAAAATGCACTATAAGTGGCTATAACATTCCAACAAACACAATAGTTTATGTGAATGGTTGGGCTATTCAAAGAGACCCAAAAGTTTGGAAAAATCCAGATGAGTTTTATCCAGAGAGATTTTTAGAAAGTTCTATAAATTTTCTTGGGCAAGATTTTGAACTAATTCCCTTTGGCGCAGGTCGTAGGATTTGCCCAGGTATGTCATTGGGAGTTGCATCATTAGAAATTATCCTTGCTAATCTTCTCTTTTCATTTGATTGGGAATTGCCACATGGGTTGGTAATAGAAGATATTGATGATGAAATGTTGCCCGGGATCACTCAACACAAGAAGAACCCTCTTTGTCTTGTTGCCAAGATCCCTATGTAGTAAGTTTATTAGCCTTTCTTTTTTAGTTAGTTTTGTTGCTTCTTCAATTTGCATCTTGGGACAATGTGGTGTAAAATATGAAAGTGTATGTATGACTTTGCCAAATCATATAAAATAATTATGCTTACTGAGTGTAATTAACGATTACCAAGTTAATTTATATTGATATCTTTTATTATTTAGAAGAACGATAATTGATTCATTAACAGTAATTATGCAAGCTTTGATTCCACAGGTGAGAAGCAATTTGGGGTCATGACTTCACTATATTTTAATTTGATTACCCAATCCTAATTGTGTACAAGTTCTTACTTGTTCATTAATTAATCATCCAAATAACTCTACCAGGTATATATTTCTTGAATTACTTTCTATAATCCTAAGATTAAAAACAGACTATTTCCCACACCTATTATAAAATTTGGAGTAGATCGAATACAAAAAGTGAGAAATGATTTTATTTTTGGCTTAGGTTGATATTTATAACCTATATATAGGATAATCAAATTTGTACAATTCAATGGTCACTAAGGCATTATTATAAATTAAGTACATTAAAACATAAACTAAATAGACAAAACTACAATTTCTAAGTTTTAGTCTGCCACGTCCATGGTAGAGTGAGATGAGTTGACTTTTCATGTGTTCCACTTTTTAGTGACGGTTTCTTGACTTTTTAGCAATTTACGCCAAACTTAATTTGAATTGATTTTTTACTTTTCTTCCCTTAAAGGTGGCCTTCCACTACCATAAAAAAATATTTGACTTCAAGCATCATTATAAGCATCAAAACCGCTCTTTTCTTTAGATCAAGTCCAAGAATTTATTCTTAATAATTGAAAATCTTTTGATTTTGCGCACTATAGTTTCTTTGCCAGACTTTCGAAGCATTTTGAAAAAGACAGGTGAAAATTGAAATTGAACCAAGGACAAAATTAATCAATGAAAGATCAATATATTCCCTACTTACATTTTACAAAGAAGTAACTTCGTGGCATTCTTCCAAAAATTCACATTTATGTACATTTATTCCACATATTTTTTTCTTTTATAAAATAACCACCGCAAAATTTCCTTCACACACCATAAATTCTCCACAAAAACATCCCCAATAAATAATGTATTTTCCGCATGTTAGAGATGAGATGTATAGACTCTTTCAAATTAGAGATTCATAATCATTTGAAAAGTTAAAAAACACCGCTATGAAAATCTCAGTATTTTTCAAAATACTTAAAATTTAAGACACTAAAATAGGATCGGCCCAACCAATTTAGAGACCTGAGAAAAAATTTGAGATGAAAACTCTTAATGAATTAACAACAATAAAATTAGATGTATTGATAAGTCTAATTAATTTATACAATATTAAATGCCTTAACAAAATTGATTAATATTTAGTTGATGAAATTAACAAGTTAAATTTACACTATGTGACTTTTATTTATGATATTATTAAGTAAAATTAATAAGTCTTGATATTATTTTGTGATAATAAGCCAATGTGTGTGATTTAGGTGGGGTCGGGTGGGGTGAGTGTGATTAGCCATTGTTTTTGTAGCATGTGTAAACTTATATTGTGCTGTCTTTTATTGGCATGTCTTATATGCCACATACATTAAAATAATCTTAGGCTTTTATGAAAAGAAAATAATAAGTTTAGATATTTTTCAATTCTATTTGTGGGCACAAATAAATATTATGCTATATCATCTATTGTAAAAACGTTGCCGTACACTTATCTTATCCGAATTAAGGTTAAATAAATGAGTGGACTCCAAAATCCAAAATAACAAAAAGAAACAATGAGGCATAAAAACCAAGTTATATATACGTGTACATATTTTATTATTATATATTCTAAGTTGAAGTTACAACACTAAAGCATTTTTTCCTCCTCATATATGACAATGTTGTCACTACTACTCCTTGTTTTGTGCACAATTTTTCCATTAAGTCTATTGTTTTTTATGAAACGTAGAAGAACCAATAATGCACCATATCCACCTGGTCCTAGAGGCTTACCCATAATAGGAAATCTTCATCAGCTAGACAATTCTATTCTTTATCTTCAATTTTCAAAACTCTCAAAAATTTATGGACCATTATTTTCACTCCAACTAGGTTTAAGGCCAGCAATTGTTGTTTCTTCAGCTAAAATTGCCAAAGAAATATTTAAAAACAATGATCATGCATTTTCTAATAGGCCAATTTTATATGGCCAACATAAATTATCTTATAATGGGTTAGATATTGTATTTTCTCAATATAGTGATTTTTGGAGAGATATAAGAAAAACTTGTGTTATTCATATATTTAGCAACAAGCGTATTTCATCTTATTCCTCTATAAGAAAATTTGAGGTGAAGAAAATGATCAAAAAAATTTCTAATCATGCTTCTTCTTCGGTTGTTACAAATTTGAGTGAATTATTTAGTTCTCTTTCAAGTACAATAATTTGTAGGATCGCTTTCGGGATGAGATATGAGGATGACGGAGTAGAGAGTAGTAAATTCCATGGAATGTTGCATGAGTTTGAGGCTATGTTAACGACTTTCTTTGTTTCTGATTATATTCCATTCATGGGTTGGATTGATAAACTTAGAGGATTGCATGGTCGTCTTGATAGAATTTTCAAGGAGTTTGATGAGTTTTATCAAGAGATTATTGATGAACATTTGGATCCAAATAGAGTACAATTAGATGAAGAAGTTATTGTTGATGTCTTACTTCAATTGAAGAAACAAAATTTGTTTGCAATTGATCTCACTTTTGATCACATCAAAGGAGTCCTCATGGTAAGTCGTCTTGACTCTTGATTCATTTTAAAATTTTGATTTTTGTCTCAATTTTCGGTTAACTACTTCTTAACCCCACTTTTACCAATTCTCTTTTAAAATTATGGTGACTAACTATCTTGCAATATTTCCTTAAGAAAAAATTAAACTATACAATATATTAATGATTTTCAAAATTTTGGTCATGTCAAAAGTAAGAATTTTACAAAATTAATTTTCAAATAATACTTAACCAACAAATATTTTTAATGTACAGAACTTGCTTGTAGCTGCAACAGATACCACATCAGCCACATTAGTTTGGGCAATGACTGCACTAATAAGAAATCCTAAAGTGATGAAGAAAGTGCAACAAGAAATTAGAAGTTCAAGAGTTAAAAAAGATTTTCTAGATGAAGATGATATACAAAATTTCCCTTATTTAAAAGCAGTCATAAAAGAGACACTAAGATTGTACCTACCAAACACATTGCTTGTGCCAAGGGAAACAAGGGATAATTGTATTATAGGTGGCTACCAAATTCGAGCAAAAACAATAGTGTATGTGAATGCATGGGCTATACATAGAAACTCTGATGTTTGGAAAGATTCTGAAGAGTTTTATCCAGAGAGATTTTTGAAAAGTTCTATCAATTTTTTAGGACAAGATTTTGATTTCATTCCTTTTGGAGCTGGCCGTAGAATATGCCCAGGTATTTCTATGGCAGTTGCAACATTGGAACTTACCCTCGCTAATCTTCTCTATTCGTTTGATTGGGAATTGCCACATGGATTGGTAAAGGAAGATATTGATTTTGAAATGTTGCCGGGAATTGCTCAACACAAGAAGAATCATCTTTGCCTTTCTGCAAAGATCCTTATGTAGATACAATTTATTTGTAGTTCTTTATTGGATTTCTTGTATAAATTTAAGTGAATCATGCATGAAGAATTGCGAATATATTTACCTAATAATTAATCACAGCAAGTTGCATATATAAATTTGCGCATGATATCTATAAATTAATTTTTAATTTACATACAAATTTACTTATGTAATTTATTTTCATTGACCACTAAGTAGATTCCACCAATTTTTCAAGAGTTAATTTTAAAAAACCATAATTTTAAATAATCTATTGTGATCTATACATCTTTGATGAATATTCACAAAGTGACCTTCAATAATCTATTGTGATCATTTTATGACTTGCCGAATAATTCGTAATCTAAAGTTAATTCCATAAGATCACTCTATCAGAGACCCAAAACGACCTTCAAAAGTGATTATTACTCTGTTTTTCATCTGGGAACTATTGATACGAAAATAGCAAATTCTTGATTCCATATGTGAACTTGTAATAGGAACAGAGCAAAAAAACCATAAAATCAGTGGCCAGCTTCATTGTTGGTATCAATTCAACACACGCCCAAAAACACATAACTACTTGATCATATGTTCAAGGCATGTGGAATGATTGGGCGACGGTTCAAAGCATGATAGGAGAACATCAAACTCATGTACAGCAGCTGCAATTAGGCCGAACAACAGATCAATGGCAGCAGCCACACTTTGGCTATGTGAAATGCAATATGGATGCAAGTTTTTATGATGCAGCCGAAGCAACAGGTTTGGGATGTGTGTTCGTGATCAAAATGCGAGTTTTGTACTAGTGGGAACCAAGATCATGCAAGCAAGACTCAATACTTTTTGGAGGAAGAAGTCATGGCTATAAAAGAAGCAATTGGTGAAATGTTACAAATTTACAATTACAAAGAGGCTTTTCTCATGTCATCTTTGAAAGTAACTCTAAATTTGTTGTTGATGCTATATCATCTAGTCATCTAAGAAGAATATTTGAGTTTAGTTTGTTGATTTCTAACATTAAGTCATTATTATTGTCAAGCCCCAACTTTGAGGTCAAGTTTATCATTCATTTTTAAAATATTTTATTGTATCTTATGATGATCTCAAATATCATAATTGTAAAAAGATTTGATGATGCTGCAATAATAGAAGTATGAAGTATTTCAACAATAATATTAAAGCATGATCTATATATAGGTAGGTACAATGAAATATTTAGATTCCTCCAGCATTCTAATTTAAAATATTAATTTCTCTTTTTATTTTGTAACAAATTTTCCTATTATTTAAGATTTTTGCTACTTACACTCAAAAAAAATTGGTTACACCCTAAATTGAACAAAATATCCTTAAAATATATCAAATTTCCATTGCATCTAGAACCTTTGTGCGCGTTTCTTGCTTCAATTCATATCTGCCGTTAACTTATGTAAACTTAGTTTACACAACTTATGTAGCATATGTAAACTCAGTTTACATAACCTTACGTGTAAACTCGGTTTACAAGCTTATGTAAACTTAGTTTACATATCTTATGTAGACATACGTAAACTCAGTTTACATAACCTTTTATTGTGTACGTAAACTAACAATTCACGTAAACCGCTCAATATAAGTGTAAACTCAGTTTACATGAGTTTATATAAGTGTACCTAAACTACAATTAACGTAAACCTCTCAATGTACATGTAAACTCGGTTTACAAGCTTATATAAAGTTAGTTTACATAACCTTTTACTTTGAACGTAAACTAACAATTTACGTAAACCCCGCTGAATGTAAGTGTAAACTCAGTATACATAACCTTTTACTGCGTACGTAAAACCTCTCGTAAACCGCTCAATGTAAGTGTAAACTCAGTTTACATGAGTTTATATAAGTGTACCTAAACTACAATTAACAATCAACGTAAACCTCTCAATGTACGTGTAAACTCAGTTTACATAACCTTACGTGTAAACTCGGTTTACAAGCTTATATAAACTTAGTTACATAACTTACGTAGACATACGTAAACTCAGTTTACATAACTTTTTACTTTGTCTGTAAACTAACAATTAACGTAAACCCCGTAAACCGCTCAATGTAAGTGTAAACTCAGTTTACATGAGTTTATGTAAGTGTACCTAAACTACAATTAACAATTAACGTAAACCTCTCAATGTACGTGTAAACTTAGTTTACATAGGATTGTGTAAACTGAATTGACGTTAGGCATTCTAAACTATGCAATCGTACAAGAAAACATAAACAGAGAATGTCATTGAATTGAATGAGTATAAATTGTAACATATGCGGTAAAGTCTTAATAAAATACCATCAAATTCAATCTTTAATTGAACTTAATGAGAGGCAATTGGGGATAGGGAAAGAGAATGCATTAATGGGGATTAATGGGATTTATGAGAGAGAAGAGAACGATGAAACAGAAACATTAAAAATAAAATGAAAGATGAAAATTGTATGAACAAGGACAATTTTAATATTATGATTAAATTTTTATGAAATTTGGGTGTAACTAAAAATTTTTGGGGTGTGAATAGCAAAAATCATTATTTAATCTACCGTTTATACACGTTAGTGCAATAACAAAACCGACAAAGAGAAAGACTATTTACTATTATAGTATTTTGATATATTGTTCACATTTTATGTATAACAAATAATAATTTTACTCCTCTTTGAACTTTTTACGATTTATCTATTACTATTAAAATTACACAAAGAAACATTGTCAATTATATACATATTAGCACAATAACAAAACAAAAAGAGCGAACATACAAGCACGAGTCAGAATGTTAGTAATAATAAGAACATCATAACCATATAAATTTGGGGATGGCACATAACCAAAATATTTACATAGGGATCTTGGCAACAAGACATAGGTGATTCTTCTTGTGTTGAGTGAGTCCGGCACATCTTTCGGTGTCAATATCTTCCTTTACCAATCCTTGTGGCAATTCCCAATCAAATAAATAGAGAAGATTAGCGAGGATTAGTTCCAATAGTGCAACTCCCATAGACATACCCGGACAGATTCTACGACCAGCTCCAAAGGGAATTAGTTCAAAATCTTGCCCATTAAAATTTATGGAACTTTCTAAGAATCTTTCAGGATAAAATTCTTCTGGGTCTTTCCAAATAGCAAAGTCTCTATGAATAGCCCAAGCATTGACGTACAATATGCTATTTGCAGGAATTTGATAGCCACCTATGGTGCACTTTTCTCTTGATTCTCTTGGCACAAGCAGTGGACCTGGCAGGTACAATCTAAATGTCTCTTTTATCACTGCCTTTAAGTAAGAGAAATTTTGTATATCATCTTCGTCTAAAAAATCTGTTTTGACTCTTGAATTCCTAATCTCTTCTTTTAATTTTTTCATTACTCTTGGGTTTTTTATCAGGGCAGTCATAGCCCAAACTGTTGACGCCGAAGTGGTATCTGTTCCACCAACAAGTATGTTCTATACATAACGAAATTAGTTGTTAAATTATATTCAAAAATGTAAATTTTGTAAAATTCTTACTATAATATTATTATATGGCACATTATATAATCACCAGTTCTTTTTAAAGTTAAATTCTCTTGGTCATTCTTGAGTGTGTAGGATGGGATGATCGATCTACGTACTTTTACTTATGTGTTTTGATTTTCTATTGATCTAAGGATTAAATATGTCGTGCATCATGTTATTATGATAAAGTACAAAATTATCTCTTCTAGCTAATCAAAATAAAAAAGAAATGTGTACTCATAATCAAAATTTCTACGGATCAATATTTTACTACGCCATAGACGATGTGCTTGGGGCAAGGTTGCGGCGTTGCTTGCAACCTTACAGCAAATTTAAAAGTGTATTTGAATAAATATTTAACCTAAAACAAAAACCAAATTGGCAAAATAAATCAAGACAACATACCATGAGAACTCCTTTGATATGATCAAAAGTGAGATCAAATGAAAACAAACGTTGTTTCTTCAATTGGAGTAAGACATCAACAATATCCTCTTCATCTGGAATTTGTTGTCTATTTGGATCCAAATGTTCATCAATAACTTCTTGGTAAAACTCATCCATCTCCTTAAAATTTCGTTCAAGACGCGCACGAAGTCCAGATAGTTTATCAATCCAACCCATGAATGGAATAAAATCATATACAAAGAAAGATGTCAACATGGCCTCCAACTCATGCAACATTCCTTGGAATTTACTTCTCTCTACTCCCTCATCTTCATACCTCCTCCCAAAAGCAATCCTACAAATTATTTTACTTGAGAGAGAAGTTAATAATTCACTCAAATTTGTAACAACCGAAGAAGAAGCATGATTAGAAATTTTTTTAATCATTTGCTTCAATTCAAACTTTCTTATAGAGGAGTAACTTGACACACGCTTGATACTAAATATATGAATAACACAAATTTTTCTTATATCTCGCCAAAAATCACTATATGGAGAAAATGCAATATCAAAGCCATTATAAGATAATTTCTTTTGGCCATATAAGATTGGTCTATTAGAAAACACAAGATCATTGTTTTTAAATATTTCTTTGGCAATTTTAGCTGAAGAAACAACAATAGCTGGCCTCAAACCAAGTTGAAGTGAAAATAATGGTCCATATATTTTTGAGAGTTTTGAAAGTTGAAGATAAAGAATAGAATTGTCGAGCTGATGAAGATTCCCTATTATGGGTAAGCCTCTAGGACCAGGTGGATATGGTGCATTATTGGTGCTTCTACGTTTCATGAAGAACAATAGACTTAATGGATAAATTGTGCACAAAACAAGGAGTAGTAGTGACAACATTGTCATTGAATATGAAGAGGAAAAAATGATTTAGTTTAACTTCAACTTAGAATAATAAAACTCAACACGTATATATAACTTTGTTTGTAGGCTTCTATTTTTTTTGTTTAAGATTTTAGAATCCACTCAATTATTTTAACATTCGGATAAGATAAGTGTACGGCAATGTGTTTACACCAGATAATATAGCAGGTATTATTTGTTGACAAATGTATTAGAAAATTATCATCAAAATAAAATATATTTACTTACTATCACAAAAAATAATCAAAATAAAATATATTTACTTATTATCACAAAAAATATGAAGACTTATTATCAAAATATTATCTAGACTCATTCTAAAAAAAATCTAAGCTTAAGATGCCGTTTCTATTTACAAGATGTCTTTGAAAATTGGTTTCCAACAACTCTGCTGCCCATTTTATTCGGCCATTTTTTATATTCTTGATCTAATTAACGATTGATAAATAAATTAATTAAATGAAAAAGTTAGAGAAAAAATATAAATGGATGGCTGAGATGATGGAAGCACCGACAGGGATAATACGACGGAGATAATTTAGATGCAAATCATACACTGATATGTTGTTATCCGCCTAATATCACGACAACATTCTTATTATATTTATTTATTTTAATTTATTATATCAAAGTATGTATAATTTTTATATGATTTTATTAGTTCAATTAATATTTTTATAATAATTTTCTTAAAATAAAATATACTACTTCTGTTCCTTTTTGTTTGTTGTTTTAAATTGTTTGTTGTTTTGATAATTTAAGATTATTTTTTATCTATTATTCTCTTATTTCTAATTTTTTTTATTGACTAAATTTTACTATATAATTTTTTTATTGTATCATTTTTTTTACCAAATTTCTTCGTATAATCTTTTAATTGTATCTTTTTTGAAAAGACAAACATGTTTAAGACGGTCAAATATGTATATATAAATAGTAACAAAAATGCCGAAACGGTCAACATATGCATGAACAGTGATAATACAAACGTAGAAAACAAACAAACAAACTGCAAAGATCTATTGGGGATAATTTGAGAGGATTGAGAGAATATGAGTTAAAGATGAATTTGGAAAAGTAAAATTGTATTCATTGCAATATTATTATTCACAAATGGGGTTACAACTGTTTATATAAAAAATAAAAAAAAAATAAAAAAGTTAAGTAACCGACTAACAAATTATGCCAGCTGTAACAACTAACAAATTAATCAATAACCACTAACGACTAACTACTTACTAACAAACGCGGAAAATAATTGAATCAAAAGGTTCAGAACCTATACTAATTTCAGAGGCTAAAAGGGTCAGAAGCTACTAAATCAAAACCCAATAACCTTTAGAGGCAAGGAATGTTCTACAGTTTGAGCACGTTCAGAGCTTTAATTACAAAACTAAAAAGACCTGCCGAAAAAAATAGGAATTCTAATGAAACGAGTAGAAGCTGCAACAATTATTCACACTCTTTTTTCTACTCCACTAATTAATATATTTCAGTTAAGGGTGTCTAAATAGATGAATTTGAAATAGATTGTTAATAGATGAATCAAAGTAATCCATTAACAATTCATTAAAATTCAATCAAAAAATCCACTCAAATCCATCTATTTAGAAATAAAATGCATTCAATCCATTCATTATCATCATTTCAATGGATGAATATCTATCCGATCCATCTACTATACTATTTTTATTTATTGATTAATAACTTTTTTTAAAAAATATTTTATTATTAAAATAAATTTAGTTATAATTTTTTAAATTTTTTTTATAGATTAATGTCTAATCCAATCAAACAAAAAATCTATTTTTCTAAGACCAACACCATTTTGGTGAGCCCACTATATTCTTTTCACACCTCCCAAAAAATTTTCCACTTAAAAATAAAATTTTCATACTAGAATTTAATAATAATATTTTAATAAATTAATTAATAATAAAACTAGGTGGTGGTGGGTGGTCGGACCACCGGCGGTCCACGGCAAAGCTCCGGCGCCGGACTTGGATTTTCCAGCTATCCGCGGCGGTGGAGGTAGAGTTTCAGTGACCAGCTCGGAGGCCGATTGTGGAGCTCCGACAGCCGGCCACCACCTTCCAGCTCTTTTTATTTTAATTAAAAATAAATATAATAGAATATCTAAATTATTATTTTATTTTGAAATTTAATAAAACTTTTTTTAATTTTCAAGAATCTGTTTTTTAAAAAATCTGTTTTAAAAAACTGTTTTTTTTTAAATTCTATTTAAAAAATCTGTTTTAAAAAAATGTTTTTTAATAACCAGTACTTTTTTTAAACAAAAAATAGTTTCAAAAATTAATCAATATTTAAATAATAGAAAAGGTTTTAAAATAATTCAAAGAACAATTTATTTATTTACAAAAATAATAAAAGGTAGTACCTAGTTTATTATAAGATATTTTAAAATTAATTTATGTAAAAAAATTAATTTTTATTTATAAGATATTTTAAAATAAATATAATCATATTTTGTTTATTATATCATCGTATTGTATCTAGTTTAAAATAAATAAAAAATTTTGATTGAAAAATAAGTAAATTTAATCTATTATAAAAAAAAGTTAAATAAATTTAATCTATTGGATTTTACAAAAAAATAATGTTATCTGTTGGATTTTAGGAAAAAAGTTGGATGGATTGGATCTATGCTTTTATATAAATGGATAGATTAAATTCAATCGATTAACACTTATACAATATATTTGATGAATTGAATGAATTTTTTTAAAGATAGATTGAATGGATAATGGATAAATTGATTATTTTGACACTCCTAATTTCAGTACTAAAAAATTACAATTATATATATTTTTATGAAATAGAACACATTCATCAATAATCTAAAATATGATAGCAACAATGACAATCATATGAACATATATATAAATTTGGTACATATATATATATATATTTCATCTACGTAGGGATCTTGGCAACAAGACAAAGATGACTCTTCTTGTGTTGAGTTAATCCTAGGCACCTTTCAGTGTCAATATCTTCCTTTACCAACCCTTGTGGCAACTCTCCCAATCAAATGAATAAAGAAGATTAGCAAGGATAAGTTCCAATAGTGCAACTCCCATTGATAAACCTGGGCAGATTCTACGGCCAATTCCAAAGGGAATTAGTTCAAAATCTTGTCCATTAAAATTTATAGAACTTTCCAAAAATCTTTCAGGATAAAATTCTTCTGGGTCTTTCCAAACATCAAAGTCTCTATGAATAGCCCAAGCATTCACGTATAATATGGTACTTGCTGGAATTTGATAGCCACCTATGGTGCAATTTTCTCTCGATTCTCTTGGCACAAGCAGTGGGGCTGGTACATACAATCTTAATGTCTCTTTTAAGTAGGAAAAATTTTGTATATCATCCTCATCTAAAATTTTTTTTTTAGCTTTTGAATTTCTAATCTCTTCTTGTACTTTTTTCATTACTCTTGGGTTTTTTATTAAGGCAGTCATAGCCCAAATTGTTGTCGCTGATGGGGTATCTGTTCCACCTACAAGTATGTTCTATAAATAAAGAAATTAGTTGTTAGATTGTATTCGAAAATTGATTTATTAAAATACTTACTATAACATTATTATTAATTTCTGGCAAATTATAGGATCACTATAATTGTTTTTAAGTATCACCCAAGTCCCAAAGTCACAATATTAATGGATGTGTGTGATATCATAGTTTCATACCTTTTTATTACTACCATTGTTTGATTTTTGTGTTTAGGAGAAGCAAATGAAAATAAGGAGGAAGTGGCGAAAAGGTCGCATTTATCAAACTCTTGGAGATAATGGATAAAAATTTGATGCTTGGAGACTAAGGCACTACACAAAAGCTAAAAACAAAGTTGTTGGTGCAAAAACTAGTTGCTGGTTTAATCTTTTAATTAATTTTTAGTGTTTTCACCAACAAGATAGCAACAAAAAGAAGTGTTGAGAAAAAAAAAAGTGTATTCCTAGATACCAACTGGTGTATAAGGTTGAACAAGGTATAAAAACATGAAAATAATTTTGATTCTCGAGGTGTTAAGAAAAATAGTAGACCTTAATGGATTTTGTCAATACTTAAATCATGAAAATAGACGTCTTTTTAGTACTCATAATCAAAATTGGTATCAATCAATATTTTATTATGCAATAAACTTTGCACTTGCAAGTTGCAACCAATCAATTTGCTAGCACATCGTACGGATGCAGGTTTGTTGCTATTATTTTTCACACAGTTTCATTCTTATCATTAATTTTAAATTGGATGGTTCAGATCAATGCAGTTATAAAAGTATTTAAAACAATCACAACCATAGAATTTTAATCGGACGGCTGTAATACATAACAACGTCAAAACTGTGTGAAAAAACACAGCAAAAAATTTGTTTCCCACACCGTACCACAATAGAAATGTTCCTAGCGTCACCGAGACTACAATTTAAAAAGAGAACATACTTGCAAAAAATGTATTTAGAAAGGTTTAACCAAAAGTCAAATTGGCAAAATAAATCAAACATACCATGAGAACTCCTTTGATGTGATCAAAAGTGAGATCAAATGAAAACAAACGTTGTTTCTTCAATTGAAGTAAGACATCAACAATATCCTCTTCATCTTCATCTTGAATTTGTTGTCTATTTGGATCCAAATGTTCGTCAATAACTGATTGGTAAAACTCATCCATCTCCTTGAAATTTTTATCGAGACGCACACGAAGTCCAGATAATTTATCGATCCAACCCATGAATGGAATATAATCCGAAACAAAGAAAGATGTCAACAAGGCCTCTAAATCATGCAACATTCCTTGAAATTTACTTCTCTCTACTCCTTCATCTTCATACCTCCTCCCAAAAGCAATCCTACAAATTATTTTACTTGAGAGAGAAGTTAATAATTCACTCAAATTTGTAACAACCGAAGAAGAAGCATGATTAGAAATTTTTATAATCATTTGCTTCACCTCAGACTTTCTTATAGAGGAGTAACTTGAAACACGCTTGGTACTAAATATATGAATAACACAAATTTTTCTTATATCTCTCCAAAAATCACTATATGGAGAAAAAGCAATATCTAACCCATTATAAGATAATTTATTTTGGCCATATAAGATTGGTCTATTAGAAAACACAAGATCATTGTTTTTAAATATTTCTTTGGCAATTTTAGCTGAAGAAACAACAATAGCTTTTCTAAAACCTAGTTGAAGTGAAAACAGTGGTCCATATATTTTTGAGAGTTTTGATAATTGAAGATAAAGAATAGAATCGTCTAGTTGATGAAGATTCCCTATTATGGGTAAGCCTCTAGGGCCAGGTGGATATGGTGCATTATTGATTCTTCTACGTCTAAGGATGAACAAAAGCAATGGAAAAATTATGCACAACACAAGGAGTAATAGTGACAACATTTTCATCAAATATGAAGAGGAAAAATGCTTTAGTTGTAACTTCAACTTTGAATAATGAAATATGTACGTACACTATATATCCACTCAATTGTTGTTATTTCGGATTCCAGAGATCCACTCAATTAATTTAGATATAACATAATATTTTGTGTGCATAGAAATGTATTTGAAAAATATCTAGACTTATCATCAAAATAAAACACATTGACTTATTATCACAAAAAAAAAAAAAAAAAAAGACTAAATCAACACGCTTTCTCATATTTGACCATTTTGCTTGAAGCAATTTTGCGGGTTTTCCGTCCCACGTTTGGGAAAACTCTAGTCAAATCTACACAAGCAGTCACAGAACACTTTCTCATATTTGGTTATTTTAATTGAAGCAGTTTTGAGTATTGCGTTCATATGTAGGAAAACTCCAATCAAATCAACACAATCAGGTTTTCCTCCTACACATTCATACACCAGAATATCCATTGGATAAAATATCGGTCTCCCTACTTATCAATAGCCCTTCTTTTGCAATTAACCGTGTTGGGCTAGCCCACATGCCCCATGAAATATATTTGATAAAATCATACAAGTCCATTCCACTTACACCAATATTATGGATAAAAACCTATTTGAAAACTGTTTTTTAGATCTCTTAATATACTCACATGTCCTCCATATTTAAAGAGGAATTTGGGATCCCTTTTAATTTACTAAGAAACTTAAAGAGCAATTTTCAACCTATAATACTGAAGAAGTTAATTTTTATTGTTTTTGAATGGCAAATATATAAATATATATAAATAAGAAAGAACTAGTACATTCAAAATAGTACACAAATGGGAGTACAAGAAGTATCGAGCCCCAAAATAAAAAGAAAATATAAAGAACTCATAGATAGACAACTCCTAAACATCCGACGATCAAGAAGAGAAAAAGAAGAAATCAAGAAGAGAAAACAAAATGAAAGCCAACACCCCTCCAAGATCACCAAGCACATGAGCACCACCACACATGACTCTAGTGGTTCCAACACAAGATAGGTTCAACCTCCCACTCATAAAGAGAGCAAGGATTGACAGGGTTTTTGACTAGATACCAAGAAATAAATTTCACCCTATCAACCAAGTATTCAATAGATGAAGATCCCCCAGCAAAGATTAAGTCATTCCGAGAATTCCAGATTGACCAAATAACAACATGCCAAATTAGTAACCATCCTAAGTAGACCCTAACTCCTACCAATACTCATCCCTAGTAATAGTATGAATTCAAACAAACTTATTATTCCTCCGGGTAAAGCACTTTGGGCCACTAACCACTTAAAACTGAAGAAGTTATTATCATGTGAAACTAGTAATTAAAATTAAACTCCAATTTCCCTACACTGAGCGTCCCTAGTAACTTGTGCCATGAACTATATGGGCCATACGCCCATGCCAACGTATGGATTCAAGTTGATTATGCGAAGCCTCCTAATACATGACCAATGTACATCACAACCCATTGGGTAACCTAATTAACTCATCACTATATAGCAAGCACCCAGTATGAAATTGACCTATAGACAAAGTCAATCTATGAAAAAACAACATAACAGTCAAATGATTTTTTTATCGCTTACTCTTGGTAAAATTAATTTTTAGTCCTGTTAGAAATAATATAAAATTATTGATGTGCCAAATCCTAACAGCTTAAGCTTTTGGGATAATTGGTTATTTGACAAGTCCCGACATCAATTCAAAGCTCTTAGCACTGTTTTAAAGGTCCAAAAATTATCCCAACAGGCTTCTCTCCCATTGGCAAATTGAAGAATTTGAAATTGTTATGAGTCGTTGACTTGTACCCATGAAATTTGCCAATCTTTGTGTTAGAAATTGATCTTTTTCTTAAGTCGATGCCTCCACTTGTATTGTTGCATGAAGTTCCTTTTCCACTTGTATTGTTGCATGTAGTTTCTCTACCACTTGTCTAGTTGCATGTTTTTGTTTTGACACTTGTCTTTATGCATGTAAGTCATTGTAGTCACTCTTCTCCTATAAATAGGAGTTCACAATGTACTTTAAATCATTCAAGCAATAACAACATAACTATTTCCTCCAAATCTTTATTGTCTTTTTTTTTTTGTTTCCTAGTTTCTCTCCAACTCTTTTCCACCACTTTACAATACCCTTTTGTTTTTTCTTACATGGTATCAGAGCTTCATTGATCTTAACGGGTCTGTGAGGAAACAAAAACTAGCAAGAAAACATTCACACAAAAATCTTTAAACACCACAAATGGCCTCCAACAATAGTTCTTTACCTCCACCTCCTATGTTTGTAGGAGAAAACTATCATTTGTGGGCTGCAAAAATGAAAACTTATTTGAGAGCTCAAAGTTTATGGGATGTTGTGGAAAATGGAAGCAACCCACCACTTCTTCCAAATAACCCAACTGTAGCTCAAATAAGAAATCACAATGAGGAAGTTGCTAAAGAAGGAAGAGCACTTGCCATAAGACATGCAGCACTACATGATTTATCAAGATTTTGAATCTTGAGACTCCAAAAGAAGCTTGGGACAAGCTGAAGGAGGAGTTCCAAGGGAGTGAAAGAACAAAGAAGATGCAAGTGTTGAACTTGAGAAGGGAATTTGAAGCACTAAAAATGAAAGAAACCGAAACTGTTAGAGAGTTTTCTGACAGAATTTCGAAGGTTGTTTCGCAAATTAGATTGCTGGGCGAGGAGCTTAGTGATCAAAGAGTTGTGGAAAAAGTTTTAGTGTGTCTTCCAGAGAGGTTTGAAGCAAAAATATCCTCTCTTGAAGAAACTAAAGATTTTTCTCAAATCACACTTGCAGAGCTTGTCAATGCTTTGCATGCTACTGAGCAAAGAAGGTCTTTAAGGTTGGAAGAAAATGTTGAAGGTGCTTTTGTGGCCAGCACCAAAGGCAAAAGCCAAAGCTACAACAGTTTTGGGAAAAAGCCTTTTGTGAGAAGAAAGGAAAAGGAAAAAAGGAGGAAGTCAACAACAAAGGAGAGGGCTGGAAAAAGAAATTTCCAACTTGTCAACATTGCAAAAAAGAAACTCATTTAGAGAAGTTTTGTTGGTACAGACCAGATGTTAAATGTAGAGCCTGTAATCAACTTGGTCATGTGGAGAAGGTTTGCAAAAACAAAGCAAACCAGCAGAGACAACAAGCCCAAGTTATTCATGGCTTCTTGCTATTCAACAAATAGTAGCAAAGAAACATGGCTAATTGATAGTGGGTGTACCAATCACATGACTCATAATGTTGGTATTTTTAAGGAACTTGATAAGTCCTTCTACTCTAAAGTTACTATAGGCAATGGAGAACAAGTTGATGTCAAAGGAAAAGGTGTTGTAGCTGTTGAAACTCCCTCAGGTATCAAATATATCTCAGATGTTTTATTTGTACCTGAAATAAATCAAAGTCTTTTAAGTGTTGGGCAAATGATGGAGAAGAACTATTCATTGTATTTCAAAGACAAGAGATGCACTATTCTAGATCCTACCGGATCTAAGTTAATGACTGTTGAAATGAGAGGTAAAAGTTTTCCAGTAGAATGGAAGCAAACAACCATGCATGCTTTTCCAAGTAATGTAGATGATTCCACCTTGTGGCATAAAAGGTTGGGTCACTTTAGTTACTCAACCTTGAAACAAATGAGTTCTCATGATTTGGTTGACAATTTACCAATCATTGATGATGTTGTTGACATGTGTGATGTCTTTCAATTTGGAAAACAAAGTAGATTACCATTTCCTACTGCGTCAACCTGGAGAGCTTCTGAAAAGTTACAGCTCATACACACTGATGTGTGTGGTCCGATGCCAACAACATCTTTAAATGGCAACAAATATTTTTTTGCTATTTATAGATGATTTTACAAGGATGAGTTGGGTATTTTTTCTAAGGCAGAAGTCAGATGTATTTGCCGCATTTCAGAGTTTCAAACTTATGGTTGAAAAAGAGGCTGATTGTCAAATTAAAAAGCTAAGATCTGATAATGGAACTGAGTATACAGCAGGAGAATTTAAAGCTTTTTGTGAGCAAGCTGGAATCCAGCATCAATTTACTATTCCTTACACTCCTCAACAAAATGGAGTGAGTGAAAGGAAGAACAGAACAGTCATGGAGATGGCTCGGTGTTTGCTATTTGAGAAAGGTATTCCTAAAACCTTTTGGGCCGAGGCTGTAAACACCTCAGTGTACTTGCTGAATTTGTTGCCTACCAAAGCCTTGAAGGGAAAAACACCCTTTGAAGCATGGTATAAAAGAAAGCCGTCTGTTGCGCATTTAAAAATATTTGGATGTGTGTGCTATGTTCATGTTCCAAATGTGAAAAGAGATAAATTGGAAACCAAGTCTGTGGTTGGTATCCTTTTGGGGTACAGCAGTAACTCCAAAGGGTGTCAAATTTATAATTTGGAGACAAAAAAAATTCTGGTTAGCAGAGATGTGAAGTTTGACGAGTTCTTTAAATGGAATTGGGAGAAAAGTCAAGTAGAAGGTTCAAGTAAAGAATTGTCTGCTGAAGATACCTTTGAAGATCAAAATTCAGAAGATGAAGGAGAAAATTATGCTAGTGATGATGATTTTCCAACCCGAGGTACTAGAACCTTGGATGATATTTATGCAAGGTGCAATATAGCTACCTTAGAGCCTACACGGTATGCTGAAGCTGCTAATGTTGAAGGATGGAAAGTTGCCATGCAGGAGGAGATGAAAATGATAGAGAAAAATCAAACATGGCAACTTGTAGACAAACCAGAAAATCAAAAGATTATTGGTGTTAAGTGGGTTTATAGAACCAAACTCAATCCTGATGGTTCTATAAATAAACTTAAGGCCAGATTGGTGGTAAAAGGTTATTTTCAACAACATGGTGTTGATTTTTCAGATACTTTTGCACCTGTTGCAAGACATGATACAATTAGGCTGTTGGTTGCCTTAGCAGCAAAATTGGGTTGGAAAATTTATCATTTTGATGTTAAATCAGCTTTTTTAAATGGTCTGTTTGATGAAGACATTTATGTTGATCAACCTGAAGGATTTAAGGTTGCTGGAAGTGAAAATAAAGTTTACAAGCTTTACAAAGCTCTTTATGGCTTAAAACAAGCACCAAGAGCATGGTATAGCAGAATTGATGGCTATCTTCTGCAAAGTGGTTTTAAAAGAAGTGAAAATGAGGCTACTTTGTATGTTAAGTGGTCGAAGAATGAAGTGCAACTAATAGTGTCTTTGTATGTTGATGATTTGTTGGTTATAGGGAATGAATCCAATTCTCTAAACCAATTCAAGCAAGCTATGGAGAATGAATTTGAGATGACTGATTTGGGTAAAATGAAATATTTTCTTGGAATGGAGATCTTTCAGTCAAGTGCTGGAATCTTCATTTCACAAAAGAAATATGCTTTGGAGGTTTTAAAGAAGTTTCATATGGATAAATGCAAGCCTGTTTCCACACCTCTGGTTGTGAATGAAAAATTATCAAAGGATGATGGTGATAATAGTGCAGATGCTTCTATTTATAGAAGTATAATTGGAAGTTTGTTGTATTTGTTAGCAACCAGACCTGATATAATGTTTGCTGCTAGCTTACTTTCAAGGTTTATGCATTCTCCAAGTCAAGTTCATCTTGGTGTAGCTAAGAGAGTTTTGAGGTACATAAAAGGTACAACTGATTATGGTTTGTGGTTTTTAAAAAAAGATAGTGGAGACCTCCAAGGATATACAGATAGTGACTGGGCTGGAAGTGTAGATGATGCGAAAAGTACCTCTGGTTATGTTTTCTCATTTGGCAGTGCCGTGTTCTCATGGAATTCAAAGAAGCAAGAAGTGGTCGCCCAATCATCAGCTGAAGCGGAGTATATTTCTGCTGCTGCAGCAACAAATCAAACTATTTGGCTAAGGAAGATTTTATCAGATGAGGGACAATTCCAAAGCAAAGCTACTGTCATATGGGTGGATAACAAATCTGCTATTGCCATAGCAAAGAATCCAGTCCAACATGGAAGAACCAAACACATCAAGGTTAAATGTCATGCTATTAGAAAAGCAGAAAAGTCAAAGGAAATCAGTTTGGAGCATTGCAATTCAGAAAATCAGATTGCAGATATAATGACTAAAGCTCTATCTAAGGGAAAATTTGAAGAGCTGAGATCAATGCTTGGAGTATTCAAGAAAAATCTCAAGGAGGAGTGTTAGAAATTGATCTTTTTCTTAAGTCCATGCCTCCACTTGTATTGTTGCATGAAGTTCCTTTTCCACTTGTATTGTTGCATGTAGTTTCTCTACCACTTGTCTAGTTGCATGTTTTTGTTTTGACACTTGTCTTTATGCATGTAAGTCATTGTAGTCACTCTTCTCCTATAAATAGGAGTTCACAATGTACTTTGAATCATTCAAGCAATAACAACATAACCATTTCCTCCAAATCTTTATTGTCTTTTTTTTCTTGTTTCCTAGTTTCTCTCCAACTCTTTTCCACCACTTTACAATACCCTTTAGTTTTTTCTTACACTCTGCCACCCTTTGATCATATCATTTAGTCCTTCAACTACTATTAAAAATAGAAAAGGTGAAAGCGGATCACCCTCACGTAAGCCTTTACATATACTTTGTAGTTCTCAATCGGACTCCCATTGACTTATATCAAAATAGAACTTTCAAATTAAGATACAAGCTCGTATCAACTTTAACCAACCTTCCGAAACCCCATTGTTATCATCATACGCACCAAGTCCACCTTAAACAACATGCAATTGTCTTTTCTCCTCTTCGAAAATTTTATAATCTCATTTAACACAACAACCTCACCCAATATTTGTCTTTGTGGCAAGAAAGTCGATTGACATTTAGAGATTAATTTCCCCAAAACTCTTTTTAATCAAGAAGCCAGAAGTTTAGAAAAATTTTGTAAAGACAACCTATGAAACAAATAGGGTTGTAATCGAAAAGGTCTTGTCAATATTCTTTTTTAGGAACAAGAACCAAAAATAAGACTGTCAAAGCTTCACGTAGAACAACATTACCATGAAATTATGCTAAAAAAGTCATCACATTCGATTTCACAATGGGCCATTAGTTTGCTTTCATAATATCTAATTAATGGTGTCCTCTTAAATTATAATTAAGAAATTGAATACCTCATATACTCTTTATAATTTTATTTTTATTTATTAAAAAAAAAAAAGGCCAACAAGACTTCGAAAGATTCAAATTAAATTCATCCGGACCCGAATTCTTATTATTGTCATAACTCCAATTAATCTCCCTAACTTCTTCATTTTGTAAAAATTAAAAAGAAAAAAAATAGTTCCATTAATTAGTTTTTACTTATTTTGTTGAACCAATAATTAAAATTAAAAAATTAAATAAGCATCTATATTCCAAACTCATTCATTCATGGGACAAGTTTAAAAGAAAATTAAACATACCATCTTCATTTTCAGAAGAATTTATAATCTAAAACCTTTGTCAATATCTCCCCTCTCCACCACTCATTATAAACTAACAAGATTGTAACACCAAAAAGTACTAATACAAAAGACAAAGTCTTAGTACAAATATATTACTTAATTAGAGACAAGAGTATGACACTACACAATAAAAACAAACACACTTTTTCTTCTAGTAGGGAGAGACACCTACATTTGCTTGTGTGAAAAACCCATCTTTCATAAGCACGTCCTCTGAGTCCTACACAATGAAAAGAATTTAGGTAATAGAAACCCTAGAAATAATGCTTTTTCATTTAATATATGCTGCCAAAAGAAAAGAAAAGAATAGGTAACAGTCTATAGCTAGGGTTTCTCAAAGTACCTGACGAACATTAGCTTTCTTCACGGGTTGATGATCAGGCATAAGTCCGAAATGAATGTGTGGAAAGTGGGCCCACTGAAACAAAGAAACAATACATAAGAAAAGTCTTTGAGAAAATATTAAAATATTAGTCGACATGATAATTTGGTCACATAATTTACACACATAGACATAGTAAAAAATTGTTGAAAAAGAAAAGAATTAGATAATATATATTTTTAAAATATAATAATATATACTAGATAATATGTATCATGTAAGAATCATTTAAAGTTTTTTTAAATTTAATAGCATAACACAAATGGTGGAACTAAAATATATACTAGTAGTTGATTAAAACAAAGTGAAAATATTTATATAGTTAGTAAAAAATGAGAATAATCTAAAATGGGAAAAAGTTCTTAAGAGGGTAATATTTAGCATTTCATTGGATCTCACATTCTTTGCAGCTGCACTAAAAGCCTCTCTGTGGCTTATATCAGGATTCCCAGCTTTGATACGTTGGATCTCATCCCTAAAATTTCAGTGAATATTATGTCAATGTCATCATCCAAATAGAAACAAAAAAAAATTAAATAAATAAAAACAACAAGCACAATTCACCACAAAAATAAAATAAATTATCCACATAAATTTGAATATTTCTAATATTTTCATCTCCTAATTTTGTGGAAAATTGATATACAAACAAAAAATAATTAGGGTTACTTACTAGTAGTACTATAGTACAATAAGTTATTTTGTGAGTTATAAGCTGAAAACTATGAATTAATACTAAAAATAAGTTGAAATGAATGTTATTAAACTTACTTGATGAAGCGGTTGTAGGCAGATGGAACTCTCTGTCTCTTCTCCGGAGCTGGACAAGCAAACACACGGACATTGCTCAGGCAATAGGACAGAGAACATTAAATAAACATTGCCTAATGAGAACTCTCTTCTTTCTCTCTCTCCCTCTCTCTCTCTCTCTCTCTCCCAATTCTCTCTCTCTCTCTCTCTGTTTTCATATCATTACTTCATCATTATAATTTTTTCTTTAACAATCACTCTCCCAATGGATTCAGCACTATTTTTCCGGGGGAGGAATTCTGTCTCACTCAATGTTTGCATGTAAGGAGACATGCATAGACACATAGGGTAAAAAAAAATCTAAAAAAATTTTGAAATTTTTTTATTTTTCTTTTGATAGATTTTTGTTATGAAAAAAATGATGATCTTCATTTTTCAGGTCTAGATTTGGAGTAGGGTTTCTCCAAAAAAATATGATTGAAAAAATGTTACTAGTAATTAGGGTTTCTACAATTTGAAAATAATTTAATGTTGAGTTATCATAAGTACTTATTACTACATTAATTAATTGATGTAAGAAGAAAAAAGCAATGCATGAGATAAATGTGCTAAAGATTGTTCTTTCTTTTCCAATTACAGTACATCAACAAACATAAAACACTGTTTCATCTTTGCACAAGTGAGTTTTGATAGGGATGGAACCTCTTTTTTTGTTTCTCTTTTTTGCTTTTCTTCATTAATTGGTTGAAAAACACAACTATGAACTCAAAAGATGTGTAAAATGGACAGAAGGGTTTCAGGTGTTTTTCCTTTACTTTTCCTTAGTGTGTGGTATCAAAAGAATCTTTAAAAAATAAAATGAAAAAATGTTTAAAATAAAGAAAAAATGGAGAAGTACTTCTAGTTATTGTAATTAGAAAAATTAAAACAGAATCATCTGAATTACAGAGTACAAGAGGTGTCAACATAGTTGAGATGTTTTCTGCTTTTTTATATCATTATACACTTAATTCAACAAAAAAAAAAATCTTTGGAAAAATCATGAGAATTATATTCAATAAGTGAAGAAATTAAAAAAGATATAAGATATATAAATTCTCACGTCTGTTTGCAGGTGGAGGTTTAGGAATTTCTTCATGATGCCCTCCTCTCATGGCATTCATCATCAAATCATTTGGATTTGGAAGCTGATTCATCATCATGTTTGTCGAAGGCGCATTTCGAATCTCCTCCTGAACAATCAATTAAACTTCATTTCTCGTAATCAAAAAATGCTTGCAATTTTCCAATTCCATCAAAATATAGTATATACCTAATTACCAAATTAAGAAACAAAAGCCTTAACAAAAACTATACCATTAATCTATTAAAAAAAACCTAGATATTTTTAAATATGAATTCATCTCTTTTTTTTTCAAAATCAAAAGAGTTCGTTCAAGTACATCATAAGATAAATATGATGAATTTAAGAGTCCAAACAAATCATTACAAAAAAAATGTCATATATGTAACTTAGTTGGTGACCTATAATTCGAAAGAATTTTAACATAGATGATTGAAATTCAAACTCTGAAAACTAATATAACTAAACTACTAATTTACTAAAACGCGCGCACGCGTACACACACATACCATAAAATTTTGAGGATTGAAGAAGTTATGTCCAAGGTGAAGTTGATTAGCAGCAGGAAGGAGCAAAGCTCGCATGTTAACTGAGAGAAGATTAGTGCAATGACCACATCTCACTGTCACAGTCTTGAACAAACTTGAACAAGGAACACTCACCTAAGAAAATCAAAAAAATAAATATAGATATAGCTAGAAACTTATGAATTAAAAGGGTTACAAAGAGAAAGAGTGAGAGAGATAAGATAATACCGCGAGAACAGTGTCGCAAAAATTGCAATGAACATAACAAAGCTGGTCGGAAGGAGAGAGTTGTTGCTGTTGTTGCTGGTCCGGTGAAAAGGAAGTTGATGATGAAGAGGACATGTTTTTTTTTTTTTCTTCTTTGTTTCTCTTTTTGTTGATTCTTCACCTTCTCCTTTTCTGAATTCTTGATTTTATGATTTGATTGATGGGATTGACTGATCAGTGTTAAGTTTTTTTTGGTGTGTGGTGATAGACAGATAAAACACTTCCTATGGATCTGATCCTCTTGATTGTTGAGTGAGAGAGATCAATGCTACTTGCTACTTAAGTATTAAAGGTTCAATAAACCTAGAAACTTTGTTTCTTCTCTCTCCTTTTATAATATTTTATATTTGTTATCTTTAATCCTCTTATTCATTGAAAAATAATTTTATTAGTTTAGTGTTCCATTGAGAAGTAAGTAAAATTTGACTATTAAATATTTCAGTTAGTTAGGTATAATTCAAACTCAAATACTTAAATAGGGATTATCCTTATTTAAAAATTATTAGTTGTTTGAGTTCAATTACTCGTAGCTATTGTATAAAAAAAAATGAATTCAATAATATAATGATGAGTGAATATAATATTTTATTAAAATTTACTAAAAATAGTAAAATTCATCTTAAAACCTAATTTCAATTATGTTGAAACATGGCCTAGACTCTCCTGCGTACACCATCGTTGCCATGTCTCGGGACCGCACCCGGGAGTCAAATTTTGTTCCGATAAAACACGCAAATTCTTAATTGATAAGTCAATTTTTATTCTGAGTGAGTCACAACTATAACTTTTGTACTAATGCAATCAATATGGTTTTTAGAAATATTCGGACAATTTAATTATACAATTTGAGATATAGATTTTTTTTATTTTAATGGCAAATAGATATATATAAATATATAACGGTTAAAACAATCAGACTACAAAGTAGGAGTATCAGAAATACTCAAAAACAAAATAAAAATATATATAAGAAATACCAAAAATAGACTCCGAAAAGTAACAAAACACCAAAGTCATTGAAAGCAGCCACCAAAAAGGGAAGAGAAAAAGTCAACCAAGAGCGGGCACTCCAAGAGGTACCACTCAATAGAAACCATATAAGTACAGGCACCACATCCTCACCTTACCTTAATGGCCCAACACAAAAGAGGTTCACTTTTCACTCGTAGAAATAGCAAGGGCTACCAGGATTTTTACCTAGAAACCATTTTCAAGATGAGAGTTTCACCTTATCCATAAGATTATCAATCGTTGAGGACCCACTAGCAAAGATAAAATCATTCTAAGAGATCCAGATACACCACACAACAGCATGTCATATTAAAACCATAATTTGTATAAAGAACGTGCAATAAGAGAGATCAAATTCTTAATCGATTTTGTTGGCTCCGTTAGGGATTTTATGGAGAAGGCTATGTTGACTCGTCTCAAATGTTATTGGTTTTTGGTCGGTTGTTTCCATGTCTTCCTCCTTTGGAATGTGTCCTTCGGAGTTCTCCTTCTCTAGTAGGGGCGAGGGCTAGTCTAATTCTCGGATTTCTTCTGATGTTTTTGTCGCCGTTGTTTGGTTTACCGCTTATATTTGGGTAGCTTGTTTTACTATTTTATTCGTTATCTTTTACTTCTTTTTGTTTGCTCTCTCGAGTAATTCTTGTACTATTTGTCTCTTGATTTTAATATATTTTTAACACTAAAAAATCCATTAATTAGTATTTTGAACTTTGAAGAATATAATTAGTCTATTACTCCTAATAAAAGGATATATATATTTGAATATTCTATGAAAAAAATTAGCATTGATTGATAACAATATTAAAATTACAAAAATCAATAAAAACTAGTTGGTTATACATGTTTCCATACAACTATAAGAATCAAATTTAAAATATATTTCAAATGTACACACACCACTCTTAATACAAGAAAGTGATGTCTAAAAGTGTGCTAAGAACAATTTCTACGATATAATTGTTGGTTTTGGAGTTGAATATTCTCTCGTGCATCATTCTCCAACAAAGTAATATGAGAGTGGAATGAGAGAAAATGAGAAATTAAGAGAGGTGGATACATTGAGAAAGAGATGTATCATAGCATAATGTGAAGAAATTTTGTAGGAGATCGAAGACACAAATCTTTAATCTGATCAATCACAATTAAGCTAACTATAGAGTGTTCATGTTCAATTTGATCCTCATTGAAACCAAAAACGTTATACAAAATAATTTGAGATGTATTAATCTATAGTTAGCCAGTATTTTTTTTTTTTGTGTGAAAGTGTCATTGTTTTAATTAATTATTAATGATATTAGTGAAACACTACTACTAGTTCTAAATAGAAGAAAAAGTTAGATCAATAAAATTTAAATTCTTTAGTTTAAATTTTAAATTAGACACATTAATTTTATTAGCTAATTTTATTTTGTATTTAGAATTAAAGAGAAATGTATTTAATATAATTGATATATGTGAGTGTTTCTTAATGTTTTTTTAGTTTATTATGCTTTGACAAAAATATAATCGGTCAATCAGATCAAATTTATTATATATTTTACTGAAATCACTTGAGAGTAAAAATAAAAAAAATAATAATTAAATCAAGTTTATAGATGAAATCATTAAAACAAAACTTATAATGTTAATTTAATTTTTAAGTGGATAAATTTATACTTAAAAATTGATAGTTTTGATACTTCAAATTGAACTACAAACATCCCTATTTAATACCTATAGCACATACACCTACACCTACATACTACTTATAACTTATAAGTGTATATTAGTCTTTATATGAAAATTGAAGTGTCATAATCAAGTAACATCAATCAACCGGGGTCCGAGAAAACATTTGCTTACAACCTAACTAACTCTATAAATACTGATGTGATTGCTTATTTTCTATTTCTAACAAAGTGTTTTGAGTTTTGACCTCTAACAATGTTCATTTCACTTGACGACTTATTAGTAGTATATGAACAAATATCTATCTAATAAAAGATATTAGAAAATAGTAATTGGTGTGAATATTATATATATTTTTGTCAAACCTATAAGAATAAGAAAATACTAAAAATAAATGAGCACATAGCTAGCTAGCTAGTTAGCTAGAAATGAATGGTCGGCATTCCCAATGGATATGTATGTGTGTAGAGAGAGAGAGAGAGGGCAGAGGCGGCAGAGGTGGGGGAACGTAGAACGAAAGGGACGTGTGCATGGGAGTGATTAGCTTTGCCTCATTCACCTGTTGTTTTCAAAGTTAAGAAGGTTTACAGAGTGTCTCGATTTTCTACAATTCCACTTCATAATCACTATTACCAGTATAATCTTTATTTTTACTAGTATATGAGTAATAAGGAATATACTATAATTGAATTTTTAGTCAAATTTATTCTTATAAAATCGACTTGTATGATAAAGTTTGTGTTTACTTTATAAACTTATAATGTTCCATTCATCTCGCAAATAATATGGGATTTTTAACACACCTTCAACCGTCCACCACTATTGACTTTGGTGTATGAATATAAACGGTGGATCATCCGATAATAGAAACTGATAAAAGGTGGCTCAACAAATTATGAAGGAGACTCTAATACCATCTTAGAATTGAGTTTTTAATCTAACTTGACCTTACAAAACCGACTTATAAGGTGAAGATTGTCTCTACTTTATAAATACATAATTAGATCATCTCACAACCGAAGTGAGATTTCTAACAAATATGGGAACATTTTCTTATAATAAGTATGTGATGTAGTATTAACAAAAAGATAGTATATGTATTTGCAATTTTGCTTTATTTAGAGGCTATATATAGTGAAATTGAAACCAAAATTTTTATCGAGTTTTTTATTTTTAATTTTGTAACTATCGATTATTCAATATCATCAAGTTAGGATTCGGATTTGATGATGTAGAAAAAATACACAGTTACACGATGTAACTGATCTTGGCAATTGATTTCACATCAGATGATTTATATTACATCAGACAATTCTAATCGGACGATTACTGCTGTAACTGCAGGAAATCTGTTTCCATCAAGTTATATGTCATATAATTAAAATATATATTAAATTGTCATTTTTAAATATAAAAATGTAATGAATGATCAAAACTGAATTACCAAAAAAACTGAATAATTTTATGAATGAGTGAAAATAAAGGTAGGATAAAAGTAATTATTAAGACCATGTTTGCATTAATAATGTTCATAATTCAAGTGTGTACCAAATCAAATCTTTGTCCTTGCAAAAGCTCTTGTAGTATTTAAAATGAAACTAGGCGGGCCAGTACTACAATCAAGATGTTATGTTTAGAGCCATCTTGTTTTGTAACCCTGTCTGAGTTCAATGCTACTGACCCACCATACTTCTGTCATCAATTTTTCTTTTTAAATTTTCTTTTAAATTTTTTAATAATAATTAATGTTTGAATCATGCATACAGTAACAGTACTATAGAACTGATCATCTTTATTTTGAATTGATACTGTTCATTTTGATTCCTTTATTTGTATTTTTCTATGGATCCAATCCAAGTATTTTCTTTATCTTTGTCTATGAGCCAAATTAACAACAAAAAAATTGTTTTATCCATTGCAAAAAAAAATATAATTCCTTTTTTTACTAGAAACTAATATAATGCTATAGTGGAAGAGAGAAATATTTTTCTTGTTAGTTTTTTTTTAATGGTAAATATAATATATAGAAATATAAAAATAAATGAAGTACAAGATAAAATTTAGAAATCAATGAGGTGTCAGGAGTACACTCTAACAGAGCTCAATAATCTAAAATGTAAATTAAGAAAATAAAATAATTTTTCTTGTTAATTACTATTATAAAATTAAAATCCAAAAGCGTTAGTGCAAAAAACTAGATTAAAAAGAATCATGCTTATAATATATAAAAATGATAAAAAAAATCACGAGTTGCTTACTATTTTTCTAAACAAAAGTGTTACATGATTCCTAATAAATTTGTACCAAGAATTTAATTATCTTACGTTATAAGCCACAAATATACTAATAAAAACAAAAGAAAGGTACAACCATATGGGGGACAAATACCAAAACCCATTAAGACAACAAAATTATGACCAAAATTGGTTTGTGAATCTAAAAGTACCTATAACTTATCATGGTAGACTCATGACCACAAGAGTAACGTTTTAACGATTAATGAGTCTACACACACCTCATTTTAGAGAAACCATTGCACAACCCACAGTTCTTTGTGTTTTAATTAATGCAATATATGAAAATGTACATCTGTAATAATCTTCCATTATATTGTTTATTTTTTGTTTATTCTTATATAAGACTTTCAAAAAGTTAGTCTTAGCTCTTAAGCCATAAATTTGTACATGACCGGCTTAGGCCTTTTAAAATCTAGCTTAATCTAGTATATTTTCATCCTTTTAAAAGATTTTAAATTTATTATATAACTCTTCAAAATTTAAAACTACGTGTTAGAAGACTTTATAAAGATGCAAACATCTCATTTTTTTATAAGGATTAAAATCGAAAAACTTAATATTTATAATAATGAAAAATGTAATTTTTTGCAGAGACTTAAAGAATTTTTTTTGAGAAAGCATGGGGCTGGAAAAGAAGATATGTGTATATATATTTTATAGATTAATTATAGTTAAATAAATTTTTCATCCTTTTAAATATTGAGTTTTTCATTTTTTTTTTTTTTTGTTTTCATATCAATTTAATTTGATTCGGAGATCAGTGCTGGAAATCTCGAAATGATGTCTTTTTCTCCGAAGAGATCTTTTCTGTCGAGTGTCTGGTTGATAAGGTGAAACTTTTATTTTGGAAGTGATTTCTTGGTAAAAACTCTGACTCCCTCTGTTCCTTATATGAGTGGGGTATTCACCCTACTTTATGTTGGAACCAATAGAGTTTGTTTAGATGTCTTGTTGGGTCTCGATATATGGGTCAGGGAGATTGGAAGTCTTCTTGTTGTTTTGTCCTACATGTGGTTGATCTCTATCTCTCTTCTTGAAGGTATTCTCCTTCTCGTGGTGGTGCCTTTGAGAGACTATAGTTTGGTAGTGTTCCTCCTTAGTTTGTTGTAGGTTTATTTTGTTTTCTTTCCTTACTTTTTATATTATTGAGCTCTGATAGAGTGTACTACACTACTATTGGTACCTCCTTGATTTTCTAAATTTTCTCTTGTACTTCATTCATTTTTTTATATATCTATATATATATATATATATATATATATATATATATATATATATATATATTATATTTGCCATTAAAAAAAAAATGGTTTCAGCCCCCTTCCGATCGCAGTTGTGGGGATCGAACTTATAATATATATATATATATATATATATATATATATATATATATATATATATATATCATAGGCAAAATACATCTATAAGTCCTTTAAGTTTTACATTTTTATCAAATAGATCCTTTAAGTTTTTTAAATATCAGATAGGTCCTTTAAGTTTTACGTTTGTATCAGATATGTCCTTTAAGTTTTTCAAGTATCAAATAGGTCCTTTAAGTTTTACGTTTGTATCAGATAGGTCCTTTAAGTTTTAAGTTTGTATCAAATAAGTCCTATTTCTTAAGGACATTTAAGGACCTATTTGATACAATCTTAAAACTTAAAGGACCTATCTGATACTTAAAAAACTTAAAGGACCTAACTGATACAAACATAAAATTTAAAGGACCTATCTGATATTTAAAAAACTTAAAGGACCTATTTGATACAAATGTAAAACTTAAAGGACCTATAGATGTATTTTGCCTATATCATATTACATTTAAGTCTCTGTTAAATTCAAATTTGTTTAATTATACTTAAAATTTTAATTTTTTAAAAGGATTTTTTATGCAAACATATGTCTAGAATATTATTAAAAGTTCCACCTCAAAAAAGAGCTCAAATTTTGATTTTTAGGTATAAATTTTTGTTGATTTTATCTTGAACTTTTAACATTTTTATAAAATTCATATTCAGATAATTTGATGTTACAAAATTCTATTTTTTAGTAAAGGAACTTTTTATAATGTTCTAAACATATTAGCGTAAAAAAGTTATTCAAAATTTAAAAGTTGAAGAATATTAATTAATTAAATTTGTTTTTGAAGAAGAATAATTAATCAAATTTTATTTTAGCTTGAATTAAAATTACCTGCAAATTTTTTGTTGAACAACCAAGAAGATATATTGATATAGATAGAATTTAACAAGGTACAAGCGGTATTCAATTTACCAATTTGGTTAAGTACAAAGAGTACTCTACCGATAGAAAAAAACAAGATCTAGACTAAGAAACTCCTACATAGCTAAACAGAAATATTTTACAGTAACGTAAACATCTATTTTGTTTTATAAAAACTAAACCAAAAACCAAAAGATGAAATAGTAAGAAAAACTTATTTAAGACAATTGATTATTATAGGTATAAGTATGATATCTAAGATGATTAGTCACTAAAAATTCATGCACAGAGATTTGGGGATCACATTGTTGATTTGACTCCTCATATATCACTTCTTCCATGAACACAAGTATGTAAATACTTCTACAGTGATAGCAGAATTCATAAATTTTTGTTTGTCCTTTGTAAGAACATCTCATATTTCTTTTGGGCTACTCGTTACAATTTAGTTAGACCCCTTCCAAATTAATTTGTAACCTCTATATATACAAAGGGTTTTTGTTTCTTTCAAAATATTATTGAAATGAAACCCTAACTTTATTGAAAAATATGTATGCACTTTCTTAGCAAAGAAGTATTTAATGCATAAAAGGATAATAAATAATATATTTGACCAACCTTTAAAAATGAACCATATTTCGTTCGCGAGATTCGTAATCCACGGTCACTAAATATACTCAAGATATTCTTGATATAGGTATAAGATTTAGGCACACATACATCAATCAATCACTATAATCATTTTTTTACTTATGAAAGCTCGAAATGATGTCTTCTTTTCGGAAGAGACCTTTTTTGTCGAGTGTCTAGTTGATAGGATGAAACTTTTATCTTGAAAGTAGTTTCTAGGTCAAAATCTTTGATCCCCCTGTTCCTTTTACGAGTGGGTATGCACCCTACTTTATGTTGGAACTGGTAGAGTTTAATAGGGTGTCGTGTTGGGTCTCGATGAGCCAGGAGGATTGGAGACCCTCTTATTGTTTTGTTCTTCCGGTGGTTGATCCTTTCTTCTCTCTTTCAGAGGGGTTTTCTTCTTCCCGCGGAGGTGCTTTTGAGGGGCCTTTTTTGTGATGTTGTACTTTCTTGTAGTTTATTTATCTATTTGCTTTCGTATTTTCCCTTAGTCGTTGTTAGATTTTGATAGAGTGTACTTCTGTTATCTCATTATCTTCTGAATCATTTGTGCTCGTTTTGGTTTTATTTTAATATATTATATATTTGTCATTAAAAAAAATCGAGTATAAGAACTCGTTACAAAGAGGGACACCAAAAAAGATTACACGAAAAACAAAGATAAAAATAAGGCCTAATTGACACTCTAATGGGTCAACGAACTATTCATAATACAAACAAGACAAAGGGCTATAGATCACAAACGCATATACATTATGTTATACAAATAAACTCAACAGCCTCCGGAATATATGACATTTTGTTAGAGAAAATGCGACCATTCATCATAATTTTATCTATAAGGTAGTATAGTATGCCAAATCAAAAGTACTACGTGTCTACTAGCATTTGTCTCGTAGCTAAGCCAAATAGACTTAGAATGATAATAACTAACCTTCCATTTAAAAATTTCATACCGAATTCGTGATGTAAAATCACGTTTCAAGAATTGATGTTGTAATTAATTCTTTCTACTTTAGTATCAAGCAAACAACACCTTCGTGCATGTTAGTCTACAATCACTCTTCAATTGTTTAATTTAAGCAACGATGTTCGAGTCCGCTTACCTTTCCAATTTAAGTAATGATGTTCGATTCTGCTTATCTTTTCAAACAATGACGTCTGAGTATGCTTATGTTCTAAATCTAAACAATGCCGCCTTGGTATGCTTATCTTTTCAATTTAAGCAATGACGTTCAGGGTCGGTCCAAATGTAAGGCAATCCAAGCAAGGACTTTAGGCTTTTGAAAAAGGGAAAAAAAAATCATGGAAAAAAATCTCTTGTGAGTGATAACTACATTAGTCCATAGTAGAAAATAAGACCTCAAAAAAATATAAAGGCCACTACAAAAATTATAAAAATTAGATAATAACTTTTGCATCTCTGCGTGTTAGAACTAAAATTAACAAAACCCTATCTTAAATCAACAACATCTCAATAAAGATTAAATGCATTGACTTTATTATAGATTGAAAATAAAATGTTTTAAAATTAATTAATTATGATAATTCAATAAACTATTTATACCAATCCTAGCCGTCATTACTTTTTTTCTTCTTCTTAGTCTATCGAAGAGGGGTGATTTTAGGTCAATTTTGGCATAAAATCATCCCTCCAAATTGTTTTTCTTTCTCGTTATAATAAATAAGTGTGATTTTCACATATTTATTTGTTTTGATTTTTCGTCTTCGTACGATGTATTTGGTTGACCCGTCTTTGCGCGGTGTATTTGTTTTCCCGTCTTTATGCAGCGTTCATTTGTTTCAGGTTGAAGGAGTAGATCTGATCTAGAGTAGATCCGATCTAGTGCAGATTTAATCAATGTCGACTTTTGTGTCATCAACCCTACAGATCCGGAGACATGGATATTCCTGACACTTCAATATAGTCATATTTGTAGACATATGTAATTTGTTGTTTTATGCTATTAACATGGACACTGTGAGTTTGTTCGCAGCTTTATCCTTTTTGTTTTTAGCGATTATGAATTTGTAATACATCGATGTACTCTATTTTATTTGAATGAATGAATACCGTTTATTTTGTCAACAAAAAAAAACAGTTAGATATGTGAGTGCAACATTATTAGCACTTGCATTATCAACAGTTACGCAACAAAGGTTTTTAATCCCTCATTCTATGCATTATCAATTGTTTCCCCTTGTAATCCGAAATCATATTTAAACTCAATATTTTTTATTCAACACCCACCTCGACAAGTTACAATCATATAATATTGATGTCCAACAATCGATGGTAAGAGAAACCATTTGTTTATTTCCAAACAATATGCTCTTTAGCTTCTCTTTCTCATCATTATTCTTATATGGTAAAATACTACAACCGCTACTCAAATGCAACGTTGTTTGCAGCTGTGAGATGAAGGGGTATGTCTGATCTGAGCGCGTTTTTCTAAATACTACAACCGCTCATCATTATTTTATTTATTTAATTTTATAAATATTTCTATAAAATTTGTGGGAAAAATAAATAATGTATCTAATTTTTTGTTATAGATCAAATACATTAAACTTTTAATATATGTGCTTAAAATATCAAATTTACTTATAATAACGACGAGTAAAGTATATTATATGTTAACATGTCTCCATATCGAAACCACTAAATGAACCCTTAATATTTGGGCTAAATTATAGTTTAATCAATATTATGAAAAGACATAATTCTAGTTACACGTTTATTTTGTGAACATAACAGTTCACATAATCTATGAGGGCGTCACAATAATAGAGTACTGATTAGATATGTTTCAGAAATTTTAAGGAAACAGGATGAAATTGCCCATGTTAATTGGAAGAGATCTATAATCCATAATCTAATAAAGGACACATTAATAAGCTAAGAAAGATTGGAAGATAATGTACAAGGACCACAACAGCATCAAAACATGAAAGGACCACAGAGTAGTAGGGATGGAAAAATGGCAGCACTTTCAAGCAATACAAGCTGGTTTTATGAACATATAGAGACAAGAACCTAGTAGTAGTTTTTTTTTTGTCATATGTACATCCATGAATTGCTTACTGCATTGTTGTGTCAACCTTTCATTCACTCGTTGCTCAAAGTGATTTTTCTCATACCAAGTATATTTATTTAGAGAGAGGGTGTTAGAGAGAAAAATGAAGGATAGAATTAAAATATAGAGCTGTAAAATAGGGTAGTCTAACCTAAGTCAACTCACTCGATCCGGTCCATGGGACCCGACTAAATAAATGGCTCTCAACTAGGAATGGAAAACAAAATCATGCATGATGTAAAAAATGGCTCTTTTCACCCGCTTAATTGTTTGCAGGCCCCCTCAAACTAACAAAATTATCCCTACTCAATTTCAGAACCTTGGATTTGAAAAAGACCGATTTTAAAACATAACTTTCGAAATGCTGATTTCTGAACAAAATGTGGGAACCTACATGCAAAAACAATGTTAGAAGGAAAAATAAAAAATAAATAAATTGTGATCTTATTATGATCCGATTTTATTTTTTTTTACTTTTCATTGTAGCATTATTTCTGCGTGTGGATTCCTTTTATTCAGAAACCAGCATTTCAGATTTTAAAATCCGAAATCAATCTTTTTCAAATTCAAGAATAATACGAAGTGGAATTTCATTTCGGAACATAAGATACAAACGAATCTGGGTCTAAATTGACAATTGCCCAATTTTGGAATTTGTGGGAGGTCCGAGAGCTCAGGGAATTTTCCATGGTGTAAGACTAACCATGGAAACACTTTTATATCTCCCACACCCAAATAGGTAGGATAACTGAAGATTATTAATTTATATAAAAATTCAAGAGTCGAGTAAATTATTTTACACAATCAACTAAATACAAATATGAGGCACTCCTAGACAAATGTGGGTTGTTAAAAACAACATATTTTAATCTCCATCATCCCTATATAAGTAAAAAGGCAAAGAAAGGGGCAGAAAATTCAATGAATAAAAAGTTGCATAACTCATTATTTTTGTGGTACAAAATTATTTTGTTACTTTGAGAGCCAGTAAATTATGAGAAACAACGTACAAGCAGCAATGACTGCTGACAGAATAAGGGTATCCCTTGACTTTCGCCTTCTTATCGAACCTGCAAAGGTAATGTAATAGGTCAGCCAAGAAGAGCCAAGACATAAATTTGAAAACCAATGGCAAATCACAAAGATTAAAACTACTGTCTAACATACCGAGCAAGCTACGAATAATGGGGAATTTGTCCCCAAGAAGCCTCACTTTTCCTTGAACATCACCAAACAAGGCCCTTTGAGAACCCAAAACAGCTCTTGTTGCTTGAGCTTGACTAATCACATCATCTATCTGCAAAATGAAGGGAAAGTGAATTAAGAATCATCAATAACCAAGACATAAGAATAATGGTTTCAATAGGAGTATAGGACCCATTATTATGGCATGATGTAAGCACTAAGTAGGAAATCCTTAAAAGAACAAGGCCTTCAACATACAACGCAAATAGATTATACTTTAAGAATTAGTTCTACTTATATCAGAATAAGCATCAATGCGGCCATGCAGCCCATGCTGGAATCAATAAGTGTGTCTGTACAGATGCAGCAGAGTTTGATACAAATGGTCTGTCAACTATTGATGATACTTCATTAAAAGTTTGGAAGAGTAAAGGGTTGTTGAAAGGAATATACTACTTCCATCACTGCTGGAATGCTGAAATTTCAATATTTAGTCGACTAAATTTTGTGCATTGGGAAAATCTGACTATGGTTTTCAACCTTACATATGATTTAAAAGACGCCATATGATGTGAAGGAAAAAATAATGCACAAAAAATTAAAGAACAAACACCATATGACAAATCTTAGTTGCATGGCTTCACCAGTTCACCAAGCTATATGACATTAGTAAATGAAAAACAGTTCATGAGTATCTGTAAGGAATAAGCTTAGTTTGTCCGGACTCCTCTCTAATACAGCTTTTGTGGGACTGATGCTTAATTAGCAGTCACCATGGACCAATAGAGATGAAACCAATTAAGAATTTAAGCAGAAAAATACTTACATGAGATGTACTTCCATGGATGGCGGCTCTCTCACGTAATAACTGCATCCTTGGCGACATACTACCAGATGATGTCTGCTAAAAGAAGTTAAATCTAGTACACCTATAAAAAAATATATATATATATATAGAATTTAACTCAGATCAAACTCAGGATTCACCTTATAGTCAGTAATATCATCCCTAACAGAACCTAAAAGCTCTGCATGTTCCCTCATTGAGTTTATGTTTCCCTTGGTACGTCTAAATTCCTGAAGCAAAAAACAAACAAAGTAAACACATTTAAAGTAAACTTAGAACCAAAAAAAAATAAAATGTAGAAACCAAGTCATTACAGCAATATAAGAATTTATAAAGTAAAGTAAAAATTGCTAATTCCCATATAAAGCTTTCTCGATATAATTAAAAATTGACATAACAGGAATACAGTGGTAGGTTATGAAACACAAATAGTTCAATGGATTTCCCAACTGGTAACTCGGTAGTAGATCATCTAAAGTGACTTTAAGTGTAAAGAGGAAAATCAAAGGTTATTTTAACAAAGTCATGATTTGTTACGGTGTACGTTCAACATTTACCTTTGATTTGTTAATTAATGGTTGATATTACTCACTTCATACTCTAAAGTGAATTGCTAACTTTAGACGAGTCGGATCCTAGTTGCATACGGAAAACTTTTCCATTTTCTCTATTTTTTTTAGAAATTAGGTCAAAACCAACTCAAACACCACAAAATTGACTTGTAAGGTGGTGATTGCCTCTCACTTGTAACTACTAGTCAGATCATATCATTGTCAAATGTGGGACTCTCATTCTCTCAACACATCAAGTGCTTATTCTAGGTGGGGCATGGTAACATGCAGCTCTATGATACTATCATAGAATTTGGGTTGTATCCAACTCAACTCCAGAAAGTCGGTTTATAAGGTAAAGAATTTTTTTTGGTCCTCTTGAAAGGTAAAAAAAAGGCTCCAACTAATTACCACATTTAGGCCATATCACTATCCAATATGGGATTCTCAACACTCTTGGCCATAAATCCGTACATCAAATGTTTTCTTTCTCCTTATGCACGCCTTTGTTATTCTATGGGTCCTATGAATACTCATTTCCTCAAAACACACCTTGTACTATGGGTGAATGTGTGAACAAGAGCAAGCAAAATATTTCTCCCCAAGATCCCTCTGCTTGAAGCATACAAAGAACCAACTCGCGCATGAAGCATAGTAATTTACACCAGGATCCCAATGTTTGGAGTATGTTTGCTAGAAGCCCCATTGCTTGATCCCAAACTTTATTTTAGAGTTGCACCTTTACCAATCTTTCCAACCCCCCATTCCAATCAAGCTTGAAGCATTTATTCTGATAGAAACAGAGAGAGAGAGAGAAGAAAGATAGAATTCATTGAATGAAAAGTTAGTTACAACTGAATTGGTATCTTGTCTTATATAGACAACAGAATATAGGCTAAGTAGACTAAGCCAGTACAGCTGGCATAATCCTATAGAAAACTAACTAGTCTATCTTATTATATCTCTATCACTCCCCTGCAGAAGCTGAACCACCCTTGACCAAGCTATACTTGTCAAAAACTCTGAGCTTGCTGCGAAGAGCACAGAACTTGAGAGCAGACAGTGGCTTAGTATGAACATCAGCCCACTGGTCTTGTGCAGGAACATGAGAAACCACAAGACTTTTGTTTAGAACCTTCTCCCTAACAAAAAAGATATCTAGCTCCATATGCTTGGTTCTGTGGTGCAGAGTGGGATTATGAGCCAAAGAAACAGTACTGAGATTATCACATAGAATCTTGGGAGTGTTGAACTGACACTGCAGTTCAGTTAGGAGAGATTGAAGCCATAGGATTTCTGAGGACAGATTAGCAAGACTCCTGTACTCAGCTTCAGCACTTGAACGGGCAACTAGTGTCTGCTTTTTAGACCACCAAGATACAAGATTAGGGCCAACAAAAATACAAGCTCCTGAGGTAGATCTTCTGTCATCAGGGTCAGAAGCCCAGTCTGCATCACAAAAGCCAATAAGGCTTAAGGGCTTATCAATAGGTGCAGCTTGAATTAATAGACCATAGTGCAAAGTACCACTGAGATACCTAAGGATTCTCTTGACAGCTTTCCAATGCTCTTCAAGGGGATTGGACAAAAACTGACACACTTTATTGACAGAGTAAGCAATTTCAGGTCTGGTAAGAGTAGCATACTGTAAAGCTCCAACAATAGATCTAAACAGAGTAGGATCCTCAACTGGAATAGACCCTACTTTAGACAGTTTGAGAGTGGAGGCCATAGGTGTTGGCATGCCATTTGCATTGTCCATGTTGGCCTTAGATAAGAGATCTCTAATGTATTTAGTCTGAGACAGTAGAAGAGCCCCATTAGCTAGGTGAAAAACTTCAATCCCTAGGAAATAATCCAATGGACCTAGTTGCTTAAGAGCAAATTCATTATTGAGTTTAGTGATAAGCTGCTGAATATGTTGTGGAGAATTCCCTGTGATGATAATATCATCCACATATGCTAGGACAATTAGATGCAGATTATTAGTTCTTAGCATAAACAAACTTGGATCACATTTACTTGCCTTAAAACCATATCCAATAAGGGCTGCCTTTAGCCTATCAAACCAGGCCCTTGGAGCCTGTTTCAGCCCATATAAAGCTTTATGAAGCTTGCACACTAGAGTTTTATCTGAGGCCTCAACCATGAGGCTGCTGCATATAGACCTCTTCTTCCAAAATGCCATTTAAGAAAGCATTATTCACATCAATCTGTTGAATTTGCCATTTATTAGTAACTGCTATGGTGAGTACTGTCTTAACAGTAACTGGCTTTACCACTGGGGAAAAAGTTTCAGTAAAGTCAGAACCAGGTTGTTGGTGAAAACCCTTAGCAACAAGCATTGCCTTGTACTTGTGAACAGTCCCGTCAGGATTCTCTTTGACTCTAAACACCCATTTGCATCCTATGGGCTTTTTATGAGGAGGAGGAGAAACTAGAGTCCAGGTATTATTTTTGAGGAGAGCATCATACTCTTCCTTCATAGCAGCCTGCCAATTAGATGATTGAAGAGCCTGTTTAACAGTGGTAGGTTCAATGTGTGTGACAAGAACAGTTGGCTGAGACTTGGTATGTCTGATCTGAGCGCGTTTTTCTAAATACTACAACCGCTCATCATTATTTTATTTATTTAATTTTATAAATATTTCTATAAAATTTGTGGGAAAAATAAATAATGTATCTAATTTTTTGTTATAGATCAAATACATTAAACTTTTAATATATGTGCTTAAAATATCAAATTTACTTATAATAACGACGAGTAAAGTATATTATATGTTAACATGTCTCCATATCGAAACCACTAAATGAACCCTTAATATTTGGGCTAAATTATAGTTTAATCAATATTATGAAAAGACATAATTCTAGTTACACGTTTATTTTGTGAACATAACAGTTCACATAATCTATGAGGGCGTCACAATAATAGAGTACTGATTAGATATGTTTCAGAAATTTTAAGGAAACAGGATGAAATTGCCCATGTTAATTGGAAGAGATCTATAATCCATAATCTAATAAAGGACACATTAATAAGCTAAGAAAGATTGGAAGATAATGTACAAGGACCACAACAGCATCAAAACATGAAAGGACCACAGAGTAGTAGGGATGGAAAAATGGCAGCACTTTCAAGCAATACAAGCTGGTTTTATGAACATATAGAGACAAGAACCTAGTAGTAGTTTTTTTTTTGTCATATGTACATCCATGAATTGCTTACTGCATTGTTGTGTCAACCTTTCATTCACTCGTTGCTCAAAGTGATTTTTCTCATACCAAGTATATTTATTTAGAGAGAGGGTGTTAGAGAGAAAAATGAAGGATAGAATTAAAATATAGAGCTGTAAAATAGGGTAGTCTAACCTAAGTCAACTCACTCGATCCGGTCCATGGGACCCGACTAAATAAATGGCTCTCAACTAGGAATGGAAAACAAAATCATGCATGATGTAAAAAATGGCTCTTTTCACCCGCTTAATTGTTTGCAGGCCCCCTCAAACTAACAAAATTATCCCTACTCAATTTCAGAACCTTGGATTTGAAAAAGACCGATTTTAAAACATAACTTTCGAAATGCTGATTTCTGAACAAAATGTGGGAACCTACATGCAAAAACAATGTTAGAAGGAAAAATAAAAAATAAATAAATTGTGATCTTATTATGATCCGATTTTATTTTTTTTTACTTTTCATTGTAGCATTATTTCTGCGTGTGGATTCCTTTTATTCAGAAACCAGCATTTCAGATTTTAAAATCCGAAATCAATCTTTTTCAAATTCAAGAATAATACGAAGTGGAATTTCATTTCGGAACATAAGATACAAACGAATCTGGGTCTAAATTGACAATTGCCCAATTTTGGAATTTGTGGGAGGTCCGAGAGCTCAGGGAATTTTCCATGGTGTAAGACTAACCATGGAAACACTTTTATATCTCCCACACCCAAATAGGTAGGATAACTGAAGATTATTAATTTATATAAAAATTCAAGAGTCGAGTAAATTATTTTACACAATCAACTAAATACAAATATGAGGCACTCCTAGACAAATGTGGGTTGTTAAAAACAACATATTTTAATCTCCATCATCCCTATATAAGTAAAAAGGCAAAGAAAGGGGCAGAAAATTCAATGAATAAAAAGTTGCATAACTCATTATTTTTGTGGTACAAAATTATTTTGTTACTTTGAGAGCCAGTAAATTATGAGAAACAACGTACAAGCAGCAATGACTGCTGACAGAATAAGGGTATCCCTTGACTTTCGCCTTCTTATCGAACCTGCAAAGGTAATGTAATAGGTCAGCCAAGAAGAGCCAAGACATAAATTTGAAAACCAATGGCAAATCACAAAGATTAAAACTACTGTCTAACATACCGAGCAAGCTACGAATAATGGGGAATTTGTCCCCAAGAAGCCTCACTTTTCCTTGAACATCACCAAACAAGGCCCTTTGAGAACCCAAAACAGCTCTTGTTGCTTGAGCTTGACTAATCACATCATCTATCTGCAAAATGAAGGGAAAGTGAATTAAGAATCATCAATAACCAAGACATAAGAATAATGGTTTCAATAGGAGTATAGGACCCATTATTATGGCATGATGTAAGCACTAAGTAGGAAATCCTTAAAAGAACAAGGCCTTCAACATACAACGCAAATAGATTATACTTTAAGAATTAGTTCTACTTATATCAGAATAAGCATCAATGCGGCCATGCAGCCCATGCTGGAATCAATAAGTGTGTCTGTACAGATGCAGCAGAGTTTGATACAAATGGTCTGTCAACTATTGATGATACTTCATTAAAAGTTTGGAAGAGTAAAGGGTTGTTGAAAGGAATATACTACTTCCATCACTGCTGGAATGCTGAAATTTCAATATTTAGTCGACTAAATTTTGTGCATTGGGAAAATCTGACTATGGTTTTCAACCTTACATATGATTTAAAAGACGCCATATGATGTGAAGGAAAAAATAATGCACAAAAAATTAAAGAACAAACACCATATGACAAATCTTAGTTGCATGGCTTCACCAGTTCACCAAGCTATATGACATTAGTAAATGAAAAACAGTTCATGAGTATCTGTAAGGAATAAGCTTAGTTTGTCCGGACTCCTCTCTAATACAGCTTTTGTGGGACTGATGCTTAATTAGCAGTCACCATGGACCAATAGAGATGAAACCAATTAAGAATTTAAGCAGAAAAATACTTACATGAGATGTACTTCCATGGATGGCGGCTCTCTCACGTAATAACTGCATCCTTGGCGACATACTACCAGATGATGTCTGCTAAAAGAAGTTAAATCTAGTACACCTATAAAAAAATATATATATATATATAGAATTTAACTCAGATCAAACTCAGGATTCACCTTATAGTCAGTAATATCATCCCTAACAGAACCTAAAAGCTCTGCATGTTCCCTCATTGAGTTTATGTTTCCCTTGGTACGTCTAAATTCCTGAAGCAAAAAACAAACAAAGTAAACACATTTAAAGTAAACTTAGAACCAAAAAAAAATAAAATGTAGAAACCAAGTCATTACAGCAATATAAGAATTTATAAAGTAAAGTAAAAATTGCTAATTCCCATATAAAGCTTTCTCGATATAATTAAAAATTGACATAACAGGAATACAGTGGTAGGTTATGAAACACAAATAGTTCAATGGATTTCCCAACTGGTAACTCGGTAGTAGATCATCTAAAGTGACTTTAAGTGTAAAGAGGAAAATCAAAGGTTATTTTAACAAAGTCATGATTTGTTACGGTGTACGTTCAACATTTACCTTTGATTTGTTAATTAATGGTTGATATTACTCACTTCATACTCTAAAGTGAATTGCTAACTTTAGACGAGTCGGATCCTAGTTGCATACGGAAAACTTTTCCATTTTCTCTATTTTTTTTAGAAATTAGGTCAAAACCAACTCAAACACCACAAAATTGACTTGTAAGGTGGTGATTGCCTCTCACTTGTAACTACTAGTCAGATCATATCATTGTCAAATGTGGGACTCTCATTCTCTCAACACATCAAGTGCTTATTCTAGGTGGGGCATGGTAACATGCAGCTCTATGATACTATCATAGAATTTGGGTTGTATCCAACTCAACTCCAGAAAGTCGGTTTATAAGGTAAAGAATTTTTTTTGGTCCTCTTGAAAGGTAAAAAAAAGGCTCCAACTAATTACCACATTTAGGCCATATCACTATCCAATATGGGATTCTCAACACTCTTGGCCATAAATCCGTACATCAAATGTTTTCTTTCTCCTTATGCACGCCTTTGTTATTCTATGGGTCCTATGAATACTCATTTCCTCAAAACACACCTTGTACTATGGGTGAATGTGTGAACAAGAGCAAGCAAAATATTTCTCCCCAAGATCCCTCTGCTTGAAGCATACAAAGAACCAACTCGCGCATGAAGCATAGTAATTTACACCAGGATCCCAATGTTTGGAGTATGTTTGCTAGAAGCCCCATTGCTTGATCCCAAACTTTATTTTAGAGTTGCACCTTTACCAATCTTTCCAACCCCCCATTCCAATCAAGCTTGAAGCATTTATTCTGATAGAAACAGAGAGAGAGAGAGAAGAAAGATAGAATTCATTGAATGAAAAGTTAGTTACAACTGAATTGGTATCTTGTCTTATATAGACAACAGAATATAGGCTAAGTAGACTAAGCCAGTACAGCTGGCATAATCCTATAGAAAACTAACTAGTCTATCTTATTATATCTCTATCACTCCCCTGCAGAAGCTGAACCACCCTTGACCAAGCTATACTTGTCAAAAACTCTGAGCTTGCTGCGAAGAGCACAGAACTTGAGAGCAGACAGTGGCTTAGTATGAACATCAGCCCACTGGTCTTGTGCAGGAACATGAGAAACCACAAGACTTTTGTTTAGAACCTTCTCCCTAACAAAAAAGATATCTAGCTCCATATGCTTGGTTCTGTGGTGCAGAGTGGGATTATGAGCCAAAGAAACAGTACTGAGATTATCACATAGAATCTTGGGAGTGTTGAACTGACACTGCAGTTCAGTTAGGAGAGATTGAAGCCATAGGATTTCTGAGGACAGATTAGCAAGACTCCTGTACTCAGCTTCAGCACTTGAACGGGCAACTAGTGTCTGCTTTTTAGACCACCAAGATACAAGATTAGGGCCAACAAAAATACAAGCTCCTGAGGTAGATCTTCTGTCATCAGGGTCAGAAGCCCAGTCTGCATCACAAAAGCCAATAAGGCTTAAGGGCTTATCAATAGGTGCAGCTTGAATTAATAGACCATAGTGCAAAGTACCACTGAGATACCTAAGGATTCTCTTGACAGCTTTCCAATGCTCTTCAAGGGGATTGGACAAAAACTGACACACTTTATTGACAGAGTAAGCAATTTCAGGTCTGGTAAGAGTAGCATACTGTAAAGCTCCAACAATAGATCTAAACAGAGTAGGATCCTCAACTGGAATAGACCCTACTTTAGACAGTTTGAGAGTGGAGGCCATAGGTGTTGGCATGCCATTTGCATTGTCCATGTTGGCCTTAGATAAGAGATCTCTAATGTATTTAGTCTGAGACAGTAGAAGAGCCCCATTAGCTAGGTGAAAAACTTCAATCCCTAGGAAATAATCCAATGGACCTAGTTGCTTAAGAGCAAATTCATTATTGAGTTTAGTGATAAGCTGCTGAATATGTTGTGGAGAATTCCCTGTGATGATAATATCATCCACATATGCTAGGACAATTAGATGCAGATTATTAGTTCTTAGCATAAACAAACTTGGATCACATTTACTTGCCTTAAAACCATATCCAATAAGGGCTGCCTTTAGCCTATCAAACCAGGCCCTTGGAGCCTGTTTCAGCCCATATAAAGCTTTATGAAGCTTGCACACTAGAGTTTTATCTGAGGCCTCAACCATGAGGCTGCTGCATATAGACCTCTTCTTCCAAAATGCCATTTAAGAAAGCATTATTCACATCAATCTGTTGAATTTGCCATTTATTAGTAACTGCTATGGTGAGTACTGTCTTAACAGTAACTGGCTTTACCACTGGGGAAAAAGTTTCAGTAAAGTCAGAACCAGGTTGTTGGTGAAAACCCTTAGCAACAAGCATTGCCTTGTACTTGTGAACAGTCCCGTCAGGATTCTCTTTGACTCTAAACACCCATTTGCATCCTATGGGCTTTTTATGAGGAGGAGGAGAAACTAGAGTCCAGGTATTATTTTTGAGGAGAGCATCATACTCTTCCTTCATAGCAGCCTGCCAATTAGATGATTGAAGAGCCTGTTTAACAGTGGTAGGTTCAATGTGTGTGACAAGAACAGTTGGCTGAGACTTGGTTTTTGACCTAGTAAGCATGTGATGCCTAGGTGGAGGGGGCTTGACAGGTAAGGGTGGAGGAGAGATAGGAACAGACTCAGCAGAGGAAGCTGAAGAGAAAATATGCTGTGAAGCATTGGAGTTTTGAATGGGAGGAGAACTAGTGCTAGACTGAGGTGTATAAGCTGGTGGTGTAGTAGGTTCAGCTTCCATGGGAACAATTGAAATGGGAATAGGATTCAAAACTGGAGTAGTAGAAACTGTAGGTGGGGAAGCATTAGAGTGTTGAGTGGAAGGAGATGAAGGTGTAGAGAGACTTGGTGTATTGGGAGTTAGAGGGGGAAAAATAAGAGGCAGTTGAGAGGAAGTAGAGTAGTGAGTAGAAGATGATGAACTAGCAGGTGTAGAGGAGGGAAAAAGTGAGGAATAGGGAAACCTCTGTTCATTAAACAAAACATCTTTAGACATGTATACACGACCATCAGGACTAAGACATTTGTAACCCTTGTAAGTAGTGGAATATCCCAAAAACACACATTCTTGAGACCTATAGGCAAGCTTAGTAGAGTGATAAGGTCTCAGGAAGGGAAAACAGGCACAACCAAACACCTTGAGAGACTTATAATCAGGTTGCTTGTTGAACAAGACAGAGTAGGGAGACTTATTGTGAAGCATAGGTGTAGGATTTCTGTTTATAAGAAAGGCTGCTGTTGTAAAGGCATGATCCCAGTATTTCATAGGCAAGCTAGCATGAGAGAGTAGGGTAAGACCTGTTTCAACTAGGTGCCTATGTTTCCTCTCCACTAGACCATTCTATTGATGGGTGTGAGGGCATGTTAATCTATGAATAACACCAAGATCAGTGAGATATTTAGTAAAGGGTCTGAACTCACCTCCCCCATCTGTCTGAACACATTTAATTCTGCAGTTAAATTGTAACTCAACCATAGATTTGAAGCTAATGAAGTTACTAAGTGTTTCAGATTTGAGCTTAAGAGGATACACCCACACAAATCTAGAGTAAGCATCAACACATGTGAGAAAATATGTATAACCAGTAGATGATTTGACTGGGGCAGGTCCCCATAAATCACAAACAACAAGTTCAAAAGGGAATGTATACACTGTAGAGGATGCAGGAGCATGCAACCTATGACTCTTGCCTAAACAACAGGCAGAGCATAAACCATTTTGAGGCTTAGAAGGAACATGAATATCACACAATTTTAAAGCTTCTCTTAGTGAATCATGGTGTGGGTGCCCTAGTCTTGCATGCCATAAATCATAAGTAAAAACAGAACTGGCTATAGATGCAGAATTATTGGTATTAATTGAACTTTGGGAAACATTAACAGTGGGAGTAGAATTCACCACATTATTAAACAAACTAGAAACAGGGAAAGAAACAGAGTTACACTGTTTTGGACAATTATTCAAAGCAGAAATTGAATCTAAAGAAGAGGTGAACTTATAGAGTCCATCAGCTCCAACAATGCCACGTAGAAGAACTTCAGAAGAAGCCTGAGATTTAACAAGACAAAAGGTGGGGTGAAACTCAAAGAAAACCTTATTGTCTTGAGCAAATTTAGAGACACTCATGAGATTTTTAGTAATAGAAGGAACTAAAAGAAGATTGTTATGAGTAAGAGGTGTGTGAGAGTTGGTTTGAGAGTGAAAACACATTGAACCTATAGAGTTAATAGCCAAACCTTGTCCATTTCCCATGAGTACTTGGTCAGAACCAGGAAGAGATGCAGCATCTGAGAGATTAGAAGGCTCAGGAGTCACATGGTGAGAAGCACCTGAATCAGGATACCACCACTGATTATTGAAGTTACCATTGCCTCCAGTGAGCAGAGCCTGTGGACGTGGTGGTGGTCTTGGCTGATAAGCATAACCATAGCCATAAGGTGACTGATACTGTGGAGGTTGAAACTGTGGAGGTGGTCTGTAACCATAGTTAGGGGCGCCACTGTGTCTGTAACGACAGATAGATGCATCATGATTAGGCTTATGACAAATTTGACATGTAAGACCTCTTCCTCCACCACGGCCACCACGACCATTACGTCCTCCTCTTCCATTCCTACCACCACGATAATACTCTTCTCCACCTTGATAACCACTTGCAGTGACATGACTAGAACCAGAGGGAAAGGAAGAAGTAGGAGATTGAGGAGAATCACCAGTGTTAGTAGAAACAGCTGGTGATGAGGTCTGAGCAAGATTCACTGTTGCAGCATCAGTGAGATTTTGCTTCTTGTTCTTGTCAAGCCTCATTTCGTGTGCTAGTAAATCAGATTCTACCTCATCAAGAGAAACAGACAAAGATTTACCAGAGATTGCAGCAACAACGGAATCGTATTCTTCAGGAAGAGCATCAAGAACGATTTCAATTAGGTTACGAAGAGGAACGGGATCACCGATTGAAATCAACGAATCGTTAATCACTCGAACGCGATCTATGAACTCCGTAACGGTGCGATCTCCTTTGCTTAGGGTTCGCAATTCCGATCGATGTTGTCGCGCCTTAGTAGTGAGTAACGTATCAAAGTGACGGTGAATTTCAGTCCAAACTTGCCACGAGAAAGTGAAATCCACAACTTTCGCAAGCAACGAATCAGAAATGGTTGAGAGAAGCCACGTGCAAATCAGCGCATCATGCTTCTCCCATTGAAGACGAAGAGGATTCACCGTTCCTGCAGTTCGAGCTTCAGCATTGAGAAATTGCTCTGGTATAACTGGATCTGTGATGTATTTTTGCAAATCTAGACCACGAATAACTCCAAAGATTTGCTGTTTCCATTGCTTGAAGTTCGTATCATCAAGCTTGAGAGAGATTAGGTTTGAGATCTTGTTCCCTTGAAAGGGATTTTGGTCCGCCATGGATCAAGAAGAAGAAAGCTCAAGATACCATGATAGAAACAGAGAGAGAGTGAGAGAGAGAGAGAGAGAGAGAAGAAAGATAGAATTCATTGAATGAAAAGTTAGTTACAACTGAATTGGTATCTTGTCTTATATAGACAACAGAATATAGGCTAAGTAGACTAAGCCAGTACAGCTGGCATAATCCTATAGAAAACTAACTAGTCTATCTTATTATATCTCTATCATATTCCCACCCCCCATTCCATTTCTTACGATTTTTGTAACATTCAGCTTTTGAAAAATAAAAGCAACTTTATGATTCTATATTTAATGCAAAGGTGCATGCAGAGCTTGATTGACTTGTACCTTCAAGCTCTCCACTAGGGTCCCATTGCTCAAGGAAAAATGAGTAACGTCCTAATACCTTCAAGACAAAATGAGTAGCATCCACATAATATAAAACTAAGACATCAATTGCATTCAAATTTTCATTTTTGGTTCAATTCATCAAATAGACTTGCATTAAGCACGACCTCCAATGTTGCGAAATTCCACTCAAAACCATGAAAAACCTCCAAACTATTCTTGCTATGTTCTGTTCATTTTTATAATATGCTAATGGGTTTCTTCTCCCAATTAGTCTATCTCAAGAAACGCTAAACTCAAAGTGCCCAGGTGTACCCATAGCTGACCTACAGCCTCTTCTCCCTGTCCAAAATAATTTGATCTCTTTGGACTTCACATCGATCATAACACCCTTCTCACTAAACCAATAGCTTTTCGGGCGTTTACCATTCTGATATATTCTACTGTGGAACTACCAACCACCATTGTTACAGCTTCTTAGAAAAATGCCCATTTCACCCAAAGCTTCGATAAGGTCTAAAGTTTAAGGTCTCATCCCAAAATCACACTAACTCTGGAACTAGTTAACCTTGAGTGGGCATCTCAAAATAGGATCAACCTCCATGTAATGGCCTCCATCTAGTGGTTCAAGTGTTATAGAAAGGATGGCTGTGTTGCAGAAAGTAGAAGCCTCTGTTTTCGGTATACGTAACAGGGGGAGGATGTGCCTAGAGGGAGTCCATCCCAAAAGACTAGTATGTTAGGTGGAAGAACCTCTGGGAGATTATACACCTCACATCTTAGGTGAGACTCTCCTATGTGAGATTCATAACAGGGTGACATTGGGCTTGCCTCCCAATTGCCAAAATTATAAAGTGGTACTCGAGTGTTGACAAATTAGGTCTTGACAGATTGTTGCCTTGCTGACCACCAACTGTTTAAATTGGTGACCTGCTTGAATTCACTCGTTTGGAGCCATATGATTTTCCTCTTCACCAAATTACCCTAGCAAATTAGCAATGCATGCCTGCCAGCTATAAGCACAACTCATGTTCAGTTTGTCACTTTCCTGCAGGTTCTTCAGCTTCCCTTTCCACAGAACCACAACATTGTTGCAACAAACATGAGCCAAAAGAATGACTCTCATCACAACGACAATACTCTCCAATTTCACTGTTATACAGCTGGTTGCACTCTTTCTTTTGTTAATTAAGACGGATATGTTTAAATATCTGCATCTTGAACCTAGAATGAGAAATAACAGGTGTTATAAGCCTATATTCACACTGACAACTTACACCTGTACCCGGGGTTCTAGCATTGCAACTTGCAAGTAAGAAGATGGAAAAATCTAAGTGCACCGATTCTTAGAATCAAACCCAAAACAATGTCCATTCATCCACTAAACAAAGAATATATATGTACTTCTCAAGCAATTTCGACGCCAGAAATTCAAATATTTAAACTGGTTGAATGTTGAAATTGAAACTACATATGCAAAATAGAAATGTAAAATATAAGCACACCTGGGTAAACTCATGAAGAATATCGCGGTGCCTAGCCAGCTTTTGCGTTACAGAAGTAGCTGGTCCAGCAGATGCAGCACATCTACTCATGGAATCATTTATGTCCAATAGTTTCTCGAGCAAGGATTGGATTTCCATTTCCATGGATTTCCATGACCTACTGGACCCAACAGGTGGTGTGCCAGCATCAACATAACCTAATAACATGCACATTCTCATGATTCATAAACATAGAGATCTGTACTTCCTGACCAAATGCTTTGATTTATAAAGTCATAATGTGCTTCTAATAAAATTGAAAACAAGATAGAATTTTTATCATTATTAGCGAACATTTTCTCAAACAGAACGGATCCTCAACTTAAAAACCTTTGAGGTGTGGTGTAATATGAAAAGTAAACATCATAGGCATATTATCAGAACACAGTTGTAATAGAGAATATGCTATTCCTACTCTCATTTGCTTAACTGATTCTTCAAAAAATTCCAATTACTTATTCAATAATTAACTCGCGAATGATTAGGTGGTTTTGAGGGAGGAGCATAGAATTTCAGAGGGAAAACAAGGTCATGGGTTGAACTTCTTACCAACAAAAATAACAGCTAACATTTTCCATTCAAAAATAAAATTCATCAATAACCAGGAAGACTGAATATAGTAAGAAATAATCACTATCCGAAGCAAAGTTGATGTAAAACTTATTATAGTTTGTCATTCTAACACAAAGTACTTTTTATTACTAATAATCAAACTGGAGTTTCGAGAAACAACAATAAAACAATTTTCTCTCATAGTAACTAAACACGTGTATTTTCGTTAGATGGCAAGAGGAAAAATCAATTCTGACTAACATAAAACCAAACAGACTAAGCGCGTGTTTATTTTACTCTTCGGCAACTAACCTGAAATTCTGGTGGCAAGTGTCAGATGTGTAGCACGATGTGTATACTTTAGGAATCGTACGATGTGTAGCCTAATGTGTCAACATCGTGAACAACTGAACTTGATGAACAAGTAAACAATATAAAGTGCAGGAAACAAAAGAACACGTGAGTTTGTTAACCCAGTTCGGCACTTATAACAAGCCCTATTCTGGAGGATACCAATCCAGGGATGAATCCACTATGGTAGTATCAATTCAAAGCTAAACTCCCCCGTTTACAACTTCTCACTTAATCACTACCCGTGCTAATTCTACCTAGGAACTCCTAGATATGAGAACCTCTGCTCACTCCCCCTCAACCTTACCCAGTAAGGATTTAATAACAAACTCAGTTGGAGACACACTCCTAGACAAGCAAAGCACTCGTACCTAAAGGCTTAGAGTGTTGCACAATCTAACTCCTTGCTTCAAAGCTTTGGAGAAAGACAACTAGAGATTACAACTCTATAAACTCAGTCCTTACTTGTATCAAAACTATGATCCAAGTGAAGGCTCACAAAAAAAACAAAGAACAACTAAAGAACTAAAACCCTAAGACTCAATTTGTAGACTTAGCTTCTTGATTTCAGTTGATGAATAATTGGTCTTCAGTCTTCCTTTATATAGAACAAGCTTCATGGGCTTTGACGAGTTGGCCTTGATAAATTTTGCCTTGAGATTTATTTGATCATAATCTTTTAATTGTTTGTTTCAAATCTTTTTGATCAAAGTCGGCCAATAAAATAAAACAGAACCATGAAAGATTATCTTGTTCCTTGGCGCGAAAGCTGGCACGATTTAATTTGAAAAACAAATCTTTTTCAAAAGATCGCGTTTAAATAAATAAAAGCGCGTCCAGTAGGGCGTCCAGATGTGAACCCTGATGTGCCACACATCATGCTCCACATCATGGAATCAGGCTTATTTTACCAAAATGAAGCCAACACCCTAAAAGGTCTCAACAATCTCCCCCTTTGGCAAATTTTGGGCTAAAATAATCTTTGAGTCACCCAACTAAACTTGGAGAGATGTGCAGGCACATCAGAGGCATGCAGCAGCGGATCAGAGCCTCACAAACGAAGAGAGAATTAAACTCTCACAAGATAGGAAAGTAAATTTCCAAAGACTGAGAAAAATAAATTCTCAGACACATACAAGCATGAGATTCCATGCACACACAAGGGAGGGTAGCAAACCCAGTAATAGTCTACTCCCCTTTGAACTAGAGCACTTTCCATGTACTCCCCCTAAATCTCATATTCCCCATAGGCTTCTTCAGAATGCATGACCTAGAGAGATATAGAGAAGTTTTAAACTTGGCTTCTTAAGAATGCATGACCAAGTTAAAACTCACAGATGTGTCAAACATCACACAAAATAGCAACTTCTACAGGCTTCTTAAGAATGCATCACCATGTAGAAATCAGATAACATCTTCAATTGGACTTCTTAAGAATGCATCACCCAGTTGAAAATGTACAGAAAAGGTCTTCAGAAGAACATGCTTTAGAAAACTAATTCTTCAAAAATTTGTTGAGAAAACATTTGAAGAAAAATAAGCATGTATACCAGATGTGTAGTCAGATGTGCCACACATCACAATTTGCTGCAGTTAAGACTTCAAAGTTGTTCATTTTAATTTTTTACTCCCCCTTTTTAGCCATAAATTATGACAAACATACTGAGAGTAAGTAACACATCATAGAATGCAGATAGCATGAGATGTAGAGATGATGGTGCATGAACAGAAAGAGGCACTCAGGCCGTTAATAGTGCAGCAAGTACAGAACAGGCACGCAAAGGTGCATCAGAAATCCAGGGCATAGCCCACAAAATACAAGCAAAAACAAGGAAATACTGAGTACAGGGAAATATTAATGAATTACAATAATTCAAATATCCTGGCTCCCATCAGTTTCCTCAGCTTCAGAGTCATTGGGCTCCTCCTCCTCCAATTCCTCATCCTCAGCCATTGTTTGCTCATCCTCAAGCTCCAGTCCAGTAATGACTGCCTCCAGCTTGGCCTTCTTCTCATCCAGAGCCTTGCAAGTCTCCTTTAAAGCAGCAATCATGTCTGTCCTAGACATAGCATTGTTTGAGCTGGATGTGTCCACATCAGGAGTCACATCAGACTGCTTGAGACTAAAAGAAATAGCAGACTCTCTTCTGCAAGACAAATCATCCTTGCCCAGAACATCAGGTCTCTGGCTCAATATGATTCCACACAGTAGGGAAGGAAAGGCAATGGGTAGTTTGACAGCTAGGGTTTTGGCATGTTTGATAGTCTGATCAAAAATATAAGTACCAAAATCAAAGTTAATTTTGTTACCTACAGTATAGATGAACCTAGCCAAACCTGTAGCCACATCACAGTTGTGTGTGGTAGGCACCCAGTTAGCAGCAGCAATCCTGTTCAGGATGTTGTAGATTGGAGTGAGCTTGCTTGCTTGCAATTTTCCCTTCTTAGGCCAAGTCTTGACCTTTCCAGCTGTGATGGCCTTGATTATGTAGTTGTCATTTGCCTCCATCTCAGCAAAGGGCTCCTCACTTCTGCCCAGATACTTGTTGATAACAGTGGGAGAGAAGTGAATTTCTTTACCTCTCACAAAAACAGTTTGGTATTCCTTGTCCAAAGGATTGTCACAACCAGCAGGGATGTTTACCAAAAACTCTTTGACTACCTTCTCATAGCAGTCACCCAGTCCAGTAACAGTCTTCATCAAGCCAGCACGCTTGATCAACCTCATAACTTCCTTGCACTGCAAGGCTTCAGCACTGAGCTCCCTCTCCAGAGCTAACCCTCTATGAGCAATGTACTTCCATTTTCCAGCATGTGCAGGGTTGTGGAAGGAAATCAAATCAACTGGGATGTCAGGAATTCCCTGAGGAATTTTCTTCTTCCCATAGCTCTTCTTCACAGCAGACTCAATGTGAATCACATCAAGCTCCATATTGCGTTCCTCAGCAGATTCTTCCTCAGACTCACTGATGTGAGCTACATCCTGCTCCACATCGTACTCTAAGTCACTTGTAGGTGGCTCTTTTCTTTTCTGAGTCTTCTTCTTTGCAGGTGGAACCACAGCTTTACTAAATCCCTTCTTGGGACCATACATGACTTGCCTCTTAACAGGCTTCTTCTTCTCCTTAGTAGCAGCAGGAGAAATCTCAACAACAGCAGGACCTTTACCACTTCTAGTCCTTCTTGCAATACTATCCTCAGTAAGCTTCTTCAAGGGGATGTCAGAATTGTAGCCTTCTACATCCACAACAACTTTGTCAGACTGGGTATTATCTTCAGGTTCCTCAACCTCAGCAGGTTGATCTTCTTCAACAAATTCCTGTTCAGGAGAATCAGGAATGACAGCAGGTTTTTCAACAGCAGCAGTCTCTTCTTCAGCAGGAGACTCTTCTTCACCTTGTGGCAATGATGTGCCAACATCTGCCGCAACATTAGGTTCTTGCAGGGCCTGGAGCACAGAATCAATGATCTTCTGAGTCAAGGGATGTCTTTGACTCTCAGGGATCTTCACAGCAGCCTTCTCAGGGTTAGGGTTTGAAGAACCTACACTCATAGATGCATCAGCATTTGCATCACCAGATTTTGCAGGAAGGGGTTCAACATGCAGACTTTCCATGGTGTGTACTCTCTTTGGTGAGCCAATCTTTGGCTTCTTGCTTTTCTTCTTCTTCTTCTTGGATTTTTCTGTAGAAGGAGAAGGAACAACATCTTCCTCTGCAGCAATGGGGGTTGATTCCCTTCTTGATCGTTTTGACTTCTTCTTCTTTGATCCAGATGGCTTGATCATAGAAACAGGAGTGACATTAACAATCATGTCACTTTGAACTTCTTCAGGATGCGGGGAATTAGGTTTTGGTGATGATGGAGGAGTTGTGAATTTGGTTGAAGGAGATGTTTTGGTTGCAGTAGACATGATGATGATGAAGATGATTTGGTATGAAGATTTTCAAAGAAAATAGCAGAGAGATGAACAAAGGGTTTGAGAGAGATAAGAAATTTTTTTGTCGTTTGAGTGGTTGAGAAACGAATGTGGTGATCAATGTGGTAGGCAATAAGAAAAAACTTGAGTAAACGGATTTCTTGGAGTTTTGATCGCGAAATAGCCGTTGGAAATATTTTGTAATGATTGCCTTTGGATTGCGTGCAACTATGGATGGAGGGAAAAAACAGGTAACCGTTGCACGCCTAAATAGCTATTATGGCTATTGATCATCAAAGAGGCAAATACCAAGTTTGCCCCTTAACACCTCAAACCTATTTGCATCTAAAGCCTTAGTGAAAATATCTGCCAGTTGATTTTCTGTGGCAACATGCTCTAGAGTCACAATATTGTCTTCAACAAGATCTCTAATGAAGTGGTGACGTATATCAATGTGCTTTGTCCTACTATGTTGGATAGGATTTTTGGAAATATTTATAGCACTTAGATTGTCACAGTATAATGTGAGCACATCTTGCTGCACATTGTACTCACCCAACATCTGCTTCATCCAAAGTAGCTGAGAGCAACTACTTCCTGCTGCAATATACTCAGCCTCAGCAGTAGAAAGAGAAACACAATTTTGTTTCTTGCTGAACCATGATATAAGGTTGCTTCCCAAAAAGAAACATCCACCAGAAGTGCTCTTCCTATCATCTGCACTTCCTGCCCAGTCAGCATCACAATAACCCAACAATCTTGTGTCTTCACCATGAGAGTAGAGAATTCCATAATCACTTGTACCACTGACATACTTGAGAATCCTTTTGACTTGACTTAGATGACTCATCTTAGGCTCAGCTTGGTACCTTGCACACACACCAACAGCAAAGCTAATATCAGGTCTACTTGCAGTGAGATAAAGTAGACTGCCAATCATGCTTCTGTATAGACTTTGATCAACACTGACACCATGCTCATCTTTAGAAAGTTTGAGATGGGTTGCTGCAGGAGTTCTCTTGTGATTTGCATTCTCCATTCCAAATTTCTTCACAATGTTCTTGGCATACTTGCTTTGAGAGATGAAAATTGTATCTTCCATCTGTTTGACTTGCAGACCAAGAAAGTAGGTAAGTTCACCTACAAGGCTCATCTCAAATTCAGACTGCATCTGATTCACAAACATCTTGACCATTGGATCAGACATTCCTCCAAACACAATGTCATCTACATAGATTTGTGCAATCATGAACTTGCCATTTTCTTCTCTAACAAACAAGGTTTTGTCTGTTTCTCCTTTTCTATAACCTTGCTGCACAAGAAATTTGGTTAGCCTCTCATACCATGCCCTAGGAGCTTGCTTTAATCCATATAATGCCTTCTTCAATCTGTAGACATGATCTGGATAATTTGGATCAACAAATCCCTTGGGCTGCTCCACATAAACTTCCTCATTCAAGTAGCCATTGAGGAAAGCACTCTTCACATCCATCTGGAATAGCTTGAATTTCAAGATACATGCTACTCCCAGAAGTAACCTTATGGACTCAAGACGTGCCACAGGAGCAAATGTTTCATCAAAGTCTACTCCTTCAATCTGAGAGTAACCTTGAGCCACAAGCCTAGCCTTGTTTCTAGTCACAACACCACTTTCATCAGATTTATTCCTATAAACCCATTTAGTACCAATGATGTTGACTCCTTCAGGTCTAGGAACTAAATCCCACACTTCATTCCTCTTGAACTGGTTCAGCTCCTCTTGCATAGCTTCAATCCAAAACTCATCTGTCAAGGCTTCTTTCACATTCTTTGGTTCTACCTTTGACACAAAACAAGCATTGGATACAACCTCTCTTGACCTTGTCATAACCCCTGACTCAGGATTCCCTATTATGAGTTCTTTTGGATGATTCTTTTGAACTCTAACAGAGGGACCCTTGTTCACTGGAGTCACATCTTCTTGCTGATCAGTCTTCTCAGGAATCTCTATAACTTCAGAGTCTTCAGGCAGGGGGTGAGATGTGTCCACATCAGGATCAACATCAGGTTCATTATCTGAACAGTCATCTATAACAACATTGATGGATTCCATCATAGTTCTTGTTCTGTTGTTGAAGACTCTATAGGCTCTGCTGGTTATGGAATAGCCTAGAAAGATTCCTTCATCACTCTTGGGATCCATCTTCCTCCTTTGCTCTCTGTCAGCTAAGATATAGCACTTGCTACCAAAGACATGGAAGTGTTTGACAGTTGGTTTTCTTCCTTTCCATATCTCATACAGTGTGGTTGAAGTACCTTTTCTCAGAGTCACCCTGTTGTGTACATAACATGCAGTACTCATGGCCTCTGCCCAGAAATAGTAAGGCAGCTTCTTGGCATGTAGCATAACTCTTGCAGCCTCTTGCAAGGTTCTGTTCTTTCTCTCAACTACACCATTTTGCTGGGGTGTGATTGGTGAGGAGAACTCATGCCCAATTCCTTCATCAGCACAAAACTCAGAAAATCTTGAGTTCTCAAACTCTTTCCCATGATCACTTCTGATTCTAACAATGCCATTATCCTTTTCTCTTTGTAGTCTAAGGCATAGTTCTTTGAATGCATCAAAAGTGTCAGACTTCTCTCTGATGAAGCTAACCCAAGTGAACCTTGAGAAATCATCTACAACCACAAAGGCATATCTTTTACCACCAATACTCTCTACCTGCATTGGTCCCATCAAGTCCATATGTAGTAGTTCAAGAACTCTGGATGTCACCTGATGTTGTAACATTGGGTGTGACATCTGAACCTGCTTTCCAACTTGACATTCACCACATATATTGCCTTCAACAATCTTAAGCTTTGGTAGACCTCTAATAGCTTCCTTGGACACAATCTTCTTCATTCCCTTCAAATTCAAATGGCCAAGTCTTTGGTGCCAAAGCTTTACTTCTTCTTCCTGACTTATCAAACATGTAGTGGAGTGAGCTGTTTCATCAGAAGTCCATAGATAGCAGTTGTCCCTTGACCTAGATCCTCTCATTAACAATTCTCCTTTGTTAGAAGTGATAAGACACTCATTCTTCGTGAAGTTGACCTTAAGACCTTGATCACATAGTTGGCTTATGCTGATAAGATTAGCCTTCAAACCTTTGACAAGTAGCACATCATCTAGGTCAGGTAAGCCTTTGCTGCAGAGTTTACCACTGCCCTTGATTTCACCTTTTGCTCCATCTCCAAAGGTTACAAAGCTTGTTGTATGAGGCTTGATATTAGTGAGAAATTTCTCAACACCAGTCATATGCCTAGAACAACCACTATCAAAATACCAATCATTACTAGAAGATGCTCTAAGAGAAGTGTAAGCAATATGTGCAGTTTCAGGAACTTTAGGCTTCCACATCTTCTTAGGAGTGACCCTAGCTGTTTTGGCTTGCACTTGAGGCCTTTTCTTGGGATACCCATAGAGTTTGTAACAGAAGGGCTTGATGTGACCATTCTTCCCACAGTAGTGGCATCTCCAAGCATTAAACTTCTCTTTGCCAGCAGGTCTCTGATGTGGAGTGTGATGTGTCCACATTCTGCCAGGGTCAGGTTTCTTCTGAGCAGGAACAAACTTAGTATTTGTCTTCTTGCTGTGATGTTTGTTCTTAAATCCTACACCAGATGAGTCACCAGCATGCTTTCCTACTTTCAAAATTTCATCAAGCATGTTGGTTCCAGGATTGAGCATCTTTACAGACTTGGTCATATTTTTCAAGTTGGTTGACAGTAACTTGACTTCACTTTCAAGACTAGCAACTTGACTCTGTAGTTGACCCTTCTCTGTCTCCAGTTGACTGATGATTTCCTTCTGCTCTTCATTGATCTTGTACAGTTCCTCACTCTTGATAAATAGCTTTTTATGGACTGAGGCTAGTTCATCAAAGGTGAGTTCTTTATCATCAGATTCAACATCAGTATTATCCACCCCAGTCATGGCACTAACATGATTAGCAGCAACATTCTCTGAGTCAGTGTCAGAGTCTTCATCAGACCATGATACAGTCAGGCCTTTCTTCTGCTTCTTCAGATATGTGCCACATTCTGATCTTATATGACCAAAGCCTTCACATTCATGGCATTGAACACCCTTGTTCTGAGTTGACTTATCATCAGTTTTGGTTTTTGTTGAAGTGTTACCTAGTTTACTGATGTCAGTCTGGATGTTCCTCACATTCCTCCTTGGTCTTCTGTCCACCCTCCTTTGAAGCTTGTTGAATTGTCTTCCCAACATGGCTAAGTCATTTGAGAGGTCATCATCTGATTCATCAGCTTCTTCCTCTTCACCAGCACAAGATACAAAAGCTATGCCTTTTCCTTTCTTCTCAGTTTGCTCACCTAAGTTCATCTCAAAAGTTTGAAGAGAGCTCACAAGTTCTTCAAGTTTCATACTTGGGATATCTTGAGCTTCTTCAATGGCTGTGATTTTCATGTTAAATCTCTTAGGTAAGGACCTAAGCATCTTTCTCACCAGCTTTTCTTCAGACAATTTTTCACCTAGAGCCTCAAAGGAATTGTCTACCTCAAGCAAATTCATGTGAAACTCATGAATTGATTCTTCTTCTTTCATTCTGAGGTTTTCAAACTTAGTGTTGAGAAGTTGGATTCTTGAGCTTTTTACCTTGGCATTGCCTTCATGAGTGGTTCTGAGTACTTCCCAAGCATTCTTTGCAACAGTACACTGCTTGATCAATCTGAACATATTTTTGTCCACTCCATTGAATAAAGCATTCAAAGCTTTGGAGTTTCCAAGTGATGCAGTGTCTTCTGCAGCTGACCAATCTTCCTCTGGCTTGAGTACACCAGTGTCAACACCATTAGCATCCAAGATTTTGGGATGCTCCCAGCCTTTGAGCACAGCTTTCCAAGTTCTGCTGTCAAGTGACTTGAGGAAGGCAATCATCCTTGGCTTCCAGTAGTCATAGTTGGTTCCATCCAGGAGGGGTGGTTTGTTGACCGTTGTTCCATCCTTGTCCATGTTTCCAGAAAGTAACTTCCCTGGAGCTCACCCTCAAACAGGCAGGGTGCCTGCTCTGATGCCAATTGAAATTCTGGTGGCAAGTGTCAGATGTGTAGCACGATGTGTATACTTTAGGAATCGTACGATGTGTAGCCTAATGTGTCAACATCGTGAACAACTGAACTTGATGAACAAGTAAACAATATAAAGTGCAGGAAACAAAAGAACACGTGAGTTTGTTAACCCAGTTCGGCACTTATAACAAGCCCTATTCTGGAGGATACCAATCCAGGGATGAATCCACTATGGTAGTATCAATTCAAAGCTAAACTCCCCCGTTTACAACTTCTCACTTAATCACTACCCGTGCTAATTCTACCTAGGAACTCCTAGATATGAGAACCTCTGCTCACTCCCCCTCAACCTTACCCAGTAAGGATTTAATAACAAACTCAGTTGGAGACACACTCCTAGACAAGCAAAGCACTCGTACCTAAAGGCTTAGAGTGTTGCACAATCTAACTCCTTGCTTCAAAGCTTTGGAGAAAGACAACTAGAGATTACAACTCTATAAACTCAGTCCTTACTTGTATCAAAACTATGATCCAAGTGAAGGCTCACAAAAAAAACAAAGAACAACTAAAGAACTAAAACCCTAAGACTCAATTTGTAGACTTAGCTTCTTGATTTCAGTTGATGAATAATTGGTCTTCAGTCTTCCTTTATATAGAACAAGCTTCATGGGCTTTGACGAGTTGGCCTTGATAAATTTTGCCTTGAGATTTATTTGATCATAATCTTTTAATTGTTTGTTTCAAATCTTTTTGATCAAAGTCGGCCAATAAAATAAAACAGAACCATGAAAGATTATCTTGTTCCTTGGCGCGAAAGCTGGCACGATTTAATTTGAAAAACAAATCTTTTTCAAAAGATCGCGTTTAAATAAATAAAAGCGCGTCCAGTAGGGCGTCCAGATGTGAACCCTGATGTGCCACACATCATGCTCCACATCATGGAATCAGGCTTATTTTACCAAAATGAAGCCAACACCCTAAAAGGTCTCAACATAACCATATCACCAACCACTTCTATTAAGGGGAGCTTCATAAAATTCACAGTCAGCGGCCACTGGAACACGATAAAGGCTATATCGCTGCATAACCAAACATCTTCTAAGTCTATTTCATTTTTATTTATTTTTTTTGTATTAACCCTCTGGTTCCCAGGGGAATTTGGCCCAGTAATCCAAAGTTTGACTGCTTGGCAAGTAAAGTCTAGCAAAGAATTGTTCCCACCACGAATCAAAATCAGGTTCTTCTGAACGATTCGTCCTAGAGGGAGCTCTCAGAACACCCAAGCATATTTTTTTCAAATTGAGCCAGAGCTAATCGAAACTAGACCTCCACGTTCAAAGCTCAATCTATTCCAGAGTGATCTAGAAACTATTCACACCACTGCTATCAACCCAACGATGATCCACCTCGTGCAGTGGCGGCGTTCATCTCACTCTCTTAACAAACATTCCCACCAAAAGACCTCAACTTTCCCACCAACTCCTCAAATAACAGAACACCTCATTTCTTGCCTCACACCCTATGACTCTAACTCAATCAAACACTGACTTCATCTTCTAAATGAGTCCTTGCAATTGCAAGCACACCACCCTCAGCAGCACGCTAGTACCACCGTCTTCCGCGCAACAGATCAGACATTTCAGCTATATCTCAGACTCAAAATTAAATTCAATCCTAAACTAAAAAAAAAAAAAAGAATTCAATGTAATCACAGACACGATTCTCCTATAAATATTTGTTTGATTAACACTACATTTATGATTCAATGGAAAAGAAATTATGGATGCGATAAAGAAAGGAAATGAAATGAAAGAAATGGAACCTCCTTGAGTAAATCTAGCACCGAGTTTGGCGTAGGAAGAAAGTTTAACGTCGAGATCGCCTTCGATCTTACGCGCTTCCTTTCGAAGTTCTTCCCAACCCGATTCCTGCAAATCCAGATTTGTATCCCTCATTCGGATCTTTTTACGGGTCCTGATTTCAGATTTCTGATTTTGCACACAAATGGCGGAACAGGGAGAAGAGGAAAGGAAGAGAGGGAGTGGCTATCGTCTGCAGCTAGTACACCAAACAACAAACTGCAGCCTCATCGATCAATATATTCAATAATAATAAGAGTAATTATTAAAGTGACAAAAAAATAAAGGGATCGTTTTTATTTTTTTATTTTTTTTTTTGGATGGAATTTTTTAATTTTATTTTTACAAGAGGGTTTTTTTTTCCTTTAAAATTTTCTTTTTATTCAACTTTCTTTTTTAGTTTTTAATTTTAGTCTCTACCTTTTTTCAAAAGTTCATGTATCATATTTAAATAATTTTTTTTAAAAAAATATATTATTATTTAAAATATCATTAATTTAATTTAACTATTCAATATTTACTTTAACAATTTAATCTTTAATTTGAAATTATGGATAAATTAACAAAAATTAAAGACTGAATAATTAAATTATCAAATTAATTATATTTTAAGGTCTTAATAATGATGTATTTTAACAATATCATTTAAAACATGATATGCGAACTTTTGAAAAAAATAAGGACTTAAAAACTAAATATTTAGAGGACCAAAAATAAATTAAATGTGGATCATGATTTTTATTTTTTAATAATTGCATATGTGACAAGATACGTGCTTTGTTTCCTTGTATGTTTTGATTAAAATTAGCATTTTGTTAAATAGGTTAAAGTTAAGGGCTAAAAATGTTATTATGAAAATTATGAGACAAAATTTGTGGAACCTAGTGAGGCAAAAGTACAATTTGGCTTAAAATTAACTTATAGTGACACCATTTTCAGAAGAAAAAAAAATGGTGAGTTATCATTACGAGTTACTCCCTCCGTCTCAAAATATAAGCAAAAATGAGTCAAAGGAACTTAATGTATTTGGTTAAAAATTTATACGAAATATCCCCCGCAACTGCGATCGGGAGGGGGCTGGAACCACTTGATGCCAGAACTGACCCCCGAACCAGATTCAACTGGTGGTGAAAAACCGAAAAAAAAAATTTATACGAAATACATTCACTTTGTTGATCAGCTTTTTTTAATATTTTGGGACGGAAGGAGTACATCATTTATATATCTAAAATAAAAATAAAAATAAAAACAAAAACAAAAACAAAAACAAAAACAATCAAAAGAACTATGATACTTTGACAATGAAATTGGAAAACTATACGCACCATTTTGTTAAATTTACTCATGTAAATGTATAATGTGTAACGCTGAGTTGGACACGACGAGCACTATTCCTCCTTCAACAAATTTTAAATTATTGAATGGCTGCATTTAAGTAGGTTATAAAGATTATTGGATAAATAAATCTTTATCCCCTGCAAAATAGGCGAGTTTTACATTTCTCTTTGTAATTTTTTTATAGAAATACCCCCTGCAATGTTTAATTTTTGTAGTAGTATATTTTACCCCGCTGCCATTTTTTTTTCGAACATAGGAAAGTAAAATACACTACAAAAAAAAATTAAACTTTGCAGAGAATATTCCTAAAAAAAAGTTACTAAGAGGTAAAAAATCTATTTATTCAAAATTATTTGATCTTAATTTAGATAAACATATTTTGGTGGCAGAAATGTTAGGTTAGGGTGGGCGAGTGGGGTGAGAGAGTTTTTGTTTGGGAGGAGGAAAAGGTTTCTGGGGTGCATTGAGTTAGTGGCTAAGCACTACAAAAACAAAAAAAAAAACACCATTTTGATGACCCCCCCTCTCTCGTTGCGCGAGTTACAAAAAACTATCGATGATACTATTGCCACAATATGCAGGTAGGATCGCTAGTATCTTGTTTTAATGCGAAGGTTTACAATCCTCGCAAATTGTTAAAAATGTGTAAAAAAAATATGTATTTACAATATTCAATTCTTTATTAAAGTGATGTCTTAGTAGTGGTTAAAAGATAAGAAAAAAAGATTTTTGCTACAATATTCACTTTTAATGGCTCTCGCTTTTTTTTGTTTTTATGGGTGGTTTTTGATTGAGGATTTGTCTCCTCTTGTACGATTCTTTGTACTTTGTAAGCACTTCTTGTGTTTTTTTAATTATATTAGGGATTCTGTTTGGATTAACTTATTTTGGAGCTTATATAAACATCTTATAGAGTATAAATTAGATTTTATGCTATTTCATAAGTTCAAACTAGTAAAAATTGTATTTTTATGAGTTGTTTTATCATAAACTACTTTGACGAACTTATAATAATATATTAAAATTGCATAAACAATTTGTATAAACTCAAAAATAAGTTAATTCAAACGAATCCTACAATGTCTTGGCTTATTAAAAGAAACATGTGTTAGTATATTTAAAATATATTCCTACTAAGCATGCATTAATTAATGAAACGTTTTTTAGGTTACATACATGAATGAAACTACTTCTTCCTTAAAATAGAAAAACTCTTAATAATTATCGACAATATCATTGTCTTTGATTCTTTATTACTACCTCTGTTCCTAATTATAAAATCCTTTTGATATTTTCTGTTTTTATTTATAAGACTTTGTTCAAACGCCTAATTAACGTGCATCGATCTTTTTCTACAATTTTTAATAAATACATTAAAAAATATTAACTAATTTTCTCTTTTAAAGAATAAGATTCTAAAAGCAATACCAATTATCAACAAATTTAATACGATAATCGAATTTTTTAATATTCGTATTTTTTCCAAAGGAATCTTATATTTAATGACAGTGAAGTATTATTAAGTTTGAACTTACTTAGTTAATTAGGTTGCTTGGTTAATTACGACGCCAAATATAAAAATGAAAAGATAACAAATTGGACACACACATTACATGTTGTTTTTTTTTTTTTTGGTACATAGAAGAACTGACAAAGTAAATATAAGAAATTCTCACACAAGTGAGAGAGTCGGGGTTCGAACCCCGATCATGACGTTCATGCCTTGCAATTTCGGCAAATTTTTGCCAATTGAGCTAGGACTTATAGGACCACATTACATGTTGTTTAATTGATATATTAAACACCACATTATTTAATTCATTATTTTTCTCTTTTTCTCACTTATGTGTGTGTTTAGATCTATTTTGTTTGGGGTTGTGACTAAGCAAATCATTTTATCTTATCTCTTTGTAGGATATTTATCTTAAACAAAATATTAATTTTTCTTTCTTCTTTAATGGCAAATCTATCTTATTTGAAATAACAAGTGAAAATTAAATAATTAATTAATCAACAAGTTGCTAATTTTTTTTCTCAAGAAAATGAAACTTGCACGTCAGAATTTCGTAGAAAAATGGTTCTTGTAATACGGAGCCGTACAACAACTTCCACTATAAGAAAGATGTTCTACGTCACTTGTTGAACTCTTCGTTGGAAGTTTCTATTCAAAAGTTGGAATAGTAATATAGGTATAGGTTTTTTTTAGAACTTTGATTGTATAGAATATAGAAGTCAATATCTAATAAAAAATGTAAATAGAGTTACTGAAAAAAGAATATATAGAGTTAGTTAGTAGTTAGAACTAGTTGGAGTTACTTATTCGTTTTGTTAGTTTGTTTAGTCGTTACTGACTCTATATAGAGCAAACCATGTAATCATGCATTTTTTAATCAACAATTCAATATGAAGATTATAAAAACAAATTCATATCAAACTCTCAAACTTACTATTTTTATAAATTGGATCTTCATCTCTTCGATTTCAAGGTTCATAACATTGTGAATAATTTGACTTCTTATGAGTAGTTCTCCTTAAAAACTTAAATTAACGAGCAATTTCAACTATATATCAATAATTGCAAAATTTTATGTGTGTAAATTTAACGTAAAATGCTAGTAATTTTCTATATCATGTATGGTTGTAATTCCCATAAAAGAATTTGTAAATTTACATTATTTAGTTTGTATAAATATTTTATGCTTAAATATCATTTCAGTCCTTGTATGTTCACGAATTTTTGGTTTTAGTCCCTGTATCTTTTTTTGTTGCAAATAAGTCCCCATATGTTCACGAATTTTTGGTTTTAGTCCATAAAGTCAAAATCCGCAGGAAAATCTGCAGTTTTCGTGGAGATTTTCCTTCGGATTTTCCTGCGGATTTTGACTTTAGGGACTAAAACCAAAAATTCGCGAACATACAAGGACTTATTTGCAACAAAAAAAGATACAGGGACTAAAACCAAAAATTCGTGAACATACAGAGACCAAAATATCATTTAAGCCATAATATTTTATCATCTTCTAAGGCCAAAGATTATATATCCGGCATAAAGTAATCTTTTGTGAAGTACACTATGCATCAACATGTGTGTGTATATATACGTAGAGGGATCAAATTACAGCGGTGTAACATTTGAGTAATGTTACACCGCTCAATAACGCTTTAACGAATTTAAATTTTACGAAATCCACCGTTAGATTAAAAGTTTATATCATATAGATCATCCATGTTAAGTTTTACGAAAATCTAAAATTGTTTGATATGTTATCGGGACAAATCAAGATTAACGATATTCAATAAAAACGCAAAAACCATTAATTTTGGTTGCTCAAAAATAACATACCAAACAATTTTAGATTTTTATAATACTTAATTAACATGAATGATCTATATGATATAAACTTTCAATCCAACGATGAATTTCGTAAAATTTAAATTCGTTAAAGCGTTATTGAGCGGTGTAACATTACTCAAATGTTACACCGATGTAATTTGATTTCTCCCTATATATATTAGTTGAAATGTCATTAATGGATTCAATATGTATCTAAATGACGGAGTAAAGTGTTGTCTTTAACTTTCTGATCATATGTGTTGTATAGAGGATGATGGATCATCTGTGTTCAGATAATGATTTGATAGATATCCAAACAAACACAATTTTCTACTAATTTACAATTGATGTCCAAATGATGGAAGTTTTAACTGAAACTTCGACTTTTGTTGGGTGCAGATGATGGTGATCTCATACCATCAATGTCCATTTTTTTTTTTCTGAAATCTTGAAGTGTAGTCCTAATTATGGACAAAGTGTTGACATTGAGTTTATTTTCTTCTTTTGTGCTTGTTTAGAGGATTAAAGTTTTTCATCATTTAATTTGTTATGCAAAGGATTATGAAAAGGAAAATGCTTCTAAGCACGACAAAAGCTGTCGTGCAAATATGACGACATGACGTGACATGATAATAAAAACCAAATCTTGAACACACCCACCGCTTCATCCCTAAATATTCCAATCTTCAATTCATGATCAGTTCACCGCTTCACCGGCTTTGTAGAAGTGGTGGTGAGACAACGACAGTGGACACGTCGATTAACAGCGGGACAACGGACAATAAAGACAATGAAGGCGGCGGAACTACGACGGAGGCAACAACAGTGAGGACGACGACAGCAGGACACATCGATTAACAGAGTGATGTGTTGTGAACTGTTGTGGGAAGTAGTTGAAGGTGAAAAGTTGAGGGTTTTGCCTCAATGCAATCACAGGTTTCACATACACTGTGCATTGGTTCCCAATCTCATTCAACCTGCCCATTTGCAGAAACACACTTGCAATTCCTTCTCCTTCTACCTTAGTAGTACAGTAGAACAAGAAGAAGAAGAATGTTCGCTGCTGCTTTTCCCACAAATTAATGTCTTGATTTGGGGAAACCACAACCAAGTAATCTCTTCTACTTCTACTTTGGAATAGAACATTTCTTCTTCCTCTTCCAATATTCATAACAACAACAACACACACGGTGATCATCATATTGGAGATGGAATGTTAAGGATTAATATATCCAACGATTGTGACTGATATACCCAGTTTAATTTGTTTTTTAACAATATTTTGGTCATCATTTTTTGGTTGCACTTAAAAAAAAAATTAAAAAAGGAAATAGAGTGTTTTAATGCGGTCGTGCAATTGTCGTGCAGGGAACTGTCGTTCCATATAGCATCGCTGTTATGAAAATACTCCTATCTTTTGATGCTTGATTATCATATCTACACACTTGATCATACAATTAGATATATAAATGATTCCTTTTGTCATATTAAATGTTTGCTATTATAAAAATAATTAATGAAAGATAAATTGCTTTAAATTTATTTTGTTCTAACAATCACCACCTCTCAAAATCGATTAGGACCCTAGTTGTGTAGGTAAAAGATGAGTTTCACCAGCCACTCATAAATGGTGTAGTAGAAACTCAATGTTATTCTCAACAACCATTTCCAGGAAGTGAAGGTGTTTATTTTGTCTTGTTAAATTTGAAAACATTTTCTTTAAATAACATTAATTTTGACAACATGATATTTGCAAGCACAATATGTGTTGATATTCTATTGGTCTAACATAAAGGATACAAGATTAAGGTGAGTTTTTTCTTTGGGAGCTTCTAAGGTGTAGTCAATATTTTGACAATATCGAAAAAGTCATTTGAATAGACCAATAGGAGTAAAGTATTTATTTGGTCCCACCAAATCATAATTATATGGTGTAGTTCCATAATTATGTTTCTGTGTATCCTCAAAGATCTAAAGGTGTAAGCTTTCTCTATCCTAGGATCGAGGTTTTTTGCTCTGATACCAGAGTTTGAGCGGCAGAGATTCGCGCGTTAGTTGTAAGATAAACGTTGGAGTTCATTCTTCGTGTATTGCACTAAAAGTCTGTAATTAGACAATAGATCTTTTCTTTCTATGAGTCTTGCCTTTATTCTTGGATTAACATAAGGTTTATCCATATATAGCAGGTTTTTTAAGCATCTATATTCGAATTCTAATTTTTGAATTCTTTTCCTATAGACTTTTAGATTTTTTCTTTCTTCAGCTAAGTTCATTACTAGCGCAGGTAGTAAGTGTAACAGGTTGCGGAAGTTTAATTAGATTCTTTTATCTAATTTTTCGAGTTGTAAGGACAACTCTGCTACTGAGCTTTGTAGCTTATTTAATTCTTTTAATTCTGAGATTTCAAAATCTCTTTTTGGGGGTGCTACCCTAAGGCTTTGGCTTCTAATTAATGGTTTTTCTTCTGTCTCTTCAAACAGATTTTTGTCATCTTCTATTAATGAACAATTTTTTCTTGGTAATGATTAAATTTGAATTTGTCTAGAATTATCTTAGCCAAATTTGGTTCAGGGATCCTTTTTAGTAAATAAGTTACCTTTTTTATCATAGTCTTCCATCAAGACTAATTCTAAGTATGTGTGACCAGAACTAGGTTCTGTGTGTTCTATTTCAAAAAAATTTGAAAATAATCTTTGAGTTCTAAAATTTGAACTTTCCATTGATTATGCAAACAACATAATATAGTAAATAAATGATGTAATAATAACAATCATACCTGATATGATTTTCTTTGTTTCTGGTTCTGTTGAATTCTTTGATTCGAAGATGTTTGTGTTGTTTTGGGATATAATCTGTTTGATTATATTGTTTTATGTTGTTGATCCCTCTAGAGTATTACCTCAAGGATCTAGCTCCTCCAGAGTATTACCTCAAGAGCTACTTCTTAGAAATGATTCTAAGGACAGAAGAAAATAATTCTTCAAAAACTAGTTAATAGTTTCGTATTTCTTTTCAACTGTAATTTACATTGAGCTCAAGACTCTTATTTATAGTGGAGAATGACTCACATTAGGTAAACGTCCCTTTCCATGATATTGTACATGCACTCAGAAAAGTGACACGCACTCACACAACAGTGACATGCACTCAGAAAAAGTGATGCGCACTTAAAAAAGAAAAACGCACTAAGAAATACGACAAATAGTATTTTACATTATTTAGCACTAAGTGGTTCTCATCTGACTCAGATGTGATAAGGTACCACTGCACACTTTAACTAACTACATGACACATGGCTCTGTGATGGAGGCTTCCTTGTCTTCTTGTGCCGACAGTTTTTCTGGACAATTTTTACATTTGTGTCCTTTGTAATACTGTGAAAAGTATTGACAGCATTCTTCTTGAATTAACTTGGGTAATTTTTCCAGACCATCTTTCAATTGGTCAACTTTTTCTTCAAGGTTTTTGACTGCCTTGATGTCTTTGTCCTTTGCGGGCTTTCTAGAGTCACTGTATATGACCATTGATGAATCTTAATAACTCTATAGTTTGTCTGGGAAAACAATCTAGTGATTTTCTGGCGAAAGTGTTTAATTTGTTTAAGGTAAATGGCAGGATGCCATTCAGTTGTTTCTCTGTTCACCACTGGATATTCTTTATTTGAAATTCCAATCTTGATGAGGTATAAGGGTTTTGTTGTAAGTTCCAGAGTGATCTCATCGTACCATGGATATGTGGACTCAATTTGAATAAAAATTTCTTTTCCTTTGGCAAACAAGTTGTTGAATTTTTGTGCCAAATTTTGTAACTCCTTTGGAAAGAACTTGAGTTCTTCAAAAGTTTTTCCAGCTTGTTCTTCCAGGTATATGGTATGGATCAATCCATTTTGAAAGAAGGATAGACATATAGTATTGTCTATTCCGGGTAGTACGACTGCTTTGGTGCAACCAATTCTGCTAACTGGGTAGAAGCATTCAGTAGTAAATTCTTCTATATAGTGGTTTAGCCATTTCCATCTAAAACTGAATTCCATATAAGTTGGATCAGTTATCTGGAAATTCTTTTGATATTCGAGCTGGCGAATTTTGTCGACTGACAGCTTCTTTTTTTACTCCATTGTCGGAGATTTTTGAAGATTTTTTGCTGTTGTAATCTCTTTGTATGCTCCATAAAGCGCCTGTTCAGCTTCCTTCATGGTTTTGTATCCTTTATGACGCACATTCTTGCCAATGATGTGTTGCTTAGCTATTGCCCATTTTCTATAGATCCCCTTCATTGGACCATAAAAAATGACATAAGCTTCAAACTTTCCCATCTCATTGTCTACGGGATCGCTTGTTTGGATGGTTGCTAACGAACCATTTTTTCTGGCTTCATCTTCCTCTTCGACCTGGTCAGCCCAAGACTTCTTGCTGTCTGAGGTTGTTTCTGAAGACTCTGCTTCTTGTTCTATATTCCAACCACTGGGTACTATCGTTTCAATAGGAATTTTTGAACTTTCTAGGGTTGTATACTTTACATAGTAGTCATACTTTCCAGAAGGTTGTCCTAGCAAATCCCAATTTTCTTGGTTTTTTATTTCATTTGGGCTTTTTGTTGAAGATTGATTTTCGTTTGTTGTCATTTTTTGCAAACCTTTGAGTGTTGTAATCATCTCCCCCCTATCTGCAGAGAATTTTGCTCTTTTGATTTCTAGGGCGACAAGTTGCTCATCCTTTTGCTTGATGTTGTTCTAAAGTAGCTTTATGGCTTGCTCCATTCTCTTGTCAGTGTATCTGCAAAACTGTTTTGCTCAGATTTTATATATTGAATATATGGCTCGAATTGTTGTAATTTCATCTGCCATCTTATTAATCTGCCTTGTTTATGGTCAGCTTTAATTTTATATCTCCAAAATCCTGTAAGATATTTAGAGTCTGTACGAAGAAGGAATCTTGACGGTAATAAGTCAATCTTCCATTTTTCTAGTATTTTTACACACGCCAGAGTTTCTAGTTCCTGAATATGGTATCTAGATTCTGTATCTGTAAATGTACCAGAAATATATTTACATAAATGTAATTTTTCAGTATCCTTTATCAGGATTTTAGAAGCACTATAATCAATGCCTTTTTTGGTATCTGTTCCTTCTTTCGAAGTTTCAGATTGTTTTGATTGAAGATCTTTAGATTCTTCAATTTTATATCCCTTCTCATTTAGAGAAAGTTTTGCTTTACCGTTGGGTAAGGCTCTCATACAACCTGCCCAGGTTGTTTGTGATGCATCTGTCTCTACAATCAAAAAATCTTTTATTGTTGGATTGTATAGTTCAGACAAAACTTGAATTTTTTCTTTAATGGTTTTAACAATATCAGAATCGGCTTCAGTCTAAGACCAGGGAATTTTTTCTGAAATTTTTCTTTGCAAATGTTTTCTTTCTTTTGCTAAATCTTTGAAAAATCCTTCATTAGCAATATAATTTAAACATCCAAGAAATCTTTGAATTTGTTTTCTGTCAGAAAGTTCATTTGGAAAAGCTTGTATTTTTTCTTGGGTATGAGGTGCTAGACCTAGTTCCCCATTCTCTTTTAAAATTAGACCAAGGTATTCTATTTCTTTTTGTAAAAGTTTTGATTTCTTTTTTGAAATTACAATACCTTTTTCTTTAATTCTTAGAAGAACATTTTCTATATCTTGAAGATGTTGTTCTTTACTTCCTTTTGTGAAAATAAGTATATCATCTATATATGCCAAACATATATGAGCTAAACCTTCGAGAGATTTATCCATAAATCTTTGGTATATTGATGGTGCTTGTTTTAATCCAAAAGGTAAAACATTCCATTCATAGTGTTTTTGAGGTGGACATGAAAAAGTTGTTAATGGTTTTGTTTCTTCAGCTAGTCTTAGTTGATAGTAACCAGACTTTGCATCTAAGGAAGAAAACCAATTGCATCCTTTTATTTTTTCTAAAATAAAATCTTTTCTTGGTAATTTATAAGAATCTCCTACTGTTGCCAGATTAAGTTTCTTATAATTGATTACCATTCTTCTCTTACCTCTTTTTATTTCGTTGTGGTTTTCGACATAAAAAGCTGGTGCAGAATGTGGACTTGACGAAGGTCTAATAAGGTCTTTATCAAGTAGATCTTTACATTCTTGTTGAAATTCTTCAACATCTCTAATAGAATATGGAATCCTATTTGGAACATTTATCTCGTCATTAGGGTTTTTAAGTTTAATGACTATAAGTTCATGATTAGTGTTTTTAACACTGTCTAAAGGGTTATCTGAACAGACTTCATCTAACCTTTCTTCTATACTAATATTGAAACTTCTTTCTTCCCATATTGTTCTTAGTTCTCTAAGGTTTCCTTTAATAAAGTTTAAGATTTCATTTCTAGTAACTATTTTGGTGGTTACTATTTTGCTATTCTTAGGATTTCCCAAATCCTTCCATTGAAGTGATATAGTATCCTTTCTTTGAGTAAAAGGTTCATATAATTTTAAAAAGTTATTTCCTATGATTAGGTCTAATCCTGAATCATGGAGGTAAATTGTTGGAATAAAAAACTTATATCCTTCAATTTCTATAGACACATCCCTAAGGTTAAACCATATCTGATGTTTTGATTTATCTGCAACTATTATTTCTTTTGGCTTGGTTAATCTTTCCCAATTTCTAGAGATAGATTTTCTTCCAAAACAAAGAGTTGCTCCTGTGTCTATATAGGCTAAAAGGTTTTTATTTTTTAACACTATTTTAATAAATGTAGCACTTGGGTTTCCTTTACCAAGTATCTTCTTCGACATCTGAATCTGTCTCCGTACAGTATTCGTAAATGTCTTCATCAGATTCTACATCTGATTCTATAGGTTCATATTGCATATATTGCATGTAATACATTTTTCTTAGGATTTTCCTTCTTAGGACACTCATTTGCATAGTGACCTTCTTCATGACATAACCAACATGTGCATGATTTTTTGCCTTGTGGGCATATTTTCTTCCTAGGGTAAGGTTGTTTTTTCCTAAAGAATTTTTTGTTTCCTTTTTTGAATTTTCTAAAAGGGACCTTCTTGAATTTCTTTCTTATATAAGGTTTTTGTGACCTTATCTTTTTAGGTTTCCTTCTAGAGTTGCAACCATAGTTTCCTACTTTGTCTTGTAGTTTATTACAACAAAGGGATATTTGAACCTTTTTTTTGGCTATCTTCTGACTACATATTTCTTGAAGCCAAATTTTTAGAGAAGTTATTCTTCCTCCTAAAGTATCATCTACTTTTCCTTCTGCTAATGCTGAAGTAAAAAATATCTTAACTTGAGCTGATACTTTTTCTGGTAACTTGTCATAGAATAATTCTAACAAATTTCTAGAGATTCTAGTACTATTATCTATGTTATAGTAATAGTCCTGAAATTCACAAATGAAATTATCTACATAGCACATATTGCAGATTTTTAGGTTGGTGATTTTCCAAAGGTTTTGGTCAGAGAATGCTGTTTTTGATTGAACGGAGTCTTTCCATCCTCTAAATTCTTTTACTAGTAAACTGTAGACCCAGTCTACTACTAAGATTCCTGTTAAGGGTATTGTTCCCATCACTTCTGGTGGTAGGGTAGAAATGTATTTGTAAGCATTTCCTCTAGTTTTGTATTGTAGGTAATTAAAAACATCAACCGCTCCTAAATTTCTAAGATCTTCATTCAGTTGGATTAACACACTATTTGTATTATACCAATCTCTAAGATCTTTTGCTGCATCAACGCTACAGTCTATATCTAAAATTCCTTGTCCTTGAAATGGATTTTGTGAAGGTACATAATAATGTGGTACTTTCTGGAATTTTTGTTTGGTAAATTCTCTTTCGAATTCTGCAGGACTTTTTGTTCCTGATGTCTCTGCTGGTTCAAATTTTACAAAATGAGGGTTTTCATTTTCTTCCTCTACTTCTTCTTCAGAGCTGAAATCATAAATAATTTGATTTTTCTCTTTTGGTTCTTCGTCAACTACTTGACTCTTTCCTGATATATCTAAAGAGACCATGAGTCTTTCTAGATTTTCTAATTGCCTATTAAGGGCTTCTTCTGTATCGTCCATTTAAAAGAAATTAGTTGGTGGTTTAATTCTTAATTGTGTGGAGTCAGATATTTCTATGATTTCTTTTTGTTTTTCCCTTTTCTTTCTCCCCCCTCTTAAGAAATTGAGACAACTCATCCAAATATTCCTCTCTATTTTCTAAAAGTTTTGAAAAATCTTCCATTTTAATGTAGATTTTTTCTATATCTCTTTTCTGCTCTTCTTCAATTTTATCCATTCTTTGGTGAAATTTTTGATAACAACAATTTTTGATTATGTAAGCTAACATACATGCTATATTGTTTAGTTGTGGGTTTGTTGTATGAAAAAGATGAGGGTATTTATGAGATTCATCTTCTTCGTAACAGGCAAAATTTTCTTCATGAAAATTCCATGTTTCATAAGGTTTATACTTACCTTCTCCAGATTGTATGTCTTCCAGATGAGTTGTTATTTTCTCTATTCTACATTGTAGGTCAGAAAAGTTATTTAAAACCTTTTATAATTTATTTGTTAGACTTTCTTCAGTCATCGTGCGATATCCTAAAGTTTTTTCTGAAGGCTTTTAGCTAGTTTCTTATATTCTCTAGCTAAATAGAAGTTTCCTGAGTTTCTAAACCAATAGTGTAGTCTTTCGAACCATCTAATTTGAATTTTGTATAGTGCAAGATCAGCCAGATTAGGTTTAAAGCTGATTATTGGATAAATTAATCTTCCACATGGACTTCTTAGGAATTCATTCCCATGTCGTTTTACTATCATATTATTCATTGGACTAAACTTAATTGCTATAGATTAGCTACCAAATTTTTGCTACTAAATTTGTGCTAATGAGCTGCTTGGTTTCTAGCCATTAGATTTGAGATTTGCACATAGAAATTTTTGTGCCCTTGCCACATTAGATCATGACTTTTTTGAAACATTCATTTTGATAAATGTACCGTAGAATTTGCCTTTTTCTTTGTGTTTGTATACATACTTACAAAAAATTATTTTTACTTATTTATTTTTATAAAACTCCTTTATTATTCTTGCTTGGACCAAGTAATCCCCGGATAAGACCTGATATTATATGTCGGCCACATGGATTAATAATCCCCGCATGAATCATGATGTAAATGGGTCAACGTATCTTTAGTTTTTAAATAAAAACATTAATTATTAATATGACTTTTTTGTCACAATAATGTTTTACAAAAATCTTGATCACGGACAAATTTGTATTGACAATTTTTTCTTTAAAATTATGAGGTTGTTTGTTATAGTTTTTTTTATAAAAACAATCACTTTTTTTTATAAAAATAATCAATTTTATAAATTTTGTATCTGTTTGTTATAACTTTTTAAAATAATCAAAATATAAAAATAATCATAAAACAGTTAAAAATAGAAGCTGATAGGTTGTAGACCAAGGTAAAAATCATACACGTAAATTATAATATTTTTTTTCAAAAAAAATTAAAAATACTCAATTTTTTTCAAGCTAAAACTCTCCTCCTCATAATCGTGGATAATTAAAATCTATTTAAAATATGATATTTTCTTACAAATATATTTTTATGTGGTTTAATAAAAGATTAAACTTTAAACTATTTGGTTAAAAGACTTAATTATTTACTCCAGGGCGAATTATGAATTACTTCAAACCCTTTTCTTAGAAATTTAGATGTTATAATGCACAAAAAATTATATAAAACATTATGACTTTTTTTTGTGAAATATAATTAAATGTAATTGGAAATATCTCAATATTTTGTACTGATCATTTATTTTATTTTATTTTTCCAAAACCTATCTATGGAAAACTTTTTCTATTGAAAATTCAAGTCATACTTTGAGACTTCATACCTACCTAGCACTACAAAGCACATGCACCAACATATACAAAAATAAGTCACTTAACTCTCACTCTCGAGGAAACTACTTGCAAAGAAATTTCAATTGAGTGTTTTATTTTGTTTCTAAATTGTCCCTTTAATTGCAAAAGTTATTCCAACAAAATCTCTTTCTTTATTTCTAGATGATCCTTATTACATAAGTCTCTTTTTAAAATGGTCCCTTATGTTGCAAAGTTATGCCAACAAAGTCCCTTTATTGCAGAATAAGACATTTTGTACAACAATGATGGAAACAAAAAGACCAAAAGATGATAAGACTTTACATATGTGTAAATGCTGAAATGCAAACAAATGTCCTCCTTAATAAACAATAATCTGCAATTAGAAAATCTTTAATACATCACCGAATTTCAAACTGCTGTGCTAATAGAACTTGACACATGTACATAGAAAAGATATATGAATGTACCCAATAGTAGCTCAATTGGTAGTGGGAATGGAATGAACAACGTACTTATCCCCAGGTACATGGGTTCGATTCCCACGGAAGACAAAAACTCCAATAGGAATGTGTTTTGTTTTTTAATATGTCGAAATATATTACTACCTCTGATATTTAATACTCCCTCAGTCCCTCCGGTTTCAAATATAAAAAAAAAAAAATTTTTTTTTAGGTTCATTGAACCATTTATGTATATGGACTAAAATGTAGACCAAATACATAAATGATTCAATGAACCTAAAAAAAAGAATCTTTTCTTATATTTGAGACAGGAGGGAGTATAAGAGAAAGAAGCATAAAAAAAAAGTCTTTAACCGCTTATAGGAACAAAGTTTTAGGCAGGGGCTAATTTAGAATTATTTTTTTGGTGTGGTCAAAATTTATCAACATTAAAAGTTTTAAAAGATAATATTGAATTCAAGCATGAAACATATATTTTTTTGGTCTTATATTTTTTGTCTTTTTAAAGTTTTGTGGGTCACATTACGGAATAAATCTCAATAATTTGTATTAATTTAATATTTTCAAAATAAATTTTAACAAAATCCTCTTAAAATTTGTATATATATATATATATATATATAGGGTCAGGATCAAATGACACAAACTAGTTTGAAACCAAATGTTACACCGCTCAATAACGCTTTAACGAATTTGAATTTTACAAAATTCACCGTTGGATTGTAAGATTATATCATATAGATCATTCATGTTAAATTTTATAAAAATCCAAAATCGTTTAATATGTTATTGAGACTCGTCAAGATTAACGGTTTATGCGTTTTTATTGAATACCGTTAATCTTGACGAGTCTCAATAACATATCAAATGCTTTTAGATTTTTATAAAATTTAACATGAATGATCTATATGATATAATCTACCAATCCAACAGTGGATTTTGTAAAATTCGAATTCGTTAAAGTGTTATTGAGCGGTGTAACATTTGGTGTCAAACTAGTTGGTGACATTTGATCCTGACCTATATATATATATATATATATAAATACTGGATCGATAATGAGTTCATAAAAACAAAACATAATCCATAAAGTAGTATGGGAAAATAATGGAAGATCGTCAAGAAACCAATCTAATTCAGTTGTTAATAGAAATATAATTTGGAAAGTAAAAATATGAAAGATAACATTGTATTGAGAAAACATTTTATTGATATTGGAGAATACTTACAAAGGTTTTAAGAGCTCGAGAATTTTTTCAGAGATTGTTTCTTAGAGAATTTTTCGAATGCCCTTATAATGAAACCTCACATCCTTATATAGGTGGGAAGGAGGGAGATGGACTGACAGCTGTCAGTTGCAAGATAATAATTACATCATAATAATTTTCCTAATACAACCAAAAGACTTTTTAAAAAGAAAATAATACTGTCTGCCGCTCATAAAGTTTTTCGGCCACGAGAACAATAATAACAAAAAGACAAAAGACTTTACAAAAGTAAGATAATGCTTGTCGGTTATGCTAAAAAGCTGTTGGCCACAACCTTTTGAGAGATTCTTTGTCGGCCATAATCTCAATAATGCAGGTCTTTTAATGATTGCTTAATCCTGTAGATCCACTAATCCGAAACAGTCATCTTCGTTCTACTGAGTCAAACTCTGAGAAGAACCAACAGAGTCTTCGTCGTTGTTAATATCTGATTCTGAGATGGCTGCTTGAAGCTTTTTAAGTAATTCTTTTTTATTTGTTGAAGATGATAGATCAGCCAAAAATTTTGATTTTTCGGCTAGAAATTCACTTTCTTGGGTAATATCCACCCGTTTAATGAGCCAATGGGAGTGCTTAGCAAACCAATTCTGTAACACTTGACCATTGATTAAGTCTGGATTAAACTTATTCCACCACTTAACCTTAATACATCTTATGATCCAGAAAACTTGACTATTTGGAATTGATAATTCTTTTCGAAATGTCCAAGAAGTAATCCACGCTATTCCAAAGGAAGCATGAAAAGCTAATATCTTTAAATGATCTGAAATTTTAATTTTTTCGCTAAAAACCTCAAAGGCCTTAGCTGCATAATCTGGGAATATATTTGCTTCTGGTCCCCATTCATGGAACCACTTAATAAACCATAAAGGAAACTTTAAAGAAAAATCTTTTTTAAACCAAATGAACCAGGAATGGTCAAAAGGTTGATAATATAGCATGTTAGACCATGCGTCCATATAATCGTAATAATTATAATGCTGAGGCGAGAAACGCCTAGAAAAACTTCTGGTATGGGAAGGATGAGCCTTCCAATCAGAAGGAGATAATATTTTTAAAATCTTGAATTTTGAAAAAATAATTCTTGTTTTATCATTCTTATCAAAAGTATGATTTATGTCAATGGATTCAGTATCCACCAATATAAACTCATAAAATAAACGGGTTTTTTCTGGGCTTGACGGGAGATAATGAAAACCTTGGGGAAGGAATTTAGAAGTAATTTGTAATGCTGAACCTTCTGAATTATATTCGGGTTCTATAAGGAAAAGAATCTTCTTGTAATCTTTTTCTAAGAAAGGACAGGATAATGAATCTGGGGGAGTATAGAAAGGTAATTTTTCTGAGGCTTTAGAAAGGGTATTTAATGAAGTAGGAGTCTGTAATGCAAAGGTTAACGGAGATACTAATTTTGAACTTATTGACGGCCTAATACCCCTAGGGGATGATGAAGATGAAGGATAAAAGGCTGGTAAAGCTAATGGGGTTAGTGGAGTAAATTTATTTTGGGTCGTTAATGAAGAAGAAGCAGAAGGGTTCTGTAATACCTGTTTTGCTGTAATAATCTTTTTAGATTCCTCCAGAGGAGGACCATAAATATCTTTTTTGCTCATTTTCCCTGTAAAAATTCTCTAGTAAGAAAATCTGGTAATGAATTCTTTTCTCCTTTAATATGTTCAATGTCAAAATCAAAACAAGATAATAAAGCTTGCCATCTGGCAAAAATATGCTTAGAAACTAAATTTTTAACGTCCTTTTGTAAAACTTCTTTTGCAGCTTTACAATCAGATCTTAGTAAAAACTTTTTTGAAAATAAGTCATCTTGAAATTTAGTAATACATAAAACAATGGCTAAAACTTCTTTTTTAATAGTACTATAATTTTGTTGTGCCGGATTCCAAGTTCCCGAATAATACCTAACAACTTGCTCTTTGGATGACTCTGGTAATATTTGTTTTAAAATTCCTCCAAATCCTACATCAGAGGAATCGGTTTCTACTATAAGGAAGGCTTGAGGATCTGGGATTCCTAAGCAGGGTAATCTTTTAATTAACTGTTTAATTTGTCTAATACTTTGACTCATAGCTTCATCCCACGGGGGAGGATTCTTCTTAAGTCTTTTGAATAAGGGTAAACAAATGACTCTAATGTTTGGTATGAAATCTGCTACATAATTCACACAACTTAAGAATCTTTGTAGTTGAGTTTTATCTTTTAATTCATCAGGGAATTTGTCTCCAAATTCTATAGCTCTGCTAATGGGAGTAATGGTTCTTTGATATATGTTAAATCCTAAGAATCTAACATTAACTTGAAATAATTTCATTTTTCTGGCCGATAATACTAATCCATTATTCCTAATGATTTCAAAGAATTTTTCCAAATGATCGAAATGTTCATTTAGAGATTTAGAGAATACTAATATATCATCTAAATAGACGATAGTAAATTCTTGGTAATCATTTAGTATATCATTCATAATATGTTGGAATTCACTAGGAGCATTTTTTAAACCTAGTGGCATAACATTCCATTCATAATGACCAAAAGGAACTACAAAAGCAGTTTTATATTTATCTTTTTTCTCTAATTGTATTTGATAATATCCTGACTTTAGATCAAATTTTGAAAATATAACTGAGCTAGATAATCGTCCTATTAAATCCTTTTTATTAGGAATTGGGTATCTAATCCATTGTAATACTTTATTTAAAGGTTTATAATTAATAACTAATCTGGGAGCACCTCTTTCTAATTCTCCTGGATTGTTAACATAAAATCCTGTACAACTCCAAGGTGATTTACTTGGTCTAATTAATTTTTTATCTAAATAGTCTTTAATTTCCTTCTTACAATAATCCAAGTATTGTTGATTCATTTGTATTGGTCTTGCTTTAGTGGGTATAGATCTTTCATTAAAATCAGGTTCATAAGGTAATGAAACTATATGCTTTTTTCTATCCCAAAAAGCATTAGGATGTTCAGAGCATATTTCTTTTTCAAATTGTTGTTGTAATAAAATAATTTTATCTTTTATATTTTTTGATTCTAATTGGTTTTCTATTCTCTTATATTGAATTTCTTTATTTAACATAGTAATATGTTTTTTCTTTTGAGTAATTAAATTAATGGTTGAAATAGAAAGATTCTGAACAGTATTCAGATCTTTTGTTCTAGGTGATTCAAAGAATTTAAATATAACTTCCCTTCCCAGGGCTTTTGAAGTTATAGCCTCATGAGAAACTGTAAAAGGGTATAATAATGAAAGAAAAGGAGTTCCTAAAATAATATGTTGATGTATATTTTTTACTAATAAAAAATGAGTTCTATAACAGACATGATCTTTACAGATCTTAGCATCTGTTAATTTATATTGAACCTGTAATTTATGGCCTCCAGCGCCACTTAATCCTTGTAAAGTTTTCTCATAAAATTTTGTTGGTATTAATCCTTCCTGGATGCAGTTCATATCTGCACCAGAATCTATTAATGCTACTAGATCAAATCGTTGATCTTTAACTAAAAGAGTAATTGGACAAAGCCATTTGTGTGTAATCATTCTATTTAAAGTAGCAATATAAGGAGGATCATCATCCCTAATATTTGATGTTCCCTCTTCATTATTTATAATTTGTTTTCCTTTTAATTCAAAATATTTAATTTCTAATTCTAAATCTTTTGCCTTTAATAATTCTATTTCTTGTTTCATAACTGAAATTTCATTTTGCAAGTCTTTAATAGTTATTGGGGGAGTAATACTAGGTTTAAACCTACTCATAATTTCTTTAAACTCTATTTTATGAACTGTATTTTTATGCTTTTCTTCTCGCTCAATCATATTTTTAATTTGTATCATAAATTCTTCTTTTTGAGCAGATTCAGGCATATCCTTTAATATATTAATTAAAGTGGTAGCTTGATCGCTAGTAATTACATTTATAGTTTTAATACACTTATCACATGTACATAATTCTGCTCCTAAGCAGCAATCCTCTTCAGAACTAACCTCTGATTCGGAATCAGTTAATACTTGATTAAGGTCATCTTCTTCATAAGAAGACTCCTCAGAACTTATAGATGAGGTATCATTTAGCATAATATCTTTTAATACATTAATAAGGTTTTCTTTTAATTGATCACTAATGTCTAATTTATGAATCTCATTAATCTTTTGTTTGACACGGCATGTTTTTGCATAATGTCCAAAACGACCACATTTAAAACATTTAATTTCAGATTTATCCTTCTGATATTTTTTCTTCTTTCCTTTAGCTTTATAGTTTTTATCTTCAGAATACTCTTTATTTTTCTTATAATGATTTTTTCGTTTTTTATATGGTTTATAGCTATTTGAGGGTTTTGAATAATTTTTCTTAGTCTTTTTACTGGGTGCTTTAATTGGTTCTATCCCAAATTGTTCACAAAATGAACCTAATTCTCTTTTACTTTGAGTTACTTCAGATCTAATTTTGTTTTGTATTTTAAAGTCGGTACATATTCCTATTCCAGTTTCTATAATTTGACTAGATATTTGACCAAAGGTTAATATAGGATAAGGAATTACTCCATTACTTTTAGCTTTAATAGCCATCCTAACTTTTTCTGCTAGTAATCTAGGTAATCCTGCTATAAAACGTTCTTTCCAATAATCTGCACCACCATCAGGCCTATTGCATAATTTTGATAAAAACATATCTTTATACCAACGATAGTCACTCATCGTAGGACAATAAAGATTAGCTAATTGATCTGCAGCTCTTTCCTGTATTTGAGCTGGATCTCCTACAAAGTGTTTAGTAATCGTATATAATAAAGTATTTACCGCATCTTCCTCTCCTAGGACACCTGTGGTTGGGTCTAATTTTTTAGCTTCTAATATTGCCTGTTTTTCTTCCGTACTAATTATATTATCCCACCATCCTTTTAATTGACCAGTAAAACCAGTGATTATTATTATCGCTGCTTTTTTATCTGTGTTTTGCCCTAATGATTTAAAAGCTGTGGCTGCCATGGTCATTTCTTGAATAGTGTTTAATATATTTTGTTCACTATGACCATCTATGTTCCATTCTATAATGGATGTACCAGAGTAAGAACTGGACACCATATCTCTAGCTTCTTCAAATTGAAGATCTGGAAAACTAGGCCTAGGATAGTAATTTCTAGTTTTTCCTTGATATCCCATGCTTTTTCTAATTCTATTTATTTCAGAATTATCTTCATTTTCTAATATATTTAATTGAGCTTTCGCTTTTCCATTAATAGAAAGATCAGATAGTTTCTTTATTAAATCATCTACTAATTCATCTTTCCTAGATCCTAATTTTACTTCGCTTAAGTCTTTTTCAGGAACATTAATTAATTTGTATATAGGTCTTTGCGGATCTAAAGGAAAATCCTTGTAAGACTCTATTCTATTAGGTATAAGGGGAGTATGAGACATTTGAGTCTCTACTCTATCTAATTGGTTAGCTATAGTACTTAATATAGTATTTGAATAATTTAGCTGAGATGAAACTTTCCCTATATCAGCGTTTTCTGGTGTTTTAAAGGGATAAGCCTCTAAAGATATATTATGACTTTCTACTTTAATGGCTTCTAAAGGAGGGTGAACTGACTCAACCGTTTTATTGGTTAATGTTGTCCATTGTTTAGTAGTTTTTGAAGTAACATTCACATAATTAGTCTGAACAAAAGGGTTAATTATTTTTTGTTCGATGCAATATTCTTCAAACCAAGTGAAGAAATAGACATTAATTCTTTTGGTTTTAATATAGTCATAAAATTTCTTTAGATAATAATCCGTCTGTATTTTTTCAAAAGTTTTAAAGTACCACTTTCTTTTATCTTTATTATAATCCGCTTCAAAATCTTCTCTAATCCACGTTTTGTCAATTTCAAATTCTTCTTCTAATTCTATAACGTTAAGAATTTGTGAAGCAGTTGGAGACATAGGAGGAGATTCATCTCTTCGGTCTGTCTCATATATAGGTTGAGGAATATTTGGAGTAAAATCAACTCCTGTTAAATTAATATTAATAGTAGAATCTATTGATCGTCTAGAGCTTGTACTAGCTCTACTGCTAATAGGTTCTTCAATCCTCATGGATCGACTTCTATTCATTCTAATTCTAATACTACCATTGTCTTCTAATATAAATTGTCTAGGTTGTCTCGACTCTAATTTTGGAGGGGGCATTATATCCTGTAATATCCATTCTTCTGGTAATTTTTGTTGTAAATCAGAAGCTTTTAATCTTTTAGGTGTAGTAATATTAGATCGCCTTAAGTTAGCTTCAACAATAATGGTTTCATTTTTTGGCGAGCTCCTAAGCGCTTTAAAATTATAATTAATATTCGAAACTTTATATTTAATTCTATGACAAACATCTATATTAGCGACGCCTTCATTAAATAAGTCGTCTATACATTGAATATTAATTACTAATGATGTTGGAGTGAAACTGTCTGTTAAATTCATTGAATAATTAGGATAACAATTAAAATATACTGGTCCATCATTTAGATTTGATTCTAAAATAGCTATGATGGATTCAGGGAAGGTTTTAATTCTGCTATCTCTTAATACCAGTAAAATTGGAGTGTTTAATCCTAATTTATGTAGTGGTTTAACCGCTACTTGAATTAATCCTAAATGAATATAACGAAAACCATGCTTTACATGTTCTTCGATTAGTTTTTCATTTAATAAGTTGATAGTTTCTCTTTGATGAGTAATTGATTTTGATGATTCAATAGTTTGAGTAATACTATGTGCTTTAAAATTATCAAACATACTTGACCTATAAGTTTCTTTATAACTAATTTCAGGTAATTTCCAATTTTGTAATTTATTTTCTATTTCGGCTATTTCTAATTCATGGTTTTGATATCTATCTTGGTCACTTCTAGCTTCTAATTCTTGTAATGATAATCCAGAAGTAACTATGGCACGATCTCTCCTAGAGGATCCTAGTTCACTCAAGGTTCTAAGTATTCTAGACATATTTCTTGTTTTCTATATTTTTAGTTTCTTTTCTTAACTGGAACACCTACGGACTCAAAAGGTTGCTGGAACACCACTCAACTCCTCACCAGGGATTTCTACGGGCTTACCAACGCAACTATCCGGGCTTACCAATAGAATATGAGTGATTAAAACTTCCATGTCATATAAAGATGGTGGGGTAAAATGGGGTGATGTGGTGAAATACATGGTTGTTATTGGTTGACAGTGTAAAATTATTTTACACTATTAGTGCATACAAATTAAATCATATATATATATATATATAGGCTAATGCTACGGTGGACCACCTTCACAAGTGGTCCACCGTGGACAAGTGATCTAACCGAATACAAATTTTATTGGTAGATTGAAAGTTTATATCATATAGAGCATCCATAAAAAAAATTTAAAAAATTGAAAATCATTTGATATTTTATTGGGATTTATCAAGATTTACAGTATTTAATAAACCGTTAATCTTGATGGATCTCAATAACATATTAAATGATTTTCAATTTTTCTAAAATTTTCTATAGATGATCTATATGATATAAACTTTCAATCCAACGGTGGATTTTTTAAAATTCGTATTCGTTATCGTGTTTTTCATGAATGGTCCACCATGGACAACTTGAAGAAGTTATCCATATTAGAATTTTCTATATATATATATATATATATATATATATATATATATATATATATAAGGTTTTGCTAACGTACACCCGGTTATTTTTTAGAAGAAAGTGTTTTAGCAAGTTATAACTAAAAAGTTGTTAAATACACCTTGAGGTGCATGTTACTAAAACACTCCTTCTAAAATATAGGTGGGTGTAAGTTAGCAACTCCTATAGGCCTTTGCTATCGTACACCCACTTATTTTTTAGAAGGTGTGCATTAGCAACTGATAATTAAAAAGTAGTTAAATACATCTTAAGGTGTATGTTGCTAATGTATACCTTCATGAAAAATAGTGGGTGTGCATTAGCAAAACCCATATATATATATATATATATATATATATGTATATACATATATATATATATATATATATATATATATATATATATGAATATAATAATTACACTTTAATGAAAGGCAAACGGGCAACAAATTGTATTAATATAATAAAGAGAAATGTTAACTTGTGCCCTTAAGGGCATATGTTAAGAACACCAATATCAAAAAAAAATTATTACAACTATAAATATAATAAATTTGGAAAACTTTTTTCTATTGAAAATTAAAGTCGTGGAGAATATGCACACACTAACTTATTCAAGTCAGTTACCCGCTGTTAAATGTTAATATTCAACAAGGCTGCGTCGTACCGTACTTGTACTTGCAATTTGAACTTCGGCGAAACTACGGTTGTACTTGCAAATGAGAGGAATTTATGAATAGTTAGAAGATTTGGTCATATGATCTGGTATCATAAGTATGATTGATAAAAAATAAAAAGAAAAAAAAATTAAATAGTGTAATAATTTTGTAATAATTAAATAATAGATATTTTTATGTAAGTGTGACAAATGAAATGACCAAATATTTCTTGCCACATACCGTCAAAAAAAAAAAATTTCTTGCCACATCATGTTTTTATGGCAACAATTACAATAATATTGGTTGAATCATTGGTTAAAAAATACAATCTATTTCAATTAATAAATGATGATCTCTTTACAATAATTCTCAATATAATGAGAAAGTGACAATAATTGATAGATTAGTAAATCATTTATTTTTAAGAGGAAATAAAGTAAATTAAATATACTTAATTAATATTGTTAATAAATAAAAAGTATTTATTTTTATTTATAAATAAATTTGGAGAAGTAAAAATTAGCAATTTTTTATGCAAAGGAAAGAAAAGAAAAAACTAAACTAAATTCGTGGAAGGTAATTCCTTTTTTTTTTTTTTTTTGGTGCTTCTTGGAAGGTAATTCCTATTGAGTTCGCAAGAAAGTAGGTTAAAAGACTATGTTTCAAACAAAAAATCGACATACGGGTTGAACATTGCCTCCAAAAAGATCAGATCCCCCGCTAATCCTACTCTGTGTTTAGTTAACTAGTTTGCACAATATATAGTCTAGAATAATCAATAAATTTCTCTTGATAAGGTCAATAATAGATGGTTAAGACGAGTTTTAGGAACTCCATCCTAAATAAAATTCAAAGTCGATTGACAATCTTATTCACACTCAACATGCCGAAAATTATTATTCCAAATCTAAAGGTTCGGCAAGAGTGCTTGCAACTCTACATTTATATTTGAGTGAAATGCCAAATATCCCCCTATAATTTCAAAATCCGTCAAATACCTCCTGCAATTTCGAAATAGACAAATACTCCTATGAAATTGTAAAATGTCAATCAAATACTCTTCATTCGTTAGTTTGTTCCGTCAAGTGAGATCAAAATATGGATTTTTTGTATAAACAAAATGGGAATTTGCATGTGTGCTTGTCAGATGGTAATCATGTCGTTGATAAAGATGATCAGAGATGATGAAGAAAGAACGATCATGGTGATGATGATGCATGATTGACGTTTTGATCTTGTTATTTATTGTTTTGTTACTGTAATAATGTGTTTCTCAGAGAATGTGAAAAAAGTATTTGACGAATTTTGGTCCATTTGACGAAACAAACTAACGGAGGGAGGTATTTGATTGACGTTTTACAATTTCAGAAAGATATTTGTCTATTTCAAAATTACAGGAGATATTTGACGAATTTTGAAATTTTTGGTAGAATATTTAACATTTCACTCTATTTATATTTGTTGTGAAACTATAGCTGCATAACCAATTACATTGGTGGCTATGATTAAATCTTCAAAACTAAAATGTTTTGGGTTCCCAAAAGAGCTAACACAAAAAAAAAACATTTCTTGTGAGCAGCAATTTTATTGCACCAAATAGAGGCTCAAATGTTTTTGATAAAATTTTATTGTGTGAATTTTTTTTTAATAAATTATCTTGTTTATATTTTATCTAATGATTATCTTTTTCTCTTAACCAAAACAATTCAATGTATTTCATTTAGAAATGGCAATTGAGTCCAATAATTCATCATCAATCAAATACATCCTGTGTTTAATCTATAAAATCTACCGGTTACTTATCATGATAATTAGTAGTATGAGTGAAATAATTGATTGTCTTCTTATAGTACTAATTAATCCAAATTCAAATCCATTCCTACCAACAAAAAATAATTCAAACCCATTCCGTTAATCTATTTTGTCACTCCTAAATTTCCATTAAAAAACAATGAAAGGTCCAATTAAAAAACAACAAATTATATATGGATAAATGTTGGATTTGGATCCTCTCTTATGATTTCTTTCCAATTCTCTCTGCAATTCATTGTTTTATGAGTATGAAGAGAGATAAATTAAAAATTAAAAATAAATAAATGATGATGAGAGAAAAAAAATGATAAAAGAGATAGACACATAAAAAAATTGAAAAGAGAATTGAAGAGAAAAAAAGGAGAGTATCCAAATCCATAAAAATTTGGTTTAAAATGGAATCAACTCCACTATCATGCTTATCCAATTCTCATAAATAAGCATTAATACTAGTATGATGTTTGACTGTTACAACATCGTCTTGAGTGAGAATCCCAAATCACAAATTTATTGTACTTAAATAAATACAGCCCCAAACATTGCGACACTTCATTTCCGTACCAGGTACCACAACTACTCCTCTTTACTCCATTCTTTGTTGCTTATGATAATTTCAAGTCTCCCATGATAATTTCATTGAAATTTTTGAGAGAGTGTGCTTTTGGGTCCTAGTTAAGGAATATAATCAAAAAAATTATGTAGAAAATTATATTTAGTTTACTTGTTTTGGAAGTATTAGTTAGCATTTTCTTTTTCAATATATTATTTTTAAATGTTACTCTTTTTATTTTTAATTATAAGCATTTTTTTCAAAGACAAAATTGATCTCTAAATATAAGTTTATTTTTAATTTTCCAGACACTTTTTTTAATTATTTTTTCAAACATAATCATACTTTGTATTGGAATATTAAAAGTCAACTAAAAATATAATACATTTTTTCACTAAGGATAATTTAGTAATTGTAATATTTAAATTACACTATCAATTTTTCTTAAAATGTGTGAAAAATTTCAATAGGGGCTTATAATATGGAACGAGAAGAGTACAAATTCTTTACATTTAGAAATCCTACATTCACTTATATTTATTTTCATTTAGTGTAAAAATATTATGAGAGAAAATGAAGAGAGATAACATAGTAAGTATATTGTAATGATAAAATTATTCTTTAAAAGTCTCTGTGAGCTTGACTCAGTTGGTAGAGACATCACACTATATGTGTAGGAGCCCGAGTTCGAACCCGGACCACTCCACTTATTCACCTTTAAGGTGGATTTTCTAGCCAATGGGCTACTTGACCAAAAAAAATATTTATCCTTTAAAATAAACTAAATGTAGGTAAATGTAATATTTTTTAATGTAGAAAATTCAAATCCAAAGAAAGAGTACATAAGTTTGTCCCATAAGTCCTCTCAACTGGCAAAAATTTGCCGAAATTGCAAGGCATGGACGTCATGACCGGCGTTCGAACCCCAACTCTTTCACTTGTGTGAGAATTTCTTATATTTACTTTGCCAATTCTTCTATGTACCAAAAAAATAGTACATAAGTTTCACCCTTTTTTTTTTAATATTAATCCTATAACATTCGAGAATTTTAACTAATAGTTAACTAAAATCTAATCAATAATTATTTTACAAAATATAAAATTCATTAATAGACTCAATGTCTTAATTTCCAATTCCCACAAATAAGCCATTAAAGAAATTTAAAAAAATTTAAATTACTCAATCTAATGTTTGACTGTTTATTACCAATATTAAAAAAATATAAAAATTTATTTGACTGTTACACAACCTCATCTTGAAATTCCAACATCATAACTTTATTTTTCATACATAAATACACACCCCCCAAACATTATGCCACCTCATTTCCGTACCAGGTACCACAACTACTCCTCTCCTCTCCTCTCCTCTTAACTCCTTCTCTGTACCTTCCTCTGTTTGATTCTAATTCCAACACTTTTTCATTTATTTCCAAACTAGTATATAATTATTTCTCCATTCAAACTCATATCCCTCTTCAAATTCATCATCAAAATCTTCATTTTTCACCCATAAAAAACCACTTTTAGACTCACAAAAAACTTCAATCAAAACCCACTATGTTTATTTTGATTAACTCATAGCCACAACCATACACTAACTTTTAAATTTTCTCAAAAAAATTTAAATTACTTTGTTTTGTTAAAACTATGAAATTCAAGCTAGGCAAGAGGGTAACTCGGGTTACTCAATGGATCTTCCGAAGATTTCGGACCCGACCCAAATACCGTCGTCTCGGTGCCTCACCGGAAAAGAGTCATCTGACGAAGAAGCTTCTAACATGGGGTCGGAAATTAACTACAAAAGCAAAGTCTTTATGTTCGAAAAAATGTTCCATTGGGTCGGGTCAGTTGGGTTATTCACCGGTTGGAACTGACCCGGTTCAAGAAAACGGTCAACCGGTTCCGAAGGGTCATTTAGCGGTTTATGTGGGTCAAAAAGACGGTGAGTTTCGTCGGGTTTTGGTGCCGGTGGTTTATTTCAACCACCCTTTATTCAGTGAATTGTTGAAAGAAACTGAGAAGGAATATGGGTTTTGTCATCAAGGTGGAATAACGATTCCTTGTCGGGTTACTGAGTTTGAACAGGTTAAGACCCGGATTGCTTCTGGGTCGGGTTTAAGAAGATTGGGTCGGCGGAGGTATTTATGACCGTTGATTAATCAAGCGGTGGTGATGAGATGATGATGAAGAAGATTAGAGATAATGGTGAGTTTGTTATTGAAAATATTTATTTATTTAGAAAATTATTAGATTTTAGTTTTTTTTTTTTAATAATTGAAGTAGCGTGGTTGAAATTCTTCAAATGGTTTTAGTTAGCTATTTGCATATTTGTGGAATACCATGTGTAAATGCCTCAATGGAATGGAATTTAGAATACAATTTTCATATTTACTAATTTACTGTGTATTAAAAATATAAGGCTTTCTAACAACATTTTCAAATTTTTAGTTAGTATTGGATTATTAGAATGACATTTGAAAATCATTATTTTTTTATATTGAAAAGTGGAAATAAATATTCCACCTAGCTACTAGCTAGTTTTAAAATACAATCTCAAAATGATGCATCTCTAAAGTTAATTTTGTTAATGTGAAAAAAATAGGAGACATCAAATGATAGAGAACCCTGAAATGTAAAAAGAAATAAACTATACCACTTTATGTAAGATAAAAAAAATAAATTATCAATTTATGCTTAAAAATAATTAAATCAATATCTTTATCTTTATATATCTAATGGGAATAACATGCTACTACCTAAATTCTAATCACATTTGCTATTTTGGAGGGAATTGTTTAGAAAGACTAAATAATATAAAAAAGTTGTTTAAGCTGGATTTGAACCCATAACCTCACTATATAGCTTTATTATTTAGTCACTAAGCCACTTGAATTCATTTGAAATATTTGGGTAACACCACCTAATAACTATGACTTTCAATGCATTGAGTATATTTTATTTTTCATCGCACTTTCAATCTTTTTTTAATCCAATTATTGTTGTTTGATTTACTTGAACTATATTTTTTTAATATTTTAGTTGTGACGAACAATATTGTATTTATTTTTTTAAAAATTTTTCTCTATACAATTTTAATATTCAGCCACTAAGCCACTTGAATTCATTTGAAATATGTTGGTAATATTACCTAATAACTATGATTTTCAATGCATCAACTACATTTTATTTTTCATCGCACTTTCAATCTTTTTTAATCCAATTATTGTTGTTTCCGAACTACATTTTTTTAAATATTTGGTTGTGACGGAACGATATTGTATTTCCTTTTTTTTTCTTTTGAAATTTTTTTGTGGCATTGCAATTTTTTTAATTATGTCATCGATTTTTCTTTTTATACTATAAATTGTTTCATTACTTATAAAATTCAATAAATTTTTATATGGAACTTTTTAAAATCTTTTTATACTATAAATTGTTTCATTACTTATATGGTACACAGTTGATAGTTACAAAATTAGGATCATATATCGTTGAGGTAAAGTGATATCCGACAACAATATTGGTGAAAAATATTTTATTTCTAGGTTATCATTGACTCCTTTATATAAAAGAATCCCGTTCAAGTTTCAACGTAGACAGTTTCCAGTGGTTGTTTCCTTTGCTATGACGATCAACAAGAGTCAAGGTCAGTCACTTAAACATGTTGGTGTATATATTCCACAGTCAATTTTCTCTCATGGTCAACTATATGTTGTAATGTCAAGAGTAACTTTAAGGAACGACTTGAAAATATTGATAACTGACGAAATAGAAAAAGATACGGATGAAACTGGAAATGTTATATATATATATATATATATCAAAAATTTTGATCGTGTAATCTCTTGCAAGGCTTTTCTGGGGAAGGCAAGGTTATGATATGAGAATAGACAAGTAGTGATATCGCCTCATTGTCATAATCAATATGGACAAATAAAATGCAAATCAACGATAAATGTGTTTATAATCAATATGGACACATTTTTTTAGTTAAATAGCATAGTTGCAACAATCACACGGCTCATATGAGAAGAAATTGAAAAACCTTACGTTTGAAATGTATTTTGACAGATTGGATAGTTGGAGACTTTAATAGAGAAATTGAGAGACTTTTAAAGTTGAGAAAATTGATATAAATACATGTTAATGTTGGCATAACTTGAAAATATATAGTCTTAACTATCTTAAAGAAAAAAGACATTTGCAATTTCAAGTTTGATTTAGTAAACTCTGATAAATTATTATTCTAATAAGAGATCAAACAATTTGATAATTATTTAATTTGATTTATTATTTAAAAAAATAAAATATTAACTTATTTTAATTATAAAATAAGGTTTGAATTTATTTATTTTTTACTGTAAAATAAGCTTAATTTATTCAAATGCTAAAATAACAATAGTACAAGTGATGAAGATAGTTAGGTACATACAAAACTTTCAACAGACTACAAATTATTAATAGATCAAAATTCAAACCTTAACAAGTATACTAAATTCTTTCACATAAGATTAAAAGTTTCGGTGATAATTTGAGATCCATAATATTTGATGTCATCCAACCACGTTTTTTTTTTGCAATTGTTCACACAAAGATTGACTATATGTGGTAGTTGGGATGACCAATTCTGCCGCATATTGACATGATATTTGTGAGGTTCGAAGAAAATCAACATTAATGATATCCGTCATAAGTCTCTTACTCGAACTATAATATTTATGCCTTTGAAGTTGTATATTATTGGTTTAACTTGCATTGAGTCAAAGCTAAAATGTCAATCTCAACGAAGTAAAAATAGTATTAAGATGGAAAAACTATTATACAACCTAGAAAACAATGAAGAAAACAACGATGTCCCTCATAGGTGACAAAAACACAAAATTAAAGAGAAGTAATTTCAAATCAAAAGATAACCTAAAAACCACCTCTCTCTCCAATAGATGAACAAACAAAAGAGGTTAGGGAGAAGAACTTACCCGGTAATAAGTTGACAAAAAAAACCAACATTAATCCTCCCCTTAAAACGTGAAGTTTATTGGAAGCATGTTTCTGATAGCACTAAATTAGGTTTAAATGTCATTTGGATTAAAACAAAATATTTTTTTCTATCTTCTTTATATATGAATCAATCCAAAGAGAAAGTTAACGTGAAATATTTCTTCGAATATTGTTCGTAAATTACAATCTACATTCTAAGGAATAATTTTTTCAACCATGAAATAAATACACTCTAGTAACAACAAAAGGACCAAATCTATAATTTTTTGTCGTCTATGTTTAGTTTAATATATTGACTAATTCCAAATGATTTAGTACTAATCTTGACACGTCCTCTCACCGGATCCAATTGTTTTTTATATTTTATATTTTTGTTTCCTTCTACTTTTTTCATTAACAAAATCCTTCTCTCATAAACTTGTCTTTTTTATCGTAAATGTTTATGGAAATTATTTTTTTCTATCCTAACATTTATCCATTTATTCTAACACTTTTTAAAATATTTTTATTTTTCCATTATGTTACTATTACTATTTTTTATGTTTTTTATTGTCATTTTGTCACTTTTTCGGTAACACTGTACACCCTCTCGATAAAAGTATTTCGATAAGATTTTTTTTTTTCCGGTATCTTAAATGAAAGTGTTCTGATAAGATTATTATTTTTCCGGTATGTTAAATTTACCGGAAGAGTTTGGTAAAGTGTTTCGATTTTTTGCGATTTGCCAGAATATCCCGATCGTATCGTGTCAGAAGACTCGTATCAATCGGTCCTTCAGACCAGCCCACAGGTGCAGACTTCGCCTACACAGGCTGTTGCTCCTCTACCTGATGCTGAAAATAATCTTCATGGTTGAACCCGGTACGACGAATTCTACCATCTCGTTCTCTGGTGCGAAAAAGAAGTTAATTATTAATTAATTAAAAAATAGCTACAAACAAAAAATTCACACCGACACAATTGGGTTCAGGTGTACCTGTATGAATATTGTTATCGGTGCAGTCATACAAAACTGAACCGGTATGAATATTCATACAGGGGCACTCATACAAAAGTGGTGTTTGCTTAATTCGCTTTCTAGAATGAAACTATGAACTTAATTCGCCTTCTAGAATGCAAACTACGAACTCAGTTCGCTTTCTAGAAAACAAACTTTATTTTTTTTTCATGATATTCTTCATCTAGGGGGCATAAACATTGGGTTTAAGTTAAAAATATTGTCACTCGCTACTTAGAGTGCAAACAATACTCATGTCCAAGAAAGTGAGGGGTTCCTAAGTCATTTTAAAATCCAGATTTTTAATCTCATTCTAAATCTAAAGATGAATTGAATTTTAGTCACATTTTCAAATATGAATGAAACAAATATTGGGCCAAAAATATCATTCTAAGTGTTAAAACACTGGATTATAAACAAAACCTAGATTTTGAAATAAGGGTCTAAAACTTTGTTTCATAAAATATGATACAAATTGCATTTAGCTTTAAATTTATATATGTGGACTTTTTTTTTTTTTCCTTTTCAAATAGTTTAGTGATTAGACTTGGTACATTTTAACTGTGGTGAAATGAGAATTTCACATTCAACCCAAGGGGGGGTTGTTTTGAATGGTTCACTTACATATAGGATTAAAATATTTAACAGGAAGCAAATTAAATTTTAATATGTTTATACATAAACCAAATTTATATAAAAAATTTAGATAGAAAAATTACATCAAAATTAATAAATAAAAATTACAGGGAAAAATGGATTTACTATCGACATCTCCCTTTATAAATAAAAGACCGGGCTTATTAGTTTTCCACTAAGTGGGCCAACTTTCATTTTTTTGGACCGAAATTATACTTCATGGGCTAGAGAAAACTCCGTAGCATCTATTCAATGAAAAAAAAAAATTCTACCCTTATAAATTAATTAATTTTTCATTTTTATCCTTTATTTTTATGGTAGAATAATTTTACCGTTAGTTATTTGTTTTGAATGGTTCATTCACATATAGGATTAAAATATTTAACAGGAAGCAAATTAAATTTGAATATGTTTATACAATAACCAAATTTATATAAAAAAAATTAGATAGAAAAATTACATCAAAATTAATAAATAAAAATTCCTGGGAAAAATGGATTTGCTATCGACATCTCCCTTTATGAATAAAAGATCAGGCTTATTAGTTTTCCACTAAGTGGGCCAACTTTCCATTTTTTGGGACCGGAATTATACTTTATGGGCTAGAGACAACTCCGTACATCTATTCAATGAAGAAAAAAAAATTCTAACCCCACAAATTAAATTATTTTCCATTTTTACCCTTTATTTTTTTGGTAGAGTAATTTTACCGTTAGTTATTTATTTAAAAGAAATTTTATTTATAGTGACAGATGAAACTGTCACAAAAAGTCAAATTTAATTTGAAATAATAAATCGAATTAATTTTAGAAAGAAGTGTTCCGGTAAGAAATAATGAACCATATTGCTTTGAAAAAAAGTACCGGTATAGGTGGGTATAGCTGATAAGAAGATCCAATTTTTAACTTATAGTGACAGATAAAAACTGTCAATAAAAGTAAAATTTACTTTGAAATAATAAACCGGATTTGTTTGAGGAAGAAGTGTTTCGGTAAGAAATAATGAATCTGGTTACTTTGAAAAAGAGTATTGATATAGGGGGTATAGGTGATAAGGAGATCTAGATTTTTAACTTATAGTGACAACAAAATTGTCACTAAAAGTCAAATTTACTTTGAAATAATAAACCGGATTTGTTTGAGAAAGAAGTGTTCCGATAAGAAATAATGAATCGCATTACTTTTAAAAAGAGTACCGGTACATTTGGATATAGGTGATGAAGAGATCTAGATTTTTAACTTATAGTGACACACAACATTGTCACTAAAAGTCAAATTTGGATAGGAAAATCCGATTCATTATGATCGAGTGATGCAGTGGCAGTGGGGATGGACAGTGATGGATTTTGGGGGGTTGAAACGGTGGGTGGAGAATGAAGGAAGATGGTGTTGAAAATTACCGAACTCTTAGTTGAAAATTTTGTGTGGGTTCAGGATAGGTGGTTTGATGTGATTTTTGTGGGTTTTATAAGGATTTGGGTGAGGAATATGAAGGTATTTATTAGAATTTATGATGCCCATACTCAACCACAAAATCTAGCTTTTGTGGTTGAGTATAGGCATCATAAATTCTAATATGGTATCAGAGCCTATTCTAGATCCGTTTGTTGTGGAGACCTCCCATATTTGGGGCACCCGTTGTTGATTCCACGTTCCAGCTTGTTCAGTTCTGGACGTGAGGGGGTGTATTAGAAGTCTCACATTAGCTAGATATATGGAGTAGATAGCCTTTATAAATGTAGTACAAACCTCAACTCTTAAACTAGCTTTTGTGATTGAGTATATGCATCATAAATTCTAATAGTATCTGGATGTGGTGATAGATTTTCGTGGGTTTTGTGGTGGTTATGGAGTGGGGCTTGATGAAGATGGTGTTGATGAAAATGGGCATGGTGTTGTGAGATTTTGAATGTTTGAGAGATGATTGTTGTTAAGGAGAGTGAGAGATAAGAAAAGTAAGGTTATGGTGGATTGTCTTGGAGAAGATGAAGTTTGGGTTGAGAAGAAAATGGTTAGAATTTTGGAGAAGACGGAGTGGATGGTCAAATTTTCTAAAAAAAAATTTACCTACCAGTGTTTTTTTTTTTGGGTAAAGTTAAATAATAAAAGGATAAAATTCAAATATTGAATTGTTTGTAGGAGTAAAGAATTAAATGTTGGGGTAGGGAAAAAAAAATTTCCTATTCAATTAGTCATAATATTATCAAATTATGTTAAATCCTAAAATTATGTTCAAATCCTAAAATATCTCTCGTTGTTCAAATTATGTTAAATCCTAAAATGTGAACCATATTTTTTTAGAATTTGCATTTTATCAATTCTTAAATCATATTATAGGATTGGAAAACACTGTTTCAAAACAAAAATGCAAGGCTTGTAACACAGAAACATCATTTTGAAAGTTACATGGCTTTTTTTTAAAAAAAAGTTTAGATTTCAAAATGTAACTTCCGAAACGTAACATCATTTCGAAAGTTACGTTTCAAGTGGTTAATAAACATTCTCTAGAACATATTCTTAGGAAGAATCCAAGTTTATTTTTTAACAAAAATAATTTTTAATCAAGTTTTAGTTTTACTTATCTTGTGAGCTAAGTTTAAATTAATGAGATACTTTTTTCTTGAGAATTTCAAGAGTTAAAAAAAAAGTTGTAACAATTTTTATTGAGATTTACGTTTTTTTACCTCTCTCGCTACTTAAAAAGTGAGTGTGTAAAATTGTAAAAACAGGAGCACCACAGTTCACATCTTAGGATGTGAACCTTATAAAATTCAAATATTTTTGTCCTCTTCACCTTTTTTAAAGTGTAAACTGAGTTCGCTCTTTAAGTAGCGAACTATGTTTTAGTTCGCACTCTAAGTAGCGAGTGCCAATATTTTATACTCAAATTGAACGTCGGAACCCTCCATGGATGAAAAAATCATGAAAAAAAGAGTTCGCTCTCTAGTATGGGAAAAATCCTCGCTCCCTAGGATGATAAAGAGCATTGTTCTGTATAGGAGTGAAACACAGTGTAGCAACGTTTGTGAAAAGTGAATTATCCATTGTACTCTGACAAAGTGTTGTTGGAATAAGTGTAGGAACGGTGAAAAGTTACCGATGTGCATGCTCTTAGATTCGATCTTCGTTGACTCTATTATAAACCAAAAAAAATAGTATGGTATAAGTGGGGTTACATTGCATAAATATACAAATATTATCTAAAAATTAAATAGGCAAGTGGAGACAACTGACCTCAATACCCCACACTGAATTCGTGCCTACGAGGTATGTAAAATTTGACGAAGAAATTGTTTCACTCAAAAATCGAATCCAAATTCTCCCAAAATCATCATCACATGATGAAGTATAGTAAAATCTAATAACTTAGTTTTGTATTACTTTTTTTTAGAAAATGTGTTACACATTTTAAAACAGAGGAAAATACTGTAACTCACAAGATACATGCACAATAATTAGTATACCGCATCCCTCTTTTTACAAACACCCCACTCAAATATCTTCGAGAATACCCACCACACACCTTTTGAAGCCCTCCACACCGACAAACCGACGGAGCACTCACCCACCCAACACAATCATTTTCATCACCTACAAATTAATGCATAAGTTCCTATTTATTACTTTCAACCACAAATTAATCCATTCTTTAAAAAATGTTTATGTATGACAATTTTATTTAAATGGACTTAAGAAGTACAAAAATAATAAACCTAAAAGAAAAGCCTCATCGATTGCTTACAAGGAAAATTGACCTGATCGATTGTCATGAATTGTGCCACTTATTTTCTTCACTTATTTAAACGTCATTATCAAAAACTCTAAGAACAATATTAAAAAGTTAAAAATATAGTTTTATATTAGAAATAATGGTTTTAATTAATTAAACTTCTAAAAAGATCCATTCACCATTTTTTAATACAATATATATATATATATATATATATATATATATATATATGTTGGAATATTTTATATTTAATTAATATATTCCAATAATTATTATGTGGGTATATATATATATATATATATATATATATATATATATATATATATATATATATATATATATATATATATGTATATCAATTATATTAGCTATTTATTAAATTAAGAGTCTAAATTGATTAAAGTGGTCAAATAAAATTAAAAGGTTATTAATTCCAAACTAAAGAAAACATTGTGGAAAAGAAGGATGTTAGAGGAACAGCAGCTGAACTGTGTTGTGTGTGACTCGAGAACGGAAACATCGACCCATTTATTCCTCCACTGTGCTGGCGCTTCGAAAGTATGGTATCGAGTTATGAAATGGCTTGATCTAGTCCTATTAATTCCCCCAAATTTGGCTATGTCGTTGGTAATGTTAGCGGGGTGTGCAAGAAATAAAGTAACAAAGAATGCGTTGATCTTGATCTGGAATGCTTTTGTGTGGATTGTGTGGAAGCATCGTAATGATCGTGTCTTTAATAATAAAGAAATAGACATTGAGGAAATGGTTGAACAAGTCCAAATGGTATCTTGGAAGTGGTATATTGAAAAGCAAAAGGGCCATGTCTCCTCTATGAATGGAAGTGGAGTCCATGGGATTGTTTCTAGAAATGATTTCTGTCAGTGTTTTGGTGTTTAGGGTTGACGTGGTTCCAGTTGCCTTTGGCTTCATTGGTGTTCTTAGCAAACACTTCTTGTGTTTAGGTGGATGTTTCTAATAAAAATTATGGCTATTAAAAAAAAAAAGAAGTTAAAAGGCTATTGGATTTCAATTAAATAAGTAATAATTGGATATGAACAAAAATGAGTGGATGACAAGATAACCATTACGGAATAATGGGAACTGTATTTGGTTATCACCCTATATACAGGTTATGGTTCCCAATATACCGTAACACAGCAAAAATAATCTTTTCTCCCCATCTGAAGAAAATTCATGGCATTAGGAGTATCGGTTGAGGAAGAACCAAACTAGCCAACGAGTACGTGTTGCTCGTCTTTAACCTTTAGTGTTTCAGGATTACCGCTAAAAGACATTCTCAATGGATCCAGGTATTCCTAATATCTCTTCTCTAATAAATCAACATGTCATAGATCATATAATTATATACATGCTCTCTAGTTTATTTGGCTTCCGCACTAAAGTAAAATTATAGTTTTAATCTTTGTTATTGAGCATGGTTATATATAATTAATCAGTAAATTAATTTCAACAAATAGTATCAGAGCAGGTTTTCATGTTTGATCTATTGAAATTGTTTGCTGTATTGCTTGAATTATATTCATATCTGAGTTAGCCCTTTCTCTCATATGAAACCTATCTCCTTCTTTTGGGTGATTTTTTGTCGGTCGTTTGATATATCGAGTATATGATATGTAATTTGTTTGACATATTTTTTTCTTGGATCCTGACATTAGTACTAATTGTTATCGGTTGGTTTCACTAGAATATTTGGCTTTAATGTTAAATCATATATCACATACATTTTCTGGTTGATTTCTTTCAATTGCTTTTAGAAAGATATTCTTTTATTTATGAATAATGGTTTCGGTGAGCAACAGTAGCAAATTAAGGATTCCGTTGAAACGTAGCATATAAGGATGTGAATAAGTAGGACCAGGCTTGCATGACTTTAGCCGGGAAAGTCATGCTGCCTTTGGGATAAGACTGTCCATGTGATCGTACACTCAAAATTATAAAGTACATCTTTTTTATTTGATTTTGAATGATTCAGTTAATGTTTTGGAGTTCAAATCAAATTTTTGGTTTATTCATAAGAGATTATTTTCTAAAAATAAGAATTTTGAGGACTTTCAGATTTCAAATCAAATATTTCGGTTGATTTATTTTTGAAGTTCGTTATTAAAAATAAAGATTTGGATTTGTCAATGTAATTTGATTTGAAATTCAAATAGATTCACATTAATTTTTGTGCTTAATGTTCATTTTGAGAAATAAGATATACGAAAAGTAGTTATATATATTTGGTTATTATATATATTTTTATATAAGATTAATTGCGATTAAATAACAATTAATAAGGATTCTTAAAATATTTTGATCCAATTTGATAGGTACGAAATTAAAGTTTTGATTCTTTAAATTTTAGAAAAATATAGATTCTATAATTATTTGCTTATTTATAGAATGTAAAATTTTGTTTCTCTTTGTTTAAGAAAATATCATTCTAAAATTATTAATTTGTTTAGTTATTTAAAGAATCATTAATGTGAATCAAATGTTGCATGAATTCTTTGGCATATATAAAAATAGTATGATTATGATGTTAAAGTTTACAATAATTTATTTTATCATACTCTTTTAAATATTTTTCATGCCAATTTTTGTTTGATTGTGAGATTTTATTCTCATATTAAGGGATGTCATTTAATTTTATGATTATGAAGGGACTTCATAAATGAATACGGCCTACATTTTGTGAGTAGTGCCTTGTAAATTTAAGACTTTTCCCATTTAATTTAATAAATTAAACATAGTATAATATGTGGTTGTTCATGCGAGTTGTAGTCGGCCCAAAGGAAGGCACAATTTGGCCAAATAATCGCATACTTGTGATAATAATTATTAAATTGTCTAGTAACCTATGTTGTGTAGATTTAATTCAATTGAACTTACAAACAATGTTTTAAAAATCGGACCGGACATCGAACCGGTAAGGTTCCGGTTCACTGGTTCATTGGTCGAACCTCTGGGTCACTGGTCGAACCGCATGACTAAACCGGATAAACCGGTTGAATAAACCGATCAATATATATAACAATACTATATAGTTATTAAACCGGTAGAACCGAATGAATCTGACTCTAAAAAAATTGGCAGAACAAAAATAAATTCATAACTTCATGAAACAGAACAAAAACTGATAAATTGAAGTAATATGAAAGAAATTAACAGAGCATAATATGAAAGTAACAAACATAAACTGATAAAAGTCGAAGAAACAAAATAAACAAATCATAGAATGAAACAAAATTATAATTAACTAAGATGATAAAATAAAACAAATAATCATAATAAATCATAAATTCCAGAACTGAGAAACTAAAAGAAATTGAAGAAATAGAATAAACAACGTTTCTATTTCCTTTTTTAATTGTCGGTTTTTTAAAATAAAAAAATATTATAAACAAAACGACGTCGTTTACGCGTTTTTGGCAAAAAATAAATAAAAAATAGAGGCATGCAATCAGACCGCCGGTTCACCGATTTTTCCGGTTCCGAGCGGTTCTGAGCGGTCTAATTACAACTCTGATCCAACTAATGAACCAGACCGGTCAAGCTCCGGTTCACGGTCCAACCGGTCCGACCGACCGGTTCGGTCCGGTTTTTAAAACACTGCTTACAAATGATGTAGTGTGAAATTATTCATGTAAGTTGTTGTCGGCCCGAAGCAAGGCACAACTTGACCGAATAATTGCATACTTGTGATGGTAAATGTGTGGTGATTATAAAGTTATTTACCATGTGGATAATAGGATGCCCGAAGGTGACTATTATTTGACAGGACTTATCACCAATGTTTGATCATTGCATCAAGAGTACAGCTTGCAGTTAATTTTTACAATCCGAAGATTGAGGATTAATGGTGCGCTTGATATCTTGTTTAAGTCTTTTAATTTACAAATAAAGTTTTACACGTCTCTATAATAATGTATTGACATGCATAATAAAGTCGTGTTATTGTGAATCCATGTAAGTATTTAGTGGATTTCACTCGCACCTATAATGGTAAACATGTGACAATATTAGGGCCATTGTTTATCAATATTAATTGTCAGTGTTCAATCATTGTAACAAAATACCACTAGCAATTGATGTGATTTTCTAAGGTCTTGACATAAATGGTGCACTATGTATTTTGGTGATTAATTTTTTGTTCTCTATAAACTAATTTAGTTTATGTATATGAAAAATAACGTTGGAATTTAAATTCTTAAAATTCTAACTCTTTGGAGTAAAAGAAGAACATTATGTTCTTGGATCTAGACCTTGAATAAAAATGGAGAAACTCAAATTCTCTCACTATTCGGTAATTTTAAAGTGGGAATCAAGTTTAGAAACTGAGTATACTCTTAATTAATCACAAAGGTCCCGTGATCATAAAGTTTTAATTACAAAACATTATTTGAGGTGTTATTTAAGATGACATAATTTTGTCATGTTTTTCTTTGCTTAAATTAAAGTGCTTCTAAAGCAATAAGGAGAAAGACAAACTTTCGCTGGAGAGATGAAATTTCATTAAGATTGTTGAGCAAAGAAAATATTAGGAGCACATTATGTAACTATTTAATCGTGCTAAAGCGTTGTGGTTTCGACAATCAAGTGACCTTGTTGAAAATATAGCCTTTGGTGTTCTCATTGTACAATTAGTTTTATCGCTATTAAAGTTAGAAATGATTATTTAAAATGATCATTTCATAAAGTGTGCAATAAAGAAAATATTGAAGCAAGAGAAAATAAAATAGTGCTCATTATGTAAATACCTCAAAAGATAAGGGCAAATAAAGAATGATAAGAAAATATGATTTAAACTGACAAATCTCCAATGATGTTTAAAGACACATCAATCTAGAGGGGAAATAAGTCGGTGAAGATTGATGGTATTTTAACTATTTGTTAGATTGTTGTTACTGACTTATATTTGTATTTAAAAGACAATTTGTGGATCTTTATTTGAATTTAGTTTTGTTTTATTCTTTATTATTATTTTAAAAGGAGGGATTCAATATTTTTTTTAAATATAAATATTATTATAGTCATTCCAGTTATTACTTGTGGCAATCTAAAATTGTTGAATTTTTTAGGAATATAAACTTTTGAAGATATTGAGTTTGGGGGAGAGATATGATAAAATGAACAAAATTGAATGAGGAAGAATTGGTTCTAAACCAATTCATAAAGTTCTATTTATATAGTACATTTGGATCCTCATAAGGACATTAATGTTCTTCCTCTCAATTAAGTTAAGAAATTAATTCATATATAAATATCAAACTCAATACCTTCAAGAACTGGGACGTCGAGTGTCATAAAGTATTGATTGAAAATGAGAAATTATATTTGGTTTGATGTAAATACTCTATTACCACAATCATGACATTTAATACTTATGATAATTTTGGAGCTTTATAATATGGATATCAAGTTAGTGTTTCTTAATGGCGACATAAGAAATACAATATGGTGCAATGAGATGAAACTTTGTGTCGGTATATACAAAGTAGATGATTTGCAAATAGATAAAATTCATTTGAGTTACAGAAATTGTCTCATTAATGATACCACAAAACTCTCCCAAGGTAATTGTCTCATTTGTTTTTTGAGATATATATTATGGAGAATTGTGGGTTATACATGTTCAGTGGGAGTATATTTATATTCTTAGTTTAATGTGTCGATTAGATGACAGTGATATATGATTGTTGTGCGAAACCAAGAAATCTCTAATAGAAGTTTAGAGATGAAAGATCTTGGGCACACCTCTTTTGTATTAGGTATTTTGATAAGTAAAGATTATTCTCAAGGTATCCTTTGGTTATAACAAATGAGGCATATCAATAAAATTGAAAGTAAATTCGACATGAAAATCAATAGGGTAAATGATTGCCCTAATCATAAAGGGAGACTATTTAGTCTAAATTATCGTCCAATCGGAAAAATCTGAAAATTTAGAAAATCAAATATTTTTCTATATGTTTCAGCAGATACTTAAGTAATTCAAATTTTGAATTGCTTAAATAAAGCAAACCATAAAGATTGTTTAAAGAGAACAAGAGAACTTATGCCCACATTAGAGATCTGACAATTTGGAGATCATTAATGTGTTAGACTCTGACTTTTGGATGTTTGTGTATAATAGACATCATAACTTAAGAAATGACTGTAAGTATTTATGTCACATGGTTGAATATAGTAAACAGTATTGAAAAACCAATCAAGATATATAGTGACATAATTTAGTCATATAGTTATTCAATAACGTTAAGTTTATTACCTTATGGATTATTGTTGTTGAATGATAGAACAAGTAGAGACAAACTTTATGCTAGCTGATCCACTAATCAAAGACATGACACAAAAGGTCATCTATAAGGTTGTTGTCACTAAGGATGTCTTAGATTAGTGGGAGCTTGTCTTCGTTTATGTTCTAATTTGATTTTTTGGTATAGATACAAATTTTCTTAAGGTTTTCTGCAGAAATAAAGTTCATGAGGTTATTATTATAACCATATTTTGTATCATTTGTGCAAATATTGAATTTGCAATTTCAGTTTGATCTCACTAAAGACTTTAGTTGAACCAGTTGGAAATATGCATGATTTAGAGATCACATTGCATGAAGTTTCCATGCCACTCACCCATATCGATCTATGTCATCAAGTACATTAATGTGGTGGTCGTCGGGGTTCCGTCATGTTAAATGTTAAGTGACGACAGCCGCGGTGGTCCCATTATTGATGTATGAGGTGGACCAGATTGTAAAGTTGAAATCTAAAAGATAAATAGCATTCAGACACATGCCTAAGAAACTATGATATAATTATCAAACATATATTGCCCAAGTGGGAGATTGTTGGAATATTTTATATTTAATTAATATATTCCAATAATTATTATGTGGGCATATATATATATATATATATATATAGGGGACATATCTAGTGAGAAAGGGGTTTGTTATGTGAGAGTGAGAGGGTTGATTATCACCGGTTGGATTAAAATAAACGGCTCAGATTCAAACATTCAATTATGAGACTCATGTGCTTTATCCCTGCCTTTTTAGTGTCTTTTCGTTTCTCTCTCAGCCGCTTTTGCACTGTTGAGACCTTTTAGGGTGTTGGCTTCATTTGGTAAAATAAGCCTGATTCCATGATGTGGAGCATGATGTGTGGCACATCAGGGTTCACATCTGGACGCCCTACTGGACGCGCTTTTATTTATTTAAACGCGATCTTTTGAAAAAGATTTGTTTTTCAAATTAAATCGTGCCAGCTTTCGCGCCAAGGAACAAGATAATCTTTCATGGTTCTGTTTTATTTTATTGGCCGACTTTGATCAAAAAGATTTGAAACAAACAATTAAAAGATTATGATCAAATAAATCTCAAGGCAAAATTTATCAAGGCCAACTCGTCAAAGCCCATGAAGCTTGTTCTATATAAAGGAAGACTGAAGACCAATTATTCATCAACTGAAATCAAGAAGCTAAGTCTACAAATTGAGTCTTAGGGTTTTAGTTCTTTAGTTGTTCTTTGTTTTTTGTGAGCCTTCACTTGGATCATAGTTTTGATACAAGTAAGGACTGAGTTTATAGAGTTGTAATCTCTAGTTGTCTTTCTCCAAAGCTTTGAAGCAAGGAGTTAGATTGTGCAACACTCTAAGCCTTTAGGTACGAGTGCTTTGCTTGTCTAGGAGTGTGTCTCCAACTGAGTTTGTTATTAAATCCTTACTGGGTAAGGTTGAGGGGGAGTGAGCAGAGGTTCTCATATCTAGGAGTTCCTAGGTAGAATTAGCACGGGTAGTGATTAAGTGAGAAGTTGTAAACGGGGGAGTTTAGCTTTGAATTGATACTACCATAGTGGATTCATCCCTGGATTGGTATCCTCCAGAATAGGGCTTGTTATAAGTGCCGAACTGGGTTAACAAACTCACGTGTTCTTTTGTTTCCTGCACTTTATATTGTTTACTTGTTCATCAAGTTCAGTTGTTCACGATGTTGACACATTAGGCTACACATCGTACGATTCCTAAAGTGTACACATCGTGCTACACATCTGACACTTGCCACCAGAATTTCAATTGGCATCAGAGCAGGCACCCTGCCTGTTTGAGGGTGAGCTCCAGGGAAGTTACTTTCTGGAAACATGGACAAGGATGGAACAACGGTCAACAAACCACCCCTCCTGGATGGAACCAACTATGACTACTGGAAGCCAAGGATGATTGCCTTCCTAAAGTCACTTGACAGCAGAACTTGGAAAGCTGTGCTCAAAGGCTGGGAGCATCCCAAAATCTTGGATGCTAATGGTGTTGACACTGGTGTACTCAAGCCAGAGGAAGATTGGTCAGCTGCAGAAGACACTGCATCACTTGGAAACTCCAAAGCTTTGAATGCTTTATTCAATGGAGTGGACAAAAATATGTTCAGATTGATCAAGCAGTGTACTGTTGCAAAGAATGCTTGGGAGGTACTTAGAACCACTCATGAAGGCAATGCCAAGGTAAAAAGCTCAAGAATCCAACTTCTCAACACTAAGTTTGAAAACCTCAGAATGAAAGAAGAAGAATCAATTCATGAATTTCACATGAATTTGCTTGAGGTAGACAATTCCTTTGAGGCTCTAGGTGAAAAATTGTCTGAAGAAAAGCTGGTGAGAAAGATGCTTAGGTCCTTACCTAAGAGATTTAACATGAAAATCACAGCCATTGAAGAAGCTCAAGATATCCCAATTATGAAACTTGAAGAACTTGTGAGCTCTCTTCAAACTTTTGAGATGAACTTAGGTGAGCAAACTGAGAAGAAAGGAAAAGGCATAGCTTTTGTATCTTGTGCTGGTGAAGAGGAAGAAGCTGATGAATCAGATGATGACCTCTCAAATGACTTAGCCATGTTGGGAAAACAATTCAACAAGCTTCAAAGGAGGGTGGACAGAAGACCAAGGAGGAATGTGAGGAACATCCAGACTGACATCAGTAAACTAGGTAACACTTCAACAAAAACCAAAACTGATGATAAGTCAACTCAGAACAAGGGTGTTCAATGTCATGAATGTGAAGGCTTTGGTCATATAAGATCAGAATGTGGCACATATCTGAAGAAGCAGAAGAAAGGCCTAACTGTATCATGGTCTGATGAAGACTCTGACACTGACTCAGAGAATGTTGCTGCTAATCTTGTTAGTGCCATAACTGGGGTGGATAATTCTGATGTTGAATCTGATGATGAAGAACTCACCTTTGATGAACTAGCCTCAGTCCATAAAAAGCTACTTATCAAGAATGAGGAACTGTACAAGGTCAATGAAGAGCAGAAGGAAATCATCAGTCAACTGGAGACAGAGAAGGGTCAACTACAGAGTCAAGTTGCTAGTCTTGAAAGTGAAGTCAAGTTACTGTCAACCAACTTGAAAAATATGACCAAGTCTGTAAAGATGCTCAACCCTGGAACCAACATGCTTGATGAAATTTTGAAAGTAGGAAAGCATGCTGGTGACTCATCTGGTGTAGGATTTAAGAACAAACATCACAGCAAGAAGACAAATACTAAGTTTGTTCCTGCTCAGAAGAAACCTGACCCTAGCAGAATGTGGACACATCACACTCCACATCAGAGACCTGCTGGCAAAGAGAAGTTTAATGCTTGGAGATGCCACTACTGTGGGAAGAATGGTCACATCAAGCCCTTCTGTTACAAACTCTATGGGTATCCCAAGAAAAAGCCTCAGGTGCAAGCCAAAACAGCAAGGGTCACTCCTAAGAAGATGTGGAAGCCTAAAGCTTCTGAAACTGCACATATTGCTCACACTTCTCTTAGAGCATCTTCTAGTAATGATTGGTATTTTGATAGTGGTTGTTCTAGGCATATGACTGGTGTTGAGAAATTTCTCACTAATATCAAGCCTCATACAACAAGTTTTGTAACCTTTGGTGATGGAGCAAAAGGTGAAATCAAGGGCAGTGGTAAACTCAGCAGCAAAAGCTTACCTGACCTAGATGATGTGTTACTTGTTAAAGGCTTGAAGGCTAATCTTATCAGCATAAGCCAACTATGTGATCAAGGTCTTAAGGTCAACTTCACAAAGAATGAGTGTCTTATCACTTCTAACAAAGGAGAATTGTTGATGAGAGGATCTAGGTCAAGGGACAACTGCTATCTATGGATTCCTGATGAAACAGCTCACTCCACTACATGTTTGATAAGTCAGGAAGAAGAAGTAAAGCTTTGGCACCAAAGACTTGGCCATTTGAATCTGAAGGGAATGAAGAAGATTGTGTCCAAGGAAGCTATTAGAGGTCTACCAAAGCTTAAGATTGTTGAAGGCAATATATGTGGTGAATGTCAAGTTGGAAAGCAGGTTCAGATGTCACACCCAATGTTACAACATCAGGTGACATCCAGAGTTCTTGAACTGCTACATATGGACTTGATGGGACCAATGCAGGTAGAGAGTATTGGTGGCAAAAGATATGCTTTTGTGGTGGTAGACGATTTCTCAAGGTTCACTTGGGTTAGCTTCATCAGAGAGAAGTCTGACACTTTTGATGCATTCAAAGAATTATGCCTTAGACTACAAAGAGAGAAGGATAGTGGCATTGTTAGAATCAGAAGTGATCATGGGAAAGAGTTTGAAAATTCAAGATTCTCTGAGTTTTGTGCTGATGAAGGAATTGGGCATGAGTTCTCCTCACCAATCACACCCCAACAAAATGGTGTAGTTGAGAGGAAGAACAGAACCTTGCAAGAGGCTGCAAGAGTTATGCTACATGCCAAGAAGCTACCTTACTACTTTTGGGCAGAGGCCATGAGTACTGCATGCTATATACACAACAGGGTAACTCTGAGAAAAGGTACCTCAACCACACTGTATGAGATATGGAAAAGAAGAAAACCAACTGTCAAACACTTCCATGTCTTTGGTAGCAAGTGCTATATCTTAGCTGACAGAGAGCAAAGGAGGAAGATGGATCCCAAGAGTGATGAAGGAATCTTTCTAGGCTATTCCATAACCAGCAGAGCCTATAGAGTCTTCAACAACAGAACAAGAACTATGATGGAATCCATCAATGTTGTTATAGATGACTGTTCAGATAATGAACCTGATGTTGATCCTGATGTGGACACATCTCACCCCCTGCCTGAAGACTCTGAAGTTATAGAGATTCCTGAGAAGACTGATCAGCAAGAAAATGTGACTCCAGTAAACAAGGGTCCCTCTGTTAGAGTTCAAAAGAATCATCCAAAAGAACTCATAATAGGGAATCCTGAGTCAGGGGTTATGACAAGGTCAAGAGAGGTTGTATCCAATGCTTGTTTTGTGTCAAAGGTAGAACCAAAGAATGTGAAAGAAGCTTTGACAGATGAGTTTTGGATTGAAGCTATGCAAGAGGAGCTGAACCAGTTCAAGAGGAATGAAGTGTGGGATTTAGTTCCTAGACCTGAAGGAGTCAACATCATTGGTACTAAATGGGTTTATAGGAATAAATCTGATGAAAGTGGTGTTGTGACTAGAAACAAGGCTAGGCTTGTGGCTCAAGGTTACTCTCAGATTGAAGGAGTAGACTTTGATGAAACATTTGCTCCTGTGGCACGTCTTGAGTCCATAAGGTTACTTCTGGGAGTAGCATGTATCTTGAAATTCAAGCTATTCCAGATGGATGTGAAGAGTGCTTTCCTCAATGGCTACTTGAATGAGGAAGTTTATGTGGAGCAGCCCAAGGGATTTGTTGATCCAAATTATCCAGATCATGTCTACAGATTGAAGAAGGCATTATATGGATTAAAGCAAGCTCCTAGGGCATGGTATGAGAGGCTAACCAAATTTCTTGTGCAGCAAGGTTATAGAAAAGGAGAAACAGACAAAACCTTGTTTGTCAGAGAAGAAAAGGGCAAGTTCATGATTGCACAAATCTATGTAGATGACATTGTGTTTGGAGGAATGTCTGATCCAATGGTCAAGATGTTTGTGAATCAGATGCAGTCTGAATTTGAGATGAGCCTTGTAGGTGAACTTACCTACTTTCTTGGTCTGCAAGTCAAACAGATGGAAGATACAATTTTCATCTCTCAAAGCAAGTATGCCAAGAACATTGTGAAGAAATTTGGAATGGAGAATGCAAATCACAAAAGAACTCCTGCAGCAACCCATCTCAAACTTTCTAAAGATGAGCATGGTGTCAGTGTTGATCAAAGTCTATACAGAAGCATGATTGGCAGTCTACTTTATCTCACTGCAAGTAGACCTGATATTAGCTTTGCTGTTGGTGTGTGTGCAAGGTACCAAGCTGAGCCTAAGATGAGTCATCTAAATCAAGTTAAAAGGATTCTCAAGTATGTCAGTGGTACAAGTGATTATGGAATTCTCTACTCTCATGGTGAAGACACAAGATTGTTAGGTTATTGTGATGCTGACTGGGCAGGAAGTGCAGATGATAGGAAAAGCACTTCTGGTGGATGTTTCTTTTTGGGAAGCAACCTTATATCATGGTTCAGCAAGAAACAAAATTGTGTTTCTCTTTCTACAGCTGAGGCTGAGTATATTGCAGCAGGAAGTAGTTGCTCTCAGCTACTTTGGATGAAGCAGATGTTGGGTGAGTACAATGTGCAGCAAGATGTGCTCACATTATACTGTGACAATCTAAGTGCTATAAATATTTCCAAAAATCCTATCCAACATAGTAGGACAAAGCACATTGATATACGTCACCATTTCATTAGAGATCTTGTTGAAGACAATATTGTGACTCTAGAGCATGTTGCCACAGAAAATCAACTGGCAGATATTTTCACTAAGGCTTTAGATGCAAATAGGTTTGAGGTGTTAAGGGGCAAACTAGGTATTTGCCTCTTTGAGGATCAATAGCCATAATAGCTATTTAGGCGTGCAACGGTTACCTGTTTTTTCCCTCCATCCATAGTTGCACGCAATCCAAAGGCAATCATTACAAAATATTTCCAACGGCTATTTCGCGATCAAAACTCCAAGAAATCCGTTTACTCAAGATTTTTCTTATTGCCTACCACATTGATCACCACATTCGTTTCTCAACCACTCCAACGACCAGAAAAATTTCTTATCTATCTCAAACCCTTTGTTCATCTCTCTGCTATTTTCTTTGAAATCTTCATACTAAATCATCATCATCATCATGTCTACTGCAACCAAAACATCTCCTTCCACAAAAACAAACACTCCTCCATCATCACCAAAACCAAATTCCCCACGTCAAGAAGATATTCAAGGTGACATGATCATCGATGCCACTCCTGTCTCAATGATCAAGCCATCTGGATCAAAGAAGAAGAAGTCTAAACGATCAAGAAGGGAATCAACCCCCATTGCTGCAGGGGAAGATGTTGTTCCTTCTACTTCCACAGAAAAATCCAAAAAGAAGAAGAAGAAAAGCAAGAAGTCAAAGATTGGCTCAGCAAAGAGGGTTCACACCATGGAAAGTCTGCATGTTGAACCTCTTCCTGCAAAATCTGGTGATGCAAATGCTGAAGCATCTATGGGTGTAGGTTCTTCAAACCCTAACCCTGAGAAGGCTGCTGTGAAGATCTCTGAGGGTCAAAGACACCCCTTGACTCAGAAGATCATTGATTCTGTGCTCCAGGCCCTGCAAGAACCTAATGTTGCGGCAGATGTTGGCACATCATTGCCACAAGGTGAAGAAGAGACTGCTGCTGTTGAAAAACCTGCTGTCATTCCTGATTCTCCTGATCAGGAATTTGTTGAAGAAGATCAACCTGCTGAGGTTGAGGAACCTGAAGATAATACCCAGTCTGACAAAGTTGTTGTGGATGTAGAAGGCTACAATTCTGACATCCCCTTGAAGAAGCTTACTGAGGAGAGTATTGCAAGAAGGACTAGAAGTGGTAAAGGTCCTGCTGTTGTTGAGATTTCTCCTGCTGCTACTAAGGAGAAGAAAAAGCCTGTTAAGAGGCAAGTCATGTATGGTCCCAAGAAGGGATTTAGTAAAGCTGTGGTTCCACCTGCAAAGAAGAAGACTCAGAAAAGAAAAGAGCCACCTACAAGTGACTCAGAGTACGATGTGGAGCAGGATGTAGCTCACATCAGTGAGTCTGAGGAAGAATCTGCTGAGGAACGCAATATGGAGCTTGATGTGATTCACATTGAGTCTGCTGTGAAGAAGAGCTATGGGAAGAAGAAAATTCCTAAGGGAATTCCTGACATCCCAGTTGATTTGATTTCCTTCCACAACCCTGCACATGCTGGAAAATGGAAGTACATTGCTCATAGAAGGTTAGCTTTGGAGAGGGAGCTCAGTGCTGAAGCCTTGCAGTGCAAGGAAGTTATGAGGTTGATCAAGCGTGCTGGCTTGATGAAGACTGTTACTGGACTAGGTGACTGCTATGAGAAGGTAGTCAAAGAATTTTTGGTAAACATCCCTGCTGGTTGTGACAATCCTTTGGACAAGGAATACCAAACTGTTTTTGTGAGAGGTAAAGAAATTCACTTCTCTCCCACTGTTACCAACAAGTATCTGGGCAGAAGTGAGGAGCCCTTTGCTGAGATGGAGGCAAATGACAACTACATAATCAAGGCCATCACAGCTGGAAAGGTCAAGACTTGGCCTAAGAAGGGAAAATTGCAAGCAAGCAAGCTCACTCCAATCTACAACATCCTGAACAGGATTGCTGCTGCTAACTGGGTGCCTACCACACACAACTGTGATGTGGCTACAGGTTTGGCAAGGTTCATCTATACTGTAGGTAACAAAATTAACTTTGATTTTGGTACTTATATTTTTGATCAGACTATCAAACATGCCAAAACCCTAGCTGTCAAACTACCCATTGCCTTTCCTTCCCTACTGTGTGGAATCATATTGAGCCAGAGACCTGATGTTCTGGGCAAGGATGATTTGTCTTGCAGAAGAGAGTCTGCTATTTCTTTTAGTCTCAAGCAGTCTGATGTGACTCCTGATGTGGGCACATCCAGCTCAAACAATGCTATGTCTAGGACAGACATGATTGCTGCTTTAAAGGAGACTTGCAAGGCTCTGGATGAGAAGAAGGCCAAGCTGGAGGCAGTCATTGCTGGACTGGAGCTTGAGGATGAGCAAACAATGGCTGAGGATGAGAAATTGGAGGAGGAGGAGCCCAATGACTCTGAAGCTGAGGAAACTGATGGGAGCCAGGATATTTGAATTATTGTAATTCATTAATATTTCCCTGTACTCAATATTTCCTTGTTTTTGCTTGTATTTTGTGGGCTATGCCCTGGATTTCTGATGCACCTTTGCGTGCCTGTTCTGTACTTGTTGCACTATTAACGGCCTGAGTGCCTCTTTCTGTTCATGCACCATCATCTCTACATCTCATGCTATCTGCATTCTATGGTGTGTTACTTACTCTCAGTATGTTTGTCATAATTTATGGCTAAAAAGGGGGAGTAAAAATTAAAATGAACAACTTTGAAGTCTTAACTGCAGCAAATTGTGATGTGTTGGGACAATGTGATAATTTTGGGAGAAATTAGAGAGAATAGAACGAGAGAATTGAGACGAGAATTAAGAAAAAGAGTTAAATTCTATTCATCCACATGGGGCAACTTCTGAACTTCTGAACTTCTGAACTTCTGAAACTTTCTCAACTTCTGAAGCTCTGCTCAGCTTCTGAAGCACTACAACTTCTGAAGCTCTGCTCAGCTTCTGAAGCACTACAACTTCTGAAGCTCTGCTCAGCTTCTGAAGCACTACAACTTCTGAAGCTCTGCTCAGCTTCTGAAGCTCTATAACTTCTGAAGCTCTGCTCAGCTTCTGAAGCTTCTCCAACTTCTGAACTTCTGATGTGTGGCACATCTGACTACACATCTGGTATACATGCTTATTTTTCTTCAAATATTTTATCAACAAATTTTTGAAGAATGAGTTTTCTAAAGCATGTTCTTCTGAAGACCTCGTCTGTACATTTTCAACTGGGTGATGCATTCTTAAGAAGTCCAATTGAAGATGTTATCTAATTTCTACATGGTGATGCATTCTTAAGAAGCCTGTAGAAGTTATTTTGTGTGATGTTTGACACATCTGTGAGTTTTAACTTGGTCATGCATTCTTAAGAAGCCAAGTTTAAAACTTCTCTATTTCTCTCTAGGTCATGCATTCTGAAGAAGCCTATAGGGAATATGAGATTTAGGGGGAGTACATGGAAAGTGCTCTAGTTCAAAGGGGAGTAGACTATTACTGGGTTTGCTACCCTCCCTTATGTGTGCATGGAATCTCATGCTTGTATGTGTCTGAGAATTTATTTTTCTCAGTCTTTGGGAATTTATTTTCCTATCTTATGAGAGTTTATTTCTCTCTTTATTTGCGAGGCTCTGATCCGCTGCTGTATGCCTCTGATGTGTCTACACATCTCTCCAAGTTTAGTTGGGTGACTCAAAGATTATTTTAGCCCAAAATTTGCCAAAGGGGGAGATTGTTGAGACCTTTTAGGGTGTTGGCTTCATTTGGTAAAATAAGCCTGATTCCATGATGTGGAGCATGATGTGTGGCACATCAGGGTTCACATCTGGACGCCCTACTGGACGCGCTTTTATTTATTTAAACGCGATCTTTTGAAAAAGATTTGTTTTTCAAATTAAATCGTGCCAGCTTTCGCGCCAAGGAACAAGATAATCTTTCATGGTTCTGTTTTATTTTATTGGCCGACTTTGATCAAAAAGATTTGAAACAAACAATTAAAAGATTATGATCAAATAAATCTCAAGGCAAAATTTATCAAGGCCAACTCGTCAAAGCCCATGAAGCTTGTTCTATATAAAGGAAGACTGAAGACCAATTATTCATCAACTGAAATCAAGAAGCTAAGTCTACAAATTGAGTCTTAGGGTTTTAGTTCTTTAGTTGTTCTTTGTTTTTTGTGAGCCTTCACTTGGATCATAGTTTTGATACAAGTAAGGACTGAGTTTATAGAGTTGTAATCTCTAGTTGTCTTTCTCCAAAGCTTTGAAGCAAGGAGTTAGATTGTGCAACACTCTAAGCCTTTAGGTACGAGTGCTTTGCTTGTCTAGGAGTGTGTCTCCAACTGAGTTTGTTATTAAATCCTTACTGGGTAAGGTTGAGGGGGAGTGAGCAGAGGTTCTCATATCTAGGAGTTCCTAGGTAGAATTAGCACGGGTAGTGATTAAGTGAGAAGTTGTAAACGGGGGAGTTTAGCTTTGAATTGATACTACCATAGTGGATTCATCCCTGGATTGGTATCCTCCAGAATAGGGCTTGTTATAAGTGCCGAACTGGGTTAACAAACTCACGTGTTCTTTTGTTTCCTGCACTTTATATTGTTTACTTGTTCATCAAGTTCAGTTGTTCACGATGTTGACACATTAGGCTACACATCGTACGATTCCTAAAGTGTACACATCGTGCTACACATCTGACACTTGCCACCAGAATTTCATGCACCAAACCAGATTGCAATTCACTCTTTGTTTGATTTTTCACCATAGTCAACATTTTTTCTTCTTTTTTCCAGTTTTCCTTAAATTAGTACAATCATAAATTCCTATGGCACAAAATTTTTATAAATTAATAACTACAAACATCTAGAATCTGTGCCAATTTAGAAACCATACAGCTTCACTGAGATTAGAAGTTTATAACCCAAGATCCAAAGCGTATTCTTTCTCGCATCACAAGTTTTATTGTTCGCAACTACTCTAAATTTCAAAAAATATCCAATCCCCAAGTAATCTCAAAAACCTGTAAAATTGTAACAATATGTTCGCCGAAACCAACTAATCTTTGATGATTAGCAAGAAACAATTTAATTACTAAAACAAAAGCATTATATTCTCAAGGGGATATTACAAATTGGTTATGGGCTTGATTTATGTATCAAAAACGCTGGAAACATGTTTGGGTTGGGATGTTGACACGATGGATCAGGTGTGAGAGGTACACAAGTTAACAAAGAGAGTGCTTTAAATCCCAACTCTTTCTCACTTTTGGAAATTACAAATTAATTGGAACTGGAATTCACACGAAGAAGAAGAAACAGTTGGGTGAAAATTTTTGGATTGAAGAGGACGGCATAGTTGTGACAAGAATTCGGTGGAAGTTAGAACGCAAGAGATAAAAGCGAGGTTAGGATGAGGAGAGAGACACGATTTCTTAGATGTGGTCTTCTAATATCAACCGTTCATTTTAATCTGATGGTTTAAAGTGTCTCCTCTCACTCTTATATAAATATAGTTTTCTCACTTGATATGCTCCTCTCACTTGATATATATATATATATATATATATATATATATATCAATTATATTAGCTATTTATTAAATTAAGAGCCTAAATTGATTAAAGTGGTCAAATAAAGTTAAAAGGCTATTGGATTTCTATTAAATAAGTAATAATTGGATATGGACAAAAATGAGTCGATGACAAGATAACCATTACGAAATAATGGGAACTGTATTTGGTTATCACCCTATATACAGGCTATGATCCCTAATATACCGTAACACAGCAAATAATCTCTCCTCCCTATCTGAAGAGAATTCATGGCATTAGGAGTACCGGTTGAGAAAGAACCAAACTAGCCAACGAGTACGTGTTGCTCGTCTTTAACCTTTAGTGTTTCAGGATTACCGCTAAAAGACATTCTCAATGGATCCATGTATTCCTAATATCTCTTCTCTAATAAATCAACATGTCGTAGATCCTATAGTTATATACATGCTCTCTAGTTTATTTGGCTTCCGCACTAAAGTAAAAGTATAGTTTTAATCTTTATTATTGAGCATGGTTATATATAATTAATCAGTAAATTAATTTCAACAATATATATATATATAATACAATATATATTTATTCAACTACTTTTTTTTTTTGGATAAAAACTTAAACTAATATTATATATATATATATATAATACAATATATATTTATTCAACTACTTTTTTTTTTTGGATAAAAACTTAAACTAATATTCTATGACACTCTTTGGCCTTTTCTCATATTTAATTAAGTTTATGTGGAAAGATAGAGAGATACGTTCGTTTTGTCTTGTCATTTGAGTCAATGATATTGATACATGGACTACCACGAACTAGTAGCTTATCTACGGTATTTAATTATTTTGTATGCATGCAAAGTCTCACTTCTCATTTCTTAAGCACAAGTTGTACCGTAAAAAGCCCGTGACATGATCTAAATTCCATTTTCATACATCATCATCGAGAAAATGTAATCATTTTATTATTTCACAAAATTAAAATTATAGTTTAACAAATGAAACTAAACAAAAGAGACCGACAAAATAGACATGAAACAAAAAATTAATTAATATAGCTATAACTAACAACTAACAATTATACATTTCAATAATAAGTACTCCCTCCGGTCTCATATATAAGAAATAAAATAAAAAAATTTAAAGTCTTAAATATAAACAAAAGTCTACTGCAATTATTAAGTTTTATGACATTATTCCAATTTCAACCAATAAATGCAATGTTTTACATTTTTCAAGAAGGTATAATGTGTTTTTTCTCCTCAGTTAATGTGTTTTAACTACTTTCTTAAAGGAAGAACTTTTTTGAAAATTTTCTTATATACAATAGTAGAGGGAGTATTTCTATAAGGAGAGAGAATTTTGCAGCTATCAATTCTTGCATAACATAGACAAATAGAAAATGACAAAAGGTAATAATTCAATAAAACATTCATCTTTATTAATTTCTTTACTCAAATACAATAAAACAAAGACTCATTACAATTCTTGCAATACAACTCTTGTTGAAAAATAAGCAATACAACTAATTTCTTGGCCATACTAAATTTTTTTATTTTCTTATTACAATATATATAGAACAGCCAATTAATTAATTAGTGACACACATAAAATTTGTATGGAACAAATAATATTGAAACACAAATTTAAATGATTAATTGAGAACTAATCACAAGGTAATTAATATATATATATATATATATATACTAATTGATTTAACCGAATTACGGTGAGTCACTGTGATTTTGATAAACCCATTATAATTCCAAACAAGCACTTAAAGTCCAGCGGCAAAAGGTACGCCGGTGTTTGGTATCCACGAATTACCGGCAAGAAAATTTCCAACGGTGAATGGTGTAGCTTGAGATGCACTAGTAAGAACATGGTAACCTTTCCATGTAACCCTATTTGAAGTAGATGCACCTGCGCCAGTATTAGCATATTCAGCATAATATAAAGTATCCAAAGCAAAATTACCATCCCATGGTAACCAACCAGCAGGGTTAATAAAACCACCAATGGAAGTTTTCATGAAAACTGTTCTTGAATATTTTTGCCAAGGACGGCCGAGATAAGATTTAACGGAACTAGGGCTTAAGTCCGATGCGGCTGTGACTTGAGAATTGTGAATTATGATTCCGGTGTTTTGGTTTGGATCGGTTCGTCCTTGAGCGGTAACTGTGATTGTTTTTTGAGGTGGGTTTCTTGCAATAATGTTGCAACTTTGCAAAACTACAGCGGCGTTACCGAAGATGAAATCGACCGTTCCATAAATGTTACATTCTCTATAAAATTGTCTTTCCGAATGAACGTAAAGTGTGTCTTGATAACCTTCGAAGCTACATTTGTAAAAAACCGATAGATCTGAGCCCGAGCGGAATGCAACAGCTTGGTGATTTGCAGCTCCAGCTGTGTTTCTGAATGTGATGTCTTGAGCAATAAATCCATCACCAACAGCAGCTGCAAAAATAAAATTTAATATTATTAGGAAAAAAAATTCACTTATATATCCATGAAAATTGGGAACCAAAAATAAAAATAATCTTATTAATGAACAGTTTTATTGACTATCAATTTTTTTTTGGTAAAGTGACTATCAATTTAATTATGACTCCATTTTTAAAATCTCAACTTAGTGTTTGATATATATATTTTTTATATAACAAAATGTCATAGTTCGTTTCTGTCTTATGTTGACATTCTAACCAATTGTAGATTCCTATCCAAATACATGACGTACTAATTAATTACCAAACTGATTAAATACTAGTATTTTGATATCAATGGTTTCTAAAGTCCCAAATATTTCTTATTATTCTTTATATAAAAAAGTGGGTCCTACTTTGGATGTGGAATTATGAAAACAATTTTTAGCTACACCATTTAAGAAATTGTTAGTGTGTTACCACATAGGAAACTATACATGATACATGTGGGATTGTGGTCCATGTGAAAGGAAATATTAATCTAGATTCTAGAAGTGAAATCTTTGGCATGTTATAGATGGCACGTCTTCTTTAGTTTTGACTACTAAAAATATTATTCTGATTCTTTGCCTAAGATATGTTCATTTCATATAAAGTTAATTATTGTATTGTAGAAATAAATTTATTAATCGTGTTTTTATTTCAGAGGAAATTATTTAAATTATTAGATTTAGGTATTTAATTCAACAAGTAAATAAGATGCTTTTATTAAATTAGGATACCTAATTGTAAAGAATTTGATACAAATAATTATGGCAACAACACATAAGCACATGCTTTTATTAATTAGGACACCTAATTGTTACGAATTTCATACAAATAATTGATACATAAAGTTATTTGTAGTAATCACCATGACGTCTATATCATGTTGAATAGTTATTTATGCTTTAGTTTTTTTTTTTTTTTTGGTGACTCGTATCCTTTGGTTCATTATCTACTTATGTTATTAGTTTCTATAAAAAAGCATACAAGTCTATAGTCAATACGAAATCTATTTAAGTTCAATAATAGCTAAATAGATATGCGACTGGAACACCAGCCACAAAGGACCGTAGTTACATAGCTTCTCCATTTCTCCTTTCTTTAGTTGAAACTTAAAAATGTAACTTTTCAATCTAGCTACTAGCTAGTGGTTATTTTCTTCACTCGTATTCATATAGTTATGTATTTATTTTATTTTTACAAAAACAAATTAAATTACTTAGATTCTAGTATAGTAACAATAACAAGTATGTGATATTTTATTAATAAATAAAATTTTAGTAAAAGTATAATGGAATAAATATAAGAAATAACTTAAAGGTTAACTACTAACTAGTCATGCCGACAAATTTTTGATGAAAATTATTAATCCAATTTGGAAATAAATAAATAAATGGTATAAACAATTTTAAACATATAGCATATGCTTTCTTTTATTGCTATGAATAGTTCTTACTAACTTCCTAAGCAAGAAAAGCATGAGAATATTCAATAAAAGGAAAGTGACTGATTAATGATTTAACTATTAGTTTGAAAAATGTATAATATCTAGTTATCCTTTTGCACCATCTCCAATCAAGCCTCTGTAATTTTATTGATCTAATGATCGATACATAAATTTTCAATCATTAGACTCAATTTAATAATAGAAGTTTGGTCGGAGAGACTGCACGTTAAAATGTTTAAATTGTATTAGTTAAGTTTAATTTGTAAATTCTTTTTTCAAGAATAAATATTTTTTGCAACCTCATGATAGTATGCATGGTAAAATAAATTGTTACTATAAATATTACTTACCAACGGTTGCTGAACGGAAGGTGGTGGTGCCACCTCCAACGCTTTGGCTACCGGTGATTATGGTCTTTCCAATACCATCTCCGACCAACATGACATTCTTTGCTTTGATCTCAACTTGTTCATTGTACACACCAGCCTTCACATATATCACATACCTTCCACTACCACTTGGCGCAGCATCGGTGGCCGCCTTCACACTTGTGTACTTGCCAGAACCATCTTTAGCAACCACGACATTAGCTTTAGAAGCCGCGGAAGATGTTTGAAGAAGCTTCCTATCACCGGGCTTAACCCATGTCGGAAATCCACCTTTGTAACTTGGTTGTTGGTAAGGAACCTTGTTGAGAGACAAGGTGTTACTTAACAACTTTGAAACATTATTATTGGAAACCAAAGGTAAGACATAGTTTGTGACACCAAGGTCATAAAATCCATTTTTGCATGTTTCAAGGTTTGTTAAAGCTGTACTAAGCCAAGTTTGAGAATCGGTATGTTTGCATTTTGGGTCGACTGTTTGAGTTAGCTTTTGGATTGTTAAATCATAAAGCTCACAACAATCAGACCATGCAGATTTTTCTTTTGGGTTGCGACACTTTGGGCCTACTGCATGTGTGTTTTCTTGGCCCTTTTGTGCTCTTTGTATTGCGAGTTGAAGTGAAACTTTGTAAAAATCGGATTTATTTTTTATGGTTTGGTTGAAATTATTGTGTGTTAAATAATACTCACATGTTTGAGGATAAGGGGTTTGGCTACACCATGATTTTATGGAACTTGATGAGTGAGCATAAACAATGGTGGAGAAAAGAAAGGGAAATATTAAAAGAGTTGTTACTAAAGGAAATGAAGCCATGGAAAATAATTTTTGGGTATGGTGTGATGAGATACTTAGAGAGGGTTTTTGAGGTTTTGGTTTGATTATGAGTGAGATTTATGTCCTCAATATTGGTGCCTTTATATAGAAGAAAATAAGAGGTTGTTGACATGTAAATTCTATGGGAATGCTCACCATGTCTTACTTTTCAAAATTAGCTTATGGATTTGCTTTAATTTTCCATGCACGTCTGTTGATTGAATTATGTAGGAGCAACAACTTTTGAAAATTTTAATTCATAATATTTTAGTAGGTAGCAATATTTTAGAAATATTGGGGAAATAAAATGTTAAAGGATAATTGTGTAAAAAAAATGTTAAAGGATAATGTTTGTCTTATTTGACCTTGTACGAAAATGCTGACTAGGCCTAATAAATGATATTTTTTTTAAGGAAAAGTCATCCAATGATCATGAAACGCGTTATAATATAGTACTAGCAACATAACATTTTCTATAATTAATCAAGTAGCAAAAATTTCATGTTTTTTAAAAAAAGTGACTAAATAATGGATGGACCATCTCACATATATTCTGGGTGAGTTTATTTCGGTTAGTATGAACATTATATTACATTACATATGCAAAAATTAAAATTCGAATTATGAACTTATCGTAAATGTGAAATTTCTAACCATACATATTAAATGTAATCCCTACTAACAAAGTTATACTCACAAATTTTTTTTATAGAATATACTAGAGGTGTTCGCGGTGCGGTTTGGTTCGGTTATGAGCGAAAAAGTCATCATAACCGCGAGATAAAAAAGCATGCGGTTTGGTTTGGTTCGGTTGGATTTTAAAAAGTCATCCAAACCAAACCAAACCAAACCGCGGTTAGGATCGGTTCGGTGGCAGCGGTTTACGGCATAAAAAATTTCTATCATGATCACTTGACACACACATGAACTTGTTACAAAATAACATTACAGTATCAATAAAAGTTGTTTATTCAAAATAACATTATAGCACCTTACAATTTTAAATATCCAAAAAAGAGTTTGAAATTCCAAAATAACATCACATTATCGATAAAAGTTGTTGATATAAAATAATATTACAATACTAAAGTAATATTACAATACAAAAAATAAGAACGACTTGAAGTTTCATTAATTTGGTGGACTGACTTGATAATTAGACTATGTATATTGGATTATAATAGAAACTTAAAGGAGTTTTCGAGGTATTGGAATATAATATAAACTTAATTCGGTTCTAGCGGTTAACCGCGGCTTTTGCGGTTTTAGCGGTTGGCGGTTTTGCGGTTTGCGGATCAATAAAAAAGTCATCCAAATACATCCAAACCAAATGCGGTTTTTGCGGTTTTCGATTTGGATTGGTTCGGTTTGCGGTTTTACTTTTGGATTGGTTCGGATACGATCACCCCTAGAATATACTCCATTCGTATCTAAATGTAGACATTTTACACAAATTAAGAAAATCAATTAATATTGTATTGAAAAGAGAAATTATGAATTAGTTTACAAAATTATCTCTTATTAATAGTATAAGAAAGATAAATTGATGAACCGAAAGAAGAAAGAGAAATAATAATTAAGGATATAATAAGAAAAAAAGTATTAAATGTTTCACTGATTGTAACAAAAAAAAAAAATGTTTCACTGATAATATAAAGTGACATATAATTTGATATAAATTTTTTTCTCAAAAGTCACTTACATTTTGATACGGAGGAAGTATAGTCTACCACACATAAAATTCAATATTCTTTTTATGAAAAAAAAAAGTTCTATATATATATTCTTTTATTAGAAAAATGGAACCCAATATGCCGTCTGCATTATTCATGTCTACGTTGAATAGTCTAATTGGTCATGCTTTAGTTTCTACAAGCTGAGAGCATCTATACAAGTTGGGAGCATCTACAAGCAGGGAGCATGACATGTAGTTATCAGATGTCGTTTTCGTGTTCATATAATTTTTTTTGGTATGAACATAGTATTCTTAATTAAAAAACCAAAAAAAATTATCTATTGAGTGATTGAGTCGGGTAGGATTACAGTAAGAAAAATGCTATTTAATAAGAAAATTTATGGAGAAGAATTGCAAGAATAAATCTCCACTCTTGTTTACATCAACTATCCCCCATGATCTCCACTAAAAGAGAAGATTAAAATTACACAATTCTATAAAATAATGACATGAGATATTCTTGCATTTTTTCTCTAAACTAATTCTTATTAAATAGCAATGCTCTTACAGTAAATAGCAAAACTCTCTATTCAAGATCAAGTTAAACTAGAAGAGAATTTATCATGGCATCCTACTTTTTATTTTGATTTGGGTGCAATGTTTTGTAACTTGGACTGAAAACTTAGCTGGTAAAACTTGTGAGTCGGGTTTGGATCAATTTAATTAAACTTGGTTTTTTTTTTCAAGAAAAACAACCATACGATTACACCGATTGAACTAAATAACGATAAAAAGTTGAATAAATTAATTTTGGTTGAACCGCACTTCAACCCGATTCAAGTGCAGTTTAGTTCAATTAAACCAAACTGCAATTCAATTAGGTTTAAATAACATAAAAATTTATTTTGTTTGAATATTGTCGACGAATTTAAAAATATAATTTAGTTTCTCTAAACAACTTATATTTAACTCAATTTTTTTAATTACTTAAGCTCAACAACTGCTTATTTTTTACACTTCACAAAACAAACATAGAAATATTATTCTATTTCTTTTTTTTATTTGGTACAATATTCTATATCTATTTTACTATGGAATGAATATATGGTCAAGCATTCTGTTAATAAAAAGGGAGCTTCTAAGGTGTAGTCAATATTTTGATAATATTGAAAAAGTTATTTGAATAGACCAATAGGAGTAAAGTCTTTATTTGGTCCCACCAAATTATAATTATATAGTGTAATTCCATAATTGTGTTTCTGTGTGTCTTCATAAATCTAAGGGTGTGAGTTTTCCCTATCCTAAGATCGAGATTTTTGCTCTGATACCAGAGTTTTGGGGCGAGTTTCGCGCGTTTTTGGCTGTTAGCTGTAAGATAGACGACGGAGTTCATTCTTTGTATATTGTACTAAAAGTCTGTAATTAGACAATAGATCTTTTCTTTCTATAAATCTTGCTTTTATTATTGGATTAACATGAGGTCTATCCATATATAGCAGGTTTTTTAAACATCTATATTCAAAATCTAATTTTTGAATTCTTTTTCTATAGACTTTTAGATTTTTTCTTTCTTCAGCTAAGTTCATTGTAACAGGTTGCGGAAGTTTAATTAGATTCTTTTATCTAATTTTTCGAGTTGTAAGGACAACTCTGCTACTGAGCTTTGTAGCTTATTTAATTCTTTTAGTTCTGAGATTTCAAAATCTTTTTTCGGGGGTGCTACCCTAAGGCTTTGGCTTCTGATCAATGGTCTTTCGTTTGTTTCTTCAAACAGATTTTTGTCATCTTCTATTAATGAACAACTCTTTCTTGCCAAAGTTTTAAATATAGGTGACTCTAATGTCACTATAGGGGTGAATAATTCATCAATATGAATTATATCTTTTCCTGTAAACTCTATGCTATGATGTGAATTACTTAAAGCATAATTAATTCTATAGCATATTGTAAAAGGATGATTTCCCTTTTTCATAAATTTTGAATCTTCTAATTTGTAATTAAAGATTATGGATCTGTCCAGATCCTTATCCTTTAGGGATAATCCTATTTGTAAGTTTATATCAAACTTTATTTTTCCATATTTTAAATTGCATCTACCTTGTGCAATTATAGATTGTCTATCATTTGTAATTCTAGAGTCCCTTAGAATTATATTTAACGGTGTATCAATACCTTTCATGAAAGTACTTTTGATTAAAACTTGAATGGTTGATATATGAATATAACCAATTTTATTTCTTTCTTTTTCAGAAAGACTTGAAATTCTTTTTTGAATTTGTATTCTATCTATGGTAGATATAAAAATATTTCCAGAAGTAGAATCAATTGGAATTGCTTCTTCTCCTATCATTATTCCAAATTTCAAGATATTTTTTCTCAAAAGACGTTCTTTGAATTTTATAGACTTTCTTTTAAAGTTTTCTTCAGCAGTTAGAGATAGGTCTGCTTCTTCTATTTTGTGATCTTGTATAACATCAGCAAAATAACTAGATGTTTCTTCAAAAAGTGAGATTTCAGACATAATTTTCAAAATTCTTCTGAATTTTCACTAATATTATCAGGCAGAATATTTAAAGTTTTTATTAGACTATAAATTCGAGAGTTTTTTAGTCTATAATGCACGCTTGCAAAGTCTCCATAGAATTGTCCTTGAAAACACTCTATGTATTTGGAATTTTTAGTAAAATTGTTTAACTCATGAACTAAACATTTTAATTCATGTTCTTCGAAGTCTCCTTCGATAGTTTCTTGAATTTTTTCGAGAAAAATCTTTTCTTGGTAATGATTAAATTTGAATTTATCTAAAATTATCTTAACCAAATTTGGTTCAGAAATTCTTTTCAGTAAATAAGTTACCTTTTTATCATAGTCTTCCATTAGGACTAATTCTAAGTATGTGTGATTAGAACTAGGTTCTGTGTACTCAATTTCAAAAAAATTTGAAAATAATCTTTGAGTTCTAAAATTCGAACTTTCCATGTGTTATGTAAACAGCATAACATAATAAACAAGTGTTGTGATAAGAATCATACCTGATATGATTTTCTTTGCTTTTGGTTCTGTTGAACTTTTTGATCCGAAGATGTCTGTGTTGTTTTGGGATATAATCTGTTTGATTATATTGTGTTATATGGTTGATCCCTCCAGAGTATTACCTCAAGGATCTAGCTCCTCCAGAGTATTACCTCAAGAGCTACTTCTTAGAAATAATTCTAAGGACAGAAGAAAATAATTCTTCAAAAACTAGTTAATAGTTTTGTATTTCTTTCAACTGTAATTTACAACTGAGCTCAGAGCTCTTATTTATAGTGGAGAAGTGCTCACATTAGGTAAACGTCCCTTTCCATGACATTGTACATGCACTCAGAAAAGTGACACGCACTCACACAACAGTGACATGCACTCAGAAAAAGTGATGCGCACTTTAAAAAGAAAAAACGCACTAAGAAATACGACAAATAGTATTTTACATTATTTAGCACTAAGTGGTCCCCATCTGACTCAGATGTGATAAGGTACCACTGCACAATTTTGTCCTACATTGTGGCCAGTTGATCTGTGCTGTTAGCCTCCTTGTCCTCTTGTGCCGACGATTTTTGACAGTTTTTACAGTTATGATTTTTGTAATACTGTAAAAAATATCTACAGCATTCTTCTTGAATTACCCTTGGTAATTTTTCATGATCATCCTTCAGTTGGTCAATTCTTTCTTCAAGTTCTTTGATTGCTTTGATATCTTTTTCTTTTGCTGGTTTTCTGGAATCGCTATACACGATCATTGATGAGTCTTCGTAGATTGTTCTGTAGTTTGTCTGGGATGACAATCTTGAAATTTTCCGACGAAAATTCTTCATTTGATTGACGTACATAGCTGGATGCCATTCTGTGCATTCTTTATTCATGACCGGATATTCTTTGTTGGATATCCCAATCTTGATTAAGTATATTGGTTTTGTGACCAGCTCCAAGGTATTTTCATCATACCAAGGATATGTTGAATCGACCTCTAGAAAGATCTCTTTTCCTTTGGCATATAGATTATTGAATTTTTCTGCCAAATTTTGTAGATTCTTTGGAAGAAACTTGAGCTCTCCAAAAGTTTTCTTTGGTTGCTCTTCCAAATATATGGTGTGGATTAAACCATTTTGAAAGAAAGATAGACATGTAGTACTATCTATTCCTGGTAATGTAACTATCTTGGGACAACTAAATTTGTTGACCGGGTAGAAACATTCAGTGGTGAATTCTTCTACATAATGGTTTAACCATTTCCATCTAAGGCTGAATTCCATGTAAGTTGGGTCGGTTACCTGGAAATTCTTTTGTTTTTCGAGCTGGCGAATTTTGTCAATTGACAGCTTCCTTTTTGACTCCATTGTTGGAGATTTTTGAAGGTTTTTTGCTGTTGTAACTTCCTTGTAGGCTCCGTAAAGTGCCTGCTCAGCTTCCTTCATGGTTTTGTATCCTTTGTGACGCACATTCTTGCCTAAGATGTGCTGTTTTGCTATTGCCCATTTTCTATAGATCCCTTTCATTGGACCATCAAAAATGACATAAGCTTCAAACCTTCCCATTTCATTGTCTACGGGATCGCTTGTTTGAATGGTTGTTAATGAACCATTTTTTCTGGTTTCTTCTTCTTCTTCGACTTGGTCAGCCCAAGACTTCTTGCTGTCTGAGGATTCTGCTTTTTGTTCTATATTCCAACCACTGGGAGTTATTGTTTCAGTAGGAATTTTTGAACTTTCTGGGGCAGTATACTTCACATAGTAGTCATACTTTCCAGAAGGTTGTCCTAGTAAGTCCCAATTTTCTACGCTCTTTAGAATTTCATTTGGGTCTTCTGTGGTCATCTTTTGTAAACCTTTGAGTGTTGTAATCATCTCCCCCCTCTCGGCAGAGATTTTTGCTTTTTTGTTTTCTAGGGCGATAAGTTGTTCGTCCTTTTGCTTGATGTTGTTCTGAAGTAGCTTTATGGCTTGCTCCATTCTCTTGTCAATGTATCTGCAAAACTGTTTTGCTCAGATTTTATATATTGAACATATGGCTCGAATTGTTGTAATTTCATCTGCCATCTTATTAATCTGCCTTGTTTATGGCCAGCTTTAATTTTATATCTCCAAAATCCTGTAAGATATTTAGAGTCTGTACGAAGAAGGAATCTTGACGGTAATAAGTCAATCTTCCATTTTTCTAGTATTTTTACACATGCCAGAGTTTCTAGTTCCTGAATATGGTATCTAGATTCTGTATCTGTAAATGTACCAGAAACATATTTACATAACTGTAAATTTTCAGTATCCTTTATCAGGATTTTAGAAGCACTGTAATCAATGCCTTTTTTGGTATCTGTTTCTTCTTTCGAAGTTTCAGATTGTTTTGATTGAAGATCTGATTCTTCAATTTTATACCCTTTCTCATTCAGAGAAAGTTTTGCTTTACCATTAGGTAAGGCTCTCATACAACCTGCCCAGGTTGTTTGTGATGCGTCCGTTTCTACAATTAAAAAATCTTTTATTGTTGGATTGTAGAGTTCGGGTAAAATTTTTATTTTTTCTTTAATAGTTTTAACATTATCAGAATCAACTTTAGTCCAAGACCATGGAATTTTTTCTGAAATTTTCTTTTGCAAATGCTTCCTTTCCTTTGCTAAGTCTTTTAGAAATCCTTCATTAGCAATATAATTTAGACATCCAAGAAATCTTTGGATTTGTTTTCTGTCAGAAAGCTCATTTGGAAAAGCTTGTATTTTTTCTTGGGTATGGGGTGCTAGACTTAGTTCCCCATTTTCTTTTAAAATTAAACCAAGGTATTCTATTTCTTTTTGTAAAATCTTTGATTTCCTTTTTGAAATTATAATACCCTTTTCTTTAATTTTTAAAAGAACACTTTCTAAATCTCGAAGATGTTGCTTTTCATCTCCTTTTGTAAAAATGAGTATATCATCTATATATGCCAAACATATATGATCCAAGCCTGCGAGAGATTTGTCCATAAATCTTTGATATATTGACGGTGCTTGTTTTAGTCCAAAAGGCAAAACATTCCATTCATAATGTTTTTGAGGTTGACATGAAAAAGCTGTTAATGGCTTTGTTTCTTCTGCTAGTCTTAATTGATAATAACCAGACTTTGCATCTAAGGAAGAAAACCAATTACATCCTTTTATTTTTTCTAAAATAAAATCTTTTCTAGGTAATTTATAAGAATCTCCGACTGTTGCCAAATTAAGTTTCTTATAATTAATTACCATTCTTCTCTTTCCTCTTTTTATTTCGTTATGGTTTTCGACATAAAAGGATGGTGCAGAGTGTGGACTTGACGAAGGTCTAATAAGGTCTTTATCAAGTAAATCTTTACATTCCTGTTGAAATTCTTCAACATCTCTAATGGAATATGGAATTCTATTTGGAACATTTATCTCGTCATTAGGATTTTTTAACTTAATGACTATAAGTTCATGATTAGTGTTTTTAAGGCTGTCTAAGGGGTTATCCGAACAGACTTCGTCTAATCTTTCTTCTATACTAATATGGAAACTTCTTTCTTCCCATATAGTTCTTAATTCCTTAAGGTTTCCCTTAATAAGGTTTAAGATTTCATTTCTAGTAACTATTTTGGTGGTTACTATTTCTCTATTTTTTGGATTTCCCAAATCCTTCCATTGAAGTGATATAGTATCTTTTCTTTGAGTAAAGGGTTCATATAACTTTAAAAAGTTATTTCCTATGATTAGATCTAATCCTGAATCATGGAGGTAGATTGTTGGAATAAAAAATTTATATCCTTCAATTTCTATAGACACATCTCTAAGGTTAAACCATATCTGATGTTTTGATTTATCTGCAACTATTATTTCTTATGGTTTGGTTAATCTTTCCCAATTTCTAGAGATGGATTTTTTCCCAAAACAAAGAGTTGCACCTGTATCTATATAGGCTAAAAGGTTTCTATTTTTTAGCACTATTTTGATAAATGTAGCACTTGGATTTCCTTTACCAAGTATCTTCTTCGGCATCTGAATCTGTCTCTGTACAGTATTCATAAATGTCTTCATTGGATTCTATATCTGATTCTATAGGTTCATATCCCATTGCATGTATTGCATGTAGGACATTTTTCTTAGAATTTTCCTTTTTAGGGCACTCATTTGCATAGTGACCTTCTTCATGACATAACCAACATGTACATGATTTTTTGCCTTGTGGGCATATCTTCTTCCTAGGGTAAGGTTGTTTTTTCCTAAAGAATTTTTTGTTTCCCTTTTTGAATTTTCTAAAAGGAACCTTCTTAAATTTCTTTTTCTTATAGGACTTTTGTAACCTTGTTTTTCTAGGTTTCTTCCTAGAGTTGCAACCATAATTTCCTACTTTGTCTTGTAGTTTATTACAACAAAGGGATACTTGAGCTTCTCTTTTAGCTATTTTTTGACTACACATTTCTTGGAGCCAAATTTTTAGGGTGGTTATTCTTCCTCCTAGGGTATCATCTACTTTTCCTTCTGCTAATGCTGAAGTAAAGAATGTTTTAACTTGAGCCGATACTCTTTCTGGTAATTTGTCATAGAATAGTTCTATCAAGTTTCTGGAAATTCTAGTACTATTATCTATGTTGTAATAATAGTCCTGAAATTCACAAATGAAATTATCTATATAGCACATATATATTGCAGATTTTTAAGTTAGTTATTTTCCAAAGATTTTGGTCGGAAAATGCTATCTTAGATTGAATGGAGTCCTTCCATCCTTTAAATTCTGTTACGAGTAACATATGAATCCAGTCTACTACTAAAGCTCCTGTTAGAGGTATCGTTCCCATAACTTCTGGTGGTAAGGTTGAAATGTATTTGTAAGCATTTCCTCTAGTTTTATATTGTAGGAAATTGAAAATTTCGATTGGTCCTAAATTTTTAAGGTCTTCATTTAACTGGACTAATACACTATTTGTATTGTACCAATCTCTTAGATCCTTGGCTGTATCAAAACTACAGTCTATGTCTAAAATTCCTTGCCCTTGAAATGGGTTTTGTGTAGGTACATAATAATGGGGTACCTTTTGGAATTTTTGTTTGGTAAATTCTCTTTCGAATTCTGCAGTTCTTTTTGTACCAGATGTTTCTGCTGGTTCGAATTTTACGAAGTAAGGATTTTCATTTTCTTCCTCTACTTCTTCTTCTTCAGAGCTAAAATCGTAAATGATTTGATTTTTCTCTTTTGGTTCTTTGTCAACTACTTGACTTTTTCCTGATATATCTAAAGATACCATGAGTTTTTCCAAATTTTCTAATTGCCTATTAAGGGCTTCTTCTGTATCGTCCATTCCTAAAAGAATTTAGATGGTGGTTTAATTTTTAATTGTGTAGAAACAGAAGTTTCTTCGAGGTTTCTTAAAGGCCTAGGAATATTTTCTATTTCTAATTCCTTTCCTTTCTCTTCCCCCCCGCGAGAAAATTGAAAGTTTTTGTCTTCTAAGAGTTTTATCATGTATGCTATCATACAAGATATATTATTTAGCTGTGGATTTGCTGTATGAAAAAGGTGAGGAAATTTATGAGTTTCATCTTCTTCATAACACACAAAGTCTATTCCATTATGAAATTTCCATGTTTCATATGGTTTATATCTTTCTTCTTCGTACTGTAAAGTTTCTAAATAGGATGTTTGTTTTTCTATCCTATCTTGTAGATCAGAGAAGTTATCTAAAACTTTCTGTAGTTTACTTGTTAGACTTTCTTCAGTCATCTTGCAATATTCTGAAGTCTTTTTTGAAGAGTTTCAGCTAGTTTCTTATATTCTTTAGCTAGATAGAGGTCTCCTGAGTTTCTAAACCAATAGTGTAGTCTCTTAAACCATCTAATTTGGACTTTATATAGAGCAAGATCAGCTATGTTTGGTTTAAAGCTGATTTTTGGATAAATTAATCTTCCACACGGACTTCTTAGGAATTCATTCCCGTATATTTTTACTATCATATTATTCATTGCACTCAACTTAATTGCTATGGATTAGCTACCAAATTTTTGCTACTAATTTTGTGCTAATGGACTGATTGGTTTCTAGCCATTAGATTTGAGATTTGCACATAGAAAATTTTGTGCTTTTGCCACACTAGATTATGACTTTTTTGAAACATTCATTTTGGTGAATGTACCATAGAATTTGCCTAATAAAAAATGGTCAAACATGAATAATATGAGTTTGATGGAGTGTGTGACCCGCCGGATGGCTTAATGACCCTTGTTTTTAGCTCGGAATATTATTAGTATTAGAGCACTAAACTTTAGTGCTGGTACACTAACCCATAAATTCTGTATAGTGCACGGCAGCTATAGCAAATTTGCATTGGAGAACATATGACTTGGCAAGGTGGGGTGTATTAAACTTGGTTCATGTTAACAATTTAACATACGGTAAATATAACTTTTTCAAGATTAAAATATTACTATTTTGTAAGGAAAGTAGAATATGATTTCTCATTAGTTTTTCAACACACATACAATGCCTTATATAGGCTACAACAATATCTGGCCTAAGCCTAAGTTCGCCTGCGTCTAAGCTTCGACAAGCCAAGCCTTGCCTGTGCCTAGGCCTTGCCAGGCCAAGTCTGAGCTCGCCCGCGTCCAAGCCTTGCCAGGCTTGCAGGCAGCACGCGCGTCCAACATCTAGCCAAGCCAGCTAGAGTCTAAACTAAGCTACTTTAACTACTATACTTAACATCCTCCCCTAATCTAAACTATTACAAATGCTTAGATTACAGAGATGTAACACATTCAAACACATCATTCTAGATCCTTGAAGTCACACACACCCAATCTTGCTCTCAACCTACAAAAAGTTTCAAGCTTCAGGGCCTTGGTCATGATGTCTGCTAGCTGTTCTTGTGAAGTGCAAAATTCCATATTCACAGTCCCATCTCTTGTCAAATCCCTTAGGAAGTAGTATCTTACATCTATATGCTTGCATCTCCCATGCATTACAGGATTCCTTGACAACTTAATAGAAGAAGTATTGTCACAAAATATCACAGTACTGCCCATCTGTTCTTGGCTCAATTGCTTCAAAATTTTCCTTAACCACACTCCCTGACAAGCACAGGAAGCAGCTGCTACAAACTCTGCTTCAGTGGTGGATAGTGTTACAATGGCTTGTTTCTTTGAGGACCATGACACAACACCATTACCATATAAAAACACATATCCTGAGGTACTCTTCCTATCATCCAAGTCCCCAGCATAATCAGAGTCAGACCAACCTAGTAGCTCACAGTCATTGCCCTTTGCATACAAAATACCATAGTTCAAGGTTCCTTGTAAGTATCTTAACACCCTCTTAGCTGCAGCCAAGTGAAGCTCAGTAGGTTTTTCCATATACCTAGCTATCAAGCAGACAGAGAAAGCTAGATCTGGCCTTGTTGCAAGTAAGTACATTAGACAACCAACCAATTGCCTATATGAAGTTGAATCAACTGCTTTTCCCCCTTCATCTTTGGTAAGCTTGTTACCAGGTACCATTGGACTACACACCTTGTTACAATTTTCCATTCCAAACCTGGCAATTATATCCTGAGCATATCTTTGTTGATGAATGAAAATTCTATTGTCACATTGTCTCACTTCCACACCTAAGAAATATCTCATCTTCCCAAGGTCAGTCATATCAAATTTATTCATCATAGATCTTTTGAATTCTTCAAACAATCTGTCATCATTCCCTGTGTAGATTAAATCATCTACATACAGACTAACTATCAACACCTTGTTTTCAGCTTGCTTGACAAACAAGGTATGTTCATGAGGGCACTTTTCAAAATTTTCTTGAGCAAAGTAGGATTCAATTTTGTTGTACCATGCTCTAGGAGCCTGCTTCAAACCATATAGAGCCTTTCTCAGCTTATAGACCTTATTACTTCCTTCTCTCTGATAACCAAGTGGTTGTTCTACATACACATCTTCACTTAGTTCACCATGAAGGAAAGCACTCTTCACATCAAGTTGGAATATATTCCAACCTTTGCTTGCAGCTAAAGCCAACACAATCCTTATTGTATCCCACCTAGCTACTGGAGCAAAGACTTCATTGTAATCTACACCATATTGCTGACTATATCCTTTAGCTACTAGCCTAGCCTTGTGTTTTTCAACTTTGCCCTTCTCATTGTATTTAGTTTTATAAATCCATTTGACACCTATCTTCTTACATCCAACAGGTAATTCAGTCAGCTCCCATGTATTGTTCCTTTCAATAGCCTTTATTTCTTGATCCATTGCATTTCTCCAGATTTCATGCTTTGCAGCTTCATCATAGGTAGTGGGATCTCTATCTTCAGAGAATATGGCCAGGTTGTGTATATCAATATTTTCAATTTCTTTAGTATCTGTGATAAAATCTCTGGTCCAACCTGGTGGCTTTCTAACTCTAGGCCCAAGCTCAGCATTTGCTTGACTAGTTTCTGCATGATCATCATCCACATTGTCATCTGACTGATGTGAGTCTTCAGGTTGAACTTCAGTTTGAACTGCCTCTCCTTCATTATCAACCTCTAATTCAGTGTGGATTAGTGGTGTTTTTGATTTGTTGTCCCAATTCCATCCCTGTGATTCTTCAAATACTACATCCCTGCTGACAATTATCTTTCTATGCACAGGATCATAAAGTTTGTAGGCTTTAGATTCAGTGCTTACTCCTAAGTGTACACACTTCATTCCCTTTGGATCAAGCTTCTTTCTCAAGGCATCTGGAATATGAGCATATGCCAGACAACCAAACACTTTGAAGTAATGAACTGCAGGCTTAACTCCACTCCATGCTTCCTCATGTGTCATATCTTTAACAGACAAAGTAGGGGATCTGTTCATAACATAGGTAGCCCATAGTACAGCCTCTGGCCAAAATCTCTTAGGCACATTTCTCCCAGCTAACATACTTCTAACCATGTTCAATAGGGTCCTGTTCTTTCTCTCTGATACACCATTTTGCTGTGGTGTATATGCTGCAGTCAACTGCCTTTGAATTCCATTGGTGCTGCAGAAATCATTAAATTCATGTGAAGTAAATTCTCCTCCTCTATCAGTTCTCAAGGCTTGAATATGACATTTACTTTCATTTTCAGCTAATGCTTTGAATTTCTTAAAAATTTCAAAAGCATTGGATTTCTCAGCAATGGGATAAGTCCAAGTTTTTCTAGTAAAATCATCAGTGAAGGTGATGAAGTACCTGCATCCACCATTGGAGGTAGGATTAATAGGTCTACACAAATCTGAATGAATCAACTGTAGCTTCTCACTGGCCCTCCAATTTGCAGTTTTTGGAATTGGTCTCTATGTTGCTTGCTAGTCATACAATCATCACATGCTGCTCCTGTTTCTTGCAGAACAGGCAAGCCTTTAACCATTCCCTTTTTCACAAGAATGTTCAAACCTTTGAAGCTGAGATGAGCATATCTACAGTGCCACAGGTAGCCTTCATCAATTTTGACAGTTTGAAGACACATGGGACTAACTACTACCGCTCTGACTATATACATCCTATTGGCAGTTTTCTGACTAGTGATAATCAAGCCTCTACTCTTATGATAAACCTTGCATTGATCATTGGAGAATATGATAGTGATATTCTCCTTCTGCAATTGTCCTATGCTCAGTAGGTTGTTCTTTAGCCCAGGCAAGTAATACACATCACTGATAACTTGAGCTATCCCTTCAATGTTAAGCTTCAACTTACCTTTTCCTGTGACTGCCATTTTAGAATCATCACCAAGTTTCACTGATTCTCTGAATTCATCATCAAAATCATATAACCATTCTTTGTTTCCTACCATATGATTGCTGCAGCCTGAATCTAGAAACCACATCTCTTTCTTGAGATTTCTTTCATCACTGCCTTGTGCCATAAGCAACACCTCTTCTTGTTCATCAAATTCAGCAAAATTTGCACTTTCTTCCCAGCTTGGACACTCATTCTGATAGTGTCCCATTTTGTGACATTTGAAACATTCCACATTGTCTCTACTATGCCTTCCTCTACCCCTACCACGCATACCACCTCTTCCCCTTCCTCTACCATTACCTCTCCCTGAATTCGACATTTTCAAAGCCTGCTCATCATCTTTTTCTTGTGTGGACTTCATTCTTCCTTCATGCACAAGTAAACTACTTTGCAATTCATCTATGGTCAGGGCTGTAACATCATTAGATTCTTCTATAGAGCAAACTACATAGTTAAATTTGGAGGTCATGGATCTCAAAATCTTTTCAACAACCACAGTTTGTGTAACAGTTTCACCATGAGAGGTCATCTTGCTAGCTATAGCAAGGGTTCTTGAAAAATAATCATTCACACTCTCATTATCTTTCATAGAAAGAACCTCAAATTCTCTACGTAAGGCTTGAAGTTGAGCACGCTTTACCTTGTTGGAGCCTTGGTACTTTCTTCTCATGGATTCCCAAATATATTTAGCTGTGTCTCGAACAAGAATTGTCTCCAAGATTGTGCGATCTATGGCTTGAAATAGGTAGTTCTTGACCTTCAAATCTTTGATCTTGCTCTCCTCTGCAGCGCGCGTTTGCTCAGCATTGGCATTGGCAGGTGCTGCAGTTGGCCCATTCTCAATCAAGGACCAATAATCCTTGGAACGAAGGAGATTTTCCATCAACATGGCCCAATGATCATAGAAGCCATCGAAACGAGGTATAGAAGGTTGAATGAAGTGCTTTGAATCTTCATTCATGGTGGAGGAAAAATGTAGAAGATGAAGATAACGGTTTTGTAACTGAATTTCGTTCCTAACTGCAGTTAGTTACGAAACAAAGGAGAAGAGGAAAAAATAGCTCTAGATACCAATTGTAAGGAAAGTAGAATATGATTTCTCATTAGTTTTTCAACACACATACAATGCCTTATATAGGCTACAACAATATCTGGCCTAAGCCTAAGTTCGCCTGCGTCTAAGCTTCGACAAGCCAAGCCTTGCCTGTGCCTAGGCCTTGCCAGGCCAAGTCTGAGCTCGCCCGCGTCCAAGCCTTGCCAGGCTTGCAGGCAGCACGCGCGTCCAACATCTAGCCAAGCCGGCTAGAGTGCAAACTAAGCTACTTTAACTACTATACTTAACATATTTTATATATTATAATCCAAACATGTGTATCAAAATTAATTACAAATAAAAAAATATAAGAATTTGAGGTAAAGATTCGGTTCTTTATAACCAACTACCATTAAAGTAAAAATTACTCAAATCAACTATAAATTTCTTAAATCCTACAAATCACTTTGGACCCACAAAAAACAACTTAACTCACTCACTTAGTTTACTCCCACTAAAGATGCTCTATCAAGATGAAAAATTAAAATTTGCAATTGTTTACTAATTATTAATTATTATGGCTATAATTGGAGACAAACTCAGTTTATTATTGTAGTTTTGTCAACGATAATTGGCCTGCTTGCAGCCTCATGCTTATCTCCTTTCAGCATGTTGCATACCTTAATGAATATCATTTTTAGGTACGTTGGTTTTGGATTTTAACAAAATTTAGGTTTATATAGATTTGTAAAAAATTAAATTAATTTCTAATTTGTTTTCTACCATGAATGTTATTTTTTTAGAATTCTGGAACTTCTACACTTTAACTACTTTTTTTCAAAACAAGGAAATATTTTTAAAAGGTTGATAGGATGAACTTACCAACTTTTTATTTTAAGGTTTAAAATAATTTTTATAAAAACTATTAAAGAGACACTATTAAAATGATAGAAGAGATTTTTTTAAAATTATTTTTTTGAAAAAAAATCCATAACACAAATGCACCCTTACTTATTTTGTTAGATGAAAAAAGAAATGAATATTTTGAAATTGTAAAAAATAGATTTTTTAAAAAAGGAATATTTATTTGACGCCCTATAAATGGAAAAATATATTGTTATAAGATAATTATGACCTTGTTTGTATTAGATTTTGAAATAATTATTTTTGATGTATGTGTGTAAGTTTCTTTTGGATATGATGATTTTTCTATAATTTAAAAATCGAAAAAAAGGTGATATAAACCTAATAAAAATAAATAAATAAATATTAAACAATAAAATAAAAAAGAAAAGATGCAACAAGTTACGGAGGTTTTTCGGAATCAACTCATGATCAAGTATTATATATTTGAATTTGACTCTTTTTTTTGTTGCAAAATTACAAGTGCTATTGTGTCATATTGTTATATTGACATCTCAACTAAGTTGAAATTCAACGATTTCTTTCATTTAAAAATCGTCTCTATAAATATTTTTATCCTTTGTGATAGTGTTATTTTGCAAGTTGATGGATGTCACATCACCATCGTGTACCTTATTATGTGAAAAGCAAGCACAATAATATATCTAATTCGAGCAAGTTTTGAAGGTAAAATTCAACATTCAAGTCTATCTTGTTTTGTACCCGAGTAACGAACTAATAACTGCATATCAATATATAATTGGTAGCATTTGTGAGTTTGTAAAAATAATTTGTATTTGAAATTAAAATTAATAAAACTGCAATTTCGATTAACTTTTGAAATATTTTTTGTAATAAAAGAGAAATAAAATCATAATTTATGGTCAAGCCAAAAAAAATTATTATGGTCAAGCGAGGCAAACTTAAGACGAATACAGCCTAGAGCCTTAAAAAAAGTCTAAAATTGGGACCTTAATTAAAATAAATAAATAGTTGTCAATTAACCCAAAAAATAAGTTTTTTGAATTTTTTTTAATATATTGTTGCATCTATTTAAAGAAGTTTTTTGAAATTAAAATTGTTGAAAAATTACTTGAGATCATCAATATCACAAATAAGGTTAAATGATTAAACGTAATTATTTGTGACTCTGCAACTAGAAATGTTCGTAGGAGCTATTTTGTACAGACATTTGTATTTTAAATAAAAATTCAATATTTTTTGTATAAATTCTAATGCTTTTATAATTTTATATTATTTTCTTAACGTAATAAAATTATAACTTCAAGTAAATTATTTTTTACACATTAAGAGTGCATTTGATCTGTTAAAAAAATAAAGGATTCAACAGTACAATTTCAGCTATATTGTGTTTGATTTTAAAATAATTTTCGGTATTAGACAAACTGAGGGCCAAGAGACTTGACAAAAACTAAAATAAATTTCTATCCCCCACTAAATCATGAGACAATTTTTTATCCACTGCACATGTTATCTAAAATACCAAAATAACTTTTTATTCATCAAACATTACACAACACAAAATTTGTTTAATATCTTAAATGTTTGTCATGCACTATTTTTCTTGTATGCTATATATTTTATCTTTAATACTTATATTTTACGATCTAACAAACACTAAAAATGCAAATTTCTTATATTATTAGGTACTAAGTCCTAAATCATAGGTTTACATTAGACCACCAAAATCTCTAATCTCTAATATATCTATGTGTAACTAACTATATATTTTTCTTACCGTATTAATAAGATATAATTTATGGATAATTTTTCCTGTAGATTCTTTTCTAAGTTTTATTTTAAAAAACCCTAAAGAATCATTCAATTATTTATATCTTGGATTTCAATTATTTCCGAGATAATAAATATTGACAACTGAAACAACTTTTAGAATATTATTTTCATAAACAAAATAAATAGTGTGAAGAAAGTAACACATTAGTTTCAGTTGTACCTCATTTCTATTTTGTATTTCTCTTGCTTTTGTTTAGTCACACATCACATATTTTTGAGTTTTGCTGAAAAAATACTGTGCATATAGAGAGACTTTAATTCCTTTCGTCGTGTATTTCCTTTACGGTAGGGTTACATAATCCATTCGGTATGGTTAAACAACTGTGGCAACGCTAACAATAATAAGTGCTATATCTTATAAGTATTTTTTAATTTGTTTTTGATGAGGTATTTTTGAAATATTATTAATTAGGTACATCAAGAAAAAAATTTATATTTACTGTCAATATATTATATTGAATTCTTTTTTTTACATGTGATCAACATACTTTTATACTATTTGTGTTATTACTTTTGAGTTTTTAGTATCAAAGATCGTGTATCTACAAAGAGTTTAAAAGGTCATATATAAGAATATTGTGTCTCTTAAATTTATAAATATTATTTTACGAGAATATGTTTTGTAATTCAAAAAAAAAAAAATCATAATCAATTGAAGATATTTTGCTCTGATGGAGTGTACTACTGGTACCTCCTTGATTTTTTAAATTTTTTCTTGTACTATATATATATATATATATTATATTTGCCATTAATTAAAAAAATTTAAAGATATTTTGCTGTGGTTTATGTTCATTGTTCTCATTGGGAACATGTGGTGTGTTGTATTTGGTGGTGTGCAATAATGCTATTCAAAAAGTAAAATAAATGAATTGGGTCTTTAAGTGTCCATTAACTTCCTTTTGCAAAAAAAAAGTGCCATTAAAAAAAAATGAAAAAAGTGTCATTAAAAAAAAAACGTGAAAAAATGGTTCCACATTTGCAGCTTAACCGAAGAAATAGTTTTGTGTCTAGAAAGCACGGGAAAAAATAATAAAGAAAAAAAAAAATTATAGTTGTAGAGTGAAGAGGAGAAAGGAAAGTAAAGGAATCAAATCAGTGAAAAATATTTGTATAGGCATAAATATAAATAATAGATGTTAGGCACATTTATAATAAGTAAAATAAAATTAATAAAAAAAGAGTTGAAGTGATATAAATTGAAATGATAATTTTATTTTATTTTTTTAATTTTAATGATTTATGTGAGTATGCCTAAATTTTATGCATAAATAATTGTATCTATGTAAGACTTTCTCCAAATCAATATAGGAGAGGAAAACGAGACTCAAAGAGAAGCGAGAGGTGGGTGAAGGGATGCACCGCCGGTCCAAGGCTGGGTGAAGTGGCGGAGCTAGACTAAAAATATAAATTCAATTTTGAAATTCATAGGTCATTTATTCAAATAATATTGCATTATTCAATAATGTCTAAATTCATTCTAAATGGGGTTAAATAGTGGTTACCCTCTGCAAAGTAGGTCGATTTTGGAATACCCCCTGTAAGTTTTTTTTTAAGATCTCCCCCTTGCATACTAAAGATTCTTTGGAATACCCCTTGGTGTAACACATGGGCAAAGAATCTCTTATGTGGCACCTCCACGTGGATTTTTATTAATTTTTAATAATTTTTTTTGCCACGTCGCATTAAAAATTAAAAAAAAAAAAACCAATTTTTTTTTTCTGATTTGTTTCTTTTTCTTTATTTGTTATTTAAAAATTAATAATAATTAATTAATATTTGTTTATTTAAAATAAAATAATTAATATTTTTTTAAAAAAATTAAAATGTCACATTCTTCACAAAAACTCAATAACAAACCCAAAAATTAGAAAGAAAAAAAATCTTCACAAAATTAAGATTTATTGATTAAAGAAAAGTGATTAATGCACAAGAAGTGCAAAATCACCAAAACACTACCTGCTGGAACAGTACACCAGAAAGTAACAATACATCTTCCAGCATGAGCACTACACCAAAAGCAACAATATCATTCACCCTATTACAAAGCAAGCTTCATGGCTACCAAAAGATCAAAATCACACATAATACAATGAACAACACCATAACAACTAAAAAAGCTTAAAGAATTGGTCCACTAAACAACTAAAAAAAAGCCAATTATCTTCAAAAAAAATTTGGAGCAGTTGAAAAAATTCTTGCCAAACAACTCTGCAAAACAACTCTTTCACTTCCACTCACAAAATTCATGCCAAACACAAAATAGAGTTGAAAAAACTAAACAACTTTGCAATTTATTCATCTTCACCATCAATAATTCACCATTTTCTTACCATCAAAAATCCAAAGTAACAGTAATTAACAGATATCAACTAACTTCGACCCAAAAGCTCAAAACGAAACAAGTTCAAATTTTTCTTCAACGGTTCATCCAAACACTCAAATGGGTATCCAAAAACCCGAAAAACAAACCCCACCCCTAAAATTTGGTGAAACCCCATTCTCAAATTTCTGGAACAACAAGACAACAACAAATACATGAACAAAACCCAGAATCGGCCATAAGTTAGAAAGAATGAAAAACCCAGAAAATTAATTAAAACCATAACCTATAACGTAGAATCACTAGCAACAAAAGTCATACAATCCCAGAATCGGCCATCACAACCATCGCAAAAATAACCCAGAAACGAAAGAGAAGAGACACGAGAAAGCAGAGACAGGAAAAAGAAGCTCACGTCTCTTCTCCGATCCCGTTAATTGGCAAGCTTTTTGGGGATTTGAAGCTCAGATTCGTGTTTAGAAGGTTTTAAAACGTGGATCTGGGTTGACAAAATTGCATTTTGGGGTTGTTTGAACTCCCGGCACGGTGGCGCCGCCGTCTGGCCTGGCGGCACCTGCCGGAATCTGGGTTTGGCTTCGCGAGAGAAAGTTGAGAGTGGAGAGGGGAGTTAGAGAAATTAAATTTTCTGTTTAAAGTCTCAACAGTATATATTCCGCTTTCCTTGTTTTTTTTTTTTTTTTTTTTCTCTCTCTTTCTCTCCTTTTTTTTTATTTGATTTTTTTTTTGTAAAATCTTTAATTTGAAAAATTATATCATTAACTTTGTATTATTTATTTTTTAATATGATTTTTTAATTATTTTTTTAGCTTCTTTGATTTTTTAACTTCTTTAATTTTTTTCTTTTAAGTTCTTTGATTTTTAGAATTTTTATAAAATAAATTAATTATGTTTTGATTGTTTTTCTTTTATTTTTCTATTTTTTTTTATTATTTTTAAAATTTTTAGTAAATACTAATAAGTTTTTTATTTTTTTTTTCAATATGTTTTTTTTAATGCCACGTGGCAAAAAAATAATTAAAAATTAATAAAAATCCACGTGGAGGTGCCAAGTAGGAGATTCTCTGCCCATGTGTTACTCCAGGGGGTATTCCAAAGAATCTTTAATATGCAAGGGGGGAATCTTAAAAAAAAAACTTACAGGGGATATTCCAAAACCGACCTACTTTGCAGGGGATAACCACTATTTTAACCCTTCTAAATGATGTTGCATATCGTTGAATAATGTCTAAAGTAATTTAATATATTATTGAAATGCATTAAAATTAACGGTGAATTTTAATAACATATCAGATAATTTTAAATTTATGTAAAATTTGACATAAATTATCTATATGATATAAATTTTAAATTTAACAGTAACTTTTTAGATTTTATAGTCGTTAAATTGTTAACGATATAATTTGATTTTTTTTTATTATATTTATATATTGATCACTCCTTAAAAAAAATACTTAATTTGACAACAACTATTATTCTTGATTTCTTATGGTCTAGTAACTTTAATAAACTTATTGCAACAAAGCAATTTCTTTATAAAAAATTCAATTAAAAGCAAAAAACTACAACTGCAGCAATGAATTCACAACACTTCTAGAATGGCTGTCGCCATAGTAAGCCTCTAACTAGGTCCGCCGGCCCACGGTAAGCCTCTATGTATATATTATACTTTCCGTTCTTTTTTACTTGTCTTTTAGGATTAGATTTAGCGTTTCTATTTAATTATCCTTTTGGTATTTTATAGATATGATTTGTCAGTTATACGCTTTGTCAATTGCTTTTATCTTTTTCAATAAAACAAATTAATGCTATATATTTGGAAAACTAAATCTTTTGTATTTTTTTTGGGACAACATATTAAATTTTGTTTTTTTTTTTAACATAATATATTAAATTTATTGGAAAGAGAAATTGTGTGAAAAAAAATAAGAATTTATTAGTGGATTAAAACGAGGGTATAATAGGAAGATAAAGTGCAAATATACTTACTTAATTTGATGTTACTATTTATAAAAAGACAAGTAAAAAGGAACAGAGGGAGTATACTATTATAAGATATTATTTTATTTATTTTTTTATGAATGAGAAAAATTAACTGGGTGGTGGAACCAAGAAAAATTAACTGGGTGGGCTGCTAAAAAATTTAAGGCTTATAGTTTATAAGTTTGTATTGAAAAGAAAAAATATATATTGGGTAACATTTTTTTATGAACTTATAGCTTACTAGTTTATACTTTCTCCGTCTAATATTATAAGAAAAAAAACTAACTTCTATGATTTTCAATATCTAACTTTACTTATTTTCATAAAATTTAATACAAATTACATTGAATTTACCTTCTCTATTCTTTTCCACATAATTAATAATCAATAAAAAATCTTTTTACATCTCTTCTAATGAAATCTATTTAAAAAAAACACAAAAAATCATACTTCAAATTATCATATTTTACTTTTCTTAATAATAATGATTTTGTTTTCCTTATAATATTGGACAGAAGGAGTATATAGCTTATGAACTAATATTTTCACTAACATTTAAAATAATATGTGTACCGAGTGATTTACGATCATTAATAATAAACTATAAACTAAAATTTACATTGATATTTGTACTAATATCTATACTATATAATTTAAAATAATTAATAATACACTTAAATTAATATTTCATACTTATAAAAAAACTATTTTTTGGGGGTGGGTCGTGGCCCACCTTAGTCACCCCCATCGCCACTGAACTTCGGGTTACGACACGTCCAAAAAATGGATACAAGAAGTATTAAGAATTCTAATGAAAAGAGATACAAGCAGAAGTAGGCTCATAACCCTCCATGACCACCAAAGATTAACCGAGAATATATTATGCTTAATCTTTTGTTTATTAAGGTTTTTATGAAGAATTGATTTTGGCCGAAATTGAAATTAGAAAGCCACAAAGAAAATCAATTCTACAAAGATAATCCAAACATCCTTCTAACATATTAAAATCACATTCAACTATTATAAACGTGTGTTTGGCTCTCCCACCATGGAACTAAACAAGAGTATTCAAAAAATTAAATTCTCTCATAATCAATTATGGTCGTAGAACTAAATATATACTAAGCATATGTTTGATTTCAATTCTGGAGTAGGTAGAATTTATTGGTTTTGTAAGCCAAGCTCTGAAACATGGTTGCAGCTTCTGAAGGCTCCTAGCTTCTGAAGCTCACAAGCTTCTGAAGTGTCTCAGGTTCTGAAGCCTCTCAACTTCTGGAGCTTCGCATCTTCTGAAGCTCAGTGTGTTCTGAAGCTCTGCTTTTCTGAAGCTTTGTTTCAGTGAGCTATGTACAGCTGTATTTTCAGTTAGTTTTTTTGTCCTAGGTAGTTAGGAAACTCTTGTATATATACACCTCATATAATCAATAAAATTAAACACTTTTCATTTTTCTCAATATTTTCAATTACCAAAACTTTTCTCTAAGTTGTTCTCTTTGTTTGGTTCATCTCCAACAAAGTGGTATCTAGAGCATTGTACGTTCCAAGGGACCTTGATCAAGAAGTGATCAAGACTTGATCTTTACCAAGTCTTTCTGGTGTAGAAGGATTTGTTGGTTGATCACTACAATCAACCATGGCTGGAAACAACAATTTTCATGCAAACCTGCCAGTGTTTGATGGGAAAAATTGGGATACTTGGGTGAAGCAAATGAAGGTGATATTCACTTTTCAAGAGGTGTATGATCAAGTGAATGCAGAGGTTGCTCCACTCCCAGCAAATGCAAATGAAGAACAAAGAACAACTCACAGAGAAACCAAGAGAAAAGACAACAAAGCTTTGTTCTTGATTCATCAGTGTGTGAATTCAAAGGTTTTTGAAAAGATAGCAGATGCAGAGACTTCAAAAGGTGCATGGGACATATTGCAGAAGTGTTATGGTGGTGATGCTAAGGTAAAGAAGGTCAAATTACAAGCATTAAAGAGGCAATATGAATTAATGCAGATGAAGGGTGATGAAAAGATCTCAGATTATTTCACAAGATTAGTGACACTCACTAATCAGATGAAGAATTGTGGAAGTAATCTTGAAGAACAAGAAACTGTAGAGAAAGTGCTTAGGACTTTAACTTTAAAATTTGATCACATAGTGGTGACAATTGAAGAGACTAAAGATCTAAGTGAGGTGAAGCTTGAAGATTTGCAGAGTACATTGGAGGCTCATGAGATGAAGCATGATGATAAGGACCAGGTCAAGGAAGATGAGCAAGCCTTGTATGCAAAATTCAAGAAGTTCCAAAACAATAAGAAAAATGGGCAGAAGAGCAAGAATGGCAAAGAAAGTGTTGAAAACAAGCCTGAATCCTCTAATGGAGGAGGAAGGAAACAGAAGAGCAACTCAAAGAAGAAAGACAAGAGTCACATTCAATGCTTCAAGTGTTCAAAGTTTGGACACTATGCAAGTGAATGTGGGAATGAGAAGAAAATCAAGAATCAGAAAAATGGTGAAGAAGCAAATTTGGCTGAGAACAAGGATTCAGATGATGATGTAAGTTTCATGGTGACTATCACTGATGAGACTGCAGAATCTATGGAATGGTATTTTGATACAGGTTGTTCAAACCATATGACTGGAAACAGGAACATTTTGACTGATTTTGATAGTTGTCTCAACACAAAAATCAAACTTGCCAACAGTAAATCCATTGATGCTAAGGGAATTGGCAATGTAGTCATTCAGAGGAAGAATATAAGAAAGTCAGTGATTGAGAAGGTCTTGTATGTGCCTGGGATGCAGTGTAACTTGATGAGTGTAGGTCAGTTACTTGACAAAGGATTCAAGGTGGTTTTGGAAGATGGAACACTGAAGTTGTTTGATTCAAAACAAAATTTGATCCTTAAGTCAATTCAAAGCAAGAACAGGACTTTCAAGACACAGTTGAAAGCAATTGAACATGAGTGTTTAGCTGCATCAACTGAGATCAAGGACAGTGAACTATGGCACAAGAGGTATGATCATTTGAATTTCAAAAGCTTGTCACTATTGAATTCAAAGAACATGGTGTTAGGTCTGCCTAGTGTAATAGCTCCTGTAGAGACTTGTACTACCTGTCTACTTGGAAAACAGCCTAGGGATTCATTCAAAAATCATCTACCAATGAGGTCTAGTGAGATGTTGAATGTTGTATTGTGGACCTATAGATGTGTTATCTACTGGTGGAAACAAATATTTCATAACATTTGTAGATGAGTTCTCTAGAATGACATGGCTGTATCACATAAAGGCTAAGAGTGAAGTCTTTGATGTGTTCAAGAAGTTTAAGGCACTGGTTGAGAAGCAAAGAAATCAAAGTGTTGAGAACTGATGGTGGAGGTGAGTATACTTCAACAGAATTTGAGAATTATTGCAAGAGTCAAGGCATAATTCATGAAGTTACAGCACCATACACTTCTCAACACAATGGTCTTGCTGAAAGGAGAAACATAAGTATACTTAACATGGCTAGAAGCATGGTTAAGCAGAAGCAGCTGCCAAAGAGGTTTTGGGGAGAAGCAGTGGCTACTGCAGTATACATCCTCAACAGATCACCTACAAAGAGATTGGTAGACAAAGTTCCAGAGGAGGTTTGGTCAGAAGTCAAGCCAAATGTGTCACATCTGAAGGTGTTTGGTTCCCTATGCTATAAGCACATCCCTGATGCCAAGAGAAAGAAGCTGGATGACAAGAGTGAAGCTATGATATTGGTAGGATATCATAGAACAGGTGCTTATAGATTGTACAATCCCATCACTGATAAGGTTGAAATCAGTAGAGATGTGAAGGTTATTGAGAATGATAACTGGGATTGGAAACAAAAATCAACATCTAAGAAAGCTTGTGAAGTGGACTTAGTTGATGATTCAGATCAGAATAATGAACCAACCACATCTGTGAATCAGAATCATGGTACAGGCCTTGATGAAGATATGCAAACTTCAAGTGATGATGATGACATAGTTCAACCAATTAGACCTTAGAGACAAGTTCAAATTCCTAGAAGACTAGCTGATTGTGAGATGGCTTCAGATAACATAGTAGACAATGAAGGAGAAATTGTGCATTATGCTATGCTAGCTGATACTGAGCCTATTAATGTGAAGGCTGCACTAAAGAGCAAGGTCTGGAAGGAAGCTATGAATGAAGAGTTAAGGTCAATTGAGAAGAACAGGACCTGGGATTTATGTAATCTACCATCAGACAAGAAAGCAATTGATGTGAAGTGGGTGTATAAGGCAAAGCAAAACCCTGAAGGCAAGATAATCAAGTACAAAGCAAGGCTTGTAGCTAAAGGTTTCCTGCAGAGGCAAGAGTTGGATTATGATGAAGTGTTCTCTCCAGTGGCAAGGCATGAAACTATCAGGCTAGTGATTGCTCTAGCTTGTAGTATAAGATGGCCCCTATTTCATTTAGATGTGAAGTCAGCATTTCTGAATGGACCCCTAGAGGAAGATGTTTATGTGAAACAACCTCCAGGTTTTGAGCTAAAGGGAAAATAGGACAAGGTGTTGAAACTGCACAAGACATTGTATGGCTTGAAACAGGCACCAAGAGCATGGAACAAGAGAATTGACAACTTTCTTGTTATGCAAGGTTTCAAGAAATGCAGTGTAGAGTATGGTGTTTATGTAAAAGGCAGTGATGGCAAGCATATGTTGATCATATGCCTGTATGTTGATGACCTGTTGGTGACAGGTAGCTCACCTACAGAAATAGAGGAGTTCAAATCACAGATGAAGTGTGAATTTGAAATGACTGACCTAGGGAAGCTGACCTACTTCCTAGGCATGGAGCTCGTGGAAACTCCAAAGGGAATGATACTACATCAATCCAAGTATGCTACTGAGATTCTGAAGAAGTTTGAGATGCTTGACTGCAACTCCTCAGTCACACCTGCAGATACTAAGGTCAAGCTTGATGAAGAGGCAGGTGGTGACAGTGTTGATCCAACTATGTTCAGGCAGCTAGTTGGTTCATTGAGATACTTGTGTCAAACCAGGCCTGACATAAGCTATGCAGTAGGTTATGTTAGCAGGTTTATGAGCAAACCATTGAAGTTTCATTTGCTAGCAGCAAAGAGGATACTGAGATACATCAATGGTACAATCCACTATGGTGTGCTATTTCCATACTCTAAGGGTAATGGAAAGCTAGAGTTGTGTGGATTTTCTGATGCTGACTGGTGTGGTGATAAGATAGAAAGGAATAGCACCAGTGGATACTTGTTTAAATTTCAAAATGCACCTGTATCTTGGTGCTCCAAGAAACACTCAGTCATAGCTCTCTTAAGCTGTGAAGCAGAGTATGTAGCAGGGTCTTTAGCAGCTTGTCAAGCTAACTGGTTACAATCACTTCTCAGTGAGATAGGGATTGTTGAAGACATCACAGTGGTGCTGAAGCTTGACAACAAATCATCAATTAATTTGGCTAAGAATCCTGTTAGTCATGACAAGAGCAAACACATTGAAACTCGGTTTCATTTTCTCAGAGACCAAGTTAATAAGGCGAAGTTGATTCTGGAGTATTGCCCCACTGAGAACCAACAAGCTGATCTAAGGACCAAGGCTGTGAAGAGAGATCAGTTCCTCAAGCTCAGGAGGGAAATAAGAATTGTATGTTTCGATAGCTTGTCTTAAGGAGGAGTATTGGTTTTGTAAGCCAAGCTCTGAAACATGGTTGCACCTTCTGAAGGCTCCTAGCTTCTGAAGCTCACAAGCTTCTGAAGTGTCTCAGGATCTGAAGCTTCGCATCTTCTGAAGCTCAGCAACTTCTGGAGCTTCGCATCTTCTGAAGCTCAGTGTGTTCTGAAGCTCTGCTTTTCTGAAGCTCTGTTTCATTGAGCTATGTACAGCTGTATTTTCAGTTAGTTTTTTTGTCCTAGGTAGTTAGGAAACTCTTGTATATATACACCTCATGTAATCAATAAAATTAAACACTTTTCATTTTTCTCAATTCTTTTCAATTACCAAAACTTTTCTCTAAGTTGTTCTCTTTGTTTGGTTCATCTCCAACAGAATTGAATATGGATGTGTAGAATTGATTCTGACTTGTTTGGATTCTCGAAAATAGAATTGATTATGTCTCCATAATTGATTCTACTTGAAGCTAGAAATCGTAGCTTCTGATTCTATAATTGATTTTTACATTCAAATTTTTCGTTAAACTCACTTTTGCATAAATATATCCAAACATAAATCACTTTAACTTAAAATCAATTTTGGCGAGAATCAATTTTACTGAATCAATTCTAACAAAATTAATTTTTACCATCGCGGAACCAAACACACACTTTTGCAAAAAGGAAATATATACTAAGAATGTATTTTTAGTTTTATATATATATATATATATATATATTCGGCTTCATTTTTAAGCAAATATATAAATTTGCACATTTATTAAGGAGTTACTTTTTTATCTTGATTTTATGTAAAGTTTATATTACAATTCCTAAAATAACCTTACAATATAGTATTAAAATTGCATTGAAATTCTACAATCATGTTAAAAAGTCGAACAATTAATTAGGGTATTTTTGAAATAATAACATTAATTAAAATTCTTGTAAAAAAAAACTTTAATTAAAGTTGGTTTTGATGACTTTTGTTTATAAATAAAATCTGAAGGAATATATATATATATATATATATATATATATATATATATATATATATATATATATATTCCATATGTCAATCAAATAAGTTATGATTTTTCAGAAAATTTATATATATATATTCCATATGTCAATCAAATAAGTTATGATTTTTCAGAAAATTTATCGTCCTACCTATAAATTATTGAACATGCATATGTTTCTTAATCATTTTTTTTGTTTGCGTGTTTTTTAACCATAGGATACATAATAGAAAATTATTACCTTATGTTGCGTACATAATAAGTTAGCACATTTGAATGGTAGCTCATCTGTCTCGTTACATTGACTTTGAGCATTAAGAATTTTAGTTTTAATCTAAAAATTTCATATTAATCTTTAGGTTCTCTTGAGCTAGAAGCCACGTATTTTAAAGGTACCATATCCTTACAAAAATATGAAAACATCAGACCCAAATATGAAATCTGACAAGTAGTTATTTTTCGTAAGTGTTGATATCTTATTTTAGATTTATCCCTTGGTGTTATTCAAGACTGAAATAAAGTCCACCACACAAGACTTATACTTTGAGCCTTAAGGTCCAAAATAACCCCTTATAATACAAGAGATCTGGATCCTCTTCAGCCATTTTGCTCATGTTTTTTCTTTTGCTCTCATCTTAGTTATTTTAATCATTTTTTTTTCTCTCCTCTGCACTTTATTTATTTTTTTTGTTGATCAACAACTCTTAGATTAGAAAAAGGAGAAAGGACCAGACACAAAGTGTTAGAAATGATCCAATTCCATAATATAAGACACTCGTTCTTGTATGGCATATGACTTCAACCAATAACAATTAAGCGTAGTTTTCGAAGACAGACCTTTGATAGTAGTATCTTTGTTCCACTAAGATAGTGAAATTGCAACTCTTCATATATATTTATGCAAGGCTTAACTTATAAATACACATATACTTAAAACATTTAAGGTATACACATTTCATCCAATTTACATTCATTTCTTTTGATTAAACGGTGACTCGAGCGTCGATGTACTAATATTTTTGTTGGTACCTTTTCCCTTCGTGCCTAAAGTTCTTAGCCTCAACAACAAACACCTTAGCCTCATAAAAGAAGTTGTTCCGCTCAAGTGGCGGAACTAGGTGTGGCTGAGGCCGGTGGGCCACAACCAAACCCCACCCCCAAATTTTTATTTATTTATTTATTTTTTTATGAGTATGGAGTAATAGTTTAAGTGTATTATTAATTATTTTAAATGATTCAGTATAGATATAGTACAAATATTAATGTAAGTCATTCGGTACACATATTATTTAAGTGTTAGTGAAAATATTAATAGTTCATATACTCCCTATGTGCAATATATTATAAGGAAAAAAGAAATTTACACTTATTAAGAAAAATAAAATATGATAATTTAAAGTATGACTTTTTGTTTGTTTGTTTTTTTTTTTTTGAAATAGGTTCCGTTAGAAGATGTAAAAATATTTTTTTATTAGTAATTAATTATGTGAAAAAGAAGAGAGAGGGTAAATTCAATGTAATTTGTATTAAATTTCATGAAAATAATTAAAAATTAATTTTTTTTGCTTATAATATGAGACAAGAGAAAGTGATTTTTTTTTTTTTTTTTTTTAATAACATGAGACAGATGAAGTATAACTAGTAAGCTATAAGCTCATAAAAAAATGTTATCCAATATTTTAATTTTTTTCTTTTCAATATGAACTTATAAACTATAAGTAATAATTTTTTTTGCGGCCCACCCAGTTAGTTTTTATTTATTCCGCCAATGATCCGTTATGCCCATTTAGAGCATATTTTTTTATACTACTCTTTAATAACTTAGAAGTGTTTCTCTAACATTCAAATGAGAAAAAGTCACATGCATGTCTTATAAAAATTGATTAAAAATGGTTAAATATCATTTTCGTCTCTGTATGTTCGCGAATTTTTAGTTTTAGTCTGTATCTATTTTGTTGTTGCAAATAAGTTCAATAAATATATAAAATTTGTTGGTTTTAGTCCCTAAAGTCAAAATCCACAGGAAAATCTGCAGTTTTCGTGTAGATTTTTCTTTAAATTTTTCTGCGAATTTTGACTTTATGAAGTAAAACCAACAAATTTTATACATTCAGGACTTATTTACAACAAAAAATGATACAAGAAGTAAAATAAATAAAAAATTAGTGAACATACAAAAATAAAAATGATATTTAAGCTATTAAAAATTAATTACTAGAAAAAGTTGAAATATCGACGGAATTATTTCTTCTCTAATAGAGATGAAATTAGAGACAGAAAAAGCAGTTAAAGACATATATTTTTATTTTAGAGACATATATTTTTATTTTGGAGATAGATTTTGTCCGTCTCTAATAGTTTAGAGACGAAGAAATTACCGACGAGATCAAATCCGTCTTTAGTCTGCTTAGTGACAGAATATTTACATTTTAAAGACAAATTTTATCCGTCACAATATATAAATTTATTAAATGGATAGTATACTATAGATGTGACCTATCTCATAATAAGAATCATAAACTTATCACACACATCACTCATTGCTTATCTCTTTTTCTTAAAAGTGTATATACTTCTATTCTATATGACTGTACACCAAACATTTTCCTTAACATACGCTCCATTTGTTCCTTTTTACTTGTTTTTTAGTGTTGAATTTATCGTTTATATTTAATTGTTCTTTTCTTATTTTACGGGTATGATTTGTCAAATATATCCTTTGTCAATTGATTTTACTCTTTTTCAATAAAACTAATTAATGCTATATATTTAGAAATTTTTTTTTTAGTACATAACATATTAATTTTTTTTGTAGATGATATATTAAATTTGTTGGAAAAAAAAGTGGGTGCAAAAGAATATAAATTTATTGATGGATTAAAACAAGTATATAATAGGAAGATAAAATGCAAAAATATATTTTTTTTAATTAGGTTTTACTATTTTAAAAAGACAGGTAAAAATGAACGGAGGGAGTATAAAATTAAGGCATGGTTTATCTTTTTTCAGCAATTAAAATAAATTTGACAATTATTCTTATTAATACAAAAATATATACTTCTTTCGTTTCAATTTATAAGTAAAGAAAATCAACTTTTCTTATCCCAATTTTTATAAATTGCATTTAATTTATTAGTTCTCTCATTTTTATCATAATTAAACAAAAACAAATAAAAATTATTTTATATCTTATTTTAAGGAAAACACAAAAAATATACTTTAAATTATTATAAGGCAACAACTTGAAGTGCATAATGGCATAATGCTAAAACACTCTTTCTAAAAAAGTAAGTGAGTATAAGGCAATAACTCCTATAGATTTTTGCTAGAATACACTGTTTTGACAAATTATAACTATAAAAAGTGATTAATCATTAGTTGGTTCATTGATGATTGACATTAAACTTGAAACAGTGGATATTCAGATTGCATCTTATTGATTTTGGTGCTTTCTTCTTTTTAAGTTGATTGTTACTTGTTGGTTGTCAACATTTGCAACATTTGTGGGTGTCCATTTGAAGTTTGTTCTACTCAAACTTTTGTTCCATTATATGCGTTGGTTTACAATCAATTGAAAAACAGGGTCTAAGAGATATTTGGAGTTTTTTTTTTTTGACGGTCAAGCATGCATTAAATCAACGAAAGAAATTAGAGGATTTTGTATTGATTTTGATCGTTCCCCTCTTTGATTCTTCTATTTGATTGATTTCCTCCTGTTTGTTATTCTATTTGATTGCTCCTCTCGCTATTGATTTTTCGATTTGTTTGATTGTCAGTCTCCTCTTTGATTCTTCTATTTGATTGATTTCATCATGTTGATGTTTCTGTTTGATTCCTTCTCTATGCTAGTTTGATTCTTCTCATCTCTCTAATGGTTCTTTGTTTGGTTTGGTTCTTTTCTCTATTTGAATTGGTTATGTTAATTGGTTTCATCCGGTTCTACTTAGTTAGTCAAGTAACTCACGATTTGTTTGTTTGCTGAACGAATGCTCACAAATCTATTTGTGAAGCGCCGTGATTAGATGTTTCTTTTGACTGTTTGGAGAGTCAAGATACTATTAATCGATTTAGTTTATTCGCTGGGTTAATTTTGTATCAAACTAGCTTAAAACTTAATAACTTTTAATTTGAGGTATAGTATTTTAAGTTTATATTATTAAATATGTTTTTCGTTTTTGTTTGACAAAATTTTCGATGCTTCTCTGTTAATGCACCATGGATTCTAGGGGAGGTGTTAGATGTAATATTGGTGGTTTAGTTATTTTAAATTTGTTATATATTTTCTTTATAATCTTATTTTTATTTGGTTATTCTAAAATTATGCAGTGATATTTTATTAAAATCCTAACCTCTATCTCATTGTTTATTTTGTGTTTTTATTTTTAACAAAAGATAAATGCATGTTGCTACTGCACATTTTCATGATAAAAAAGTGTGTTAAAGCTCGAATAAGAGAACTTTCATTAGATCTCCAAAAAAATCTATTTTGTATCTCCAAATTACTTATCACGTTTAATACATGTCAATTTATATTTTTATAGAATCATACTAGACCATGGGCCACAATGTTTTGAAAATCAAAAACAAGAACCTATGTCTAGTCGATAGATAGACTAATCAATTTTAGTTGGCATTTCGATTTCAATACATTAAACTTTTGGATTCCAGAAATTTTACGAATAAAAGTAACCATGATTTAGACAGACGTAGTACGTACTTAATTTTGAAATATTTGAATTTTAGATGATAAGTTCTGCCTTTAATTATAAGACTGCGACCATTCTCTGTGTGCGGTTTTGTGTTCAATAATAATAAAGATACATATATAAATATATAATATTCTGTCCACCAATTTCTTTATTTGTTGCTTTTAGTTGTAACAGTTTTTAAATTATTTTATTATGGAAAAAAATAGTATAAAAGATATTCTAAATGGTTATATTATATTGTAAAAAAAATTTGGTTATATTATTCATTGTATAAAAATTAAGAGAGTTGTTATTGAAACACACTTGATTTCGACACTGCATTTAGGGGCGGCAAAAACGGGCAGAGCCTGCCGGGCCGATCCGTTTGACCCGCAATTTTTGGCAGGCTGGACTGAGGTTTTCGGCCCGCTACCTTAAGTTGATCCGTCCCGCTCCACCCCGTTTTTGAGCGGGCTTAATCGGGGCGGGCCTAAACGGGGCGGGCATGCCCCTTTTTTCACCTCTTTATAGTATTTATCGTTTTATCTTATATTGTAAGAAATTACTTATTAACTTGGTTAATGTTTCTTTTAGTTTAATTATCTCTATTCTCTGCTGCAATATTCTCTTAATTATCTCTATTATAGTATTATTTTTTTTATCGACCTAGTTTTTCATGGTTATGTAGCACCCCTCTGCACTCCATGTACGGTCATTTGTGCTCAAATGGTGAGTACAAAAACTAGGTCGATAAAAAAAATATTAAAAAAAATTGAAATCTATTCAAATAATTACAAATACAATCAATATTTAGATAAGCAGAGTTATATTTTATGTTTAGTATTGCAGTTTTAGTTTTCTTATTTTCAGCACATTTTATATTTAGTCTTCATATTTAAAAAATTTGACAGTTTTGATCTATTTATCAAATGTTTTGTCTAAAATATGATGATACAATATATTTTAAAGCCTTAATTGCACATTTGTTCATTTATATTTATTTTAAGTTTCAAGTTGGTCTTTTATGTTTTAAAAGTTTCAAGTTGGTCCCTCAAGTTTTTAAAAGTTTCAAGTTGGTCCCTCAAGTTTTTAAAAGTTTCAAGTTGGTCCTTCAATTTTTAAAATTTTCAAGTTGGTCCCTCATGTTTTTAAAAGTTTCAAGTTGGTCCCTCAAGTTTTTAAGAGTTTCAAGTTTAGTCTCTATAAAGATGATAAAATAGGGACTAAACTTGAAACTTTTAAAAACATAAGGGACTAACTTGAAACTTTTAAAACATGAAGGACCAACTTGAAACCTAAAATAAACATAAGGGGCCAACTTGAAACTTTTAAAACATAAGGAACTAACTTGAAACCTAAAATAAACATAAGGGACCAAATGTGCAGTTAAGCCTATTTTTTAGATTTATAAAGAAATTTTCTTACAATTACATCAATGTTGATACTTTTTAGATTATTTATCTTGTATTTTAAAACATATCAAATTGCCAATTTATAGTTAAAAAAATATGATAGAGGGACCAAATCTAAAAATGATAAAAATAGGAATCAAAACTGCAATTAACTTATACTTTATGGTATTTGTGGATTAAATATAGAAGAACATATGCTCATTTATAATAACCTTCTTTTTATTTGTGAGGGGCTGGCCGGTAGGCGGGTTAGACTAGGTCAAACTTTATTTTGACATGTCGTTGTATGGTGATTGGACTTTTTAGAATGATGTTATCTTTTCATAATTTAATGGATAAGATGAAACTCTTTTCTTGAAAATGATTTTTAGATTAAAAGGAACGGAACGTATAAGATTCGGGTGAACATTGCACGTTTTGGGAAGGGGGCTCCGGCGAAGGAGAAGGTGAACGTTAGGAAGGACTTAGACAGGGTTGCGACGACGGGGGGTAAAGGGGTGGAGGACTTGGCGGTGGAGGGATTTGAATTCGTGTTTGACAAGGAGAGATGGGTGGATGTGGTGGGGTCCTGTGATCAAAATATGGGTATTGGGCTGCATCTCTCAAAGCCCAAATTTTTAAGGACTAAGTGGGGTGATTTACCTCTGGCAGCAGATAAGGGAGGTGGGGGAAGTAATTCTATTTTTATGGAAGCAGTGGGCTTGTTGGAGGCAGAATCTGGGGGCCCAGAAGCATTAAACTTAGTGGAACCAATTAGATGTGAGGTGTCGAACCTGAATGTTGCACTCTCGTCAGACACAAGCAAAGGAGGTAGAATAAAAAAACAATGAGGAAACCACATCCTTATCATCCGTATCTTCCAGGAAGCAAGCACCAGAGGTTCTATGAGATTAGTAAGGGAGGCGTGATGGCGAGAAGGAGGTGTGGGATGTGTGACCGGCCGAGTTGTTCGAAATCAAACTCCAATGAGTCTGACCCGATAGTGAATTCCCCAAGCAACGTTCATGATGATTCCGATTCTCATCTTTATGGTCATGATGAAGAGGGTATTGATTTGGAGGTGGTGTTACCAAATCCAGGTTTCATCGACGTGTCTGTGGAAGACAGCCTGATTCCGTGTGCGGCTTTGGGTGGAGGAGGAAACGGGAGTTCTGGTCTGGAGGTGATTATTGGCGATCAACAGACCATTAATAATGCTGACACAGTTTCTGATTGGATGGTGGAGAAAGAGAGAGGCGATGCCCATCACATTATAGACATTCAGGAGAAATTAGAGGTGCAGTGGAAGAAAATGTAGAAAGATGTGTGAAGATGGAACAAAGGGACAGGATGTTGAAGAATGATTGGGAGCAAAGCAGTGGTTATCAATGATATTGTGCTCCTTCAATATTAGAGGGTTGGGGAGTAGAGTTAAGAGGCGGAAAATTCGTGATTTGATTAGGGAGGAGAAGATTGACTTTCTAGCGCTTCAAGAAACTAAAATGGAAGTTATATCGGAGTCCTTAGTTTTTGGTTTGTGGGGCGGTAGTGATTGCGATTGGGCTTATCTTCCGGCAATGGGAAATAGCGGTGGGATTCTTTCAATTTGGTGTAAGGTAAAAGCTTCTCTTGTATTTACCTTTGTTGGTGTTGGTTTTGTGGGTGTTTGTTTGAACCTAGTGAAGGAGAATAGGAGATGTTTTGTTGTAAATGTGTATGCCAAATGCAACCTTGTAGAAAAACGTAGACTTTGGGGGGAAATTGTTATGTCGAAGGAAGGGTTTGGTGGTGATTTGTGGTGTGTGGCGGGCGATTTCAATGCGGTTAGAGAACCAACGGAGAGGCGAGGGGTGTCTACAACTACTATTGGTGGTAGAAGTAGGGAAATGACGGAATTTAATGACTTTATTGATGATTTGGAGTTGGTGGACCTTCTTTTGATAGGGAGAAGATTTACGTGGTGTCATCCTAATGGCATTGCTATGAGCCGTTTGGACCGAGTTCTTATTTCCGCGACTTGGGGAGAGGTGTGGGGGGAGCCTTCGGTTCGGGTGCTGTGTAGAGATGTGGCGGATCATTGTCCACTTGTGCTTCGGTATTGCTCCGATGATTGGGGTCCAAAACCTTTTCGGTTTAACAATTATTGGCTCAAGCATAAGGAGTTTAAGGATGTGGTTATTAATGCGTGGAACTCTAATAGTGTTGATGGGTGGATGAGTCATATTCTTAAGGTTAGACTTAAAGACCTTAAGGGTGTCATTAAAATTTGGAATGTAGAGAAGTTTGGGGAAGTGGAATTGAAGAAGAAAGAGCTTATTAAGAGTATTTTGGATCTTGATATTAAAAGTGAGGGGGCCGGGTTGGATGATAGTGAAGTTGTGGTTAGGAAAAAATTGTTTGAGGATTTGTGGAGTTTGCTTAAAAATATTGAAGCATTAACATTTCAAAGATCCCAGTCTAAATGGCTTAAGGAGGGGGATGAAAATTCGCGATTCTTCCATAATTGTATCAAAGCCCGAAGTAGAAAGAATATGTTGAAAGCTTTGAGGACGCCTAGGGGGTGGATTGAAGGACCGTTGCTTGTGAGGAAGGAGGTGGTTGATTTCTTCAACGACCATTTTGCTTGTGATAGTTGGAATAGGCCTACTCTTGATGGGATTACCTTCCCACAACTTTCGGAGAATTCGGTGGAAGGGTTGACGGCCTTATTTACAACGGAGGAAATTACGGAGGTGGTGCGTAGTTGTGATGGGTCAAAGAGTCCGGGGCCGGATGGATTCACTTTTGCGTTTATTAAGGAGTTTTGGGACTTATTGAAAGTTGATGTTCGGATCTTGTTCGATCAATTCTATGGCAATGCTTGTCTCCCTAAAGGTATGGTTTCTTATTTCCTTGCTCTCATCCCCAAAGTGTCCTCCCCTCAAACACTTGGGGACTTCCGCCCAATTTCTCTTCTTGGATGTCTGTATAAAATGGTGGCCAAAGTGCTTGCGGCACGATTAGCAAAGGTGATAGATCCGCTTATTTCAAATTCACAATCGGCCTTTGTAAAAGGTCGACAATTAGTGGAAGGGGTAGTGGTGGCTAATGAGGTGGTTGACTTCGCCAAGAAATCCGGAAAAGAATGTTTAATTTTTAAAGTTGATTTTGAGAAGGCTTACGATTCGGTTGAGTGGAGCTTTCTTGATTATATGTTGAGGAGGTTCGGGTTTGGGGAGGTTTGGAGGGGGTGGATGAAGGCTTGTATTTGCTCCGGAAGTATGTCGGTGTTGGTGAATGGGTGCGCTACGGAGGAAATTTGTATTAAAAGAGGGTTGAAGCAAGGTGACCCGCTTGCTCCTCTTTTATTCCTTTTGGTGGCGGAGGGGTTGGGAGGTCTTATGAGAAAGGCGGTGGAGCGAGGTAGATTTCAACCATTCAAGGTGGGTAGGAGCAATTTTCCGGTCTCTTTGTTACAATACACCGATGATACATTGTGTATTGGCGAGGCCTCGGTGGAGAATCTTTGGGCTTTGAAAGCGGTTCTTAGAGGGTTTGAGATGGCGTCGGGGTTGAAAGTGAATTTTTGGAAGAGTTGTATTATGGGTGTAAATGTTACTAACGATTTCTTAGTCATGGCTTCCGAATTTTTGAATTGTCGGATTGGTCATTTGCCTTTTAAATATTTGGGGCTTCCGGTAGGTGCGAATCCTCGGCTTTCTTCAACATGGTCTCCAATGTTGGATGCTATAAAGCGGAAACTTGGTTCTTGGGGTAATAAATATATTAGCCTTGGTGGTCGGATTGTGGTGATAAATGCGGTGTTAAATTCACTTCCTATTTTTCTCCTTTCTTATATGAAAATGCCGTTGAAGGTGTGGCGGGAGGTGGTTAAAATACAACGGAAGTTCTTTTGGGGTGGACTAGTGCAAAGGAGAAAGATGTGTTGGATAAAGTGGGCGGCGATTTGTAAACCGAAAAAGGAGGGGGGTCTTGGTATTAAAGATCTTAGATTGATGAATTGTAGCCTCCTAGCTAAATGGAGATGGAAATTGCTTTTGAGGAGTAATGAGTTGTGGAAAAAGGTAATCTTGGCTAGATATGGTGAAAATATTTTTGGCAAGGTGAGGTTGGGTGGGGAGGTGTTTGGGGCGGGTACTTCGGCTTGGTGGAGAGATTTAGGCCGTTTAGATCTTGAGTCCGGTTGGTTTGCTCAAGCCGTGAGTAAAAAGATTGGGAATGGAAAGTCAACTTTGTTTTGGAAGGAGGTGTGGTTAGGGGAGCGTAGCTTAGAAAGTAGATTTCCCCGTCTCTTTGGGATTTCTACTCAACAAGATGCGTTGGTAGGTGATGTGGGAGGGTGGGAAGGAGAGGTGTGGGAGTGGAGAAGGAATTTTTTTGTGTGGGAGGAAGCTCTTCGGGATGATTTGTTAGAGTTGTTAGCTTCTTTTAATTTGTCTAGGGAGGATGATTGTTGGGTTTGGAAGCCGGGGTTGGAAGGGGTTTTTTCGGTTAAATCTACATATGTTTTCCTTGATAAATTGTTGTATATGCAAGATCCGTTGCCCCCTTTGTTGACTTTTGCTTTCAAATTAATTTGGAAGAGTGGGGTACCGTCGAAGGTGAGTGCCTTTTCGTGGCAATTGATGTGGGATAGAGTCTCGACGCGGGACAACCTTCGCCGTAAAGGTGTCTTGACCGGGGAGAATTCATTTTGTCCTTTGTGTCTTTGTGAGGTGGAAACGGCTTGTCATGTGTTTCTCCATTGTCGTATCGCGGCCGGAGTTTGGTATGCAATTAACCGGTGGGTTGGGATTACCTCGGCGATGCCTCCCTCTTTGCCTTTGTCATATGCTATTTTCGTTGGTTTTGGTTCAAATAGGAAACAAAGGAAGGGGTTCTCAGTGATTTGGCTTGCCTTTGTGTGGGTGTTATGGAAGGCTAGAAATGATCGGGTTTTCAATAATATGGTGATGGATGTTGCGACCATTGTTGATTTAGTGCAGCGAATGTCTTGGAATTGGTTTGTTAATAATACGGCGAAAGCTCCTTTCTTGCTTTATGAATGGGTGTGGAATCCCGGTGATTGCATGTTACGATGACGGGCTAGTTTTTTGCGGTCTCGGGGGTCTGTGTTTTTGGTCTGCTGCTGTGTTTTGTTTTGGCTCTGTTTGGTGGCTGCTGCTGCCTTTTTTTGTTCTCTGCTAGTGCTTGGAATTTTGGTCTAGGCATTTTGGTTATTTCTTTGCTTGTTTTGCTTGTATTGCTTTGAATTGTTGTACCTTTGACTTGTTGGCCTTTGGGTATTTCTTATACCTGGAGTGCTTGTTAATAAAGTTTTGATGTTCAAAAAAAAAAAAAAGATTAAAAGGAACGGAAGAGAAAGTAAGCACCCATATATTATGGCCCTCAATCAAACTCACTATTCACACGATCTGTTTTTCTAATAACCCTGTGGGTCTGCCTCTATTTTTCTTTCCTCAATTTTTTGCCTTCAAGATCTTAACTTTGTTGGCAAGATTTTAACTACTTACCTTCCATTGCATGGATGATAAATTTGAAAATAAAAATAAAAATGAAAGGTTTTTTCAATTATGTTTCTAAAGCTAAATTTTAAAAATTCAAATACCATCTAAAAACTAATAATTCAAAATTTATTCCTTATTCTATACAATGTGAATCTCAAATTGATTCTTAAAATTCTGCAAATTGGTTCGAATCATTTTCAAAATTTACAAATTAATCCCTAAATTTTAACATTGATCCCTATTTTCAAAATATAAATAGTGCAATATAGTGTAGAATTGCAGTTTTTTTTTTTTTTGGTAATTGTAGAATTGCATTTTTATTAGAAGTGAAGATAGTTCTAGTTCAATCAAAACATTTGAATTGCCTCTATTTTTTTTTTTCTTTTAATGGTCAAAGTTAGTAATTAGTTGTTAATGTTATTATTTATTTTTCTCTTTCATCGGGATTTAAACCCGCAACCTTTTACACCTGAACACCTTTAACCCTTAGCTCAAATCAGTTGAGTTTCCCATCCATCTGAATTTCCTCGAATTTTAATTTCACTATCATGTTCAATTATCTCATCCAAATATGAAACAAGAATTTATGGTCTCTAAATCCTCCAGTTTATAGAGGGGAATTAAAATTGGTTTAGGAGAAATTGTGACCTTCTCTCCTACAAATAATTCAACCAAACAATTGAATTTAAATGAATGTCTCGTATATAATACTTCTCCAACAAAATATATCTTTCGTGTTTTTCATAATTGAATCGATATCTTTGCTTAGATTCAATTTTCATTATCAAATCAAACTACTAAATATTTTCATTTACCATCCGATTTAGAGATTGAAGATCGACCTCTAATCAATCTCTAAATTGAGATCACTAAATTTGTGACCATTTGAAAAATAACACTAAACTAATAATGCCTAATATTAATAGCTAACGAATAAGATCATAATCAACTAACTTTTCACAATAATTGATACAATAAATTTAGTATGCATATGAATTTTACTATTACAAAATATGTGTATGATTCTCATTACAATCCAAGAACAAATAAACAATTACAAAAAGTAAACAACAAATTATAAAAAATAAAATGAATATTAGAACAAATTAAATCAAACAATCAACAAATGAGAGTAAGTGGTTCTACTCAATCAAAGAGTAGACGTAAAAGGAACTTTAGTTGCGGGCAACCATGAGTTTCCCGCAATTAAACTTGAAACGGTGAATTTTGATGCTTCAGAAGCACTAGTTATCACGTGATAACCTCGCCATTTAACCCGGTTTCTTGTCGAAGAACCAAGTCCGGTGTTCATGTACTCTCCATAATATAAAGTACTTAATGCAAAATTACCACTCCATTCTAACCAACCTGCTGGATGAATCAAACTATCAAGAGAAGTTTTCATAAAAACTGTCCTAGAATATTGTTTCCATGGTCTTCCAAGATAAGTCTTAACAGAATTTACGACCGGTTTCAAATCCGAAGCGGCTGTAACCCTAGAATTATGAATAGAAATGCCAGTGTTTTGGTTTGGATCTGTTCTACCTTGTGCAGTTATTGTGTTAACTTTGTTTGGAGGGTTTCTTGCAAATATGTTACAATTTTGAAACACTGCTGCAGCATTACCAAATATGAAATCAACTGTTCCATAAATGTTACATTCTTTGTAGAATTGTCTATCTGAGTGAACATAAAGTGTGTCTTGATAACCTTCAAAACTGCATCTATAAAATACAGATAAGTCTGATCCAGAACGTAAGGCTACTGCTTGATGGTTATTTGCACCGGCAGTGTTCCTAAATGTGATATCTTGAGCAATAAATCCATCCCCAACAGCAGCTGCAAAAATACATAATATTTGTTAGGTTTAACTAATCATTGAATGTATATTCTATTAATCTTATTGTTATAAATTAAGAGGAAAATATTTAAATTTTCATTCACGTGATTTTTATTCACCATAATTGCTGTGTGATTTTCATTCATGTATATGACCGCATGGTAACCGGATCAGGAGCCGCATCAAACGATCGATCAAAAGCACTAGTTATATATTATAAGTAGTACTACTGCTGACACCTCTTTGTTTTCTGAACTTTTTCTACTTGTTTCATTTTTATTCTAATATATTATATATTTGAAATTAAAAAAAATATCGATCAAATTTTCTCACCAAAAAGTAAAATTTATGAATCTCAAATCCTAATTTGGGTCAAATCTAACAAAAAAAATGTACTTTTAACAATATCTCAACTATGTACTTTAAGCATCTCTGAATTAGTACTTAAAGAATAAACGGAGACTCTGCATGATTGGTAAATAGCGCAGTGGAAAAGTGGTGTGATGTCATTGTATATATAGCTTGTGAAAATCAAAAATTATTTCACGTTGCAACAGTTGCATTGTGCATCGCAGCAACCACAATCACAACGACTGCAATTGTAATTTAAAACCATGGTCGATCTTAAAAATTTATCAATAATTAAAAGTTTTCTAGTAGTGATTACTTACCAACTGTGGCAGAACGAAATGTTGTGGTTCCTCCTCCAACACTTTTACTACCAGTAATTATAGTCTTTCCAATACCATCTCCCACCAACATAATATTATTTGCCTTAATCTCAACTTGTTCATTGTAAACACCAGCCTTCACATATATAACATATCTTCCCTTGTTATTCTTTGGTGCAGCATTCACAGCTGCACTAACTGTTTTATACTTTCCCGACCCATCTTTCGCGACTACTACATTAGGTCGAAAAGATGAAGAAGTTTTTTGCAAAAGCTTTCTATCACCTGGCTTAACCCATGTTGGAAAACCATTTTTATAACTTGGTTCTTGATATTGAACTTTGTTAAGAGCCAAAGTGTTACTTAACAACTTAGTAACATTGTTTGACATTAGAGGAAGAATGTAATCTTGAACACCAAGTTCATAGAATCCAGCTTTACATGTCTCAAGATTTGTGAGAGCAGTGCTAAGCCATGTTTGAGCATCAACTTGAGAACACTTTGTTTTAGTGTCTAGGGTTTTGTTGAGTTTAAGGATAGTTTGTTCATATAATTCAACACAATCACTCCAAGCTGATTTTTCACGTGGGTTATTACATTTTGAACCTAATGAAAGAGTTTTTGCATGGCCTTTGAGTGCTCTTTGTTGAACAAGTTCTAATGAAAGTGTGAAGAAATCAGCTTTTTGTTTTATGAGTTTGTGTTGGTAAGTAGGGTTATTGTTCAAGAAATATTCACAAGGTTGAGGGTTAGGGGTTTTGTTACACCAAAGTTTAATTTCATTCATGGAATATGAAGAAACTAATGATGCAAGTAGAAATGGAACCAAAAGTGTTGCAAGCAAACGAATTGCTATCATGGTTATTGGCTATGAGTTTAATTATATGGAGTTAATGATTGTTAATTTGGACAATTTTGGATAATTTGAAAGTGAAAGAAGAACGTTTTTGGTTTATTGAAATGGATTTGGTTTGTGTTTCATGGCCTAATTTGATGTCTTTATATAGAGAGAAAAAAAAAGGGTAGGAAGGGGCATTATTGGAATTATAAGAATGTAGCCATCAGGAGAATAGTTCAACTGTTTTTCACATTTTTCTATTGACTTTTGCTTTTGTATTTCCGTACCTATCAACTTTTAGTACTAGTATTTTTTTTTATTTTTTATTTTTACAATAACTTTTAATACTAGTATTAATTAATTAGTTAATTCAATATGTATATAAACTAAAAATGTGCAACTAAAAATGTTGTATTATCCATTTCAACATTTTTCGAGGCTCGAGTCAAACTAAAAATTGTAGTCCTTTCAAAGATACAAAAATTTAGTAAAATTAATTAATAAATTTTCTATTTTTAATTTTTCAAAATGTTCATTAAAAATTGATTCCTTAACAAAAGAAAATAAGAAAACCGCATCACATGAAACTCAAATTCATAACATACATTGTTTTTTGTTGTCTTATCTTAAAGTTTGTTTAGTTTGACGGAGTGTACGTCTTATACCGTCTTGATTTTCAAAACTTTCTTTTAAATTTTTTTCACTTTTATATTTATATTATAATATATTTGCCATTAAAAAAAACACACTATTTCACACAAATGATAAAATCACTAAACCATAAGCTAAATTACATCATATTATACAAAATATATATTTACACATGCCTAACAAATATTTTAGAAATATTAATTTTGATTTTGAGACCTTATTTTTGAGGTTCTTGTCAAATGACTGTATTGCGCTCTTGCATATATAGAGTCGCCTCTGTTAGGGTAATCCAAGATAAGAGGAAGAAGATAACAAGTAAGAACTAGAGAAAACTAGGAGGAAAGTGTTAAGATTTATTGATAAGAAAAATAGAGAATGAGTTGTATACATGAGTTGTGTTTACAATGCATGAGGCACATGCTTATTTATAGGAAAACTCCTAACCCATCTATTACTTGTAACACAAGTAACCATAACTAACTAACTCAAGGTAGTTATGTAACCACCTCCTAACTACCTAACCAAGTCTAATAGGATTGAAGTTATAAAACATCATGCTCCCTTAACTTCAAGCCTAAGCAAACTTGTCTGTCCTTCAGAAATCCTTCAGAACTGCAACCTTGTCTGTCCTTCAGAAATCATTCAGAACTGCAAACTTGTCTGTCCTTCAGAAATCCTTATCTGTCCTTCAGAACTGCTTCAGAACTGCTAACTTGTCTGTCCTTCAGAACTGCTTCAGAACTTGTCTGTCCTTCAGAACTGCTTCAGAACTTCAAACTTGTCTGTCCTTCAGAACTGCTTCAGAACTGATTCAGAACTGCTTCAGAACTTCAAACTTGTCTGTCCTTCAGAACTGCTTCAGAACTGCTTCAGAACTGCTTCCTCAAGAAATGAAACCTAGCCTCTATGTGTTTGCTTCTACCATGCAAAACTGGATTCTTGGCTAAGTTTATAGTAGACTTGTTATCAATCTGCAGAACCACAGGTTTCTCTGCTTCAATTCCTAGCTCCTTCAACACAGTCACAATCCACAAAGCTTGGCATGCTGCATATGCACCTGCTATGTACTCAGCTTCACAAGAAGACAATGCAACAACTGGTTGTTTCTTAGAACACCAAGCAACAAGAGCCTCCATAAATCTGAAGAAATACCCAGTAGTACTCCTTCTATCTACTTTGTCACCACACCAATCAGCATCAGAGTAGCACACGATCTCAAATTTCTCCTTCAGAACTGACTTTGGAAAAAGAATTCCAAACTCCATTGTGCCTGCTATATACCTAAGTATTCTTCTAGCTGCATTCATGTGTGACCTTCTAGGCTTATCCATGAATCTACTTACAAGCCCAACTGCAAAGCATATATCTGGCCTGCTGTTGCAAAGATATCTCAATGATCCAACAATTTGCTTGAAAATTGTAGGATCCACAGTCTCTTCTGTCTCATTCTTTTCTAACTTCAAGTTCACCTCCATAGGAGTTGCAGCATATGTACACTCAGTCATGTTGAACCTCTTCAGAATTTCTCCTGCATATTTTCTCTGATGCAACAATAGACCTTTACCATTCTTCAGAAGTTCAAATCCTAAGAAGTAAGACACTTCTCCCAAATCTGTCATCTCAAATTCAGTTTTCATTACTTCTTTGAATTTCTCTATCTCAGCCGTGACACTTCCGGTTACTAGCAGATCATCAACATACAAACATATCAGAATGATGCTTGAAGCTGCTTCCTGCACATATACTCCATATTCTGACTTGCATTTCCTGAAACCTTGTTTCACAAGAAATCCATCTATCCTTTTATTCCAAGCTCTTGGAGCTTGTTTCAAACCATATAGAGCTTTGTTCAATCTGTAGACCATGTCTTTCTTCCCTTCAATCATGAATCCAGGTGGCTGAGTTACAAAGACAAGTTCTTCTAATGGACCATTAAGAAAGGATGACTTAACATCCATGTGGAACATAGGCCATTTCCTTGCATTAGCTACAGCTATGACAAGTCTCACAGTCTCAATTCTTGCCACATGTGAGTAGATTTCTGAGTAATCTATTCCTTCCCTCTGCAGAAAACCTCTTGCCACCAGCCTTGCCTTATATTTTGCTATAGAATTGTTAGGGTTTAGCTTCAGCTTGAACACCCATTTTACTTCAATTGCCTTCTTATCTGATGGAAGTTTAACTAACTCCCAAGTTTGATTTCTCTCAATTGAAGCCAACTCCTCCTCCATAGCTTTCTTCCATTTCTTGTGTTTCAAGGCTTCTGTGTAATTGATAGGCTCAGAACCAGCCATCAATGCAATATGAACTAAGTCACCATCTGCATTTACCTCATTATCATTAATAATTTCACAATCCTGCAATCTAGCAGGAATGTTCCTTGTTCTGGCAGGCCTGTCTCTAGTCACAGCTGCAGGTGCTTCATTCTCATCACTAGAATCACTATCTTCTTCATTCATGATTGGATTCAATTGAGCTCTGCTTGAACTACAACCAGCAATCCAATCCCAGGATTTCTCTTCATCAATTACAACATCTCTACTGTAGATCATTTTCTTTGTGACAGGATCATACAGCTTGTAAGCACCTGTGACATGGTATCCTACCAAGATCATGGCTTCACTTCTGTCATCAAGCTTCTTCCTTTTTGCTTCAGGCACATGCTTGTGACATAAAGCACCAAAAATTCTGAAGTGACTTACACTAGGTTTTCTACCACTCCACACTTCCTCAGGTACTTTGTCTTTCAGCTTCTTGGTTGGACACCTGTTCAACACATACACAGCAGTGTGAACTGCTTCACCCCAGAAAGCTTTAGGCAGGTTCCTATGCTTCACCATACACCTTGCCATATCAAGAATAGTCATGTTCCTTCTTTCAGCTAAGCCATTGTGTTGAGGTGTATAGGGAGCTGTGACTTCATGTTCTATACCTTGTTCAACACAAAATGACTCAAACTTCTTGGAAGTATACTCACCTCCACCATCTGTTCTGAGAGCTATGATCTTCTTTCCACTTTGATTTTCAACTAATGCCTTAAAATTTCTGAAGACATCAAATACTGCATCCTTGGTTTGAATCAAGTATATCCACATCTTCCTGCTATACTCATCAACAAAGGTAACAAAATATCTATTACCACCAAGTGAATTCACATCAAAGGGACCACACACATCAGAATGCACAACACCTAGTACACTTGATGATCTCATAGGCAAACTCTTGCTGAAAGCATTTCTAGGTTGTTTACCAACTAAGCAACCTTCACATACTCTTTCTGAAGCTTCAATCTTAGGCAGGCCAAGTACCATTCCTTTGCTACCTAGCTGATTCAGATATTTGAAATTCAAATGTCCAAATCTCAGGTGCCATAGCCAATTCAACTTCTCATCTGTTACTACCTTCATACACTGAACAGTGTTTGTGTGAATCAAAGTTCTGAAAGTTCTATTCTTGGCCAAAGGAGTCCTCAGAATTAGGTTATTTGCAGGATCATAAAGTTCAAATTTCTCATTCTTAATGATAACTGAAAAACCTTTTTCTGCTAACTGTCCAACACTCAGAAGATTACAATCCATACCTGGTACAAACATCACATCTTCAATTACTGCAGAGCTTCCATTGCTTCTCTTGATAACCATGTTACCAATGCCTTCTGACTGCAATGAACTGCTATTGGCCAGCTTCACTTTACTTTTCTTTCCAGAATCAAACTTCACTAACCAGTTTTTGTGACCAGTCATGTGATTGGAACACCCCGTGTCTAAGAACCAAGTCTTGGCATCAACTTTGTCTTGTGATTCTACCTCTGATAATGCAGCCATGAAAGTCACAGCTTTGTCTTCAACCTTTTCTTGCACAAGTTTTGCTTCATCATCAGAGTCTTGGCCCTTTTCTTTGCCTTTCTTGAACCAACAATCTGAAGCATAGTGTCCCCATTTCTCACAGTTATAGCACTGAATGTGACTCTTGTCCTTGCCTTTCCCTTTCTTTGAATTTGATGTTCCTCCTCCTTTCTTGAAGGATTCAGATTTTCCATCAAATTTTTTCTGAGAGCCATTTTTTCCCTTATCTTGTTTTTTCTCTTTGTGACTATTAGTTTTCTTGTAAGCCTGAACTTGTAAGGCTTGTACAGATTCTTGAACCCCTTTCCTTTCATTTATCATCAACTCATGTGCTTCTAAAGATCCGACAAGATCCTCCAACTGTAATGTAGCTACATTCCCAGTTTCTTGGATGGCAACAATGACATGATCAAAATTTGGAGTTAGAGTTCTCATTACCTTCTCTACAATCATCCTATCTGTCATCACCTCACCACAGCTCTTCATTGTATGGACAATGCCTTGAACCTTCGACACATAGGCTCCAATGGATTCACTCTTATCCATCTGCAGAAGCTCATATTGCCTTCTCAGAGACTGCAACTTCACTCCCTTCACCTTTTCTCCTCCTTCATAATATTTCACCAAAATATCCCAGGCTGCCTTAGAGGATTCAGCACTAGATATCTTGTCAAAATTTGCAGAATCTACTGCAGCTTGAATTGCATACATTGCCTTGCAATCCTTCTTCTTTAAGTCTTTGTGTGCTGATCTCTGAGCTTCAGTGGCATTCCCCACCAAGTCTTGCACACCATTAACCACCACTTCCCATGTATCTTGAAAACCAAAGAGAGACTTCATCTGTTTGCTCCATCTTTCCCAATTCTTGCCCTCAAGAATTGGAAGATTGTTTGGTAAACCATTCCCTGATATTGTTTCTGAATGAAGGAAAATGTAAACACCAAACAAGACTGAATCTTTGTGCTTTCTACACTAAGAACCAAAGGGCTCTGGATACCAATTTGTTAGGGTAATCCAAGATAAGAGGAAGAAGATAACAAGTAAGAACTAGAGAAAACTAGGAGGAAAGTGTTAAGATTTATTGATAAGAAAAATAGAGAATGAGTTGTATACATGAGTTGTGTTTACAATGCATGAGGCACATGCTTATTTATAGGAAAACTCCTAACCCATCTATTACTTGTAACACAAGTAACCATAACTAACTAACTCAAGGTAGTTATGTAACCACCTCCTAACTACCTAACCAAGTCTAATAGGATTGAAGTTATAAAACATCAGCCTCCAATATAAAAGTTAAGTTTAAATTTTGAATATTCCACTTATTAACGTTTTGGTGAAATTTCATCTAATTAAACTAATAAAAACTATCAACATCTAAGTTGTTAGTAATATTATGATTATGATTGTTGGATAATGATTGTATGCATGTCTTTTGACTTATAATCTAGTTACGTAAATTACTATTTTTTTTTATTTTTTTTTGATAAAAGTTACGTAAATTACTATTTGACTAGTGACAAGTAGTAGCAATATTATAGCAGCCAAATGAAGCGTGTTGTTATAATATTCTCATTCTGCGCATTACGTGTCAATTTTGGTGGCTCTAGCTAATTGTATTGGATTTGATTGTCAACGAGAAGAATAAAGCACATAGGTTGAATGGCAACTGGATAAGTTCCTAAAGGTTTCCTAATGCTCATCAGAATAACTACTACTATAATAATTATAACTATAATACTAATTGTCAAAAAAAAAAAAAAAACTACTTATAATACTAGTTGAATTTATTTTAAGATTACATGGGAACAACGTGAGAAGTAGGCAAGACAATTTTGTTTTGTTAAGATATTAAAAGACGTATTTTACTCACTTCGTGAAATTATACGAATAAAAGTTTCGCTACATATAGCATTGTTGTTTGTTAACTGATGATAGAATCTAGTCAGCTCTTATTTTGAAGGGTCTAACTACATATATACTCCATCTGTCCCAAAAATAAGAAAAAAATGAACAATAAAAGTTAATGTATTTTGTACAAAATTTAATCCAAATATATTAACTTTTGTTGATCCAATTTTACTTATATTTTGTGTCGGAAGGAGTATTAGTCAAAATTGAATCAACCCGATTGTTATAATAAGGCTTCACATTATTATGTTTGGCTTGACCATTGCGGACAATGTGAGCTAATTAATGGGTTAAGCACTTAAGCCGATCAATTTTATTATTTTCTTCATTTTTTGTTTATTCACACATATTTCACTTTTTATGTCACTTTGGTATATTTGTTTCTCACAAAATTCTCTCTTTGGTGAGATATAATTGGATTTAAGTATAAATTTTGTAAATGAATATTGAATATGAATTAAACTCAAATTTTATTTCTTTAATGAACCAAATTAAAAAATTGTATGATAAACTTTGAAATTTTAATTTTTTTACGAAATACATCTTCTTTTATTAATAATATTTAAATTAAATGGTGATATTATAATTTTTACAAATTGATTTTTAAAAATCAAAAGGTTAATATGATAGTATGTTGATGCAAAGCTTAATAGCCCAACCCAATTTTATAGTCATTAAATCGGGAAGATATCTCTTCCCACCCCCATATCTCTTTTTCGCCCCCTAAAAATCCAATTTTACTCCTAATTTTACCTCCTAAAAATTCGATTTTTATTTACCGAAGTTTTCCAATATAGAAAAACATGTGTTTTACATCATTTATAACTTCGGTACGTGTTTACCGAAGTTTTTTTCAGGGTTATAAATGGAAATCCATGGGGTGAAAAGAAAGACGTGGGGTGGGAAGAGAAATCTCGGTTGGGCAAATAAATGCTAAAATACAGGCTAATGTAAATGCCCATGCATTAAGCCTTATAAGTGCAAAGTTTATGTTATCTCGGATGAGAATTTATTTTTCTACCCCCCGCTACACTCGTGCGCATTTTGGCTTTTCCAATTTATATTTCTCTGATAATTTAGGATGTGAGTGTATAAAATGTCAAATACTTGAAAACCATCATTCGTACTACATTACGAACGGTGGTGTTCACATCCCACATAGCGAACAAGTTGGCCCATATTTATATCTTTGTTTTCGGCTCAAGTGCAAATCCGTTGAAAGGTTTCAGCTGAAGAGAGGACAAAATTTCACAAGAAGACCTTGTTTACTTTATTAATTATAAGTTAAGATTTTGGATTTAATATTTAATAAAAAAAACTATACATTCAATTTGTCCACCATTTCATTTTTTACCCTTTCACTTATGTTTTAATTTCTGTGTTTGGTATAATTCTATGACTGAGACGTTCGCATTTTAGAAAGTGAACCCCCTTTTATTTCGCTTTCTAGGAAGTGGCTACACTTTGAGGGTGTCGAACGGTGAACACTATTGGTGTTCGCCATGGGAGGTGATTGTACTTTGAGGGTGACCAAATTTTACACACTTGCATTCTAACATACGAACGGTGCTCGCATCCTAGATATTGCGGGGGGTTAGTTTAGTAATTACATGGGGTACATGAGGAATTCAGGAGGCGCGAAAAATAAGTCTCTATGTTATTTTTCATATATATAATTGTGGCACATTTTAACATATTTTGTAATTAATTCAAGAAAAATCTTAAATTATTGTAAATATCAAGTAGTTGTATTTCTAGTACCAGTTCAAGCTCGAGAGGCAAAAAAACTCCTTCTCTGCCTTCTCTCTACCCTTTTATGCCGCCACTCCTTCCCTTTCATCCAAATATCTTAGTCAAGATGTAGCTCCATATGTGGTGGTGTGATGAGCGGCGTTTGGCCCTCCGCACCACCGTCTGTCAGATCGTCGACGTCACTGCCTCCATGGAGTGCTTTTTTTCCGACAGATCTGCGTTTTTCTTTGTTCCTGTTATCATTTTTCGTTTTCGTTTCTGGATCTCCGTGTTGTTCCTCCTCCTATGCTGGGTGTTTTGAAGAGGTGAGGGTGATGGCAGCGCCACCGGTTTCTTGGGGTTTTGTTCTCGCCGGATATGGGTTGTTAGGTTCTGGTTTGGTAGTTATGGTCAGATTTTTGTTAGCTTTTGGGTTTTTGGATCTGTTTCGATTTTGGACTGATGGGATTGGAAGGTTATTGGTTTGGAGCTTTACACCGGTGAGTCTTTCCTTTTGGTGCTAGGAGAAACTCTATCATAGGCACAAACACAAACTATTTGGATTTAGGCACACATACAAAGTTAATTAAAATTTAAAGATAAAAGAAATGATTGATATAAATTGATGTGACTAAATTATTTATGATTTAATTTTTATCATTTATGTGTGTGTGCCTAAATCTAAATAGTTTGTATTTGTGTCTATGGAAGAGTTTCTCTTGGTGCTAGTGGTTGTGTTGGGTTTGGCTTCTTGCATTACTAAGGGTGATTCCTTGTGCTCTGTTACTCCTGTTTTGAGGTATGGTGGTGGTTGGTACCATAGGTGGTGGTTGTTTTCTTGTGGTGATGGAGGTGTTTGCTTTTTCGGCGGATTTTGGTAGTGGTTTGTTGCTTCGGCGACGGTTCTGGTGGTGCTGGTTTGCTCCGACGGCAGTTGAGGATTGGGTGGTGGCGGTACTCTGTGTTCCGTTTTGGATTGGATGCATGGGTTTCGGCGTGGTTTTGTTTTGCTATTGGTTGTTTAAGGATTAGTTGGATTGAGGTGGCTTGGACAGTGGTGTGTTGATGTTTTCTCGCCGTTAAAACTCTGTCGTTTGCTTTCTTGCTCGAGTCTTCGCAAATAGCTACACAATCAGATCGCAAATCTAGATTTTTTGCTTATACCAGAGGCTTTTGGCGGTCTCCACCGAGCTAGATGTTTTGGTGGGTTGCAGTTTGCTCATATCTGTGTGGAGTGTGTTTAATTGTCGGCATTTTCTTTTAGTTTGAAAGGGATGGGTCCGACAATGGTGTTTTTGGTGGAAGATGTTTCTATTTTGTTTCAATTTAGTGTTTTGGTTTTAGGTTGTAGTTGGAGTAGGAGGTTAGCGAGTCATTGTTGAACTTTAATTGGTGTATCGAAAGGGTTGATTTGAGATGTTTGTTTCATGTACTTTTTGATTGGTTAAGGTGTTTTTATCACCTTACCTTTCTTTGTTTGATCCGACAATCCTTTATATTTCTTGTGTAAGGAATTAGTCCATTAATAAAATTTAGCCGATTCAAAAAAAAAAGTTCAAGCTATTTTATTTTCCTCCATTTTGTAGGTTTAAAGATTAAATAGAAAAAGTTCAAGAATTTTGAGTTTAAGTTATTTTGCTAGCGAGCTAGAAGGGAGACCTCAGATCAACTAAATCACAAGTGAGCTAGCGGGTTCAAGAGAGAACACTTGTTAGTTTTGTATGTACAAATAAAATCACTTGTTAGTTTTTCATTGCTAGTAGAAGTCATTATATTTATGTGTTACAAGGTTTTGTATGTGTACAGATAAAATCACTTGATAGTTTTTCATATTGTTACATTGTAGAAGTCATTATATTTTTGTACCAAAAAAAAAAAAGAAGTCATTATATTTATATGTTAATTAGTTGAGTTTGAAAAAAATAATTACATATGTTGTATGAACATTAAAAATGTCGGACAAATACGATATTGTATTCTCTCCCTTCACAGCACAGTTATCGAGACGTGCAAAAAATATTAGAAAATCTAAAAATGTAGTTTTGTTGTATGTTTATTAGAAAAAAGGTGTTTAAATAACATTTTTCAAAAACATTTTAGCTTCTTAAAAAAAAATTCAAAAACAATATATATGACATAACTCTTGCTACAAAATCTTAGCCGAACCTTTTTTTTTTTTTTTTTGAATTGCAAATATATATTAATGGGAGGCACTAGGGGTGCTCCAACCCATTACAAAGAGAAGGAACCAAAAGCCTGCAACAGGTCAGGTACCATAGCTAGAAAAAACGAATTGGGTTCCAAGTCCATTCAAAGAATAAACAAGGGGACTTGGCTATCCTAAAAATAAACCATTTCCAAGATAGTTGTTTAATTTCCAGCAGTACATCAGTAACACAACACACCTTGTCATTGAACAATTTCTCATTCCTCTTATTCCAAAGAACCCAAACAGTGGCATGCCATATAAGGAGCAGTCCTCTTTTGATTTTCTTATTACTACCTAAATCCACCATTGCATGACAGAGGGATGATAAGCTGCCTGGAGCAACAAAAGAGAATCCTAACCAACCCGACACCGCCGCCCAAACAGAGTTAGACAAACCACACCTAAGGAAGAGATGATCGGCCGATTCAATAGCATCATTACACAACACACAGTTCTGACCTTGCTGTAAAACCACCCCTCGACGAGCCAAATTCTCCCTAGTTGCTAAACGATCCAAAATCAATTGCCAAGAGAAAACACAAACCTTCGAAGGGGCTTTACTTGACCAAATTAAATACAAAATCTCCGTGTGGTGATTAGGAGTTTAATTAGTGATTTGAGACCTCCATCGAAGCAGGAGAAAGGAGCACACCGAGCTAACCGTAAAGATTCCTTCCGGGTTAGGATTCCACCGCCACAAGTCCGGTAAGTCCGAGTTGATTATTGGCCGAAGATTAGTAACAAGCGCTGTCAATTGATCCGTCTCCCAGACAAAAAGATTGCGTCTCCAACTGAAATTCCACAACCAACCCGCCTCTGACCAATTTCCCAGATCTGAAATCAACACAGATTGGTCGGTAGCAAGAGAAAAAAGGCGAGGAAATTGCAGCTTCAGGGGGCCTGACATAGTCCATTTATCTAACCAGAACCTAGTTGTCCTTCCATTAGTCACCACTCGTTCAAGTGAGGAAGAGAACCAGTTATCACTTTGATCATTAAGCACCTCCTCTCCTGCACATCCTTCCACCAAAGTGATTCAAAAGGATTCACCGTTTCCGCTTCCAGATTTTTGTTTGAAACAATATCCGCGCCATATTTCTTGCTCAATACTTTGATCCAAATTGAATCCTCATTTTGGAGCAGCCTCCAACGCCATTTTGCCAATAGGCTCGTGTTGACTATGCGCAGATCTCGGACCCCTAATCCACCATCCTTCTTAGGCAAGCAAACCGTCTCCCACTTCACCCAACTAATCTTTGACCGACCCCCAACACCACCCCAAAGGAACTTTCTTTGAATTTTAACCACTTCTTTCCACACCATGATCGGCATCTTCAAGAAAGATAAGAAGAAAATGGGAATAGCGCTCAAGACCGAGTTGAGTAAAACCAATCTACCTCTAAAGCTGAGAAACAGATTACTCCATGTATTTAGCCTCGAATTTAGGGAATCTAAAAGCGGTTGCCAAGTTGTTAGACGACGCGGATTGGCTCCAACCGGGAGACCGAGGTATTTGAACGGCACTTGACCAATTCTGCAGTTTAAGAATTCAGCACCCAAGTTCAAGAAATCATCCGTAACATTCACACCCATGAGGCAGCTTTTATGAAAATTGACTTGAAGTCCGGATGCCATTTCAAAAGCTCTAAGGATAGCCTTTATTGCCCACAAGTTCTCCACCGAAGCTTCCCCAATAAATAGTGTATCGTCGGCGTATTGTAAATGAGATACCACAAGGTCCTGCCCTCCAAAAGAGAACCCATGAAACTTGCCCAACTCCACCGCTCTTTTCATAAGCGCACCAAGGCCTTCCGCAACAATTAAAAATAAAAAGGGAGCAAGTGGGTCGCCTTGCTTCAATCCCTTATTTATGCCAATTTCTTCGGTCGGGCAGCCGTTCACCAAAACTGACAAGTTCCCTGCGAAGGCACAGGCTCTAATCCAAGCACACCATTTATCACAGAATCCAAACCGTTTAAGCATGTATTCAAGAAAAGACCATTCAACCGAATCATATGCTTTAGCAAAATCAACCTTCATTACCAAGCATTCTCTCTTAGCTCTACGGGCGTAATCGATTACCTCATTAACCACCACCACTCCATCCATCAATAAACAACCTTTAAGGAAGGCAGATTGGGAGTCGGAGATTAGAGAACCCATTACCTTACTCAAACGGGCAGCAAGAACCTTGGCAATTAATTTATAGAGGCAGCCGAGGAGGGAAATTGGTCGAAAATCCCCAATACCAAAAGGAGAGTCCACTTTGGGAATGAGAGCAACAAAATAAGAGGCAAAGCCTTTGGGAAGCTTTGTGTTACCTTGAAATTGGTCAAACATCATTCTCACCTCAATCTTCATTATATCCCAAAAAGCCTTGATAAACGAGAAGTTAAAGCCATCCGGTCCCGAGCTTTTATTACCATCACACTCTTTCAATCTCTTGGAGCGTGAACGGAATCACAAGACCCAACGTATCCACCACTGACAAAGAGGGAAGAGGAATATCCTCTAGAGTTGGGTTCGGCCACAAATCAGACGAGAAAACCTCCCTAAAGTAGTCAACAATAACCTTCCTAATCTGACTTGGATCTTCAATCCAAAGACCATCTACTTTGAGAGCAGAAATCCGGTTTTGGCTCCTTCTAGATTTTACACAAGCATGAAAATAGCTGGTGTTCGCGTCACCTTCCTTCAACCATCTTGCTCTAGACCTTTGAAACAATTGGGAATCCTTGCTTTTTAACAGATGCCACAAATCCGCAAAACACTTCTTTCTAACCTCTGATTCTGCCTCTGACAAGCCTGAGACTAATCTCTTCCACAAGAAGACTAATCCTCGCATCCACCTGCCCATATTCTGCTTTTTTCCACTGTTTAATCACCCCTTTCAGCCCCTTGAGTTTCTCTTTCAAGACGAAACCCATCAAACCTGTGACATTTTGATTACACCAAGCCTCTTTAACACCGCAATCAAAGCCTCTAATATCAAGCCAATGGTTGCTAAACCGGAAAGGCTTTGGACCCCAAACATTAGAAGAGTATTTGAGTAACAACGGACAATGGTCTGAGATATCTCTATCAAGAACCCAAAGACTCGCATTTGGCCACCAGTCCAACCAACCTTCTGAAACCAAAATCCTATCAATTCTGCTCAACGATACCCCATTACTATGAGCCCACGTAAAGCGCCTCCCAAGTAAAGGAAGGTCCAGCAACTCCAACTCGTCCAGGAACCCATTAAATTCTATCATCTCTGGCGATAAAGATTGAGAACGAGAATTACCCACACCCTTTCTCTCCGACGCCGCCCTAACTGAGTTAAAATCACCTAGGACACACCACTCTCCATCCAAATTAGCTCTCTTAGCTAACAGGATATTGTGCCACAAGTCCCGTTTAGCCGCCAAATCACACTTTGAGTAGACGTTAAGCACGAAGATTGGCTTAGAATCCACCCCCCAATTCAGACAAACACCAAGAAAGCCAGCTCCCGAGAAAGTAAAGAGAAGCGAGGAGTTTTGATTCCACCAAATTGAGAGCAAACCTCCACTATTGCCCACTGACGGGAGGAAAGCCCAGGAGCAATCAACATTACCCCAGAGATTGTGAACAAAAGAATCAGAAATATTTTCCTTCTTAGTTTCCTGGATTGCTAAGAAATCCAGGTTCTCCTTCCGAATTAACTCTTTCAGACGGTTCCTCTTCACCCTACTACCAAGACCACGGACATTAAATGAGCAAATAATCATTAATGACCTTCAATTTGCTCCTGACCCTGTACCATTTTCCGATCCCGAACTTCTGCCTCCACCATCCTCCTAGCTAACTCCTCTTCTGAGCAATTCACAGATACCCCCAACCCACGTTGGATATCTAAAAGTTTTGAAGCTTCCAAATCCAATCTAGCTGCTTGAGACTCTTGAACACTACCCAGGGAACAAAGAATTGGTTCTGACCCTCCCACAAGAAGATCCACTCCAGACCCCATAGGGTGAGGTTGAGAGAGAACTAGAGTTAGAATGGGACCCAGAAACCTTTGAACACCACTAACAGTCACTTGGGCAACTGAAAGAAGGATCACCTGGAGTTGTAGCAACTGCAGCCTCCTCTTCCCCAAAAGATTCAATTGAATCTGAATCCTTCGAAGTTCCTTCACCCGTTGTGTGTGAAACACCCTGCATAATACGACCACTTCTCTTGCGACGCCTCTCCTTTCCTCCCTTACCACCTACAGCTTCCATCAATTGAACAAAACGAGGTATCCCCAAAAGGGTAGAGGGGGCCTTATGGGTAGATTTAGAAGAAAGCGCTCATTGACCTTGAACACAGCAAATTTTCACACTCTGATTAGGCTCTTGTTCAACGATCGTGATTCCATTACCTTCCTCCAAAGTCGGGTCGTCATCTAGCTGGGCTGTACCCGCTTCGCCCACCCCCAGAGGTTGACCCGAATCCAAACGAGAAGGCTTGTTAAGCCAAAAACGGTTTGGGTTGGGTAGGGAGTTAAATGGACCTAAAACTCCTGGCCCAGGAGAAAGAGAGACCTCCTTTCTCTTCTCTATAACTTTATTGACTTTATCTAGTTGACCACTTGTCCCCACTTCCTCTCTCTCCTCTGACGTGGCCTTAAGAGTATTGCTCTCCAAACCTCGTACCAACACACCTGAATCCTCCCTTTTGTCTTCTAATGTTTGGATCAAAGGTGATCCATCACTTTCAGCTTGTACAACAACCTGCATGTTAGCCTCAAGCCCCACCATATGTACCTCTGTTTCCTTACCTAAATTATCCACTGCTGCTCCTAGGTCAACCTTGTCCACATGCAAACCTAGACCTGTCTCACACTGCCCCGTGTCCTGTCCGTTTTCTGAACAGTCACCATCAGAAAAAACTTCCCAAGTCGCCACCACCGGAACCCTATCTTCTGAACCAACCGATGACCCTTCATCACTCCGACCACCACTTGGATGAGCTCTAGAAGGCAAGCTTGAGTCCAACATCATGGGTTTCTCCTCCACAATCCTAATCTGATACAAGGTCCCTCCCACTAAAACCTTTTTACAGGAATCCACCACTTGTTCTGTTGTAGAAATTCTCACCCTCGCCACATCAAAGCGAGCCATGACCCTTGTTTCCTCCGAAATATCCACAAAGGAGCCAAACTGAGCAGCCAAACCTTTGAAGAAGGACATACCCCAGACATGGAGTGGAACTCTATAGCATCTCAACCACACCTCTCTTTCATTTGCCAGAATAGACGTCGACCATGGGATGATCCTCTCAAACCAAATTTCCCACCACGCCTTGTTCGAGTCTACCACTTTGATCACTTCTTCAGAGTCGGAACCTTTCAACAACACTAAGGCTCCTCCCATTGGAGTTGCTACGATTGAATGATAGCCTTCCAATCGGAGATGACGTTGTATAGCTAACATCTCTCTAGCATCCTTGAGATACCCCACAAAACATGTTCTTAGCATCTGAAGTTGCTCCTTCTCCGGTTCCGCCCTCCACACCACCTGCCCAACATCATAGCAAGAAGGTTTGTCATGTTGTTGCACCTCCTGCTATCTCCTATGATCTTCACCTCCTCCTTTATCCCCCCACCTAGATTGTTCCAGAGCAGCCTTGAAGCTTATATAACCCGTCACCTTCCTCCCTATCTTCCCAGCCCTAGGTTTCCTCTCCTCTGGTTTTTTCTTCTCCACAGCTTTCTTTTCATTTCGATCAAAGCGGGATAAGTTAAACCTGAGTTTATAAGTCCCCCACCACACCTTCTTCTCCAGATCATAGAGAAGCTCCTCAGCCGAACTCACCTCCCTATATTTTACAAAACCAAACTTGCTGCCACGTTTATCAAGTTTATCAGGGATGTAGATGTCCCCTATCCTTCCAAACTTGGCCAGTATCTTCTGAAGGAAAATAGCGTTATTTTAAGCAGCGGAATTCAAAAAATTTCCTTAGTTTGATCCTTACGAATGAGCATGATATGTGTTTTAGGGTTTTTATCTCTTGAAGGGAAGAACCTTTGAATCACGATCTCTTGTAGGGAAGAACCTTTGAATCACGAACAAGATGATCACGAGCGTTGATGAAGATCACCGACGCCTCTAACTAGTCCACACGAACAGTCGCCTTCAATAGAGTGCTAGCCCTTTATATTTGAAGACTATGCAAGAATATTGAGAGAGAGGATTATTTTAGCGTTTTCAACTCTAAAATATTCTTGTGCCTTTTTGGTGTGTATTGAGCAATGACAAGAGGTCTCTATTTATAGATATCTCTTGTCTTGTGCATCAAGACAACTCTTGTCTTGTGCACCAAGACATCTCTTATTGGGCAAAGCCCAACAAGAAACAAAAGCTAGGGCGCGCGCCCCCCATGAGTGGTAGTACTCATGTGCACGCCCTCCCACCATAGCCTGTGGTGTTCTTGCTCGTTTAAATTTCCGTGATACCCTTATCACATTGCACATACACCGTACCTTACGGTGTTCCTTTAATTATCTCAATATCAGACTGTCCTTATGTTTGTGACCCTTGTAGGTTTCCATAACGTTGACAATTATATTAAATCCTTTATTTAATATAATAAACAATGAGCGGTATCTAGCAACACATCATTGCTACCCAAGTTATGAGAAATGAACATGTGATCAAAACATAACCTTTAGTGATAATATATGCGTGTATAATTTCCCCTTTGCCCTTTATGTCTATATTGAACACAAAGCATACTTGGTGTCATCTTTGTCCAGTTCAATATTGGGCCCATGACATTTATCCTGTTATGCAGGATTGGCAAATTCCATCTAGGTCACTACTGTCCCTCAGCATGCTTTGTGAAGTACCCATCAACTGCCTTTATGGTTATCCTGTTACGGACAACGTTAGATCAGCAACAAAGTACTTGACTCTGCATCTAGGGTACAAAGTGGTTTCAGGTCTAAGAGCGGTTTACACCATTATCACCATGAGAGTAACTTATGACACTTTGCATAACTTTGCATGTAGTACTCTCATAGCCGGTCAATCTGGTATAAATATTACTCCTAATATTTCTTATACCTATGTCAAGACTTGATAACTCCTTATCTCATGATCCATGAGATGCGATCATCAGTCTATCTTCATAATAGTCTTTATGCTTTATGGTTATCCCTTTTTCACCTTAATGGTCTGTTTGTTTTGAGAGAGTTACAAGAGAGAGAAAGAGGGACGAGAGAGCTTGAGAAGAGATGGATTATTTCTTCTGTTTGGAACACAGCAGAAATTGCAGAGAGAGACTGGATTTACATGGGCCCCACACCTTTTTCCTTTCTTCGCTGAACTGCGAAGAAAACTCAATTATTTCATTTTTTCCATTTATGCCCCTGTTTCTCTGCAAACAATGGAACTGGTGCTTTTTCATTTTTTTCTCATCATCTAACATGAAATCGTTTTTGTTGGTTAACCCATGAAGAAAGCTTCTTATTTCTTTCCATTTACCCATAATATCTTGCTTGGTATCGTCTCCATGGAAGATGAAAGCGACAATGGTTGAAGGATTATATTCTTTTGTTTTTTAATTTTATTTTATGAATATATAATTATTATATATATGAGGTGCGGTGGGAAGGTGGCAATTGAGAGATGGATAAACAAGTGTGGGCTTGTTAATTTGACATGGAATGAAATTTGTGAGTTGAGTTTTTCTGGTTCTTTATATTTTAATCAAAGAGTTCAGTTCTTTTTGTTACTATTTTGTGAATTTTTTTGACTAAAATTTGTTAGTTTTTTTTTTTACTAAAATTTGTTAGTTGATAATTAAATTATAATACTAATTTTCTTCATTAATTTGTGAGTTGATCTAACAAATTAATTAAATGAATGAATTTAAATTAGTTAATTAATTTTAATTGAAGGTTTTATTCAAGGGTATTTTGGTACTTTTAAAAATAATCACACTTATCTCTCTTCTATTTCTCTTATTTTTCTCTTATACCAAACAACACAACAAATCTACTCTATTTCTTTCATATTTCTCTCTTCTCTCACTCTCTCTCACTTATTTCTCTCTTCTCAATTTTTTCTTACAACCAAACACACCCTAAAGCTTGACTATGGATACTTTAAGAATAGCGTCTTTATGTTTAATGTAATCTCATGATTAAGTCACACTTAATATTAACGGACTTTCTATTCTAGGGACTTCATTATTTTGAACGTTACAAACATAATAAAGAAAACGTCTTTGATTATTAATAAAAGAAACAATATATTATTAATAATTAATTCGATACAAGTACTAAAGTCATTGGCCTCTAGGGCTTACACCAACATCTTCCACAGTCCCTCCATCGACGCCTCCTCCGGGAAGTTGTAGAAGAAGAAAGATGTTGTGCATAGGTCCGTACGATGGATATAGCCCCTGCCCTTAGACCTCCATCGCTTCCTTCCTCTCTCCCACCCCACACCATCTCCCTCTAGATTCTCTCTCATCTCATTTGGCTCTACATGAGTAGCCGAATTTTCTCTACGGATATTCAATAAGCAATTTCATTACTCTCTTTAATTTGTCCCTTTTTTCTTTGGATAAACATTCTCTAATTGAATCGGTTTGAATAGTTTTAATGACCGATAATATATAGATTCATATTAATTAGGGCTTTTAGTCCCTTCTTTTATACATGCGCACACACTAATACATTCAAAATATTTTGGTGTGTCTCAATCGATGAAGTTATGATACAATCTAATGCAAGTGATCACTTGTTGTGAAGTGAATCATATATCAATTCAACATGATATGCAAACTTTTGAAGCTCACATATATAAATTTATAATGATAAGAAAATAATTCAAAATCAAAATATAGAACAAGAAAAGTGAAAGGACTAATGAAATTCATGTTGGAATACGAAATTGAGTAAAGTCACCAAACAAGATTAATTAAACTTCAAATTAAACATAAAATTGCAGGAAAAAAAGCTAGAATTGGCCTAAAGGCTAAATACTAAAAATAAAATTAAAAAAAACGAAAATTAACCGATGCAATGCATATTACATATTAATTATTTCAAGACTCTAATTTAATTTTTACTCCACTTAGAGGAGGAGCTAGAGTGATATGAATCTCTTGTTTATTTTTTTTCATTCTTGTGGTGATTCCACTTCACATGGTTAGCGAACTTTGGTGATGTTGCTAGCATCAAGTGGCAAGTTGGACAGGTATAAGGTCCATATTTTTTATATGGACGAAGGCTGTGGATTCCTCCATTACCAACATTTTTCTTATTTTCCTTCTTCTTCCTCTTGCGCTTGTTACCTTCACCAAACTCACAACCATTTGTAGCAACGGCATTGATCGATTGAGCTAACGGCTCTTGTGAGTTTGATGAGCCTCCAACGAGATTCGGATGATGTGTGGCAGCAGAAGACTCCTTCACCCACTCGCGTTGTTTTTCAATATTCATACTAGCAGACTTAGGAGGAGAATGAAGAGAAAAAGATGTATTTGTTATTTTGTGTTTCAGTCTTCCCTTTATTTATAGTGCCTCGTTAATCATTTTTTATATCTTATGTTAAATGTTTTTCTAAAAGAAATTTCTTACTTTTGTAAATAAATAAAAAAACTTACTTTATATGCTGTAATTTAATAATATATTAAAATGTTGTAATTTAAATGTTTACTAAAATAAACTAACTTTAAATGTTTACTTAAAAAAAAACTTACTTTAAATGTTGTGTTGAGACCTTTTAGGGTGTTGGCTTCATTTGGTAAAATAAGCCTGATTCCATGATGTGGAGCATGATGTGTGGCACATCAGGGTTCACATCTGGACGCCCTACTGGACGCGCTTTTATTTATTTAAACGCGATCTTTTGAAAAAGATTTGTTTTTCAAATTAAATCGTGCCAGCTTTCGCGCCAAGGAACAAGATAATCTTTCATGGTTCTGTTTTATTTTATTGGCCGACTTTGATCAAAAAGATTTGAAACAAACAATTAAAAGATTATGATCAAATAAATCTCAAGGCAAAATTTATCAAGGCCAACTCGTCAAAGCCCATGAAGCTTGTTCTATATAAAGGAAGACTGAAGACCAATTATTAATCAACTGAAATCAAGAAGCTAAGTCTACAAATTAAGTCTTAGGGTTTTAGTTCTTTAGTTGTTCTTTGTTCTTTGTGAGCCTTCACTTGGATCATAGTTTTGATACAAGTAAGGACTGAGTTTATAGAGTTGTAATCTCTAGTTGTCTTTCTCCAAAGCTTTGAAGCAAGGAGTTAGATTGTGCAACACTCTAAGCCTTCAGGTACGAGTGCTTCGCTTGTCTAGGAGTGTGTCTCCAACTGAGTTTGTTATTAAATCCTTACTGGGTAAGGTTGAGGGGGAGTGAGCAGAGGTTCTCATATCTAGGAGTTCCTAGGTAGAATTAGCACGGGTAGTGATTAAGTGAGAAGTTGTAAACGGGGGAGTTTAGCTTTGAATTGATACTACCATAGTGGATTCATCCCTGGATTGGTATCCTCCAGAATAGGGCTTGTTATAAGTGCCGAACTGGGTTAACAAACTCACGTGTTCTTTTGTTTCCTGCACTTTATATTGTTTACTTGTTCATCAAGTTCAGTTGTTCACGATGTTGACACATTAGGCTACACATCGTACGATTCCTAAAGTGTACACATCGTGCTACACATCTGACACTTGCCACCAGAATTTCAATTGGCATCAGAGCAGGCACCCTGCCTGTTTGAGGGTGAGCTCCAGGGAAGTTACTTTCTGGAAACATGGACAAGGATGGAACAACGGTCAACAAACCACCCCTCCTGGATGGAACCAACTATGACTACTGGAAGCCAAGGATGATTGCCTTCCTAAAGTCACTTGACAGCAGAACTTGGAAAGCTGTGCTCAAAGGCTGGGAGCATCCCAAAATCTTGGATGCTAATGGTGTTGACACTGGTGTACTCAAGCCAGAGGAAGATTGGTCAGCTGCAGAAGACACTGCATCACTTGGAAACTCCAAAGCTTTGAATGCTTTATTCAATGGAGTGGACAAAAATATGTTCAGATTGATCAAGCAGTGTACTGTTGCAAAGAATGCTTGGGAGGTACTCAGAACCACTCATGAAGGCAATGCCAAGGTAAAAAGCTCAAGAATCCAACTTCTCAACACTAAGTTTGAAAACCTCAGAATGAAAGAAGAAGAATCAATTCATGAATTTCACATGAATTTGCTTGAGGTAGACAATTCCTTTGAGGCTCTAGGTGAAAAATTGTCTGAAGAAAAGCTGGTGAGAAAGATGCTTAGGTCCTTACCTAAGAGATTTAACATGAAAATCACAGCCATTGAAGAAGCTCAAGATATCCCAAGTATGAAACTTGAAGAACTTGTGAGCTCTCTTCAAACTTTTGAGATGAACTTAGGTGAGCAAACTGAGAAGAAAGGAAAAGGCATAGCTTTTGTATCTTGTGCTGGTGAAGAGGAAGAAGCTGATGAATCAGATGATGACCTCTCAAATGACTTAGCCATGTTGGGAAGACAATTCAACAAGCTTCAAAGGAGGGTGGACAGAAGACCAAGGAGGAATGTGAGGAACATCCAGACTGACATCAGTAAACTAGGTAACACTTCAACAAAAACCAAAACTGATGATAAGTCAACTCAGAACAAGGGTGTTCAATGTCATGAATGTGAAGGCTTTGGTCATATAAGATCAGAATGTGGCACATATCTGAAGAAGCAGAAGAAAGGCCTAACTGTATCATGGTCTGATGAAGACTCTGACACTGACTCAGAGAATGTTGCTGCTAATCATGTTAGTGCCATGACTGGGGTGGATAATACTGATGATGAATCTGATGATGAAGAACTCACCTTTGATGAACTAGCCTCAGTCCATAAAAAGCTATTTATCAAGAGTGAGGAACTGTACAAGGTCAATGAAGAGCAGAAGGAAATCATCAGTCAACTGGAGACAGAGAAGGGTCAACTACAGAGTCAAGTTGCTAGTCTTGAAAGTGAAGTCAAGTTACTGTCAACCAACTTGAAAAATATGACCAAGTCTGTAAAGATGCTCAATCCTGGAACCAACATGCTTGATGAAATTTTGAAAGTAGGAAAGCATGCTGGTGACTCATCTGGTGTAGGATTTAAGAACAAACATCACAGCAAGAAGACAAATACTAAGTTTGTTCCTGCTCAGAAGAAACCTGACCCTAGCAGAATGTGGACACATCACACTCCACATCAGAGACCTGCTGGCAAAGAGAAGTTTAATGCTTGGAGATGCCACTACTGTGGGAAGAATGGTCACATCAAGCCCTTCTGTTACAAACTCTATGGGTATCCCAAGAAAAAGCCTCAGGTGCAAGCCAAAACAGCAAGGGTCACTCCTAAGAAGATGTGGAAGCCTAAAGTTTCTGAAACTGCACATATTGCTCACACTTCTCTTAGAGCATCTTCTAGTAATGATTGGTATTTTGATAGTGGTTGTTCTAGGCATATGACTGGTGTTGAGAAATTTCTCACTAATATCAAGCCTCATACAACAAGCTTTGTAACCTTTGGAGATGGAGCAAAAGGTGAAATCAAGGGCAGTGGTAAACTCTGCAGCAAAGGCTTACCTGACCTAGATGATGTGCTACTTGTCAAAGGTTTGAAGGCTAATCTTATCAGCATAAGCCAACTATGTGATCAAGGTCTTAAGGTCAACTTCACAAAGAATGAGTGTCTTATCACTTCTAACAAAGGAGAATTGTTGATGAGAGGATCTAGGTCAAGGGACAACTGCTATCTATGGATTCCTGATGAAACAGCTCACTCCACTACATGTTTGATAAGTCAGGAAGAAGAAGTAAAGCTGTTGAGACCTTTTAGGGTGTTGGCTTCATTTGGTAAAATAAGCCTGATTCCATGATGTGGAGCATGATGTGTGGCACATCAGGGTTCACATCTGGACGCCCTACTGGACGCGCTTTTATTTATTTAAACGCGATCTTTTGAAAAAGATTTGTTTTTCAAATTAAATCGTGCCAGCTTTCGCGCCAAGGAACAAGATAATCTTTCATGGTTCTGTTTTATTTTATTGGCCGACTTTGATCAAAAAGATTTGAAACAAACAATTAAAAGATTATGATCAAATAAATCTCAAGGCAAAATTTATCAAGGCCAACTCGTCAAAGCCCATGAAGCTTGTTCTATATAAAGGAAGACTGAAGACCAATTATTCATCAACTGAAATCAAGAAGCTAAGTCTACAAATTGAGTCTTAGGGTTTTAGTTCTTTAGTTGTTCTTTGTTTTTTGTGAGCCTTCACTTGGATCATAGTTTTGATACAAGTAAGGACTGAGTTTATAGAGTTGTAATCTCTAGTTGTCTTTCTCCAAAGCTTTGAAGCAAGGAGTTAGATTGTGCAACACTCTAAGCCTTTAGGTACGAGTGCTTTGCTTGTCTAGGAGTGTGTCTCCAACTGAGTTTGTTATTAAATCCTTACTGGGTAAGGTTGAGGGGGAGTGAGCAGAGGTTCTCATATCTAGGAGTTCCTAGGTAGAATTAGCACGGGTAGTGATTAAGTGAGAAGTTGTAAACGGGGGAGTTTAGCTTTGAATTGATACTACCATAGTGGATTCATCCCTGGATTGGTATCCTCCAGAATAGGGCTTGTTATAAGTGCCGAACTGGGTTAACAAACTCACGTGTTCTTTTGTTTCCTGCACTTTATATTGTTTACTTGTTCATCAAGTTCAGTTGTTCACGATGTTGACACATTAGGCTACACATCGTACGATTCCTAAAGTGTACACATCGTGCTACACATCTGACACTTGCCACCAGAATTTCAATTGGCATCAGAGCAGGCACCCTGCCTGTTTGAGGGTGAGCTCCAGGGAAGTTACTTTCTGGAAACATGGACAAGGATGGAACAACGGTCAACAAACCACCCCTCCTGGATGGAACCAACTATGACTACTGGAAGCCAAGGATGATTGCCTTCCTAAAGTCACTTGACAGCAGAACTTGGAAAGCTGTGCTCAAAGGCTGGGAGCATCCCAAAATCTTGGATGCTAATGGTGTTGACACTGGTGTACTCAAGCCAGAGGAAGATTGGTCAGCTGCAGAAGACACTGCATCACTTGGAAACTCCAAAGCTTTGAATGCTTTATTCAATGGAGTGGACAAAAATATGTTCAGATTGATCAAGCAGTGTACTGTTGCAAAGAATGCTTGGGAGGTACTCAGAACCACTCATGAAGGCAATGCCAAGGTAAAAAGCTCAAGAATCCAACTTCTCAACACTAAGTTTGAAAACCTCAGAATGAAAGAAGAAGAATCAATTCATGAATTTCACATGAATTTGCTTGAGGTAGACAATTCCTTTGAGGCTCTAGGTGAAAAATTGTCTGAAGAAAAGCTGGTGAGAAAGATGCTTAGGTCCTTACCTAAGAGATTTAACATGAAAATCACAGCCATTGAAGAAGCTCAAGATATCCCAAGTATGAAACTTGAAGAACTTGTGAGCTCTCTTCAAACTTTTGAGATGAACTTAGGTGAGCAAACTGAGAAGAAAGGAAAAGGCATAGCTTTTGTATCTTGTGCTGGTGAAGAGGAAGAAGCTGATGAATCAGATGATGACCTCTCAAATGACTTAGCCATGTTGGGAAAACAATTCAACAAGCTTCAAAGGAGGGTGGACAGAAGACCAAGGAGGAATGTGAGGAACATCCAGACTGACATCAGTAAACTAGGTAACACTTCAACAAAAACCAAAACTGATGATAAGTCAACTCAGAACAAGGGTGTTCAATGTCATGAATGTGAAGGCTTTGGTCATATAAGATCAGAATGTGGCACATATCTGAAGAAGCAGAAGAAAGGCCTAACTGTATCATAGTCTGATGAAGACTCTGACACTGACTCAGAGAATGTTGCTGCTAATCTTGTTAGTGCCATAACTGGGGTGGATAATTCTGATGTTGAATCTGATGATGAAGAACTCACCTTTGATGAACTAGCCTCAGTCCATAAAAAGCTACTTATCAAGAATGAGGAACTGTACAAGGTCAATGAAGAGCAGAAGGAAATCATCAGTCAACTGGAGACAGAGAAGGGTCAACTACAGAGTCAAGTTGCTAGTCTTGAAAGTGAAGTCAAGTTACTGTCAACCAACTTGAAAAATATGACCAAGTCTGTAAAGATGCTCAACCCTGGAACCAACATGCTTGATGAAATTTTGAAAGTAGGAAAGCATGCTGGTGACTCATCTGGTGTAGGATTTAAGAACAAACATCACAGCAAGAAGACAAATACTAAGTTTGTTCCTGCTCAGAAGAAACCTGACCCTAGCAGAATGTGGACACATCACACTCCACATCAGAGACCTGCTGGCAAAGAGAAGTTTAATGCTTGGAGATGCCACTACTGTGGGAAGAATGGTCACATCAAGCCCTTCTGTTACAAACTCTATGGGTATCCCAAGAAAAAGCCTCAGGTGCAAGCCAAAACAGCAAGGGTCACTCCTAAGAAGATGTGGAAGCCTAAAGCTTCTGAAACTGCACATATTGCTCACACTTCTCTTAGAGCATCTTCTAGTAATGATTGGTATTTTGATAGTGGTTGTTCTAGGCATATGACTGGTGTTGAGAAATTTCTCACTAATATCAAGCCTCATACAACAAGTTTTGTAACCTTTGGTGATGGAGCAAAAGGTGAAATCAAGGGCAGTGGTAAACTCAGCAGCAAAAGCTTACCTGACCTAGATGATGTGTTACTTGTTAAAGGCTTGAAGGCTAATCTTATCAGCATAAGCCAACTATGTGATCAAGGTCTTAAGGTCAACTTCACAAAGAATGAGTGTCTTATCACTTCTAACAAAGGAGAATTGTTGATGAGAGGATCTAGGTCAAGGGACAACTGCTATCTATGGATTCCTGATGAAACAGCTCACTCCACTACATGTTTGATAAGTCAGGAAGAAGAAGTAAAGCTTTGGCACCAAAGACTTGGCCATTTGAATCTGAAGGGAATGAAGAAGATTGTGTCCAAGGAAGCTATTAGAGGTCTACCAAAGCTTAAGATTGTTGAAGGCAATATATGTGGTGAATGTCAAGTTGGAAAGCAGGTTCAGATGTCACACCCAATGTTACAACATCAGGTGACATCCAGAGTTCTTGAACTGCTACATATGGACTTGATGGGACCAATGCAGGTAGAGAGTATTGGTGGCAAAAGATATGCTTTTGTGGTGGTAGACGATTTCTCAAGGTTCACTTGGGTTAGCTTCATCAGAGAGAAGTCTGACACTTTTGATGCATTCAAAGAATTATGCCTTAGACTACAAAGAGAGAAGGATAGTGGCATTGTTAGAATCAGAAGTGATCATGGGAAAGAGTTTGAAAATTCAAGATTCTCTGAGTTTTGTGCTGATGAAGGAATTGGGCATGAGTTCTCCTCACCAATCACACCCCAACAAAATGGTGTAGTTGAGAGGAAGAACAGAACCTTGCAAGAGGCTGCAAGAGTTATGCTACATGCCAAGAAGCTACCTTACTACTTTTGGGCAGAGGCCATGAGTACTGCATGCTATATACACAACAGGGTAACTCTGAGAAAAGGTACCTCAACCACACTGTATGAGATATGGAAAGGAAGAAAACCAACTGTCAAACACTTCCATGTCTTTGGTAGCAAGTGCTATATCTTAGCTGACAGAGAGCAAAGGAGGAAGATGGATCCCAAGAGTGATGAAGGAATCTTTCTAGGCTATTCCATAACCAGCAGAGCCTATAGAGTCTTCAACAACAGAACAAGAACTATGATGGAATCCATCAATGTTGTTATAGATGACTGTTCAGATAATGAACCTGATGTTGATCCTGATGTGGACACATCTCACCCCCTGCCTGAAGACTCTGAAGTTATAGAGATTCCTGAGAAGACTGATCAGCAAGAAAATGTGACTCCAGTAAACAAGGGTCCCTCTGTTAGAGTTCAAAAGAATCATCCAAAAGAACTCATAATAGGGAATCCTGAGTCAGGGGTTATGACAAGGTCAAGAGAGGTTGTATCCAATGCTTGTTTTGTGTCAAAGGTAGAACCAAAGAATGTGAAAGAAGCCTTGACAGATGAGTTTTGGATTGAAGCTATGCAAGAGGAGCTGAACCAGTTCAAGAGGAATGAAGTGTGGGATTTAGTTCCTAGACCTGAAGGAGTCAACATCATTGGTACTAAATGGGTTTATAGGAATAAATCTGATGAAAGTGGTGTTGTGACTAGAAACAAGGCTAGGCTTGTGGCTCAAGGTTACTCTCAGATTGAAGGAGTAGACTTTGATGAAACATTTGCTCCTGTGGCACGTCTTGAGTCCATAAGGTTACTTCTGGGAGTAGCATGTATCTTGAAATTCAAGCTATTCCAGATGGATGTGAAGAGTGCTTTCCTCAATGGCTACTTGAATGAGGAAGTTTATGTGGAGCAGCCCAAGGGATTTGTTGATCCAAATTATCCAGATCATGTCTACAGATTGAAGAAGGCATTATATGGATTAAAGCAAGCTCCTAGGGCATGGTATGAGAGGCTAACCAAATTTCTTGTGCAGCAAGGTTATAGAAAAGGAGAAACAGACAAAACCTTGTTTGTCAGAGAAGAAAAGGGCAAGTTCATGATTGCACAAATCTATGTAGATGACATTGTGTTTGGAGGAATGTCTGATCCAATGGTCAAGATGTTTGTGAATCAGATGCAGTCTGAATTTGAGATGAGCCTTGTAGGTGAACTTACCTACTTTCTTGGTCTGCAAGTCAAACAGATGGAAGATACAATTTTCATCTCTCAAAGCAAGTATGCCAAGAACATTGTGAAGAAATTTGGAATGGAGAATGCAAATCACAAAAGAACTCCTGCAGCAACCCATCTCAAACTTTCTAAAGATGAGCATGGTGTCAGTGTTGATCAAAGTCTATACAGAAGCATGATTGGCAGTCTACTTTATCTCACTGCAAGTAGACCTGATATTAGCTTTGCTGTTGGTGTGTGTGCAAGGTACCAAGCTGAGCCTAAGATGAGTCATCTAAATCAAGTTAAAAGGATTCTCAAGTATGTCAGTGGTACAAGTGATTATGGAATTCTCTACTCTCATGGTGAAGACACAAGATTGTTAGGTTATTGTGATGCTGACTGGGCAGGAAGTGCAGATGATAGGAAAAGCACTTCTGGTGGATGTTTCTTTTTGGGAAGCAACCTTATATCATGGTTCAGCAAGAAACAAAATTGTGTTTCTCTTTCTACAGCTGAGGCTGAGTATATTGCAGCAGGAAGTAGTTGCTCTCAGCTACTTTGGATGAAGCAGATGTTGGGTGAGTACAATGTGCAGCAAGATGTGCTCACATTATACTGTGACAATCTAAGTGCTATAAATATTTCCAAAAATCCTATCCAACATAGTAGGACAAAGCACATTGATATACGTCACCATTTCATTAGAGATCTTGTTGAAGACAATATTGTGACTCTAGAGCATGTTGCCACAGAAAATCAACTGGCAGATATTTTCACTAAGGCTTTAGATGCAAATAGGTTTGAGGTGTTAAGGGGCAAACTAGGTATTTGCCTCTTTGAGGATCAATAGCCATAATAGCTATTTAGGCGTGCAACGGTTACCTGTTTTTTCCCTCCATCCATAGTTGCACGCAATCCAAAGGCAATCATTACAAAATATTTCCAACGGCTATTTCGCGATCAAAACTCCAAGAAATCCGTTTACTCAAGATTTTTCTTATTGCCTACCACATTGATCACCACATTCGTTTATCAACCACTCCAACGACCAGAAAAATTTCTTATCTATCTCAAACCCTTTGTTCATCTCTCTGCTATTTTCTTTGAAATCTTCATACTAAATCATCATCATCATCATGTCTACTGCAACCAAAACATCTCCTTCCACAAAAACAAACACTCCTCCATCATCACCAAAACCAAATTCCCCACGTCAAGAAGATATTCAAGGTGACATGATCATCGATGCCACTCCTGTCTCAATGATCAAGCCATCTGGATCAAAGAAGAAGAAGTCTAAACGATCAAGAAGGGAATCAACCCCCATTGCTGCAGGGGAAGATGTTGTTCCTTCTACTTCCACAGAAAAATCCAAAAAGAAGAAGAAGAAAAGCAAGAAGTCAAAGATTGGCTCAGCAAAGAGGGTTCACACCATGGAAAGTCTGCATGTTGAACCTCTTCCTGCAAAATCTGGTGATGCAAATGCTGAAGCATCTATGGGTGTAGGTTCTTCAAACCCTAACCCTGAGAAGGCTGCTGTGAAGATCTCTGAGGGTCAAAGACACCCCTTGACTCAGAAGATCATTGATTCTGTGCTCCAGGCCCTGCAAGAACCTAATGTTGCGGCAGATGTTGGCACATCATTGCCACAAGGTGAAGAAGAGACTGCTGCTGTTGAAAAACCTGCTGTCATTCCTGATTCTCCTGATCAGGAATTTGTTGAAGAAGATCAACCTGCTGAGGTTGAGGAACCTGAAGATAATACCCAGTCTGACAAAGTTGTTGTGGATGTAGAAGGCTACAATTCTGACATCCCCTTGAAGAAGCTTACTGAGGAGAGTATTGCAAGAAGGACTAGAAGTGGTAAAGGTCCTGCTGTTGTTGAGATTTCTCCTGCTGCTACTAAGGAGAAGAAAAAGCCTGTTAAGAGGCAAGTCATGTATGGTCCCAAGAAGGGATTTAGTAAAGCTGTGGTTCCACCTGCAAAGAAGAAGACTCAGAAAAGAAAAGAGCCACCTACAAGTGACTCAGAGTACGATGTGGAGCAGGATGTAGCTCACATCAGTGAGTCTGAGGAAGAATCTGCTGAGGAACGCAATATGGAGCTTGATGTGATTCACATTGAGTCTGCTGTGAAGAAGAGCTATGGGAAGAAGAAAATTCCTCAGGGAATTCCTGACATCCCAGTTGATTTGATTTCCTTCCACAACCCTGCACATGCTGGAAAATGGAAGTACATTGCTCATAGAAGGTTAGCTTTGGAGAGGGAGCTCAGTGCTGAAGCCTTGCAGTGCAAGGAAGTTATGAGGTTGATCAAGCGTGCTGGCTTGATGAAGACTGTTACTGGACTAGGTGACTGCTATGAGAAGGTAGTCAAAGAATTTTTGGTAAACATCCCTGCTGGTTGTGACAATCCTTTGGACAAGGAATACCAAACTGTTTTTGTGAGAGGTAAAGAAATTCACTTCTCTCCCACTGTTATCAACAAGTATCTGGGCAGAAGTGAGGAGCCCTTTGCTGAGATGGAGGCAAATGACAACTACATAATCAAGGCCATCACAGCTGGAAAGGTCAAGACTTGGCCTAAGAAGGGAAAATTGCAAGCAAGCAAGCTCACTCCAATCTACAACATCCTGAACAGGATTGCTGCTGCTAACTGGGTGCCTACCACACACAACTGTGATGTGGCTACAGGTTTGGCAAGGTTCATCTATACTGTAGGTAACAAAATTAACTTTGATTTTGGTACTTATATTTTTGATCAGACTATCAAACATGCCAAAACCCTAGCTGTCAAACTACCCATTGCCTTTCCTTCCCTACTGTGTGGAATCATATTGAGCCAGAGACCTGATGTTCTGGGCAAGGATGATTTGTCTTGCAGAAGAGAGTCTGCTATTTCTTTTAGTCTCAAGCAGTCTGATGTGACTCCTGATGTGGGCACATCCAGCTCAAACAATGCTATGTCTAGGACAGACATGATTGCTGCTTTAAAGGAGACTTGCAAGGCTCTGGATGAGAAGAAGGCCAAGCTGGAGGCAGTCATTGCTGGACTGGAGCTTGAGGATGAGCAAACAATGGCTGAGGATGAGAAATTGGAGGAGGAGGAGCCCAATGACTCTGAAGCTGAGGAAACTGATGGGAGCCAGGATATTTGAATTATTGTAATTCATTAATATTTCCCTGTACTCAGTATTTCCTTGTTTTTGCTTGTATTTTGTGGGCTATGCCCTGGATTTCTGATGCACCTTTGCGTGCCTGTTCTGTACTTGTTGCACTATTAACGGCCTGAGTGCCTCTTTCTGTTCATGCACCATCATCTCTACATCTCATGCTATCTGCATTCTATGGTGTGTTACTTACTCTCAGTATGTTTGTCATAATTTATGGCTAAAAAGGGGGAGTAAAAATTAAAATGAACAACTTTGAAGTCTTAACTGCAGCAAATTGTGATGTGTTGGGACAATGTGATAATTTTGGGAGAAATTAGAGAGAATAGAACGAGAGAATTGAGACGAGAATTAAGAAAAAGAGTTAAATTCTATTCATCCACATGGGGCAACTTCTGAACTTCTGAACTTCTGAACTTCTGAAACTTTCTCAACTTCTGAAGCTCTGCTCAGCTTCTGAAGCACTACAACTTCTGAAGCTCTGCTCAGCTTCTGAAGCACTACAACTTCTGAAGCTCTGCTCAGCTTCTGAAGCTCTATAACTTCTGAAGCTCTGCTCAGCTTCTGAAGCTTCTCCAACTTCTGAACTTCTGATGTGTGGCACATCTGACTACACATCTGGTATACATGCTTATTTTTCTTCAAATATTTTATCAACAAATTTTTGAAGAATGAGTTTTCTAAAGCATGTTCTTCTGAAGACCTCGTCTGTACATTTTCAACTGGGTGATGCATTCTTAAGAAGTCCAATTGAAGATGTTATCTAATTTCTACATGGTGATGCATTCTTAAGAAGCCTGTAGAAGTTATTTTGTGTGATGTTTGACACATCTGTGAGTTTTAACTTGGTCATGCATTCTTAAGAAGCCAAGTTTAAAACTTCTCTATATCTCTCTAGGTCATGCATTCTGAAGAAGCCTATAGGGAATATGAGATTTAGGGGGAGTACATGGAAAGTGCTCTAGTTCAAAAGGGAGTAGACTATTACTGGGTTTGCTACCCTCCCTTATGTGTGCATGGAATCTCATGCTTGTATGTGTCTGAGAATTTATTTTTCTCAGTCTTTGGGAATTTATTTTCCTATCTTGTGAGAGTTTATTTCTCTCTTTATTTGCGAGGCTCTGATCCGCTGCTGTATGCCTCTGATGTGTCTACACATCTCTCCAAGTTTAGTTGGGTGACTCAAAGATTATTTTAGCCCAAAATTTGCCAAAGGGGGAGATTGTTGAGACCTTTTAGGGTGTTGGCTTCATTTGGTAAAATAAGCCTGATTCCATGATGTGGAGCATGATGTGTGGCACATCAGGGTTCACATCTGGACGCCCTACTGGACGCGCTTTTATTTATTTAAACGCGATCTTTTGAAAAAGATTTGTTTTTCAAATTAAATCGTGCCAGCTTTCGCGCCAAGGAACAAGATAATCTTTCATGGTTCTGTTTTATTTTATTGGCCGACTTTGATCAAAAAGATTTGAAACAAACAATTAAAAGATTATGATCAAATAAATCTCAAGGCAAAATTTATCAAGGCCAACTCGTCAAAGCCCATGAAGCTTGTTCTATATAAAGGAAGACTGAAGACCAATTATTCATCAACTGAAATCAAGAAGCTAAGTCTACAAATTGAGTCTTAGGGTTTTAGTTCTTTAGTTGTTCTTTGTTTTTTGTGAGCCTTCACTTGGATCATAGTTTTGATACAAGTAAGGACTGAGTTTATAGAGTTGTAATCTCTAGTTGTCTTTCTCCAAAGCTTTGAAGCAAGGAGTTAGATTGTGCAACACTCTAAGCCTTTAGGTACGAGTGCTTTGCTTGTCTAGGAGTGTGTCTCCAACTGAGTTTGTTATTAAATCCTTACTGGGTAAGGTTGAGGGGGAGTGAGCAGAGGTTCTCATATCTAGGAGTTCCTAGGTAGAATTAGCACGGGTAGTGATTAAGTGAGAAGTTGTAAACGGGGGAGTTTAGCTTTGAATTGATACTACCATAGTGGATTCATCCCTGGATTGGTATCCTCCAGAATAGGGCTTGTTATAAGTGCCGAACTGGGTTAACAAACTCACGTGTTCTTTTGTTTCCTGCACTTTATATTGTTTACTTGTTCATCAAGTTCAGTTGTTCACGATGTTGACACATTAGGCTACACATCGTACGATTCCTAAAGTGTACACATCGTGCTACACATCTGACACTTGCCACCAGAATTTCAAAAGCTTTGGCACCAAAGACTTGGCCATTTGAATCTGAAGGGAATGAAGAAGATTGTGTCCAAGGAAGCTATTAGAGGTCTACCAAAGCTTAAGATTGTTGAAGGCAATATATGTGGTGAATGTCAAGTTGGAAAGCAGGTTCAGATGTCACACCCAATGTTACAACATCAGGTGACATCCAGAGTTCTTGAACTGCTACATATGGACTTGATGGGACCAATGCAGGTAGAGAGTATTGGTGGCAAAAGATATGCTTTTGTGGTTGTAGATGATTTCTCAAGGTTCACTTGGGTTAGCTTCATCAGAGAGAAGTCTGACACTTTTGATGCATTCAAAGAATTATGCCTTAGACTACAAAGAGAGAAGGATAGTGGCATTGTTAGAATCAGAAGTGATCATGGGAAAGAGTTTGAAAATTCAAGATTCTCTGAGTTTTGTGCTGATGAAGGAATTGGGCATGAGTTCTCCTCACCAATCACACCCCAACAAAATGGTGTAGTTGAGAGGAAGAACAGAACCTTGCAAGAGGCTGCAAGAGTTATGCTACATGCCAAGAAGCTACCTTACTACTTTTGGGCAGAGGCCATGAGTACTGCATGCTATATACACAACAGGGTAACTCTGAGAAAAGGTACCTCAACCACACTGTATGAGATATGGAAAGGAAGAAAACCAACTGTCAAACACTTCCATGTCTTTGGTAGCAAGTGCTATATCTTAGCTGACAGAGAGCAAAGGAGGAAGATGGATCCCAAGAGTGATGAAGGAATCTTTCTAGGCTATTCCATAACCAGCAGAGCCTATAGAGTCTTCAACAACAGAACAAGAACTATGATGGAATCCATCAATGTTGTCATAGATGACTGTTCAGATAATGAACCTGATGTTGATCCTGATGTGGACACATCTCACCCCCTGCCTGAAGACTCTGAAGTTATAGAGATTCCTGAGAAGACTGATCAGCAAGAAGATGTGACTCCAGTGAACAAGGGTCCCTCTGTTAGAGTTCAAAAGAATCATCCAAAAGAACTCATAATAGGGAATCCTGAGTCAGGGGTTATGACAAGGTCAAGAGAGGTTGTATCCAATGCTTGTTTTGTGTCAAAGGTAGAACCAAAGAATGTGAAAGAAGCCTTGACAGATGAGTTTTGGATTGAAGCTATGCAAGAGGAGCTGAACCAGTTCAAGAGGAATGAAGTGTGGGATTTAGTTCCTAGACCTGAAGGAGTCAACATCATTGGTACTAAATGGGTTTATAGGAATAAATCTGATGAAAGTGGTGTTGTGACTAGAAACAAGGCTAGGCTTGTGGCTCAAGGTTACTCTCAGATTGAAGGAGTAGACTTTGATGAAACATTTGCTCCTGTGGCACGTCTTGAGTCCATAAGGTTACTTCTGGGAGTAGCATGTATCTTGAAATTCAAGCTATTCCAGATGGATGTGAAGAGTGCTTTCCTCAATGGCTACTTGAATGAGGAAGTTTATGTGGAGCAGCCCAAGGGATTTGTTGATCCAAATTATCCAGATCATGTCTACAGATTGAAGAAGGCATTATATGGATTAAAGCAAGCTCCTAGGGCATGGTATGAGAGGCTAACCAAATTTCTTGTGCAGCAAGGTTATAGAAAAGGAGAAACAGACAAAACCTTGTTTGTCAGAGAAGAAAAGGGCAAGTTCATGATTGCACAAATCTATGTAGATGACATTGTGTTTGGAGGAATGTCTGATCCAATGGTCAAGATGTTTGTGAATCAGATGCAGTCTGAATTTGAGATGAGCCTTGTAGGTGAACTTACCTACTTTCTTGGTCTGCAAGTCAAACAGATGGAAGATACAATTTTCATCTCTCAAAGCAAGTATGCCAAGAACATTGTGAAGAAATTTGGAATGGAGAATGCAAATCACAAAAGAACTCCTGCAGCAACCCATCTCAAACTTTCTAAAGATGAGCATGGTGTCAGTGTTGATCAAAGTCTATACAGAAGCATGATTGGCAGTCTACTTTATCTCACTGCAAGTAGACCTGATATTAGCTTTGCTGTTGGTGTGTGTGCAAGGTACCAAGCTGAGCCTAAGATGAGTCATCTAAATCAAGTTAAAAGGATTCTCAAGTATGTCAGTGGTACAAGTGATTATGGAATTCTCTACTCTCATGGTGAAGACACAAGATTGTTAGGTTATTGTGATGCTGACTGGGCAGGAAGTGCAGATGATAGGAAAAGCACTTCTGGTGGATGTTTCTTTTTGGGAAGCAACCTTATATCATGGTTCAGCAAGAAACAAAATTGTGTTTCTCTTTCTACAGCTGAGGCTGAGTATATTGCAGCAGGAAGTAGTTGCTCTCAGCTACTTTGGATGAAGCAGATGTTGGGTGAGTACAATGTGCAGCAAGATGTGCTCACATTATACTGTGACAATCTAAGTGCTATAAATATTTCCAAAAATCCTATCCAACATAGTAGGACAAAGCACATTGATATACGTCACCATTTCATTAGAGATCTTGTTGAAGACAATATTGTGACTCTAGAGCATGTTGCCACAGAAAATCAACTGGCAGATATTTTCACTAAGGCTTTAGATGCAAATAGGTTTGAGGTGTTAAGGGGCAAACTAGGTATTTGCCTCTTTGAGGATCAATAGCCATAATAGCTATTTAGACGTGCAACGGTCACCTGTTCTTTCCCTCCATCCATAGTTGCACGCAATCCAAAGGCAATCATTACAAAAAAAAAATTTCAACGGCTATTTCACGATCAAAACTTCAAGAAATCCGTCTATTCAAGATTTTCTCTTATTGCCTACCACATTGATCACTACATTCATCTCTCTAACACTCAAACGACCAAGAACTTGTCTTGATCTCTCTCAAAACCTCTGTTCATCTCTCTGCAATTTTCTTTGAAATCTTCATACTAAATCATCATCATCATCATGTCTACTGCAACCAAAACATCTCCTTCCACAAAAACAAACACTCCTCCATCATCACCAAAACCAAATTCCCCACATCAAGAAGATATTCAAGGTGACATGATCATCGATGCCACTCCTGTCTCAATGATCAAGCCATCTGGATCAAAGAAGAAGAAGTCTAAACGATCAAGAAGGGAATCAACCCCCATTGCTGCAGGGGAAGATGTTGTTCCTTCTACTTCCACAGAAAAATCCAAAAAGAAGAAGAAGAAAAGCAAGAAGTCAAAGATTGGCTCAGCAAAGAGGGTTCACACCATGGAAAGTCTGCATGTTGAACCTCTTCCTGCAAAATCTGGTGATGCAAATGCTGAAGCATCTATGGGTGTAGGTTCTTCAAACCCTAACCCTGAGAAGGCTGCTGTGAAGATCCCTGAGAGTCAAAGACATCCCTTGACTCAGAAGATCATTGATTATGTGCTCCAAGCACTGCAAGAACCTAATGTTGCGGCAGATGTTGACACATCATTGCCACAAGGTGAAGAAGAGTCTCCTGCTGAAGAAGAGACTGCTGCTGTTGAAAAACCTGCTGTCATTCCTGATTCTCCTGAACAGGAATTTGTTGAAGAAGATCAACCTGCTGAGGTTGAGAAACCGGAAGATAATACCCAGTCTGACAAGGTTGTTGTGGATGTAGAAGGCTACAATTCTGACATCCCCTTGAAGAAGCTTACTGAGGAGAGTATTGCAAGAAGGACTAGAAGTGGTAAAGGTCCTGCTGTTGTTGAGATTTCTCCTGCTGCTACTAAGGAGAAGAAGAAGCCTGTTAAGAGGCAAGTCATGTATGGTCCCAAGAAGGGATTTAGTAAAGCTGTGGTTCCACCTGCAAAGAAGAAGACTCAGAAAAGAAAAGAGCCACCTACAAATGACTCAGAGTACGATGTGGAGCAGGATGTAGCTCACATCAGTGAGTCTGAGGAAGAATGTGCTGAGGAACGCAATATGGAGCTTGATGTGATTCACATTGAGTCTGCTGTGAAGAAGAGCTATGGGAAGAAGAAAATTCCTCAGGGAATTCCTGACATCCCAGTTGATTTGATTTCCTTCCACAACCCTGCACATGCTGGAAAATGGAAGTACATTGCTCATAGAAGGTTAGCTCTGGAGAGGGAGCTCAGTGCTGAAGCCTTGCAGTGCAAGGAAGTTATGAGGTTGATCAAGCGTGCTGGCTTGATGAAGACTGTTACTGGACTGGGTGACTGCTATGAGAAGGTAGTCAAAGAGTTTTTGGTAAACATCCCTGCTGGTTGTGACAATCCTTTGGACAAGGAATACCAAACTGTTTTTGTGAGAGGTAAAGAAATTCACTTCTCTCCCACTGTTATCAACAAGTATCTGGGCAGAAGTGAGGAGCCCTTTGCTGAGATGGAGGCAAATGACAACTACATAATCAAGGCCATCACAGCTGGAAAGGTCAAGACTTGGCCTAAGAAGGGAAAATTGCAAGCAAGCAAGCTCACTCCAATCTACAACATCCTGAACAGGATTGCTGCTGCTAACTGGGTGCCTACCACACACAACTGTGATGTGGCTACAGGTTTGGCTAGGTTCATCTATACTGTAGGTAACAAAATTAACTTTGATTTTGGTACTTATATTTTTGATCAGACTATCAAACATGCCAAAACCCTAGCTGTCAAACTACCCATTGCCTTTCCTTCCCTACTGTGTGGAATCATATTGAGCCAGAGACCTGATGTTCTGGGCAAGGATGATTTGTCTTGCAGAAGAGAGTCTGCTATTTCTTTTAGTCTCAAGCAGTCTGATGTGACTCCTGATGTGGACACATCCAGCTCAAACAATGCTATGTCTAGGACAGACATGATTGCTGCTTTAAAAGAGACTTGCAAGGCTCTGGATGAGAAGAAGGCCAAGCTGGAGGCAGTCATTGCTGGACTGGAGCTTGAGGATGAGCAAACAATGGCTGAGGATGAGAAATTGGAGGAGGAGGAGCCCAATGACTCTGAAGCTGAGGAAACTGATGGGAGCCAGGATATTTGAATTATTGTAATTCATTAATATTTCCATGTACTCAGTATTTCCTTGTTTTTGCTTGTATTTTGTGGGCTATGCCCTGGATTTCTGATGCACCTTTGCGTGCCTGTTCTGTACTTACTGCACTATTAACGGCCTGAGTGCCTCTTTCTGTTCATGCACTATCATCTCTACATCTCATGCTATCTGCATTCTATGGTGTGTTACTTACTCTCAGTATGTTTGTCATAATTTATGGCTAAAAAGGGGGAGTAAAAATTAAAATGAACAACTTTAAAGTCTTAACTGCAGCAAATTGTGATGTGTTGGGACAATGTGATAATTTTGGGAGAAATTAGAGAGAATAGAACGAGAGAATTGAGACGAGAATTAAGAAAAAGAGTATAACAAACTAACTATTACTAGCTTCAGAAACTTTCTCAACTTCTGAAGCTCTGCAACTTCTGAGGCTCTGCTCAGCTTCTGAAGCACTACAACTTCTGAAGCTCTGCTCAGCTTCTGAAGCACTACAACTTCTGAAGCTCTGCTCAGCTTCTGAAGCACTACAACTTCTGAAGCTCTGCTCAGCTTCTGAAGCACTACAACTTCTGAAGCTCTGCTCAGCTTCTGAAGCTCTATAACTTCTGAAGCTCTGCTCAGCTTCTGAAGCTCTGCTCAGCTTCTGAAGCTTCTCCAACTTCTGAAGTTCTGATGTGTGGCACATCTGACTACACATCTGGTATACATGCTTATTTTTCTTCAAATATTTTATCAACAAATTTTTGAAGAATTAGTTTTCTAAAGCATGTTCTTCTGAAGACCTCTTCTGTACATTTTCAACTGGGTGATGCATTCTTAAGAAGTCCAATTGAAGATGTTATCTAATTTCTACATGGTGATGCATTCTTAAGAAGCCTGTAGAAGTTATTTTGTGTGATGATTGACACATCTGTGAGTTTTAACTTGGTCATGCATTCTTAAGAAGCCAAGTTTAAAACTTCTCTATATCTCTCTAGGTCATGCATTCTGAAGAAGCCTATAGAGAATATGAGATTTAGGGGGAGTACATGGAAGGTGCTCTAGTTCAAAGGGGAGTAGACTATTACTGGGTTTGCTACCCTCCCTTATGTGTGCATGGAATCTCATGCTTGTATGTGTCTGAGAATTTATTTTTCTCAGTCTTTGGGAATTTATTTTCCTATCTTGTGAGAATTTATTTCTCTCTTTATTTGCGAGGCTCTGATCCGCTGCTGTATGCCTCTGGTGTGCCTGCACATCTCTCCAAGTTTAGTTGGGTGACTCAAAGATTATTTTAGCCCAAAATTTGCCAAAGGGGGAGATTGTTGAGACCTTTTAGGGTGTTGGCTTCATTTGGTAAAATAAGCCTGATTCCATGATGTGGAGCATGATGTGTGGCACATCAGGGTTCACATCTGGACGCCCTACTGGACGCGCTTTTATTTATTTAAACGCGATCTTTTGAAAAAGATTTGTTTTTCAAATTAAATCGTGCCAGCTTTCGCGCCAAGGAACAAGATAATCTTTCATGGTTCTGTTTTATTTTATTGGCCGACTTTGATCAAAAAGATTTGAAACAAACAATTAAAAGATTATGATCAAATAAATCTCAAGGCAAAATTTATCAAGGCCAACTCGTCAAAGCCCATGAAGCTTGTTCTATATAAAGGAAGACTGAAGACCAATTATTAATCAACTGAAATCAAGAAGCTAAGTCTACAAATTAAGTCTTAGGGTTTTAGTTCTTTAGTTGTTCTTTGTTCTTTGTGAGCCTTCACTTGGATCATAGTTTTGATACAAGTAAGGACTGAGTTTATAGAGTTGTAATCTCTAGTTGTCTTTCTCCAAAGCTTTGAAGCAAGGAGTTAGATTGTGCAACACTCTAAGCCTTCAGGTACGAGTGCTTCGCTTGTCTAGGAGTGTGTCTCCAACTGAGTTTGTTATTAAATCCTTACTGGGTAAGGTTGAGGGGGAGTGAGCAGAGGTTCTCATATCTAGGAGTTCCTAGGTAGAATTAGCACGGGTAGTGATTAAGTGAGAAGTTGTAAACGGGGGAGTTTAGCTTTGAATTGATACTACCATAGTGGATTCATCCCTGGATCGGTATCCTCCAGAATAGGGCTTGTTATAAGTGCCGAACTGGGTTAACAAACTCACGTGTTCTTTTGTTTCCTGCACTTTATATTGTTTACTTGTTCATCAAGTTCAGTTGTTCACGATGTTGACACATTAGGCTACACATCGTACGATTCCTAAAGTGTACACATCGTGCTACACATCTGACACTTGCCACCAGAATTTCATGTTGCAATTTAATAATATATTTAAAAAATCCAAAAAAAATAAATGTTTTTTGCCTTCTATTTGGACCAGATTCATTTGAGTCTCTTTTCTTTAAATTTTGTTAAATAAGAAAAAAAATAATTTGTATAAAATATTACTAGTGTAATATCATATTAATAATATATTTAAAAAATCCAAAAAAAGTTAAATATATTTTGAATCTCTATTAAATTACCAGGTTTCATATTTATTCCCTATAAACATATTGCACTTTTAGCCGCTAGAAAATTATTATGTAATCAATTTTAGGTCATGTGCCGGAATGCTGAACAAAAACTTTTAAATATTTGATTAATGAATTTTTCTAGATATGATATAATTTGAAAAAATTGTGGCTGTAATTCGTTGACAACATAAAATTTATCATACATAAAATATATCAAGTAGTCCTGTAAATGTATTTTAATAGATGTTGTAACACTAAAACTCCGACTAATATTTTATTAAGAATAAGAATATCATGAAATAATAAATGTCACGTAAGGTGTGTCACACATTCACGTCTAAAAACAAAATATTTATTATTTAAAAACTCATAGCGGAACTAATTGAAACTTCAAATAACAATTGCAGAGTCTGAAATGATTAACAACTTCAAAGGAATAAAATATCATCTCAAAGTTTGAAGTTAAATGCAACCGAAAATGTAATAGTTCGCCCCCTAGTGTTACACTATCAGAGAAACTCGATAATTAAAAAATGAAAATTAAAAAGACGAGACGACCAACTACGCCATCTCCGCGACCAACTCGTTAACTCAATCGTATACCTGAGCATTTGCACCATGAAACATGTGCACACACACAACAAAAGAAAGGGGTGAGAATATTATTCACATAAGATAGCAGTGTAATAACAACAAGAATAGGAAGATACTTGTTAAAAATTATAAAATCAAGCACTTCACAATCATCATCAAAGAAACACGTTAAAACAACAACTTTAATGCATGAGATGCAATCTTAGACTCTATATGCATGTGGTACTAAAGGTTGGAAGTCGGAGTTATTTTACCGAACATTCGTCATCCTCACTTAACAATGCATCTTCACTTTTCAATGTAATAAACATCGTCACTTAACAAAGGAATCATGAATGAATGAGACACACCGATTACAACAACAATCAACCAACGATATATCAATGTCACTATACAACGACAAACAATCAACATCATTATACAACGGCAAAAATCAACGTCATTATACAATGACAACTTAGGGACAACAACTGGTCCTAATAGGAATTAAAAATTCAACGACATTGCTCTTCTTAAGATCTTAGATTCGATTTTCTCTAGTGTTAATTTCGATAGGCTAATTTAGTTTCTTCAAAAAAATTAAAAAATCAACGACACTCTATTAATGACAAACATCCGCAATTAATTACAATTATTTTTGTGTTATATTTTAGAAAGTGGTTAACTAAGGTATAACTCTCTACCTATGATAAACTGTATCCAAAAATATCAAGGTAAGTATTATACCCGAAATACTGGCCAAAAGAACAAATTTGGCACTAACTGGTTCAGTTTGAATCGATGCATAGCAGTCTGGAAAGAGTGAACTGGTTCAAAGGGACATTTGAACCGATGCGAAGAAATCTTAAAAAGGATGAATTGGTTCAAAGGGGATTTGAATTGTTGCAAAGTGTTCTAGATCGGCTAAAAGCCCAACAAATAGCAAGACCCATCTAAATGAAATAAAGATAATCACGTGGCACAACGAACACGGTCCTACACTACGAGCATGGGTAGAGACGTATACTTTGGTTTATGGAGTTTAGGAGGATGAATGTTTTATATTTATGTATGTTTTGTTTTAATGTTGCAGTGTGAATCGATTCCAGCGTACCTTGGCTGAGATTGTTGTCAAAGCTGTTCTAGTTGTTGCCGATCTAGAGAGAAAAGACATGAACCTGGATCTAATAATTAAAGTAGATGGGAAAGTTGGTGGAAAGTTAGAAGATACTGAGTTGGTATATGGAATCATACTTGTCTAAACTTGTTAAACTTGTTAATAGTTCATATTTGATTTAGAAACATAATCCTTTGGTGGATGGATGTAGTATTTGCTACCTTCTATGCTTCTCTATGCAAAAGATTTATGGCATACGTGCAATACTCAAAAAATTCTTATATTTTGGGACGGATGTAGTATTTGTTACTTCTATGCTTCTTGAATAACTCTGTCTTGCAACAATGACAGCAACCATTTTCTTTCTGAGAAGAAAATCTTCTACCTGAGCTTAGTCAGCAACAATCAATGCAGTAAGTAATTATGCAATCCTATATAGTCTTTCGTTTGATTATCCCTTGGCATTAATTTTTCTCATCCTTGAAAAGAAACAAGAACTTCAAATCTTTTATGCTCTAAATCTTTTGCTTAATGATGCATGTTTTTCCATGCATGTTTTGCAAAAAGACATTCATATGTTTATAGCTTCCTTTTACAATGCATGTGTTGTAACAGGTTGTTTTGTTACCAAATAATTGTAAATGGTTGGATTTATTTAGTTCTATTGAAATTTTACAGGCCAGCAAGTAATCTTAAGTTGCATTCCCAACTTGATGGATACATGTGTTTAGAACCGAACTTTGTGATGTCCATTCTTTGGCTGTATGCTGTTTTGGTCCTATATTGGTATATTATACTGTTAAAAATTTCAGAAAATTTAAGCATTGCGACAATTTAAGTAAAAAAATTTCCGCACTTATTTTATGGGAATTTTATACGCGGCAGGTTTTCACACTCCCGCAAATCAATTTGTGGAGGTTGAAAACCCCCGCTAAATGGATAAAAAAAACACCGCGGATTAATCTATTTTTTGTAGTGAATATTCACAATCTAAAAATCTGAAGTATGAGGTTGTATCTGATATTAGTTTATTCAGTTTATTTTAGGGTTAATTTTGTAACAAACTTAGTAAGCTTTAGTTTGAGAGGAAGTATTAGAATAAGATGTTTTGAAATTATTTTTGTTTTTGACAAACTCCCGATGCTTCATGTTGATGCATCGTGAGTTTGAGGGAGATGTGTTAGACAATAATATTAGTGGGCTTATGTTAGTAGACCCTTTAGGAAGTCTATTAGATTTTACCATATATTTGCTTGTAACTTTTATTATTGTTAAGCTATTGATATTCTTTAAAACTCTAGTTGTCACTCTATGTTTATCTCTGAACTCTATATTAATTAATAACGAACACATAGAATCCGATCTTTAAGCTATTGGCCATTTATGGCGATTCTGTCCAAATTCAATTATTATAGGATTAAAGCGGATTTAAGATAATCCCAAATTTCTTTAGCGCCGCAAAGCAATTTTAATAAAAAGGTTAATTTTGTAGATTTATTTTAATTAATTAATTAAAAACAAAACCCCCTTTCATGTTAATTTTGTAGATTTATTTTAATTAATTAATTAAAAACAAAACCCCTTTTCATCTCAAACACAATGACATGTTTTTTTCACCTCTAAACAGATACTTTCAAATTGTGCAAATACTAAGATAAGGAACACATTCAACCATCTTCTACTCATGCTATAAGAAACATTTTAAGAATAAAATGTAACCATTATTTAGACAGACGTAATACGTACTCTCTCCGGTCTCATATATAAGAAACATTTTATTTTTTAGATTCAATGTAAAATGAATGTATCTAGACAATATTATAGTCTAGATTCATCCATTTTACAACGAATCTAAAAAGTAAAATTTTTCTTATATATAACACCGGAGGGAGTACTTAATTTTGAAATATTTGAATTTTAGATGATAAGTTCTGCCTTTAATTATAAGACTGCGACCATTCTCTGTGTGCGGTTGTGTTCAATAATAATAAAGATACATATATATAAATATATAATATTCTGTCCACCAATTTCTTTCTTTGTTGCTTTTAGTTGTAACAGTTTTTAAATTATTTTATTATGGAAAAAAATAGTATAAAAGATATTCTAAATGGTTATATTATATTGTAAAAAAAAAATTGGTTATATTATTCATTGTATAAAAATTAAGAGAGTTGTTATTGAAACACACTTGATTTCGACACTGCATTTAGGGGTGGCAAAAACGGGCAGAGTCCGTCGGGCCGATCCGTTTGACCCGCAATTTTTGGCGGGCTGGACTGAGGTTTTCGACCCGCTACCTTAAGTTGGTCCATCCCGCTCCATCCCGTTTTTGAGCGGTCATAATCGGGGCGGGCCTAAACGGGGCGGGCATACCCGTTTTTTCACCTCTTTCTAGTATCTATCGTTTTATCTTATATTGTAAGAAATTACTTATTAACTTGGTTAATGTTTCTTTTAGTTTAATTATCTCTATTCTCTGCTGCAATATTCTCTTAATTATCCCTATTATAGTATTATTTTTTTTATCGACCTAGTTTTTCATGGTTATGTAGCACCCCTCTGCACTCCATGTACGGTCATTTGTGCTCAAATGGTGAGTACAAAAACTAGGTCGATAATAAAAATATTAAAAAAAATTGAAATCTATTCCAATAATTACAAATACAATCAATATTTAGATAAACAGAGTTATATTTTATGTTTAGTATTGCAGTTTTAGTTTTCTTATTTTCAGCACATTTTATATTTAGTCTTCATATTTAAAAAATTTGACAGTTTTGATCTATTTATCAAATGTTTTGTCTAAAATATGATGATACAATATATTTTAAAGCCTTAATTGCACATTTGGTCATTTATATTTATTTTAAGTTTCAAGTTGGTCTTTTATGTTTTAAAAGTTTCAAATTGGTCCCTCAAGTTTTTAAAAGTTTCAAGTTTTTTTTTTGATTAACTGCTAAATTTATTATGAACCAAACTGATGAGCCAGCATTAGACATGCCAGCAACACCACAAAGAAACAAAAACAACACTGCTAAGCAGTTACCAAGACCCATACACAATCTGCAGGCCAGGCGCAAACTGATACAACAACACAGCCATGGAAGCACAAATGAAAACCAGAAAAATAAGAATTACAAGGGAAACAAAATGAAAACAAAGAAGCCTTCCAAACTCCTTCTATCTCATTAAACATATCTGCGGTTCGACTCGCCATTCGTAAAGCAAACAGTTGGCCGATGAAGAACGAGCCAACCACCACTTCCAAGATGACACCTTGATAACTTCGACTAAGTCTGCAACCGTACCCCTTCCATTATCAAACAAAAGAGCGTTGCGGCAACGCCAAAGGTTCCAAACTACAGCATTACAAATCATTGTCGTTCCTTGCCTAATTTTGTAATTTCCCGCCTCCCTCAAACAATGAAAAATTGAGAACAAGTTATGTGGTAAACCGAAAGGAACATCAAGCCACGGAAAATTTCCATCCAAACTAGCATCGCAATCTCACAGTAGAGAAACAAATGCACCTCAGTTTCTGTCTCTTCCCCACAAAGTGCGCAAGACACATCTCCGTCAGCATCGATTATACACCTAGTTTCCAGATTTTTTCTCGTCGGGACTCTGCCATGAAGTAATTGCCAAACGAACCCACTCACCTTGGACGGTGCCAGGCATTTCCATATCGCAGAAAATATGCAAGCTACCGAGGGTATTACATTCAAATCAGAGGAAGACACTATCGAAACAGTCTTGTACGCTGATTTTACCGTGAAGTCAGCCCCCCTTTCCGGTTCCCATCCCCAACGGTCATCAATAACAGATAAGGGGCCTATCATATTAATAATCTCCATTAATTCATTTAACAGAGCTTGTTCCCACACAAACAGACCCCTATGCCAAACCAGTCTCCATCTCTGAATGCCTATATCAGTATTTGAAATCTCCGCTACTGTCACATCTTTCTGAGTAGAAATAGAGAACAGACGAGGGAACCGGTCTTGTAATGATGCATCTCCAATCCACTTGTCCCGCCAGAACTTTGTGTGCCTTCCATTCCCAACAGTTTTGATAACCTTTTGAGAGAACCAATTATCATTAAGATTGTTACCGATGGAACAAATATCTCTCCACCACAAGGAAGCAAACCAAGGCTTAAATTCGTCTCCGATCTCCGTCTTCCCAATCACCCTTTCACCGTACTTATGCTTCAGCACCTCTTTCCAAACTGTTTGATCATCATGTAAGAGCCTCCACCTCCACTTTGTCAACAAACTAATATTCACCACACGAATATCTCTAACACCGAGCCCACCCTTCTTCTTAGGGAGACAAACAATATCCCATTTTATCCAACTAATTTTCTTGATACCCCTCCGACTCCCCCAAAGAAATTCACGTTGGTTACGTCGAACTTGTTTAATTTCCACACTTGAACCGGCATTTTCAAGTAAGAAAGGTAAAAGATAGGGATAGCGTTAAGTACTGAATTTAGGAGAACAATTCGTCCTCTAAGACTCACGTACTTGTTACTCCACGTACCTAATCGATTTCGGAGAGAAGCAAGAAGAGGTTCCCAAGTTGCCATACGACGAGGGTTTGCTCCAATTGGAAGGCCAAGATATTTGAACGGAACCGTGCCCACTCTACAATTAAGAAAAGACGACGCCACCCTCAAAAAGTCATGAGAGACGTTAACCCCCATAAGGCTACTTTTCCAGAAGCTGATCTTCAACCCAGACGACATCTCAAAACCTCTTAAAATTGCCTTTAGGGACCATAAATTTTCAATTTTAAGCTTCCTCGATACATAAAGTGTCGTCCGCATATTGTAGATGTGACACAACCAAACCACAATTACCCACCCGAAAACCTCTGAATTTATCCAACTCAACCGCCTTCTTCATTAGGCCACCCAACCCCTCCGCCACAAGAAGAAACAAAAAGGGGGAGAGCGGATCACCTTGCTTTAGTCCTCTTTGAATGTTAATTTCCTCCGAAGGGCTTCCATTAACTAGGATGGACATATTTCCGGAGAAAACACATGCCTGAATCCACCCCTTCCATTTAGCACAGAATCCAAATCTATCAAGCATATAATCAAGGAAGCTCCACTCGACCGAATCATATGCTTTTTCAAAATCAACTTTAAAGATAAGACAACTTTGTCCGCTCCTCTTTGCCATATCGACCACCTCGTTGACCACCACCACACCGTCAACAAGTTATCTACCTTTCAAGAAAGCCGATTGAGTCGGGGCTACTAATCGATCCATCACCCGAGCTAACCTTGCCGTCAAAACCTTCGCAATAATTTTGTATAGGCATCCCAACAAAGATATGGGTCGGAAATCGCCTAAAGCAAAAGGAGAGTTAATCTTTGGGATCAAGGCTACAAAATAAGAAGTAAAACTTTTAGGTAACATCCCTATCCCATGAAATTGGTCCATCATAATCCGAATTTCACCCTTTAACAAGTTCCACGAAGCTTTAACAAAAGCAAAATTGAAACCGTCGGGCCCGGGACTTTTGTTGCCATCACTTTCTATGACTACCATATCTAATTCCTCCATATCAAAAGGGCGAATCAGCCAACTGTTTTCCACATCTGACAGCTCAGGAAACAAAATACCATCCAACTTTGGCCGAGACCAAAAGTCGGGAGCAAACAGATTTTTGAAGTAGGCTACTGTTGCATTCCGAATATCAGTCGGGGTTTCACACCACTCTTCCCCCACATGGAGAGCTCTAATAAAATTCTTCTTACCTCTAGAATTGATACACGCATGGAAGTACCGTGAATTATCATCTCCTTCACTCAACCATTTCGACCTCGATCTTTGGGCAAGCACCGACTCCTTGCTAGTCTTCAAATGCCACAACTGAGCAAAATAGTTTTTCCGGAGCTTTACCTCATCCTCTGAGAGACCAATCCCTTCAATTCGAACATCTAAAACACTAATATCCGATACAAGCTTATTTATTTTTGAATCAATCATTCCATAGGTTTCTTTGTTCCATATTTTGATATGATTTTTCAAACCCTTCAGCTTCTCTTTAAGGATATAGGCCATCCACCCCGTGATCGCGGTACCCCTCCAAAACTCCTCTACAAGACCTTTGAAATCTTTATGTAACAGCCAGTGGTTATTAAAGCGGAATGGTCTCGGACCCTAATCGACTCTATTATAACGGACCACTAGCGGACAATGATCTGAAACTGACCGCGAAAGAACCCAAAGGGAAGGATTAGTCCAATTCAGCAACCATTCCTCCGAAACAAGGAATCGGTCAATCCTGCTCATAGAAAACCCATTGGAATGAAACCACGTATATCTTCTGCCTAGAACTGGAAGATCAACTAGGTCCATATGTTGCACAAAAACATTGAACTCTGTTAACTCGACAGAAGGAGTAACTAACCCCACGTGGCTGATACCTTTTCTTTCATGTCGATGTAGGACTGCATTAAAGTCACTGACGACACACCAAGCCACGCTCCCGAAACCGAGCTTTGACATGAGCAGAGATTCCCATAGTCTGCGTTTTCCACCAATGTCGCATTTCGAATACACGTTCACAACAAAACATCTCTGCTTGAGAACACCCCATTCTAAACAAACTCCTACGAAACTTTCACCAGTAAAAGAGAAAATGAGGGAAGCAGAGGACTTACCCCAAATCGACAAAATCCCTCCGCTATTACCGACTGAAGGTAGGTAAACCCATTGACAGTCTTCACCACCCCATAATCCATAGCAGACTGAGTCAGAAATTGTTTCCATCTTTGTCTCCTGTAAGGCTAAAAAATCAACCTTTTCCTTTCGAAGCGGCTCTTTGATAGCATTTCGTTTGACTGCCCCACCCAAGCCTCTAATGTTATAAGAGCTAATGATCATTGGAGACCATTTGACTCCTGAGCTGAAGAAAGTTTCCTTCTGTCCCTAATCTCCATTTTCTCCATCCTGTCAACTGGTAAAGCCTCCTTTGGATCAAAATTCAATCCAATTTCCTGTTGATTACTCAGCATCTTTTTTGCTTCTAGATTCATAACTAAAGGATCTTCCCTTGAAGCTATGAATTCTTCCACATCCTTCAAAGATTCTTCATTTAACATATGTCGAACACCAGAATCCGTCGAAGCTCCATTTTGAAAGGGAAAACAATGGATAATTCCATCCCTTGCGCAAATTGTTGTTGATCAGCCACCACTTGAGTCTCGAATTCTTCTGCTACATCTATATCCTCTTCTCCCACTTCCGGTCTGAATTCCTCTCCTTCAACACCCGGGGTTTGCGATTCCACAGTCTCAGACCCAGAGTCTGAAGATCTGCGCCTCCTTTGCGCCACAACACTATTACAAACAACTCCAGCAAACCTTAAACATCGAGGACCCAATAATGATGGGAAAGGGGTTGGAGCCCTTCGATGTCTCCCTTTTTTGGTGAAGGGTAATGTTGTAATGTCACAACAAGAGGCTTACACTCCTTCAGAATTTGGAATGGTATCATCGGGCAAAGCTTCGTCTACAGAACGGAGACCATGAGAGTTCTGAATAAGATTGTCTAGAGTGATGCTCATTGGACCCTTTGGAGATTGCACGTGTTCCAAAGGGGGGTGTTGATTAGTAATTTGGTTGCACTCCTTCTGAGAGCCCAGCAAACTCCTAATTTCTCTAGTCCGACCCAAATCCACATGGCCTGCTCCAAAAGACTCTCCCGACCCGTTAACTAGATCCGCCTGACCCATCTCACTACCAGAAGCCAAGGGATTTGGATGATTATTATTCTTAGAGATCACGTGATTTACCTCCACCTCAACGTGTCCACTACTACCTACAACTTTTGAACCTCGTACATCGCTATTGGTTGTCAGCTTTGCTTTATCACTTGTCACAATCCTCTGCTCATTTATACTAGGAATAACCCTCACAATACTTGAGCCTCCTACTGACATGTTACCTTTTAACCTCAAATCTTGATTGTTGCCCTTTGACTTACTAGGCACCTGTACCTCCAAAAGAACTCCCTGCTGACATCCCTCTGAAGCATCACTATCAAAGGTGTTGTCATTGAGACCACCTAGCACCGCCCGTACCGACTCACAGCCACCAGAAGCACAGGAGGAACCAACCTCACTCCGCCAGAGTTGGTCCTCCATATAAACCTCATCTCTCACAAAAGCACAACATTCCTCCACTACACGGACCACATAAGCAGCGCCTTGAATCACCAGTTTAAACACACTGTCGATCATATCACACAGAGTAGTTTCTATCTTCACTCTAGCTTTATCAAATCGTTCATTGTTGCGCGTACCTTCATCTAACGCCAGAAACACACCACATCTGTTAGCAATCTTCTGAAACGTTGCTTCCCCCCAGGCATGGAGAGGGACTCCAGAGATAGTGATCCAAATCTCCCTTTTTGAGCAAACTAGATTGGGAGTCCAATTTTTAATTTCTTTCAACAGACCTCCCCACCAAGATATGTTATGAGCAGGATCACCCACATCTTCCCCTGAGTTACGGAAAAGCAAGACCAACCCTCCTCCCATAGCCGACGCTCTCACCTCATGCAACCCCGCAAGCCACAACTTCATCTGGATAGCTCTGACTTCCACCTCTTTCTCTATAAAACCCACATAACTTCCTTCCAGGACTTGCAGAAAATTCGTCTCCACCTCCGCTTCTAAAGGAACCAATGTTAAGCGCATTTGTTCCGGTGAAGCTCCTAGAAGCGCTTTCTTAAACGACTTTTCTACCTCGACCTTATCTCCACCAGAGATGGCGGTAGGAGCACCTGCTTTCTTCTCTTTTGTACCTCCGTTTTTCTGCTGTCCTGGAGTTGTGCTCGACCTCTTCCTACCAAAGCGCGAAAGGTTGACTCGGAGTTTGAACGTGCCCATCCACACATCCTCCAGGCGACCGCTCAAAGCTTCCACACTCTTGACCTCCTTGAACTTTACAAATCCGAAACGATTCCCTCTCTTGTCCCATTTCTGTGGGATATACACTTCGCCAATTCTGCCATGTTTGGCGAACAAAGTCCACAGCTCCACCACTTGAGTTTCTTCCGGGAAGTTTGTGAAAAAGAAGGAGGTAGTCTCCTTGTTGAGGCGGTTCACAAATCCATCCCTACGTTCAGGGTCATATTCAGTCAAGCGAACTGCTCCTGAAGCCCTAGAGAGAGCACCTCTCTCTTCTTTCTCTCTCATACTTTTAAGCTCAAGCTTATTAAAAGTTTTAAGTTGGTCCTTCAATTTTTAAAATTTTCAAGTTGGTCCCTCATGTTTTTAAAAGTTTCAAGTTGGTCCCTCAAGTTTTTAAGAATTTCAAGTTTAGTCTCTATAAAGATGATAAAATAGGGACTAAACTTGAAACTTTTAAAAACATAAGGGACTAACTTGAAACTTTTAAAACATGAAGGACCAACTTGAAACCTAAAATAAACATAAGGGGCCAACTTGAAACTTTTAAAACATAAGGAACTAATTTGAAACCTAAAATAAACATAAGGGACCAAATGTGCAGTTAAGCCTATTTTTTAGATTTATAAAGAAATTTTCTTACAATTACATCAATATTGATACTTTTTAGCTTATTTATCATGTATTTTAAAACATATCAAATTGCCAATTTATAGTTAAAAAATATGATAGAGGGACCAAATCTAAAAATGATAAAAATAGGAATCAAAACTGCAATTAACTTATACTTTATGGTATTTGTGGATTCAATATAGAAGAACATATGCTCATTTATAATAACCTTCTTTTTATTTGTGAGGGGCTGGCCGGTAGGCGGGTTAGACTAGGTCAAACTTTATTTTGACATGCCGTTGTATGGTGATTGGACTTTTTAGAATGATGTTATCTTTTCATAATTTAATGGATAAGATGAAACTCTTTTCTTGAAAATGATTTTTAGATTAAAAGGAACGGAAGAGAAAGTAAGCACCCATGTATTATGGGCCTCAATCAAACTCACTATTCACACGATCTGTTTTTCTAATAACCCTGTGGGTCTGCTATATTTTTCTTTCCTCAATTTTTTGCCTTCAAGATCTTAACTTTGTTGGCAAGATTTTAACTACTTACCTTCCATTGCATGGATGATAAATTTGAAAATAAAAATAAAAATGAAAGGTTTTTTCAATTATGTTTCTAAAGCTAAATTTTAAAAATTCAAATACCATCTAAAAACTAATAATTCAAAATTTATTCCTTATTCTATACAATGTGAATCTCAAATTGATTCTTAAAATTCTGCAAATTGGTTCGAATCATTTTCAAAATTTACAAATTAATCCCTAAATTTTAACATTGATCCCTATTTTCAAAATATAAATAGTGCAATATAGTGTAGAATTGCAGTTTTTTTTTTTTTGGTAATTGTAGAATTGCATTTTTATTAGAAGTGAAGATAGTTCTAGTTCAATCAAAACATTTGAATTGCCTCTAGTTTTTTTTTTTTTAAATGGTCAAAGTTAGTAATTAGTTGTTAATGTTATTATTTATTTTTCTCTTTCATCGGGATTTAAACCCGCAACCTTTTACACCTGAACACCTTTAACCCTTAGCTCAAATCAGTTGAGTTTCCCACCCATCTGAATTTCCTCGAATTTTAATTTCACTATCATGTTCAATTATCTCATCCAAATATGAAACAAGAATTTATGGTCTCTAAATCCTCCAGTTTATAGAGGGGAATTAAAATTGGTTTAGGAGAAATTGTGACCTTCTCTCCTACAAATAATTCAACCAAACAATTGAATTTAAATGAATGTCTCGTATATAATACTTCTCCAACAAAATATATCTTTCGTGTTTTTCATAATTGAATCGATATCTTTGCTTAGATTCAATTTTCATTATCAAATCAAACTACTAAATATTTTCATTTACCATCCGATTTAGAGATTGAAGATCGACCTCTAATCAATCTCTAAATTGAGATCACTAAATTTGTGACCGATTTGAAAAATAACACTAAACTAATAATGCCTAATATTAATAGCTAACAAATAAGATCATAATCAACTAACTTTTCACAATAATTGATACAATAAATTTAGTATGCATATGAATTTTACTATTACAAAATATGTGTATGATTCTTATTACAATCCAAGAACAAATAAACAATTACAAAAAGTAAGCAACAAATTATAAAAAATAAAATGAATATTAGAACAAATTAAATCAAACAATCAACAAATGAGAGTAAGTGGTTCTACTCAATCAAAGAGTAGACGTAAAAGGAACTTTCGTTGCGGGCAACCATGAGTTTCCCGCAATCATACTTGAAACGGTGAATTTTGATGCTTCAGAAGCACTAGTTATCACGTGATAACCTCGCCATTTAACCCGGTTTCTTGTAGAAGAACCAAGACCGGTGTTCATGTACTCTCCATAATATAAAGTACTTAATGCAAAATTACCACTCCATTCTAACCAACCTGCTGGATGAATCAAACTATCAAGTGAAGTTTTCATAAAAACTGTCCTAGAATATTGTTTCCATGGTCTTCCAAGATAAGTCTTAACAGAATTTACGACCGGTTTCAAATCCGAAGCGGCTGTAACCCTAGAATTATGAATAGAAATACCAGTGTTTTGGTTTGGATCTGTTCTACCTTGTGCAGTGATTGTGTTAACTTTGTTTGGAGGGTTTCTTGCAAATATGTTACAATTTTGAAACACTGCTGCAGCATTACCAAATATGAAATCAACTGTTCCATAAATGTTACATTCTTTGTAGAATTGTCTATCTGAATGAACATAAAGTGTGTCTTGATAACCTTCAAAACTGCATCTATAAAATACAGATAAGTCTGATCCAGAACGTAAGGCTACTGCTTGATGGTTATTTGCACCGGCAGTGTTCCTAAATGTGATATCTTGAGCAATAAATCCATCCCCAACAGCAGCTGCAAAAATACATAATATATTTGTTAGGTTTCTAATCATTGAATGTATATTCTATTAATCTTATAGTTATAAATTAAGAGGAAAATATGTAAATTTTCATTCGCGTGAGTTTTATTCATCACGATTGTTGTGTGATTTTCATTCACGTATATGACCGCATGGTAACCGAATCAGGAGCCGCATCAAACGATCGATCAAAAGCACTAGTTATATATTATAAGTTGTACTACTGACATCTCTTTGTTTTCTGAACCTTTTCTACTTGTTTCATTTTATTCTAATATATTATATATTTGAAATTCAAAAAAAAAAGGATCGATCAAATTTTCTCACCAAAAATAAAAATTTATGAATCTCAAATCCTAATTTGAATAAAATCTAACAATTTTTTTTTTTACTTTTAACAATATCTCTCAACTATGTACTTTAAGCATCTCTGAATTAGTACTTAAAGAATAAACGGAGACTCTACATATGATTGGTAAATAGCGTAGTGACAAAGTGGTGTGATGTCATTCTATATATAGCTTGTGAAAATTAAAAATTATTTCACGTTGCAACAGTTGCATTGTGCATCGCAGCAACTGACAATCACAACAACTGCAACTGTAATTTAAAACCATGATCGAACTTAAAAATTTATCAATAATTAAAAGTTTTCTAGTAGTGATTACTTACCAACTGTGGCAGAACGAAATGTTGTGGTTCCTCCTCCAACACTTTTACTACCAGTAATTATAGTCTTTCCAATACCATCTCCCATCAACATAATATTCTTTGCCTTGATCTCAACTTGTTCATTGTAAACACCACCTTTCACATATATAACATACCTTCCCTTGTTATTCTTTGGTGCAGCATTCACAGCTGCACTAACTGTTGTATACTTGCCCGACCCATCTTTCGCGACTACTACATTAGGTCGAAAAGATGAAGAAGTTTTTTGCAAAAGCTTTCTATCACCTGGCTTAACCCATGTTGGAAAACCATTTTTATAACTTGGTTCTTGATATTGAACTTTGTTAAGAGCCAAAGTGTTACTTAACAACTTAGTAACATTGTTTGACATTAGAGGAAGAATGTAATCTTGAACACCAAGTTCATAGAATCCAGCTTTACATGTCTCAAGATTTGTGAGAGCAGTGCTAAGCCATGTTTGAGCATCAACTTGAGAACACTTTGTTTTAGTGTCTAGGGTTTTGTTGAGTTTAAGGATAGTTTGTTCATATAATTCAACACAATCACTCCAAGCTGATTTTTCACGTGGGTTATTACATTTTGAACCTAATGAAAGAGTTTTTGCATGGCCTTTGAGTGCTCTTTGTTGAACAAGTTCTAATGAAAGTGTGAAGAAATCAGCTTTTTGTTTTATGAGTTTGTGTTGGTAAGTAGGGTTATTGTTCAAGAAATATTCACAAGGTTGAGGGTTAGGGGTTTTGTTACACCAAAGTTTAATTTCATTCATGGAATATGAAGAAACTAATGATGCAAGTAGAAATGGAACCAAAAGTGTTGCAAGCAAACGAATTGCTATCATGGTTATTGGCTATGAGTTTAATTATATGGAGTTAATGATTGTTAATTTGGACAATCTTTGGATAATTTGAAAGTGAAAGAAGAACGTTTTTGATTTATTGAAATGGATTTGGTTTGTGTTTCATGGCCTAATTTGATGTCTTTATATAGAGAGAAAAAAAGGTAGGAAGGGGTATTATTGGAATTATAAGAATGTAGCCATCGGTAGAATAGTTGGACTGTTTTTCACATTTTTCTATTGACTTTTGCTTATGTATTTCCGTACCTATCAACTTTTAGCACTAGTATTAATCTCTAAAGCTCGGATACTTAAAAAATAGTGACGTATCGTGTTCGATATGCACTCGATATTGATATTCTTCCGATACGTCTCGATATTCATATCGATAAAGTATCGGTTAAATCATTATTTTTAAATAAAAAAATAATACCCGATATTTTTCCGATACGTCTCGATACTCGTATCGGAAAAGTATCGATTAAATCAGTATTTTTAAATAAAAAAGTAAAACCCAATATTTGTCTGATACGTCCCAATATCCGATGCTTGTTTGTAACTTTAGCACTTCTTGTGGTTTTTCTTTGTCAATATAATTTTTTATTTTTCAAAAGAAAAACTATGATGTCCTACTATATAACAAGTTGTTAAACATTTTATCTTTTTCCAAAATTCTAATATAAGACTAGATGTTTTCTGCTTTTAATTATTAATATTATTGATTTTAATCATGTTTATATATTGTGTATTTATATATTTAATTTTAAATTTAATTTTTAAATAACGTATCGCGGCAGTATCGGATTGAGAATTTTAAAATATTTTACGTATCGGCGTATCGGTATCGTGTCCCGTATCGGAACTTCATAGGTATTAATTCAATATGTATAAAGTATAAACTAGCTTTTCAATGTTTAGTATTATTAACTATCAACATCTAAGTGCAATTAAAAATATTGTATTATCCGTTTCAACATCTAAGTTGTTAGTAATATTATGATTGTTGGATAATGATTGTATGCAAGTCTTTTGACTTTTAATATACGTACGTAAATTACTATTTGACTAGTGACAAGTAGTAGCAATCTTATAGCAGCCAAATGAAACGCGGTGTTATAATATTCTTATTCTGCGCATTACGTGTCAATTATGGTGGCTCTAGCTAATTGTATTGGATTTGATTGTCAACGAAAAGAATAAAGCACATAGGTTGAATGAAATTCATGAATTGGCAACTGGATAAGTTTCCTAAAGGTTTCCTAATGCTCATCAGAATAACTACTACCATAATAACTATAATACTAATTGTCAAAAAAAAAAAAAAAAAACTACTACTATAATACTAGTTGAATTTATTTTTTAGATTACAGGCGAACAACGTGAGGAGTAGGCAAGACAATTTTGTTTTGTTAAGATATTAAAAGACGTATTTTACTCACTTCGTGAAATTATGTGAATAAAAGTTTCACTACATATAACATTGCTGTTTGTTAAGAGATGATAGAACCTAGTCTGCTCTTATTTTGAAGGGTCTAACTACGTATATATTTCATTTGTCCCAAAAATAAGAAAAAAATGGACAGTTAATGTATTTTGTATAAAATTAATCTAAATATATTAATTTTTATTGACTCAATTTTACTTATATTTTATGTCAGAGGGAGTATTAGTCAAAATTGAATCAACCCGATTGTTATAATAAGGCTTCACATTATTATGTTTGGCTTGACCATTGCGGACAATGTGAGCTAATGGGTTAAGCCGATCAATTTTATTATTTTCTTCATTTTTTTGTTTATTCACACATATTTCACTTTTTATGTCACTTTGGTATATTTGTTTCTCACAAAATCAAAAAGTTAACATGATAGTATGTTGATTCAAAGCTTAATAGCCCGGTCCAATTTTATAGTCATTAAATCGGTTGGGAAAATAAATGCTAAAATACGGGCTAATGTAAATGCCCATGCGTTAAGCCTTATAAGTGCAAAGTTTATGTTATTGAGAATTTCTTTTTCCACCCGCCAACACTCGTGCACATTTTGGCTTTTCCAATTTATATTTCTCTCACAATTTAGGATGTGAGTGTATAAAATGTCAAATACTTGTAAATCATCATTCGTACTACATTACGAACGGTGTTCGCATCCCACATAGCGAACAAGTAGGCCCATATTTATATCTTTGTTTTCGACTCAAGTGCAAATCCGTTGAAAGGTTTCAGCTGAAGAGAGGACAAAATTTCACAAGAGGAACTTGTTTACTTTATTAATTATAAGATATGATTTTGGATGTAATATTTAATAAAAAACTATACATTCAATTTGTCCACTATTTCATTTCTTACCCTTTCACTTATGTTTTAATTTCTGTGTTTGGTATAATTCAATAACTGAGACGTTCGCATTTTAGAAAGCGAAACCCCTTTTATTTCGATTTCTAGGAAGTGGCTGCACTTTGAGGGTGGCGAACGGTGAACACTATTGGTGTTCTCGCCATGGGAGGTGGTTGCACTTTGAGGGTGACCAAACTTTGCATCCTAGATACGAATGGTGCTCGCATCCTAGATATTGTAGGGGGTTAGTTTGGTAATTACATGAGGAATTCTGGGGAGCGCGAAAAATAAGTCTTTGTTATTTTACATCTATATAATTGTGGCACTTTTTAACATATTTTGTAAGTAATTTAAGAAAAAATCTTAAATTATTGTAAATATCAAGTAGTTGTATTTCTAGTACCAGTTCAAGCTATTTTATCTTCCTCCATTTTATAGGTTTAAGGTTTAAAGATTAAATAGCAAAAGTTCAAGAATTTTGAGTTTAAGTTATTTTGCTAGCAAGTCAGAAGGAAGACCTTAGATCAACTAATTAAATCACAAGTGAGCTAGCGGATTCAAGAGAGAACACTTGTTAATTTTGTATGTACAAATAAAATCACTTGTTAGTTTTTCATTGCTATAATATTGTAGAAGTCATTATGGGTCTGTTTGTTTCAGCATTAAAAAAATGAATTTTTTTTTAAAAAAATTTAGAAATTTTTTTGTAAAGATTTTGAAGAAAATCTAAAACTATTTGCCGTTTGTTTATAATCATAAAAATCTATTTTTTTTTAAGATGGTGAGGGATGGTGAGTGATAAAAAAATAGATTTTGATAAAAGCTATTGAAAATAGATTATCATTTTGATGAAAAAAAATAATTTTTGAAAAAACAAACACAAATAGGATAAAAAATAGATTTTTTTATTGAAAAAAAAAATTTTGGAAAAAAAAATCTGAAACAAACGTACACTATGTTAGTATGTTATATGTACAAGGTTTTGTATGTGTACAGATAAAATCACTTGTTAGTTTTTCATTGTAGAAGTCATTATATTTATATGTTAATTAGTTGAGTTTGAAAAAAATAATTACATATGTTGTATGAACATTAAAAATGTCGGACAAATACGATATTGTATTCTCTCCCTTCACAGCACAGTTATCGAGACGTGCAAAAAATATTAGAAAATCTAAAAATGTAGTTTTGTTGTATGTTTATTAGAAACAAGGTGTTTAAATAGCATTTTTCAAAAACATTTTAGCTTCTTAAAAAAAATATTTCAAAAACAATATATATGACATAACTCTTGCTACAAAATCTTAGCCGAACCTAATTTTCTCTACGGATATTCAATAAGCAATTTCGTTACTCTCTTTAATTTGTCCATTTTTTCTTTGGATAAACATTCTCTAATTGAATCGGTTTGAATAGTTTTAATGACCGATAATATATAGATTCATATTAATTAGGGCTTTTAGTCCCTTCTTTTATACATGCGCACACACTAATACATTCAAAATATTTTGGTGTGTCTCAATCGATGAAGTTATGATACAATCTAATGCAAGTGATCACTTGTTGTGAAGTGAATCATATATCAATTCAACATGATATGCAAACTTTTGAAGCTCACATATATATTTTTAATGATAAGAAAATAATTAAAAATCAACATATAGAACAAGAAAAGAGAAAGGACTAATGAAATTCATGTTGGAATACGAAATTCAGTAAAGTCACCAAACAAGATTAATTAAACTTCAAATTAAACATAAAATTGCAGGAAAAAAAGCTAGAATTGGCCTAAAGGCTAAATACTAAAAATAAAATAAAATAAAACGAAAATTAACCGATGCAATGCATATTACATATTAATTATTTCAAGACTCAAATTTAATTTTTACTCCACTTAGAGGAGGAGCTAGAGTGATATGAATCTCTTGTTTATTTTTTTCCATTCTTGTGGTGATTCCACTTCACATGGTTAGCGAACTTTGGTGATGTTGCTAGCATCAAGTGGCAAGTTGGACAGGTATAAGGTCCATATTTTTTGTATGGACAAAGGCTGTGGATTCCTCCATTACCAACATTTTTCTTATTTTCCTTCTTCTTCCTCTTGCGCTTGTTACCTTCACCAAACTCACAACCATTTGTAGCAACGGCATTGATCGATTGAGCTAACGGCTCTTGTGAGTTTGATGAGCCTCCAACGAGATTCGGATGATGTGTGGCAGCAGAAGACTCCTTCGCCCACTCGCGTAGTTTTTCAATATTCATACTAGCAGACTTAGGAGGAGAATGAAGAGAAAAAGATGTATTTGTTATTTTGTGTTTCGGTCTTCCCTTTATTTATAGTGCCTCGTAAATCATTTTTTATATCTTATGTTAAATGTTTTTCTAAAAGAAATTTCTTACTTTTGTAAATAAAAAAAAAAAAACTTACTTTATATGTTGTAATTTAATAATATATTAAAATGTTGTAATTTAAATGTTTACTAAAATAAACTAACTTTAAATGTTTACTAAAAAAAAACTTACTTTAAATGTTGCAATTTAATAATATATTTAAAAAATCCAAAAAAAATAAATGTTTTTTGCCTTCTATTTGGACCAGATTCATTTGAGTCTCTGTTCTTTAAATTTTGTTAAATAAGAAAAAAAAATAATTTGTATAAAATATTACTAGTGTAATATCATATTAATAATATATTTAAAAAATCCAAAAAAAGTTAAATATGTTTTGAATCTCTATTAAATTACCAGGTTTCATATTTAGTCCCTATAAACATATTGCACTTTTAGCCGCTAGAAAATTATTATGTAATCAATTTTAGGTCATGTGCCGGAATGCTGAACAAAAACTTTTAAATATTTGATTAATGAATTTTTCTAGATATGATATAATTTGAAAAAATTGTGGCTGTAATTCGTTGACAACATAAAATTTATCATACATAAAATATATCAAGTAGTCCTGTAAATGTATTTTAATAGATGCTGTAACACTCTAAAACTCCGACTAATATTTTATATAAGAATAATAATATCATGAAATAATAAATGTCACGTAAGGTGTCACACATTCACGTCTAAAAACAAAATATTTATTATTTAAAAACTCATAGCGGAACTAATTGAAACTTCAAATAACAATTGCAGAGTCTGAAATGATTAACAACTTCAAAGGAATAAAATATCATCTCAAAGTTTGAAGTTAAATGCAACCGAAAATGTAATAGTTCGCCCCCTAGTGTTACACTATCAGAGAAACTCGATAATTAAAAAATGAAAATTAAAAAGACGAGACGACCAACTACGCCATCTCCGCGACCAACTCGTTAACTCAATCGTATACCTGAGCATTTGCACCATGAAACAGGTGCACACACACAACAAAAGAAAGGGGTGAGAATATTATTCACATAAGATAGCAGTGTAATAACAACAAGAATAGGAAGATACTTGTTAAAAATTATAAAATCAAGCACTTCACAATCATCATCAAAGAAACACGTTAAAACAACAAATTTAATGCATGAGATGCAATCTTAGACTCTATATGCATGTGGTACTAAAGGTTGGAAGTCGGAGTTATTTTACCGAACATTCGTCATCCTCACTTAACAATGCATCTTCACTTTTCAATGTAATAAACATCGTCACTTAACAAAGGAATCGTGAATGAATGAATGAGACACACTGATTACAACGACAATCAACCAACGATATATCAATGTCAATATACAACGACAAACAATCAACATCATTATACAACGGCAAAAATCAACGTCATTAAACAACAACAACTTAGGGACAACAACTGGTCCTAACAGGAATTAACAATTCAACGACACTGCTATTCTTAAGATCTTAGGTTCGATTTTCTCTGGTGCTAATTTTGGTAGGCTAATTTAGCTACTTCAAAAAAAAAAAAAACAATTCAACGACACTCTATTTCATGGTTTTTAAAATATGATCAAATAGAGTCTTGGTTGGAGAAGAAAATTAATGGATTTTACCTTAAGAAAACAAATTTAAAAATTGTCAAAAGTGTGGTTTTGATTGAATTGGTTTTGATTGCTAGGGTAAATGATTTTGGGGTATTATGAGATATTACTATACTTTTGAAAATGAAAAAAAAAAATTGAATGGTGGTGTGTTTTGTTGATTTTGGCAGAGGCCTAAAGAGGGAAATGGGTGAGGGATTTCAAAAATTTTCTAAGTCCACAATGATAAGAAAATGATCATGATATTGATAAGTGATCATAGGTTTTTAAAAGAATGGTTATAGGGTTTTTAGTTGGAAAGAAAACTTGTAACTTGCAACGCAAGAAAACTCTGATTTCTTTGAAATATTTTTGAAGAGTTTTAGTTTGTTTTCAAATGGTTTTGTTGTTTGAAAATGAGTTCTTTGAAGTCGGAAACCATAATGGTTCTTGGTATGCTTTGAAAACAAAATGAAATTTCATATAGCGAAAATAGTGTATTTAACTTCGTGAATTTTTAATCACTATGGGGAGAACTCGTAATCACTATCCGAGAGTGTTAGAAAGTACCTTAGATCCCTCTAGATTTTTGGGTTTTGGTTTCGTTTCGATAGAATACGGTGAGAGTATTTTATTGATGTTACGCTGCTTATATTTTAGGTAGTGTGAATTGTAGAATTGAGCGAGAAATTGTTGTGGAAGCTTGCCGAGGTAAGGGCACCTTTATTTCCGTCTTATATCTGTCATAATATGTGTATATGCTTGGTGCTGTGATATGTTTGTGTGCTTGGCATGTTTGTATTATGTATTCTCGAGACGAGATCGTGTTTTAAATTACATACGTTGTTTACATATGTTTGAGGAAATATGTATTAACATGTGATTTGATTACATATGCTTGAGGGGTATGTATTTGTTGCATTAGCATATATGGGGAATCATATGCTCATGCATTCATAGTAAGTGGTTATCGGGAATGGACCACGGGGTGTGATTATCGGGAATGGATCCACCTTAATCCTGCGGGATTTATTGAGTCCAATACCTGGTTATCGGGAATGGACCACGGAGTGTGATTATCGGGAATGGATCCACTCTAATCCTTCGGGATTTTATTGATTTTAGTAGGTGTGCGACAGCCAGTGATTGGTGTCCACATGAAGCCTACAACTCTCTGCGGAGAGGTTAAATTCCGGAATTCATGCATGTGGCTGCCAGTGATTGGTGTCACGATCATGTAGAGTCTGCATTGATAGGCTATGTGCGCATTTGAATTATAATGCTTGTTAAGAAGAAAATGATAAATGTTTATTTGCTTTACATATTTGGTATTTGTATTATGTGGTGACCCTTACAATGAAACATGAACGGGTTACCCCCACCTAGACGATGGATTCTTGTCCGAGACCGTGGGTCGTGAGGACGACGGTGGCTTCTTGAGCCCTCAGTGATCGAGTGGCGTGGCTGATCTAATTAGATTGTGTGTCGGTGTGTCTTGTACACCGTGCTTTTGGTTAGGCGTAGTATTCTGACTTTTTTGGATAATTGTATCTGAGTACTTATACTTGTGCTTTAGACGGTTGTTTTTTGTGCTGTAATATTCAGCTACACACTTTGCTTCTCGAAAGCATTTTTATGTATGATTAGTACTATGCCGATGCTTGGGTTGTACTAATAGATAATTAATCCTGTTGTATGATTAATGCCGGCTCGTCACAAATTTATGCGTCCTCTATTTTGTTTAAAAAAAATAATAATAATAATGCCCCTTTTTGGTCTTTGAAAATCGGGGTGTTACAAATAAACCTAACCATAAATAGCACATAAATATTTTGTGATGTTACTCATAAATAGCACAAAGGACAATATTTTAATTAGGTGGAAACTAAGTTAACAAAATTCGATATATTATTTAAAATTCGAACATTAATTCCTTAAGTTGTGCGAATGAAGCATCATCGCCCAACCTTATTCATAGCCCTAGTATGGTTTTTTTAATTAATTCAAATTTTGAGAACTAATGATTAACAACACACACGTCTTCTTTTTCCTACTTCAAATGCATATTGGACAAAGACCCGTTTACATCGCCTTAAAATCTCTATTTTGTACCTTAATTCCACCTCGAAAATCATAATAGTTATTAAGACTATCCCCATTTATTTAAGGTTCATATATATTTTCCCTACATCAAGCAATCATATTATACTTCTTTTTTTTTCAACTAGCCTGGTGGTTAGAATTTCACCTTTTAAAGGTGAATAAGTGAAAGTACCAAAGTTCGAATTTTGGTCCCTGCAATAATTTGTAATATCCCTGTCAATTGAGTTATGCTCACAGGGACTATTATACCTTTTCTTTTCTTTTTATTTGTTTAACTCAAAAGTCATTTTCCTTTGTAACAATCATTATCAAGAAGTAATAATCAAATAATCCTTTTAGTTTTATTTTGTTTTATTGTCTTACCTTTGAGTTTGTTTAGTTCTAGCGAAGTGTACGTCTTGTATTTCCTTGATCTACGAAACTTTCTCTTATACTTTTTTCACTTTTATATTTATATATAATATATTTTCCATTAAAAAAAATAAAAAAATAATCCTTTGTTTGAGACTTTGGAGTAGCACAGAGGGCTTTTTTTTGTACTTTAGTAGAAGAGAGGGATTTGAAGATAAAAGGAAGTGTAATTAGGTCTTACGAACATTATAAAAAATAGGTATATCCCTTTATTATAGTTTAAAAACGTGCGTAACCAGAAAAAATATACTCCACAAAATAAGTTTAAAAACGTGTAAAACAAAAGTTTGACCAACAATATTACTTCACAAACCAATTCACTCAAATAAGGAATACAAGCTTCTTAAATTGGGGTTTTACTCCAAGTTGGCATCTCATCTAGTTGTAGACAATATGTCTATAGATTTTTGACCGACCAACCTCTATGAAATTTTTTATAATTGTCCTATTGAGATCTCATTGCACGTATAGTGTAATTTGACACCAAAAATTGCATGTGGCCACATGTGTGGAACTCTCTATATAAGCACCACACTTCATTATTATTTTCATCAAATTTGAGGTTTCATTATTATCTTCTTCCATCATAACACATTAACTAACCAAAGTTCAATTGTACACAAAATGGCACAAAAACTCATTCTCCCATCACTAATCATTTTCCTCTCACTCTTCTTAGAGTCTTCCCTAGCCAAACATAACTCTCAAACAATAACCTACATAGAGTCCTCTTGCAATGGTACCCTCTACCCTAAACTTTGCATTCGTTGTCTTAACAAATTTTCCCATTCCACCATAAATGGACCTCAACACTTAGCCCAAGTTGCCTTATCTGTGAGTCTCTCTAGAGCCCTACAAACTAGAGGGTACCTTTTGAATGTTGCTAAAGAACTCAAAGCAGTTAATCATAAAAACAAAAGGATGTATCTAACCGTGCAAGATTGTGTGAATCAAATCAATGATAGTGTTGATCAACTTAGCCAAGCCATCAAAGAATTAAAAAGGTTGAACAACTTTAACACCATCATCAATGATAAAGTGTTGTGGCATATAAGTAATGTTGAGACATGGGTTAGCACTGCCTTAACCGATGCGAGTAGTTGTGTACAATCGTTCCCCGGTCATAGGACGAGCAAAAGGGTTGCGACGATTAAGATTAAGGCGAAGAATGTTGCGGAAGTTACTAGTAATGCACTTGCTTTGTTTCAGAGTTATGCTTCTAGTTACAAGCAAGCAGCAGCTAGAGCTACCAAGAAGCCTTGAAAAATGTAACATAGTTTGCTTAATTTTTCACCCTTTGTTTGTTCATGTATATTATATACATGTTTTTTCTTTGGGTGGTTTTATATTATTATTAATCTTGTGTAATATATGGAAAATGTCATTATTATGTGTTTATAAAGAACTATATGATTTTAACTTTCTTATTTATTACTCCACCCGATCATTTTTATAAGAGACACTTTCTATATTCGTTGAATAATTAATGTATCTGATATCCAAATTCTTGTGTGGATACTGTTGTTAATTTCGAATCTCTTTTTTTGACAAACAATAACAAGAGTAGAGCAAAAATTTAATGACAACCAACATCAAGCAATCCGAGCAAATAATAATTCTAACAAACTAAGTGTAAGCATAAAACAACAAAGCAAATGATATGAAATGGTAAAATGAAAAAACATACAAGAGGTTTGTTACCCAATTTGATCCAACAACGACCTACATTTGAAGGAGAGAGTAGCTCTTCTATTCACTATATCATCATTGTTTACAAGAGATCAAATGAGTTACAAGAAATTAACTCCACGAATTCACCAAGAACTATCCTAATCTCTACTCATTTCCACATTCTCCCTTGAATAAGAGATTCAAAGATTTCAAAGATACTAAGAAAATTCTCACAATTGCTCTCTCCAAGAACAATACTCATTTTCTCTATTTTTCCCTATTCACTCAAGAACAAAGATGAACAATGAAACTTACTCCCAAAGGTATTTCCCATGTGTTTCCCACCAGTCTTAGATCTACCCCAAAGAACTCTCAATTATTTAGTCTTGAACCTCTAATGATTCCCTCTCTAAGCGTTTTCCAAACCCTAGGAGGCTACGACCAAAAGCCTTTCAAATATGTTAAATTCACAAGCTTTTATAACAAATCTAGTTCATGCGCCCCGCGCGTAGAGAAATGACAATCACTAGACTCACCAAAACCACCATACTTCCCACATGCCACGTGCCCCGCTTGTGGCCTCGTGCACCCCGCATAGCGCATGACACAGAACCTGAAATCCCTCTGAAAAAAGAAAGAAAAAAATTGAAATTTTAAAACACACACAACAAATACAAACATTTAATAATCACCTCTTTTGATCACACACTAAATAAACTATAAATCATATAATTATTTAAATATATATTTATTCTTTAATTATTCTTTTCTAAGATTTCGTACGGGCAACCAACCATGCAATTAAAGAAAATGGAGCAATATTTTGAAAGCAAATGTGGGGATATCTCTGAAATGAAAGAAATAAAGGATGACGTTAATTCCTTTGATAATTTTGCATTGGTATGAAACTCCTGCATATGCTGAAAATTTTCTTCCTTCAACAAATCCCAACTTGCATTTAAGAAGCTAAATTTATACTTCTGTATTTTCTTTATTCGAAACGACTCACTTTTTAAATTCATTAATTATTGAATAACTTATATATTTATTATATAATTAATATAAACCATATTAATTAATTATTCAATGAACATAAAAAATCAATTATTTTTTATAAAAAATAAAAAATAGAAATTGTTAATTTTCGTCCCGAACTTTTATTTTTCATCACGTAAGTAAACATAATCATTTATCTCTTCCATAAAAATGGAGTCATTTGCACTCTATTCTCCTCATTTAATAATTGTTGAAAGTCTAATTCTTGGTCTATTGAAATTATCTTCTCTGAGTTGTTGAAAACTAAGCTCTGATAGGGTTTCTTAAAAAAGTGTAGAGAATTCAATCGCGTTGATGATCACTAGTGTTAATTAGTTCGATTGTCACAAAGATTGTTTGAGCTTCTCTGCGCGTTTAAGAACTCTTTTCGTTTGTGAGCTTATCTCTCGTATGAGGTTTTTTGCGTGAACACTGGTTCTATGGAAGAGGAAGATAACCAGGGGTGGACTACGGTTAGAAGAAGGAATCAAAACGGAAGAGGAGCAAACCAGAACAGAATCGATATTGCAACTGCTTGGAATTTCAACAAAAAGGATATCAGTTCAACGACGACATACTTTTTTACGAATTTCCCGGCGTATGGGGCGAAAGCAGTGTATAACGCTCTGCATAATTTCGGCGACGTAGTGGAGGTGGTTAATGGTTATACCGGCAAAGCGAGATAAGGGAGGAAGGAGATTCGGCTTTGCGCGGTTTGAAAAGGTGGCAGATCCTAGCAAGTTTGAAACAGAATTGGATAATATTGTGATTGGTGGGGATAAAATCTCAGTCAATTTGTCTCGCTATCAACGTTCAGAGGGGAAACAACATTTGGCACAGTATAAAGTAGAGGATGATTACAAAAGTTTGAATCAACATGCTCGATCAAGATCCTTGTCCCGTTACGGACAACAGCCTCAGCACTTTCATCAGTATCGCGATTTTGACGGGAATTCATATGTTCAGGCGGTGAAGTCAGGGGTAGGAAAGAGGCAAGAAGATTCAAACCAGAGACTGATTTTGTCATATGAGGCTGAAACGGAGGAACTGGCTAGATTGAAAAAGGCGTTTATTGGAGTTGCGGCGAATCCGGGTATGTCTTATAATATCCAAAATGCTTTTCATGCGCAAGGGTATTTTGGAGTGAAGGTAACACCCCTGGGATCAAATCTGACGTTGTTGGAAGGTCAGGAGGAAGGCGAGGTGGAAGCGTTATTGGAAGATGCGAAGGAATGGTTGGATCAATGGTTCAAGGAAATACGTCCTTGGAGAACTAACGACGTTGATTTGGAGAGAATCGCTTGGTTAAGAATTTTTGGCATTCCCGTTCATGCTTGGAACGATGATTTTTTTACCCAGGTTACGAAACCATGGGGCTCTTTTATGAACGTCGATGATGTTACGAACAAGAAATTAACTATGGACGTTGCTAGGATTCTGATTCGAACTACATGTCAAAAAGTCGTGGATGAGTTTTTTGATGTTAAAATCAACGGCGAAATCTTTCATTTAAGAATTTTAGAAGACTCATATGGACCCATGAGAATCGCGATTCCTCGGCCTCAAGACAAAGATGGTAGGGCAAACGAAGGTGATGCATCGGAGGAGGATGAAGACGAAGATGGGCGGTTGAGGATGGCGGAGGAGGTGTCGGAGAGAGAATCGGTGGGTGATGATGATGATTTAATAGCATTAAATTCTGACAGTAATGCTAATAATAATCAATTAATCATTTTGAATCAAGTCAATGATTTGAATTTAGAAAGGGAGGTAAGGGTGACTAATTCAAATTCAATTGTTAATGCTAATCAAAACATTAATGTAGAGGATTTGACTTCCAAAGGTATCTGTACGTGTAAGGAAGGAGGGGGGGGGGGGGGGGGGGGGGGGGGGGGAGTTATTATGAAGGACTTGCCTAATGTGCAAATGTTTGAATTATTGGGCCAGGAGGTAGGGGTTGGTGGGCCTAAGAATTTCAACAACTCACACAAAGCAGTCACAGGGGGTGTGGATAGGAGAAGAACCCAATCTGAGCATTTGGGTCGCCGTGTTTCTAAGCATGTTTCTTTGGAGACAACAAATAGTGGAGGTAAGGGGGGGTATACAGCGACGGGCCCCGTTCGGTGTATAACAGGTTGGTTAATGGAACGAGTTTAGCGTCTGGTGTAAATCATCACTCGTCGTTACAGAAAAAAAAAAAAGGAAAAGGAAACGCAAATATGATGTCGATTTTGCCTTCATCTTCTCTAAGAAAAAAGCAACAGTTGGTTCATAGTTTACGTTCTCGCCCTTCCGTTTCAGAGTCGGTTAATACTTCTTCTTGCGCAAATGACATTAAGAAGGGAGGAAGTCAAGGGGGTTCTGAGGGAAATTCCATTGCGTATACTTCAGGAAAGTTATTGGTGAATGATGTTTCTTCGACAGGGAACTCGTTGGGATGTAATTCGATTACTTCCTCCGATATTCGTAACTGTAATAAATTGTTCTTGAAAATTTTTGAACGGGAGGTAGCATCTAAGGTTTGGAACGGTGCACTTGTCTTGGGGGTGGAAGAAGATTCAGTGGACAATGTAGGAAATGGTGGGGCGATAGGTGGTGGTGAAGTGGATTGTATTCTAGAAATTCAAAATAATGAAAAGCGAGACGAGGTCGAAAGCATTAGAAGGGAGCAATCTAAACCTTTTCATCCATGAAGATTATATCTTTGAATATGAGAGGGTGGGGTGGGAGTGCTAAGAGGAGACGGCTGAGTGCTTTGTTACAAAATGGGAAGTTTGATGTGTGCTTTCTTCAAGAAACTAAAAAAGCATCGTTGGAGAGTTTTCTTATTCATAATTTATGGGGTCATCAGGATGTTAGTTGGGTGGCGAAGGATCCGGAGGGCATGTCAGGAGGATTATTGATTATCTGGAATTCTGATTTTTTTAAATTATTGCACAGTTTTAATGGTGATGGTTTTCTAGGGATCTCGGTGGAACAGGAAGGTGTGGTTTTGCATCTTGTGAACATTTATTCTTCTTGTAGCATCGCCGGCAAGAAGAAATTATGGGCCGACTTGTTGGTTTTAAAGCAACAAAGTGGAGAGGGGGAGTGGTGTTTAGGCGGGGACTTTAATACTATTTTACGACCGACTGAAAGAAAAGGTATTAGTGCTAATGGAAGACAAGGGGAAAGAGTGTTGTTCAACCGCTTTGTAGAAGAGATGGAAGTTATTGATTTACCCGTAATGGGCAAAAAATTTACTTGGTTCAGCGCTGATGGCAAATCAATGAGTCTTATTGATAGATTCCTACTGTCTGATGGTTTTGTTGCGAAGTTTGGCAATACCGGTCAATGGATTGGCGAGCGCGATATTTCTGATCATTGTCCCATTTGGTTGATGGCGTCAACTGAAAATTGGGGACCCAAGCCTTTCAAAGTGATTAATGGTTGGTTCGATCATCCTGAATTTTATTCTTTTGTCGAATCAAGTTGGAAAAGCTTTAAAGTTCATGGGAAGAAGGCTTTTGTGTTGAAGGAAAAATTTAGATTATTGAAGGAGTGTTTGAGAAAATGGAATAAAGAGGTTTTTGGCATTCTTGATCTAAATATTGAGAAGACAGTGAAGGACTTAAATGATATAGAATGCCTTTTGGGAGGGGAGGAGACAAATGAAGATCTTTTGTTATGTGATGCGTTAAATAGAGATTTTTGGCAACAACTCCATTTGAAAGAGAGTCTCTTGAAGCAAAAATCCAGAATGAAGTGGGTAAAAGAGGGTGATTCGAATTCTAAATTTTTCCATGAATCCATCAAATATAGAAGGAGAAGGAACCAATTGGCAGCCCTCAAAGTTGGTGACCATTGGGTTCAAGGAGTTGATGAAATCAAGGGTGAAGTGAAGAATTATTTTGAGAACAACTTCAGCGAAAGGTGGGTTCATAGACCAAATCTAAATGGTATAAATTTCCAATCTCTTAATGTAGAAGACAACCTTTCCCTTATGGCACCGTTTTCCATGGAGGAGGTAAAGGAGGTGATTTGGAGTTGCGAAGGAAGTAAAAGCCCTGGACCAGATGGTTTCAATTTTAATTTTTTGAAGGTTTGTTGGGATATTATTAAAAACGATATCATGAACTTTTTGGAGGAATTTTATGAAAATGCAGCCCTTCCTAAGGCAATTACGGCCTCTTTTTTGGCTCTTATTCCAAAGAAGGATAGTCCGCAGGTTCTCACGGATTATCGACCCATTTGTTTAGTGACTAGTATGTACAAGATTTTGTCTAAACTTCTCACGGGCAGGTTAAAGAATGTTATGGGTAAATTAATTTCGAAGGTTCAATCAGCTTTTATTCCCAATAGGCAGATATTGGATGGGGTGCTCATGGTTAATGAATTGATAGATTTGGCAACAAGAAGAAAAGACAAATGCTTATTGTTTAAAGTAGATTTCGAAAGAGCATATGACACAGTCAATTGGAATTTTTCGGACTATATGATGGGAAGAATGGGTTTTGCGGAGGGGTGGCGTCGTTGGATTAGAGCTTGTGTCTTTCAAAGTTCTATGTCGGTCTTGGTGAATGGAAGTCCCACTTCAGATTTTAATGTAGGTAAAGGTTTGAGGCAAGGTGATCCTTTGTCACCGTTTCTTTTTTTTATGGTGGTAGAAGGGCTTTCGGGCCTTATGCGGAAAGCGGTGGATAGCAACCTTTTTCATGGTTGTAAGGTTAGCGATAATATTTTGTTTCATTCGCTTCAATTTGCGGATGACACTATTTTGGTGGCTGAAGGAAATTTGGAAAATCTTTGGGCTATAAAAACAGTGTTACGGAGCTTTGAATTAGTGTCGGGGCTCAAAGTCAATTTCTATAAGAGTAAGTTATTCGGTATAAATATTGAAGATAGTTTTATGAGGGCATCTTCTTCTTTTTTGCATTGCGGAGACGATGCTATTCCCTTCCGATTCCTTGGGATTCCGGTAGGAGCGAATCCGCGGCGAAGGGCTACATGGTTACCCATCATTGATTCCATGAAAAAAAAAAAGGCTTAGTACTTGGAAAGGAAGACATTTATCCATAGGGGGACGAGTTACTCTTATTAATTCCGTTCTATCTAGCCTACCACTTTATTTTTTTTCGTTTTTCAAGGCACCATCTTGTGTGATTAAGGAGTTGGTTAGCATTCAACGAAATTTTTTATGGGGAGGTGGCATGGAAGGTAAGAAAATGTGTTGGGTTAGTTGGCGTCGCATTTGTCAACCAAAAGACAAAGCTGGATCGGGAATAAAAAATTTGGAGTTGTTCAACTATTCTCTTTTATATAAATGGAAGTGGAGATGTTTGAATGAGAAAAGTGCCCCGTGGTACGCTTTGTTGAATTATAGATATGGATCTTTTGTAGATAATTTTCTGCTTAGGCATGGGGGGGAGAAACTCAAAATTTCTTCATTATGGTGGCGTGATTTGTGGAGTTTAGGGGGGGAAGACGACAGTGATTGGTTTGGTAGCAACGTGAGAAGTGTTCTTGGTGATGGAAAGAAAATAAACTTTTGGAAGGAGAGGTGGATAGGTATGGTTCCCTTATGCATGTTGTATCCTACTTTATACAATCTATCGACACATCAAGACGGCGTGATTTTTGACATGGGTTCGTGGGACAATGGCGTATGGACGTGGAAGCTAGGCTGGAACCACGGTTTGACCAATACAGAGGAAGAAGCAGCCCGCGATTTACAGCAGCTGCTGGTGCAAGTTCCGCCGTGCGGAGTCATTGATGATAGGCGACGATGGTTGGTTTCAAATACTGGTTTTTTTTTCTGTTAAATCTGCATATGCGGGTCTGTTATATAGGACTGAGATGGATGAATTAGATGCTACTAAGATCAATGCTTTGAAGAGATTATGGAAGAATAAAGTCCCGTCAAAGATAAGTATATTTGGTTGGAGATTATTACTTGAGAAATTACCAACTAGAGGGTTATTATTTGATAAAGGTATAATAACAAATAACTTAGAGAGGTGTTGTGTTCTATGTCATCAAGAGGAAGAATCCATTGCCCATGTTTTTCTCCATTGTCGAGTGGCTGTGATTCTTTGGAGGCAAGTTTTCAAGTGGATGGATTTAGATTTTTCAAATACTGATATGTTGCAGGAGCATTTCATCAAATTTGGAGATTTCACCAAAGGCAAGGCTCATAAGAGATACCGGCATATTATTTGGTTAGCTACGACTTGAAGTTTATGGCGAGCTCGCAATAATATTGTTTTTAGAGGTGTTTATATTTCGGACTCCTCATTATTAGAACAAGTTCAATTTATGTCGTGGTTGTGGTTCATAGGCCGATGTAGGAGCATTGTTGATTTTTCGTTTTCGGATTGGTGTAGAAATCCTATAGCATGTTTTCAAAGCATGTAGCTTGTTGCTCTCTTTAAATTGTAAGGGTTGAGTACCCCTTGTACTCCTTATAATTCAATTTTGTTTATCAAAAAAAAAATCTTCTCTGAGTTGTTTCCCAAAGTGTGCCCTAAACTCCAATTAAAAATACATAAATAATTGCAAGAGTTTTAAGTGTAAATACATAGCGGGAATCAAGTGAATGAAAACTAATTTAACATTTCCTTATTACAAATGTGATGTGACGCTCAGAGTTGTGCATTATATTATATTGTTTGCTTCTACATGTACAAAGTTATTACAAGATTCTCTAATCTATTGTGTGTTACATTGAACTTTCAAAAAGAATTTTATGAGTTTTTGAGAGAAAATATTTTAAACTATACTGTATATAATTCAACTTCTTTTTGTGTTTATTTTTTCTCACTTTCATAAACATGTGCCCAAAATATTCACTAATAAAAAACATATATAGTTTTAAAATATGATGTGGAATTATATCCATGGTACAATTATATTTTATTTAAATTGTTACAAATATTACTTAAACAAACGACTTTATGATCCTAACAAATCAATATTCTTTTTTTATATAAAAAAAAAAAAAAAAAAAACTACTATTTTCATAAATTTTATTAACTAATTTGAAGGAGTTTCGAGGTACCAAGAAACCACAAATGTCACCTTAGTTGGGTAACATGTCTTAGTGACACATGGCTAGCAATCCATGTGTTATGCTTTCCTCAGCTGGCTATAAATTAAGCTACACACAACACCAAGCCATGCAAGTAACTTATCATTCATCAAATTTCTCAATAGCCAAAAATGAGAACTTATGCCACCGTTTTGTTCCTCTTTTCCATGTCCATAACCACATCCTTATGCCTCCAAGAAATGGAGGTACTACAAATGGCTCAAAAACAAGTTTCACAAGCCATGGATTGGGTTGATAACTCTATGAAATTGCATGGCTTAGAAAGCACTAGTATTTCATCATTAAACCAAAAATATGTTGCTCTTAGAGATTGTGCTAAACTCTATGAGGAGAGTGAGTCTAGGCTTAATCAAATGATGCTTGAAAAGAGTAGTTACACTAAAGAAGATGCTCTTATATGGATAAGTGCATTGATGACAAACCATAGGACTTGTTTGGATGGATTAAATGAAAAAGGATATTTTCAAGGTGATCAAATTATGGGTAGAAACTTGACAAGGTTGCTTGGCCAAACACTTGCTTTTTATTCAAACAATAAAGTAAAAGGAAAAGGTAAATTTTGCTTATTTAGTTGTGGTCCAAAACTATATCACTTAATATATTATTGTGCATCTTGTTTTAGTTTTCTTATATACTTTTAAAGAATATATTTAGACTATAAGGGAGTGCCTTGTCTTTCTTTGCATTTTCAAATGACTTTTGATTTATTGGTGGAAAATTTTCATATGTATATATAACTAGAGGAAAAGATATCTCTATTCTTTTCTTTGTGATGCATATAAACAATATGTATGAACTTTATTACAAATTTTTAAAATAGGAAATTAATTAGATATTTATATACCAAAACTATAAACTACTATAGTAATACATGTGTTCATTTCTTAAGAAATGAATACAAGAATGTGTACTCGTATAATGGGTGTGTACTAGCTATATCAACTTAATTTAATTTACATTTACTAAACATCATCTAAATTCTGCTAGTGCACTAAATGCTACATAAATGAGAGGAGTTGACATTCTCCATCCATTACTATGATGTAGTGTGTTTAAAAGACATATTTCATTTGGTAAAGAAAACGACATTTTTAAAACTAAGTTGCATTTGTTAATTATAAACACCCTTTTTGCTAAAAAAAAAAAATAAAACTAATTTGTATATCTTTTGAAAATATAAAAATATAGAAAAATAGAGAAAATCACTATAAAAATAAAGGAATGTAATATGGATATGTCTAATATGTTTCTGATCTAAAAATAGAAAGATACACTTTTGAACTATGTTTTAGAGATACATATAAAGTACCGTTTGGCCCTACTTTTTTACTTTCTATAAGTTACTTTTAGAATAAAGTTAAAACTAAATGCTTTAGAAATAAAGTTAAAGTTGTTTGGTGACATCATTTTTAAATTGACTTAAAATAAACACTAATTTAAAATACACACTAATTTTATATACACTTTGTTAATATTTTTAAAAAGACTTAAAATAAACACTAATTTTAAATAAATCAAATATTTTAAAAATATACTAAACAAATATTAACAAAATGTATATAAAAAACAACTATATGGAGAAAGAAATATTTTTTTGACAAATTAAAAATCATATTCGTTGATTTATTTTGCTTTAATATTTTAATTTATTTTATTTTTTGATAGAGAATATGTTAATTAATTTAAACGTTGTGATTATATAGTATTATACATCATCAAATTGTTATAAGTTATAAGTCTGAAATAAGTAGGACCAAACACACCCTAAGACGCCCAAAATAAAGCTCTACATTTCTTTTGAAATTATATATGTAAAAAAATAAAGCTCCATGCACACACATGTTTTATAAACAAAACATGTTATATAGACATTAAAAGTTTGCAAGCAACATTTGAAAAATGATCCACCAAGTAGGTGTCTCTTTCTCCATGGATAATATTAGGAAGAGAAATATTAATTATTAGTACATATTGTTAGAGGGAGAAATGTTAGTAGTCAAAGATTGAACATTGGACCTCTTTCTATATTTTCTATATTCTGTTATTTTTAATATATTTAGTTGCTACATTTAGTTGATACAACTTTTAAACTAATATCACATATTTTCTTATTGAGTAAAATTACACATTTAATTAAATCTAAAATAAATGTGGTGAAAATTAATTAGAGGTAAAATATGGATTGACTTATTTTGATATTTTTTGGATAGAAAAATGCTAAACAGTGCACCTGGTGCACTAGTTAAATATATTAATTTAGAAAAAAAAATTGGAAATTGTGCATTTAATATATTAAAGATGTAAAAAGTTATCATTTTATCTTTAATTTCAACTCTTTATTTCTTTTTTGGATATGCTTAACTAGTACACCGGATGCACTGTTTAGCATCACCCTTTTGGATATTTCATTTTCACTTAAGTTGATCCACTCTATTTTTTCTTTCAATTTTTTATTGAGTTAGTTTTGTTTTTTTCGCCCATTAGCCTGTTTGATTAGAAAAACATTTTCTGTCTCATTAGAAAAAGTAATCTATTTAAAAAATAAATGTTAAAGATTGTCCCATGACAATGGTTAAGCATGTTAAAATAGAAAGAAAAAAAAATCAAAATACGTGTATTTAATATCTCAAAAGTATAAAAAGTTGTATTTTAAATATTAATTTTATCTTTTATTTCTTTTTTTAGAATGTTTAACAAGTGTACCAAGATCACTGTTTATCAAGATCCTTAAAAAATATATATAATTTTAATGGATAATATATATGCACACAAAAGCGGTGCGGAGTATATAGAGCCATAGTGGTGCAGAGGTGCTTATCAAATTGTACTTGTCCTTCAATGTTTTTTCAGAATTGTCATTTTCTATATACTACGTGTTTGAAATTGCTTCTATCTATATTTAGCAAAGGATAGTTAAAACTTAATTCTTTTTTGTCAAAAGAATTTTGAAGAATGTCAAGAATATTGTTCTTTAGTATAAGAAACAAACAAATGAAATCAAGAAAATGACTGGATATGCATTACCTCATTAATAATATGATCTACCTTGTTAGATAACACACATAATAAATGAAAACTAATTATAGTATCTTCTTTTTTGTTGATGAACCTTGAAAACATTATTGTATCCATTTGCAGACAAATATTGCCTCAATTATTGTCACATTCCATTCTTGCACCAATAGGTTCTTTTTAGATATATGATGTTTGTGTTAAAATTTTACACTAAATTTAACCTTAAATAAGGATTTAATTTATACACAGTGAACGTAGTGATTTAAAAATCCAAGATATTGGGCTCAATTATTTAATGAGCTCCTCTAGATCGGATCGTTTGAGAGTATCTGAATTTGATTATTATTGGGAACACAATTTTTTACCAAACTTTTGTAACATCGCGGCTGAACTCTGAATTATTGGTGCGCCTATCCCTTGGAAACCAGAAAATGTATGTCAAAACAAAAAGAAGGTGGAAATCGAACTCGAGACCACTTTTATTATTTTCCTTCTTAACTCTTCCAATTTATTCACTAAGTCAAACTTATATTGACTGTATATTAAAAGTAAATTTCATGTCCAATAAGTTTAGTTCGGTTGACAGGACATTGTATTATATATGTATAGGTGGTTAGAGTTCGAATCATAATCATCTCACTTATCCACCTTGAAGGTGGAATTTCGAGATATTAGACTACTTGACAAAAAAAATCGCCAAATAATAATCTAAGCTTGATTATGGATATACTATGTGACAAAATAAGTTTATTAAGGATATTAATATAAGATAATTACCAAAATACCCTTATTATTTTCTTCTGATTTTGTTTTTTCTTGTTTCAGAACAACTTCAAAGAAACACAATATTAGAAGAAAATGATGGGCTATTAGAATCATGGAGTCTAGCAAGCAATAAAGCAGATTTCACAGTTGCACAAGATGGTTCAGGAACTCATAAAACAATCAAAGAAGCAGTGGATGCACTTGCTTCAATGGGACATAATCGTCCTTCAAGAGCAATTATACATGTAAAAGCAGGAGTGTACCATGAAAAAGTTGAGATTGGAAGCAAGTTGCATAATGTTATGTTTGTTGGAGATGGCATTGACAAAACTATTGTCACTGGAAATGGAAATGTTGTTCATGGTTCTACCACTCTTAACTCTGCCACATTTGGTAAGTCTTGTAGTCTTTTGAATTTTTTGTGAATCACTAATTTAGTTTATGAAGTTCATCGTTGCTAATTTTGAAAATTGTTTGCTAATGTTCAAACTGTTAATTACTAGATTAGTCTCTTTGGTACAATTGAAAACTAAATTCTTTGATTGAAAAGACTAATATGACACGGACACATTGACACTAATAAGTGGTAGAAATTAGTTTGTTTATCGCATGTTAGCCATTGATTTTCTACAAACTCTATATATAGAGCATATCATGAAAAAATAGTTTGCTAACTTGATTTGATTTATTGGTTACATAAATACATGATACAGATGTATCAGGGGATGGATTTTGGGCAAGAGACATGACATTTGAGAACACAGCAGGACCAGAAAATCACCAAGCAGTAGCACTCAAAGTAAGTTCAGACTTATCAGTCTTCTATAGATGCAGCTTCAAAGCCTACCAAGACACACTTTACGTCCACTCGAATCGACAATTCTACCGCGACTGCCACATATACGGAACAATCGATTTCATATTCGGCGACGCAGCCGTAGTCTTACAAAACTGCGACATTTTCATTCGAAAACCAATGAGTCACCAATCAAATTTCATCACGGCACAAGGTCGAGACGATCCAAACAAACCGACTGGAATTTCGATACAAAATTGTAGGGTTAGGCCTGATTCTGAATTTTCTATGGTAAAGGATAATTTCAAGAGCTTTTTAGGTAGGCCTTGGAAAAAATATTCAAGAACTATTTTTATAAAAAGTGATTTAGATGGATTAATTCATCCTAAAGGTTGGGGTGAATGGGAGGGTAGTTTTGCACTTTCAACTTTATATTATGGTGAATATATGAATTATGGAAATGGTGCATCTACACAAAATAGGGTTAATTGGCCAGGTTTTCATGTGTTGAATAGTGCTGATGAGGCTTCACAATTTACAGTTAGTAGATTTTTGCAAGGTGGATATTGGATTTCAGCTTCAGGGGTGCCATTTTGGGCTGGAATTTAAATTGGAGAAATTAGTATATAGTTGATGAAATTAAGTATATGTATTAATAATGATGTTGTGTAAAATACAGTAGTTTGTTATGTTAATTGTGCTACTTAGAAGTTAGCACTATATATTTTATCAAATCCATATATACATGTAATAATGTAAAGCAATGATATTGTTATATATATGGAGGAAATTAATATTAGTATAATTATAATGGCTACTGTATATTTATTTATTTCACATTTTTAATATTGTTTTTTAAATTTGTTAATTTAAAAACTTCACATGGATCAAGTTATGATAATGCAGAATTGATTAGTATTTGTTTTTTTTTAGGCAACATGCTGTGGCATTGATTTAAAAACTGCTAGCTATCTAGGGAAAATGCAAACATTGTTTTTGACTTCATAATTATAACTATACCTCTATGAAGTAAATTCGATTTGTATGTTTATAAATTGGTTAGTTCTGAGTTCTGACCTTGCATATTTACTTACAGTATCATTCAATTTTTGTAATAATGAGTTTTGCTAAATATTTAAACTCAATATAGTGAAAGACAATATCTTATCTAATGTAGAATTTTGTAATAATTCTTAATGATCTTTCATCTATTATTATTGAAATATAGATAGTTAGGCTTATTACTTAGTTTGTATACAAGGTAGAATATGGACTCATTTGTAAACTCACTATTCTATTTTGTATCATTCTTACTATTTTCAATACAAATTTTTTGAGTTTTTCTATCATTTTTTTTTTCTGATATCATGTTTCCCAACATTGTATCAGATTCACAGTCATGATCTGCTAACAATTTTATTGCAATTTTTCTAAGGACTTTCAAACATATTTGACAAAAAAATAACATTGTTGAGTTAATATTAAATACTCAGATTTGTTAACTGTGCTTTTACTGCTTTATATATGTTTAAAGGGATTCTGCAATAGGAGACGTTGTCAAGAAGTCTCAGCTTGCACAGATTTATCATTTTAGCATATAAATCAAATTAAATGCAAACCAAATCGAAAATCACGTACATATCAACAATTTGGCATTGCCTCAAATTCTATTACATCAGATAAGCAACTAGTTACTACTAATAACCACACTGCATCTTGTTAACTTGGGTAAACTTTGATAATAAAAAGAACATAATATCAGCCTCTCTTAATTTGATTACAATCAAACTTATAAAATGCTCCATATAATTTGTTGATTCTATTATCAACCCAAAGTAGAAAGGAATAGTGTTTGCATTCTTATCACACAAGAAAATGAAAAGAAGCACCAGCATTGACGAGTCAATCTGAATAATCTTGGTCTTCGTCTTCTGAGTCATCAGCAAATTGTGCTTCATCATCTTCTTCCATTTCATCAGACAATTGTTCTTCATCATCTTCTTCCAAGTCATTAAGCAATTGTTCTTCACCCTACACGATAAAGATAATAAGATCTACAAGAAAATGACAACTTAAAACTAATGCCATCCCTCAGTGTAAGGGTGGTCTCACGTTCGATTCTCATCTCCAACAAATACTAACAACTTAATAATTAACATACTCAAAATAAATGTCATCCCTCAGATTTTGCTACTAATAAATGAATGTCACTCGCAAATTAATGCTTTTAGCCCTCGATGAGGGTGACCAACATTTCGTATGGGAATGATTTATACTAACAAAAGAATGGTAATAAATGTAATCCATAAGAAGCCGAACAAGACCCCATCTGAGTAACACCCAAAAAAAATCTTTTTTTTTTTTTTTCTGATATATCATTGACAATCTTATATAGAAATAGAATACATAATAAATTATTTGTTAGAAACCAACAACTCTCAAATCTTACAAGGGAAATAGGATTTTGTGTGTGAAAAGGGACAGGTGTTATATTACAGAACAGTGTTGATCAAAACAGTAGAGGGATTGTGGTAAGAAATAAAAGGTGGACTCTATTGAGAGGGAAATTATTGTTTCAACAATAACGAAAACATACCTCGTGATTATTTGGGGCATGTGCAGATGAAGATGAATTTAGCGCATTATTATTGTTATCACCATTTGGGGTTGATAACAATGCTACCAAATCCCCCATATCCCGGCCTGAGTTGCTTTGGTTCAGCATTACCCTTAAAAGAACTTGCAATTTTCCCTCCATAGCTGCCATCTCTTGACTATGTTTAGCCTCCATCTTTTCATGTTTTTCCTCCATTTCTTGAACCTTGTCGGTTAAATTCTTCACCTCAGCAGCATGCTTTTTTTCGATTTCTGCCATTTCTTTATTTCTTTTTAGAGTAGAAGGTGTTGTAAATCTTCCGTGGCAGCGCAATCTTCTCCCTGATTTTTCTTTGCCGAAGACAGTTTGAAATGCCTCATCTGAAGACTGACCAGAATTTATCATCAACTCTTGAAGATTTGTCTAGCAAAATTAAAAGCTACATTAGTTAACCATATAGATAATAATTATATTTGACTGGATAAAATTATAAACAAAAAACTTACAATTGCTTTACTTGTAACTTCATCTAGCTGATTTCCTCTCTTACTCTGTCGTGTTTCAATAAAAACTTCAGCTTGAGTAGGAGGCTCTCTATCATCCTTGGTTGCACGCTACACAAAGCAAAAAAATTATTCACTAATAATTGTAAAAATTATCAGTAACAGTAGCATTAAATTATTCGTCATTCGGGGTAAGCTTCACAAGACCAAAATCTGTAGATTTATTCCACCAAGATTGTTGGATTAAGTGACAATAATAATAAAGTCATACACATCCATTTCTTCATCAACATCAATATTTTCCCCTGGAAGATGGAGCTGGTGATTCCATTATTCAAGTGTTCACATTTTAAGGAAGAAGTCTATATTCAGTGGGACTTAAATCCAAGCTTTAGTCTTGTGAAGCTTGCCCCGAATGGCAAACATCAGTAGTAACCACACTTGTAAATAGAATTTAATTTAATATTCACTAATAGTAGTAAAAATGAGATACCAGTTTTTCCCTTATGATAGCAAAGCTTATGGGACCCGCTCGATGTCTACATTTTTGTTTAGCTATACTTTTGGCATTTGTATGACTAATTTCCTGTATTCATCAATGAGAAACTCAATTCGTTGAATCTGAAAATAATAATGTAGAATAATACACAGCTTAAATTAAATTTATCTTACTTGAATGATATTAAAACTCCAATAATTCATTAATTTTCTAAAGTGATCTTCTGGTATGTTGTCCGGACGGTTTTTCAACCTCTCACGCATGTTTTCATACTTAGTGAAATGATTTCTCTTAATCGAGCATTTGTACCGCCTCCAAGCATCATTTATTATAGCATATACAGCCTTCTCTCCTTTTTCTGGAACAATGTAACTTTTCTGGAATGAAAAGGAACATGATTAGATAAATATATTTTATTAAAGTACTCAAACACACATACTAAATGAGTTAATACATTGACATATGCCCATATATTTTCCTTCTTGTTTGGTATAGCCTTCCAATTAGTGTAAATAAGAGGGCACAAATCTGACATCCTTGCTACTGATCCCAAAAAATTGCTGAACTCAGAAACTATCTTTTGAGTTGGTCCAATGGGTTCTCCCTCTTCATTTAAGGTGATTTCTTGTCTTTCACCAGGTGACCGGTGATGAATTAGCAAGCATTTTGTCCTTCCTCTTCTCCTTTTTCTTGATGCTCCTCCTAGTTAACATTCCAGTATCACAAGAGTTATATATGAGATGAGTTTAGCTAATAACTATGATCCTTATTCAAAATAAAACTAACAACTATGATCATATGTAGACACAGTGTTTGTACAGGTCATTTTTTGCTTCAGATAGCATAAGAGATATGATTACAAGGTTCAACCAATTGAATGATACACAGCAATATAGAATAATAGCATACAAAAAGGCAAACATCATACACAGATGATTTTGAATAAGTCCTCGGATTTCATATATGAACTAACCAACTGAATAATACAAAGGGACTACCTCAACATAACCTTAACTGAATGTCCAACTAAAATAACTAAATGCTAACAGAGCGCTAACCAATAACTAAAACAGAAAGAGTGAACACAACAAAGGGAAGATAAGAAACAAAGAAAAACAAAACAGAATAAATAAACAAAGGCCACCAAAATGGTCAAAACAAAGAAGAAAACCAGATCAATATAGTAACAGAAGAGCAACATATGCATATCATATGTATCATTGGTGATGAAGATGAAATATAAGTGATGATGAAACGTAGTTAACTAGTGGTGGTGTTACCTTCCATTGGATTGTCATTAGTTTTCTCAACATCATGATTTTCATAGTTAATATCACCCTCAAATTCATCATCATTTTCATCGTTAATATCACCTTCAACTTCAAGTTGTTGCTTATACATTTTAAAATAATCATCAAGTGACATTGCTGGTAACATTGGAATAGTCTTTTGCTTCTTGAATGGTCCATGACGAACAGAGTCATTTTGGAATTGAGGAGAACTGTTGCTTAATCCACCGGACAGAGGGCAGATCGCTAGTTTGGTTTTTCAATACATGAAACAAACTCAGTGAGTCAGTAGCATGGCATGAGACACCCCAAAACCAAAACATAAAATAAGGGGAGAAAAACAGTATAAAAGGCGAGTCAATAAGTTTATCAAATGAAAAGCAAGATCACTACATCTTATTCCACAAACTTGCTCCATTTTCAAACATGCACGCTATCTTTAATTTCCAATTATATTATACTCTTAAGTCTCTCTTAACCATAATAATGATAATGGACAAACAATGATTGGAAAAGCATGTTTGAAACCTGTCATGTGATCTTGCTTTTTATGTAGCATTTGAGCAGATCCTGCTACTTGGATTGAACTTCCAGCTGTCAATGATTGTTGTTTCCTTTGATCATTCTTCAGAATGGATCTCACAGCAGTGTCTATAGTACTCATGATTGTTTTCTGATTTTTTGCTTGCCTTAGAGCGGAACGTTGTTTCCTTTGATCATGCTCGAAAATGGATCTCCCTGCAGTGTTTATAGCACTCGGCGTTGTTTTCTGAATTTTTCCTTGCTTTAAGGTGGAACGTTGTTTCCTTTGATCGTGCTTTAGAATGGACCTCCCAGCGGAGTCTATGGTACTCACCATTGTTTTCTGATTTTTTGCTTGCTTTAAAGTAGAACTTTGGCCCATCCCGTGCTTTGACAAATATTCTTTGGAAAACATCCACCTTATACTTTCTGGAATATTTACTACCCTGTATCAATTCAAAAGTATAATTATCAGTAGAAATTGTGATAACTAAACAAAGCAGGCATGATGTGTTCTAATAGCTGAAAAGGATTGCAATAAGTTCCTTCTTTGATAACTCAATTCAGCCAATTGCTAGCGAAATAGTGTTCCTGAAACAAGAAATTGAACTTACGGCTCTCCACTAGAAGGTAGCATGGGTCGTTTGAATTGTGAATTAATGTAAACATCATCTTTGGACTTCATCATCTCTATCAAGAACAAAAAAAAATGGTTTTGAGCTGTAGAGATAATTGTATACACTAGATGCCAAGACAGAGAGAAATAATGATGGAAAAACTAAAATATTCCGTCCGTTCCAAATTATAAGCCCCCATAAAAAGGTTTTGTCCCTAAATATAATCCCCTATGCAGACAAATTGCTTCAGATAGCATAAGAGATATATAAGGTTTGACCAATTGAACGATACACAGCAGTATAGAATAATGGCATAGAAAAGCAAACCTACACAGATGATTCTGAATAAATCCTGTGATTTCATGCATGAATATACAAAGCGGCTACCTCAATATAGATAGTAGCATAATAATAGAACCCTAACTGAATGTACAACTGAAATGACTAAATACTAACAGTAAGCTAACCATAAACAAAGGCCACAAAAACAGTCAGAACAAGGAAACAAACCAGAGCACTATAGTAACAGAATAGCACTATAGTAGCAGAGTTGTCAATGGCGATTGGAGGACTTTGGCAGAGAGCCAAAATTCCGCCATACCGGCAGCTGCCATGTGGCGCTGTCATATCAGAGTCTGGCAGAAAATCCCGCAATATCGGCCAGAATTGGCCATGGCAGAGAGCAAAAAAAACGCCTCTGATACCCGCAATGGCCAATATTTGATGACACTGCCACATATGCATATCATATGTATCATCTGTGGTGGTGGTGATGAAACTTTGTTATTTTTTTAAACAAAATGAAACTTAGTTAACTAGAAGGGGTGTTACCTTCCATGGGATTGTCATTAGTTTTCCCACCAACATCATTTTCATAGTTAATATCACCCTCAACTTCAAGTTGTTGCATATGCATTTTAAAATAATCATCAAGTGACATTGAAGGACACTTTGAAGTAGTCTTTTGCTTCTTGGATGATCCATGATCAACAAGGTCCTTTTGGAATTGAGCAGAAGAACTGTTGCTTAATCCATTGAATCGAGAGCGGCCTACTAGTTTGGTTTTCAAGACATGAAACAAAGAATAATAAATTCAGTAAGTCAGTAGCATAACATGAGATAATACTCCAAAAACAAGGGGAAAAAACATTATTATCTTTATTTTCAAATTATGTTATACTCTCAATCTTCTCCTTACTGTAATAATTTGAACTTGTCAGCTAGTGCAGGAAGAAGGATAGGTTTTGTGCACAGCTTTTAAAAAGCATAGTCCAAGGAATAGGGCAGGTTTTGAAGCATGGTATTGTAATAGTTTTCAACAACCAGAATATAGCAGCTAACAACAACACAATGGCATCACAAATGAAGATTGCAGTGATGAAAGGAGCAATAATAATAATGGACAAGTAATGATTGGAAAAGCATGTTTGAAAACCTGTCCTATCATCTTGCTTTTTATGTTGTATTTGAACAGATCTTTCCACTTGTATTGAACTTCCAGCTGTCAATGATTGTTGTTTCCTTTGATCATGCTTGAGAATGGATCTCTCAGCAATGTCAATAGCAGACATCATTGTTCTCTGATTTTTTGCTTGCTTTGAAGTAGAACTTTGCTCCATCCCCTGCTTTGAAGAACATCCTTTGCTTTCCGTCATTGCTTTAAAATTTCTTAACTTGCCTCGATACAATTCTGCACTGGACTTTATACTTTCAGGAATATCTACCAACCTTTATCAATTGAAAAGTATAAGTATCAGCATAAACTGTGATAACTAAATAAAGAATGCATAATGTGTCTTCTAATAGCTGAAAAGAATTGCAATAACTTCCTTCTTTTGATATTTCTACTCAGCCAATCGCTGGAGCAATAGTGTTCCTGAAACAAGAAATTGAACTTACAGTTCTCCACTAGAAGGTAGCACTAGCAGAGGCCTTTTGAGTTGTGAACTGGTACAAACATCATCTTTGGACTTCATCTCTATCAAGAACAAAAAATGGTTTTGAGCTGTAGAGATAAATGTATATACTATATGCCAAGACAGAGAGAAACAATGATGGAAAAACTAAAATACTCCCTCCGTTCCTAATTACTAGTATAACTTTGCCCTATTTGAAAGAGAAAAAAAAGTTGTCTCAAAATATAAGCCCCAGTGCAAGTTACAAGGTGTTTTTTTCCAAACATACCCTAAATAATACTCCCTCGGTACAGAATTATAAGCATATGTTGCTTTTTCCACATATATCTAGAAAAGTTGGTAGGGAATTTAATATATCATTTTGTGTGAAGATCTTCCAAAACTACCATTTGTATGTGTCTAAGGGTGCGTTTGTTTCAAGGTTATTAATTTTACTCCCAGGAATAATATACCCATGAAATAACAATAGGAATTTTGTTCCAAGGTATTTGAAAAAAAAAATGTGTTTGGTTAATATTAATCACATTCCTTGGAATTATTGATAAAGATGGGTAAAAAAGAAGTTATTAGAAGTTACTTGAAATATATTCCCATTTTCATTGGAACTTTTCTTTCCCACCCATTTTCATGGGAATAAGAGAAGTTATTGGAAGTTATTTTTTCCCAAGGAACCTATATACCTAGGAATAATTTTATATCAAGCTTGTAACAAACATGGGTATATCAAGGAATATTTTTTCTAAACTTGAAACAAACACCCCCTAACTTCAACTTTTCATCACCCAAGATAAATTAGTATTATTAATAAGGGTATGCTAGGAAAAAATAAAAATGTACCTGGTAACTTGCGTAGGGGCTTATATTTAGGGACAACTTATTTAAAAGCGGGCTTATGATTAGAAACAGAGGGAGTACTACTAATTTGGGAAAGATCTTCACACAAAATGAACACATTAAATTTCCTACCAACTTTTCTTAATATATGTGAAAAAAGCAGTGGGTGTTTTTATATTAGGGACGACGGGAGTACATATATGATATATTAAATCACCAGAGAAACAAACTTCATTGAACAAATTATGTCAAGTACAGAAACATAAAACATTTATATACCATCATTAACATGCGTCTCAACATCAGCTTTTTGTTCCCTATTCTGTTGTTTCTTCTTTACCCCAGGTCGTGTGCCTTTTTTTCCCTTCTTTACTTTCATTGTGACAAAAATTCAACCTGTGAATCAACATAAACACAATGCACAGACAATTTAAATACAAAAATAAAAATACATATATTGATTTAATTTAATACACGCATACTCAATGATACATTATACTAAATGATGCACTAAATTAACTCAAATCTCGCATTACACCCTATGCTAAACACTTTAACCCATAATATGCATAAGTGATAAAGTCACGGCCGGGGTGACAGCTAATCAGCTAATTCATTCTCTCTTCCAACACACATACATGCTAGAAATGAAAGAAAATAAGCAGCTGATAAAATTCAGCTGCTAGCGCTAGATCTTCGGTAGTTTTTGGTGATGGTGGTAAAGTGATATGGTGGCTTGAAAAATGACATTAGCAACTAGCTATAACTTTTTACAAGTGTTTATCTTCCTACTTTCTTACATTGTATCGATGATGATTGTGTTGCAAATAGAAACAGCTATAAAGGAAGTAAAATATTGCAACAGTAATAATTCAAGTGACTAAAAACATGCATGAATCAAAATTGTCCACACCAAGAGATGCAAGAATAGGACATAAAGATCAAATGAGAACTATCAAATCCTAAAGATGCACAACATCGAATCAGAAAAATCAAAAACCCTAAGCAAATTTAAAACAATTCACCTTAAAATCAAATCAGAAAAATGAAAAACCCTAAGCAAAGATTAATAAAAAAAATCACTTTAAAATGAAATGAGAAATAATTTATCATAAACCTACACAACACAACAAATCAGAAAAATCAAAACCCTAATAAAAGTTAAAATGTAGTTGAAATCAAAACTATGATGCTAAAATCACTTAATGATGCAGAAAATTGATTGAACAAGAAAATATGTGTTCGGAATCAGAAAATATATGATACAGCAAAGGAACTAGATAATACCGAAATCAATTGATTCTGAAATCGAGTTGAAAAGCACTCAGCGAAGAATCGCGCGAAAGAGCACAGATACTCGATGAAGAATCGGTGGAGAATTAAGAAGATCAAGAAAATTTGGGATGAAGCCTACTACCGTTTTTCTTTTTTTCTTTTTTGACGTTGAAGAATTATTAATTATATTAATTTAGAACCCAAATAAGCTAAAAAAAAAATCTTATTTAGATTTGGCTTATGGGTGTCTTTGTTTTATGGATGTAAAAATTTATTCCAGGATTAGATTTTCAAGGAACATAATAATGGGAACTCTATTTCAAGGAATTTCACAAAAAAATGTTTGGTTCACAATTAAAAAATACATGGGAATGTCTTTTATATATTTTTTAAATAAAAAAAAATACATCGTGGATATGGTGGGGGAGTAAATTTGCAACACACTACGGGGGGTGTATAATGTATTGGATTGGGATTTTGAAAGACAATTTTAATAAAAAAAAAATCTTGAAGATTTTAAAGATTTGGTGGGATTGTATTGATTTTGTGAGATTTTGAAAGATTTTTTTAAAAATCTTTACAATCAGTATTTTTAACACAAGAATTTGTGAGATTTTATAACACAGACTTTTGAGATTTCATAGGACTTTATTGACTTTTAAATAATGAATCAATCAATAATCAATGGAAATCAATTATTCCTTAAAAAAATCAATATCAAATAAAATCAATGAATCAAACAAAATAAAAAAGGAAATTAAAAAAAAACTATGAATCATAAAAAAAAACAACGATGAAGAGAAGAAATTGCAATTCTTTTGGTGATGAATCAACGTAAACTTTTCTACAAGAAATTGCACTTCTTTTGGTGATGAATCAACGTAAACAAAGTTTACAAGAAATTGCAATTCTTTTGGTTACAATTAAAATGAAAATAAATTCAATAAATCAATATACAATAAAAAAATACTAACAACAACAAATCTCTTTTGGTTGCAAAAGTTGCAGATTATGTTACAGAATTTTTCAAGTGGCATAGAATGAAATAATATCTAGTTTTTTTTTTAGCGTATAGATGTATATGTTCAACGATCCGGAATTGTATACGATAGTTATAGTCAGAAGACGATTGAAAAGTATAGGAGGTTGTAAAAGAAAGAACGTGAACTTCAATCTTTCCTGCAGGAAAAAAGTCTATAGAAGAAAAGAAAAGTCTGGAGGGTTTGAGTGGGATTGTTAGATGACAAAAGTATTTATACTTTCAACAAAAAATCTCTCAAAATCCATTCCACAAAAGAATCTATCAAAATCTGTATATTTTTGAATACCTAGGGACATTTTTAAAGTCATAAGAAATCTCAATCGAATACCAACTGATTTCATTGCCCTGAAAAAAAAATCTTATTTGTCTTAATTGAATACCACAAGATTTTTTTAAATTCCATAAAAATCTTGATTCAATACCACAAGACTTTTTTATTATAGAAAAGTCTTTTAAAATCCCATGAAATCCTAATTCAATACACCCCCCTACATGTTGATGTATAATAACCGCTTTCCATCCATTTTTGCTTGGGAATAAGATACCCATAAACATGGGTATATAAGCTTCCAAGGAATAATTTATTGCTGAGAATTATTTTTCAATCCATTTTACCAAACATGGTAATAAATATTTTCAATGTTATATTCCCAGGAATTTATTTTGTAATCGGGAAACAAACATACCCCTAGGAACATAGTTTTTATTAACCAAACACATTTTTTTATAAATATTTGGGAATAAAATGCCGATCATTATTTCTTAGGAAAGTTATTCCTGGGAATGAAGTTGTCAACCATGAAATAAACACCTTATTAAAATAATTTATGTAAGTAAATAAAGTTTTATGTTGATTTAAAAAATTTTACGGATAAATTGTTTAATGATAAACTACCTTAAAAAATTGTTATTAATACATAAAAACTTATTTAAGTATTTGTATTTAAGTATTTGTATTTGTATAAACTAAAAAAATGAGTCAATTTCAATGAGCCTTTTTATTATATTAGTTTAGAAGTTTCTTAAAATATGACCCGTGTTGAATTATTGAATGTAGTTGCTTTTTTTTTACACAAATTTCTACTTATTCTTTAATAAGTGATAAAAATTTTTAAAATAATAATTATAATTTTTTTTGGTACATTAATAATAATTATAATTGATAAATTATTTTATTCATAATAATACAACATGGCTTATTTGATTCATAATTTTATGTGTTTTAATTTTATAAATATTTTTGAAATATTGAGTCGAGTCTAATTTAATTCTATAAAATTAATTTGTATGATGAAAATTATTTTCATTTATAAATATATTTTGGTCACTTAAAAAAAAAATGAAGTGTTGAATCAAGTATCTAAATATAATCATCCAATATTTATTATATATTCATATGAAATTGCGGCTAAAAGACTTACAAGTTACGATCTTAAGTTTAATCTATTTGTTAGACCATCTAATGAACAACGGTTCCAACCAATAACTCTAATATACATAACACTAAATAACTTAGTCTTTGAATTTTCACCTATCAACTAGTTTTATTCCTAAATTTATTGAAATATCTAAAACATCTTTCAATTAGTAAAAGTTATATGAAACCAGTCTCTTAGAAATTGATTGAAAGATATTTTAATCTCTATCTTTATCTCTTCATCCTTGTATCTACAATAAAAGACTTTTTCTACTTGAATCCAAGAGCTTCTCTTTTGTACATTATTTATTGTCGAAGATTTGGTCATTTAGAGAATATATGAAGATATTTGTAAATAAGGAAATTGATGAAATAATTGTGTTTTTATTTCCTTCTTTCATCGAAGGATTTTGTGTTTTATGTGTTGGAGATTTTTCCTTACTCAACTAATTTTTTTCGGTTATCGAGAAAACATAGTCAATGAAACTTGTATCTACGATGATTATAAACTATTTGATAAAAGTAGTAAATGAAAATTGTATCAATATTTTGGAAATTTCATGGTAAGTTTTATGTTTTACTTGACTTTGACTTTATTTGCAAATTGGATAACTTACAATTGGTCGGAATTCGATTTATGAATGTCATTATATTGTTGACATTTTAATTATTTTTGTAGTGATTTGAAATTGCTATCGCTACTTTATCTAATTCTGATTTTTTTTGTGTTTTAGTTATTGTTTATGTATTCTAACTTAGATGCTTATGTACTGTTTGTTTAATTCTTATCACAAACTGTTAGAATCAGAGATACAAAAAATAAGTTATATCTTGCTCAAAAAAAAAAAAAAAGTTATATCATTTCATTCACCACAATAGGAAAAATACAAGATGGGATTGACTCAAATGTGTGGTGACTAACATACAAATTCAACACCCTTGCTAAAGTATGGGCGACGTAATTCACTTGTCTCAGAATGAAACTTATGTTAATGTTTGGATAAAGGCTTAAAAGTTGTCTACAAGCTTTCAAGATATTACCATATTCAATATGGTTTATAGAATTACTAACGATGTCATCAACCACTAGTTTACAATCTAGTTCAGTTGACACCCTCCTTACTCCTATGTCCCCAAGCCAAATAATAGTGTCTCTAAGTCCCAAAGCTTCCGCTTCCATTGGTGAAGGTAGGTCTTCATACCATAAGATTATTGTTTTTATAAAATTTCCTTGAGAATCATGAACACACATACCAACACCAAACCTTTGTTGCTCCTTAAATAGTGTCGCATCAACATTGCATTTTATTTCACTTTCGTCGTGTGGCAGCTATAGTGTCGCACCAGAACTGAACTGTTGTTTTGTACATGTGTTTTTTCTCACTGCTTGCCACTGCAGTAGTGTCTCTCGTGCTAGCTGGACCGAGATCAATGACTGCAATTCTACATCCTCCCAAAGCTTCTCGTTTCGCCTTCTCCAAATGCACCAAAGCATCATAACGAAATCTTGCACTGCATGATTATCAAACCAGTCCATAACAGCAAAAATTAAATCAACAAAACTCGCTGCGTTCAACACTATATTTCTTATATTGTGCCATATTCCAGTTGCTTCCCAAAATTGTCTTGCTTTTCCACAACCGAATAAAAGATGTCAATAATTTGCCTAACAGTTTTCACAATGTGGACAAGTATCCGAACATGCACTCCTTTATCTTGCAATCCCGTACACGTTGGTAGGCATCCTCTAAAGGCTTTCCAAAGAAAGATTTTCACACGTTGAGGAGTTTGCAATTTCCATAGTTTCATCCAATCTCCCAGTACCCTATACTTCTCATTATTTACATGAGACTTCATTGCATACTGATAAGCTAAATTAACCATATAAGAACCTTTATTATTAAATTTCCATATGAGCTTATCCTCATTTTCTTCTCTTACATGTGCAATCTTGAGAATTCCACTCTTGTCCCTTTCATTAAACAATCCATCAATAATATTGCATTCTCATTCTTTTGAATCTTGATGTATTAAATCCTCCACCTTCACAATATCCCCTCCCTAGAACATTGGACTAGAGACATAAGAATTCTCAATTGATTTTAGCCACGGATCCACTATTTGGAAAATATCTAGCTTTGTAAATTCAAGACACCATAGTATCTTTGTTAGTTAAAAGCTTTCAACTTTGCTTCCCTAGCATAGCCAAATGGAAACCATAAAAATGTCGGAAACTCGAACCTCCATATTCCTTCTTCATGGACTGCTTGTCCCAATTAAGTAAATTTATAACTTTTCCTTGTCTTCTATTTGAGCCCCACCAAAATGAATTAATCATCATTTGAATCTCCTCTCCTAATGTTGTTGGTAACAAGAAAGTGCTCATGCAATATGTAGGAATGAATTGCGCCAGCGATTTAATTAAGACATCTCTCCCCGCCTTTGAAAGATGTCTTCCGGACCATTGTTCAATTCTCCTCCAGACTATATCTCGTAAGTAGCTATATAAGTGAAGGAAACAACTAGAGTTCTAATTTCTAGTAGTTTCATTTTTGATCTTTTAGTTACTTCAATTGTTACTAAACAAGTGAATCCAAAAATGGATTCTCCATTGCCTTGAGCCTCATCCAAAAATGGATTCTCTTCCACACACGATCTTTGATAAATGCAAATGTTTCCTTTTCACTTCTTCCTAACATAAATGGTAAGTCCAAGTATGTGTCTGTGCCTAACACGTGTGTTACTCTCATAATTTTAAACAAGTCCCTCGTGTCAGCCTACTAGTGTTGTTATTAAAGAACACTTCCGATTTGACCGAATATTTCTATTTTTGAATCCTCTTATGTCGACCTATTGATGTTACTAAATAACACCTCCGATTTAAACAAGTTAATCTCTTATTTGGATGGCTCTTCATACAATCAGAGGATCTCCATAACATGGTTTGCTTCCAATGCGTTGGTCCTGCAAAAAAGAAAGCAGTCAGCACTACAAAAAATTTATTAATATTTCACTTATTTACAAACCAATTTTTTTTCTTTCACACCACCTTAAAGAAAACGGGTCTCCAGCCCAATGGGCTATCCAGGCCCATATCCAAAGCAGAACTTACCTTCCTCAGCACAAAGCTTTAAAATTCATCTTCTTCTATTTTCTAAACCTTTTTCTTCCAATTTTTACAAACAACATCTACAAAACCCTAGAATTCATTTGTTTTCAATCGATGTCTAGTGAATCTGATGTATCCGTAAATACACTCTCTTGTGCTAATTGTGGCAAACCTGCGAATCTTCAGTATGTATTATTCTCTTTCTCTCTGTTTTGTAACTACTCACAAAATTCAAAAACCGTTTTTTAATTTTGTTATTTTGGATTGTAAAATTCTGATTTTTTCATTAGGAATGGTTTGGTATGTGGTAAAGACTTAGTTTTTAGCTCTGATCAAATGGGTTTTTGTTGGTTTTAGCAAAAAGTTGCTGTTATTGGTTTTCTTGAGATTGTTTTAGTTGCTTGAGAATTTTGATTGTATGAAATTTGTTTCATTCTATATGCTAGAGGTTTTTTGGTCAATTGGGTGTTGAAAAATGTAATTTTTAAGTTTGTTTTGATGGTTTAATCATAATGGGATGATAATGGTTTAGAGACAATAGAAGGGTATGAATTTATTCATAATGAGTTTGATTCTAATTTTAATTTTAACTTTTCTCAGGTGTCCAAAATGCATAGAATTGAAGCTTCCCCGGGAAGGTTCTGCATTCTGGTATGTGATTGTTTACTACTTTTCAGCTATTTTAAGTTCCTTTTATTTTGATAATTGATAATTGAATCTCAGTAGATACAATTATAAAATGAAATAACCATAAGGACAAAGTGTATATTATATTATATATTAGAAATTTAGGTATTGTTTGGTTTGAAAAAATTGGAATCAAGCTGAAAATAAGGGGGCTGTTCTGCAATTACAAATGAAAGTAGGAGATAAAAAAAAGATTATCAAATACAAATGACTTTCCGTAAAGCTGTGTAGATGATTTTTGTGCTTCGTTTTAGGTAGTGATTCTATGTAATGTTAGTCTTATGTTCGTTAATTATTGCCCAAGAGATAATTAATGTTTCCTTCATAATCTTTACCAATGTCAGTGCAACTCTTGTCAAATAGTGGATATAGTGGAGCTATAGCATAGCTGAATTTAACAGACCGATACTGTTCCACAATACATGATTTAGTTATAAACTGTTGTCAAATAGCAGCTATAGCATTGTAGTGTAGTTGAATTTGAACAAATGGCTATTTTCCGCGACTAGTAATAATATTTTATTTATTGCAAAAAAAAATCTGTAATCGAATTTTTATATTTATAACAGATTGATTTAGTTATTAGGGCTTAGTATTTTGGTGAAAGGGATGGCATTGTTGCTCCGAAGGGCACCATACAGAAGGTGAGGTGGAGCAATGTTGCTAATAGTAATAAGAGAAAAGTGGATTACTACTAAATACTTACTGTTACAACTTGCAACTGTTGAATCGCCTGGAACTTTATTTCATAGTGTTGATATCTTTCATATATTTGAAATCATTTTTTATATCTTTTGACAGCTCTCAGGAATGTTTCAAATCTTCCTGGAGTTCGCACAAATCAGTGCATCTGAAGGCAAAGCTATCATCAACTGGAACACCGAATTCAGACTCACTTGGTGAAGGATGGTTATATTGCTCGAAGAGAGGGCAGGGTCGAACTCCAAAGCTTCCTCACTTTGATTGGACTGGGTAAATTTCGACCGCTTTGAATCCCTTCTTTAGAACTTAGATGTATTATTATTTGTTGATGCTTTTAGTTTCAGCATCTTAGATGTTTGCTCCTTCCAATTTGCAGTACTTTTTGTGTCTAAAAAATATTTGCAGTATTTTTCCCAACTATTTTGCTGAAACCAAAATTTTATTTCTGTTCTTGCAGGGCGCTGCGGCCATATCCCATATCTGGTAAACGGATTGTCCCAGCTCATATTGTTATACCTGATTGGGCTGATGATGTGAGTTATCTGATTTCTTCCTGTTTAGATTCCCGCGTTTAATCAAATTTTAAATTTCAAGTATTCAACTCATTTTTCTCCTAAAAAAGTATTTAATTCATTTTGCTTCAATACAATTTGAAGATATCTTTTCATAATATACCGAAGGTTCTTTGGTTTCTAAATGTTTTTGATCTCTTCTTAGGGAATTCCAAAAGTTGAGCCCATTAGTGATCTGCAGCATGTTGTTGAGGTAGGTGATTTAAATTTCCTGAGTAGTTGATGCAAGATCAAGTTTCACGTTGTTTGTATTCTTTTATACCGCTTTCTAATTGATATTAATTTGTAGATCAAGTCTCCAGATCAAATCGAAAGAATGAGAGAAACCTGTCGGGTAAGTTCTGCCGTTTTGCCTTTGTAGATTCTCACGGAGCAGTTTAATACTCTACTCTTTCAATTCATTATTCAAAGCAAAACTTGTGACATGACTTGGCGAGTCATTATTTAATTTTACTTTTTTGTTTAACGTTGACATACAACAAACTATTATCTGATATCTGTGATGAGGTGGAGCCAGCGGGAATGTAAAGTAAAATACTGTGAATGATTAAAAAAGTTTAAAGGAAAAACAATGTTTTCTAGGACAGTTGAGTTGGCTTTGTCTTATTTGGATAAACGTTTGGTGAAAATTCTTTATATCTTTTTTATATTTTGCCTTGTATATTGGAGTATAGTGGCACACTTTTGACTCTTATTTTACGATTGATTTATAGATTGGAAGGGAGGTGTTGGATGCAGCTGCTCGGATTATTCAGCCTGGTGTGACAACTGATGAAATTGATAGAGTAGTTCATGAGGCAACTATCGCTGCAGGTGCTAAATTTGACAAGTTTCATTTTTGAAACACCCTTTTCAGCTTTTTTCCTGCTTTATTTATTGAATTACCAAATCTATACCATATTGCATTTTGAAATATTGTATTTCATATTATGGTTTCTTGGTTTTTTGATGTCATTTGGCAATTGCCATAGTCGTTAATTAAGCACAAACACATCAACACTGCTAATGTCAAAAACATAGGACACTAACACATTTTTCTAAAATTTTAACTTTCCAGGAGCGTACCCTTCACCTCTGAACTACCATTTCTTCCCGAAGTCTTGCTGCACGTAGGTACTTTCCTTCTTTGTAAATATTCCATTGTTTATAGATTGTCTTGGTGTTTGTTAAGAACAAAATCTGCTCCTTCTAACAGGTCAGTTAATGAAGTGATCTGCCATGGAATTCCTGATGCAAGGTAGAATGATCTGTGTTTTTTTTTTTTTTTTTTTTTCTGCTTTCCTCTTTCTATGATTTTTCTTTTTTTTTCTAGTAGCCAATTTCACTTGTAGATCTTCTGACTATAATGATAGAAAATAAGTGTCTGTTTGGTTTGAGAAAATAGTGTTTTTATTTCCTCTTTTAATTTTGAATTACAAAATGCTGTTCAAGTTTAACTTTGTTTTCTGATCAAGGAATAGTGAAACGATACATAAATATTAAACTAAACACTTTTTTAAAACCAAACAGGCCTGATCTTCTCAATTAGTCCTTCATATTGGAAACTTTATACTTGACTAGTACAAGTATTACTTAAACACTGGAAACTTTATACTTAATTATTGCAAGTACTATTAAACACGGCAAAATAGATGATTATATCCTTTTCAAAATGAGAACTTCTCAATAATATAGTTGCTCTACAGGAAACTCGAGGACGGCGACATTGTAAATGTTGATGTCACTGTGTACTATAAAGGTGTTCATGGTGAGTTGATTAACATATACATGAATTACAGTTTTACACTTAGATCGTAAAACTGGACCCTTGTTTAATTATGTGAGTTGTTATGCAGGTGATCTCAATGAAACATACTTTGTGGGAAATGTGGATGAAGAGTCTCGCCAGTTGGTCAAATGCACATATGAGTGCCTGGATAAGGCAATATCCCTTGGTACGAATACGATTATGCTAATTTGACATGATTTGGACGAGTAATGGATTTATATGTATATATGAACAGTGAACACTTGAAAATTGTGGTTAATGTTGTTCAAAATTGTGTTCAGTCTATGGTTAACGAGCTACAAACTTGTTATATTTATTAACCACCTATTGAACTGTGTTGACCACATATTTGAATTGCGTTACCCATCTAATTTGTTGTCGAATTTCATGTCAAATTTGTTTGTTCAAAAATCATTCCTCTAACAAAAACTTGCATATATTTTTAAGATTTTGTACCATGTGTTCCTTATTCATTCTTTTCCATCAAATTCAGTTAAACCTGGTGTACGATTCCGTGAAATTGGTGAAGTTATTAATCGTCACGCTTCAATGTCAGGCTTCTCAGTGGTAACACATCTCAATTTTTTTATCTATAATGTTTTTTGTTCACACTTTTGGATGGTTATCTATTTTGTTCCTTGCTCATATTTTCCCTTGTCCTTATAGGTAAAATCATATTGTGGTCATGGAATTGGAGAGCTTTTCCATTGTGCACCCAACATTCCTCATTATGGAAGTATCCTTTTCGTGGTTTAAAAGAGCCACAATATCAGCGCTATAGTGTAGCAAAATATCAACAAACCACTTTTGTTGTGCGTTATGTGATTTAGTACCAAGTGTTGCCAAATAGTGCAAATAGCTGTTATAGCATACTAGCATAGCAGAATTTGAACAAAATGCTATTTGATTTGCGATTGACAACACTGCTACAGACTATGCAAAAAACATTTTTGGAAATTATTTTCTGCATCCTTTAATGTTTGATCTAGCATTCAGCAGTATTCTTTTCTTTTCATATCAAGGGACTGTTTGTTGAACATAAAATCACTATTTCCAAAAGTAGAATCGGTTTTCTCGATATTAGCATTCCCTTTTCTTTATTAATTAATGTTAAAAATAAATCGTGATTACATGGAAAACACCTTAACCATTTTGTCAGGAAATAAAGCAGTTGGCGTGATGAAGGCTGGTCAGACCTTTACAATTGAACCAATGATCAATGCAGGTATATGTAAAAAACAAATTAAACTGAGAACTTTGATGGAATGCATTTAACAGATACTAATAAATAGTAATTTTTTATAGGTGTCTGGCGTGATAGATTGTGGCCAGATGGATGGACCGCTGTTACAGCAGATGGTAAACGAAGCGCTCAATTTGAGCACACTCTTTTGGTAAGAACATTTCTATTTTCCCCTGCTTTTCATCATATACTGTATATAAAAGTCGTGTAGTTTGATTATTTTTTAAATGGTACCAATTTAATATGATTTTTTCTTTCCATTATTAGGTGACAGAAACCGGTGTTGAAGTTTTAACAGGACGGTTGCAGACATCGCCTAATGTTTTTCCTTGGTTAAATTCATAATTGAGTGAATGCAGAAGACATATGCTGCCATTTTATAAATACCATATGAATTAATGGATAACCATATTTCATTGCTCTACTTTCTCTGGTTGTCTATTATATTTTGGTGTATCTTGTAACTTTTTGGAAAGTATGATGAACAATAAATTGTTTGTTATTGAAGATGATTTGATATTGTAATTTTGTTTTTCTTTTTCCTGCTTGTTATTGATTCAAGCTTAAGTTTTGAACATCAGGATTTGATGATATTTGTGGTACTCCAGTTGTAGTTTATTTTTCTTCCTTTCCCATTGCTATTTTCATGTTTCTTTGTTTTTACTACACAAATACACTATGTAATGTTTCAAAGAGAAATAAGACCAAAATGATATGGAATGTTTTATTTTTGTATGTGAATTTAATTTGTATCATAGTGTGCAGTTAAAATAATTGTAAAATTTAAAGATGCGTTTATTTAATCTACACTGATAGTGTAAAATTATTTTATATTCAATGATGAGTTGCCACGTCAATTAATATCACAACTCAAGTTTTCATATTCATTAATTGACATGATAACACATCATTCAATGTATGTGTAAAATAATTGTACATTTACCGTGCATAATAACTAAAATCTTTCATATTATGAATTGAAAATATAAATTTTTTTTTTTTTTTTAAACTTAATTTAAAGTTTCAAATGTATTTATTTGTGTGCCAAGTTAGTTCTATATCTTAAAAAAATGGTTTCTATAGTTATGCGCAAAGCGTAGAAGATGTATGGTTTACGCCTAAAAAAAAGTTTACATTGTTGAACTAATTTTCATATTTGTCCATTTCTATTACAAATGAGTCCTTTATCTTAAAAAAATGGTTACATTGTTGAACATACATAATAATGAAATTTTAAATATACACTTGATTAATACTAATAAAAAATCACCCAAAGAAAAAACATGTATATAATATACATGAACAAACAAAGGGTGAAAAAATAAGCAAACTACTTTACATTTTCAAGGCTTCTTGGTAGCTCTAGCTGCTGCTTGCTTGTAACTAGAAGCATAACTCTGAAACAAAGCAAGTGCATTACTAGTAACTTCCGCAACATTCTTCGCCTTAATCTTAATCGTCGCAACCCTTTTGCTCATCCTATGACCGGGGAACGATTGTACACAACTACTCGCATCGGTTAAGGCAGTGCTAACCCATGTCTCAACATTACTTATATGCCACAACACTTTATCATTGATGATGGTGTTAAAGTTGTTCAACCTTTTTAATTCTTTGATGGCTTGGCTAAGTTGATCAACACTATCATTGATTTGATTCACACAATCTTGCACGGTTAGATACATCCTTTTGTTTTTATGATTAACTGCTTTGAGTTCTTTAGCAACATTCAAAAGGTACCCTCTAGTTTGTAGGGCTCTAGAGAGACTCACAGATAAGGCAACTTGGGCTAAGTGTTGAGGTCCATTTATGGTGGAATGGGAAAATTTGTTAAGACAACGAATGCAAAGTTTAGGGTAGAGGGTACCATTGCAAGAGGACTCTATGTAGGTTATTGTTTGAGAGTTATGTTTGGCTAGGGAAGACTCTAAGAAGAGTGAGAGGAAAATGATTAGTGATGGGAGAATGAGTTTTTGTGCCATTTTGTGTACAATTGAACTTTGGTTAGTTAATGTGTTATGATGGAAGAAGATAATAATGAAACCTCAAATTTGATGAAAATAATAATGAAGTGTGGTGCTTATATAGAGAGTTCCACACATGTGGCCACATGCAATTTTTGGTGTCAAATTACACTATACGTGCAATGAGATCTCAATAGGACAATTATAAAAAATTTCATAGAGGTTGGTCGGTCAAAAATCTATAGACATATTGTCTACAACTAGATGAGATGCCAACTTGGTTAGAGTAAAATCCCAGTTTAAGAAGCTTGCATTACTTATTTGAGTGAATTGGTTTATGAAGTAATATTGTTAGTCAAACTTTTGTTTTACACGTTTTAAAACTAATTTTTGGAGTTTTTTATTTTATTTTTTTTCAAAGGATTTATGCTTTTCATTTATATATATATATATATATATATATATATATATATATATATATATATATAAAATAATTACACATACTTTTGGAGTGGTATATTTTTTCTGGTTATACACGTTTTAAAACTTTAATAAAGGGTTATACTTTATTTTCTTTTTTTATAAATAAGATAAGATGTATAATGTTTGTAAGACATAATTACTCTTCCTTTTATCTTTAAACAAAGCATTGTTTGATTACTTCTTGATAATGATTGTTACAAAGGAGAAAGACTTTTGAGTTAAAAATAAAAGAAAAGGTAATATGATTGCTTTATGTGGGGAAAAATATATATGAACCTTAAATGAATGGGATAGTTTTAATAACTATTATTGATGATGTTGTAGATGGAATTAAGGTACAAAATATACAGGTTATAAGGCGATGTAAACGGGTCTTTGTCGTCCAATACAGCAATTGAAGTAGGAAAAAGATGACGTGTGTCTTGTTAATCATTAGTTGGCAAAACATAATGACAACTAAAATTTTGATTATTAATAAAACCATACTAATACTATTAATAAGGTTGAGCAAATATGCTAGATTCTATCTTGGTAGAAAGCACTATGGTTCGATCCTCTGCAATTGCGATTGGGAAAAGTTAAAATCACTTGATGTCATAATAGACTTTCGAATCAGATTAAACTGGTGGTGAAAACAAAAAATAAAAAATAAAAAAAATGCTAGTTTCTTACGATTAAATGAATTAATGTTCAAATCCCATATAAGAAGAGTTATATTATACTCCTCGATCCGTCTTAATTAATGAGAAAAAAATATCCTTTTTTTAAAATTTTAAATTATAAGTAAAAAAAACTGCATTTAATAATGAATATGAGATGATACAAGTTGTTTTATGTTTAACCAAGGTCCTCCTGAGTTCGATCTCAGACATGGGCATGCAAATTGTTAAAACTTTTAGGGAGAGTTTGTCACTCATTTGAGTCCTATAAGACTCGATGAATTAGTCTCCGCGGTTGCGCACAGAGGATATCCAATTCATGCCAAAAACAACAAATTGTATTTACTTTTATTTATTCTCATAAAATTTAATGCAAATTGGCATTATAAAAGTTACTTTTTCTTATTTCAAATTATAAGTAAAAAACCACTTTTTCAAGATTTTACTTATTCTTCCCTTATTTTATTTTTTTTACTTATACTCATAAAATTTGATACAAATTATATTTAATTTACTCTCTTTTCTTTTCCATATAATCAATAACCAATCAAAATTCTTTTTACATATTCCCATAAAATTTATTTCAACTAAAACACAAAAAGTCATACTTCAAATTGTTATATTTTACATTTTTAAATAAATGTGATTTTTTTTTTCCTTATAATATGGGACGAAGGAAGTAATATTTAGACACCATTTGACTTAATTTATTTCAAATTTTTTTACTCAATAAAAGGAGAAGTTAGATCAAACATATTTTCAATAAGTTGCTTAAAAGACCTTATCAAACAAGTTTAACTTTTTTAAAAGCTCTTATTTTCAGTTTAACTTTTAGATAGCTTATAAGACCTAAAAAAGTCAGGCAAACGATAGCTTAGTGCTCAAACTTTAGTTGCTATCACTTTTCTCTACTTCTTAATTTATTAGAGAGGGGTGGTTTAGTGTCATTTAGGCCTGAAATCACGCATCCAGATCGTTTTATTTACCTTTTAGTTAAATAAGATTGATTTTCACATTTATTTAATGTTTCTTTGGTATTTGTTTTGTGATTTCGTTGTCTTAGTATGATTTTAATTTTTTGATTTTTCATCTTAATTCGGTGTATTTTATTTTCCTGTCGTAGTCTTGTCAAAACCTTGCTTAAATTTGTTGCTTCTGAGGAAAATTAATTCTTGGCAACATTAAAATCATGATCATCATAACATAAATATGATATTAATTATAATTTTATGAGAACTTGAATTAAGATGAAAGCTCATTTTTAATGCTAGGATTAAACAACATTTGTTTACCAGATTTTATTATGATTGTGTATTCTATTATTCATTTAATTTTACTGCAGGGCCGGGTAACACAAATCTATATAATATATACAATATTAAATTGAAATACTCCATTGACCAGATGAATTCTAATTAATTTCATTTTATGACAATGGATGTCCTTATGGATTCTATCAATAAATTAAGTTCACATTTTTTTCAAACAAATTAAACCAGTAAAATGCACTTAATTAGAATATAACATAAATAATTTTGGACAGAATTTGTACTATAAATTATTTATAAATTAAATTATAAAATTTGTATAAATACAAGTTTCTGATTTTTAGTCAAAAGAAATTAAAGGTTTAATTTTTCATTGCAAGTATTCCTAATTTGTTTTTTCCATTTATTGTTAATTAGTTTTAATTTATAGAAATATTAATTTACTCAGAAAATTTGAATTATATTACATTAAATGTAATTTCTTAACAAATATTTTATTTTTATATCCTAAAAAAAAAACCAAACCGTTGAACTTAAAGCAATTACAAGTAAGAAATGAAGGCAAACATATGAAACTAATTTAGATAAACTAGAACGTTAACATGTGTTCTTAAGACACATGTTAAAAAAATATTTATTGAACTTGTGGTGTATACAATTTTCTAAGCATTAAATTCTTTAAATCATTAAATGCTATATTTTTATTTTTAGGTACCTTAACATGTGCCTTTAGGTCATATGCTAACAAGATCTTTTTAATTATTTTCAAAGTAGAAATGCTGACTTATTCAAAACAAAACGGTTACATTCTACTTGAGGGTGCATGAAGAATATGTGTTATCCTTTTTTTTATAAATATTTTAAATTAAAAAAACAAAATATATAAGTGTGTTTGCAGTACTTTTTTAAAATATTTTTACAGTAATATATAGATTATAAAATATTTATAAAAAAAAAAGGATAACGCATATTCTTCATGCACCCACAAGTAAAATGTAACCGTTTTATTTTTAATAAGTCAGCATTTATACTTTAAAAATAATTAAAAAACACTACTAAAAAAAATTGAAATACCGACGGAATTTAGAGACAGAATATATTTCGTCTCTAATAGAGATGGAATTAGAGACAGAAAAAACAGTTAGAGACATATATTTTTATTTTAGAGATAGATATTTTTATTTTAGAGATGGATTTTGTCCGTCTCTAGTAGTTTAGAGACGAGGAAATTACCGACGGGATCAAATCCGTCTCTAGCATGCTTAGTGACGAAATATTTGCATTTTAGAAACAGATTTTGTCCGTCGGTATTCAAGATTTTTCTAGTAGTGATTAACATAAAAAATTTAATATTTAAGCTTTCTCAATGTTCGGTCAAACAATTGAAAAAATGTCCATATTTACTAATTACAAATTAGTGCTAGATTTCTAAAAGGTTACCCTTGATAATTTGACTTGTCCAATAATCAATAATAATAAACCACATAAGTAAATTTTCATGTGGTATCCACAACTTATTTTGCATGTGGTCTTCACAACTAACTTGTAATCGACTGACATAACTGCTCATGCTCATCGCAAACACATGCCCCTATGCAGAAGGAGTTTTCTTCTGTATAGCATGTTGTGTCAACATTGAATATGAGCTTATCTGTAGACGGTTAAGTTGGACCAACTGTAACTAGCTTGTGTAGCTCTTCTGTTGTCTGTACTCTGTATTCATGTTTCTCCTCTGCACTTTCAACCACTCTTGATGTGTGTCTCTAGTGGAATTGGATCCTATGCAGTTGACTGCACTGCAGTCAGTGAATATGGACCGTCCGATCATGATCAGACGGTTATAATTTAAAATTTAAATTTTAGTATATTTTTTAAATATAAAATTGAGTTTTAATTCTGGCCGTCTGATCTGAAAGTAAATGGTCTGGATTCTGACTGACTGCAGTGCAGTCACTAATTAGTGACTGCACTCAATCCTGGTCCTAGCTCGATGGATAACTTCGAAAATGGTGGGGAATTTTATCATTCCAGTATTTCTGAATTCTGATTCTTTCTCCACCAAAGTGTCCAAAGGATCATTGTAATCCTAGCCATTTTGTCTGCATCGACTTCATCAATCATTTGAAACACATATCTACAAATCCGATAGCATTTTCACTATATGACATCCAAAGAAACAATGTCATTCATTCTCTCCGACTTGATCACAATGGCAACATCTATTATTGCATTGGACTTCTTTTTAGACAAGTTGACTTTTAATCGATAGACAACCGTGTAATACTTGCCACATACTCCCTCCGTCCCATTTTATTTGAGCCAGTTGACTGCCTCACGTTTGTCAATGTAAAACTTTAACGATTAATATCTTTAATTGTATAATAGTAAAAATTATAAAAATTTGATATTTTGAAAATATAAATCAAGACGAATCCAACAAGATCTTATATGCTAATATTTATTTTTATTTATGAATAGAAAAATATAGTCAAAACGAGATATATGAATAGTGTCTACAGTCAAAATGGCTCAAATAAAATGGGACGGAGGGAGTAACAATTTAATTTTTTGCGGGATTGTCATTTGCCAGTTAAACTCCTATACTTTTAAAATAGTATTTCTAACCCATTAACTTAATTAATGCTAGTTATCTTTTTACAGATTATAACATAATTTAAAAATTTGAAATGATTTTGGAAAATGCTTTTTTAATCTTGATCTACGATAATTATCTTTTCTTTTCTTTTTAACACATTTTTTTCTTACAATTAGCTTTTACCTATCGCATACACAGTTGTTTGTTAATGCTTGTATTAACCATCTGAGGAATCATTGATTAAACAAGACGACTTGTCTCTCGTCATTAAGCATAAATGATGTTTGAAGTGCAAAGGGAGAAAAAATTTAATGATATATCATCTCATTATTTCATTACTTTTTTTTTATAATAAAAATTTAGGATTAAGGGATAATGCCTCAGTCTAAAATATAAAAGACCATAAAACTTAAAGAGTGTTATGAATAATTACATTAGTGCCTTATAGTGCTTTAGTGGATGTCCATTTGATCTTCCACTTCCCTATAACTCCCATTAGTAAGTGGAACCTTTAATATCTCTGATCATTCACTTGCTTACTTGTATCCTATAAATAGGACTCTTATTGTATTGTACAAACACACATATGTATAAAGTAATACAATACTCTTATCACCTCTATCTATACTCTCCAGCAATCATAGTTTATTTCTAACACGTTATCAGCACGAAACTCTACCTTATTAAAATTGTCCAGGTATGTACACATACTCTCCTCACCATAGAGCACCACAATTATTATGTCATGATGTCATCTTTCATGTAGTATCAAAGTTAAATAAAAGAATCAATTCGGCATAGGTTAATGACTCCTTGATTCTTGATTGAATCTGAATTGTTTATGTTTTTATTAACTTTTAATTGTTTCACTTTTGTACATGTATATTTAGATATATTTGTTTGTATATTGTTTAATATACAAGTGATTTAGTATAAAATATACAAGTGATCGGAACATGATATAAGGAGTTGATATATGAATTTTATATATATTTTGAACTGTCATATAGATTTAAATTTGTATTATGCACTATTGTAGAAATTGAAAGTTGTGTTTGCAATTTTGGCTATAATTTGTTAAATAATTGATATCTAATTAAATATTGGACTATTTATTTATACGAAGTTGCTTGTGATATTAATAAATTTAGATGGTATAATCAATTTAAAAGGTAACCAAATTATGTTATAGATGTTCAATGATTTTCCATTTTGAACCTGTTTAGGCCTATGTAATCTTTCTATATATCAATGGTTAGTTACTTTGACCCTTTTGTTTTGTTATTTTCTCATTCAATTAATCTAGAATTTGGTTGCTATTGATAAAGATTTAAACTAGTAATTTAACATTAGAAACCTTTCAAATTTTCTTCGGCTGCTGAAATATTGATGCCTTGTTTGCCTGGTAGCCTATATTAAGGTAAATGATAGTGTTGGTCTTGATTTGTAGAACAGAAGTGAAAAAGTTAGTATTTTTTGTTTGATTCAGAAAGTTAATATTTTTTGTTTGATTAAAAATGTGTGGGAATAGAGCAATTTTTCTTCCTCTTATCTACAGCCACCGAGATGAATATGTCTTCTATTAGCCTTTGTCTTTGATGTTTTATATATTCTTGTTACCACTGTGGTTCATCAAATAGAATCTGGATACTTATATTGATGCCTAATTTGTAAAGCTATATATGTGCTAGTGCCTTTAACCTTTTTGTTTTATTAGTTATTTGGGTTGGTTGATTATAAGTTTATAACGGATAGTAACTTGATAGGCTTATAACTTATAACCTGTGTGTTATGTTAGTTATTTGCTTCAGAGGATCAATTCTCTCTTTTGTTAATGTTTTGCATGCTTTGAAGTTTGAAAGTATCCCTGGACTATATTATACTTTACAAATGTATACATCCACTTATGTTTATTTGAAAATCGTTTAGACTGCATTAATTGCTTTTGTCGCAGATTTGGATACTAAAAGAGGTAATGGTTAGTTCAAGGTGTCTATTGTATTTTATGACTAAGATTATGTATGTCTATGTGTACTCTTTAAGTTGGCCTAGCATGATTGCCAAAGACAAAGTATAAGAGAATTAAGTATTTTCAACTTTCATTGCTAATAGTGTTATTTGTTGGAGAAATTTTATCTTCTTTGTAGTAATAACACAAATGTGAAGTCAATTGTGACTAAATTGTTTTATTTTGATATATCGGTTGGTTGTTTGCTTATTAATTGTTTGTGATTACACCGTAAAAGATTTTATGATAATTTCAAGTCATCAAATTTCATTGACTATATTTGCAAGGATGAATATCACATGTTTAAAGTTCCTTAAGAACTAAAAGTTTGATAATAAAGCATCCTTGGAGGATTGCTCAACAAATAGAATATTTTTGTTTATGAAGATTTGTTGTATAGTTCCCGAAGAACTAATAATTAAAGTCAAATATATCCCGAAAGGATTAAAAATATTATGATTTTTCTTGGTCGTTATTGTAAATTTGTGGTTGAGTTCCTAAAGAACTAAACATTTAGACCATGATTGAAGTTTATAGGACATATTTGATTTAGTATAAGTTGGAGCAAAGGAGATTAGAAGAAAACTTGTTTATGTACTTGAGTATGCTCTTGAAGTAGCAAAATTAAGAAAATAATTTCAAAAATATCTTAAAAGAGTAGTCACAATTATTGAAAGCTCCAGAAGAGCTAATATATTTGTTACACAGAGAACACAAAAATCTCAAAGAATAGTAAACGTAGTTATATGTATATTCGTCCAAAAGGATATCTCAGGTCTATAATGATGCGAAAAATTATTGAAAAATAAGTGTAGTGAAAAAATTATCCCCTTCATGTGAAAGAAATATAAATAAAGTGAAAATTGGCCAAAATTGAGAAATTAGATTGAAGTATAATGAAACTCGCTTTGCAAGCAAAATGTTGTTGGACTTGTAGTCCAGACACTTAAAAGTTTGAAATTATTTGCATATAAAGGAGAATGAAGAAATTGTGAAATACAAAACACGACATGTTGCTCAAGGATACAAGTACTTTTTGGTAAGTAAAATGCCTTGTAGCACATGGAGAGCTCATATTTCACATGATGAATATACTACACTTATATTAGTGCAATTGAAGCACAAATTATTGTAAACCAGAAGTTTACAAATCATATTAAGTTTGTCTTTGGCAAGACCGGTTGGGTTATCCCGAATCTATTGTGATGCGAAAAATAATTATTATATATTTTATTGGATATGTATTGAAGAGCCAGAAGTTTCTTCAATCCAATAATTGTGTATTCCTTGTTCCCAAATGAAGTTGAAATTTTGAAAAATAAAATTGTGTCTCTCACAAATTTTGAGAGTAGGTGATATTTGTAAATCAAATCATCGATTATCATTTAGATATTAGACGACTTTAATTGATACATCAACTAAATGTTCAGTCAACTCACAACCAGAAGTTTGTGAAATTGGTCGACCAAAATTGATTTGAATATCTTGTAGCATATGCTCATTAAAAAAAAATATGGACTTGAAGATCCATTATTTAGACGTCTAAAGTTAAACGTATGATTGATTGATACTTATTGAATATCTTGGGAACATGAGATCATTTATATTGAGTTTTTGCTTCGCATCAAGCCAATAAGTTATTATATGAAAGTCCTCCCCTTAATTTGCAATTTAGTTAAGTTTGTGTTTGTAACCTAATATTTTTCATATAAGCATTTTTGGATGTGTTGTGTATATCACAGTTGCTCCAATATAATGCACTTATATAGATATTGAAAGAATATTGGGAAAATATATTTGATATGAATATTGTTTACAAATTGTATTGAGCCAACTTGTTTATATCCCAGTAGGATGATTATCAACTCTTGAATTAATTTTCCCAATATTAGGGGGAGTGAATAAGCAGCTGACAACTGAAACATGAACCTGAAGTTCAAAAGAATTATTTGAAAATAAATATTATTGTCTCATCTTGATCCTCAAAATATAACTCATTTGCAAAGTTAAGAAATTAAAGCTGCTAATGCTCCAAAGAAAATAGATATCCTTGTCGGATAAAAGAATATTGCAAATGAGTCTCAACCGCGCATGAAGCGTGGTAGACAAATTGGTTCCAAATATAAAAATCCTCAAACATGAAATGGAGCTAAAAGAAAAGATAACCCAAATGAGGATGTAGAAAGTCTTAAAGAGTTGTCTGATATGATTGATTTTTAAGTTCCGGAAGAACTGATCAGGTACCTGAAATTTATGAAAATAAAGAGATATCGATAAGTTATGAATGAAATGAGATGGAACCAAAAATGAAAGTCAACGTTGACGATGTTTTTCTATAGCGCTATATGTGATAAAAGATAACGAGGATCATGAATCAAAGTCTATTAATGATTATAGATAAATAAAATATCTGCAGATGAAAATAGACAATTTTAGTGAAATCAAACTCTATTCATATAACTTAACTGTTTGGACTAGTCCGCACACCTGAAGATGTGAAGTTAATTAGATATATACTAGCGTTCCGACGGGCACTCCCGTGCCCGTCAGTCCGCCTTTTTTTGTTTTGTTATTGTCCGTGTCGATTTGTGTGATACGCATTTTCTATCGTGCTAACTTATATGTTAAAAATTATTATAAATTTTTCACACATCTATTTTTATTTTTATGAATAGTTGGCTTGTGAAAAATAACAAATTAAGTCACATAGAAACGTACGTAGAACTGAATGTGAAAAATTACTTAAGTGAAAAAAATGAGGACAAAAATTTCTAAAAGTGAAAAATCTTGTCTGTGTGGTCTATATTTTCTATTTTGTTAACTTATATTGAAAAATATTCTAAATTTGTTACACATAAATTTTTATATGAAAATGCAAACATCTCATCGGATGAACTGTCTTACATTATTATGACGTGTATGTCTGTCCGCTTTTTCTCTCCTACTAACGTTGTAAATTGTAAACAATGGATTTTTTTTTAATTTAAATAAATTTTTGTCTTTTTTATTCTTTGTTTATACTCCACTTCACCAAGATTTGGAATACCAATCCGAGATCATATTTTGATATAATATCCACACCAAATGAGTTGTGTTCATGGGGACTACACTTGAACATTTTATGATGATATGAAAGAACCTATGATCACAGTTTTCCCTACCAACAAAAGGAAAGGGAAAATAAGTGTCGTATAGAGAACATGGATTAAATAAGTGTCCGTTTGTGTGATCTGCGTTTTCTATTATGTTAACTTTTGTCAAAGTTTATTCTAAATTTTTCATACATCTAATTTTATTTTTTTAATGAATAGTTGCCTTTTAGAAAACAAAAAATTAAGAGACGTTGAGTTCAATGTAAAAAACTATTTCAACAGACAAATTAAGTTGCGTTGTTAAGTGAGAAATACACATTAGCAAAATATAAAATGCACACAGAATATCCCGTGTCCATCTGTTTGCATTTTCTATTCTGCTAAAATTAAATTACATCTTTTGTTCACCTCTCGGCATGTCAGCCCGGAAACCTCTCCTTCAAATATATTTTCCTTTTGTTTAATATGCATTTGTGTGTCTCGGTGTGTGTTTTTTTGTGGAATGTCTACATGAAAGTAAAAGTTATATATGAAAGGAAGAATTATTTGTCAAAAGTTGCAGCCTCATTGTTTCAGTTGTAATTTCTTGCCAATTAAAGTGAAATTTAAAATAAAATATCATAAACAATGGAAAAGATGAAATTTACTGAATAAGAAATCAAAAGAATATAAGACTGAGTAGAAAAGTAAAAAATAAATGAAAAAATTAACAGATAGAGGGACATGTAACCTTCCTACATCACACTAATTAAGGTGCAACACAGCCATCTTTCATTGCTGAGAAGCCTTCACCAGCAAATATCAAATCCACAGCCATCTTTTGGTCTCTTAATTTACCAATGGTAACTGAAAAACACAAATGTAACACATGGAGAAGACATCAACACATCTACCAATGGTCTCCTTAATCTATTTAATTTGGAAGACATAATAACTTACCCAATCATATGATTCTAAATTATTTCTCTTTGTTTTGAATTCAAAATTTCAAAAAATGCACAATGTAAGGCAAACAAAATAACAAATAAATATACAATACAATCCTCAATATATTATGAGAGCATTAATTTGGGATGACAGAATAGATAAATAACATTGGCAACTATGCATATCATATTAACCAACTATGTACATCAATTTGAATATTTGCCAAATTATTATGAGTAAAGAAACTAATGGGAGGTTATTAGTTTTGGTCATATCCTGGCATAGATGTAATATATAAATATATATAAATTTAAGAAATGTAAAGGTATGTAGCAAAATAAATGTAAAGGGCATAGGTTTCCAAACAAAAGAAATTATAATTCAAGAAATTATTGTTAAAACATTAATTTATTTTCAATCACTCAAATTATTTCATGCATTGCACCACGTTCTTGTTAAAAAAATTGTCTAGGTGCATATAGGGAAGAAAGAATTGAACTATATGTAAAAGGCATTATCATACAACTTCGATCCTTCCTCAAGTTCAAAAAATTGAGGAATTGTCAGACATTCCATCGCACAAAAAGCATTACAAAGAAAATGACATATGTGAAAAATGTATATGGAAGAATTTATGAATATCAATATGTTTCTTAATGAACATTAATTTCTATATCTCCCCTTTCCCTTCCTTTTTTCCCTTTAATAAGTTAAATAATATTGTAGAAACTCATAAAAAAAAAAAAACCATGACAATTCTAAGTGAAATACCAAAGCATGAATGATAGTTAAATAAGGAAACATACATTTCTTTTAAAGAATAAGGAAATATATATATATTTTTTTATCTCATCACTACTTACTTGTCCTTTTTTCCTTTTCTTTGCTCCTTCCCTTGGCAATTTCAACCGTCCAATGCCGCATTAGTCAAATTTGGTTGTATTTCATTCAATATTCTCTATTTGATTCATGAAAGCTACAATTATTTAATACATGAAATCGAAAATTTGTAATAAATGATATCATTGAAGTAAGAAGAAGAAGATCAACAGAGAAAAAATTATATGAAAATCTGATAATTCAATCACATAAAGATATTTTTTTGAAAGGTCAATCACATAAAGAATTAATTGATAGATATCCATAATGTTTCTCTTTTGAACTTTTGAAGCACAATTTCAATTAAGAAGATTAACAAATTAAGAAAGCATATATATTGAAAAGAAGAAAGAAAAAAGCCTTCACGTTTTATTAAAAAATAAACTTGGCACAATTCAATTCTTGTAACGTGCATGAAGAACAATAAGAAAACCTATATATCCCTCACTTGGCCACCGACAAAAGTTTTCCCATCCCTTCCATGACCATCATATGAAACTATGAAAGAATCTGATTATAATCCGATACATGTTTGTTTTGATTTGTTTTTGTTCTTTGGATAGTTAGAGCAAATAAAATTAGAAGATAATATGGACATTAAATTGAGAAAACTACCACATGTATAACCGCTTATTATAGTTACTTTCCAAAAACAAATTCAAAAAATTGCAAGTAGTGAAGGGCAAAATTGGCATTATGAAAAGTCCATCCCAAAACAACATGTCCTCTTTATATATAGTTATAGATGATTTTTACGTTAAAGAGAATTATATTAATATAAAGCATACTTATAGAGTTTGATATGTTCAACAAAAGTGGATGGAAAATGTCTACAATTTATTTTGATGAGACATATTCACCTGAAGTGAATTCATGAAATATATGTTACAATATATTTGTATGGCTCACTTAAATCGATGATTATATGAAACTCTCTGGAAGAGTTAAATTTTATGATACATTGAAGAAATGACATCATATGTTCATTCTAAACAATTTGAAAGTGAATTTATTATAATTGATTTTATGGTGATATAAATATTATTAGGACTCCAGAAGAGATCCTAAAATATGTTGATTATTATAGAATGATTCAAAATTGCATATGGTGCATGCGAAAGGTTTGTTTTTGCAAATTTATTATTTAAATTAGATTTTGTGCATCAAGAAACTTATATAAAATCTTATATAGCAAATTCATTAAAATAATTTGATATGGACAAATCTATTTGATTGTATACTAGAATGATAATGATGTCACTTGATGTTAATATAGATCACATCTTCAAGAACATGATGGACAACTTGAATTGGTCCCGAAGTACCATATCTTAGTTCAAATGTGTATATTAATGTATTTTGTTCGTTATATGTATATCGTGGTATTTTGTTTTTGTCAATATTTGTAAATGCAGGTATCAGAGCAAAGTCAATCATATGTTTTGTTTCTTAGAGAAACAACATAATCAAGAAAGCGGAGAGTGCTTTTTATTAAGGATTACGAGTTTACACGTATAATAAACTTGTGGTTTTCTCATTCTATAAGGAGGCTCTTTCAAGTTGAAAGTTTCAACCATTCAATATGAATTAATATTTCAAGCACAACTAATTTAAAGATGAGTATGAAGATAAACCATATCTTTTGGTTGAAGTCTCTAATTCAACACATAATTGAACAAGATAATATCGCATCAACGGCTAATTCAGAGAAGAATATATTAAAGAAGATATTTCTACAAAGGCACCATCAAGTAAAGCTTTTAAATCAACGATATAGAAGATCAATTGGTCTCCTTCGCCTCAGATATAATTGTATTTATGAGGGGAAGATAAAATGTGTTATGCACTCTTTTTCCCTTCACCATGGTTTTATCCCATTGGGTTTTCCTGGTAAGGTTTTTAACGAGGCAATTCAAACACATAGGATGTTGTACTTTTTTTCCTTCACTAGAATTTTTTCCCATTGGATTTTTTCTAGTAAGATTTTAATGAGGCAAATCATTGATGGACATCCAAGGGGGAGTGTTATGAATAATTACATTAGTGCCTTACTTGTATCCTATAAATAGGACTCTTATTGTATTGTACAAACACACATATGAATAAAGTAATACAATATTCTTATCACCTCTATCTATACTCTCTAGCAATCATAGTTTATTTCTAAAAAAGAGCATTTAAAAAAGTAATTATATCAATCTTTCTTCAAAATACTAGCCGGACACGAATCCAGGAGCTATTAATTTCATTATTTTTACCGCTGTTTAAGTTTATCTAAATATAGTTGTCAAAAACAAAAGTTTATCTACATATATATGAGCCAAACACAATTTAAAATCTCACACTTCATACTGGATTTAGATTCTTTAAATTTAGTGTTTTTTTTTTTTTTTTTTTAAATATACCTACATTCAAGTGAAAATTAACTAAAAAAGAAAATATTGCATATATAAATGCATTTATATATATTGTAAAGACAAAAATATCATAAAGTTTTGTCTAGATGTAAAATATGTAGGAAACTATGACTTTTGTAAATTTAAATCTAGGAACTTGTATTTAGGTATCGAAACATTGTGTTGTTTTATGGTTTAAAGTAATTCTAGATTTTTGTCCATATTGTACATAATCTTCCTCAACCCAATAGGAATTTCTAAAATTACAATATGCACAAATTTCGTCACAAAAATTCGACGAAGTTTTATTTGTGATTATTTTCTTTTCAGGACTTCATCAAATCCCACCAAATGTAACATCCTAGAAAAATTAGAATTCTATTAGCATCTAACAAATAGATTTGTTATTCTATACGAATAATTAGTGGCCGAGAACAAATTAAATTAAAATTAGAAGTCTATGAATTAGTTATAAATTAGAATTAAATAGTAGAAAGACGAACAATTGTTTGTTGAATAATTATAGTAGCCAAGGGAAAGGTAGTAAATAAACAAGAGTGCATGGTAATTAGCTAGAGTTATGAAGGGCAAAGGAGTTAAAAGACCAAGGTAAGTATATAAGTGAAAACAAAACCTTTGAAGAATGGAAAATACCAATTTTTACTCTTTTCGTCCTCCAAACACCTCACCATAAATCTTAGACGCAATCATTGGTTTTTTAGAAATCATAAATAGTAGAAGATCATTGGAAAGAAAAGATGACCAAAAAGAAGGGTTTTCATTGGAAAGAAAAGATAACCAAAAAGAAGGGTTTGGATTTGATATTGTAAAAATAGCACGCAGTTTCACGTTGTACTGCATTTAAACTGTCTGATCATGATCGGACGGATTAGATCTAAAGTGATAATACCTATTATTTCAATTTTAAATTGGGTTAAATATGTTTTTAGTCCCTATTTTTACGTGAGTTTTGACTTTTAGTCCCTACATTTTTTTAATTACATTTTTAGTCCCTCATATTTTTTCCGTTTGTATTTTTAGTCCCTACCGTGAAGTTCTGGTGACTAGGCTAACGGAAAATGTCATGTAGGACGCCACATAGGATGCCACGTCAATTAAAGAATCCACGTGGCATCTTTTATGTGAATATGTTTTTAGTCCCTACTTTTACGTGAGTTTTCACTTTTAGTCCCTATATTTTTTTTATTATATTTTTCGTCCCTCACGTTTCCACCGTTTGCATCTTTAGTCCTCAGTGTCAAGTTTTGGTGATTAGGATAACAAAATATGTCACGCGAGACGACACAGAGGATACTAGGTTAATTAATGTATCTACGTGACATTTATGATGTGGATTGGACCTAAGGTAAACGGGTTTATCCGGTCCCAAAATGACATATTTAGCTAATTCTGAATATATTCAATTTGATATGTGTATTATAAAACCATCAAAAATAAAATCAACCATACAGTTTCATGAAATCATTGTTATCAAATCATTTGTAACAAGTTATACATTTATAGTCATACTTGACTAAGTCATTTGAAGCTGAAACTCTTTGTCTGTTTTTTTTTTCTATTTCAAAATCATCACATTCCAAAAGAACATGCTCGAGGCCACTTCAAAAATATAACTAACATTACTTTCGTATCGATCCAAAAGAATTTTGAAGTCTCAGCCACAATCATTACATCAGAAAGAAGTATACAGAAAAAACTTTTGATGAGAAGTATATTTGGAGTGGTTGGTCCATATTCTAAAAGCGATACAAATTGCATTCTGGAGACCTCCTCAACTTTGAAGTTCAAGAAAATCAATTCCTTATTGCGAGTTGTGACACACACCAAGATAAAGGACAGAAAAAAAAACCTAAATGTTTAGGAATTATGATGTTTGTTTTAATTCAGTTTATTTAATATTATGCCTACTTCTAACCTATAACTCAAACTCTTTGGATTGGTAGTTTATTATGAGTACTTTTAAAATGTTTAGCACTTAAGTTGTTATCAGTTGTTTGACTTATGTAAATGACTAATTTAAATTAAGTTGTTTGTTTTTAATTGCTTTTTCACCATTTTTTTTCTTCATTTTCAATCTGTATCAACCGACCTCTCCGACCCTACGACCCGATGAACGATACCACAACATATAACGTGTCGAAGGCCCGTCCCGTGCGTACGGACGGGTATGTAGCTAGTTTTATGATATATGTTTGATTCAATGTTTGACCAACTTATGATTAAATGCAAGTTTATTAGTCACATATGCTAGAATATTATTTGAATGGATCATATACCCAACATATCACTACCAAATTTGATCTTTAAATCCCTTTTTAATTATTTTGTCTACAAACTCTGAAACTACGATATTATTTGGTTCCCTTCACGCTCATGAATTAGAATTCAATTTTGTGTGTTCAGTGAAAATGTTCCCGTAGACAATCTTTGTGGATACGATACTCTTTCTTATCACTTGTTATAATTTGACTATGTATACTTGCACAACTTTGAACGCAATAGCTACCCCCATATCTTCAACCGTTGATTCGATTACCCTCCATCACTCATAAACAACTTTCAAATGAGAAAAGCTACTGCGATTTATGGGTTTGAGAAGAAGAAAGAGATCATGAATTCAATTTAGGGATTTAAAATTTTGGAATTTATGTTTTAGTTAGGTCGGGTCAGTTTTGATGCCGGGTAAAATCGTTTGCATTAGGTCCAATCCTTATCATAAAAGCCATATAGATTAATTAAATGACGTGGTATCCTATATGTCCTCCTACATGGCATATTCTGTTATCCTAATCACCAAAACTTGACAGTAAGGACTAAAGATGCAAATGGTGAAAATGTGAAGGACTATAAATATTATAAAAAAAAGTAGGGACTAAAAGTGGAAACTCACGTAAAAGTAGGGACTAAAAATATATCAACATAAAAAATGCCACGTATGTTCATTAATCTACGTGGCGTCCTACGTGGCATCCTACATGACATTTTCCGTTAGCCTAGTCACCAGAACTTGACAGTAGGAACTAAAAATGCAAACGGGAAAAACATGAGGGACTAAAAATATAATTAAAAAAATGTAAGGACTAAAAGTCGAAACTCACGTCAAAGTATGAATTAAAAACATATTTAACCTTTTTAAATTTACTATCTGTATAAATAATTTTTCGACGTTATAGTATAAAACATCGCATAACATATAGTAATCTTATATTTGAATTAGATGGGTACTATATATACATTTTATCAAAAAGAAGTATGTTGCAGTGCGAATCAATGCCTAATCTCAGTTTTTAGAAAATAAATAAGAATTTTATGTTTGAAATTGGTGGCGGCTAGATCTAGTTTTTTTATTGGATAAAATTTAAATTAGGAAAGACACATGCAAGGTCAAATAAGACAAATCAATAATATTGATGATTTATTAATAAAATTTTATTTATAATCTACCAATTGTGGTATTTGGGACTAAATCTAATCATGTGTCTGGTGACTGAAAAGTTTATTTACATAAATATTCGTAGATATTTTTTTGAAGAGAGCTTTAAGATTTTACTCTTTTGTAATTAGAGAAACACGGATTTTTGCTTAATTAAATGATAAGTCTTTTCAAATTTAATATTTATCTATGTTTTGAATTTGAAAACTACCAAAATGAGTTGGATTTGCTCTAATGGTAAAAAAGTAGGTTTGAAATCTCTTTAGAGTCTCACTATACATTGTAAATATTCCTTGATTCCTTAATTAATGTCTTTTCTGTATTAAACTATGGTACCATTTTCTTACTCTAATGGATTAGTAATATACACTTATAATGAAATTCACATTTTTGAACAAAATCAATAAAATGCACTTAATTAAATTATAATAGGAAATATATTTTTGAAGAATTTATAACATAATTTATACATAAATAAAATTAAAGGTTTAAAATTATTTTATACAAGTATTCATAATTTCATTTACATTTATATTATTAATTTAATTTTCATGCATAGAAATATTAATTTACTTTGAAAACTTCATATTATATCGAAAGCAATTTTAAAGTTTATACTAATTAATATAAATAAAAAAATTTAATAATATAATTCAAATGTACTTAGCCCAAATATAAGACAAATTAAAGACTTGGTGTAAATCAATATCTGATAGCAGATAAAACAAAATATTTAATAATATAATTCAAATGTATCTGGTCGAAATATAGGCCAAATTAAGAACTCGATGTAATCTATATCTGATAGCAGATAAAACAAATATTGAATAAATAATTCAAATGTATTTGGTCGCAATACAAGATAAATTAAGGACCCGATGTAATCTATATCTGGTAGTAGCTCACTATAAAACCCATAAGGCATTGAAACATAATGCATAACATATTTTGATTCCTATTTTTCTTTCTGAATTGCACTTTAGGGCCATGACGAGGAATAAGTTGAAACTTGCTTTTTTGTCCAATGATAAAGTAAGAAAGGCAACTTATAAGAAAAGAATGAAGAATATCATCAAGAAGGTGAGTGAACTCAGCATTCTTTGCAATATTCCAGCATGTGCTATAATTTCAAATCCTTTTAATTCTAAAACTGAAGTGTGGCCGAATGTAGAAGAAGCCAAACAAGTGATTAAGAGGTATCAAAATTCATCTAAGATAGATGAAGCAAAAAATGTGAGCCAAGAGAGCTTCCTCTTGCAAAATATTACTAAAGCCAAAGAGAAACTTGAAAAGCAAAGGCTAGAGATTCGTGAGAAAGAGTTGACCATTCGTATGATTGAGTACATGAAAAATAAAAATTTGCCTAATGATCTATCTGTTTCAGATTTAAAAGAGTTTGATAAGCTAGCTGAAAAGCAACTCAAAAATATTGATAACAAGATTGTTGAGCTGAATGGATCCAATTAATGTAAATTGATATTTCAATTGTTATTAGAATGTCCATTACCTTTGTTGTTAGATGCACCTAAATGAAATTCGTGGATTTGAATAAATTTTATTATAAGCTTTATCTTTCTTATTCTATGAAAACCTTGCTTTAATTTATTATTTCATGTCCTAATTGATTTTATCAATAAAAAATAATAACGAGTCCTTAACTTATATCAAATTTGTCACACATTAGTCTCTCATTATATATTGACATGAAATGCTATGAAATAGTGTGATGTAGTAATGATAATTGTTCTAGTGATGCTTTTGTTTTTTGTTGATCTATTGTACATAGTTTAATAAAATTCTTCGTTTGCTGCTAAAAAAATATACTATGAAATAAGAGATAGATTTCATATAATTTAAGGACTAATTTGATAAATTTCATGAGTAAAAAGTTAAACTTTTATACAACTTTCAGTATCCTTCTCACATATACTATTGGAGTTACAATAAGAGACGTGAAAGTAAAGATAATAACATGCCCATGTAATCTTACAAGCACTAAAAGAGATCTTAAAAACTACAAAGATGAATAGTTATGTAATTTTCACCATTTTTTTTTTTTGGTAGAAACGATGAAAAATTACAATCATTCTTGAGAAAAATGTCTGGTAAAGAATTGAAAGAAGATGAAAAATTTAAGGGTCCATTGTGACTCTCATGAGTTAAAAAATCTGCATAACAATTTGCTTCACGGAAACAATGATCATTGCATAAAAATTCTAATTTCAATTTATGACCGTAAATGTGTTGATGGAATTTGATCAATAAATTTCACTTCTTTTTTATCCGATCAAAACCAATAAATTAATGTGCTTCATTAAAATATATTAATAAATATTTTTGACAGAATTTGTAACATGATTTATTTATAAAATTTGTATAAATAAAAGTATTCATAAAATTGATTTTTTATTACAAGTATTCATAATTTCATTTTTCCATTTTTTATCAATAAAAATTTATTTATAGAAAAATTAATTTACTTTGATTTTTTTGACTAAAATTGAAAATTTTGAATTATATTAAATGTAATTTTAAAGTTCAAATTAATTAACATAAAGAAAACAAATACTATTATCTTAATTTTGGACAAAACAAATATTACATTTCTAAACCTTACAAAAAAAATCACTAAATTTAAAGCAGTTGCTAGTCAAAAATGAATGTATGAAACTAATTTAGTTAATTAGGACGTATAAGAAACTAATTAAAGATTGTATTTCAGTCAGAAATTTTACTATTACATCAAATTAAAGGACTTCAAGTATTGTTTATTTTCCTCGTCATAAAAAAATAGGACTTCAAATATTACTGTAGAAAAAAAAAAGTATTACTAACATACTTTTTTCTCAATTTTAAATATATACTTATTTGTGTAAAAAAAATACTTATCAGAAAAGGCTAACATGGATTCTTCATGTACCCAGCCACAAGTAGAATGTAACAGTTTATTTTTAATAAGTCAACATTTTTACTTTGAAAATAAAGTAGATACAATTGATTTTTAAGCTTTTCAATGTTTGGTCAAACAATTTTAAAAAATGTCCATGTTTACTAATTAAAAAATATTACTAGTTTTTAAAATATTACTTCTTATAAAGTTAATCCTTTTTCTGCAAAATAAATTATTAATCTATAATTTTTTAAAAATTATAAAATAGAAATCCATAAGGCATTGGAATAATCATGCAAAAATTATTTTGACTCTTTGTTTCTTTCTTTTCAATTACATTGCAGGGCCATGACCGGAAAGAAGGTTAAACTTGCCTTTATCTCTGATGCTAGGGCAAGGAAGGATTCCTACCGGAAAAGGAAGAAGAGTATCATAAAAAAAATGGGAGAAATCAAGATTCTTTGCGATATTTCAGCATGTGCTATAATTTCAAATCCTTTTAATTCTAAGACAGACGTTTGGCCGGATCTAAAGGGAGCCAAGCAAGTGATTGAGATGTATCAGCATTCATCCGAGTTAGATGAGTCAAAAAATGTGAATCAAGAGAGCTTTCTCAAGCAAAAGATTACTAAAGCCAAGGAGAAACTTGAAAAGAAAATGCAAGAGATTCGTGAGAAGGAGCTGACCATTCGTATGATTGGATACATGAAAAACAAAAAACTCCCCGACGATCTATCTGTTTTGGATTTGAACGATTTTGATAAGCAAATTAAGAAAAATCTGAAAGAGATTGATAACAAGATTGTTGAGCTCAAATTATCAGATTAATGTTGTCTTAAACTTTCAGTTGTAAATTTTGTTTTATGTAATGTAACTCAAAATTCCAATTGTTGTTGAGTGAGGCATTGGTTTTGTTGTTAGTGCACCTGAATAAAACTCATGGATTTGAATAAGTTTGATTATAAGCTTTGTCTTACTAACTCTATGAAAACCCTACTTAAATTTGGTACTACTAGAAAATTGAATTCATCGCAACATTAAAATCGTGATTAAAACATGCAATGCATAAACATGATACTAGTTCTAACTTTATGATAATTGTTACAAATGATATGTGAAATTGATCAATAAGGAGAAAAAATCCAATAAAATTTGGCAATAAATGTCCTAATAAATTTTATCAATAAAGTTCACAGTTTTTTCCCAACAAAACCAATAAAATATGCATAATAGAAATATATTAATAACTAGGCACAAGGCACACATGTTATGAGCAATAAGAGAACCAACTTCGAATGAACACAAAAATAATAACTAGTCCTTAATTTATATGAAATATGTCACATTAGTCTCTCATGTTATATTGACAAGAAATGCTAGGAAATAGTATGATGTAATTGTTCCAGTGGTGCTCTTGTTGTTTCTATTCTGTAGGCTGAGTAACATTTGTTCTTCGTATCTTTGGCTGATTTAATACTATTTGTAGTTCTACTTCCAGAAATGCTAGGAAATAGTATGATGTAGATATGATGTAATTGATTCGGTGGTGCTCTTGTTTGTAATTGTTAAGAAGTTTCACATTGGACGTGAAATGACCTGAACATGATTTTATAAGTAGAAGCAATCTTCATCTTACAAGTCGATTTTGTAGAGATGAGTTGAGTCCAACTCCCAATTCTAAGATGGTATCAGAACCTCTAAAAGATTTGTTAAGCCACCTGATATCAGGTTTCCACTATCGGGCTACCCACCATTTATACCAACACATAGTGTTGGGCGGCATGAGAAGGTTGTTAAGAAGTCTCATATCAGTTGTGAGATGGTTCGAACATGAGTTTATAAGTAGATGCAGTCCTCACCATACAACTCGATTTTGTAGACATAAGTTAGACTCGACTCTCAATTCTAAGAGATGTTGTTTCTTTTGTTTAGTTGAATTTGCTTGTATTGTACTTCATCCCTTAGGCAGATCTAGTACTATTTGTACTTTATTTCATTCTTTTTCCTAAAATTCATTGTTTGCTGCTAAAAAAAGATACTAGGAAATAGGAGACAGATTTCATATAATTTAAGGACTAATTTGTCAAATTTCATATAGCCTATTAAATAGATAGAAGATGGAGTCATACTTTTGTGCCAATCTATTTTACACAAAAGTTTTGCATTTGAAGCGTATCACTTTTTGATTGATTTAGTGCACTCTGCTATGGCCTGTGAACAATGTACACATTAATCTTGTTTTGCTAAAGCAATGAAATTCATGAGTAAAAAGTAAAACTTTTATACAACTTCCAGTATCCTTCCCACATATACTATTGGAGTTACAACAAGAGACTTGAAAGTACAGAAAGATAACAGGCTCATGTAATCTTACAAGCACTAAAAGGGATCTTAAAAATTACAAACAACAGCATTATCTTACAAGATAAGAAAATGATAACTGAAATAAACCACATACAACAAAATATGCATTTGATGAAAAGATTGCTTGTTTTCAGGAATCATTCAGCTACCTTCATACCAGAGAGATAAACTTTACTCTGAATCACACTTCCTCCAATCCAAAATCCAGGCATAACCATCAATCCAACTTTCGGCTTTTCATCATTTTGATCCATTATCAGATTCTTGACCACGCTTTCCATGTATACATCGGAGAACTCGCTCCCTCCTTTAACCTGAAATACCTTGACATTTGGCTCAAAAGAATAAGCCAATTTGTGTAAAAGCCAAATTGACTTCGCTAGTTTTAGAAAAGCCTGGTAAAACGGAGTCCTTGGATGTCCTCCACCCATCACATGATTTCGCTGATCTAGATTCCCAAAGAATGACGCTTCCATCTTTTGATGAACTACCACTAGGTATTTGCTCTGGCAAAATTTCCCAAAAATGGAATCTGGATTTTGTCCAAGCATGTCCAAAGGATCTATCTCCCTTAAAGCGAGAAATTGGTGGAAGAAACTCTCTTTATTGACTATGATATTGTCTGATTTGACAGAGAAGCTTTCTTGCTCGAAGCCACCAAACATTCTTTGGCATATGTAAGACTCGAATGCATATTTCTTATGAGCTCTCTTCGCATAAACAACATTCGGTTCAATTGAGTTGGCAGCAGCATCAAGGTCCCACCCAGCTGCTTTCATCATGTTGATCAAAGGTTTAGAAAAATCATGAATTGCTTTCGCAGCTGCATCCACAGAAGAGGTAAAGAGATCTGGAGTTAGATCAATAGGGAAAAATCCATTTCCATCTTCTGATTCTTTAGTCGACAAACCTCTAAGCTTCAGATTTTTTTCTAATTTTGCTCGCTTCTGACTAGCCTCCTCAATCTGCTTTTCCAGTTGATGGATCTCTGAATCTTTATTCTGAATTTCAGACTGAAATTTCTTAACCATGACCTCATACGTTTTCAGGAGGCTCTGTTGTTCTTGAATTTCTGCAGCTAACCGCGAGTCTTGGGGAGAAACACAAACTGGCTTTGGGTTGTTTTCCCTATAGAAATGCTTGAGTTCAGATAGATTTTTCAGCTCACTAATAACAAGTTTATCAGCAGTGTGAATTTTATCAGGATCATAGGGAGTATGAGCAGATTGCAGCTGAATATATGCTGATTTCAGAGAAGAGATATTTGTGAAAATTTTAGAAACTAGGGTTTCGACAGCTTCTGGATTCTGATTCATGGCTTCTTCCATGGGTTGAGGGTGGACCTTCTGACTGTTGCTCTCACGCAATTGGGTCTCTTTGGCTCCAGCTGGTAGCATAGCTAACGCCAATAGAGGGACAGATGAACAAGCTTTCTGTCAACAGAATCGAAATTAACACAGAACCTGCAAGCTTTCAAATAAGTTTAATCAAGGTGGTGTTCAATGCAAAAGAAAACATTGAGAATGTTTGTGTGTGTGTGTGTGTGTGCAAGCAAGCAGAGAAGGGAGTGGATGATAAATGTATGAAACACATTCGACTTAGAAAAAAATGTCACCTCATAAAAGCAATGTGCCACTAAATAAATCAATTCTAGTTCTAGCAATTAAATACTTGTTTCATTTCAGATACTGTTTCATGCAGGGTGGATTTTAAGTAGTGTTTCTGGGGCTTTCTCAAGAAAAAAACTCATCCAAACACGTTCCACGGCCTTAGAGATATTAATTTATACTAGAAGGAAAATGGGGCCACTCTAATTTGAGGAAAAGAGAGATAATATCATACAAATGTCCATCAACACAAAAAAGAGATAATCACTAAAGCAAATGATCACGATACTCTTAATACAAATTACAATAGAACTAATCATAGAAATCACACGTAAGAAAGCAACTACCGTCTACCGATCTGTCCGTAAGGAGCTCAAAGTTATTAATTGAAGCTTCTTTCTAATGTTTTTTATACCATATTGGCAAGTTAGAGTTTTCTCCAAGACATTTTCTTTATTTGAAAGAATATCCAATGTCTCTCTTCTCAAGTTTCTTGGACCTAGAACATTCTATAATTACAAGTCTAAAATTATTTGATTCTCACTCCATGTATAACCATCTAGCACGTCCAAAAACTAGAGACTCTAATTGCTCTTAATCTTGCAGTTTAACTTTAACCAACTAAAAAGCCAAAAAAGTTAACTTTGGGAATATAATATACTGGTAAAATATAAGTTCCTATTTCCTCGATTCATTATAAGCATACAACAAGGGTATTGCATGGCAATTTGATCCACAAGGCAGGTTCTCAGAATCCATTGCCTAAAACATGAAGAATATATTTCTAACTGGTACTCTTAATTGACAATCGACAACTAATAATCTATTAGAGTCATACTTGTCCATGTCCCCTCCTTACATCTACTCTCTTCAAATTTACCACGAACTGACCCAAAACAAAGCTATCTATATTCTATATCCAGAAATCTTGGAAGTAACACCAAGGAAGTCCTCATGGTCTAATCTTGAATCCAATGTCTCGAAATTTCACTATTTCGGTTATGACACTACTATACAAATGAAAATAAAATTAAAGCTGCAAAAAATAAAATCAATTTTTTTTTCTTTCAAAAGGCCGACTTTAGTAATTTCTCCTTCACCAGGGTTTTAACCCAGGTCCTCCAACTCCTTTAACCATCGGTGCAAACCAGTTAAACTACTCAACCCCCCAATTAAATTGAATATAAAACGGTGACTTGTTTGAATTCAAAAATAGCAAGGGTTCACAAGCAAAAAATCTAGTTTGAAATCCTAAGCCAAATATCAAGAAGCTTATGTTAGAAAAAAAATTAATTAATAAAAAATCCCATTATTGCAAATGATCTTCCAAAAAAACCAATACTTCATAAAAAAAAAAGCATTGATTTGGTACAGAAATGAAACTATGGAAATGAGATATCTACCTATAAAGACTGCATTTTTAAGCAATAGAATGAATTCAGCATGTATAATATAATAATAATAATAATAATACCCTTAAGCTAACATATTTGGGGAAAAACAGAGAGGAAACAATTAACCCTAATTCAAATTCAGAATTAAACAGAAATGTAAATAATGATCTGAATCTGATATTATTATGAAACCCTAAATTGAAATTGAAACGAAAATTAGGGAAAGTACATTTTGGAGAAGAGGACATGTGGTGGTGTGAGAAAGGAAAAAACAACAACGTTAACGAATCGAAGGAAAATGAGGTGAGATCTAAGATGTATGATGATACCTTATTGTTGGAAGAGTGAAGATGGAAGTTGTCTTCTGAGGTTCAGTAAAGTAAAAGCTTCGTTTTGTAAGTAACAGTGACAACCTCCAACGGAAAAACCCTATTCATGTGTGTTTAAGTAACAACATAAAAGTTTAATTATTACAAATCAGTTCTTACTCGCTTGTAAAATATTTAGTAATTTATTTTTTAGATTTATAGTAGATTTTTAGATATAGAATAGAATTAAATAATTTAAGAAAAAAAAGCTAACATGTACTTTAAGATATGCATGACAATGGGGCGGGTCGGGAACGGATTTTGTCATCCCCAAACTCAAACCCATTAAAGTTTGGGTATCTCCAAATCAGTCCCAATTCTTAATGGGAATGACAATTAAAACCTCAAACCCATACCTAACGGGGTTCGGGTATTCCCCATTTCACTCTATCTCCATATGAATTTGAGTTGCACTTGTTGTTTTTTTATTAAAAAAATAGTTAAAAGTATAAAATTATTTTGTTTCAACAATATTTATACATATAAAATAAATAGAAAAAATAAATTGATTAATACTCAACTTAAAAATATGAATGTAATAATCTAAAAAAAAAATATGAATGCAATTTAGAGTTTGTTTAAAGGTTTTTAATTTATAAATGATAAAATGTAATTCGATATAAGCGGGGCGGGTTCGGGGTGGGTATCAATATCCCCATTACCCGCCCCAACCCCAACTTATAAAATGGAAAAAACCCAAACCCAAACCCAGTCAACTCGGGTTTTTCCCCGTCAAAATCGGGGCGGGCGCGGGCGGGTACCCGCGGATATGGATTATTTTGGCATGCCTACTTTAAGATATACTCTTCCGTAATACTTTATAAACAAAATACACTTTTTAGATTCATTGTATATTTAATGTATCGAATCTATAATACATGTCCGATACATTAAATATACAATGAACCTAAAAAATATATTTTTGTTTATAAAGTGTTACGGAGAGAGTATGTTGTGATTAAAAGTAGAAATATTCTTCCTTAATGGCAACAGCGGTTTGCACCCCGCGCCACATCCATTTCTTATCTTAAACCTTTTTTGGAAGAGGTTTTTAATCTTCTCAACTTCCCTGATTGGTCTGCTTCAATTCATCATTGATTTCGAGAGGCTAATCATTGTGCTGATATGCTAGCCAAACAAGGTCATAAGGCACCCTACATTCCAGTTTTAGTTAATTCTGATTATACTTTTCTTAATGCCCTCCTTTTATTGGATTGTAAGGATAATTTCGTTCCCCGTTTAATTAATTAGATGTAAGCCTCTTTTTTTTAAAAAAAAAAAAAAGTAGAAATATTTGATTGTAATTAGTGTATTTAATTTAATTTTTGAACTCTTTTCGCAAAGATTGTTACCATGTGCCCTACACGTTAGCAAGAACCAAATTTTAAAACATCAATTCTACTATGAATTTATGAAGTATTCTACCATGAATTTAATTTATTTTTTTTATATATGTATATATTTGATTAGTGTGAGTATCTCATCTCATAATAAATTTTTTATCATATAGAAGATTTTGGGACCTAAATTAAAGAATCTTGCAGTTATATGGATAAGTGGAATGATTGGGATTTGAACTCTGATCTCCTACATATATAATATATTGTCTTATCAAATGAACTAAGCTCATGGGACATTTATGCACTCATTATATTGGAATAATTATCCCTACTTTAAAAAAATACTATAGTGTATTATTTTTCTTTCAATTTTACCATTCACTTAAACTTTATTTTACCATGACGCTGGCTACGGTATATGACTTGTATAGGTCATGTACCGTACATGACACTTTTTTTTTCTTTTTTTTTTTAAAAAATAAATATTAACTATTGGATTATATACATATTATTTAATGAGTGGTGTTATTTGTACATCCAAAAAGTTGTTCTTTTTGGGACAATTTTCATTTTCTTTGGCAACAAAGTAATAAAGTGAAAGGAGGAGAGGGAGAGAGATTGGGAATATAATGAGGGTATGAGAGAGTTGTCAAAAGTTGTCCCAAATTGGATGTCAAAATATCATTTCTCTTATTTAATTAAATGGTAGTGATGAATATTAGAGTTGACTTCATAAATTTTATATGGTTGAAAAGATAGTGAAATTTATAGTATCTTTTAAAAAAGACGATATAGTTACCGTTTGATCTAACTTATTTTAGATTTTTTTTACTCGATAAAAGGAGAATCTAGGCCAAATAGATTTTCAAGAAACTCTTAATAGAAAAAATTTGTTTAATTTTTATGAATAAAATACATAGATGAAGCTAAAAAATACAAAAATTATTAATCAGCTTTAGCTTTTTTCTAAAAGCTTTTATTTTTACTTTTAGCTTCCAGATAGCTTTTAAGACTTAAAAAAGTCAAACTAAAGTGAGATGAAGAGTATTACTTCGCTTCCCATTTTACACTATTATGAGATAGATTCTTACTGCTATAGGTTGCATGGGGGGTCACTCGTGATGAAAAGTGTATGTAGAATATAGTGATAACTTACCACGATAATTTTATTGATATTCATTAAATAATAATATAGAACTAACAATTATTTTATTGTTGATGGAATCCCTATAAAGTCCTGCGACGGAAATGGGAGAGAGAGAATCTCTCAATGATATATAATGGGAAATGGGTAACACTTTCCCATCCCACAATTAAAAACACGCATTGACTAATTAAAATTTGAATTTCGACTCAAAGAGTTTTTCCATATTTTGTGTCCATCACACTTTTCATTTGATTACATATGGTTGGTGAAATCTATGAGAAACCTAAAATAAAGTAATATAATTTTGATTTTTTTTTTTTTTTATAATTTATGCTATTTTTTATAAATGAAATTTTAAATTTTTCATAAACTTTCATTCAAACTTTTTTTAGGAATACTAATTTATCAATGTGAGTGGAGATTCACACATAGATTTTCTCATTTGTCGTTCATGTGTGAAAATTGCTTATTTGTGGTACGGTGACAAGAAATTATTTGAGAATAGGAACATGGACTTGAATAGTATATAATTTTTTATTTTTTTTATGAAGTCCCTATAGAGTCCTGGGGTTAAATAAACTAAAAAAAATCAAAATAAACTAAAAAAAAAAATCAATTTCATAGATAATTGAAATAACGTAGGAAACCTTCTAAATAATATAAAATGAAAAAAAAGACAAAGATAACCTTCAAAAGAAAAAAAAATAAAAATTATCTCGGGTTTGACAATGAACTTAATGTAGATTTTCAGTAAAGAGTCGACTAGAGATGAAAAATATAAAAAAAAAAAAAGGTATATTTTAATTTTATGGGTACGTTCCCAAAAAATCGTAAGTTCGTAAAAAATCAGACCATATTTTCATTTGATAATGAAGTTTATAATTATTTTATATTTATAGGATTATTATATAGTTTCGAGGATGAGATAAAAAATCTACTTATCTCATAATAGTGTAAAAAGGGAAGCGAAGTAATATTCTTCATCTAACTTTATTCTGTAACATCCATAAATTTATATCATGCAAAATATATTTCAATTTTATCGTAGAATTTTAAACCAAATTACTCAAATAATATATCAAAATATACACATAAATAATATTTAAAAAGTAAATTATCTTGGGCACGACACATGCTAACATACTAGCAATATTTAATAAATTGTGAGATTATTTTGACTAATTTCATGTTTTGTCTCTTTCCATATAATTATCAATTTTTTCAAAAAACAATATATTATTACTTTGATTGATACATTTTTTGTAAGTATGTTTTGGTTCAATGTCTAAGGGTCTGTTTGGTTTGACTTTTTTAGGTCTTAAAACTTATCTAGAAGCTAAAAGTAAAAATAAAAGCTTTTAGAAAAAAGTTAAAGCTGATTTGTAATTTTTGTATTTTTTAACTTCATCTATGTATTTTACTCATAAAAATTAAACAATTTTTTTTTTCTATTAAGAATTTCTTGAAAATCTATTTGGCCTAGATTTTCATTTTATCGATTAAAAAAATTTAAAATAAATTAGGTCAAAAGGTACCTATATCGCCCTTTTTAAAAGATACTATAAATTTCAATGCCTTTTCAACCATATAAATTTTATGAGATCAACTCTAGTATCCATCACTACCATTCAATTAAATAATATGTATATAATCCAATAGTTTATATTTATTTTTTTAAATAAAAAGCAAAAAAAAGAAAAAAAGAGGAGGTCATGTACGGTACATGACCTATACAAGTCATGTACCGTAGCCAGCGCCATTTTACCATCTTATTCTTTCTTATCAATCAAATAATAAGATTAAAAAAAAAAGATAAAATTGCCATTCAAAAAAAAAACAATTGTAAGAAAAAACAAGGTTATGTCCAGGAAAAAATAGCGCATGGTTGATAAATTAATTTATAACATACGAACTATATAAATTTAGATTAACTTATTTTTAAACTTATGCACAAAAATTTATGCAAATAAATAAAATTTTATGTTAATTTATAAATTTTTATTAATGAAAATTATATTTTTATAAATTATTTTATTATAAAATACCTTGACAAATTTATAAAAATATATAAACCATATTTATTCGCATAAATTATTCTGTATAAGTTAATTCAAATAGACTCTAATTTAAAAGCTAGTTTATAGTAGTAATTAAGTTAATTGATGAAATTTGCAGTAATCTATAACACACTCACCCTTCTGTCTGCGAAACGTATGACTATGTTTTTCTTCGGAAATGAATATGATAATATGCGTCCAAACAAGGTTTTGTTGAAACACCAAGGCCAACGAAACAACAATTCCTTCACACTCTAACTCCACACTAACATAAAGTAAGTTATCTTCTAACTTCACTTTTTAGCCTTAACTTTATGTTTCAGAAACACCCCTTTTCTGTTTTCAACTTGTTTCAATCATTTCTTTTTAAATTTCACTTTTTTATCATCTGGGTATTTTTATATGTTGTTTTTATTGACAATTGGCAAAAACCCAGATTGGTTTTTATCATCTGGGTGTGTATACTATGAATATCACATCATGGAATTGGAAATAACATATCATGATTCATAATCTATCAATGATGATAAACAGTTGAATTGAGTCACATAATTGCAATATAGTGCAGAAATCAAGGAAACAAATTTGAACATTGAATTAGTTGTTAACTTTTGTTATGTCATGTTTGTTGTTTTTGTCACGACTCAAGAACTCATTAATTCTAACTCATTAAAGAAAAAAACTTCATGAAAAAGGTAAATAAAGCAGATGAGTAACAAATTTGTGTTTGATTTAGCTTATTTTCAAATAGTGTTGTCAATTGCGGATTGCGAAAAATAGCGTTTTTTTTACAATTTCGCTGTGCCACACTTTTTTTATAGCACTTCTATAGTCACTATTTAACAGCAATTTATACTAAGCAGTATATCGGGAAACAAAGACAGTTTGTTCAAATTACTCTACGTTATAGTGCTTCTATAGTCACTATTTAACAACACTTTGTACTAAATAGTGTATCGAGAAACAACACCAGTTTGTTCAAGTTCCTCTATGCTATAGCGCTATAGTACCGCTATGGACACTATTTAACAAGACTGTCGTAGCTTTCCAAGAGGGGAAAACCTGGTCGCAGTGAAATATTAAGCTTCTGCTACCGATGGTAGTTGAGTCTAACGGATAGGGCTAATCTCCACAACGTGCTGAACTATGATTGAACTTTGAAACCCTGTAGATGAGGCGCCATTTTAGTGGCCTGTGACTCCTTCAACAAGTTTTCCTCCAGTGAGAGGAGACCCGTGGATTCACCTTAAATATAAAGCTTCATCCATAAAAGGGAGCTTCATCCTATAAAAATTTGTGATGTCCCGCATAGTTTTTGTTTGTGTCTATCTCTCCATGCAACTTTGTCAAGTTGGAAACTCACATGAATGGCAATTCCTTGTTTTTTAATGTTCCTGTTAATTGTTTACCATATAATGATTGTTCATTTGTAGCATTTCAGTTGTTCACAGTTCACGGTTCCGCGTGTCATCATTCTTTATATCTAGGAGTATTGTGGCTATTGATGTTTCATACATCTCCTATCATCTCCAGGACTGATAACTATGCACACTGTTTTGGACTAGAATGATGTTATCCAATTGTACGATAAGTGCCAAAGTTATATCTCTTGATTATATCAGTTCAAGACTTTCCGAAGTTGGTCTTGCTGCATTTTATTACAAAACCACATTCGGCCAGAAGCAATGCTCTCCGTATTTCTGCTTTCATTTTGCTCAACCTTGTTTAATGGTCCATTTCAAGTAAGTCAGTTGCAGTTTATGCTTATGATAGTTACTCCTGCATAAGACCTGTTACATATTCTTGAACAAAGCGTTGTTGTTCTATGATATACTTTTAGTACAAATTGTTGTCAAATAGTGGCTATAGTAGCCATATAGCACGGCAGCGTCACAAAATTTGAACAACCTGCTATTTTTCACGAACTGTGATATATGCTAGAAGTTATCTTCTCATTGATGGATGTAATGTGTTTAATTACTAAAATATGGATAAATTCAATTTGATGTAAAAATTATAAATAATGTAATCCGTGTTCTTTCAAATGATTGTATTCTAAAAGGTAGGTTTAGTTTAGCATTGTTATGTGATCCAGAAAGGTTGACATTTTACATATATTTTAGGGATATAGATATGAACATGTTCCTGTGTTTCAAAGAGAACTTCAGTGTTTCAAAAATAATAAAACTGAAAAGTCTGCATGTGTGCGAAACATTATCTATTTTTAAAATAGAAAAACTGAAGTGATTGAGTATTACTTCTATATAGTCACCGTCACATGTAAAGTTTTTAATATGTAAGATATGCTGTGCCTCCATTCCCTTTTTTTATATGTATAAAGCATGCCTTTTTGATATATAATTGATGTATTTCAACTGCTATTTGACCGCAACGCTATCCGCTATTTCACATAGCAGACTTTTGGTGTTACGCTATCTTTTGCACTCCACTATTGATAACATTGCTCTCGATGCTCTATACGTGAATATCACAAGTTAATTATATGAATAGAATCATATATTCGTGCATAGTGTGAATATTTCCTTGAATGTTGAGTCCTTTTATTTGTCTTCAGGAGGAAAACTTGGTCGGTTAGAAGCAGCATAAACGACAGCAGTTTTAGTCCTTCAAATGGAACTAACGGAAGGACGCGCATAATTAGAGTGATTCAAGAGTTTCGGACCAAGTTAGGTTCTAAAATTGAGAAGATAAAGAAAAATCTTCCAATTAAGCTTCTTTTCTTCTTGGTTGGATTTTATTGTGCAACCGCCTTTTCCACTGTTATCGGACAAACTGGTGATTGGGATATTCTATCTGCTGGCTTAGCTGTTTTTGTTGTGGAAGGCATTGGTGCTCTCATGTATAGTTCTTCTCTTCCTTTAGTTACCAAAAGCTTAATATCAGTTTTTAATTATTGGAAAGCTGGCCTTACAATGGGACTTTTCTTGGATTCATTCAAATACTAATTTGATTTTATATTGGATGAATCAATACTTTCCATCTAAGTGGTTTTTCATGACTTGACATCTTCTACACAATTGACTCGATGGTTTTTCAACACAAGAGAGGACATTCAAGTTGCGTAAGCTCAATTATTTGTAACTTACGTAGCACCGACGCTTTATATTGAAGGTATGCCTGGTGTTCGATAGTTACATTCAAATATACTATTTTCTCACACTATTACTGGTGTCAGAGTCGTGCCAGTTTCAATGCAACTTGATTAATGATCAGCTTAACAATGGCTTTGAATGGGGAACATTAAAGGACATTGGCACATTCAACATTTTTCAAGGAAATCTTCATCGAGTTCTGTTGAGTTTGAGAAATCACCTCTCTCAGTTCCAAGTTCCTTATTTTCATTCGTCTTGGCTTTAAATCCTTGCTACTGAGATCCTTTCCTAGATATTCATTCTGCAACAACATTCTGCCAAATATGAGCATGAAGAGGTTCACTTTTATGTTGAGTGCTCACATGGATGATGGTATTTGTGAAATCGCATACCTTTTGCACTCTTCCATACATAGAAAACTCAAGCTGCTGTCAGACTCGTGACTTAGTTCAATACGAATTGTGCAATTCAGCTCAAATACAACTTCAGAGAAGTGATTGTGAAGTACAATTTTTATAACAATACACTGGTTTCATGTCTTCCAGGTTTCATCAAGAACAGCATGTATAATGTCATTTGTTGATTCATTTATTTTATTGTTTATACCAGTACAATGCTTGTCGAGCTTTTGAATAGCTTTCAATAATGTCTATACATAGTGTTATTATTGTTTAAGAAAAACAATATGCATTTTCATGTAGTTACCACTTGGAAGTAGTGTTTGGTATCGAACGGATCAGCTAATCACTTCGATGAACTTGTGCAGATGGTGCAAGGTAACATTTTTTTTACTATTGAGATTATTAGCCTCTTTGATTATTGAGATTTTCCACAGTGCATACATGATTATTTATCAGCCTATGTACTTGTAGTGTTGTGTGCTACAGAAACCACCAGATTAATAGCATGATTCAATTTAATTATTTTTTTACTATAAAACTCAACGTGTTTGAGCTATGAAGCATAGACACCAATACGATGCCAACACCAAGACGTAGACACTTCTAATAATTTGAGAAAATAGATGTGATCATAAGTAATCGCAAATTACACTAGTCTCAGTGTCTAGTAGTTCTCACATACTCTTTCCCTCCCATATAACTCATATTATTACCTAAAAAAGAAACCATGCCTATATCACATGTATTCTACTCGCTACCAAACACACATTTCATCAAAACTCATTTTCTGTTCTCACCTAATCTATGCTCCTCTAACGAATACATTGTGCACATTAAATTTTAGCATTTTTCTTCATGAAAAAGTGGCCTTTAAGTGTAACCTAGAGTCCTAGACTACATTTCTACTAGTATAAGAACATGGAGGCTACGAAGGGTAGAGAAGTTGAATAGCTAAAAAACACTTAGCAATCAAAACTCATATAACACAATCTTCTAAAATAACTAACAAATCAAAATGAAAACTTCGTTCATCTCTACTTCAACCATAGAACTACCGTTCTTTCATTTTGCATTTTTTTTCTTCTTTGTAAAAAGATCTGAGTTTTCTTTGCTCCATTTTTTTTTTTGTTGCTAAAATCCACTTTATTACTTTACCATTTTATATTTTTATAATCCATCTTCTTTATATTACAATGGTGCTTTCTATTTGGAGACCGTTGCACTCTTAGAGTTTTTCTTGTTAGAACTTTGTAAAACTCTAGCAAGAGTCGAACTTGCCGGTTCATCCAGCAAATTATTGCTAACTGAGTCAAACTGAAATTGGGCATGCGGGTCAGGTCCACGTGGGTAATCGGGTCGAACGGTGCAAAATAATTAAGCAACCAACAACAGTTAATGGATCAATGAATAATAATCAATCAAAAACTAAACTATCAAAAGCAATAAAGAACACAAATGAAGTTTGTTTATCCATTTCAGCGTTAATGAACTTACTCTGGAGAAAGCTCTCATTTCCTTATCAAAATTGTTTCCTTCCCTGATATTTCTCACTCTCTCGGCTGCAAAAACAGAAACAACACATATATAATGTGAACCCACGCCTGGCACAAAAGACATTGCCTGGCGGCCAAGGCTTTCGAGGCCGCACCTGACAGGCTGGCACAACAGGAATGCGCAATACCAGAAGTGATTTTTTTTTTGCTTTTGCTGCATATCAAATTAAAAGGCGTGTATTTTATTATTCGTTATTCAAATAACATATGATTTGGGTTAATTTTTTTGTTTTTAATTTATTAACCACTTGAGTTTAATGTCTTAATTTAAGATTTTGAATTCTAATCACAACTTTATATTATTCTTTTATCGTTATTCTTTATTCTTAATAGTTAAGGAAATTGTGGCTGAGTTTAATGCCATTAGAAAGCAAGTAAAAATAAAAACGAGCAAGTTGAGGCCTCAAGCTCAAGTAGCATGGATGGTTGATCCTGGGAGGAGGTTGCAAGAGGTGATGGCTGTGGGCATTGTTCGTCAAGCCGAAGTGATATGTATTGGTTTTATAAGCCAAACTCTCAAATATGTGTTGGTTTCTGAAACACTGCTTTCAGAAGTTCTGGTGTTTCTCTCATTCGGACCCTGTGTGCTACTTCAGAATTTCTGAAGATACCAGGTTCTGATATAGCTTCAGAAATTCTGAAGCTCAGCAGACTCTGAAGCATATTCGTATGCTTCAACTTCTGAAGACACTAGGCTCTGAGTCAGCTTCTGAAGCTTCCCAGCTTCTGAAGCTGCCTAGCTTCTGAAGCCTCTTCTGAAGCTCAGCAATTTCTGAAGCTCAGCAACTTCTGAAGCTTCGCATCTTCTGAAGCTCAGCGTGTTCTGAAGCTTTGCTTTTCTGAAGCTCTGTTTCAGTGAGCTATGTACAGCTGTATTTTTTCAGTTAGTTTTTTTTGTCCTAGGTAGTTAGGAAACTCTTGTATATATACACCTCATCCAATCAATAAAATACATCTTTTCATTTTTTTCTCAATTCTTCTTTCAATTACCTAAAAACTTTTCTCTACGTTGTTCTCTTTGTTTTTGATCCATCCCCAACAAAGTGGTATCTAGAGCATTGTATGTTCCAAGGGACCTTGATCAAGAAGTGATCAAGACTTGATCTTTACCAAGTCTTTCTGGTGTAGAAGGATTTGTTGGTTGATCACTACAATCAACCATGGCTGGAAACAACAATTTTCATGCAAACCTGCCAGTGTTTGATGGGAAAAATTGGGATACTTGGGTGAAGCAAATGAAGGTGATATTCACTTTTCAAGAGGTGTATGATCAAGTGAATGCAGAGGTTGCTCCACTCCCAGCAAATGCAAATGAAGAACAAAGAACAACTCACAGAGAAGCCAAGAGAAAAGACAACAAAGCCTTGTTCTTGATTCATCAGTGTGTGGATTCAAAGGTTTTTGAAAAGATAGCAGATGCAGAGACTTCAAAAGGTGCATGAGACATATTGCAGAAATGTTATGGTGGTGATGCTAAGGTAAAGAAGGTCAAATTACAAGCATTAAAGAGGCAATATGAATTAATGCAGATGAAGGGTGATGAAAAGATCTCAGATTATTTCACAAGATTAGTGACACTCACTAATCAGATGAAGAATTGTGGAAGTAATCTTGAAGAACAAGAAACTGTAGAGAAAGTGCTTAGGACTTTAACTTCAAAGTTTGATCACATAGTGGTGACAATTGAAGAGACTAAAGATCTAAGTGAGGTGAAGCTTGAAGATTTGCAGAGTACATTGGAGGCTCATGAGATGAAGCATGGTGATAAGGACCAGGTCAAGGAAGATGAGCAAGCCCTGTATGCAAAATTCAAGAAGTTCCAGAACAATAAGAAGAAATGGCAGAACAAGAAACATTCCAAGAAAGGAGAAGATCATGTTGAAGATGATGTTGAGACATTGTCTGAATCCTCTGATGGAGGAGGGGGGAAACAAAAAGATAAGTCAAAGAAGAAGGACAAGAGCAAGATTCAATGCTACAATTGTGACAAATATGGGCATTATGCCAGCGAATGTAAAAATTCAAAGAAAAAGAAAGGTCATGAAAATGAAGAAGAAGCAAACGTAGCACATGATAGTTCGAGTTCAGAGGAAGAAACAAGCTTCATGGTGATAGATGCTGATGAAACAGCAGATTCTATGGAGTGGTACTTTGACTCAGGATGTTCTAACCATATGACAGGTAATAAAAGCATTTTATCTAACTTTAATGAATGTCTCAACAAAAGGATCAAACTTGCCAACAATGAATTCACCAAAGCTGAAGGTATTGGGAATGTTATGATTGAGATGGAAAATAGCAAGAAAGCTGTGATTGGAAATGTTCTTTTTGTGCCTGGAATGCAATGTAATTTGTTGAGTGTAGGGAAATTGATTTCAAAGGGTTTCAAAATAGTGATTGAAGATGAGACACTACAACTCTTTGACTCTAAGAAGAGACTGGTCCTGAAGACAGCTCAGAGCAAGAACAGAACCTACAAGACTCAATTCAAAGTCATTGGGGCAGAATGCCCACCTGCAACTGTTGATAACAGTCAAGTAAGTTCTGAAGGGAGTGGAAGTATCTTGGTGAAGAGAAATGATGGACAAGAAGCTAGTATCACTGATGTGTTAAAGAGTAATGTGATAAGTAGAAGTCAATTACTAGAGAAGAACTACTCAGTGAAAATGCATGATAAGGAGCTAAAGCTAGTTGATGCAAAGGATAGAGAGATCCTGAAAGCTCCAATGTCCAGCAACAAATCCTTCAGGATGTTGAATATGTTGGAACATCAGTGCGGTGTCCCAACTGTGAATGAAAGTCAAAACTGGATTTGGCATCACAGGTATGGCCATTTCCATTTCAGAAGTTTGAACCTGTTAAGTTTGAAGAAGATGGTGAATGATCTTCCTCAGATTAAAGTTCAAAGGCAACTGCACAAGAGTTGTTGCATTGCCAAGTCAACAAAGATGTTAATGAATGAGACACCACATAGAGCATGGACTGGTGTGAGACCATGGATTGGTGTGAGGCCTAGTATAGGTCACTTTAAGATGTTTGGGTTACTATGTTTGAGATATGTGCCAACACACTGTAGAAGAAAGTTAAGTTACAGAAGCCAATCAATGAATTTCCTTGGTTATCACTCAGCTGGGGCTTATAAATTGTATTCTCCAACAAGAAACAAGATGGTTACAAGTGGAGATGAGCAGTTTGATAAAGCTAAGAGGTGGAACTGGAGTGGTAATGTTGTACACAGAAATGTTGCAGCATCTGGTGTGACAACTGTGCTTGAAGAAGCTCTGAATAGGACTGTATTCATTGAAGAACATGCATTAGGAGGTGTGTTGAAGCATAATTCATGTTCTCAAAAGATGTTGGTTTCAGAAGCTCTGAAATGGTCAAGAAGCTCAGAAGCTCCAGGTTCTCAAGAAGCTCAGAAGAGAAATGGGGTTGTGAGTTTTGACAGCTTGTCTTAAGGAGGAGTATTGGTTTTATAAGCCAAGCTCTCAAATATGTGTTGGTTTCTGAAACACTGCTTTCAGAAGTTCTGGTGTTTCTCTCATTCGGACCCTGTGTGCTACTTCAGAATTTCTGAAGATACCAGGTTCTGATATAGCTTCAGAAATTCTGAAGCTCAGCAGACTCTGAAGCATATTCGTATGCTTCAACTTCTGAAGACACTAGGCTCTGAGTCAGCTTCTGAAGCTTCCCAGCTTCTGAAGCTGCCTAGCTTCTGAAGCCTCTTCTGAAGCTCAGCAATTTCTGAAGTTCAGCAACTTCTGAAGCTTCGCATCTTCTGAAGCTCAGCGTGTTCTGAAGCTTTGCTTTTCTGAAGCTCTGTTTCAGTGAGCTATGTACAGCTGTATTTTTTCAGTTAGTTTTTTTTGTCCTAGGTAGTTAGGAAACTCTTGTATATATACACCTCATCCAATCAATAAAATACATCTTTTCATTTTTTTCTCAATTCTTCTTTCAATTACCTAAAAACTTTTCTCTACGTTGTTCTCTTTGTTTTTGATTCATCCCCAACAATATGAAGTGATGAAGCATGGCTACTGTATAGTTATGTGTTTGGTGTGTTTTTACTGTTTAGTGATCTATACTAGTATGTGACTATGTGCGGTGTAAAAAATAAAAATAAAAGTATGTGCAATTGTGTGGTGTGTTCATGAGTGGTACTCTCACACAGACATCCGGATATGACACGATACGGATATACTTCAATACATAAATTTAATCAGGGAAATAGATAAAATTAAGATCATTATCTTATTAGTAAAGATCATAAATTAATTATATGAAAATAAAGATCATAACTATCATGTGATTTACAAAGAAAATTGATATAATCCCTTAGATTAAATTTAATTAATGACTATAAATTGGTGTCAATCATATTGTGACATCTTGGTGTGATTAATTTGATCCTATCTCTATTATATTATAGACAAATCATGTATCACAAACTTGTTACTTAATTTTTGAAATTGCTTGAATTTTGGGGTTTATTCAATAATTAACATTTGTGAAAACTGTAAAAAATATTATGAAAATATATATATTGAATATTTTAAATGTATTTAAGCTAAATTTTTTTTAATGTATTGAGAAAGTGAAATTAGGGTACCTATAAATATTTATAAAAAATCTTTTCTTTACAATATAAAAATTATTTAGATCGATATGTGCTTCTTTTTTATGTTTTTTTAATTTTATATCAAAGAGTAATAACTAATTTTTTTAAAGCATTTATTTTTATTCATTAATTTGAATTAGAATTTGCCATAATCTAATTGTACCAAAAAAAATAAAAAATTTTCCATAACTATATGAATTGTTATTTCCTTATTTATTAAAAAAAATAAAATTTATTAAGATAAGTTAGTGATTATCCTATTATATAAGATAAGATAATAATCTTTAGATTTAGGTTGAAATAAAAAAAAAAAAAAAATAAATACATCTTTTAAATTTAGACTTACTAAGTTAGAATAAAAATAGAAATACATAAATTGTTTCTATTTAAAGACTCAATTGTGATATTTTGGATAGAATCACTTATTCATACACATGGCGTTTTCTATTTCATCGGAGCTATATCCATCAGAAAACGACCTTGTTTACGAACGTGCACTCAAAGCACATCCCGGAAGCTACAAACTCTGGCACGCTTACCTCCGTGAACTTCTCGAAATTGTTCAGAGTCTCCCCGTCACTCATTCAATGTTTGAAACCCTCAACAATACCTTTGAACGTGCACTTGTTACAATGCACAAGATGCCAATAATTTGGATCTTATATCTTCAAACCCTAATAAATCAGAAGCTAGTTACGCGAACTAGGAGAACTTTTGATAGAGCACTATGTGCTCTTCCTGTTACTCAGCATGATCGGATTTGGGAGAATTATTTGTTTTTTGTTAGTCAAAAGTGTATTCCAATCGAAACTTCGCTTAGGGTTTATTGTAGGTATTTGCAATATGATCCTAATCATATTGAGGATTTTATTGAGTTTTTTATTAATTCGAGTTTGTGGCAAGAAGTTGCTGAGAGGTTGGTTTTGGTTTTGAATGATGATAGTTTTATTCGATAAAGGGGAAGACTAAGCATAGGTTTTGGTTAGAGTTATGTGATTTGTTGACTAGGCATGCCAATGATGTGTCTGGGTTGAATGTTGATGCGATTATTAGGGGCGGTGGGATAAGGAAATTTTCTGATGAGGTTGGTCGATTGTGGACTTCGCTTGCTGAGTATTATATTAGGAGGGGTTTGTATTAGAAGGCTAGGGACGTGTTTGAGGAGGGTATGTCTACCGTTATTACTATGAGAGATTTTAGTGTGATATTTGATTCTTACTCGCAATTTGAAGAGAGTATGCTTGCTTATAAGATGGAAGATGCGGGTTTCAGTGATGAAGAAGGTGATGATGGAATGAAGGAGGAAGAGGAGGATAAGAAGATTTTACGTGAGTTATGGCTGAATGATAAAAAGGACATTGACTTGAGATTGGTTAGGTTTGATTATCTTATGGAGAGGAGGCCTGAATTGGCTAATAGTGTGCTTTTGCGTCAAAATCCTCATAATGTTGAACAGTGGCACAAGAGGGTGAAGCTTTTTGAGGGTAATCCAACTAAGCAGATACTCACTTACACGGAGGCTGTGAGGACTGTTGATCCCATGAAGACCGTGGGAAAACCTCATACGTTATGGGTGGCTTTCGCGAAGCTTTACGAGCAGCATAAAGATCTTTACAATGCCCGGGTCATTTTGGACAAGGCAGTGCAGGTGAACTACAAAACTGTGGATCATCTGGCCAGTGTCTGGTGTGAGTGGGCTGAGTTAGAGTTGAAACATAAGAATTTCATTGGAGCACTCGAGCTTATGAGACGGGCTACAGCAGAGCCATCAGTTGAGGTCAAACGAAAAGTGGCAGTTGATGGGAATCAACCGGTGTAGATGAAACTGCATAAATCTCCACAATTGTGGTCCTTTTACGTTGATTTGGAGGAAAGTCTAGGTAATTTGGAGAGTTCTCGGGAAGTTTATGAACGGATTTTGGATTTACAAATTGCCACGCCACAAGTAATAATCAATTATGCATACTTTCTCGAGGAACACAAATACTTTGAAGATGCTTTTAAGGTTTATGAAAGAGGAGTCAAGGTATTTAAGTACCCACATGTTAAAGATATTTGGGTTACATATCTATCTAAATTTGTGAAGACATATGGAAAGACAAAGTTGGAGAGAGCAAGAGAGCTGTTTAGGAATGCGATTGAAACGGCCCCTGCTGATCAAGTTAAACCTTTCTATCTGCAATATGCTAAGCTGGAGGAGGATTATGGACTAGCAAAGTGAGCTATGAAGGTCTATGATCAAGCAACCAAAGCTGTTCCCAATAATGAGAAGTTAAGCATGTGTGAAATATATATTGCTCGTGCAGCCTAGATATTTGGTCTACCCAAAACACGAGAGATCCATGAGCAGGCAATTGAATATGGTCTTCCAGATAAGGATGTTAAAACTATGTGTTTGAAGTATGCTGAGCTTGAAAGAAGCTTGGGAGAAATTGAACGTGCCCGTGGAATATATGTATTTGCCTCTAAGTCTGCTGATCCACGATCTGATCCAGACTTTTGGAATAAGTGGCAAGAATTTGAGGTCGAGCATGGAAATGAGGATACCTTTAGAGAAATGCTTCGAATTAAAGTGTAGACCCTGTGCATATTTATTAATTTAACTTAACTTCAAAAAAATAAAGATTCAATTGTAGCCATGAAAATTTATTCGATTCAATAATAATATTTCAGAGTTTTCTCTCTTTTTTGGTGGATTTCAGTTTTATACTTTGAATTCAAAATTTATTTATAGAGTTTAGTGTTTATTTCTAAACTTTATGGATGTTCTATTCTTACCTGATTTTAATAACAACCTTGTGTCTATTAGTCATGGGTTTCTTACTCAGAATATGTATTACCACAAAGAAGTCCAAGTAAGAAATTGCCTTTTTTACTGTGTTTTGAATGCATCTTACTAGGATCTTGATATCCTTTCTCAAGTCTTAATGATATGTGAGCCTAATTTGTTCCTTTAGTTTTGGTTGTGCATGGTTTCACAAGAATATGAACAATAATAAATCTAATATTTTCTTTCAATTTGGCTTAAGCATGGTTAAGGTTGATTGCAATGGAACAACTTGGCCAAATTGAAAGAATATAATAAGAGATTGGATTTCTTTTAGTTTTATGGTTTTTTAATTAATAACATGGTGTTTGCTTGCTGGTACTTTAACATGGAAAATGGGGTCTAAATCTCCTTTTGTAAATTTGATTTTTACTATCTCAGTAAGTTATGCTCTATATAAACTAGAAACAGTTGCATTGAGTTTGCATGATGCATATTATTTGAACTTGGCAACAAATTGTAGGTATCAAATATGAAAATTGTAGGTATTTATCTTGGGAAGTAACAAATTTATTTTGAAGTGGCTTCATATTGGAATTAAACATGGCATCCGATATAAGTTATTCTAAGTTAGAATGTTATTTCAATTTGGTTGTTCTTGCAAATCAAACATGTGTTAGATATTAGTATTATTTATCCAACTTTGTGTTAGATATTAGTATTATTAGTATTGAGTTAGATATTAGTATTATTGGTATTGAGTTAGATTCCACATAAACAAAATGAGCTGAGGTAAAAATTTAAGTTTTACAATTTAGTCCAAAACAAAGACTTTTTTTTGCAAAAATAAATAAAAATGCAACTCTCTGAGCATATAACCCAACTCACACAATAATTCTCCTGCACATAAACTTTGATACTTCTGATTAGAAGGATGCATGCACCACAGCACACCCATTCTGACCTTTTTATGCTGTATTTTGGCTACTCATTGTACCCTTTGCAAGCATTATAATGCTACAATTCTAACCATTACGGTAGGAAACGAAACGTCGGCAAAAAGATGAGAAAAAAATTCTGAAAAGAAACTTCGCAGATAGTTGATTAAACCGAAATCGATCTTGTAAAGACTGAGAAAAAAAAACTAACATCATCGTCATAGAAACGAAGCTAACATTTTTAGAAAAGCAATGAGAGAATGATAAGTAGAGAGATAACTATGTAGAAAATTGAGAAGAAAATTAGAGAAAGTTAGAAGAGAATTATACAATGTGTAACAGAAAAGAAGAAATCTCTTTGAGGTAAATGTCATCACTATGTTTCCATGTTTAGAAATATGGTAGAAAAGATAGAATTCTAAGAATTAAATTGAACTATACAACCAATCTCAAACTATACAGAAGTATGATTTTCAAACTACGATAACTAATCCATATTTATTACTAAACTCGTCATAGAAATATTGAATGTGTGGATGTGGATGTGTGAAAAATTGTAACTATGCAGAGGACTCGCATATACAAAGCTGTTATAAACTTCAAACAATATAAAAGGGTTAGGGAGAGAGATCACTTGGCGGTCGTTCTGTTATGCAACTCCATAAATTTGAATGGCAATGTGAAGTCATTATGCGACATTAAGCATCAACTCAGGGCCCAGGATATGCTGGTAAACTCATTATACGTTTGTCCACGACAGGACTTCCAACGGTAAAATGATATAGGCTCTGGAAGGTCGAGTCTTTTAACCCAAGTAACTGATGCACTGCAAAAGAACACGCGATATTTTATTAGAAAATTAATTCTATATTGAAAAATCTGCAATGAAGAACCTTTTATATTATCTATAGGGTTGAGGCAATGCTTCGATCATAGAAATGACTATCTAGAAATTATATTCTTAATGGTTTGTTAGAAGGAATAAATCTTACTAAATTTTGTATGGACTTTTATGGGATGGTATTTCATCGTTGGCGAATTCTGGAACTCAACGCATGGAGATCAAACTACTTAGGAAATTAGGATTAGGATAAGATAGTAGTGGTCTAATGTTGCTATCATTGCCAATAATTGTGTACATAGTCTATTCTACTTATCATCATATCAAGCATGGATGCACTTCAACAAAAAGAATCGTTTTATGGACCCCGATGCAGTTTGTATCTACATTTTTTAGCACCGCTCCCTTAACCAGAAGCAGAGTGAATTCTAACCGATGTTTAGATTATAAAAGGTTGAAGAAAAGTAACAATATAATAGCTAAACTCTAATACTTGTAAGCATGATGGAACAAGTATTATACCAAATTATCGATGCTCACTTGATGAAAGTGTGGTTGCCTTAATGATGATTAGATATTAGATTATCAACGCTATCCGTGGACTCGGAAAAACATCAAAATCTCCTAACATATAATTGCCACTAGACCAAAAATCACAATTTCGCAAAGCAAGTGATGAGAAAAAACAATCATACCAGGGTCATCAAAGAAGCAGCCAATTCCGGTTGCTGAGATTCCAACTGCATGAGCTTCCAGGTACAGCACCTGTCCAAGGACTCCAGTCTCCCAAAATAAACGTGGATACATCCAAACGTCCTTCTCACGCAAAGTAGGCTCCATGCGGGCTAACATACCAAGGCTAAAGCAACCATCACTTGCAATGTCCTGCAAGTAGGTGTCACATTTGAAACAGGAGATACAATAAGCACAGTTTATCTGTTTAGACTAGTTAGAAATACGACAGTTAAGCAATGAATGGAGCAAAATCATTTTACATTAGAGACAATGTCATCAATCGCAGAAAATAACGGTTTGATCAAATTCTTCTGCGCAACAATGCTATAGAACCACTATTTGACAACATTTTGTACTAAATTGCATAACGCAGAACAATAACAATTGGTTCAAATTCCACAACGCTAGTGTCGCTATTTAACAACATTTGTTAGAGATATTAATAGACAGAATAAATCACATTCAGACCACCTAATCTAACTATAGTTAAAGCAATCGACAAAAATCATCAACACCGTGATGATAAAGTTCAGAACCTAAACAAAGGGCGACATTTTTTATCTCCTCAGTACCATTTAAATACAGTTTGAATTTTGTAGTAACAACATAACTTCCACAGACTTCAAGAAACTCTGTAACGCAATATGAAAATTCTAAAAGGCACAGACACAATTAGCACAGACTTTGGAACTAGTGTGTTTCACAGTCACAATTTAACTAGAAGTTTGATGTTGTAGTAACAATATAACTTCTACAGAATTTAAGAAGCTTCATAATGCAATGCAAAAAATTTAAAAGGCACGCAGACACAGTGACCACTAGTTGCATACCTGATGGCACGAAAGCTGCTTAGCAAGCCGCCGACAATCTGATCTAAGGAGTTCATACAGAGGAAGATCATCAGGACACCCCTCTGGTTTAGTCCAGACAAACTCAGGATTCATAGCTTTCTTCAACTCACCAAAATGATCTTCATTCCTCACAAGGAAATACAATCCCTGAGGTAACCCTACCACTCTATGAACAAACAAAGCCGCATGAACCTCAGCATCCCAAGGAAGGGCTCGAAACGGCAAAGAAAGATGTCTCCTTTGCTTCTTTCCAGCTTCAGAACCCGAAGGAAGACAATGTGACAAAATCTGATAAAATGTTTCCCTCTCCATTGTTGTAACTCCATCCATATCAACCGCACTTCTACGCTTCCTAACAACTTCCCTCGCAGTTAAACCCTTATATAAACTATCCGTTTCAGTTTCACTATAAATTCTACTTCTTTGAAAAGGATCAACCACTAACCTATCTTCTAAATTCAAAGGCTTCTTAACAATTTCAGCAGTTTTATATATAATATCCCAACAAACATGTTCTTTACTAAGAGAATTAGGTTTCCCTAACCAATCTAACTTCGAAAAATCCAATATAGCATTACTCAACTCCTTATAATCCAAATCAAACTCACTAACGCTATCGCCACTCGGAAAAACAAGCATTACACAATCAGGATGCTCAAACTCAATCTCAGGAATCTTACCTTTAACAGCACGTAAAGGGTTTTCAAATTCAGGAAAAACATGAAGTCCCATAAGAAACTTCAACTCTTCAAATCCTAAACAATCCAAAAGCTTAACATCCCAACCAAGAGAAGCAGCAGCCATTGAAACAGCACCAATAGCATGACCAACATCATGATTACAGTACCTAAAACCACGTTCACCATATTTCCAAGATTCACGCCAAAAAATGGAAGATAACCCAACAAGAAAAGAATTAGGTGGAAAAAATTTATGAAAAAACCCAGATGGGATTTGAGTTCTAAGTTCCAAAGAATGTTCTTTTGGAGCATAATGAGCAACAAAAGGTGTATCAGAGATTGATTCAATTGAAGGTGAAATTATATATGCTTCAGTTGGATGTAAATTTCCACTACTAGGGTTTACCCTTAAAGACCAAGTTGAAAAGCTTGTACTTTTCCAAGCTGAAAGTGCAAGAGAATCATGGAGGAATTGAGAAATGGTGGATTTGGAAATGGGTTTTGGAGATGGAAGTGAATTGAAGAGAGAAGGGTAAAAGGGTGATTCTTGTTTTTCTTGTTGAAGGGTAAAATGGAGAAGAGGTAAAAGTGGTGAAGAGATGTACCTACGAAATGGGTTTGGTTGGTTTGCCCAATCAAGACCATGTGGTCCTCTTGCATAGTTGTTGAAATTGTGTTTGGTTTGATTATGGTATTTTAGAACATGGGACAGTTTTTGTTCTTGTTCTTGAGGTTGTTGTTGTTGTTTTTGTTGTGTGGTGTTGTTGGATTTAGAAGAAGAGGGAGAGAAAGAAGACATGGATTTTGATTTGGATATTATGAAAGGAAAAAAGTGATTATTGTTGAAAGTTGTTGAGGGGAGAAAATGGAAGAATGAAAATTGATTGTAGTTGCGGAGAGGAAGTGAAGAAGATTGCATGTTTTATATGGTTAGAGTTATAAACAGAGTTTGTGTTTTCTGTATGATACTATGATGATTTTGGAATGGAAAGTTGATGCTGTGAACTCATAATGTGTCTCCATGAATAAGGTATTGGATTCTTCTGGTAGGTCTAGAAAATGACAAGTCTTTCCTTTCATGAAGACTTTGTGTAACAGGAAATAAAGATTAGATTATTAAATTAGTAGTTTATTTTAAATATTAATTTTATATTATGATAGAAGTAGGATATGATAAAAAGCAAGATAATTATAGAATATGATAGTGACAGGATAAACACATATCATGTCATGTGTTTGATGCGCATATAATAAGAGATACATGATAGCATTAATTTATCATGAATAAATAAATGCATTTTATATTGACATGATAATAAGACACATGTTATATTTAAATATAAAAATTATTTTTGTAAAATAAATGCATTTTTTTATATTATGTCGTTACAACTAGTGATTTGTTACAATTTGGCTCTAGATACCAATTGTAACGGATTTGTTACTTTGGATTATTAGGGAAACCGAAATAATCCTAGTTCTACTTAGAAATTCCAATGAAAGAATGAAATTCAGTGAAATAGAGCTAAATATAGAGAAATTGAGAGTTTTTGAGGAAGAAGATAATTTGTTTGAATGTTGATTAACTTTCAAATGAGGCTCATTACCTTTAAGTACAACCCTCGGGGCTAAAAGAGTAAATGACATAATATAAAACTAATATTTAAAATAAACTACTAATTTAATAATCTAATCTTTATTTCCTGTTACACTTTGGAAATGGATTTGATGCTGTCAAGTTTTCATATTGGTTTGCATTATGATTGTCCGATTTAAAATTAACGTTTGATATTATTTATAATTAATTTTATTAATATGTAATTTGAATCGTTCGATTAGAAATGAATGATCGTGATTTAAAACACCGTGAAACATTTTGATTTTATCAAAGCAGACAATCATGATCTCTTGAAGACTCATAAATAAATCACACATGGATTAAGAATGTGAACGGGACAAAAGATGAGCGGAAAATATTTTATCATTTCATTCTTTACGATTTAATATGTTCTTTATTCTCATTTTTTGTAACTTCATGAATAAGGGATTGGATTCTTCTCGTAGGTCTAGAAAATGACAAGTCTTTCCTTTCATGAAGACTTTTGGAAATGGATTTGATGCTGTCAAGTTACATACAATTTTTATATTATTGGTTTGCATTGTGATTGTCCGATTTAAAATTAAAGTTTGATATTATTTATAATTAATTTTATTAATATGTAATTTGAAACGTTCGATTAGAAAAGAATGATCGTGATTTAAAACACCTTGAGTCCGTGAAACAGTTTGATTTTGTCAAAGCAAACAATCATGATCTCATGAAGACTCATAAATAAATCACACATGGATTAAGAATGTGAACGGGATAAAAGATGAGTGGAAAGTATTTTATCACTTCATTCTTTACGATTTAATATGTTTTTTATTCTCATTTTTTATTTTGAATAATATAATTTCTTCATTTTTCATCCCCGCTAGAAAGATCAGTAGTCAGGATCATCTTAAGACTAAATGAGGCCTACAATGAATTTCAATGTGAAGTGAAAAATAGTTGCCTGAATTTTTAAAGAGTTGTAAATTTGTCATCTTATTTTTATAATTTATTTTTTTAAAGGTCTTTATGTTTTTCTCCGAGGCTTTTTCCTACCATAAACTAATGAACTTATGACTTTTAAGGGGCATGTTTTCGCCTTAATAAAAAAATTATTTTTCGGGAGCTAATTTGAATTGTCTTATCTTTGGGGCAGCCATATAATCAGTTGATCACACGACGATGCTTTGAAACGAAAGATTTTGTCATTCTTTTCTTTTCAAATACACATGCTACAAGCTAAAGAAAATCTTTACAAAATAAATGGGATCTTTCAAAATGAAGAGCATGATTATGAACATTATAAAGAAAAAAAAAAGGAAAAGCTAAGAGATTCTAAATAGTTACCGATCGATTTCCACACTTCACCAGATTAAAAAAATCACATTAAAAAAAACATATAAGAAAAAAACAAATGAGAAATATTTTTCTCTTTACCACAATTTCCCGATCATAATAGAAAATTAACATTTAAAATCTCAAGTCGACTAAATTGTCCTTTGTCAGAAGTTTGATGTTAAAGTTTACATGTTTATCAAATGCTACAATTAATAAATATTTTTGAAATTAGAAAATCATGTATGAGATAACATGTCATTAAAGTTTACTAGTTTATTAAAGTTCATTGGAAACATTAAAGTTTGATTGGAAATCAAATGTTGCATTGAAAAGTGATGTTTGATTTAGGGTACCGATAAAATTTACGCATTTATCAAAGTTGATTGAAACTATTAAATGCTATATTGAGAAGCTAAAATAACACTTAATAAATGTAAATGTCTAGAGATGCATTGCAAATCAATGTGTAAAACAGCTGGATAGAGATGCATTGGAAAATTGCACAAAAAAACAAAGAGATGCATTGGAAAATGATTTGTGTCACTAAAGCATGTAGGTTTTAAAAAAATACTTAATGAATGTAAATGTCTAGAGGTTCATTGCAAAACAATGTGTAAAACAGCTGAATAGAGATGCATTGAAAAATTGCACACAAAAAAGAAAAAACAGAGATGCATTGGAAAATAATTTGTGTCACTAAAGCATGTAGGTTTATAAAAAATACTTAATAAATGTAAATGTCGGGAGATGCATTGCAAAACAATGTGTCACTAAAGCATTGCAAAACAATGGATAGAGATGCATTGGAAAATTGCACAAAAAAACTAAGAGATGCATTGGAAAATGATTTTTGTCACTAAAGCATGTAGGTTTATAAAAAATACTTAATAAATGTCTAGAGATGCATAGCAAAATAATGTGTAAAACAGCTGGATAAAGATGCATTGTAAAATTGCACAAAAAAAAAAACAAAGAGATGCATTGGAAAATGATTTGTGTCACTAAAGCATGTAGGTTTATAAAAAAATACACTTAATAAACGTAAATGTCTAGAGATGCATTGCAAAACAATGTGTAAAACAAATGAATAGAGATACATTGGAAAATTGCACAAAAAAAAAACAAACAAAGAGATGCATTGGAAAATGATTTGTGTCACTAAAGCATGTAGGTTTATAAAAAATACTTAATAAATGTAAATGTCTGGAGATGCATTGCAAAACAATGTGTAAAGGAGCTGGATGAAGATGCATTGCACAAAAAAAAACAAAAAGATGCATTGGAAAATGATTTGTGTCATTAAAGCATGTAGGTTTATAAAAAATTTATTGAAAATATTAAATACTTAATAAATGTACAAAAAATACTTAATAAATGTAAATATCCGGAGATACATTGCAAAATATTGTGTAAAATAGCTAGATAGAGATGCACTGTAAAATTGTACAAAAAAATAAAAAGATGCATTGGAAAATATTGATTTATGTCATTAAAACATGTAAGTTTATAAAAATTTCTTGGAAATATGAAATGTTGGATTGAGAATCTAAAAAGACAATTAATAGATGTAAAAATTTTAGAATTAAAGATGAATTGAACTAAATATCATTAAAGATTATGTGTTTATCAAAGGTTGGTTCGAAAAGTTAACCAAGACATTCGACTTAAGTGATTAATGAACTCCCCTATGACGGATCATTTAGTAGAACTTGAGTTCAACTCCTGGTAAAATAATTATTCGTCAGAATTTTAATTACCTCATGGTCGAACTCTAGATTACCGAGGGCCTAGGAACCAGAGGATTAATAAATGTAAAAGTCATTGGATTTGGATTAGGTCTTGGAGACTATCCAAATTTGGAAATAAGAGATTTGGATTTCCATTTCCATAAACAAACAATACTTATGTTATGACAGTAGTCTAGTATGCATTATTGGACCACATTCACATTTAAATTAGAGGACTGAAAAATAAAATCATTTAAGAGTGTCCTTTAGTTAGTTGAAACTGAAAGCGACCCCCAATTATAAATACCAACACAATGTTTCACATTTCACAAAATAGTTAAGAGTTTATAGCTTCTCATTTGCTAAAGGCATATCATAGCAATTTTGGTAAGATTAATCAATATGTTTTCTACATCTATTGTTTCAAATGAAATTCATCAATATGTTTTGCCTCTAAATGTTAAGTGTTTAATTTGTTCATTTTTTGATACAGATATATTATAATGTCAACTATAGCACGCAGAGGATTTCATTATATGCAGAGACTGAATGCTGCAAATGTATCACCTGCTTTGTTAGAGAAAGCCCAAAATCGTGTCATAGATGCTGCACTTACCTTTATTCGTGAAAGAGCAAAATTTAAGGCATGTTCTTAAACTTTTCCATTTTTTTGAAATCTTACTTGGTTCGGATTTTTTGTAACCTCCGATTCTCAGAAGAGTGAGGCCCTAATAATAATCGAAAGTTTGGTTGCAAGGTAAACAAAACACAATAATTGTTTTTCTCATAAATCCAATTCCAGTTCTCTGAACAATTCGTTATAGAGTTTATGTACCACTTGAACTCAATCACTTTATTTGCTTTACTCGGCTTTTTGCTGATTAGATATATGTTAAAAAATTACCAACATGATGACATGCATAAGTGGTTAATATTAAGTCTCTTAAGGTTATAAGTATTTTTCAGGAAATTAAGATCAATTTTTTAAATAGATCTCAGATATATATTGTGAGATTAGTTTTTACGGTTGCGCAAGATATATCTTATGAGATTAGTTTTTGTTAATTAGATATAAATTATTTTATTTTTTTAAATGGAAATTGGTTTTGTAATATTGTAGGGAGAACTTATGCGTTCATTGGGAGGTGTAGTGGCAACTTCATCTCTTGTTGGAGTTCCATTAGGTCATCATTCATCATTCCATGAAGGTTCTGCATTTGCACCTCCTCAAATTAGGGAAGCAATTTGGTGTGATAGCACAAACTCAACAACTGAAGAGGGTAAGTTACACTATTTCCATTTGTCTTATATCCCAAAAGAATCATTATAGTTGTATCTTATAGTGTCGGCCAATTAATTTTTTAAAAAAATTATAAAGTATTTTTTGGGGGATAGTTATTGGATATAATTTATAAATTTATAAATATACACATGTAGGACAAGATATATGGTATATGTATTGACACTTCAGCAGTCTTAAAGCTTATGGACCTCATCATAAATGTTGTATCTTGAATCTTTTAGTAAAAAAAAAAAATATAAAAAAAAAGATAGAACTCCATTATTTGTTAATTTTTTAAAAAATATCGACAATTAATAATTTTATAATTTATTGTACGTGTTATTCATATATACACATATATAGGATCCACCTTTAACATGGAGCCAAGCCTCTATTTTTTAGTAGGTTTCAAAAGCTTTATAATATTGTAGCAGGCCTCTCTGAAAAAATATAAATAAAAATACTCATTCTAAAAAGATCCAATGTTGTCTTTTAATACTATGTTTTTGTTAAAAAAAATATATTTTAAAAGGGTCAATCCAAGGTTAAAGGTCTTTAAGTGGTTCAGAAAAAAAAATGGTAAAGAAAATTTAGAAAAAAAGGTTGAAGGTCCACATATCATTAATGTTACTTATATTTAATTGAGAATTATTCTTTTTCAATTTTTTACATTCTTCCTATTAAAAATTTATTCATTTCTAATATTGAAGTCGTACTTTTAAATAGTCGGAATCGATCCTATATATATATATATATATTGAATTAAAGTAAATGATGTTATATTTATTTGTAGGCAAGGATTTACGGGACCCAAGAGTGATAACAAGTGTTGGTGATATTCCTATAGAAGAAATTCGAGATTGTGGGGTAGATGATGAGAGATTGGCCAATGTCATCACTGAATCTGTCAAGTTAGTGATGGATGAGGTATATAATTTATTTTGTTGCCTTATGCTTCTAACATTAGCAATAATATTATATTTTTTAATACAAATAATATTCTACAACATGATTTTTTTTTTCTTTTCAAATTAGACATAGGCCGATTAATTAATTCTCATGTTGTGTATGTAATCTTTTAGGATCCATTACGTCCCTTAGTTTTGGGTGGTGATCACTCAATATCATTTCCAGTTGTTAGAGCTGTATATGAGAAACTTGGAGGACAAGTTGATATTCTTCATTTTGATGCACATCCTGATCTCTATAACAACTTTGAAGGAAACTATTATTCACATGCTTCTCCTTTTGCTCGAATCATGGAAGGTGGCTATGCTCGACGACTTGTGCAAGTAATTTTTAATACTTTCTTTATAATTTATGTTCCTTTTTAACTGTCGTTTTTTTTCTTTTGTAGAATTTTTAATTGTCGTTTTAATTAGATCATTTGCACATATTTGAAAAGCCAATAATTTCTTCTCTTGCACATACATTATTTTATTTCAGGTTGGTATAAGATCAATAACAAATGATGTTCGTGAGCAAGTCAAAAATTTTGGTGTAGAGACACATGAAATGAGGACATTGTCACGAGATCGCCCCATTTTAGAGAACTTGGTATCTCCCTCTATCTCTCTTTCTCTTCTACACTATTTTTTAATGTCACATACATTTTATCTATGAAACATGGATGCTAAAAAGACCTACATATTCATATTGTACATAATTATTCTTTGAAAGATATAAAAATTGAATATACAAATGTATAATACAAATGAAAAAAAATAGTCTCTAATTTTGATGCTTTAACACTTAGTAACTAAATTAGATTAATTAGTCTGTGTGTATGTACGTATTACGTATATATCTTGTGCACTCTTCCGGGCTCCCCAACACACTAATTAATCTTGACCGTTAAATTTTATAATTAATTTGATTAGTAGTTAAATATACGTTTTTTTTTTTTTATTTATAAAATTTAGTATAATCCTATGATTTTGAAACCTTGGGAATTTCCTATATATTATGTGCAGAAACTAGGAGAAGGTGTTAAAGGAGTATATGTCTCAATAGATGTGGATTCTCTTGACCCTTCAATTGCTCCAGGAGTGTCTCACCAAGAACCAGGAGGCCTTTCATTTAGAGATATTCTCAACATCCTTCAAAATCTTGAAGGTGATATTGTTGGTGGAGATGTGGTTGAATACAATCCACAACGTGATACTTATGATGGTATGACTGCAATAGTAGCTGCTAAGTTGGTCAGAGAATTGGCTGCAAAGATGTCAAAATGATCATCAATTTCTTGCCTAATGTTGCTATTATAATTACTTCATTTAATAAATTATGCATCATTAATTAAAGAGTTTTACATGTGCAAATGTTTAATTGCTCAAAATTGTTGTGCAGTACTCAATGCATATGTAACATATGTAGTATGTCTTCATTTTTAGCTTGTTTTAAATGAATTTATTATGTCTATTGTCAAAAAAAGTAAAAAGTTTATGTCTAAATACTCTCTTAGATCGTCTCTAATCTTTGGTCCTTTTAACTTTGACACATAAATTGCCTACTCAATGCTTTAAATTTCAAATTTCAAATTTTCATATTAAATATTATGGTATCAACTACTGCCATTTTAATTTTCCTAAAAAAACTAAAATATGTTACACTTTTTTAAATACCCTGCAAAAAAAAAAAAAAACACAAGCATAATGTTCTCTCTACTATATACACTGCCTAAAAAAAAAGCATAATGTTCTCTCTCTGCTACACACGCTGGTTCCTTTGTTTCTTCTTCTTCTTCCAAACAAACTCACCATCGCCAGTTCAACAACGGCAACCCACTCTTGCACTTCTCGCCTTCTTGGTGAATTTTCTTTCTTCTTCTTCGTTAATAGTGTTCAAAGCCCTCTGTTTGTTATGATTTGTAGTTATATTAATTTTTTGTTGTTCATTATGTTTTGGTGTTTTGTGTTCTTTAAGTTGTATTTTATTTATGACTTCTTATTTGGTTTACATCGATAGTTGTGTGGATTGCAGGATGGTTTTTCTGCAAAAATTTTATGTCCTTTAAACTAATTCACTCTTAGAGACAGAAAAACTACATGGATGAAGAAGCAACCAAAGGTAAGAGGCAAAGTCTATTTTCTTATGTCTTTGAATATTTTTTTATCCTTTTTTTTTTTTTTCTTTTTCTTTTTTTACTTTTCTAATCCTTTTTGAGTATTTCATGTTATGGTTTGGAAGAGATGTAAAAAGAGAGATTTTTTATGAAAGAAAAACTAGGGTTCATCTTCAAGTAATTTGGATGAAATCCAATATGAGAAAATCCTATAATCCAAAGGTAAAATAGATATTATGATTATTGTGTTTGCTTTCATTAGTATCATCTTTCTCCCAATTATCTACACCTATTTTTCTTTGTCAATTTGTGTTCATGTTTTATGATCAATTTAATTGATTTCTAATATGATTTTGTTTATTTAAGTCGTAAATTTATTTATTCTATTTATGTTGATGAGTTTAAAGTTTGGTGTATTGCGTACTGCAATATATGGTCAGTTATGCCTCTAAATTTGAAATTTGAATTTCGATTTCTTAGAAAGGTTCTAGATATGTGCCTTTCTTATCTCTCTTTCTACAATTTTCTTCCTCATTCTTCACGTAATATTTTCTAAAGGTTAAATGTGTAATTTTTAACTGGTTTTTTGTTCAAAGATTGAGTTTTTATTCAAGAAAGTGTTTTTTTATTTGGGTTGTGATTTTTCTATTTGTAGGTGTTGAACTTTTGAAGTAAATTTTTCTTGGTATTCTTGAATTTGTCTAATGATAAGTGACAATTATTATAAATTTGATTATTTCTTATGTCATTCAGTTTAATTTTTTAATCAGTTGTTTCGCAATTGTTATGTAATTTTTATTTATACATGATGTGAACCAAATAACACTACCCCTCTCAAAAGTTTCTCTATTTTATTTGAATTGATGTTAAATTAGTTAAATTTTTGTGTTTTTTTCATTGGTATAAGTTAAGATGTTGTTGAAAATGGTTAAATAAGATGTCTTTCTTCATTCTTGCTAATATTTAATGGATATGTTCTACTGATGTTGGAATATTGCAGCAAGGTACATAAAATCAAAGTTTGGATAAAGTTGTGTATGGTTTGTCTGGCGTAGTATATGCATAAGGCTGCTGCAATATGAGAATTGCATGTGGAAATTGAAAGTTGGATCAATGGGTACTGTACCGGACAAAATCCTAGGGGCCCAATAATGTAATTGCCCAACAAATGGCCCAAGCAAATCAAATAAATAACTTGGCGGGAAAGGCAAAGCGTGGGCGACATAGAAGACCAAGAGTGACGCCCCCAGATGTGATCACGTCGCCCAAGTGGAAATAACCACCCACTACCACCACCTAAACACGGTGGAGAAGAAAAACCGCCCATAACCACCCCTGTAACATGGTGGATACTGCGGAAACCACCCACGACCTCCATAGAGAGGAGTGGGGCGGTTTATAGATATTTTTGAATGTAATCCTCCTCTATAAATAGAGGGGAAAAGCCCATTGCAAAAGGTTCGACTTTTTGGTAAAGATTGCATCCTTGTACTGTTAATATACATTAATATACTTGGACTCACCCCCCATACTTTTTTACTAGAACATTTTGGCGCTCACCGTGGGGCTGCGGTAAAACGATTCCCAGCCTACCACTAAAAAGAGACAACCTACGAAATCCTCCTCAGAAATGGCAGGAGGAACACCCATACACGAAAACCACCTAACCTTGACGGACGCGGTTGCAAAGTTACGACGCCTGCAGGCCAAGGCTAACGAAATAGACAAGGAAAAAGCAAACAAAGTGGATGAAACGGAGGAAAACAACATCACCAACTCCCAACCGCTAGCACAAGACCTCTGAGACGCGAGGGTACCTGACAACTTCAGAACACCCCACCTCCCAGACTTTGACGGAAAAACAGATCCAACAGAACACCTGATGGCAGTGGGTACCAAGACCGCCATCATCGGCGCAGCGGATCATCTTAAGTGCAAGCTCCTCTCAGGCACACTGAAAGATGCAGCCCTGAGATGGTATATGAATCTGCCCAAAAATTCCATAGAAAGTTGGACAGATTTCCAACAAAAATTCACGCAACAATTCGCCGGTTCCAAACACATAAAGGTTACGGTGACCAGTTTGTTCTCCCTACGACAAAACCACAACGAGTCACTACGGGAGTACTTGGCGAGATTCTGCGAATCAACAAGCAAAGTAAGCAACCCAAACCAGGAAATGTTTGTCTCCGCCTTCCATCACGGCCTTAAGGCGGGACACTTCAATGAATCTCTGGCGCAAAAGCCAGCAACATCAATGCAAGAGGTAACAAGAAGAGCAGAAGGATATATAAAGGGTGAAGAGAGTAATGCTGAGAAGCGGATGAGAGACGCTAGAGAAAGAGGCCCAGTAAACAGAAGAAACGGCCAAAGCGAGTTCTATCACCATCATAGACGCCCAATTCCCAACCACCACGGAGTTGAGCGTCACAAGAAGCCATATCAGCCCCCAAGACACTTTCAGGATGATAGAAAGGAGTACACACCACTCAACCGCACCCGAGTCTACATCATGAACGAAATCCTGGAAACGGGATTAGGAAGATTACCACCACAAAGAGGCAAAGACCACACCTTGGGAATGAACCCCAACGCCTGGTGCGCCTACCATAGATGTCGAGGCCACGATATTGAAAAGTGCTTCAGGCTAAGAGACCTGATTGAAGAATTGATAAAGAGTGGTCACCTGAGGAAATTCATAGAAGACGCCGCCGCGGGAAAATTGGTTATCCCAAAGGTGCAACCCAATCATTCAAAGGATCGCTCAGAAGGAGAGGATCCAGGCAAAGGAAAGAGGATCTCCGTGAACACCATCGCAGGCGGATTCGCAGGAGGTGGAGAATCCTCAAATGCTAGAAAGCGTTATGTAAGAAGGATGGATCAAAATGAGAAATTTATAGGACATACTACAACGACGCCTGTCCCTGATCTATCATTCACCAAGGAAGACAAGAGAGAAGTTATGCCACACGATGTCGACCCCCTTGTGATACAAGTACAAATACTGAACTTTGACGTAAAAAGAGTGCTGATTGACTCGGGAAGTTCAGCAGATATCATGTACTGGGAAGCCTTTAAGGCGATGCAACTGTCAGATGAACATCTCTTGCCCTATAACGGCACGTTGGTAGGCTTCGCCGGCGAGCAAGTAGAAGTGATGGGATATACCACCCTCTTGACCACGTTTGGAGATGAGGAAAACGCCAAGACTATCAAGGTGAGATATTTGGTAGTTAAAACCCCATTCACATCGTACAACATTATCATTGGAAGGCCGGCCTTCAACACACTTGAGGCGGCATTGTCAACCCTCTATTTGTCCATCAAGTACCCCTTGGATAACGGAAAAGTAGGGACGATTAGAGGAGACCAAAAGTTGGCAAGGAGATGCTACGAGTCTAGCCTGAAAATCAGGCACAAGCAAAGCAAAAAGATAGAACCAATGGCGTCGCCCAAAAAAGGAGGCGGAGTTAACATGATCTCGCCCCTAGACCTCGATCCAAGAGAGGATTTTACAGAAAGAAGAATGAGTCCCATTGAAGAATTGGAACAAATCCAGATTGGCGACATGCCACACCAAGTAACTAACATTGGAACTGCTTTGAAACCCGATGAAAAAGAAAAGATCGTGGCCATGTTAAGAAAGAACATAGACCTTTTTGCATGGAAACCATCGAATATGCCAGGAATCGACGAGAGCGTGATAACACACAAACTATCTATCGCGCCCAACGTCAAGCCCGTATCACAAAGAAAGAGGAAGATAGGAGAAGAGAGAAGAACGACAGTAAATGAGGAAGTGCAAAAGCTAAAAGCAGCAGGCTTCATCGAAGAAATAAAATACCCGTCATGGCTGGCAAACGTAGTGATGGTAAAGAAAGCGAATGACAAATGAAGGATGTGCGTGGATTTCACGGACTTAAACAAAGCCTGCCCAAAGGATCAATACCCTCTGCCTAACATAGATAGGCTTATCGACGGAGCCTCGGGATATAAGATGTTAAGCTTTATGGATGCCTACTCAGGATACAACCAAATAAAGATGAATCCTGCAGACGCGCCTCAAACGGCCTTCATGACCAATACGTGCAATTATTTCTATAAGGGTTAATAGGTCTTTACCCCCCTGCTAAGTGAGCGTGTTTTGCGTTACCCCCCTGCTAAAATTTTCTTGAAGAATGCCCCCTTGCAAAGTTTTTTTTTTTGGTTTCCCCCCTTTTCCTCTCTTGGATGCAAGAAATTTGAACTTTTTAAATCGGTTGAACAAAATAACCGATTTAAAAAACATAACTTTTTAAATCGGTTGAACAAAATAACCGATGTAAAAAGTGCACTCTAGGGGGAAAACCAAAAAAAAAAAACTTTGCAAGGGGGCATTGTTCAAGAAATTTTTAGCAGGGGGGAAAAGCAAAACACGCCCACTTAGCAGGGGGGTAAAGACCTATTAACCCTTTCTATAATGTCATGTCGTTTGGTCTGAAGAACGCTGGCGCCACCTATCAAAGGCTGATTGATAGAGTATTCTCAGAACAGATAGGCAAAAACGTGGAAGTATACATCGATGATATGGTAGTGAAGACCACAGAGGATGGCGAACACGATCAAGACTTAAGCGATATCCTCGCCTCAGTTAGAAAGTATAACATGAGATTGAACCCTGAAAAGTGTTCTTTCGGAGTCCAATCAGGAAAATTCTTAGGCTTCATGCTCACAAATAGAGGCATAGAAGCTAACCCAGACAAATGCCAAGCCATAATTGACATGAGGAGCCCAACGACAGTGAAGGAGGTCCAACAACTGGCAGGAAGGATTGCAGCCTTATCAAGATTTCTATCCTGCTCAGGAGAGAAAGCATTCCACTTTTTCTCCACTCTAAGGAAAAATGAGAGATTCATATGGACCCCTCAATGTGAAGAAGCTTTCCAGAAGCTCAAAAGTTTCTTGGCGTCACCCCCAATATTAACTCGCCCTGAGAAAGGAAACACCCTATACCTCTACTTGGCTGTTTTAGACAATGCCCTCAGTTCAGCGTTGCTGCAGGAAGTCAAAGGCGAAGAGAAGCCGATATATTTCGTAAGCAGGACATTCAAAGGCGCTGAAGCCAAGTACTAAAAGATAGAGAAGCTATCCTTGGCCGTTGTTATCACAGCAAGGAAACTAAGACAATACTTCCAGAGTCATAAAGTAGTGGTAAAGACGGACTATCCAATAAAGAAAGTCCTTAGGAAGCCCGATCTAGCAGGGAGAATGGTAGCATGGGCAGTGGAGTTATCAGAGTTTGATATAACTTTCTCCCCTAGGGGCGCAATAAAATCGCAGATTTTGGCGGATTTCATATTGGAACTATCAACCCCGCCAAAAGAAAACAGCGAGGAACCTTAGACACTTTCAGTCGATGGTGCGTCTAACCTGAAAGGAAGCGGGGCCGGAGTGGTCCTGGAAGGGCCTGATGGAGTACTAATAGAACAGTCTCTGAGATTCTCCTTCAAAGCAAATAACAACCAGGCTGAGTATGAAGCCCTGCTTGCCGGAATGAAGTTAGCAAAGGAGATGGAAGTCACGGACCTCAAAGTAAAAAGTGACTCACAGCTAGTAACTAATCAAGTATCAGGAGAATTCCAAACAAGGGATCCACAGTTGACTAAATATCTAGAAAAGGTAAATAAATTAGCGAAATGCTTCAATTCGTTTCAGTTAATCTATGTACCAAGAGAGCAGAACGCCAGGGCGGACTTGCTATCCAAGCTCGCCAGTACCAAGAAACCTGGAAGCAACAGAAGTTTCATCCAGGAAACCATAGCAAACCCAAGCATCAACGAAGAGGCGACTCACATGATCATAGAAGAAGAAGATTGGCGAACTCCCATCATCAAATATTTACAGAGAGATGAACTTCCCAGCCCAAGAGAGGAAGCATATCAGATCAGGAGAATGGCGTCATGGTATTCCATGCTTGGAGATAAGCTATACAAGAGAGGATTCTTAGGCCCCTTGCTACTATGCGTGAGCAAAGAGGAGGCCAAAGGAATCCTAGAAGAAGTTCATGAGGGATCATGTGGAAGCCACATAGGGGCTAGATCATTGGCAGGTAAGATCCTCAGAGCAAGATTCTTCTGGCCAGAGCTACACAGTGACGCAGCAAGATATGTAAGGGCATACGATAAATACCAGAGATTCTCAAACCTACAATACGCCCCAGGAGAACCACTCAAGTCAGTCCTTTCACCTAGGCCCTTCTTCACGTGGGGCGTGGATATATTGGGCCCTTTCCCCACCTCGTCGAAACAGGCCAGATGGATCATAGTAGCAGTGGACTATTTCACCAAATGGGTTGAGGCGCAACTTTTATCTAGCATTTCGGCAGAACAAATGAAGAAATTCTACTGGAGAAGGATCATATGCAGGTTTGGTCTACCCAAATACATTGTGTCAGATAACGGCACGCAATTCGCAAGCGAGAAGGTAGTCACATTCTGCAAGGAAAAGGGAATTCAAAACACTTTCATATCGGTTGAGCACCCCCAAGCCAACGGACAAGCTAAGTCAGCAAACAAGGTTATATTAAAAGCTTTGAAAAGAAGGCTATCAAGCAAAGGAGAAGCCTGGGTGGCTCACCTCACCGCCATACTGTGGTCCTATCACACAACTCCACAATCATCAACAGGAGAAGCGCCATTCACCATGGTATATGGTGCGGACGCCTTGATTCCAGCAGAAATAAATCCCCCAAATTGGCGACGTGACACCACAACGGCACAAGAGAATAATGAAGCGTTACAGGAAAACCTAGACCTAATACAAGAGTTAAGAGACAAAGCACACTTCAGGGAATTCGCCACGAAGCAAAGAGTAGGCAGGAAATACAACACGAAGGTGATTCCGAGAAGATTCAAAGAAGGCGATTTAGTCCTGAAAAGACCAATGGGAAAAGACAAAGGAGGAAAGCTGGCAGCAAACTAGGAAGGCCCATTCAGAATCAAGGAAGTCTTCGAAGGCGGAGCGTACATGCTAGAGACAATGGAAGGCGAGGTCCTTCACAGGACATGGAACATCTCCAACCTCAGATTTTATTACAGCTGAGTCGACGACGCCTGGAAGGCGAGACGAAATTCCAGAAGCACCATCAACCTCGCCTCGCCACCCAAGAGATATTTCCTGCTATTATTTTCATTTTGTTTTTATTTTTATTTCTTGAAAGAAAATGCATGAGAATGTAGTACTGAGTTAAACAATTTTAAATAAAATGATGAGAAACTCTTTTCTCCGGCGAAAGCAGGAGTTTTTAACGAGACTCATCATTCAAAATGCAAAAATCCTTCTATTAATCAAATAGAATTGTTATTATTTCAATGCTTGCAGATGAATCATTATATTATCTCAGTCTTAATCCTGAAGTTAACGAAGGAAGGAAATGAGTTGAAACACCATGGCGTTATCCCTAAATCTTACGAGTTGGATACGTCAAAAATAGAAACGGCGCTATCCCTAAATCTTACGAGTTGGATACGACGAAAATGAGTTGAAACACCATGGCGTTATCCCTAAATCTTACGAGTTGGATACATCAAAAATAGAAACGGCGCTATCCCTAAATCTTACGAGTTGGATACGATGGAAATGAAACGGGCTGCACATGCCAAGGAAAAAGACACCCAGAGCAAAACATAGGCGACGTCAGAAACAAACACACCATGCACAGAGGGCTAAGCCCAATAATCGCCAAAGAAAATTAAAGGTACCAGGCATGTCATTTTTTAGTCATTTTTTAACAATAATATCGTATAACATAACAATGCAAAAAAGAAAATGATGCTGGGCAAAGAACTCGTCTTAATAAAGATCCACATTTCATTGATAAAAGAAAATTACAGTGAAATCAAGATACAAATTCAAAGAAAATAAAGAGGAAGTCCTAATACTAACAAAGGATCCCAGTTGCCAAATGATCTAGCTCCTTCATTGAGAGAAAGAAACCTAAAGACAGGCTCATCAGTTCCTCAGTTCCCCAAGGTCCTAATCCCTCCAGCAAGAGGAAGAAATCGGGGGAAGGAACAACTCATCAGAGCAGAATTAATCAAGAGTTTTTACCCGAGGTTTTTCGTGGTTTCTTCCGTGGTTTTTCCTTAGTTTCCACGGTAATCTGGGATCCTTCTTCTCCACCAGAAGAGTGTGCATCAGGAGAAGACTCCCGAGGATCGTAAGTCCTCAGAAATTCAATATAATCTTCATCAGCGGAGCCAGAAGAATTTGACGAAACGGCGGCAGTTTCCGCCTTAACTCTAGAAGAAGGATTATCTCGCCCAAGTTTAGAGACAGAGATTCCCCCTTTATGTTTCCCTTTCTGAGACTTTGATTTGGAGACTACACCCTTCTTCGTGGATTTATTTTTATTATCCATTGAAGGATCAGAGATGGAAGTGAAGAGAAAATGGAAGTAGTGGAGGGTATTTATAGGAAAGCATGAAACGGTCCACAATAAATGCATGCAAAGAAATTACAAATACCCATGTTTGACTGCATGGGAAACTGCACCACGCTTTAATGGTTATGTTGACCACATTGGTAACTGCAAAGAATTCTTGGGAAACGGCACAAGGGCGACGCCATTGTATGGGGTCACCATGCCCAAATGTTCATATCGCCTCGCCCATTCAAGTATACAGGCGAAAAGGTCTTTATTCGAGACAATATTATAAAAACACAACAGGAGCAATAGAAGAAACACAAACAAGTAAATGAAAAGTACTACGATTATAATAAGGCCTCAGAAGGGCGCACAAAAGATTGTCATAAAGCCACAGCAGGGCGTACAAAAAAAATATTCATTTAAAGCCACAAAAGGGCATACAGGAATACGACAATAAAAACACAAGAAAATAGTGACCAGGGAGCAAAATCAGAAGGAGGGACATAAGGAACCAGCTGGCTGTCCTTGATAACCATCAAGGCATTGGCTTCATTGAGGCGCTAAGCATCAATATCCGGAAACAAAACTTTCACTTGCTCCAGGGCGAAGTTAAAGCCTTCATCAAGTTGAGCTCCAATGGTTTCTTCCAGAGTTGCCTTCTCCTCGGCCCAGCTCTCATTCTCTTTCAGCAATTCTTCTTGCTCACGAGCCAGTTCCTCAAGACGGGCGTCTTTAGCAGAAGACGCCTCCTTCAAAGCCTTCACCTCCTTGGTGTGCTCATCCTTCAGCTTTTGCAACGCCGCCTCGTGGTCCTTCTCCAAATCCTCCAAAGCTTTCTTGCTCTCCGCCTTGGCAGCCTCCAAATCAGCAACGAACTTCTCCTGAGTGGACTTGACCTTCTTCTCCATATCGTTCAACTCCTGGTGAATCACCTTCATCTTCTCTTGGGCATTTGAGACTTCATGTTTTTGGCGAGACGCCAAAGCATAATTGAGTAGAAGTCCCTTGAGCTCATAACCCAAGGAAAGTTTCAACAGCTCGTCAGTAGGAGTGGAGCCAAACCGAGCACCTCCACCAGACATGTTCACCACTTTTTCTATGAATACCTCGGGGTTGAAGAGAGGATCCCAAGGAGAGGGAATGGTTTCACTTGGAGCAACACGGGGAGGAGGAGAGGCGACCTCATTGTTCACAGTCGCACGAGGAGAAGGGGTCTTCTCTGCATCTTCTTCCTGCAGAGACACAACGTCCACGTTGGACCCCGCCACAGAACCTGCAGACCTTAATTTCTTCTTAATGGGCTGGTCGCCCTTTGAACTTATCCCAGCATCAGAACCTTTGCCTTGGATGGAGACGGAGATCCGCCCCTCATTTTTCCTCTTGTTCTTATTTTTGGCGGTATCACTATCCGCCACAATCAACTGGTTCAAAGGGTTAACAGCGACAACGACTTCTCCAGAAGCAGCAGCGGCGACATCTTTCTCTTTCTTGGCACGAGACCTCAGCAGGAATTCCATCCTCTTCTCCTGAGAAACAGACTTCATCCTATCTGCAAACATGAAGGAAATGGTTAATCACCAAAAGTAAATAAAAATATTAGAATAGAAAACTCTAAAGATACTTACTCATGTAATCCTCCAAAGATTCTATGTGACCCTCAGCATTAAGAAGGTCGCATACATTCATAACACAGAGCGTCTCAATGTAGGCGACGCTCTCCCTCTCAAACTCGTCAAGACTTTCATAACGGGGCCCTTTGACAACTCGAGGGTTAGAAGTCCAGTAGAAGGGAAACAAAGGCTCACTGTTCTCATCGTACATCACGTCGGGAAAGGAGTCCCCGCCACGGACACGCAAGAAGGTATCCTTATAATTTTTGAAATTGGAGGTGTAAAGTTGGAAACGCTTGCGGTTTGATTGACTCGATAGATAAACTTGAGAGTCAGGGGAGACATTTTTTATGGTAAAGAAGGAAAAGAAAACAGCAACAGAAGGCTTCTCTATCTCCAACCCTAAACAAGCCAGTTGGAAAGCCTTCATATAGCCCCAACTGTTGGGACTTAGTTGACATGGGGCGACGTTTAAAGTTCTAAGCATGGAAACCTCAAAAGAGGTAAAGGGAAACCAAATGTTGAAAGAATTGATGATGGAAGTATACATGTAAAAGAAATGGGGTGTTTGGGTGTTAGTATCAGTAACGATCTCATCCTCGCCCACGGGTTCAGTGACGATATCGTTCTCATTCTGAGAACCTGATAGAATGGTTTTCCGTCTAAAAGCCAAAACGGACTCTTGGGTTAGGTACTTTGAGGAAACTTCCATGGTCTCAGGAGGACTATGGGCGACGAAGATGGCTAGAGTAGTATCCCTTCGTTTTCCTGTGAAAGACGAAGGCGAGATTATCACACAGTCACTATCACTGCTCTCAGAATTACTAAAATCGCTAGAATTAGAAGGAACGTTCATCAAAGACTTGAAGTAACCATCATAATCAAGAGAACCGTCGGCCCTTGTATGATGGTTACGTATCTGGGTTTCTAAAGCAGAACCGCGAGGAGGAATTTTGGTGAAACCCCCCTCTTCGTCATCTCTCAAACTTTGCAAATTAAACCCTAGAAATCAGAATGGGAACGCTAAAAAGAGAAAGGATAGATATGAAGACAGGAATAGAAGTTACCTTAAATATCGGAGGCGAAGAAGTAGTGGGGATCGTGTGAACGGAAGTTAGCCGAGAAAATAATTGCGCAAAGTGGGTTTTGAAATTTCAAGTGAAAATGCAAAGGGATAGAACGTTGAAAGAAGAATACCAAAGTAATGGAGAAGGCTCTGTTTTATAGGAAAGAATACAAGCAAGTGGAGGGTAAATTGAAACGTCCTAATACCCATTGGATAAAAGAAGGAACCTACACGCGTGTCAGCAATGACGTGTAAACGGGGACACGTATCCCCAGACAGGGCGAGAAGGCCAAACGTTTGAAATTCAGCGACATCGCCAATGGGCGAGGTCAAGCATACCATGAAAGCCAGTCAAACATACATGACGGAAAAGAAATCAGCAAATTAAACAAAAGTACCAATTCATTCATTCATAAATAAATTCCGAAATTACAAAGGGAGGCGGAGCAAACTCAACGCCATTTGAAGGAACCAAAGAAAAGCAACATACAACAGAAATAATAAAGCAAAACTACTTAAACGCCTTATAGGCCGCCTCGACGGCACGGGCGTGGCAATCCTCCATCAAGCCCTTCTGTTTCTTTGCCACTTCAGAGTCCATGGCGATCTTTCTCATATCATCAGTAAGGGCGTCATCCTTATCTTGGAGACGGCATAGGTAGGAACGAGTTCAGATCAGTTTGGCAACGTCGTATTGGATGTCCATCTGCAGATTTCTCTTTCTCTTCACAAGGGGCCTCAGTTGGCTCTCCAAAGCATCAATTCTGTTGTCTATGGCCTCCTCCGTTGAGAGGGAAAGGACCATCACCTCTTCCTGAGACTTGATACGTTCTTTGGTCACTTCAATCTTCTTCTCCTAGGCTTCAGCAAGTTCTTTTTGACAATACTCCACGTTCTTAGTCGACACAATAAAAGCAGTGTCGTCCAACAACCTCTTTGCCAATTCCTGCACCACGGCCAGAAAGGCACGCTCCTTCTCCGTCAGCCTCCAGGAATAATCTTGCAACTCTTTCACCATAGAGGAAAAATCTTCCACCTGGTCCATTAGATCGTCAGTATCGTAACGCAACATGTTCCTCAACTGAAGTAGAACATGAATGGCAGGTGATTCCGAGCAAGGAGCAGGAGAAGCCATAACTGAAATATGAATGAAACAAAGAACAGATGAGTGATGAGAAAATTTGTCTACATAAAAGCCTCTATTTATAGTTAAAGAAAAGGGAGAATGATCAAGAGTAATGGGCGGTTACCTCACCACGTCCGGCCATTATCACCACTTCGCCTCTTTGAGCCTCGTGCTTGGGGGGTTGTGTACCGGACAAAATCCTAGGGGCCCAATAATGTAATGGCCGAACAAATGGCCCAAGCAAATCAAATAAATAACTTGGCGGGAAAGGCAAGGCGCGGACGACATAGAAGACCAAGGGTGACGCCCCCAGATGTGATCACGTCGCCCAAGAGGAAATAACCACCCACTACCACCACCTAAACACGGTGGAGAAGAAAAACCGTCCATAACCACCCCTGTAACATGGTGGATACGGCGGAAACCACCCACGACCTCCATAGAGAGGAGTGGGGCGGTTTATAGATATTTTTGAATGTAATCCTCCTCTATAAATAGAAGGGAAAAGCCCATTGCAAAAGGTTCTACTTTTTGGTAAAGATTGCACCCTTGTACTGTTAATATACATTAATATACTTGGACTCACCCCCCATACTTTTTTACCAGAACAGGTACATATAGGTAAAGTTAATATGTTTTGTTTCTTTCCATTAATATGTTTTGTCTCCCCATTGCTCTTCCTTTTGTTTCCTTCCATTAATATTTTCATGTTTTTCATTCAAAAGATCAATCATGATAGATTCTAAATAACTTGTCATTTTGTGTGTTTAGACTTTTGATGCATCGGATTCTCTTTTTTGTAACCATCATGTAGGTTTTTTTGGTTACACATCATGTAGCTTGTTTCATTATTATAGTGTGAGTGCACTTAAGTTGGAAATCAAGCATGTATGTTAGTCTCTAAGTTTGTGTTTTTATTATATGTTTTCTTATTCTTTTTCAAATAAAGAAGTTTAGCTGTCACTACCATTTATATGGGATGTTTTTTTTATTCCTTGCCATATAGATACTTTGGTTATTTTAGTATGTTAGTTAATCTGTTTTTACAATTAAGCATAAATGATCTATGTGTTGGTCGTTCAATATGGTGGATTCATGTAGGTAGTGGGTGAAGTTTTTTTTTTTTTTGTCTTCTCTTCTAATTATTTTTTTCAAATGATGAGTATATGTTTTCAAATGGTGAGTATAAGTGTTTTTTGTTTTCTCTTCTTTCTTTTATATAATTTTTTTTTTCAAATGATTACGGAAATTCAAGATTTTGATTTATTAATTAACGGCAATTTTGAATAAATCCAACTTATGTTTTGTTTTGAATAATTATAAATAATAGTTTAGTGTTGCATAGTGAAGGTTTGTATTTTTGATTTTGCAGGTTTACTTGCTCTCAAAAACATCTTCATGTGGCAACCACATTATTTGTATGTTTGATAAATTATTAGATATCTTTTTGTTGAAGGATTAAGTTAATTTTAGGTTCACTTTTTGTATTTAACTATTGTGACAATTTTTTATTCCAAGTTATGAAGCTGGATAGATTTACAGTGTTTTGCAATGTGGTAATCCCTTTTCAAATATAATCAGTACTTTTCTAAGAGGTGTCAATACCTAATTATTAAATGGAACTACTCTGAATTGTTAATAACTATAATAGCTTTATAGGATGCATGCTTTTTAATACCGTTTAGTTCATCATTTATATTGTCTATTTTAAGTTTCAATATATTTATGTTTAGATTTATTTTATTTTTTTTTTTGCAATTTTATTTTAGAAATTTAAATCATATATCTATCCCTCAACTAAATCCGGGTCAAAGTCTAGTGGATGAAAAAAAATGAGAAAATCCATTTTCATGTATTTGATAAGCCTTAATTGACTTTTTTTCCCCTATTATATTTCACACTTGACATTTATGATGATGATGATGAAAAACAAATCAATAGTTTTTTTTAATACATAAACAAATCAATAAGTTAATAGCCTTAATTGGCTTTTTTTTATGTGGTCATCCTTAATTATCTGATCTATTATATCAGTTTTCTTCCTTAAAAATCTGAATTAAGCAAAATGTGACAATCATGCAAAATATATAACTATAGGCAAAAGATAGGGATAAAACCAACTTTATTCCTTAATGTCTAAATATTCTTCAATTTATAAAAAAAAAATATAGTTATTATTAAGGTTAGAATTAGGCTAAGAAAATTTATATACTATAACACTAGTGGCCGTTTGTGTGATCTTCGTTTTCTATTTTGCTAACGTATATAAAAAAACAGTTGGTTTTGTGGTAAAAAAAAAGTTGGTTTTGGAAGTTTTTTTAGAAACATGTTAGTTTTTAGAAGTTAAGGGTATTATTGGAATTCCAAAAAAAGGCTACACCAAAATGGTGTTTTGCCTTTATATATTAGTATAGATAATCAGTACTTTTCTAAGAGGTGTCAATACTTAATTATTAAATGGAACTACTCTGAATTGTTAATAACTATAATAGCTTTATAGGATGCATGCTTTTTAATACCGTTTAGTTCATCATTTATATTGTCTATTTTAAGTTTCAATATATTTATGTTTAGATTTATTTTATTTTTTTGCAATTTTATGTTAGAAATTTAAATCATATATCTATCCCTCAACTAAATCCGGGTCAAAGTCTAGTGGACGAAAAAAAATGAGAAAATCCATTTTCATGTATTTGATAAGCCTTAATTGACTTTTTTTCCCCTATTATATTTCACACTTGACATTTATGATGATGATGATGAAAAACAAATCAATAGTTTTTTTTAATACATAAACAAATCAATAAGTTAATAGCCTTAATTGGCTTTTTTTTATGTAGTCATCCTTAATTATCTGATCTATTATATCAGTTTTCTTCCTTAAAAATCTGAATTAAGCAAAATGTGACAATCATGCAAAATATATAACTATAGGCAAAAGATAGGGATAAAACCAACTTTATTCCTTAATGTCTAAATATTCTTCCATTTATAAAAAAAAAATATAGTTATTATTAAGGTTAGAATTAGGCTAAGAAAATTTATATACTATAACACTAGTGGCCCGCGCCCGTTTGTGTGATCTTCGTTTTCTATTTTGCTAACGTATATAAAAAAATAGTTGGTTTTGTGGTAAAAAAAAAGTTGGTTTTGGAAGTTTTTTTAGAAACATGTTAGTTTTTAGATGTTAAGGGTATTATTGGAATTTCAAAAAAAGGCTACACCAAAATGGTGTTTTGCCTTTATATATTAGTATAGATTAATCAAGAATTTCTAAGAAAAAAAATCAATCATCATTGTCAACCGCATGTTATTATACCAAGAAGATAGAAGATATTTTTTTAAAAAAAAAGAAGTTATAGAAGTTAAGAGTTTAAAAAAAAAAAAGTGTGTGTTTGGTTTTGGAAGTTAAGAAGAAGTTATTTTTTTTTTTTTTTATAAAAAAACTACTAAGGGTATTATGGTATTTTTCAAAAAAGGCTACACCAAAAAATGAGTTTTCCCTTTATTTATTAGTATAGACTAATCAAAAATTTCTAAGCAAAAAAATCAATCATCATTCTCAACCGCATGTTATTATACATAGAAGATAGAAGATTTTTATTTTTTTTAAAAAGAAGTTATAGAAGTTAATAGTTTAAAAGAAAAGTGTGTGTTTTGTTTTGGAAGTTAAGAAGAAGTTTTTTTTTTTATAAAAAAACTACTAATAGATATTTAGGTGTAAAAAATTTGAATAATTTGTGGAGAGATTTGAATCCCACACATAACTACCAAGGTCTCATTTTCAAATCAAATAGAACTGCCAAAGTCAAAGAGGACATAATTTATTTTATTTTATTTATATAGATGAGGGCTAAAGCCCAAGATTACATAAAGCAACAAACAATTTAACCAAATACACGACCATCCCTATTTTTCTGGAAGCATTAGTTACCATCCAAAATCAAAAGGGAAATGGAACAATACACATCACACCATTATTTCATAATTATTCAAGCATTATTTCATAATAATTCAAGCACTACTAATTTGCTTCATACTTTTATGCATTTAAGATATAATCATCAATCTTAAGAAAGGTCTTAACAGCAACTTCCTTGATAACTTCTGGCTCATTAACCATTTCATACTCAGAGGACCATTTCACCAAACTTCCATCACCCTTAGGTGTCACACTAAGGTGTCCCTTAAATGTTTTGAAATACTTAAGGAGGTCTCCATCAATCACACTATAGGTTAGTGTTCTCTTTGAATCATCAAAATCATCAATCTTCTCCTTCCTTGTCTTCACAAGTGGTGACCCTACAAAATAGGCACAATATAGTATAAGGTTGCCATTAAAAAAAAAATGTATTTAAGACTTAAAAATTCTTTTAATATCTTTCTCCATAAGTTCATTGCAATTCGTTCTAGGAAGAAGTTATTAACCACTTGAATTCAATGTCTTGGTTTGATGTATCTGATCTTTAATATAGATTAAAAGTCTCGTATCTGATCTTTAATATAACTCAGTTGGTAGCTACGAAATATATTATTATAAGGGTCCTCGTTCAAACTCCAAAATTTTAATTTCTCAATATTTAATGTTTATGATTCGAGTCACTTGATTGCTTAAATAAAACAAAATAAAAAAGAAAAAGAAAAAAGAAAGGAGTTTTAGAACACCTTCATCACCAAAAGTGATTAGTCGGATAGAACCAGCACTCTTGCCATCACCTTCAAGAATCTCAATGCTTTTGTAATTGTTTGGGAAAGCTTTTGGGAATATAGTTGCACAGTCCTTAAGAGTACTCCAGAACTTGTCTGCATTAGACTTAACTTCAACTTCTACCTCAAGTTTTCCATTGGTAGCCATTATATTGAAGTGAAAAGATAAAATAAAGATGAAAATATATGTTATGCCAATCATGTTTGAGAGTATCATGACATATATATAGAGAGAAAATAGTGAGTATAATTTATTAATACATGTACGTGGTAGTTGTTCATCTACTACCAGCATTGAAGATCACATGATTTTGTGAAAGTAAAATCACATGCTACGGTAAAACTTGGGTCCCAAATTAAGGATTTATGTTTGAGTTAGTTATTAATAAAGAAATTTTTTTTTCACCTCCGAGACTTACACGCACCCTGATTTTCCAAAATTACATAGCGAATAATGATGGCATTCGCTTTCTAATTCGCTGCCTACATAGCGAATAATGATGGCATTCGCTTTCTAAGCAGCGAACCTGTTAACAGTGAAAAAATTCAGCCGATCTCCATGCAGTCGAAAGTTGTTACCATGTGGCAACATATGGCTGTGGTAAATAGTGGCTTGCCCAATCACATTGCAGCAAGAATGGCTATAAATGAGATGGTGCTGCGTGAAAAAATTTCACACCATTCTCTTCTTTCTCTCTGTATACTTTCTTTCTTCTAAATTTTTTTTTTTATTGTTTTTGTTATTTATAATTTTAGTTAGTTTCGTGTAAACGGTTGCATAGCCTTTCGTCGACTACTCATAATACTTTTACCGGTGTTGTTTTGGCAACATGATTGAAAGCATTATGGTAGTCGACGAGGGACTTATTGTGTCATAATTGAAAGTATTATGAGTAGTCAAAACATGGTATAGTATTGATGGATTTTCGATCTATAAAATTAGAATGTAATAACATTTTAATATTTTTGGATTGTTCCACCTAATTTTGGTACGGCTTTGGTGGTTTGCAAGTGTCCATCAATTCTGTCCATCTTGTCCATTAATATTATTTTAATTTTGATGTAATTTTTTGTGTTGTGTATTTTCTTTGGGATTGCTACCTTGACAATCTTTCAATGTGATAGGTTTAGAATGTTGTTATATTTTTTTTTGTTATTTTAATTTTGTTTTACTTTTTTTTTGTTGTGTATTTTTTTTTACCGACCTAAGTTTTGGTGCGGCACTAGTGGTGTACAAGTGGTTCAACATTTGTTCCAGTAACACCCAAATCCATTATTTAAATAATTTTACTTTTAGAAAACATTTTTCAAATACGCAACGGAAATTAAAATTGAATTATAAAAATGTTGGTTCGAGTATTATATTCTTCATCAAAATATTGCTAATAACTTAATTGATAAAATATCACTTAATACAAAATTCTTTCTAATAAGACATACTTACATTTAATGATATATAAACTAATATATAAACATATATCTCATCTCATTCATCATTCATTCAACATGCATAAAATGCATATAAAACATTATTATAGCAATAATTATATAGGCACATTATTTCATAATTACTCGAGCATTATTTCATAATTATTATAGCAATAATTGAAGATCACATGATTTTGTGAAAGTAAAATCACATGCTACAGTAAAACTTGGGTCCCAAATTAAGGACTTATATATGTTTGAGTTAGTTATTAATAAAGAAAGCTTTTTTTTTCACCTCCGAGATATACACGCGCCCTAATTTTCAAAAATTACATCTCTCGTTACGTATGTATCGAGTGTGTTAATTGCAGAAAAAGGCGCACTGCAGTCCGCTGTCTATGTAGCGAGTAATTATAGCATTCGCTTTCTAGACAGCGAATCTGTCGACAGTGAAAAAATTCAGCCGGTCTTCATGCAGTCGAAAGTTGTTACCATGTGGCAACACATGGCTGTGGTAAATAGTGGCTTGCCCAATCACATTGCAGCAGAAATGGCTATAAAAGGGATGGTGCTGCGTGAAAAAAATTCACACCATTCTCTTCTTTCTCTCTGTATACTTTCTTTCTTCTAAATTTTGTTTGTTTTATTGTTTTTGTTATTTATAATTTTAGTTAGTTTCGTGTAAACGGCTAGATAGTCTTTCGTCGACTACTCATAATACTTTTACCGATGTTGTTTTGGCAATATGATTGAAAGTATTATGATAGTCGACGAGGGACTTATTGTGTCATAATTGAAAGCATTATGAGTAGTCGAAACAGGGTATAGTAATGGTGAATTTTCGATCCATAAAAGTAGAATGTAATAACATTTTAATATGTTTGGGTCGTACCACCTAAATTTTGGTACGGCTTTGGTGGTTTGCAAGTGGTCCATCAACTCTGTCCATCTTGCCCATTAATATTATTTTAATTAATTTTGATTTGATGTAATTTTTTGTGTTGTGTATTTTTGTTTTTGGGATTGCTACCTTGACAATGAGAGAAGTTATGGTGCATAAGTCTTTTTCTTATGCATGGTGTATAAACAATGAAAATTTCTTCGCGCATCCCCAAATTTCTCATGCACCCCCCAAATTTTTCGCACACCTCCAAAATTTCCCGCGGACCCCTCAAATTATTTGCGCTCCCCCCAATTTTATTTTTTTTGTCCTCCCATATTTCTAGCCAAAACCATTTTGCAGGCGGAATGATTTCAGAGGGTTCTACTTCAAAATCATTAAGTGCATAAAATGGTTTTGGAGTACAACCCTATAATTAAGCACTTAACAGATTTTTTTTCCTCCCCCCAAATTTCTAGCCGAAACCATTATATGCACTTAATGGTTTTGAAGTGCAAATCTCTGAAACCATTCTCACAGCAAAATGATTTTGGCATAAATTGGGGGTGCTAGAAATTTGGGGGCGCGATAGAAATTTTGGGGGTGCGCGATAAATTTTGGGGGTGCGCGAGTAATATGAGGGTGCGCTAAGTAATTTTCATTGTTTATGCACATGGTATATAAGCAAGGCTTATGTACCATAACCAAAATCTTTCAATGTGATAAGTTTAGAATGTTGTATTTTTTTTTTTGTGTTATTTTAATTTTGTTATATTTTTTTGCGTTGTGTACTTTTTTTATCGACCTAAGTTTTGGTGCGGCACTAGTGGTGTACAAATGGTCCAACATCTGTTCCTGTAACACCCAAATCCATTATTTAAATATTTTTACCTTTATAACACATTTTTCAAATACGCAACGGAATATAAAATTGAATTATAAAAATATTGGTTCGAGTATTATATTTTTCATCAAAATATTACTAATAACTTAATCGGTAAAATATCACTTAATACAAAATTCTTTCTAATAAGTCATACTTACATTTAATGATATATAAACTAACTAGATAAACATATATCTCATCTCATTCATTCAACAAACATGCATGCATAAAATAAAGCATATAAGACATTATTATAGCAATAATTATATAGGCACATTACTCACATATTCACATCATTAAAACCAAGTAATCATAATTATCACTTAAAAGTCAAGTAACAGTTATCATATGATAATGCACATCTTTCTAATGCAAGCTAATGTCACATATTCATGTCATGTCATCCTAGACACGACTAATGCAGGTGGTATCATCTACTAATTTGTCATTTTTAAGTCATGACAGACTCTGCAAGGATAAACATATACCCAATTTCTCATCACATATAGTTTTATCTCATGACGGACTCTGCATTATATTCAATTTTAAGTCATGACGGACTCTTCATCATATTCAGTTTTTAGTCATGACGGACTCTTCATCACACTTGACACATGAGTGCATGAATGTACATGTACCAATTTATATGATGATCTCTAAATATATTTCTCATGAATAAAAGGATAACTTAATCCATATATGTGGTTTTGGTTTGGATATGGTTTGGTTTGTCAAAATAACCGACCATGCACACCCCTATTATCAACGATCAATTCATTAATTTCAAATCAATTAAACATACCAAGTTACTATCCAATTAACAGAGTATTGTCATTTCATGCATAACAACATTATCCAATCATAATCTTCATAAACTAACACAAAAAATGGATTCTACACAAAAAATTATGAAAGATTGGTTTCGGATAAAAAGTCAACATTGTTGACCTAAAGCCTCGCGTCGTGCGCATACCACGGATCAAAAATTCCCTAACTGGCGCCTGGCGTGGCGCCTAGCGCAGAAGCCAGTAAAAATTCTGGAAACAGGCATGTACCTGCGCCAAGCGCCGGCAGGGCTGCGCCGAGCGCGGGTACCTGATGCGTTTTTTGTATTTTCGCGTTTTTGAACCCAAAATCACTTTTCGCTACCCAAAAGCACTTATTTGAACTCAATAACATACATCACTTACCAAGCATGTCAATGGATAAAAACACTTATTTCAACTCAAAAACACTCAACACAACTCAAATTTGGGGATTTATATCCATTTTTCATAAAAACTCATTTTTCACCAAACAACACAATCAATTAGGGGTGTTCGCGGTGCGATTAGGTTCAGTTTTGAGCCAAAAAGTCATCCTAACCGCGAGATAAAATTGTATGCGGTTCGGTTTGATTCGGTTGGTTTTTAAAAAGTCATCCAAACCAAACCTATGCGGTTAGGATCGGTTCGATGGTTGCGGTTTATACAATAATTAAAATATACTGAAATTAAATTAAACTAAATACAAAAAGTGACCGCGGTTTACGTGCATGCTCTTACTTTTTTTTGGAACAACAAAAATATTCATTAAAATCAGGGAACATCCAAACTCAAACCCAATCAACTCGAATTTTTCCCGTCAAAGCGGTACGATTTGGACGAGTACCCACGGGTCTGAGTTTTATCGTCATGCCTACACATAAGGTAGTAAATAATTGAATAATGAAACTATCAAGATTTGTTGTCTTTGTTTCAATGTTATATTTGTCCATTGTTTTTGGGTTATGTGTATTGGCATATAATAGAAACTTATTGTGATTTTAGCGGTTAACCGTCGTGTTTGCGGTTCGCGGTTTGCGGTTGAATAAAAATATCATCCAAATACATCCAAACCAAATGCGGTTTTTGCGGTTTTCAATTTTAATTGGTTCGGTTTGCGGTTTTACTTTTGGATTGGTTCGGATACGATCACCCCTGCAATCAATCATGGAAAGTAGTAATTTTTATCATGAAAATCTATTTATCATACATAAATAAATATTCAAACTCATACAACAACACAAAATCATATAAATAAACACATTCCAAATTACTTTCCCCAAGAACCCAAAATGAAAAAGGGTGTAGAGAGTTTGGGATTGGAGATGTAGACAATCTCTCCTCTCTATTCTCACCCTAGATTATATAACTAACTCTCTTATCTTAAATTGATTGAATCTTTAATATGTAACATTCCGAATTTTTTTTAATAACGAAATTATTTAGAAAAACTTTTCTTTCTTTGAAAGTATGACTATAAATATTTTTTTCTTTTCTAAAGAATAATAATTATTTAAGTCTACAAATAATAACTGTACAATGAGAAAAGTATTTTCAATTAAATTATAAATTAATAGAACTCATTTTGTTTATTCCCACGCACATAAAAGCAACATATCAATTCCACACTGCTTTTTTAGCACCTACAACAATAATCATATAAGTGTCAATTTCTTTATCCATATTGAATCATACTCACCATAAAAATATGTCATAAAATAATAACAAAACACTTCGCCAATAAAAAAAAATTAACTATTAGTTCTTTTAGAAAATAACTTTGGTGATTCTAGTACAAATATAGAAAGTATGTATACAAAAGCAATACAACATGATGGCACATTTCAACACACATCCCAAACTAAATCGCAAGCCAAATAAAAGAGAAAGCAACACTCTGCTACGGACTAATAGTTCTTATTTATTTATTTATTCACTTACTTATTTTTTTAATATGAAATACAATGTGACTAAAATAACCCTATATAAGACACAAATAATCCATATAATAAATCTCATATCAATGAAAAACCTACCACAAAAACAAAAATATCGAACTTGCTACAAAAATACCTGCCACAAAAACAATACTATATGATACATGTCAAGATTCATTTCCTTAAAATACCAAATTTTCTGCGACATACACTAGTCCACACATATACTCATCCTTACATATTAATACAACATAATACTATATGTATATGTAAATTAGGCAGATTATACATAACATGTTCACGGGACAGAATCAAATTAAGCATATATAACAAAACAATACATAAAAAAAATAATTGGAGAGGATCTAAATCCACATATAACAAGTCTATTGTAGTGAATAAATAGATGAATTATTAACAAGTATTGGTTGGGTCTTCGTGAGATCCGGTTGATTGAAGGCCTCTGTTGTTTGTCTTTTTTGGTGGTTGATCCATGCTTCATTCTTTGAGGGGTTCTTGGATTTTCTTGTTGTGGTGGGTTAGAAGTGTTTAACTTCTAGTGTGCCTTCATATTGGGTTGTGGTGTTTGTTTAGAGGTTGTTAGGTGTTGACAAGAGTATTTCTTTTTTATTATATATATATATATATATATATATATATATATATATATATATATATATTATTTGCCATTCAAAAAAAAAATACATACATCGATAAAATGACTAAACCATATATCATAAATTTTCGTCTGACATATATATCATGGGATTTGAATCCTCTCAATCTCCATTTACCTCAATCTCTCTCAAAAATAAATCCTAGCCACTATACTTAATCTAATGGTGAAAAAAATGATTACCTCCATAAATAAAAATACATTATAACAACTCAATTTCCTGAATTGGAATTTATATTTTTTTATCTAGTAGTAGTGATTGGCTTTAATTCCATAATTTTCTTTAACAAGAATTCTATAATTATTTTTTTTCCTTCAGATTGATAAAAAATAAAAAAGAAAACGCAAATAGAGAAAAATTCATTTCTATTTGACATGATATTTGTTTTAGAAAAACATGTTATATCCTTTAATATATTTTCTAATATGAATATGAGAATCGAACCAGAAATCATCATTATTATATCCAATCCTTCTTTTTATATTTTTCTTTCATAACTACTTCTATTAATTAACCTTTTTAATTATTATTATTATTATTATTATTATTATTATTAAGTTGAATCCTTTAGTTCGTTTTAAGCGACAAATGTTTTACTATCATCCTACAACATAGTCCTATACAGCATGAACGTATAGGAAAAAACCCTTACTTTGGATGTTTTTCGTTCTAACACAAAAGTTCTTGAAATTCTACTAATTGCTCGCACAGATAACAGTTCAAAACTTTAGGAGTCACTTGAACAATAGGATTACGAGAGTAAAATACGGTCAAATGGGGGCATGCATGAGTAAGGTTGGGAATAGGTCAGGCCGGCCTACAGGGGCCTACGACCTAGCTTACATAGGCTCAGGTCAGGCCAGTCTATTTCTTTAAACAGAGTAGGCCAAAGTTTTTTTATAAGCCAATTTAGCTAAATAGGTCAGACCTCAGGCCATTAAAAAATTCTTTTAAGCCTACTAGGCCGATCTACTTAAATCAATATGAGTAATATTTTTACATTTATTATTATTATATATTAAAATTTATACTTTGATTACATTACAAATTTATTAACTTTTCAATAATTTAAGTTTATTAATGTAAATTAATTTTTCACATATATAAATGTATCATTATAATTTTAAATTAAAATATGATGTCATATATAGTCAAATTCTCTAAAATATCATGTTAAAAATAAAAAACAAGTTTAATTTCATTGGTTTATTAGCTCATTAGTATATTTAAAAACAAATATAAATAATTATTTAAATATATTCATGAGAAATAGGCCGACCTATTAGACTAATAGGCCATGTCAGGCTTTAAAAAGGTCAAGCTCAAGCCTAAAAAATAAGCCTATAACAGGCCTTAAACCTTTTATTTTGTCACAGGCCAGACTCAGACTTGACAAAGCCTACCTCGGTGTAGCCTATTCCTAAGCCTCATATGTGGTTTCAAGAGTTGAAATATCTTGATTTCAAAATCAAGATCACAATATGATTAAGATTGGATTAATTTATATTTTTTTGGGTTGCGATGTGTTTTTTTTTTTATTTGTTGAAGATCTGAGTTTTTTAGAAAAATGACTTTTTTGCCATGTGAGTTGGCCACTTGTCACGACTTAACATTTTATGCGAAAATTGGATGGAAAAGATTATTGTACTAAGAGCATCTCTAATAAGGGTATCATAGAGAGTATCATAGACTAATGATCCGTACCTTTTTTTTTATTATTGGAGTTCCATGACGTGGCATAGAGGGTATCAAAATTGATGATACCGATACCTTATTTAAGGTACTGTATCATCAATTTAATGTTACTTTTTTTTGTATAATTGAATTAAATAGAATTAATAACTTGTTAATAATATATGATACCTAGAGTGATATCACTATTGGAGCAAAACATATATGAGTTGCATAAATACTATATAGCATTGTAGGGACCACTTGTTAGTGATGTACGGTATCACCATTAACAGTGATATACTAAGGAATCAAAATGACACTATTTTTGTTTTCTCTCCACTTTTGGTGAGAAATGGAGGAGTGAGAATGAACATTGAATTTTTTGTAGCAAAAAGTCATTAATGTACATGGTAGGTTCCATATGACTACATTAAAATAACTAAATTATATTAAAATAAAATTAAAATGCAAGGATATATTATCTTTTTAAATATTAAACACATTTTTTTCTTTTCTATTTCTGTCCTTTTTCTCTTATACCAATCAATATCTCAAATCTACTTTATTTCTACTCTCTTTCTCTCTTCCTACACTCTCTCTCACCTATTTTTTTTCTCACTTTCTTCTCACAACCAAACACGTCATAAGGGACAACTGTAAAACCAAAAATATATTTGAGGAACCAAAATACTATTTGTAAACCCTAAAAAATATTTAAACAATATGGATGGAGTACCATCTAATGTGACTTTCTACTCTTTCCCTCTCAAAATAATAGTTGCTTACGCATATCAATGCATAATTTCAATCACTAATATCTTTATTTTTCTTTCATGAAAAATTATAAAAATTTAATATTATGAAACTATTCAATGGGACAAATTAAACAAGATTTCATATGTTAATATCTGTCTCTATATATTATTAGAAAAATACGGTCAAAATAATTACCAAAAGTCAAATTGTGACAATTATTTGAGACGGAGGGAGTATTATAAATAGATATAGGTAGGTGTTAGTTTGTAGTAACTAATTAATTAGCCTATATAAAGACTTGGTATAATCATTTTCTGTTACTTTTCACATTTTCATTTTAAACATTACAAATCATTTTTCTCTATTCACTTTACTTTCAAAGATACCGTTTCTTAACATTTTTTAAGATCCTTTCTTTGCTTACTATCCCTTTGTTGACATTGTTAAAAAGATTTTTAAGAACATGAAAAAAATGGTCCCAAGATATAGGAGAAAGATATTATCTTTTTGATTTTTTTTATAGAAAGACATGAGGGCTATAATAAGCCCCCCCAAAAAAAAAAGAAGACTACAAACATGATAATTCTAGGAGATGTAAATTTAGTGGAGAAAACGTTGATATGATTTTATTTTATTTTAACGTGGATGGGATTATGTGGTGAATCCAAATAGAATATGCTAAATTTATGGAATTATAGTTTTTGCAAGTGGCATGGAATTAATCCTCGTATTTGGAATTTGAGGTTTGTTAAATGAATCTTTTGGATGTTGTTCTTGTTCCGTAATGCAAATAACTTTGGTTTGGTTTGGTGTACAATTGTCACCATCATTGCTTTCACTAGAATATTGCTCCTTTCAAGTTGAAACAATGGAAAGTTTCAACTATCATTATCATATAGAAACAATGGAAACGTGAAAGTCATAGTAATTATTTAGACAATATATTGTATTTATGTGCATTTGTGGTTTAATATTTGTGATCATATATAATATATACTACTAATCTTTTTTTTTTTTTGTCGGATAGACTAGTTAGCGGTTAGAAATTCACCCCTTAAAGATGAATAAGTGGATATACCGGGTTCTAACCTCAGTCTCTGCACAAATGTACAATGTCATTTATCAATTGAGCTAGGCTCATGAGGACTTAAGATAAAAAAAAGTGCTAATTCTAATCTTGGATGGTTCAAATCAAATCAATTAATTCATATTTATCTCCGTGAGATTTTATAAAAAAAAAAAAAAAATATATATATATATATATATATATATATATATATATATATATATATGTAAGTTGCGGAGAATTGGAATATCAATGTGGCGGAGTTAGGGGTATTTTGGAGAGTTTGTCCTATGTGTGGAATTGTGGTTTTTGAAATGTCAAGCTTCACATAGACTCTCAATCGGTTGTTTAGATGTTTAGAGGTGATATATAATTCAGTGAGCACTCCGTGTTGAAACGTTGTTCGTAAGATAAAACGTCTTCTTATCATGACTCGAATAAGTGCGCATATTTTTTAGCTAACCTTGATTGTGAACTTGTAATTTTTATAGTTCTTTGATTTTTTATAAGTCATGCCCCACTCAAAATGCATCAACTTTATTTAACTCAATTGTGTCTTATAAAAATGATCAAAAATATAGTAATTAGAATTGAGGACAAAAGCAAATTATTCTAGTAGTTCAACCACTATATATCTCTTGTTTTTCTAATTTGTGCAACTTTATTGTAAACAATGGATTTTATTTACACTCGATATTCTCATAGTATGCGTGTTATTTTCTTAACAAAGTGCAAACATCTCAAATAAGACACATAATGAGACTAAAAGAGTCAATAAAAAGTCAAATATTTAGTTAAACTCGCTTTCTCTGTTTTTTTTTTTTTTTTTAAATAATATTAAATTCTTTTTCTCTCACACATATTACATATATATGAGCGTCCGGCATTGTTGAGTATTCTGTATTGGCTGCATTTTTTGTGAAATAAACTTTGCTGCGGGATGTGGGATAAGATGCCATAACATCGTATCCGGCTTTTGGTTATGTGCGCGTGCGTGTTCTATTTAAGGAAATCGTGTTTCTCTCTCATGAATCATATCTGACACATTTAATCACGTTTTTAATCAGGCTTATTATGAGGATCATCATTTAATACTTCAGATCCTGGTCAAGCTTACTTTTATGAAGAATCTCCTTGGAGTATATTTATGGAAAGAATCTATTGTAATTAATGTGGTCAAATGGCTTGAGTCAAACAAATCAAGCTCATGATTAACTCTGATCAAGGACTTTTGCTGGAGTATTTAAAGGAAGGAGCTAAACCTAGTTTCTTCACCGAAACCAATATATCAAAATGTAGACTTTTAGGGTTTCGTGTCTTTATAAGCCTTGTGCTTTATTTGTGAGCCTCTCTAGTATCATCTTGATGCTTTTGTAGGACTGTGTTTTTTGAATTGTAACTCTGTAGTTTCTCCAAAGCTTTTAAGCATGGAGTATGGTTGTTTCTTGTACATCACTCTAAGCCTTTAGGTATGAGTGGTTTAGTTTCTAGGAGTGTGACTCCATATTTGTGTTTTGAAATCCTTGCTGTTTGTAAGGTTGTAAGGAAGTGAGATCAGGTATATCTCAGATCTAGGCTAGGACCCTAGGTTATAGACAATAGGGGAGTTGCTAGATGGAAAGGGCATAACTTGCGGGTTGTTGTCATCAGTCTAGGGCTATTGCTTATTGGACATCTTCCTGGATTGGTATCCCCCAGATTATGGCTTGTTTAAGCGCCGAACTGGGTTAACAAATATCCCGTGTTCTTTTACCTGCTCTCAGATATTTGTTTTATTTATCTTGAGATTTACGCAGTAGGATGCTATAGCATTGTATACAGCATTACGTTTCAGGGTTAAGAAGCTATAGCATTGTATCCCACATCTTATACAGCGTGCCAGAAATTTCAGGCATAAAGTTATTTCATTTAGTAATTTGTTCTAAATATTAAATTTCACCAATTCAATTTTATTAAATTAAAAAAAATTAATGAGTAGATACTTTTAAAAAATATATATCAAGTTGATCAACTCTATAATTTTCACCGGTCGAAATATTGAATTAAATTTAACACTTAAACTCATTTTGGGCTCATAATTTAAAAATACTTTGAAAATTTTTAAATTATTGTTGAACATCAGTTTACGCTGCTCTAAAAAATAGAGTTGTTATTTCATAGTCGTGGATTGAGTGAATTCAAAAGTAGGTGCAGTCATATAATCAATAGTTTTAGGTTGTATGAATATGATCAAATTAGAAAGGATTGTCTCCAGTGATATTTTCACGGGAAAGGGAGCAGTTTCAATCCACACCCTTCGATATTTTTTTCAATGGTTGGTTTGTTGTTAAAAAATGCAAATCAGTGGTTCAGATTTAACTGGATTCACCTATCATAAGAGAGAATACGGTCACTCTATTCATGCATTTTTTTTATAAAAGAGGGATAAAGCCCCAAAAGCAAAAGGAACTAAGAAACTAAAGGAACATTCCAAGATATGTAAGTGCCGGAAAAGTCATAAAAAATGAGATTTCGCAACTCTCGATGAGGAGTCTTAAAAATATACAAATCAAAAGAGAACAAGGTTAGACTGAAGTTCGCTAACCAATCAGCAGATCTATTTCCTTCTCGCCAAGTATAATTAATCTGGACTTGCCAATTCAAAGTCTTGAGATCACAAATGCGTCTGGTAATTTGTTTCTTTAATTATATATTAGTAGTATATTTCCAACATTGTAAGATTCATTTTGAATATTTTTAGGATATGTTTGAAATACGTGGAAAAAAGACATTGGCGAAATTATAATTAGCGCCACTTCACTAATTTTTTTGGGGAATTTCAATTTATCCTTTCATAATTTGAGGGCATTCATCATTCAACTAATAAGAACAAATCATTTATATGTGGTCCCATAAGTTTGTTACAATTAGTTGTGGCACGACATACAAAACTATTTATGTGGTTTGTTCTCATTGGTTGAAAGGTAAATATCCTAAAATTATAAAATGATAGAGAAATAATCATTGATTATCAAAAATAAGTAATTAAAAAGTAGTAGCAAGGTAAGTTGACCTTGGTTGTTTCCCAAAGACTCTCGATCAGTTAACAATATTAGAACAAATTAAACTGTAAATTATGGGGTTTTCGATTGAGAAAAACAGTAACAAGGATGATGAAATTAATTAATAGAGAAGCAATCAATCCGTTAGTTTTAGGTAAACTTCATTCATCATCTATCATAGGTTTCTAGAAAATATACTTTTCAGTTTCTATTCTTGATTGATCGTGAAACTAACTAATCAAGCGTCAATTAGTTTTACAGAAATTCGGACTGAATTAACAAGCGCAAAACAGTTGTTCGATCAATCATGAGAGTAAACAAGCGTCACAGAACATGATCAAGGTCATCACGTGAATTTAATCAATCCTATAAACAAGCGTTATAGACTCTATCAATTCCTATTCGAATTAAATTAAACAAGCGATAATTAATTCGAATAACCTCACTACAATTGCAATCCGAAATTAAACAAGCGATAAATACGAATTGCATTCAAATTAATCAAAGAGGCATCGAAATTGAAAGAGAAAGAATTAGAACATGAACTGTAATTGCATTAAGATCCAGACCTCAAGATTATGAATTGAAGTGCCTTAACCAACGAATTGACCTAGAGTTTTAGTTGCTCATGATTCGGTTGCACAATCCTTATTTTAGTTCGTGAATGACTGAATGAATAACCCTAGGGGCGAAATTTCGTTTTTATAAGTCAAGCAAAAACGGGCCACAAAACAATTGGACCGAAAATTATAAGTTATATTGAAAATAATTAAATCTTGTAAGTCTGGAACATTGACGAGTAAATATGACTCCTTTGCGCTCTGAATTAGCTTTCGACTTCAACATGAAGATTGTAGCTCTTTGTCTTAGCTTTCCAACGCAAATGGCCGTGTCTCAATCCGATATTCCTAGCTTAAGTTATGGTCTGCGTAATGAGAAGGTGTCAATTTATTTTATTTTTTGACAAAGAAGATGTCAATTTATTATTTATTCAGAAAATAAGTGCGAAAATAAAATAAGACTATAAATAATTTTAAATATAAAAACACACTAAAATAATAAAATAAATTATAAAAATACATAAATATAATAGTAGAAGAATGTGCATTAAAATGCCCGATCAATAATCTCTCTTTTTATCTCTCTCTGTCTGCGACGGGGGTTGCTCTGTTCTCTGCCAACTTTCACAGGTACCCACTTTTTTCAAACCTCAATTGGTTCTTCTTTTTATTTGCATGCTCAGAATATTCAAAATGAATCTATCACCTAAAAGTGTTAAAAAGTTTTATACTTTAAACAATCATCTACCATGGGTGTTTCACAATTTTGTCTTTTTTTTTCACTTTTATCCCAAAAATTAATAAATCACTTTTTCACTTTCAAAAGTAAATTTTTTTGTCATAGTAGTTTATGTGTTGGAAATAATATAAAATTATTAATGTGACTCTATCGTAACAATTTAAATTTTTGGGATAATTGGTTATTTGATATGGTATCAGAGCTTCTATGATTAAATGGTCTAGAATTTGATATTCGCTCCCCTCACTTTCTAATTAAAAAGTGGAATTTAAGCATATGGTAGGTCGGCCTATGCATTATCCATACTTCAAACTCAAGTGGGCTCTTGCGTGAGGAGACATGTTGGAAATAATATAAAATCATGGCTCTATCCTAACAACTTAAGCTTTTTGGATAATCGATTATTTGACATTATGGTATAGCATTTTCATTGCTCAGCTTGATGAAGTTGTAAGATCATTAGATCAATCAATGTTTTTGATTTCTTATAAAAATCGATGTTTTTTATTTCTATTTTGCTTTTTTTTTTTTATTCTGGTTAATAAAGTAGAAGGAATGAAACAGTGCAAATAATGATTGGTATTTTGTTAGATGTTAGATCACTAGATGGCTTGATTAGAATTTTGTGTCATTTTTGTGTTTTTTGGGGTTTTTTTTTCCACTTTTTTTAATATTAGGGATTAGTTTACTGAATTTTAGTGTCCTAGATGTATGTCATGTGAAGTTACAATGTCATTGAGAATGATAAACTCGAGTGTTGTCAAATAGCGACCATAGCAGTACTAGATTGCAGTGGTGAAATTTTTGACAATTGCCATGGCCAGTTTTGAAAGGATGGTAGTGCCATTATTTGTTGTCAATCGCAGATCGTGGAAAATATCGATTTGTTTGAATTCTGTTACACTACAGTATTAGCCGCTATTAAACAATACTTTGTACTAAGTAACGTATTGTGAAACAAAAACTGTATGTTTAAATTTTGTTACACTATAGCCGCTATTAGACAACACTGGTCGCAATGATGGACGTGTTCCATTTCACAATGGTCTGCCATCCGCAATCGATAACATTGGTAAACTCTAAAGTGGAATATAATTGTAAATTTGTGTTCACTTCAAATGTAAAATTCACTGGTTAGTGATATGAGTTTAATTTGTGAATTTCTTTGGCCTTTTAGGTATTAATTGTTTTGTTGTTTTGTTACAGAAATGTCGACGATAGCGCGCAGAGGCATCCATTTCATGGAGAGATTGAATTCAGCGAATGTATCTATTATATCTTAGATGAAGTGGTAATCCACTGAAATTAAATTCACATAAAAACGAATCCGGATCACGAAAATTAAATTCGAATCCGGATCACGACGTTCGGCCTAACAATTTCGATGATTTTTGTTAGTTGATCAGCTAAAACTTATGGGACGTCATCCCTATCGGATCTATTACATGGATTTTTTTTCCTTAAAAACGTGAACCAAGCAAAATGTGACAATCATGCAAAATATATAGCTATAGGCAAAAGATAGGGGTGAAATCCATGTTTGATTTAGAAGAGAGAGAAATAGATAATATATAGAGAAAGATAAAAGAAATACGGGACATTTAATGGCTTGTTCGGTACATGAGAATGAGAAGAGAAATAGAAGAGAGAGAAGTGTCTTTTTGAAGGGACAAAAGCATCCTTTACTAAAAAATTACTATCCCGTGTCAAAAAAAATTACTATCCATTTAAGCTATTTACTACACATATGGGCAAAAACGTAAAATCCAAATAAACTACCACTTCTCTCCTCTTTCTGCTCTCCCTTATGGTATCATTGGTATGTTTGGTTTGGAAGAGAAGTTGTGAAGAGAGAAATAAGAAAGAGAGAAAAAGATGAGAAATAGAGTAGATTTAAGTTATTGTTTCATATGACATGGAAGATTGGTAATTTCTTATTGAATGACCGTGTAAAATTATTTTACACCGTCAGTGCATATCAATTAAACTCTTAATAAATTAAATGTTTTGTTTTAACGTTGATTAATTAATAACTTAATTAAACCAAGTACTGAAGTACACCCATTGTTTCCCATGCCCAGCTATTACCAACATGTCAGAATACACAAACCAATTCATATTTAAATTTTGTAACTGTTATCAAAATGTAAATAACTTAATACACTGTGTATATAAATAATGCACGCAACAAGTTTCAAATCTTATACAAAAAAAAAATGATAAAATAAAAGGCATATATGGAAAATTACATAAAAGTGGGTTCTCTTGCCACTTTCTCGTCTGTTTTGAGGAGAAACAAAAAGGTGGTAGGACCCACCAATTTTGGTCTCTCTTCTATAATTCATTGATGTTCTAAACAGAAGAAAAAGTCTATTTCTCACCTTTTTCTCTCCTCTCTATTTCTCTCTTAAACCAAGCACAGGCTTAAAGAGAAATTGAAAAGATGTGGAACCCACATTTTAGGCTTCTCTCTTTCCCATTTCTCTTCACCCAAACCAAACACAGACATAATGTTTATGGTATGTTTGGTTGTGAGAAGAAAATGAGAAGAGAGAAAAATGTGAGAGAGAGTTTGAAAAGAGAGAAGGAAGAGAGAAATAGAGTAGATTTAATGGATTGTTTGGTATAAGAGAAAAAGAAGAGAATTAGGAAAGAGAGAGATTTTTATTATTTATGAAAGTACAAAAGTACCCTTAGAATAAAATATCTTACAAAAGTTATTTAGTTTATTTTTGATTACACAAAACAAAACTTATTTAATTAATTTAATACTTTGTTTATTAATTTAATACGTTAATGCTTATTTTATAATGACAATTTAATTTAATACTTAAATAATTAGATAAATATAATTAAGGATTAAATTAAATAAAATGTATCATCTTCCACACCAATTGACCCAAACAATGGAAGCTACAACCAGAGCATCTCAACTCATCGTCATCTCACAAAAACCTTTGCTCCTCTCTATCTTCCCTCCCAACACAACATCCCCAATATTAAATTTTGTTTTATCTCCATCTAGCAACATATTGATTCCCATCACCAACACATATCATTCAAAACAAAATTAGTAACAACTGATATTTTTTAAAAAAATTAGTGGCTCGACTAAGATGTAAACGCATACATACTCAATGTTAAAACCACCATTCCATGAATCTGCTACACCTTAGATATGGGTTGAAACAAATTTGAGGGGCAAAATTGGAAACATGTTTCCTCCATCTCCTTTCTTCGCAGTTTTGAGAGGACTGGAAAAAATGCGGGTCCCACACACATTTTTTCTCTCTTCGCCTTTTCACTGCTGTTCCAAACGAGAGAAATTGTCAATCTCTCCCCTCTTTCTCTCTTAGCTGTTTCTCTCTTCTGTATTTCTTTCATACCAAACACAGTGTTAATGTTTAAATGTTCTTCGCGTATAAAAAAACTATTGTTATTATTAAAGTTAGAATTAGGCTTAGATAACTTGGAAACCCAAGAAAATGTATATATAACATATAATAGATACTATTTAGTAGGGGTGATCGTATCCGAACTAATCCAAAAGTAAAACCGCAAACCGAATCAATCCAAATCGAAAACCGTAAAAACCGCATTTGGTTTGGATGTATTTGGATGACTTTTTTATTGATCCGCAAACCGCAAAACCGCCAACGGCTAAAACCGCAAAAGCCGTGGTTAACCGCTAGAACCGCATTAAGTTTATATTATATTCCAATACCTCTAAAACTCCTTTAAGTTTCCATTATAATCTAATATACATAGTCTAATTATCAAGTCAATCCACCAAATTAATGAAACTTCAAAGTCATTCTTATTTTTTGTATTGTAATATTACTTTAGTATTGTAATATTATTTTATATCAACAACTTTTATCGATAATGTGATGTTATTTTGGAACTTCAAGCTCTTTTTTTGGATATTTAAAATTGTAAGGTACTATAATGTTATTTTGAATAAACAACTTTTATTGGTACTGTAATGTTATTTTGTAACAAGTTCATGTGTGTGTCAAATGATCATGATAGAAATTTTTTATGCCGTAAACCGCTGCCACCGAACCGATCATAACCGCATTGGTTTGGTTTGGATGACTTTTTAAAATCCAACCGAACCAAACCAAACCGCATGTTTTTTTATCTCGCGGTTAGGATGACTTTTTCGCTCATAACTGAACCAAACCGCACCGCGAACACCCCTACTATTTAGGTGTAAAAATTTGAATAATTTTTGAAGAGATTTGAATCCCACACTAATAATCCATAATCTTGACAAAATTGAAAGGCAAAAATGTTACTGTTCATTTCGTTTAGCCATGCCACGTCGGCGCGATGTTCTCGCAATATACGTTTTGGGTTTTTCACATTTTTCTCCTTTAGTTCACCGCGCGATTCTGCTTGACAAGTGTAGAGAATGAAAGGCCCGATGTTGGCTAGGGTTTGCCAACAACAAATTGGGAAAAATTTGTTCAATGAATCTGGACGAGTTTTGCATAGCACACAGGTTTATCTCGTGTAGGTTGTATCTGGTTATCAATTTTTCCCTCCCAGACGAAGTGTTTTGGATTTTGAATTTCGAATTAGCAGCATCTTGTGTAGGCTTTATCTATTCATCTATAAATATGTATTCAGGGTGATTAATTGTCTTCAAACAATTTTATCTCATCCTTGCAAAAATGGTCTGTAACGAAAGGGGGAAGGTTGATGCCAAGTTCGACGATGTTGCCGATATATTGTCTGGTAAAGAAAATGTTGATATCAAGGTAAGGGTTCTCCGTTTGTGAAAGGTTCCTGCTTTTCTTAATCCCTTTGAGTCTAGCTTTCTTAAGATGCACTACAAGAAATATGATTTTTGACAGCGACATATGTCGCTGCGAAAAATACAAAGTTGCTGGGAAATGTATTTTTTGCAGCGAAATGTATTTTTTGCAGCGAAAAAATTGTCGCTGCATGTCGTTGGCATAAGTGCCGTTGCGAAAAGTCTTGCAAGAACAATTAATGTCGCTGCCATAACTAGTATTTTGCAGCAACAATTAATGTCGCTGGCATATAACTAGTGTTTTCAACAACAATTAATGTCGCTGACATAACTAGTATTTTTTGTAACAACAATTATTGTCGCTGGCAAAAAAAGTGTTTTTCCCAACGAAAAAATTGTTGTTGCAAAAAGTTTTGGTCGCTGACATAATTAGTGTCAATAATTCAAATATTAATTTAATCTCCCATGAAATAAGATATTAGGAATTAACGTTCAATATCAACAATTGATTGCTAAATTTTATTTATAATTTTGTTTCTCGTTCAATTTGGTTTTTTTTAATCAGCGAATTTTATTTATTCTAAAATTCAAATACATAGAAGCAAAATACAAATTACAAGTCATTTAGATCGTAACAAGTGGTCATTCACATAATATCAAAATATTAAATTAGAAAACACCAAAGAACAACACTATTTTGAATGTTTATCACTTAATCCTATAAGAACACCGCAAAAATTTCTAAGACACCGATGGCTTGATTTCTTGCCCATTGTTCTCCATTGTTCATCATCTTCTTTCATAGTCTTCACACTTTTCTTGAATTGCGTCGGTATTCTTCAACACTTTTTAATATTAGATACCTTCTCGTTGTAGCTTTTTTTATTGAAATTCTATTCAACTTTTAATGAGAATATGTGTGGAACAAAGTGGTGACTTTTAAAGGGAAAATTATATAAGTTGATGAATAATGATGACATGATGGAGAACTTGATCGGTTAAATTTTGGAGATATCGAGTGATTAAATTTTGAGCAATGAACAAAAGAGAAAGAGGAGCGTTGGATGAATAGTAATCTAGCATATAGAAAGTTTGCAATATATGATCCAAGTGGGTGAATTTATAGCTATTAGTAATTAGATTTGATTAATTAACAAACATTCCAAAATACATGGGAAATAAAATAATTAATGGATTATCTTTACTCAATTAACCGTCACACTACATGATTATCTCAATAGTGACAGTGGGTGTATGGAGTGCTACCGTCGAATTTTGAAAAAAATAAAATAAACCACTATTTTTTTAATCCAAATAAACTTAATTTAATTAATCTACTTCTAATAATATATTAAAATTAATAACTACTATATTTACTAATTTGTCCTGATCAATTTTAATAATTTTTTAAATTTTGTATCCTTCATTGTAATTTTACTCTATTAACAATATATGTATAAAAATAGAAGAAAAAAAAAGGATTAGAAGAAGTTTAGTAAAACAATTATAGAAAAAAAAAAAAAAAACAATAAAAGAATATATATGAATCTATGCATAAAAGTAGGAATAAAATAATAAAAATTTGGTAGTTTTTTTTATGCATAAAAAAATTATGTATATTAAAATTGCTTAAAAATAAATTTAATTTTTTAATATACTCATTGACAAGTTATGTTGTTGGTATCATTATAAGATTTTCCAACATCAAAAAGGAGATAAAAAAACATTAAAATAGGGAAAAAATATTCAGTTAAAAGAAATTTACGCAAAAAAAATAGAAACAGAAACTACAATAAAAGATATGCATCAAAAAATAGTAATTGTGTGGTTTCTCAGTGACTTTACAAAGTTGTTGCAAATAATCTATAGTATTAAAAATTGAAACAAAAAAAAAACAAAAAAGATAATAATTTTAAGTTACAACAAATCTACGCATAAATATAGAAACAAAAACCATGATAAAAGATACGTATAAAAAAATAATAACGTTGGTTTCTCAGCGACTTTACAAGGTTTGTTGCAAAAAAATTACACGATTAGCGACAACAATAATTATTGTTGGGATAAGTAATTTTTCCCAGCGATAACATAATTATTGAGAAAAAAACTAACTTACAACAACAACTTAAATTAGTTGATGCTATATGTATATTTTTTTTAACAATTTGAATGATGCTGCAAAAAAGTCGCTGCGAAAAATCTTATTTCTTGTAGTGATGGTTTTTGTTGATGAGAAGGTCAGTGGTATTTACAATTTTGTCTCATATATTTGGTTGTATTTCATATATGGTTATAGACTTACTTACAAATGCATTCTATATATTCTGATTTGTTGATCATGTGTTAGGGTGGAAAAGGGACAAGTCTATGAGATGTTCTATTTCTCAATTTTCCCCCAAAGTGGTTTCTATCACACAACCCTTCACCCATACAAAACTTGTGTTTCAAATTAAGACAAATTTGAAGTTATCAGAAAGTTATGATATAACCTATCTTTCCAATTCTAATGTTTTACTGATATGAATATATTAAGTTTTACTTTACTAATATTTTATATCAATCGTCGGGCTATAAATAGATGGAGTTGTAGAACCCATTTTTGCATTCCAATCTGAACAGAAAAACATTGTCATGTACTGAACAACCTAGCGATTAAGTGATGGCCAAAGTATGCAAGAAGTTTGATGATGTTGCTGGGAATGTGCCCAAGAAAGATACTGTTTTAATCAAACCTTCTGAAGCTCTGTAACTTCTGAAGCTCTGCTCAGCTTCTGAAGCTCTGTAACTTCTGAAGCTCTGCTCAGCTTCTGAAGCTCTGTAACTTCTGAAGCTTCTCCAACTTCTGAAGCTCAGTTTTCTCGAAAACATGACTTATTAATTCAACACGTGTTTTGCGCTTGTGGAAGGTACCTGCGTTCTTGAATCCTGCTGAAATCAGTTCTATTGAGATGGTTCTGGTTGATGAAAAGGTATGAATTTGATGGTTTTTATATTTGGCTCTCTATGAAATTAATAAATACTAGGGTGGACAGTGGTTGGATAGAATATATATCTATGCTTCAATAATTTAATTTGCTTACAGAAACTATTCAAGAATGAAAGTAATTAACTCAAATTAGTCAAAAGGAAAGAGACATAATGAATTAACAGAATGTATCTTTTTAGGCTTAGTAATAATCATGGAAATTCAAAATGATTTATGTAACACAACGTCTAACCTATTTTTGCAGGTTAATTAATGTTATAGATGTATCACTAAGATATTATTATACCTCATGACCTGTTTTTAGGGATTTTGTAATTGGTGTTTCATTTGCCTCCAAAATTGGAGGTGCTGGTTTTTATATTTGGTTCCCTTTGAATTTAATAAATACTGTCATAGTTTTATATGACCTTCACATAATACTTTTGAAATGATAGGGTGGGAAGATCCATGCTTTCATTAGGAAGCAATTGTTATATATGTTTGAGTCGAAGATCTAGGAAGGGGAGGTTTACAAGATGTCTTACTTTTCTGTGGTGCCTCAAATTGGTTACTATAGAGCTACACTTCATCCTTACAAGCTGGTTTTCCAGATCAAAACTAAGCTGCAACATGTGAAGACTTCTGATATATGTCATTATGGACTGAGTCTCACAAGTTTGGCTGAAGTTTGTATTCATACTTGATTGTTTACACTTGATTGTGGTGATCCAATTTGCAAAAGTAAAGATTTTTAGAGGTGATTGTAATTGGAACCTTCAAACTTGTCGTTTGTCATAACTGATTTTGAAATTTTTTATTGAAAAAAGCATAAGTTTGGCAAGCATATTTTACTCAATTTGGAACCGTCAAGTCTATTGTTTGTCATAACTGAGTTAATATTTTTTTTTTACTAAAAAGAGTATTAGATTTTGGTCTTATTTTGTAGTGATTTTTTATGACACTAGATTATGACATTAGTAATTTTTTATTTGTAGATCAAGTATCTATTCAAAATGTCATCAATACTACTAGAATTTTCATAAATCCTGACATTCCTGAGGCTGTTCAATTCAAGGAGAGGTATGTAATATAGTTGGAGTGTATTCTTGGCAAGTCTTAAAATTATGATTTTTGTTTTGCCGTGTTTCTTATTATTATTAACTTAACATTCCATTTTGCCATCATTGTCGTGCATGGGATTGAGCTTGATTCCAATGTCCCTGTGATTGCTGGAGGAGCTAAACCTGCAATGGATGAAGAGTTTCTCTGTATGTATAAAAGAAAGAAAGTTGTTGAGTTGATGGACTTGGAGGAGGATGGTATTTTTGCTGTATATGGGGTTGTCAGTGGAACTGTTCTGAAATTGTTGATTTCAAGCAAAGGTATCTTTATTATTATTTTTTGGGGCAATTGGGTATACATGTGTATTCATAATTATTTATATTGAAATCTGGTGTGTATGTACAATGATTGATCAATTATCACAATCCGGATTGGTATTTTTGACAATCCTATATTGGTTGGAAATGATCAAGAAAATCTTGGCTTTGATGGTGATTTTCACATGCTTCAGCAATTAAATGATTTGGCCCAGGTTTTAATTTTGACATTTCATGCTTAATATTTTTATTCAGTATATCAATTAGTCATTGCTTATATGATGAAATTTACTTACTTTTTCTCTTTTCCTATTTGTTTCTATGAATTTGAATGTGTTACAATTGGAACTATGAACAAAATTACTGTTTCACGGTTTGGATGGGCTTATTAAGGTTGTGCTTGGTATAGCAAAACTGTTTGTGAAAATTACATTATTTCTCGCCTTCTAAATGGACCAAATCACCGCATGCCAAATCAACAAGAAGTCAAGCCTCAATTTAATAAATTACTTTTGGACAGTTATTGATTCAAATTTACGTTAAGAGGAGTCTAGGTGTGAATTCCACATCTGTTTCATTGCTAATGGTGTGTAGTAGGTTGGGATGTTTAGTTATTTGTCTATTTTAGAAAATCTCCAAGTTGTAATCCTTACCTACTCAGGGTTTGCTGTGTAGTGTATTATTCTTTGAACCAATAAAGGCCTATTTTATTTCTAATGGTCTAAAGTAGGTTGTGATGTTTAGTTTTTAGTTGTTTTGTGTAATATCAAAGTTGTAATCTTGTATTTAAGCTCCTGGAGTTTTCAAAAAATTAATGTAGTCTTGAGTGCTCTAGGTGTGTTGTGTCATGTATGATCTTTTGAATCAAGAAGGTGTTTGTTTTTGCTAATGTATCTGGATAAATTTATAAATAGTTCATAAGTTTTGCTGAGAGTTACTAAATTGTGCATAAGCTTTTCCCAATGCTTTTAGACTACATTATCTCATTTGTGTGGCTCTTACCAAGTCAGTGTGTTCATTTTGTTTGGTTTGTTTCTCTGTGGTGGTTGTATAATCCATACTTCCCAGCAAAATCACAATGGTTTTTTTGTATGAGTTTTTGAATTCAATGGTTTGTGAATATTGTAGTTGCCTGTGAAACATCTTATATTCAGTGTTATGATATTTTACAGATTTCATAAGGCCTGTTAGTCTTCGATGCAAATTTAGCTACCATTGTCTATACTTTTAGACTTAAAATGAATTTTCTTATTTCATTGGAATCAATCAAATCCATTATCATACTAAATGTTTATTCATGGTATCAAAACACAAGGTCATGTTGGATTATATCTTCCGAGGTCAATTTTTACTCATGGTCTGTCAAAAAATTCAAATTTAAGTGTCAGCAAAAAAAAAAGTTTACCGTGCGAAAGCACAGGTTAAAAAACTAGTTAACTACCAAGGTCTTATTTTCAAATCAACTAGAACTGCCAAAGTCAAAGAGGACATAATTTATTAAAGCAACAAACAACTTAACCAAATACAGGACCATCCCTATTTTTCTGGAAGCATTACCATCCAAACTAAAAAGAGAAATGGAACAATACACATCACATCATTATTTCATAATAATTCAAGCACTACTAATTTGCTTCATACTTTTATGCATTTAAGATATAATCATCAACCTTAAGAAAGGTCTTAATAGCAACTTCCTTGATATGTTCTGGCTTACTTTTCAATTTGGGTCTCAAAGGACTTCTATTCTTGTGTTACAATAAAATTTGGGTCCCAAATTTAATGACCTATGTTCTTGAATAGTTATTTATAAATTTTTACCTTTTAATTTGGGTCCCACATGACTTCTATTCTTGAGTTACAATAAAAATTTGGGTCCCAAGTTAAAGACTTAATTATACTCTCATGAGATTTACTTTTCGTGCCTCTGAATTTCACATGCATCTTCTGACATTTCAAATTTACAATCCTCGCTACATATAATCCGAGTGTATAAATAGTAAAAATTGAGAAGAAGAAAAAAATAATTCGCTTTTTAATATGCAAACTACGAACTGAATTTGTTTTCTAAAATGCGAACAAGCCCGGCCCAAAAACAGAACAAGCAGACTCACAGTCCCAGAGCCTCAACATTTTTGTGCCTCTATATTTTTTTCAAGTCCATCATATAAATTATAGGTACAAGAAAATATTTAACCACAAATATTTATCCGTGCTTCTTGAGTTATAATTGTTTTTTTACAGTTAGTTAGAAGAATGACAGATGTAGTAGATGTAGTTTGTTATGTTAGTTTTGTGGCCAATATAATGGCAATTGTAGTTGATTGTTTTTCAATTAGTAATCAATAAAATTTTTGCTTCTTCCCTAATCAATTCAATTTCTCCAAAAACGTAGAAAACAAGTTTCCTCCATTTGTGATCAAAACTCCAACAGAATTGGCAAGATTTTTAAGAACACGAAAAAAATGACCCCAAGATATATAGGAGAAAGAGATTATTTTTAAACTTTAGTGGAGAAAATGTGGATGTAGTTTTTTTTCTTTAACGTGGATGTGATTATGTGGTGAATCCAAATAGAATATGCTAAATTTATGGAATTATATTTTTGCAACTTGCAAGTGGCATGAAATTAATCCTCGTATTTGGAATTTGAGGTTTGTTAAATGAATCTTTTGGATGATGTTCTTGTTCCGTAATGCAAATAACTTTGGTTTAGTGTATATACCATTGTCACCATCATTGCTTTTCACTAGAATATTGCTCCTTTTCAACTATCATTATCATACGGAAACAATGGGAACGTGAAATCAAACATGTTCACTTGGAAATATATTTGATGGGTCATAATTTTTTTGAGAATATATTGTATTTATGTGCATTTGTGGTTACACCGCGACACAACATGGACACGGATATGTCAATACGATTCATGTAAAAAATATGTTACTCCGATTATGACATTGGTTGTGAACTTGTGATTTCGGTAGTTCTTTGATTTTTTATAAGTCAAGCGCCACTCAAAATGCATAAACTTTTATTTAACTCAATTGTGTTTTGCAAAAAAGATCAAAAGTATAGTAATAATGGTGGACAAAGGCAAATTAGTTGAGTAGTTTAACCACTATATATCTCTTGTTTTTCTATTTGAGCAACTTTATAAACAATTAATTGTCGGATATTATTTACACACTCGATAGTCTCATAGTATGTGTGCTATTTTCTTAACAAAGTCCAAAAATCTCAAATAAGACACATAATGTCTGATAAAAAAAAAAATAAGACACATAATGAGACTAAAAGAGTCAATAAAAAATCGAATATTTAGTTAAACTCGCTTTGTCTCTAGTTTTTTTAAATATATTAAACCCTTTTTCTCTCGCGCACATATACTTTAGGAGTAGTTTGGCATAAAGTTATTCCATTTAATAATTTCATATTTTTTTTGGTAACATTAATAATTTCATCTGTTATAAATATTAAATTTCACCAATTCAATTCTATTAAATTAAAAAAGTAGGTACCGACATGCAATCAATAATTTTTTATCGTATGATTATGATCAGATAAGAAAGGATTGTCTTTCGTGATATTTTTATCAGAGAAGGAGCATTTTTTTTTTCAATTAGTCCAGTGGCTAAAAAATTCATCTTAAAAATAAATAAGTGAAATGTTCAGGTGATTTGGGGTCAATTTAGGCCTAAAATCACTCCTCCAAATCGTTTTCTTTCTATTTTAATTAAATAAGTGTGATTTTCACATATATTTAATATTTCTTTCGTTTGTTTTTTGATTTCATCCTTTGTTTTGATAGTATTGTTGTCTCGTCTTAGTGCGGAGTATTGTTGTCCCGTCTTGGTGCGGTGTTCATTTGTTTCAGGTTGAAAGATTAAGGTTGATCCAGTGCAGACAGAGACGGATCCAGGAATTTCCACAAGTGGGGTCATATTATTAACAATAATATATATATATATATTCATGAGAAAAAAAATTGAAATACCTACTGAGTATCTAAGAATTATAAGTGCTTTCTACATATCTTTATACTTCAAAAATGTTGTAAGATTATTTTTTTACTTCATTTTTAACACTATCAAATATAAAATTTGTTGAGCTACCGGTATATATTTCTATTTTTCTAAAAGAAAGAACAATTCCTCTTCAAAAAGTTAAAATGCTAGATCGTAGTTGTCATGTTCAAGAGTGAAATAATGTTCTCACTCATAAGAAAAGTAATCATATTCATATATTAGACTCTATATTACCTTATTAATTGATCTTTAGTGCTATTTTATTGCCTATGTGGGTACATAGTTGTATTTGATGTGGGGGCATAATATTAGAACACGTCATTATTGGATTAAATTTTTTTAGTCAAGTGGGGTCAGGTGCCCCCAATTACCAATGGGTGGATCTGACCCTGAGTGCAGATCGAATCAATGACTTTTGTGCCATCAACGCTACAGAACCGGAAGCATGAATATTCCGGAAATTTCAATATAGTCAAATATGTAGGCTTATGCAATATGTCATTTTATGCTATTAACACAGATGTTGTGAGTTTGTTCGCAGATTCATCCTTTTTGTTTTTAGTGATTTTAAATTTGTATTGTATCGATGTATTCTTATCAATTTGAATGAATGAATATCATTTATTTAGTCAAAAAAAAAAGTGAAATATTCAGGTTTAAACCCAGCTCCTACATATATATATATATATATATATATATATTACTATATTCCTACTAAATGATTTATTTAGTTAAACTCATGAGAACGAGAGGGAGCATACAACCAACATTGTAACTTTGTAAGATTCATTTTTAGGATATGTTTGAAATACTGGAAAAAAATACATTAGCGAAATTATAATTAGCGCCACTTCACTAATCTCTCTTTATCTCTCTCTCTCTCTCTCTCTCCGTAACGGGGTTCCTCTGTTCTCTGCCAACTTTCACAGGTACCTAGTTTTTTCAAACCTCAATTGGTTCTTCTTCTTCTTATTTGTTGCATGATTAGAATATTCAAAATGAATCTATCACCTTAAAGTGTTCAAAAGTTTGATACTTTAAACAATCATCTATCATGGGTGTTTCACAATTTTGTCTTTTTTTTTCACTTTTATCCCAAAAATTAATAAATCACTTTTTCACTTTCAAAAGATTTTTTTTGTTATAGTAGTTTATGGTATATCATTTTCATTGCTTAGCTTGATGAAGTTGTGAGATCATTAGATCAATCAATGTTTTTGATTTCTTATGAAAATCAATGTTTCTGATTTCTATTTTGGTGTTTTTTTATTCTGGTTAATAAAGTAGAAGGAATGAAACAGTGCAAATAATGATTGGTATTTTGTTTGATCTTAGATCACTAGATGGCTTGATTAGAATTTTGGGTTTTTGTTTTTTTTAACAAAACCCATTTTTTGTGTTTTTTGGGGTTTTTTTCTCCACTTTTTTTAGTATTAGGGATTAGTTTACTGAATTTTAGTGTCCTAGATGTATGTCATGTGAAGTTACAATGTCATTGAGAATGATAAACTCGAGTGTTTTCAAATAGCGGCCATAGCAGTACTAGGCAGATTGCAGTGGTGAATTTTTTGACAACTGCCATGGCCAGTTTTGGAAGGATGGTAGTGCCATTATTTATTGTCAATCGCAGATCGTGGAAAATATCGGTTTGTTTGAACTCTGTTACGCTACTGTGTTATAGCTGCTATTAAACAATACTTTGTACTAAGTAACGTATTGTGAAACAAAAACTGTTTGTTTAAATTTTGTTACACTATAGCCGCTATTAGACAACAATGGTCGCAATGATAGACGTGTTCCATTTCACAATGGTTTGCTATCTGCAATCGATAACATTGGTAAACTCTAAAAGTGGAAAATAATTGTAAATTTGTATTCACTGGTCAGTGATGAGTTAAATTTGTGAATTTCTTTGGCCTTTTAGGTATTAATTGTTTTGCTGTTTTGTTACAGAAATGTCGACGATAGCGCGCAGAGGCATCCATTTCATGGAGAGACTGAATTCAGCGAATGTATCTTCTGCTTTGCTAGAGAAAGGCCAAAATCGTGTGATCGATGCTTCACTTACTCTGATTAGAGAAAGAGCAAAGCTTAAGGCAAGTCATTATTTGGTTTTGTTTTGCTTGATTGAAATCTGTGTTTCTTTGGTGCCGTGTCCTATGACTCTTAAATCTTAATTTTAGATTTTATTTGGTTGGTTTTGTTTATAAGCTTTGTATGAAAGCAAATATGAATGTAGAAATTGCTTCTTTGCAGGGAGAACTCGTGCGTGCTTTAGGAGGCGCTGTAGCAACTTCATCGCTTCTTGGAGTTCCTTTGGGACATAATTCATCGTTCCTTCAAGGGCCTGCATTTGCACCTCCTCGCATTAGGGAGGCCATTTGGTGTGGTAGCACAAACTCGACAACCGAAGAAGGTATAGTCATATGATTTTCCTTAGGATCGTAGAAGTCTTACAAATGATTTTTTGTGTAGACTGGGTCTAAATTTTTCTTTTTTAAACACGTCTGCAAATTCTAATTTATTCATTGCATGAACTTTATGTAGTAGAAAGAATCAAGAAAGAATACAAATGTTGATATTATTGGACTTTTGTGTTGTTACTTGATTGGATTTTAGTTACCATAGACATGTTCTCTGTCCTCTTGTGGTTGTATTTTCTGATGATAACATGAATTATTGTAACAATGCATGTTCAACTATATTCTCTTTAGTGTTGTCAATCGCTGATCGTAAAAAATAGTGGATTGTTCAAATTCCGCTAGAGAATAGTGTTGTCCCTCCAGCATAGCCGGCTTAGCTGCTATTTGACAACATTGTGTACTAAATAGTGTATCACGGAACAATCGCAATTTGAGCAATCTCTGCTACCATACATAGCGCTATATTGTTTCTATAGTCGCTATTTGACAACACTGATTCTGTTAGTCATTGTCTTCGAAGCTAAAGTGGTCAGAGCAGCAGCTTATTTAACGGGATATAGCTCACTTGCAATCTCAGTTTTCAATGCCTTCATGCTTTTTGTATCAGTCCTGTAATTATATATATCATAATCATAAGCTCATAGTAACATTATTATTTTGATTTTAAAGGTAAGGATTTACAAGACGCACGAGTGCTAACTGATGTTGGTGATGTCCCTATTCAAGAGATTCGTGATTGTGGCGTAGATGATCATAGATTGATGAATGTCATTGGTGAATCTGTCAAGTTAGTAATGGAAGAGGTATATTTGTCAATTTATGATTTGGAATTAAAAAATTACATCTTTGTGATCATGCTCAATATATTGTTTCTTAGCATTGATTCTAGTATCATGTGAAATATGTTTTGCTGATAACTTTCTGTTTGAACTTTCTTGATCCTCATGTTGTATACATTCTTCCAGGATCCATTAAGACCTTTAGTTTTAGGTGGTGATCACTCAATATCATTTCCAGTTATTAGAGCCGTCTCTGAAAAGCTTGGAGGACCAGTTGATGTTCTTCATCTTGATGCACATCCTGACAACTATGATGCCTTTGAAGGGAACATTTATTCGCATGCTTCTTCGTTTGCTCGAGTCATGGAGGGTGACTATGTTCGGCGACTCTTGCAGGTAACCTTTTATTCTTTATATTTATACGTTTCATTTATATCCTAAATAGTTTAGTGTGCATTTGGGTTATTGCTGAGTTTGGAAAATCATGATGGCACCGTGATTTTGTGGAAGCTATGAAGTCTAGCTTTTGCCAAAATTGCGGTGGCTTACTGTGATTCTGCCAATATCATTGTCAATCCAAACATGCACTTAATTTTATAAAGCTTTTCCGAAACATAAACTCGGTTGTTCTCTGTAAGAACATTCTATTTCTTCTGGTTTAGCATTTATATTTTGTCACTAACTTATAGCTGGCAATGCAGAACTGTAGTTAGAATTAAATTGTGTTTTATTTAGTTTATATTTAATGTTTCTTTAATTTCTTTTCTTCGACTTTTTTCACAATTAGATTATTTTTTTAATTTGTTTTGTTACTTGAATTACTGCAAGTTCTTTCCTCTGGTTATAAATGTCAGTCTTCATCAATGGCTTGTAAGATATGTCGCTTATTCTTCATGCTTTAACTTGTTAATTTATTTCAGGTTGGTATTCGATCAATAACAACTGAAGGACGTTCACAAGCAAAAAAATTTGGGGTTGAGCAATATGAAATGCGAACATTTTCCAGAGATCGCCACATCCTAGAGAATCTGGTATATCTCTGTCTCTGTGTATGTGACGCGCGCGTGAATGTATGTGCTTGCACGTGTTCGTCGGTAGCCATTTATGTGCACGTGTCTCTTTCTCCTTTTTATAGTACTAAATTAATATACACCTATTGAAGCACTGACACATCGGCACCAATAATATTTTGAGAAAATTGACAGTGTCAATGCTACATAGATATACACACACAGACCCGCGGATTCTTTTCCTATATGACTTGGTGCTCCATTGTTTCTTACTTCTTTCTAAAATCTTGGCGATTTCTTTCTGCAGAAACTAGGGGAAGGTGTTAAAGGTGTATATATCTCAATAGACGTAGATTGTCTTGATCCTGCCTTTGCTCCAGGAGTGTCTCACATTGAACCAGGAGGTCTTTCATTCCGCGATGTTCTTAACATCCTACACAATCTTCAAGGTGAAGTTGTTGCTGGAGATGTGGTTGAGTTCAACCCACAACGCGATACTGTTGATGGAATGACTGCCATGGTAGCTGCTAAGTTGGTTAGAGAACTGGCTGCAAAGATTGCAAAATGATAAAGAATAACTTTTTAAAGTGGCAATAAAATTTTACTAGGTTGATGCATTCATAAAACAGTCTGTACAATATTATATTTCAAATAATTTGAAGGGCTTTATGTTGAGTTTCAAAATTTTCCGTAGTTCTGTATGTTTTTGTCCAGATTTTCACCTTTTATATTTAGCGGTTTAGACTTGATGCAACGGTGAGGTTGTTGTCTTCTAAAGTACGTGTTAAGGGTTCAAATTATAGAAGTAACCCTTCTGCTTGTAGGGTAAGGTTACGTACATCTATCCTTAGACTCTACCTGACCAGGTTCTCATGCACTAAGCCGCCCGATGTAGGCTAAGATGCTGATTGTGCGAGCGATTGAACCTATCAATTTTTATGATTGCAATTTACGACATGCAAAATTATTTATAGTTTGCAAGATCATAAAAGATAGATTTCAGTTGTTAACAGATTAGTTTCATGAATGAAACAATTCTATACTATCACATAACTTCAACCATCCTAATTTTCATCTTGCAAGTGTAAAATTTCTAGTATCAATTGAATTACAGATTTTTAGGCTCTATAACAGTATTTGATATCAAGCCTTTTCAAGAATCTGTTTCCATATAAAAATAAAAAGTATATAAAAACATATAGTCCATAAAATCATGTCACACATGACACAAATATTACTCTATTTTTCTTTCCTAGCTGCCAAAGTTTTTGGTGCCATACTCTCAAAATCAAGTCACAACTTCATCTTTCTTTTCCTCTTCTCTTTTCTCCAATTCTATTTCCTTATATCTTCTTGCACACACAATATAAAATATCAAATTAATAGCTGTTAAAGATGCTGACAAGAAGAAAAACCTATCTAAATGACCTTCATTTAGATTTGGCGAAACCCAACCAGGTCGTCCGTGAGTCGAAGTGATTTTCATTACGACAGTCAAAATACTATCAGCCACATAACTACCGAGTGCCGATGAAGACATGGATAACCCCATTCCCAAGCTTTTCAATCCATCTGGTGCTTGTGATGTGAAAAAATTCATTTGTGCTACATAAACAAATGCTTCTGCTACTCCTACAAGCACATATTGTGGTATTTGCCAAAATATACTCAAAGAACTTGTCTCTTTACCGTCGGTGCTAGCGAACTCGAGTCTTTTTCTCTCTACCAAACCAGCGACAATCAAAGCTAGTATCGTAAATGATAGTCCAATGCCGATTCTTTGTAGCTCGCTAGGAAGTTTCGGATCTCTTTTGACTATTTTCACGTATAATGGAACGATGAGAACGTCGAATAACATGATGAATGCTGATGTGCTTATGATATCGAATGCCGTCATGCTTGCAGGAGGGATTTGAAACTTGTAAAATGATCTGTTCATTGTAGAACCTTGCTCGACAAATAGAGAAAGCATTTGTATGAAGACAACGGAGGAGAAGATTGTGCAAAGCCATACCGGCAATAGTCTCAAAATACATTTCACTTCTTCAACTTGTGTCACAGTGCAAAGCTTCCAAGGATCCGGGTTTTCGCCTTTCTCGAGCAACTTGTTCTTTTCCTTAGTAGAAATAATAGCAGCTCTATCAAGAAACCTGTTTGTCACCAAGAGAAAATCAACAAAAAGACATGTATACAATATTGAAAAAGCACTTCTACATGCCCTTAAAACACTTACCTAAGGCCATTTGTGTGTTGCATTCTCTTAACACTAGGATCATCTCCTTCTTTATCATCATATAAGCCTTCTCCATTTGCAGGTACTTGAAATTTTATTTTTTTCGTAGAAGACACAAACACTTGTGCAAGCCTCGAGATAGGGTTTTGAGTAGGCTTCATGTGCCGATATCTAAGAGTTCCGGTCATAAAAATAAGAAATGAAAAAACGCCACAACCGGAACATATCCAAAATCCCAGCACCCAATTCCCTGTAGTTTCTATGTAAGCCAATACTGTTTCAGCTACTAATGATCCTAGATTCAATGCCACATAAAAGTAGCTATAAAATATGTTCTTAGATTTTTCTTCTTTAGGTTCTTCCTCATCAAACTGATCATTTCCGAATGTTGCTAATGCAGGATCAGCAGCTCCATTCCCTAAAGCTATTAGATATATTGATATGTAAAGTATTGCAACTTGAAATGGTGTATGAGATTCACATAGAAATCCTATTTTTCCACAACCTTGAGGCTTAAGTAAAAGGAAGTGAGTTGTTAAGGATAATAGCACCAATCCCTGCATAAACAAGACGAAAATATAACTTATCATTTTTGGTTTATGTAAACCGATTATTCTCTGCATGCAACTGTAAAAACTAATCCGTATTTCTTAATATGGTAATCAATGTTGCGCAAATCGTGCGCATGCACAACTATAATTATATTGACATTTGAATACTTACAATATTGAACACAACTTGAAATATGATGCAAGTGAGGTATCTTCCCAAGTATGAGTCACTAATAAAAGCTCCAATTAGAGAGAAGAAATAGGTAGTTCCCATCCATCTGCTAAAAGTGTTTGCTGACTCGGCATTACTTTGTCTCAATACTAACTTTGCAAAGAGAACCAAATTCACCTCAACTCCAGTGAAAGCCAAAGCAACTAGTAATTGATTCACTGTTTTTCAATTATAAAATTCCATAGTTAATAAAATATGGACATAGTTTTAAAAATATTCATAATATAATTGAATTAAGCATGTCTCGAAGAGAAGGGAATTGAAGTTTTGGAGAAAAGTTCAATGTTTTAAAAATCGGACCAGATCGTTCGAACCGGTGGGACCAAAAGTTCATGGTTCAATCCTTTGAACTACGGTTAAACCAGATGACTAATAAATAAACAAGTATTAAAAAATGTTGAAAAAGGCGAACCGGTTGAACCAACTTTGATTCAACCATGTTCTAAGAGACCGAGACTTGGCCGCGGATGAACCTATCGACAAACTGGCCGATTTCCGGTTGAACTTGTGAGTCCTTATATCTTTCAACCCAACAACAACGTGAATATCAAGATTTGTGTGGATACCTAACAACAATGAGGCACTCCTCCATCCACCTGTCCTAGCTTTTACAGCTGGTTTTCCATAACAATCAATTGATCCATCTTTTGTGCAAGGAGATATACTCTCCTCCTCATGTCCATCAAGTTCAAGCACCTACTCAAATTAATAATCAATTAATAAGATTAATAAATATAAACAAGTACAAGCTTAATCATTTGTACTAAAAAATTAAGCACAATATAATGATCAGCAATAACATCAATGTGCATGTGTTACATGATGTTACTTAGTGTTTTGCTTGATTATTCTTGTGCATGTGCTAATAGAAAATGAATGCTACTGTTGGATGTATAAATATGTTTGGACACCCTTATCTTTGAGCTAACTTTTCACATAATTCAAGTTTGTTTAACATGGTATCATAGGGTATTTAAATTGGTCGGAATCTATCATTGTTTGGGTACCCGATCTGTTACGTGTTGGGGTTGTGCCCAACCAAGCCTTCCTCTATGTGTTTAACATGGTGTCATAGAAAACAACATTATTTTGATTATTTTTTTTGTGCTAGGTTTGAACTGAGCACTTCAGGTGATCCTAGATTCTTTTGTTTTTGGGTAGGCAGACGAAGGAGCAAATATCATCTAAAACTCACAAATTTGAGACTCCAAATTCACACCCAAGTGAAAATGTTCAACGTAACAGTATCGATATGTGTCAGTTGACCGAGGTCGTACGGACCATTGGTCCTCAATTCTAACCACTTTAAAGATTATTAAATTAAAATTATCAACAGAAAAAAAAAAGATAATTAAATTCCAAGGTCATAATTTAGATAACTCATCTAAATTTGAGAATCTTTTTCTTGAAGATTTATAACCAATGAAGTAGAATGTGGGAAAGACATCCAAAACATAACACAAACAATAAAGATAAAACTAAAAAAAGTAAAATAAAAATCAAATAAAGAGTTGGGTTACTATTGTTTTGAAACTCATTTTTGAATCCAAACTAAATCATTATAGAAAATTATTTTACGAATTTAACGAGGAGAGGAAAGGGGAAAAAATTGATTTAGGACAAGTTTTTTCAACTGGTACCTTTTTCTCCATAAATATCTTTGAAATTATTACATTTCTTAACTTAATTCGAAATTTAGTTCAATGTATTATGAGGGTCTAATCTTTCCGTTAGTACAAACCAACACCCGTACCCATTGGTTCTAGACAAACTATTTAATTTCGGATGACATACATTTGCATTTTCCTAGCTAACGGAGTTGAATTTGAATTCTAACTAAAATAATTTTTAGTCAAATTTTAATTACTTTCTAATGAAACTCCGATTACCGTTACTCCTTGCTCTTCAGTCTTAGAGAAGAAAAAAGAATAACTCAAATGAGAGAAATGAACCTCATCAAATCTCTCATGTCCTAATACCTCTGCCCTCAATTTCTAGGGGAGGCAAAAACTTGAATGGAGAAAATTTCAAATATTTAAACCAATTGAATTATTCATAATTTCTCCCTTCTCAACATCATTCTCAAAACACAATATTGTATCTACAAAATTCATTCACTATGCTCCAAAATAAATAAAGAAAACACAATAACTAAATGCCAATAAGAATTAAGCAAAATTCAATGAATTGCTACATACTAACATTTAATTCAACTTCAACATTAACAATATCAATTTTCCATCAAAAATAAAAATTAACAATAGTTACATAACAAGATTAAGACTATACACACCCATTTTGAAGATAGAAAAAATAAATATTAATTAAAAAATGGAATTGAAAGAAAGAATATATAGATTTTCTCACCTTACGTGCCATCCTCTATTTGTATCTATCCTTCTTCTTCTTCTTCTTGTTTTTCTTTTCTGTTTTTTTTTAATCTCCTTCTTAAAGCAAGATCACTTGTATAAAAAAATATTGAAAGATAACAAATGTGAGAGCACTATAAGTTAAGTAAAATAAAAAAATAAATGAGTTTTGAAATGAGTCAAAAGAATGAGTGTTGAAAATGATTACTTCTTTCACCTTTTAATTCAATGAGTCAAAGATAGGTGTCTCCAATAGAATGTTGTGCATGAGTATCTATAATTTCTATGTCCTCCAAGTGCCCTTGACTTTAGAGCTAGACAACTCACTCACACTCTTCAATTCAATCTTTGTATAACTGTATGTAAGCATTTATATTCAAGTAACTGTAAGCATTCGACTTTATTCAGATTCATAGACATAGAAAAAACAAAAATACTATATATACAAATGTTTTTTTAAGTTAAATATTAATTGTTGACTTGAAATTTTTTTATTTTTTTAATTACCATATGTCTAAGTACGAAGTTTTTATCATATGCCATGACTAATCAATCTATGTTGATAGAAAATCTGTGGGACAAAAAAATGGGTTTGTCCCTCTTAACTTTTTTTTTTTTAATATTTAAATCACAAATTGAACTATTGTACCGATCTATTGTTGGTTATATTTATATATATAATAGACTTGAATTTGAATATTAAAGATTATTAAAACTAATTCTTTTAATCATGATATATAATATACTAAATATTGATTGAACAAAAATAATACTAAACATTGTGAATATAAATTTTGTTAAAAAAAATTTAAAAATAAATATTTCCATTTTTAAATTTAATTTAAATATTGAAAATTGATGGTTTAAAATATAAATTATATTAAATAATTGATTTGAAATAGAAATTAAATAAATTTATTCTTTTTTTCACCTTAGTGGTATTTTTTCCTCATTCCTGCGATTTTTGCAGCGACCAATCAACGTTAAAAATAGTGTCAAAATTTATATTATTTTCTATCAAATTAGTAGTAAAAAAATTATAATTTAATCATTAAACCTTACAAAATTAGGACATTATTTTTAGTTTTGTGAAAAAAAATAAAAATACATGTATGTAAACAAAATTACTGAAGGCTTGTTCTTGGCTGGAGCTTCAGGTTTCATCCCAGACACCTCTGACATCCTCCTTGCCGAACTCAGCGCGGTCTTTCATGGTTTGAATTTGGTGCGAGACTTGGAAATTACTGAGTTCACTTGCTATACTGATTCCCTTACCTGCTTAAACCTGATTCTTGGATCCTCATCATCTTATCATGTCTATGCGGTTCTCATCCAGAACATTAAGGATATTTTGGTGCAAAACAGTGTCACCTTATGTCACACCTTCGGAGAGGGTAACCATTGCGCAGACTTCTTGGCCAAATTGGGTGCTTCATCAAATGATAGCCTTCTGATCCATGATTCCCCTCCGGCTGGCCTCATCAACCTTTTGAGTGCAGACGCTTCAGGAACTCTCATCCTTCGGGAGTAGTTTTTCGTTTCTTTTGTCGTTTTCTTTTTCCTTTCCTTTAGCTTTGTATAAAAAAAAAAAAAAAACAAAATGCTTACATATATATTGTATAAGAACAAAATGCAGAGTTTAATTAAATCTCTTATGTCCTCAACCCTGCCCTTAAAATCTAGGCCGGTGACAAAAATTAGAATGGAAAAAATTGAATCCCTATTAGTTTCCATCCCTTCCCCTTTAAACTTTAAACCAACCGAACTAATAAGAATTTCTCCTTAACTACATGATTCTCCTTTCTCAAAACACAATATATTGTCTTAAATTATCTTTTTTCTTAAGTTAATTACATTATTTCAGATGTTCCTTATATTTCTTGTTGACGCAATAAGCTATTACTTTGTAGGTATTTCCATTGATGCAATAAGCTATAAACATTTAGCTAAAGTTTTGGATTCTTCCGCTAATACAAAACAATAAATTGAAATAACCTCGTCGTAGGGACGAGCTTCTCCAAAGGCACTAACGGAATTCGAAGCATGACATCCAAATCTAAGACCTGTTTTTTACCGTTAAATCAAACTTTTAGAGTAATTTTATATCATATAATTTGATTACATTTATAACAAATTTTGCATTGTTGATTTAAATCTTATAAAATTCAAATCTTCCATGTGCAACATTTTTTTTTTGAATAGCAAATTTTATTAATATCCGAGACTCTGCACAAGACGAGCAAAGTCCGGTAAAAAGGAACACAAGAACATAGGTGCCGTATATAAGCGGAACACCTAAAAAAGAAAACTCCTAAACAATCACCTAATCGAAAAGAAACAACTCCTAAACCCCAATACAGTCAAGCAACCCACAGATTCAAGACTACCAGAGCAGTCACCAATCCCACTTAAAATGTTACCACAACTGAACTCTAACTCCCGAACTCGAATCAAAATTGCTCGGCCCATCAGCATCCAGAACCAGCTTCATCAAGCGAACCGCTGACCAGACAAAAGTAGAACAAGAAACCCCAGGCAGGCATAACTCGGCAAAACGTCAGATGTACCACCAAGAGAAAAGCACCCCTCAGATTTCGAAATACTCGAGCAGTCACCACTCAGCCCAGACAGTTGCCACAACCAGACATAGACTCCCGATCACGAAACATCAGGCCATCAGCATCCAGAACCAGCTCCTAAGGCCAAAAGCTAACCGCCGAAAGTAAAACGAGAACCGAGGCGGACAAGTCTCAGCAAACCCGAGGGACCATCAACATCAACGAGGACGAGGTTATCCAGATACAAGCATCCTGCAAATCTCAGCAGATTTGGAACCATCAGCTACTCAGAGGAGAAAACTGCGAATCTCAACAGATTCGGAAGCGGTCAGAGACGCCTGTATCGAGGAAGAAACCAAAACAGTCGACTTCGATGCGATAAAAGACAACCAGATATAAAGAACCGGATTTGAAAATCCCAAAGAACCCTGCAAATCTCAAAGATTTGTAAACCCCAGAGACTCAAAAAGAGCCCTGCAAATCTCAACAGATTTGATAGCGGGTCAGAGAAACTAATATCCAGGAAGCCAAACGCACACGGCATCAACAGTTCCAAACGCCAAAGTGACGGCCTCACCCCACAACACCTCATCTGACATCACCAGAGCAACAAACCACCACTTATACCGTCGTCGGAGCAAACAAACACCTATAGCCCAACCCCACGGCCGCCACCAGCACCAGAAACAATACCCACCATCACCACCAGAGCCACCCACCACCAGATCCAACCACCGACATGAACTTCTACCCACGAGGCTGACACACGACCAACAGCACAACCACCACAAAAGCAAGAACGCCGTCGAGGACGCGGCAACGACGAGAGAAGAGAGATCGTTCAAGGGCACTGATCTGGAGAACCACCACCACAAACCACCAACACCACCGTCCACCACCTCCACACTGCAAACAGAACGGAAGAGCGGCCAGAGGACGAAAGCACTTGCCGGAACCCCATTAAAACTCCACACCGGAGCTGCAGCGGCCACTGCGCCGATCTGACCACAGCACCGCCACCACACTCCAACACACCTCCCTCTGCTCACAACCAAGCGGCGAAACGAAGCAGATCTGGACAGGAATGGAACGAAACGGATTCACCCTCACACCATATCCCGTCAGCCCAACCGCGAGAAGAGAAACAGAGTCAACTCCACAACCACCACGAGACACGCGTGAGAACGGAGCCGGAGCAGAAACATCAAAACGAAGCCAGAGAAGAAGAGGAGGTACGGTGGCCGGACTCATAGCCGGACCCCAAAACCAGACGGAAAAAGGAAGAAAAAACACAAAAACGGAGCCGGAGCCGGAGAAGAGAGATCCGGCGCCGGTCCACACTTCGTGGTACGGAGGCCACGCTCTGCCTCTTCGCACCACCGGTGCCGTTCCTCTACATTTGGCCAGAAACGGGTTTCCTTCCATGTGCAACATTAATTGTGGGGCAGATGAAAATTGCTACTTTTTCCGTACCAAAATGATTGAGTCAGTTGACTGCGTCACGCATAATAATGCATAATTTTGACGACTAATATTTAAAATTTTATAATAATAAAAATTTGATATTTTAAAAATATTCAACGAGATGAATCCAACAATATATCATATGCTAATATTTGTTTTTGTATAATGGTAAAAAAAAAAATAAAGTCAAAGTAAGATATATAAATAATACATATAGTTAAATTGAGTCAATTAAATTGGGACGAAATAAGTAAAGAAAACCAACATGTTAAATGAATGGTAAAATAACACAAAAAGGATGAAACATGTGTAATACTAATAATGTACGTTTGACATGTGTCCCGTCTCTGTCGGAATTGACAATTCTCCAACCAAACTCTTCTTTAACAGTCTGTTTGTTTCAAGAGAAACACATAAGAGAGAGATATAGGCGAGAGAAATTAAAGAGAGACACCATATTTCTCTTGATTGGAACAGCAGAGAAATAGGATAGAGAGACCAAATATAAGTGGGTCCCATGCCTTTTCTCTTTCTCCTCAAATTAGCGAAGAAATCCAATTGAAGCTCCATTTCATTTTGTTTTCCACTTCTGTCCTTGTTTCATTGGAAGTTGTGCAAGCCTTGTTGGTAGTGGTGATTGAATTAATTTTAATTAAATGGTTTTTAGCAAGGGGTATTTTAGTACTTTTAAATATAACTAACATTTCTCTCTTCTCTATCTCTTCTATATTTCTCTTATACCAAACAATACATCAAATCTCCTCTATTTCTCACTTATTTCTCTCTTCTTATACTCTCTCTCACCTCTTTCTCTCTTTTCATTTTCTCTTCACAACCAAACATACCATAAGTTTTGGATTTTGGAATACTATCTTTCACTCATGAGATTGCTAAAAAATCATCACTCCACTCCATTTTGTTTGTGCTATTGTTGAAGGAAGGGTTGTGAGGATATATTAAAGAAAATGGAAGTGATTAACATGGAAAAGGTTATAGAAGAATTTGAGGCACTAAGCATGGATGCACAAAGAGTTCAAAGAGAAACACTAAAACAAATATTAGAGGATAATGGATCAGCTGAATATTTGTTGAATTTGGGTCTTAATGGAAAAAGTGATCATGATAGTTTTAAGGCATGTGTTCCACTTGTTACTCACAAAGATTTGGAACCTTATATCAACAGAATTATAGATGGTGATGTTTCTCCTATTATCACTACAAAACCCATCTCAATGTTGTCTATAAGGTGTGTTATGTTCCCCTTTCTTTTTTTCTTTTTTTTCTTGGCTTAATATATCTTTTAGTTCTTGTATGTTCGCGATTTTTTCGTTTTAGTCCCTATATTTTGTTTTATTGTAAATAAGTTCCTGAATGTACCAAAATAATTGGTTTTAATCCTTAAAATCAAAATCTGCAGGAAAATCTGCACGAAAACTGCAGACTTTCCTGCGAATTTTGATTTTAGAGACTAAAACCAAAAAAATTTGTACATTCGAAGACTTGTTTGCAACAAAACAAGATACAAGGACTAAAACCAAAAATCCACAAACATACAGGGACTAAAAGATCTATTAAGCCTTTTTTCTTTAACACTTAGGGTTTTCATTTGTACATTCATCTTATCAAATTAATGGTCGAGATTATTTTATTGTATAAAATTGAGTTGAAATTTAGACTATCTGATCTCAAATCAACGGGATAAAATCTTTATCGCATGAAACTGTGTGTAATTTTTATAGCATTGGATCCGAATCTATTAATTTACACTTTTTTAACACGTTTTATATTATTTAGGGATGGCAAAAATATTCATACCCGCGGATATCCGCGGATAAAATCCACAATGGGCACGGAGCGGATACTTTAATGGATATCCACGGATAAAATAAGTGGATATTTCAATTATCCGCGTTTAATGTATACGGATGCGGGTTTAATACTATCTGCGCCCGCGGATATCCATACCCACTAAATAATTAGTAAAATTATTTAAATATTCTTACTTACATATAAATTCTAATTTAGATGTATTGGAAGATGATGCCTACATTATTATTAATGAGTGAAGTTATTACTTTTTGCTTAATTTAGAATGATTGATGTATGAATCTTATGAATATTATGTTTGGGTGTGATATTATATTTTGATATTTTGTTTGGATCATATCACTATGCTAAGTACATATATTTTGATATTATGTTTGGATGTGATATTACATGTATTTTGATCAATGTGCTAAATATCATGTGTTAATAGTATTTTGTTTTTAGAAAAACTGATTTTTTTTAATAATTAATTTAATTTATTTTTGTTTAAATATCATCCATGGATATCCGTTAATATCCGCGAATATTTCAATATCCGTGGATTATCCGCTTAGCGGATATCCGCACGGATATGGAGAGGACATGGATTTCATATTTATCTGACGGAGTGGACACGGATATCACACTATCCGCGACCATGGATATCCATTGACATCCCTAATTTTATTTGTTGAAATTCATATACATCCACTAAATTTTTAATACAAAGCTCAAAAAATGTAGTGGAATCCATTTAAATTTTAATCAATAAAATAGAGTGCATATTGAGTTAAAAAGTGCATTCTTATTGGTTAACCTTAAGATTTATCAAATGTTTTGGAATCTTATAAAATCATTTTAAAACTTGTTGGAAAGTCCGGGGATGCTCGGAAGAAACCATGGACCAATGTTCCAAGAGCACATGATCTCCTTCTGCTTCCCTATCAAGCCAAACCACGACTTTGATACCACTTGTTGGGGAGTCTGAGGGAGCTCGGGAGAAACCATGGGGAGCATTGGAGACTTTAACACCACATCTCCGTACAAAATCTTAATGCGTAGTTAATGGATCGTCTCTTTTATAAATTTAACATTTTTTCCATACATAACTGATGTAGGACTTAACCACTTACACTTTAAACTCAACAACTTACACTTTAAACTCAACAAATACTACAAAACGTTATGTATTGAAGTCACAAGATCAAGACCAAATGGAAACTAAAGGTAGTTATGCCAGCTGGCAAAGTTAGTTAGATTTCATCTTGTTAGTTAGAGATGAACTTGTATATACTCTTAGAACAAGATTGTAATAACTCCATTGATTCATTTAGATCAATAAAGCAATTTCACTTTTTCTCTCTTTTGTTCATCATTTCTTCATCATGAAGATGAATCTTTGCATTCACATTGCCATCTTCAAGATTATGATATAAATCTATTGAAATCCAAATTTCTGAATCTCATTGCAGTTCTGGCACTAGCCAAGGGAAGCCAAAATATGTACCATGGAATGATGAATTGTTTCAAACATTTATGAATATACATCGGACCTCTTTTGCCTATAGGAGCAGGTTCTCAATTTCATTTCTTACCTATATATTTTTTTAAATAAAAACTATTTATGGTTGAATCATTATTTTGTTTTATTTATTCTCTTCTAAATATAAAAAAAAATATTGAGTTAACATAATTTATTTATCTCGTATTGAGTTTATGTATCTGGTACATAAACTTTTGTTGACTCAACTATTTCTTATATTTAGAATCGAAGATAGTATTTTTGTTTGTTAGCTGAAGTTGAAGTTACGACTCTAACATAATTTCATTGTGCAGAGAGTTTCCTATAAAAAATGGGAAGGCTTTACACTTTATATATGCTAGCAAACAATCCAAAACAAAAGGGGGTGTCAAAGCTACAACTGTTTCAAGCCATAAGTTTTACAATCCATTTTATAAACACACAATGGATATACTTCAAAACAATTACTGTACCCCAGATGAAGTTGTACTTTGTCCGGACTTTTTCCAATCACTATATTGTCATCTATTAAGTGGACTGATTCGTCAAGAAGAAGTCGAGTTCGTCAATCACTATAACCTCTGGGACTCACTGAGGTGAAGGTTGGTGAAGAGTATGAAATTGTTGTGACCAATCCAGCAGGTAAGTACTAAATTATTCTCAAGTTGATCTACTTTGTGTTTTTTTCCGTATGTGTTAAATGTCAAACTTCGGTTGTGAGATGGCTTTAAAATATATGTTTATAAGTGATGACAATTTTCCTCTTACAAGCCGGTTTTATAGGGTTGTGTTAAGCCCAACTTCCAATTCTAAAATGGTATCAAAGTATCCTTCATGGTCGTTGGGTCACCTGCTATTAGGTTTCTAATTGGGCGACCTACCGTTTATATCCGCACAGCAAGCCCAACAGTGCTGGATGCGAGGTAAAAATTCTCTTTAGGTCCCTCAAAGTGTTTTAAGTCCCTTCAACATGCTTTGAAAAATTTGTAGGCCTTAGAGCATATTGAGAGCCTAAAGAGAATTTTTCGACTCGAGAGGTGTGTTAAGAGTTTTACATCAATTTCGTGATAGCCTGAATATATATATTGGATAATTTGTTTGTCATTAATAATAAAAATTTGGATACTTTCAGGTTTATATCGGTATAGGTTAGGGGATGTAGTAAAGGTTATGGGATTTCATAACTCAACTCCAAAACTCAAGTTTGTTCGAAGGTGTGGTCTTCTGTTAAACATTAACATTGATAAGAATACAGAGAAGGATTTATATTTAGTTGTGGAAGCAGCATCAAAATTATTAACAAGAGAGAAAGTAGAAGTTGTTGAGTTCACAAGCCATGTTGATGTATCCAAAGAACCAGGACACTACATAATATTCTGGGAAATTAGTGGAGAAGCAAGTGAAGAAGTTCTTGGTGAATGCTGCAACTGTTTGGATAAGTCTTTCATTGATGCTGCCTACAACCTTTCGCGCAAGGCGAACGATATTGGGGCGTTAGAACTCCGAGTTGTTAGGAAAGGAACATTCCAAAAGATTCTTGATCATTATGTAAGATTAGGAACATCTGCTAGTCAATATAAGATTCCAAGATGTGTAAGTTCTACACATAACACTATGTTGCAAATATTGAGTGAAAATGTTGTCAAGACTTATTTCAGCACTGCTTTCAATTGAATGATATGTGACATTGCCAATAGCCTGCAATCAATAAAGTTGGTTTTGATTCTTTTTAAAATGTGCATCTTTCTAGTTTTTTTTTATAACTATGTAGATAGTTTTTTTTTTTTTTTTTTCTTTTATCCCACAAAGCACAAGATAATCAGATTCATTTTTTGTTGATGTAAACTTAAAGTTCTCAATCGAATATCTATACTCAAAAGTAAAACATTTATTTAGGCATGATTGATAATTAAGAAAAAATAATTTTAAATAATATTAATATTATGAGTTGTTTTTAAATTAATTATGATGTTCTTTATGTTTGAAATGATGTGATCGAAATAAGTAGTTTCACCAACTATTGTAGTTCGATTATGAAATTTAGGGATTTGGTTTGTAGATGTCTTCTGATGATCAACGGTATCGTTTGGCCCCCGACTTTTTTATGTCTTAGAAGTTATTTGAAAATTAAAAGTGAAAATAAAAGCTTTTAAAAAAATGTTGAAGTTGTTTGATAATTGTTGGTTTTTAGCTTCAAAAGTCATGTATCTATGTAATTTACTCATAAACTCACATAATTGTGAGATCACCGTTTCAAACCAGAGTCACGACATTTGACTTAACAATTTCGGTATTTTTGTCTGTTGAGTTATGACTTATGAGATACCTAGCTTCTTTTATTCGGTAAAAAAAATTGTTGATAAAAACAATGTCAAGTATATTTTTTTTGTGTGTAATTTGAAAAGTGTTTAAGTTTTTTCAACCTTCATTTTTTTCTCCATATCGGTTTAGCTGAATTTGAGCTCTAGTTCAATATAATGTGAGAGTTTAGTCCTTTTGCTGGCTAGATCCAACATCCTCGTCTCTATTCCCCAATGAGTAATTTTTTTTTTGTCTTTTCATCTTCATCTTTGTAGATTATTTGATTCGATATATTTAATATTTATAACAAAATTTTACATTGTTATGTTGGTGGTGTGTGTAGGATTTTTCTTTTTTTTTTTTTACTAAAAATAAAGATATTCATTCATTCGAATTGTTGGAGTACATCGATACAATACAAATTCAATTTTGCTAAAAACAAAATGCGAACAAACTCACAGTATCCGTGTTAATAGCATAAAACGGCAAATTACATATGTCTACAAGTATGACTATGTTGAAGTGTCCGAAATATCCATACATTCGGATCTGTAGCGTTGATGACATCAAAATTGATATTGATTGGATCTGCACTAAATCGAAATTAATCATTTAACCTGAAATAAATAAACACCGCACAAAGACAGAATAATAAATACTTCGCACAAAAACGGAACAACACAATACGCAGCCGGACAACAAAACAAACAAATGTGGTGTGTGTAGAATTTAAACTTATAAAATTCAGGTTTTCCATGTGCAAGTGCAACATTAATTATGGGACAGATGAAAATCACTAAAGAAATGTCAAAAAAAGACAACATGATTAAAATAACACAAAAAGATAGATAGCAGATCACACAAGAATTAACAATAGAATGGATGAAACATGTGTACATTATAATAATATATTATTCTACAATCAATCCCTTCTTTAAATTACTTCTTTAGATTGCTAAAAACTCATCACTCCACTGCATTTTGTTTGTGATATTGTTGAAATGTGCAGTGTGAGGATATATTAAAGAAAATGGAAGTGATTAACATGGAAAAGGTTATAGAAGAATTTGAGGCACTAAGCATGGATGCACAAAGGGTTCAAAGAGAAACACTAAAACAAATATTAGAGGATAATGCATCAGCTGAATATTTGTTGAATTTGGGTCTTAATGGAAAAAGTGATCATGATAGTTTTAAGGCATGTGTTCCACTTGTTACTCACAAAGATTTGGAACCTTATATCAATAGAATTATAGATGGTGATGTTTCTCCTATTCTCACTACAAAACCCATCTCAATGATGTCTATAAGGTGTGTTATTGTTCCCTTTTCTTTTTTTTTTCTTCTTTTTTTTTTTTCTTTCAATTATGCGTTATGATTTTCTATTGTAACTGCGTTGATGCAGTTAAAGTTGACAATCATCTGATTAATTAATTGTTGAGATTATTTTATTGTGAAAAATTAAGTTGAAATTTTGACCATTTGATCTCAAATCAACGAATAAAATATCTCTTACCACGTGAAATATTACTATATAAATCTATTGAAATCCAAATTTCTGAATCGCATTGCAGTTCTGGCACTACTCAAGGGAAGCCAAAATATGTTCCATGGAATGATGAATTGTTTCAAACATCAATGAATATACATCGGACCTCTTTTGCCTATAGGAGCAGGTTCTCAATTTCATGTCTTACCTATATTTTTTAAATAAAAATGATTTAAGGTTGAGCAAGTTTTCTCCCCTTGCCTACAATACTACCTCCGGCTCGAGCTTTAAATATAAGAAAAAACCGAGTCAACAAAAATTTATTTATTTGGTATTGAATTTATGTATCTGGTAATATTAAATACATAAATTTTTGTTGACTCGATTATTTCTTATGCTAAGGATCAAAGATAATATTTTTATTTGTCAGATGAAATTTCGACTCTATCATAATTTTAATGTGCAGAGAGTTTCCTTTAAAAAATGGGAAGGCTTTACACTTTATATATGTTAACAAACAATCCAAAACAAAAGGGGGTGTCATAGCTACAAATGCTACAAGCAATGTGTTTTACAATCCATTTTATAAACACACAATGAACACACTTCAAATCCATTACTGCACACCAGATGAAGTTGTACTTTGTCCTGATTTTTTCCAATCACTATACTGTCATCTATTAAGTGGACTGATTTGTCGAGAAGAAGTCGAGTTCGTGTCTTCGACATTTGCTCACAACATAGTACATGCTTTCAGAACCTTTGAACAAGTTTGGGAAGAACTTTGTACTGATATAAGAGAAGGGATTCTTACTAATAAGGTTACTGATCCATCGACTCGAATGGCTATGTCTAAATTGCTTAAACCAAATCCTGAACTAGCCAACATAATCCACAAAAAATGTATGGAGTTGAACAACTGGTATAAGTTGATACCAGAGTTGTTTCCAAATGTTAAGTACATTTTTGGTGTCATGACTGGTTCAATGGAACCATATTTGAGAAAACTAAGCCACTATGCAGGAGATATACCATTGGTGACTTCTTTCTATGGAGCTTCTGAAGGGTTGATAGGTGTAAATGTGAATCCAAAACTTCCACCTGAATTAGCTACTTATGTTGTGTTACCTCAAAATGGTTACTATGAGTTTATTCCTCTCACACAAGTTGATAATGAAGATCCACAACCTCTGGGACTCGCTGAGTTGAAGGTTGGCGAAGAGTATGAAATTGTTGTGACCAATCCAGCAGGTAAGTACTAAATTATCCTCAAGTTGATCTACTTTGTGTTTTATTTTTATTTATGCGTTAAGAGTTTCACATTTGTTGCGAGATAGCCTGAATATATGTTTATAAGTCTTAGATTTGGGGGTTGAGAGTCTAACTCATCCTTACAAAACTGGCTTGTAAGGTGAAGATTGTTATCACTTTATAAACTCATATTCAACCCATCTCATATCCGATGTGGGCATTTTCAACACCTGTGTCATGCCCAACACTATTGGCTTGGTGTGTGCATGTATATAACTGGTGGGTGGCCTGATAGCAGATATTGATAGCAGGTAGCCCAACGGATCTTAGAGACACTCTGATATCATCTTAGAATTGGGAGTTGAGTCTAACCTATTCTTACAAAACCAGTATGTAAGGTTGAGATTTCCCTCATTTTATAAACCAGTTTGTAAGGATGATATCAGAACCTCCTTCACGATCCGTTGGGCCACCTGCTATCAGGTTCTGATCGAGCCACCCACCATTTATATCCGCACACCAAATCCAACAGTTTTGAGCGCGAGGGAGTGTGATAAAAGTCCTACATCGGTTACGAGATGACTTGAATATCCATTTTTAGAAATGTGTCTGTCATCAATAATAAAAATTTGGATATTTTCAGGTTTATACAGGTATAGGTTAGGGGATGTAGTAAAGGTTATGGGATTTCATAACTCAACTCCAAAACTCAAGTTTGTTCGAAGGTGTGGTCTTTTGTTAAACATTAACATTGATAAGCATACAGAGAAGGATTTATATTTAGTTGTGGAAGCAGCATCTAAATTATTAACAAGAGAGAAAGTAGAAGTTGTTGAGTTCACAAGCCATGTTGATGTATCCAAAGAACCAGGACACTACATAATATTCTGGGAAATTAGTGGAGAAGCAAGTGAAGAAGTTCTTGGTGAATGCTGCAACTGTTTGGATAAGTCTTTCATCGATGGGGCCTACATCTTTTCTCGCAAGGCCAACGATATTGGGGTATTAGAACTTCGCGTTGTTAGGAATGGAACATTCCAAAAGATTGTTGATCATTATGTAAGGTTAGGAACATCTGCTAGTCAATATAAGATACCAAGATGTGTAAGTTCTACACATAACACTATGTTGCAAATATTGAGTGAAAATGTTGTCAAGAACTATTTCAGCACTGCTTTCAAACCCTGATCAAGCTGGACAATTCTGTTATTTCGAGGCAGCTGGGTTGCACTCCAGATCGAATCTGCTTGCGGTTATGATGTTGTCTGTGATTTTGTTTTTGTAGTCTTTTAGTGTGGTTGGTGTTTTCTCTTGTTCCCTGTCATTGTGGGTTCTTGGTTTGGTTTTGATGTTTGTGTGCTCTTTGGCTTTGTTCTTATCCTGCTGGGCAGGAGTGTTCCCTTTGTATGCCTTCCTTTTGTACTTCTTGTGCATAGGTGTGCCTTTAATAAAAGTTTGCAGTTTAAAAAAAATAAAGTTTGAATACATAACTGAACTTCAAATAACTTGAAATACATCCATAACAATTTATATGAAAACACCTATCCAAATCAAGTTGTGAATGACTTATACATTAAGGCTTAGAGGAGTTTCACCAACTATTGTACTTGGACTATGAAATTTAGGAATTTGGTTTGTAGATGTTATCTAATGATCAACTTTAATTTGGAAAATATTTAGTCCATGGTAATGGAAAACAATTTGTCTATGACTTTTGATGGAATAATATTTTCGAAGTTTATTCCAATCTTTAACCAATAGTGAATGATAATAGTATCCATTGAATTTGACCTATGACAATTCCCTCGTTTATCTATTAATTTCTTATTGTTTACGACTTTCTGTCTTGCAGTTAATTGAAAGTTAACTTCCATTTCCTTAACAATTTTACTAAACAGGACACTTGCCAAAACATATTGAACTTTAGAGGGACAATGTTCTTGCTAATGAAACTGTTAAAGTTAAAAGCTTCAATCGTATCACAAAGACCATCCAAAATATTGTCAAAATTAGAATTAATACTTCGATATATAATTTTGTAGTATCCAAAATTGAGCTTTAGAAGCCACAAAACAAAAGCATATGTTGTTGCGCTGAGTACAACTCCAAGCCTTAATAGATAACAAAATGATCCTCCGTTAATAATCCCCAATGAAAGGACAAATATTTTTCTATAAAATATCTAAAAATTAATCTATAAATTATTAAATACTATCAAAATTTTGTTTTTTAATTTATAAAAAATGATATTTAGGAACGAGTTTATTGGGTAAAATACTCAAATTTTTCAACTTCTTATCTATTGCATCTTGTTTATATAGCTGCAACTGATTCTCCTTTCTTCTTCAATACATCACAATGTTACTTTTTCTCTCTACAATGGCGATTCCAACAATTTCCCGCGTAAAATTCATTCCAAAACCTTTACTTTTCACATCTCTCCGCAGAATCCAATTCCCGCACAAATATTCTACCCGCACCGTCTCCTGCATACAAAACCCAACTCCAAAACGCAACGGAGATATTGTCGTTTTAGGCATCGAAACTAGCTGCGACGATACTGCCGCAGCTGTCGTAAGCTTTCATTTTTTTCTTCTATTTTTTTTTTTTTTTTGCGTTGTTTTTGGATTGTAGTTTGATGGTTTTTTGTGGTTTAGGTGAGAAGTGACGGTGAAATTCTGAGCCAGGTGATATCATCTCAGGTACGAATTGAAGTTAAATTGATGCATAATTTTATTATTCTTTCTTTTTTTAACTTAGTTTGGAGTAGGAAACCCATGTAGCACCGACACTTCGGCTCTGTTTGACAAAAACTAGTGGATAGTTGATAAACTAGTTGATTGAATGTGTGTTTGGATTAGTTTATTTTTGAACTTATGCAAAACAGCTTATGCAAATAAATAAGTTTTCATGTATTGTTATAAGTTTGTTAAGGTAGTTTATGAAAAGACGATTTATAAAGATACAATTTTTGTAAGTGAGAATTTATGAATTAACATAAAAGCTTATTTATTTGCATAAGCAAATGTGTTTTTGGTGTCTGACATGTGTTGGTGTTAGACATTGTCGGGCATTGATATGACACTGATGCATATTCAAGCACTTTTATTTTTAAATTATTATTATTATTATTGCTGGTGAATGCATTCTGCATTGAATAAATTATAAATCGACTCTAAGGAAGCATAATGAGATGATGATGATGATAATATACGAAATAAAAATACTAATTAAACATGTTGCAAAAGGTAATGTTAACTGTTGCCTGAACTAATAGTAAAAATAACTAAATTTTGTCGAATTGATTTGGTGATTCCGAGAAGGTTATCGATTATTATAAGATGCAAAGGACGATCATTTTGATCTGTGGTAATTTCACTTTCTGCCTAATGATTAAGCACTAATGGTATGATGTTTTTATTAAGTACACGATTTTATTTTACATAAAAATGCTTTCTAACTGTGCAACTTCTTCACATTAAGGCAGATCTGCTTGTGAAGTATGGAGGAGTTGCTCCAAAAATGGCAGAAGAAGCTCACTCACAAGTGATAGACCAGGTATATCATTTCTATCCTGTTATTAATATATCCCAGATTGAGAACATCCTTTATAGGTCAGGGCAGACAATTTATATCTTACGTATACTTTTGTCACATAATGATCCATTTGTTCGAACTTCAAAGCTTTCTATGAGATGACCACACAAATCCATCCTTGCCACCTTATGCAAGTTTTATCGTTATATCTGTATTCCACTGTTTGTAAAGGCCATACATCTTACCAGTTACCAGTGGCTCGTCTTAGTTGCTGGACAATTCCTTCAAACAGAACCTGGTGAAATATTAGTATCTTTTGAGTTACATTAGGCCCTAGGATAATGTTTGTTGAGTGCCACCGGGTTCTCATTTCTCAAACAGATTTCTAATATGGCTTCCTATACGTTTTTCAATATCTCTTTTTCTTTTTTCCCCTTTTAATGAATTATTGACATGTGCATAGCCTTTTTACTTTTAATTATAGGTTGTGCAAGAAGCCCTTGATAAAGCTTATATGACTGAGAAGGATATGACCGCAGTCGCTGTTTCTATTGGTCCTGGTTTAAGTCTCTGTCTTCGTGGTAATACACGAATTTATGAATGGACTTGAATAAATTAGAATTCATTGACATTGATTGAGAACACTCATCATCTATTTCCAACTAAAGTTCTGTAAAAGAATAAATACATTTAGCATTAACAAACTATAACTCTAAATCTTTCCATTTAAATTCTAGCTCCTATATTTCCCAATGACATACTATAGAACCTATATTTCGTTGGTAAAAACACCATGCAGTAGTGCCAATTCTTGCATGGTAATTGACAGAAATTTTGTCTGATTTTTTTTTCTTCTCAATTTATTGGATGCACTCATTTTGCAATATAGTTGGTTGACCAGAGAAGAAAATAAAATATATGATGAAAAGTGAAAACAAATTCAGAGATAGTTTGGAAAAGTCCTTTGAAGTCACTATCTATTTCTATACATCAGAATGAGTTACAAGATACCTGCTCTATTTATAGATGACTAGAATGCTTAGATCAGTTAGATTAAAATTAACTGATATTGATCTTATTAAAAGAAAGTAACTGATAATCAGGTCTAAAAATAGCCTACAACATTATTATTCTCAATCATTTACTCTAAATCATTTAATATGTTCCTAATATAGAAGCTTCTAGATGTGACTGCATGAGCTTAATGTCGTTGCCACAGCACACAAAAAGACACTAACATGCAAGTTGGGTAACTGTATCTTAAATAATTCAAAGATGTCATTAAGCCTAAATATTCAAATTTGATTGTTCAAACTATAGGCATGAATGTCTGTTTCTGATTTAAAGTAGTCATTGGAAGGCATATCTTTTATTTTCCGGTCTTCTGTATGATTTAGAGAAATTCCTGCTATTGGTTACTCGCTCATCTGTCTATGTCTTGCACAATGCAGTAGGGGTGCGGAAGGCTCGGAGAATTGCCGGAGGCTTTAATTTACCAATTATTGGCATCCATCACATGGAGGCTCATGCTCTAGTTGCTAGGTAAAGCTATGGTGGCCCTCTAATGAATATATTAATTTCTTCCTATGGATGCAGGCAGAGGAATGCTTAAAATATTTTAAATGGCTATTCAGTTCCTGTATGTTGTTATGCTTCTATAAATTGTCTGCACTTTTTTAGCGCCCTTTAGGAAATTGTGCCATGTTTTGAGACATTTTTTGTTTCAGGTTAATTGAGAAAGATTTGCAGTTTCCATTCATGGCCCTACTTATTTCAGGTAATATTCCTGTACACCTGTTTTTGGGTTTAAATTCCATTAGTCATGCTAGTATTATTCTTTGAACATGATCTGTTTTCATTTTTCTTCCTTGGGTTGTTGAATTGTTGTTTCTATTTCGAGTTCATGTTTCAAGGAATTTGTATTTTTTATGGCATTTGTGGGTAAAATACGCTTCACATAATACAAGCTACCTTTTGATTAAGCCAAGACAATTTTGGACAGATTTGAGTTTTGAATTAGTGCAATATGCAGCTTGATCCTTCACTTTTTTTGGTATGTTAAGTACTTTTGGTCAAGCCACATCCGGTATAGTTGATGTCCTATAAATAGAGGTGGCAATAGGTTGGGCTGAACAAAAAATAGGTATTGGTACACTTGGCTATCTTGTATGAGGTGATGACATATATTGTTTTTATAGGGGGGCATAATCTACTCATTCTTGCTCGTGATCTTGGACAATACGTACAACTTGGAACTACAATAGATGATGCTATTGGCGAGGCTTATGACAAGTCAGCAAAATGGCTTGGACTTGATATGAGCAAAAGTGGCGGTCCTGCTATAGAGGAGCTTGCTAGAGAGGGCAATGATAAATCAGTTAATTTCTCTGTAAGTTGTATGATATTATATTCCTCTCCCTCCCCTCTGCTTTTGATTGTTGTTGTCCTGCATTGAACATCAATCGTTTCCTCACATTACTAAGGCCGCTGTTGCGCTTCTATTGGAGATTTAAGTTTATCACTTTATTTTGCTGTAGATTCCAATGAGGCAGCATAAAGATTGCAACTTCTCCTATGCCGGTCTAAAAACCCAAGTAAGACTGGCAATTGAGTCCAAAAAGATGTACGTGAAAGTTTATAGATTTGTTATTCATAAGTAATTTATAAATAAATTATATATAACAAAACGATGGAGCAATGCCAAACCTGATGGGTTATCTGTTCTGTCCTTTATCTTATCACAAGCGCTTTGTCTTAATGATTTTAACAGCACAAATTTAGTATGAAATCTTTCTTTGTTGAAGAAGTAATTTATTTACACAATCTGATTAATATTACCTTTTTTCTCATATAGTCAGACTATTGCTAATATTTTTATTAGACCAATAGTCTTAGCCTACAAGATAACTCTATGATTTATATTGCACAGGGCATGTAATTTGTTTTGTTGAAGAAAATAGTGCAAATATCCTTCAGTTTTGTTATTACGTACTTATGAGTGTATGGCCTATCTGCAGTGATGCTAAAATCCCTATTTCTTCTGCAAGTTATGAAGATCGATTGTCACGGGCTGATATTGCTGCTTCTTTTCAGGTTAGTTATACTTTTGTCAGTTTTGTAGATTATGAGAGAATCTCTCCCTCTAAAGTTTATAAATGAAGTTTTAGCATGTCCATGCTTTTGTTTAGAATTTCCCCATATTCTCTTTTGTTCACCTTTAACTCATGTCGTTTGATATATACGACCTCCCTTCCTAAATATAAGATCCTCTTGAGATTTTCTCTTAACTCTTTAGAAACCCTTTTCAAATTGTAAATTACATTATTTATTTCTATACCTACATACCCTTAATTATGCTACATCTTTTTCTACAACCTGTAATAAATATTATGATGAAAAAAACACAAACTAATTCTGTTTGCTGAAGGTAAATTTGTAAAATAATATTAATTGTCAACAAATTAATTACTACTACCAACTTTCTTAATTCCTGTGATTTAGTCAACATGTCAATATTAAGGACGTAGGTCATAAGTCATATTTTCTCAGTCTTCTACATGTCAAGCAGCGAATTGCAGTGTTACATCTAGAGGAAAGGTGTGAGCGAGCAATACAGTGGGCATTGAAGATGGAGCCTTCGATAAAACACTTGGTAGTTTGAAATCTAAAATGCTGCTTTGTGATGTAACTTCAATGCTTCTCCTTTCTATTTACATTGAAATAACTAGATGTCATTCTGCATCTTGTCTGTTGCAGGTTGTCTCTGGTGGCGTTGCATCAAATCAATATGTTCGGGCACGGCTTGATACGGTAGTGAAGAAGAATGGCCTGCAACTTGTATGCCCTCCTCCCCGGCTTTGTACCGACAATGGTAATCATGTTATTCTTTGTTTTGATTTTAATGATGAAGGCTAATTCTCTCTTTGTTGTGCTTCTTTGCAAACTTTCCTAAGTCTTCATAGAAGAGGAGATGGTACTAGGCATCTGGCAGCCAATATAAGACCTTTTCGAATCTGTTATATGTTAAAGCTAATATCTTACTGGATTATTTTTTAACTGAATAGGTGTAATGGTTGCTTGGACCGGTATTGAGCACTTTCGCGTGGGAAGATATGACCCTCCACCTCCTGCAGAAGATCCAGAAGACTTCCTGGTGTGTTTTCTGAACATTAATAAATTATATGAATTGGAAGCAATTTTTTATCAGATGAATTTGTTTTCCTATTATGATTTGTCTAGATGCATCGGATGATAAATTTATTTTATGAAGGAGAAATATTTAATGCTTTTTAAACAATCAAGAAGATCAATTACCATTGTTACTCAGTTCATAAAAAAGTTACATTCATTTGTATGCGGTACTTCTCATCAATTCTGAACAGACCTTGTTAGTTGGTGCAAAATTCATACAGCTTTTGCGACTCTTGTTATTGTTGAATTTGTTCATGGTGAACTTGGACTTCTATTCTATCAATTTATGTAGGCAACATAAATTCAACATGTGTTTATGCTCGCATTTTATCAGGCTCTTAATGACTTTTGATTGACCATTGGTCTATTTTCAGTATGATATACGCCCAAGGTGGCCGTTGGGGGAAGAATATGCTGAAGGAAGAAGTGAAGCTCGCTCTGTAAGAACTGCACGTATTCATCCTTCTCTTACATCTCTAATTCAAGCATCATTGCAACAATGACGTTGGGTGAACTTCCGTGTAGCTTCAACCTCTTTTATGTCTCACTATGACTTCTCTGGTTGCGCAAATGACATGTTTGGCTGAATTCTCAAGGATATATATAGCCATGTTTGATTCTTTTGCCGGAGAAACTGGCCATTTGAATCAAACAGTATACATATACAAGAAGCTAAACAATATCAGAGCAGGGAAAACCTCGCAATTGTGGTTGGAAGAGATGAAAATTGTTTACTGCAATGACAAAAATTATAAATCTTAAAAGCGAAAAAAGAGGAAAAATTCTGCATTTGTGCCTTATTCTTTATATGAAATTTGTGATAAAAGCATTTGTATTTTTATTTGTTTTGGCCTGTATCTATGTTATTGGTCACACACAAGAACCTTCATTATTAGAAAATTACATTTAATTTCGTTAATTCGAAATCTAGTGGTGTGGATTCATATAAGAGTACAGTTTTCTTGATTTCTTCTTACTTTCATTCACAATATTCAAACTTGTGTTCTTGCTTTAAGAAAATCAAGCATCATTGGACAACTTATTTATTTTATATACAAACACAATGGATGTCAATCATTTTTAGGCTTTTAGCTCATAAAGATTACTCCACCTTTGAAAAAATATGAATTAAACCTATCATTTTTTATGTTATTTCATATTTATAAATTAGTTTAACAGTTAATTTTATCAAACACTAAATTTAATAGGATAGTTTAGCTGCCATAAGTTTTTTTTATTTTTGAAACAGCAAAAGGAATTCATTAAAAGTGGTCTAAGCACAAGGAGTGCTAAAACAATAGAAAATAAACCTTCCCATATAAGAACATAAAGCCCCTGCTAGCAAAATCCAATCCTCTAGTTGCACAAATACATGATCAAAACCAACAAACAGGTAAATAACTACAAAATTGGAAAGTAAAAGGCCAAGAAGCTCCATCCTTCCCATATAAGAACAACCTCCTGTACATATAACAAACCACCCCAGCCAATATCTTGGCAAACAGAAGAGACTGCGTCCTCCTATTACACGACTACTTGGGATCTCGCGACCCGCCACTAATTTAAATTGAGTACAAGAAAGCCAAAATGCTTCCGACCCAATAATAATGTGCAAAGGACTTTGTGAGATACAATCAAGAGCAACTAAAGAGAGAAGGAGGAGGGCACTCGACACCTTTACACAATCAAAAACAGCACCTGCACACAAAAATATATAGAGAAACCACAGTCTCGGATAGAGCACTTTTAAAGAGCCAAAACAAGCTAGCAGATCTGCTCGCCACGAATGTAAGTCACTCGAGAAACCTTTCGCGCGAGCTCTATGAATTTCTCCAAGACAGTAGTTTACCTGCCATAAATTATAAGGTATAGGTAGCTTATAATTATTCACTATAAGCTATTCATTATTTTTTGCCAAATAGAGTTATAAGCTTGTGAGAAAAAATTATTGTCGAACAAGTCTTTTTTTGTTATACGTAAAAATTTAAAATTTGGTGTTACTATAAAGATAATAAAGTCTCTAAACTATGCACCAAAAAAAAAAAAAAAGTCTCTAAACTATAATTAGTCTATCAATCTAATCTCTGAATTCTTCTAAAAATATGAAAAAGAATCATTATTTAAGCACTAACATTTTTTAGTTAACATGATATAGGCACAAAATTTTCACCTAAATTTTTTTTTTATACACATGAGCTAATAAGCCAATCCCACCATCAAACAACTCAAATTTTTCATCTTTTGATTAAAGTTAATTGGAAAATCATTTAGAATATTCGTATATCATTTCATTAATCCAAAAAGTGAATATTTGCAAACCTTAATTTACATGTTTGTTCTTATCAAAACCCTTTGTCGAGATCGGAGTTGAGCACGGCGCGTCACACTCTACTTCTCCTGCTCCCTCAATCCATCACTTCCGATAACCAAAACCTCTTTCTCCCTTTCTGCTTCATCAACGGTAATCACTTCTCTCCCTCAATCCATTTTTTCATCTTCTATTAGGGTTTTCTATGATTCAATTTTGTTATTACTGTTATTTTTTCTTCATTTCTTCACAAAGATTATGTTGTACTTTGTCAAATTTTAGATTAGCACTCTCAATAAACCATGATCGTTTTGTTTCTCACCAAATTCAGATATAGATATAGTTATAATTCTACTTTGATTAATCCAACATGTCCAAATTTAGGCTTTTTAATTTCATTTTTTCATACTAGTTCATTGTCACCAATTAACAAACCCATCAATTGGAACACTACCCACAGTTTTGTTAGGAAAAACCCTTTGCTTGCTATCCTCGAAAGATGCAATTCGCTTCTCCAGTTGAAGCAAATTCAGGCTCAAATGGTATTGACGGGTTTGATTGATAATGGTTTTGCTGCGAGTCGTCTTGTAGCGTTCTGTGCTTTATCTGAGTCGAAAGCACTTGATTATTGTACTAAGATATTGTATGGAATTAAAGAGCCGAATGTGTTTTCTTGGAATACGACGATTAGGGGATATGTGGAGAGTGGAGATTTAGAAGGAGGTTTTATGTTGTACAAGAGAATGTTGCAAGGGGGTGTGTTGAAGCCGGATAATCATACTTACCCGTTGTTGCTTAAAGCTTGTTCTTGTCGATCTTTAAGTTGTGTTGGTCTTGGTATACTTGGGCATGTGTTGAAGTTTGGGTTTGAATTGGATTTATTTGTGCACAATGCGTTGATCACTATGCTACTTGCGTGTGGGGAGTTGAGTGTGGCGTATGATTTGTTTAATAAAAGTCGTGTGAGAGACTTGGTAACTTGGAATTCGATGATTACTGGATGTGTTAAAAGGGGACTGGCGAATGAGGCTATAAAAATCTATCGGGAAATGGAGGAAGAGAGAGTGAAACCTAATGAGATTACAATGATTGGGATGATTTCTTCTTGTTCTCAGTTGCAGGATTTGAAACTCGGCAGAGAATTTCATCGTTACATTGAAGAACATGGCCTTGAGTTGACAATTCCACTCACTAATGCACTTATTGACATGTATGTGAAGTGTGGGGAATTGTTTCCTGCAAGAGTTCTATTTGATAACATGGCACAAAAGACCCTTGTTTCATGGACTACAATGGTTTTGGGATATGCTAGATTCGGTTTCCTGGATGTTGCTCGGGAGATTTTATACAAAATTCCGGAAATGAGTGTTGTGCCATGGAATGCCATCATCAGTGGCTGTGTCCAGGCCAAGCATAGTAAAGAGGCATTGGCTCTATTCCATGAAATGCAAATTAGTAAAGTAGAACCCGATAAAGTGACCATGGTTAACTGCCTGTCTGCATGTTCACAGCTAGGAGCACTTGATGTTGGAATATGGATTCACCATTATATTGAAAGACACAATATTACTCTCGATGTTGCCTTAGGAACCGCACTAGTCGACATGTATGCCAAGTGCGGAAATATTTCAAGGGCACTCCAGGTTTTCGAAGAGATTCCTCAACGAAACTGTTTGACCTGGACAGCCATCATTTGTGGTTTAGCACTTCATGGGAATGCTCACGATGCTATATCCTATTTCTCAAAAATGATTCATGTTGGAATAATGCCTGACGAGATCACCTTTCTTGGTGTGTTATCAGCTTGTTGTCATGGAGGTTTAGTTGAAGAAGGCCGCAAACATTTTTCCGAAATGAGATCTAAATTCAATCTATCCCCCAAGCTTAAACACTACTCATGCATGGTGGACCTTTTAGGAAGAGCTGGTCATTTGGAGGAGGCAGAAGAACTCATTAAAAATATGCCAATGCCAGCAGATGCTGCTGTGTTGGGTGCTTTGTTCTTTGCTTGCCGTGTTCATGGAAATGTTCTAATTGGAGAGAGGACAGCTTTTAAGCTTCTTGAGATTGATCCTCAAGATAGTGGAAACTATGTTCTACTTGCTGGCATGTATAGCGAAGCAAAAATGTGGAAGGAGGCAAGGAGTGCAAGGATAATAATGAAGGAGAGAGGGGTAGAGAAGACTCCTGGTTGCAGTTCAGTTGAGATCAATGGCATTGTGCATGAATTCATGGTGAGGGATGCATCACATCCACAGTCTGAATGGATTTATGAATGCCTGGTTTCTCTGACAAAACAACTGGAGCTTCTCGAGTTGACATGATGTTTCTTCTTACGGAGATAATCTCGTTTCCTAAACATGTCAACCTGTTTGCTAAATCTCTGCTCATCAATTATAGTTTTCCTAGGACATCTTGGACCTAGTTTTTTATTCTATTGACGAGATTTCTTTTGCCTTTGAAAATTTATGAATTTAACATGCAGCTGTGTCTCTCCAATCCTGCATCTTTTCACTCATTTCAATCTCCTTTTGTCATTTTATTACAAGTTTGCAGTTCTTCAGTACAGAAAAATGTTGCGTGAGTATTTTATTATTATATTTGTGGCTATACTTCAATGTTTCAGTTGGAAAACACAGATTTTCTCTGCTCATTCCCAAATTTATTTTGGTCAGGTTGCTACATGATTTCCATATTTTCTTCACCTGTATGGGCTTCATTGTGCTCTTGAATTTGCATGATTTCCAGATTTCCAGATTTTTTCTGTTACATTATTTCAAAGACATCTGTCTTCCATTCTCCTAAATAGTGTCAAAAAATTTATATGTTGCCAGAGAATGATGAACAAGACCCGTGTGTTTATAATTTAAGCATTTTCCTTAATTAAAGGGTCATGCTAAATAGTGCCCCGGCGGGGCACTGTTAAGCATACTAAAAAACGAAATAAAAGATAAAATTAATGTTGGTAAGATAACTATTTACACTTTTAAGATATTGAATGCACAAGTTTCAAGATAAATTTTCCTTATTAATATGTAGTGCCAGGCACTAATTAAGCATATTAATAAGAAAAAAAATTCTTGGAACTTGTGCATTTAGTTAGTACCTTAAAAGTGTAAAAAGTTATCTCACCGACATTAACTTTATCTTTTATTTCTTTTTTAGTATGCTTAACAAGTGCCCCGGGGGCTTTGTTTATCATGACCCTTAATTAATTATTTATGAATGCATCAAGTGCTTTCTCTTCTAGTGTTGGATGATGCATGGGTTCTGCTCTTCCTTTTTTTTTTTAGAATTCTGCTTTAATTAAGTTGGTTATCATAAAGTAAAAAATGAAAATGTGGAATGTCCAATATTTGTAGAGATTGAACATAAATTGTTGTATGATTTTGATTTGCTGAATTATTTGGTGTTTCCTTCCCTTTTACCACTAGTTTTTATTCTTGCTTAATAATAGTTTCCTCCTTACGATGGTCGATTATTCTACCCTACTTATGGCTTGGTTCAGACTTGCAATTGTGTTTTAAAGCTCTACATGGTCAATAATTGATATTATATACTTCAATAAGTTTGAGTTTGAACTCGTATAGTAATTGACTTTTCTCCATATTATGCTGGAAAATGTCAAGTTAAAAAGGAAATTTTGAATTCATGTGTATAGAACTCTGTGCTCTTAAATATTGCTAATATAAATTTTGATCACTTTTGCATTGCAAATCATTTTTCTTCTTTCAATATACAGTATCAACAAGGCCAAAAGAAAATTTGTTTAAACCATGTTGACCAGCCATAGGATTTCAGTTTTGACCTATGATTCAAATGTATTTATTTATTTGTGCTTTCTTTCAGTTGCTATATACTTGTCTGTCATGTTAACGAATCTGCAATCTTTGGTTCAGGACGTGGGAGTTGGGAGGAAGCTGACATTATGAACGTTGTCTTGACATTGAACAGAGCAATCCAGTATTTGAATAGATAAAGTGTAGTTATTTGTATATTTCAAACAAATGGTAAGATGGTAGAAGTCTTTGGTTGCTGCTACTTATTCAGTCCGATTTTTTTACCTTTGAATTAATGGAACCACTTATGTTTGGTTTATTAACATCTATTTTTCCAATAACAGGCTTCACCCAAACAGTTACCCAAAACTGCCCAAATTCGCCTTGTGAGTTCACATGACGAGGTTTATGAACCATGTGATGACTCTTTTGCACTGGTCGACGCTCTTCTAGCTGACCGTACTAACCTACTGGAACATCATCCAACATTGTGTATGGAAATAGGCTGTGGCAGTGGATATGTTATCACTTCTCTGGCTCTTATTCTTGGGGCAGAAGGTAATGGCGTAAATTACATTGCAACTGATATCAACCCGCATGCAGTGAAGGTGACCCACGAGACAATGGAAGCACATGGAGTTAACGCGGAGTTGATAATAACCGATATTGCATCAGGACTTGAGAAGCGACTAGCAGGGTTGGTTGACGTTATGGTTGTGAACCCTCCTTATGTACCTACACCGGAAGACGAAGTTGGATCTGAAGGGATTACCGCTTCTTGGGCTGGTGGTGAGAATGGAAGGAGTGTAATTGATAGAATTTTGCCTGTTGCAGACAACCTTTTGTCGGAAAAAGGATGGTTGTATATGGTAACACTCCAAGCAAACAATCCTTCTGAGATTTGCCATGAAATGAGAAAGAAAGGATATGCTTCTAAGATTGTTGTTCAAAGATCAACAGAGGAAGAAAGTCTACTTATCATCAAATTCTGGAGGGATTTGGATATTGAAATAAATGGCCAATCTACTTCTGGATTCATGGGATCTTTGCTTTCACAAATTCCCCTACTTTCATACTGGAGTGGCAACAATAGCAACAACAGTGACAGCAAGTGTTGAATCAGAAAGTAATTGATTGCATGTGTTTCTGGATAGATTTTTTTTTGTATTGGCAACTGATTATGCTTTGTATTGCCCTTGGCTTACCGAATGCTTATAAATACAAACACCAATTCTTACCTCACTGTGTGTTAGTTATATTTATCTTTTGACTTCATTGATCTCTATTAGAAACCAAATTTTCATCTGTGTTAGTTAAATTATTTGTCATCCACAATGTTTTTAATCTAACTTGAATATCATCTGAGTCTGAGCTCGATTGTCCAATGAATTATAAATAGGAGACTTAAGACTTCCACTTCAAGCAATTGAAGTATATAAAAGTGGCTAAAATATTTAAATATACCTTTTAAATAGATGTCCTTTATTATCAAACAAAATGTTATCATAATCTATTGACAATTCACCAATTTTTTTATTTATTTTTACAAACTGACCTCAAGGAGATGGAATGAAGGCATTCAATTTGAAGAATATACATATAAATTAAACGAGTTACGATTTGTAACATCAATACACCCAATATAATTCATTTTTAACATTATTTAAAATGATTGGAAATCCTTTTCTTTTGAGTGGTTAAAAGCATGACATTTGCTGGTGAGAAGAATGGTAGTTTAAAATTTCCTAGTGATTAAAAATGATGAATTTTATTAATTTGAAATGGATGAATACAAAGGTACAAGAAAGCACAAGAGTGCTTCAGCCTTCAAGCTTAATTATAATGGACTAGCTAGTTTCTAAGAAATATATGCTGAAACTTTTTCTCGATGCCTCCTACATTGCATTTGCCTTTATTTATAAGTCAATAGGCCCTCTACTAGCGCTGGCTAGGCATGGCAAAATAACTCATACCCGCGGTTATCCGTTAGCCCCGCCCCAATTTTGACGGGGAAAAATCCGAGTTGACTGGGTTTGGGGTCGTGTTTGGGTTTTCCCCGATTTTAAAAGTTGGAGTTGGGGCGGGTAATGAGGATATTGATACCCACCCCGAACCCGCCCCGTTTATATCGAACTACATTTCATCTTTTATAAATTAAAATTCTTTAAACAAATTCTAAATTGTATTCATATTTTATTATTTTAGATTATTACATTCATATTTTTAAGTTTAGTATTAATCTATTTATTTTCTATATATAAATATTGTTGAAACAAAATAATTTTCTAACTTTAACTATTTTTTTAATAAAAAAACAACAAAGTACAACTCAAATTCATATGGAGGTAGAGCGAAATGGGGAAACCCGAACCCCATGGAGATACCCGAACCCGGTTGGGTATGGGTTTGGGGTTTTAGATTTCATCGCCGTTAAGAATTGGGACGGGTTTGCGGAAACCCGAACTTTATGGGTTTGGGGATAGCAAAATCTGTCCCCGACCTGCCCCATTGTCATGCTTGGGTGGATCCATAAATTTTTGCTTGTGGGGACTAAAAAATAATACATACATTTTGACTAAAAATATATATTACGAATTTTTATAAAATACACAAATATAATGACAAAAAAAACTCAAAATACATAAAATTTTATATAAATTACAATCAGTGTCTACGAGGTTTTTCTCTGTTTTTTTTTTTTTTTTTTTTTATAAAAGTGTCTACAAGGTTTTAATATCAACTCTCTACATGTAGATAATCGATCATTCAAGTGAAGTAAAAGCAAGTGAAAGAGACAAAAAATTAAAAAGTTGGGAGAGAAAAAATTGATGCTTAAATGAATTAAGTGAGAAGAATAGTTTAATTAAAAGAGAAAATGTGTGGAAATTGAAAAATTAAAATGGTGAAAATTAAGTTAAAAAGTAAGAAGATAAGATAAATTTGTGGTGAGTAGATAATAGACATAGTCAATGACTTATGGGGACTTAAACATAATATTAATACTAGTGTTAATCTAAAATTATTATTTTTGGTGAGGGCTTGTACCCGAAAGGACTCTACTTGCATCCGCCCCCCGCCCTCTACTACAAGATTATTCTACATTATCCTAGTTAGTTCTTCTGCATGGAAATTTTCTTACATTGAAACTATTTGCAAGAAACACTATTTATCACTATTCATGTCATTTATGTTTTTTGTATGTGGATTGTCGCGTCTTTTTCACCTTGTTAAAATTTACTTTTTAGATATATTAGACTATTAGTTATTCAATATGTTCGGTAAATAGATAAATATAGATACGCTCTCTCTCTAAAATAACCTAATTTTTATCTCTACACTCTCTCTAGTCTCTCTCAGCCGCCGCCTCCCTCCTCCAACCCCAAATCCAAACCCTCACTGTTAAGATGTAGCTGGTTGTGGTGGTGGTTCGATGAGCTTCTCAGCTCCGGACCGCCGTCCTCTTCTTCCTTCCGGCGAGTTGTTCCCTTCGTTTCCGTCGCCGTCGTCGGAGATTTGGGTGCTTCTGGGCTGGGTCGCTGTGTTAGTTGGAGTTTCTGTTCATTGGGTGTTTTGTTCCGTGTTCTCCGACGGTTTCCTCATCCCGCCGCCGCTGCTCTGTTGTTTTTTGGCGTTTTGTTGGCTCTGCAAGTGGTTGTTCTCTGTCTTGGTGGTGGCGCAGTGTTGCTGCGTTCTCAAGGTGCTCTGTGGTGGTGATGTTTTGACGTTATTCCGTGAAACCTTAGTGGCGGTGGTGGTGGTGCGTGGTGGCTGTCAGTGGTGGTGGTGTGTTTCTGTTCAGGTGGTGGTGGTGTGGTGAAGCTGTGGTGGCTATGGGGGGTGCTGTTGGAGGTGGTCAGGGAGTTTTGGCCTTGGTGAGGTGGTGGTTTCTTGTCCTGTCGCGCCTGAAAGGGCGAGGTACGTAAACTCTCCGTGTTGACGGATGATGTTGCTTTTTCGTACCTCCAGGACGAATTGGTGTGGGAGTGGTGTTGGATGGTTAAGGCCGAGTGTGAGTGGATTCTCTCTGATACAAGAGGCTCTGACCATTTTCAAATCTGGTGAGATTTGCAGGACTCTTGGAGTCGCTGAGGGGTGTTCAAGTCCGTTGAGACTTGCAGGTCTCTGGTATCTGGGCGAATTCTCCTGCATCAGGTGTTGACTGTCGATTCTCTGACTACCGGAGTCCCTCGACCTCTGACTTCTGGGGCAACTCTCTGGATCTGATGGGCCGAGTAATTTTAATTCGAGTTCGGAAGTTAGAGCCAAGTGGTGTCTCCTAGGGTCGGGTAGGGGTTTTCTCTGGGGGTTTAGCGAATCTATATTGGTGTATGGGTGGTTTGGGGTGTTTGATTTGGTGTTGGTAATTGTGTTATATCACGTTACCTTTTGTTTGTATGTTTCTACGACAATTCCTTTCACTTCTTGTGAAGGAGTTGTCTTTTAATAAAATTTAGCCGTTTCAAAAAACAAATATGTTCGGTAAATAATTCTAAAAAAGATATAAAAAATATTTAAAATAAAATTTAAAAATGTAAAATAAATAAATAATAAAACGTGGGATTTTTGTACGGATCATGATTTTGAAATTTTATGTCTTAAAAAAGCGCACAAAAAAGTGATTATACTATTTAATTTGATTATTCCTTCAGTGAGCAAAATTGTTGAAAGATGGAAATTGGTATGCTACCAATCTCTGCATCAAAGAGAGGAAAACTCTTAGCTGCTGGTTACACCACACTCCACTCCATTGCCACCACTTCCATCACCAACCTTGCCACAGGTAATTTTAGGGATTTTATCTTTTTGCAATTTTAGGGATTCTTTTGCAATATTCATAATATCAGGGACTAAATTTGATACACACTGCAATTTCAAGGATCAAATTGAGTTTTTGTTCTTAAAAAGTTACTTTTTTTTCTTCAAATTTTTTATACATTACTTTGATTTTAACAGATATAGAAATTTCTGAGAATGAAGCTTTGGAAATTCTGAATTTTGCTACAAGAACCAGTGCTTTGGAAAAAAGATCAAGTGAGAGTGGGAGTAACACTAATGTTATTCAAGGTATGTGCTGATTCTGATGATTTATAATTTTATAGCAATTTCAATTTTGATTTTTTATAGTTCATGTTCATTCAATAATACCACATTAGTTTTACATTTCTAGTTCCGAACTCTTTCGATGTGAAACGGTCAAAATTTAGGATTAGGGTGGATTTTATTCTTTTTTAATCAGTAATTTCATTTGAATTTATATATATTTAAGATAATTACACGTGAATGGAAGGTGGACGCCGCTAGACCTTTCTGTATGGCAAAACTAATTCTTTGAAACCAGTTTAATGGAAACTTTGAGAAAGTTTAGGCGCCAAAACCAATAGCTTTCATTAATGTATTAAAGTTGAAGCTTGCTACCATGTGAATAATGTTGATGGGGGTGATCTTTGCTCAAAAGTTTAGGTACACTTTTGTTGAAATTTGAAGATGTACCTCGACATTTTGAAGCAGTTGATTCTCTTAAACAGTTGCTTAGCACTTAATGGGATGTAAAATTATCTGGTAGATATAGCATTTCATTCCCAAAAATACTGTATTAAGTATTAAAGTATCTGAAGATTACTGATTGACGAAAGTCCAAGAATTATCAAGTGTATGCTAAATGAGAAAATTAATAGTCATTCTATTTTATTTTGCAATACGTGTTTTCTCTTACCATTGGAATACATATGGTGTTTCGTGAAAGTTATTTATTATTCTAATGTTAACAATAACTTACGATACATGCAATGGAAGCTGTATCTCGATTGATACAAATGGAACCCGATCGACTAGAATCTCTAGTGTGTTTACATTTTGGATATGAATCTCGTTTTGAATCCCGATTCATTATGATGAACCATGAATCACAATTTAAACTTAAGTGTGGTCAGCGATTTTTTGGTTAACTTTTTATAGCCAGCCACTTTGCTTTTGTGGTTTGATTTATGACTTGAATCTTGAATTATTTTGAGGTTCATATATGACATACCAACTTACTTGTTTTTACTTAAAACTATCATATTTTTATTGAGTATACCTTACAATTCATAATAATATTCAATTCACAATTCAAAAAATAAGTCTTCAGATTCACAATTTGAATTTCGATTAGATAACTATGATTTACTCAGCTTTTTTTGTTGTTTCTGTTTTGTGCTTTTGCCATTTTCTATTCTTATGTCAAGTAGGTGGTCAGACTGCTTGGGATATGCTCAATGAGGAAAGGTTTTCTTCTTCCATTACCACTTCTTGTGTTGATCTAGATAACATCCTTGGTGGAGGCATTAATTGCAAAGAAGTCACTGAAATTGGTGAGGGACTGTTTAGTTTGAACACATAATCATAACTTCCAAATAAATGTACATTACTTGTTAGTGAGCCTTAATACAAAGCAGTTTTCTTCTCTATTCTGTGTAGCAATGTAATTCTTAGATTATTTATTTATTTAGGTGGAGTTCCGGGCATCGGTAAAACACAAATAGGGTATGCTGTCATTCCAATTTCTACATCATGGGGTTCCTTATTTTTCCCGTCTTGAATTGTGAAATATTTTGGTTATTTATAGTAACGAGTAGTGTTTGCTTTTGCAGGATCCAACTTGCAGTAAATGTTCAGATTCCTCTAGACTATGGTGGCCTAGGTGGGAAGGCAATATACATTGGTAAGAGCCTTAATTATATTATACTAATACTTATTTACCATTTGATGCAGGTCATCATTGATTTCACTTTTTGTGCATGTGTGATACTCAGATACAGAAGGAAGCTTTATGGTCGAACGTGTTCTTCAAATTGCAGAAGCATGCATAGAAGACATGTCAGAATATAGCCATCACTTTCACAAGGATACTCAAGCTTATGGAGTTAAAATGCACCCGAATAGTATCTTGGAAAATATATTCTATTTTCGTGTTTGCAGCTATACTGAACAAATTGCTTTGGTAAATTATTTGGATAAATTCGTCACGGAGCATAAAGATGTAAGAGTAGTTTTAATCCATTGAACTGATTCTTTTTAGGAAACACTTTGAAGACAAATCTTCATTTTGAAAAAAAAAAATACTAATAATAATTGAGGAAGGGGAACATTTTATTAACTAAAGCGGCACTAATGGCCATCTTACAACCGTCTTCAAGGTGATTTAAACTTTGTACCTTGAGGTTACAAAGCTATGCTCGTATCACTGAGCTAGCACCTCAATTGTAAGGCAAAATTTCATTCAAAATTTCCATATACCTATTTCCTCCACATCATACTCGTCTTCGATTGTAATTTGTAACTAGTAAAAGTACTCTTGGTTTGCTTTATTTTCATCTGCTTTTAGTCAATTGTTTTAGCAAATCTTAAATATTCCATCATGATATTCTTTTAATGCATTATTGTAGGTGAAGATCATCATTATTGACAGTGTTACTTTCCACTTCCGCCAAGACTTTGAAGATATGGCTCTTCGGACTCGTTTACTTGGTGAAATGTCTTTAAAGTTGATGAAACTTGCAAAGAATTTCTCTTTGGCTGTAAGATTCAATTCATTTTGCATGCAAGAGAGGTGTTTTTAAATTGAGTTAGTCTTTTGTGGGATCACTGAGTTTTTGCTTTATTCGAAGGCATTTTGTTCGTGCCTCTGATTCTGTGTTTTTGTTTTCGACTTATCGTTGAACTTAAACTCACTGCAATGCTCCAAGGTCTTCTGGAAATGAAAGTTAGGAATAGGATACCTGCAAAGCCGCTCTAATGCCAAGTTAGTGAATACGTCAAAACAAAGGATTTAAATAAATAAAGAGAACATAAAAAACAAAAGATTGAATTGTAGCTTGTTTATATAGAGGGATCAAGGTGACATCTTGACATGGTGGTTGTGGAATCTCTAAATCCATAATCCACCTAGGCATTAGAGTGTATCTACTGTCATAAGTACTTTCATACTATTTAGGAGAGCTTATGGAAAGGCATGTTCACAAGTTGTTTTTAGCTTATTTTCGTAAACTCTTCAAGATAGCTTATGAAAACAAATTAGAGCTTATTTCAAAACAACTCTTCAAGATTACTTTATCATTTATTATTGAAATAGCTTTTACATAAGTGCTTAATTAAGTTGTTTATCAAACTTCCTTTGCTTTATAACCAACTTCCTTAGCTTTATTACCAATTCTGCCTTTGCTTTCTCTATTGTCTTCTATCCTGCCTCCTTAGCTTTCAATTATAAACTTGAAGGTTATGTTAAATTTTCTGGTAGGTTGTTATGTTGAATCAAGTTACAACCAAGCATGTTGAAGGTTCATTTCAGTTGACACTTGCACTAGGTAAATTTATTTTAGCTTTCACATCTCAATTAGTGTATGTTTGGTTTCAGTTTTTCACTTATGTAGGAGACAAAATTGATTTCAGATGTGTAGAATTGATTTTAACATATTTGGATGTTCAAGTAAAAATAATTTTGTCTCCAAAATTGATTCTAACTTGAAATTAGAATTTAAAGTTTTTGCCTCTATAGTTGATTTTTAGTCCTGCATTCATTGTTCAGCCTATTTTTACATTCATTTATCCAAACATAAATCATTTTACATTCATCTCACTTGTAGTTAGAATCAAGTTCACAAAATCAATTTTTGTCAGTTGTCACTGCAATTTGTTATGCTGAACAGGTGATAGCTGGTCGCATTCATGCACGAACCGGATCATCTTATATTGGAATGGCGATGAACGACATGCATACATTGACAAGTCTCCTTCTCTTAAATCAGCTTCAGCACCATATTCTGTGACTTCTAGAGGGATACGTAATTCTACTTCCAGTAGTAAAAGAATCAAGATGGTGTGAGATTTTGAGTAGGAAGATATTAGAACATGTTTCTTTCTTCTTCTTTGTTTTGGCTTTTCTACAATGTTGGCTTTTGTATAGCCTCAAAGTACAGTGAGCTTTGTTTTGGTTATTGGTTATATTATATGGATAAGGAATTTGTCTCTGAGCAAAATTTAAAATGGGAAAATCAAGAATTTTTATTTCCACGAAACTCCAATTTGTTATGATACACATATAATATTGACATTTAATTTGTTAATCAATAGTCGTTAATACTTTCTTTAAACTCTAACAAATAATTTGCCCACTTTAGAGAAATCTGACATGAGTTTTTGACAAACTCTTTTTAAGAATTTTAATGTTGTTGCATGTCTGAGTCAGAAATTGAATCCAAGACTTTGGTTAAGTTAGAAGAGACCACTGTAATCTCATCTAAGTATTTTAGAGTATTTTACATGTACCAAGATCATTGTTTACTTTAAATATTTGTATGGTAGATTTGGCATCTATTTAGACGAGTTTATTTGAACTTGCAGGTGTGAGACTATTTTAGAGAGGGTTTATAGAAACTATTGCTGAGATGTTATAAGTTCTTTTTAGCTTACTTTCCATAAGCTTATGTTATATGGTGTATTTGTAAAATTTAGACTTGTAAATTTTGAAGTTCTAAAGTAAAAATCGAAGTATTTAAATTTGTTCAAATCTCTTAAATTACTATTTGTAAATTATAATATAGAAGTATCCAAGAGAAGTTTGGAAAAGACGCACTTTGAAGATTATTGTTTTCGAAACAAACAAAGAAAACTTTCAAAAAAAAAACTTTCGAATGGAAAGTTTCAAATCTCTTAAATTATTATTTGTGAATTATAATGTAGAAGTATCCAAGAGAAATTCATATTCTCTCGAACGATTCGTACGAGAGAAAGTTTTATTTTGCTCTTTAGGGAGTTCATTTTTCATTCTAAAGAAATTGTCAAATAACCAATTATCCCAAAAGCTTAAGCTGTTAGGATTTGACACATCAATGGTTTTATATTATTTCTAATACGCCCCCTCACGCAAGAACCCACTTGGGCTTGAAGCGTGGATAATGCATAGGCCCACCTACCATATGCTTAAATTCCACTTTTAATTAGAAAGTGAGGTGAGCGGGAATCGAACCCTAGACCACTTAGTCATAGAGGCTCTGATACCATATTAGAATTTATGATGCCTATACTCAACCACAAAAGCTAGCTTGAGAGTTGAGGTTTGCACTACATTTATAAAGGCTATCTATGTCATATATCTAGCCAATGTGGGACTTCTAACACACCCCCTCACGTCTAGAACTGAACAAGCTGGAACGTGAAATCAACAATGGGTGCCCCAAATATGGGAGGTCTCCACAACAAACGGATCTAGAATAGGCTCTGATACCATATCAAATAACCAATTATCCCAAAAGCTTAAGCTGTTAGGATTTGGCACATCAATGGTTTTATATTATTTCTAACAGAAATAGATAAACACCCACATACAAGGATACCACGTCTTACTATTCATGGTCTTGTTATTTTTCTGCAATTTACTAAATATTCATAGATTATTAATAGTTGTTATAAGTATTTTCTTGTTTTTAACCTTGCTTGTGTTACAAGTCATAATTTGAACCAATAAATCTATCTACTAAGAGCCCTAATGAATCTAATTAAAATTCTAGATTGATCATTAAATTTATTTGTTAGAAGTGATAAATTGCACTGCATATTACTCCACATAAGAGTTTTTTTTTGGAAGCATGAGATGTTGATTGACTGCATCTTGTCTAAAAATTGGAAAGATCTTTGCAAAGGTCTCACTGCTGCTATGTCTTGGTTCTGACTAGTACAGATCACTCATATATTCTACTTAATCTTCCTATTGTATTTGAAGGTTGCAACTTGCAATAACAAAAAAATTATGTGATGATTTATCTATAAAAATTTGTTTATTAGTTATTACATTTTTAATTATTTTTAAGCTGGAGTAATTATTAGATTGTGTGGTCATGTGTTTAGTTTCAAGTCTATAGGGTCAAAAGTGATTCTTCTGGAGGTTGTAGAAGTAATTTTAACATGTTCGGATTATTTAAATATGATTTTATTTTATTTTTAAAATTGATTCTACTTGAAGCTACAATTTGTAGCTTTTAGTTTCTACAATTGATTTTAACCTCAAATTTATAACTAAATGACTGTGCAAGCAGGTGGTAGTATAAGATGGGAAAATGCTCATAATTTATTTTTTAATAACAATACGGTTCTATTCTAGCATGGCTGCTTATAAAAATTTTTAATATGAAAATAACAAATGCGAAGATATAGAAAATTAATTAGATAGGAAGATCATGACATCATTGACATGTCACTTTTTTTCTTACGTAGTTTTTTATTTTTATTTTATTTATAATAATATTGTTTTATTTTACTCTACTATTCATGGTAGTATAATAAGCTGACGTGAGGCTTTGGTCTTTATTTTTCGACAAATTGTTTGGTTTGACTATTGTAGATGTAGTCACATTGAAAAAATACAAGAAACTATTTCCTCAATCAAGACTTGTGGGCTTGTAGTTTATCCTTTTAAATTCGGTTCAAATATGTCAAGCATAATAAATCATTTTTTTATACCAAATTTTCAAGATCAAGAACAACATTTGCAGCTCAAGTTTATTTGGGGTCTTCAAATACTGTTAAATAAAAAAGGGTTTAGATTTTATATAAGTCAAGGCATTTAATACAATTAACTTTACATATTGAAGCTTTTCTTAATAAAATGTAGTAATAATTTATAGTTAATTTATTTACTTTTGTTAATCTGTCTCTAATGTTTTGAATTAATAAAAAGAGAATCTTAAATTTAAACTTCGATTTTTATATATTACACGACTATAGTATAAAGCTTGACATAAAGGATAACATGAAAATCTACACATAACATCATTTTAGTATTATTAAATTATGTTATCCTAAAAGATTAAATCCTAATAAAATAGAAACCTAAACTCAATCATGCATGTTACAACCCCATTACTGTGATAGTGGTGTGGTTGTTGAAAATATTGGTAAGTAAATAAAAAGCATAAAGGTTACGTAAGCAAAAGGGTTTTGTTGCATACTTTGTATAGTGGCCCTTCCCCTTTATAGTTCTCATGAGCCACTGTGGAGCATGGCTGCTAAGTGTGAGCAATTATATATTATTTTTTTGTCATGCTATATATTAATTAAGCTAATAAGTATCTTAAAAGTTTTATTTTAAGAAGTTATAATAGGAAATTATATTTTCAAAATATAAGTGATATTATGGTCAAAGTAATAATTATTGATTTTTATATGCATTTTAAACAATGCTATTAGACAGTTATTAGTTATTAGCATTTTCATATTTGAAATTTTGATACATGTTGATTTGAGAGTTTTGACTTGAAAAAATATTTATAAATGGTGGATATTAATTTTGTATAGATTAATCATGTTTGTTACAAATTTTAAAATATAGAAAAACACTATAACGATTGAGTACCTTCAAAATACTTTTTAAAAACGTTAAAAATTAGAAAAATGCTAAATATTACAAAAGATTCCATATAAAAATTGCAATAAAACAACATAACTAATTTTTTAAAATAAATAAAAAAACTATAACTTCATATTTTATTGAAAATTATGGATACTAACAACAAAATGGACCTAATCCTAACACTTGATTGGTGTTAATAAACCAAATCAAAGTCCATAATCTATTATAAAACCTATTAGTTCATTCACATTAATACTCAAATCAAGAATTTATTTAAGAAAATCAAATTCTTCAGTACTATTTCTTTGAAAGGGGATTTTTATTTTAAACATTTTTCATTATTTTATATTTTTAGATGCTAAGTTATGTTTGAACATAGCTTTCGGCTACCAACCCAGTTTTGTGTATGGAGTATATATGCATGTCTTAAAATCAAATCAAAGCTATATTACAAATTACTCATTTACTCTATTATTCACCAACCTACTTACCAAACAATACTGGTTACTATTGTCAAAAAAAAATAAAAAAAATACTGGTTACTACTTACCACTTGCAGTTCACTTTTGCATAGTCTTAATGTATGTGGATAACTAATGTCGATAGATCTCCGCGAGAAGTGTAGAAATTTGCGGGGATAAAAATGGAGAAAAAATATCTTTAAAATAGATAATGAGAATAAAAATGAAAAACATTTTAAATGATAGAAAAGAGAGTGAGAACGTACTCTCTCGCTATTGTTTTGATGGCATTCCTAAGTGCATTGCTATTTTTCTTTTGATAAATATTAGTTGTTTTTTTGTTTTTCACCCTCTAGTTTCTATGAGAAGGGATCCTGGTAATCTAGAGTTTGGGCGAGTTCTGATATCAAGTGGTTTCGGTTATTTCCCAAATGGTTTTTTTTATGAATATATGAGATTTTAATACTTTATTAACTTGTGCTCGTGATCTAACATGAATTTAAATTTCCATTTGTTGATATTTATTACACGCTGTTTCATACTATATTAAATCTTAATCATTGATTTTGAATCAAACGATTTGAATTATAAATTTAATTTTACACTACAAAATAATCTAAACTATCAATTAAAAAAATTAAAAGACTCAAATCAATTACTATGTGATGTAGTTACGACAGAAAATCCACTTTGGATTAACACCCCCTAACACTTCCATATTTTGATTTTCAATTCACTTTTTCTCATTCAATTCCACTCTAGTTATGTTGTGCTTATAAAAAAACCTCTATAGTTGTGTTGTTTTCTCCCCAACCACTACTTTCTGCATAAAAGAACAAAGATAAAAGTTCACCCAAAATTGCCGCCACTGCTACCAACTTCAAATAAAAAATACTCACTCCCACTCATAACATAAGAAATTTGATCATTATTATGTGGTTAGAGGTTTGATTCCGAGAAAATCCATCTTATATGTTTCTTAAATTTTCCAATAAAAATTAATCATCATTAGTAATGGTAAAAACTTCATACTAATATTATGATAACTTAAAAAAAAATAGTTAAATAATATATTTTTTCTAACATTTATTTCCTTAAACTTCAAACAAATGTCGTTTTAAGGAAATAAATGTTAGAAAAAATATATTATTTAACTATTTTTTTTAAGTTATCATAATATTAGTATGAAGTTTTTACCATTACTAATGATGATTAATTTTTATTGGAAAATTTAAGAAATATATAAGATGGATTTTCTCGGAATGAAACCTCTAACCACATAATAATGATCAAATTTATTGTTAGTAATATATCATTTAACTTACAATTTGTAAGATAGTACTATATGTTTTATCCAAATTTTATTATAATCTGTTGATATTATATAAATCGCTATCCCATTATTTATCATCATTTAATAATTTTTTGCCAAGTTATTTATTAACTTAGTTCGGTGCAACGTCACCTACTTTGAGAGCTACTAAGTCGGGAAAAAAATCTACTATGATAATTTTAATTCAAAGCCCTTAGTAAATCTTATCTATGACTATTTTCATGAGCTTAACTCAATTGGTAGGGATATATCATTATATGTTCAGGAGCCGGGTTCGAACCCGGATACTCCATATCTATACTTTTATACTAATCTATCTTACTAATACTAATACTTACTAATCTATAAATTATTTTATTAATTTATAAATCTATACCAATATATATATATATATATATATATATATATATATATATATATATAAAGAGCATACCCCTCTGATGTAGTGTAATAGCCCGAGCCTTCGGCGATCCTGGCACTGCTACATCACGATCTTCTCCACCCTCTCTATGAATCAAACCATGTACCCTGGAGTTCAAGTACATGTTCAATGCATCCCCACTACCAATTAAGCTACTAGCACTTATTAGTCTATTGTTTATTTGGTTGCGAGTTTATTCACGGAGTTATCTCTTTTTATATTTTATCAATGTTAAATTGTTAATGTCGAATATTATGATCGGGGTTCGAACATCAATCCCTCCACTTTACGTGTGTGAATTTTCAATGACTTGTCATTTCGTCTATCTAAAAAAATATTTGTGTTTGATGTACTCTATCAATTTGAATTAATATGATAATAAATTACTTTTTTTTTAAATAAATGAGGAATACAAAGAAAACGCCAAACTTTTTTTTTGACAAGAGCACCATACTTTTTCGAGGGCTAGAAACACTATTTTTATTTTTTGTCAATTAATTTAGTGACTAAAAATTTCACTCTTAACTGAATAAGTGGGATGACTGAGATTCGAACTCAACCCCTGCGTATATAATGCAACACCATTCTTAACGATAGCCAACCTACACAAACATTTTCTTCGTAAAAACGTGAGTGAAACTAAATTCTAAATTAAAAAATGGTAAACACTTTAATACACATCTTATTTAAATATAAACTGAATTACTATTAAAGTGAATAATTTGAATAGGTCAAAAAATTAATAAAAACTACTAAAATTTTGAATATTAAATTTTCATATTAGTTTAAATAAAATGTGTACAACAAAAATACATATAGATGAGATGAGTCAAAGAATAATTATTCTCCAATAAACATTGAATTAGTACATTTATAGAGACCAAAATAAATTGTTTACCCTAAAATAAAAAAGTTTTCCTTCTCTCTCTTCCAATGTACATCGCATCAGTCCATGGGCGACAACCTCAACAAACTCTATACATAATCAAACAAACTGCAACATCACAATGAACTCATCAAACGTGCCACTTTCATATTCTCATCACATCACTCTCTCTTTCCACAACAACCATGGCTTCTTCTTCTTGCACCTCCCTCTCTCTCACCAACCCCCATCTCACTCCCTCCACCACCACCACCACCACCACTCGCCTCTCCTCTCTCCCATCCACCATCTCCCTCACCCGTTCACCAACCCCTTCCCGTCTCCTCTCCCTTTCTCAATCCAAAATCCATCTCCGCCACATCACAATCCCTCATGCCTCAGCCTCTGTAACACCAACAACAACAACAGAAACATCCCTTGTCGAAAAATCAGTCAACACGATCCGTTTTCTAGCGATTGATTCAGTTGAAAAAGCTAATTCGGGTCATCCGGGTTTACCTATGGGTTGTGCTCCAATGGGTCATGTTCTTTATGATGAAGTTATGAGATATAATCCTAAAAACCCATTTTGGTTTAACCGTGATCGCTTTGTTTTGTCTGCTGGTCATGGTTGTATGCTTCAATATGCTTTGCTTCATCTTGCTGGCTATGACAGTGTCAAGGTAATTCTAAATAATATTTATCTGGGTTTTGTTGATTTGTTGAAAAGATTGGAACTTTTATTGTTTTTTGTTATGGGTTTGTGAATTTTTGGTGTTTGTGTTTAGTGGTGGGTATCTTGTGATGTGATCTAGATAGCACCTGACACAGAATACTAGTAACAATTTTTGTCTTGTCTGGTGTCTCTGTCACTGCTTTATAGGTTATGGTCTGTTCTGAAATTTTTGTCCAGATCTATTTCTGGATGTTTGGTTCCATTTTGGAGAGACAAAATTATTCTAGGAGTGAAAAATTGATTTTGACATGTTTGGTTACTCTAACGTTAATTGGTTTTGTTTTAAAAATTGATTTTAATTTGAAGCTGTGAATTGGAGTTTTTGAGTCTAAATATGAGTTTTACACTGAAATTTATTGTTCCACTTACTTTTTTTAAGTAAATATATATAATGATAAGCAACTTTATAATTAACTCACTTTTAAGTAAAATCAATTTTACAAAACTAATTTTTGTCACCGCAAAATCACTTTACATTCAACTCACTTTTAATCTATCTATGGTTTATTTGCTTTCGGATAAGATAAAATTGATTCTAGACATATATAATTGACGTTGACATGATTGGTTGCTTTCTAGTTGAATTGATTCTAACTTGAAATTAGGAATTGAAGCTTTTAATTGTAGAATTGCTTTTTACATTCAAATTTATTGTTGAACTAACTTTTACATGAAACTATCCAAACATAAATTGTTTTACCTTCAACTCAATTTTAATCAAAATCAATTCTTGTCGCCGAAGAACCAAACACACACCATGTATCTTACAATAAAAAAAATATGTTTTTATTATTGTTGTGGGTAGTGGGTATGTGACTGTTTGTTTCACTTCATTTTGGTGAGCTCTGTATGTTGGTTTTGAAAGTTGAAACAGTTTTGCAATGCTAGCTTTTCTTTTTTTGCTTATTGAATAAAAGTGTATGCAGATTACTTTATTAAAATTGTGTGTTGTACCTTTAAGGAAAAGCCGGAAAGTTTAGTGTATGAAAAGAGTGTATTGTTACTTGTTAGTATTCCTTTCTTGTTAAACAAAAGATTGAAGTGTTGTTGATGTTGTTATGTTTGGGTTTGATATTTAGGAAGAAGATTTGAAGGAATTTCGTCAATGGGGGAGTAGAACTCCTGGACACCCTGAGAATTTCGAGACTGCTGGAATTGAAGTTACAACAGGTTGGATATAACTTGAAGTTTGTATGCTAGTATATTACCTATTTGTTTCATTTTAGTTTTTGTATCCACATATTTGTATATTACCGGTACCTGTACTGCGTATTAGGATTTCATTGGTTGTTGTTTGACTATTCATCTTTTCTTGCTAATTTTCCAGGTCCTCTTGGTCAGGGTATTGCCAATGCTGTTGGTTTAGCCCTTGCAGAGAAGCACTTAGCTGCAAGATTTAACAAGCCCGACAATGAGATCATTGATCATTACACGTAAAATGACCAAATCTCATTTTCTTCTCTAATCTAGTGGCCTTAGTTAAATGCTGTTTTGCTCATAAGTACTTGTTTTCTATAGGTATTGTATATTGGGCGATGGTTGTCAAATGGAGGGAATTGCAAATGAAGCTTGCTCACTTGCAGGACACTGGGGACTAGGGAAGCTAATAGCATTTTACGATGACAACCACATTTCTATTGATGGTGACACTGAAATTGCGTTCACTGAGAGTGTTGAAAAACGTTTTGAGGGACTCGGGTGGCATGTTATTTGGGTAAAGGATGGAAACACTGGCTTTGATGAGATTCGTGCTGCTATCAAGGAAGCAAAAGCTGTCAAAGATAGACCTACATTGATCAAGGTTAGTTTTAAATCGATAAATTATAATAGGTTTAGCAAAATCTGTCGTGCATTTTGAACCAACATGTTAAGATTTTAAAGAAAAGCATAAGCTATTTTGTGTTTCCAGAGAAGCTACTAAAAGTGATTATTATTTTTTAAAAGCTATAACAAAAAGATGAAAAATTCCAAATGTGATTTTTGTTAAGAAAAGAATATGTTACAAACAGGCCCTAAATAAACAATGCTATCAAAGTGATTGTACTAAACAATGCTTCCACATTCATTATACAGAAAATGGAATTTGATTAGAATTGTAAGCTTTGTGCCCTATCAGTTTAATTAATTGCGGTCTGTTGGTATTTGCTGATGTTCATCTATTTTACAGTTCACAACAACCATAGGATATGGTTCTCCAAATAAATCAAACTCCTACAGTGTGCATGGAAGTGCACTTGGTGCCAAAGAAGTTGATGCCACAAGAAACAATCTTGGATGGCCCTATGAGCCTTTCCACGTGCCTGATGATGTCAAAAAGTATGGATGATGTAGTTATTGATTTCTCTATTTTCTACCGCGCTGTTGTGATAAATATGATACTTAATAAGAATTGCTTTTTTGTTTGCAGGCATTGGAGTCGCCACGTTCCCGAGGGTGCTGCACTTGAATCTGAGTGGAATGCTAAGTTTGCTGCATACGAAAAGAAGTACAAGGAGGAAGCTGCAGTATTAAAATCTATTATCAGTGGTGAATTACCCTCTGGCTGGGAGAAAGCACTTCCGGTGAGTAAATTTAGAATTTTCAAGTTGTGGAGTATGTACCAACCGAAATTGATCATGAATCTGATGTTAACAAGTATCATATTGATCACTGTTCGAATTTGATTTCAGACTTACACTCCAGAGGTCCCAGCCAATGCCACGAGAAATTTATCCCAGACAAACCTTAATGCCCTTGCGAAGGTTCTTCCTGGTCTTCTCGGTGGCAGTGCAGATCTTGCTTCTTCCAATATGACCTTGCTGAAAGCGTTTGGGAACTTCCAAAGTGAAACTCCAGCAGAGCGTAATGTTAGATTCGGTGTTAGAGAACATGGAATGGGAGCAATCTGCAACGGCATTGCTCTTCACAGCCCAGGATTGATTCCATATTGTGCAACCTTCTTCGTTTTCACGGACTACATGCGCGGTGCCATAAGACTTTCTGCCCTATCCGAAGCTGGTGTTATATATGTCATGACTCACGATTCAATAGGACTTGGAGAGGACGGGCCAACCCACCAGCCTATAGAGCACCTGGCAAGCTTCCGGGCAATGCCAAATATCTTGATGCTTCGTCCTGCCGACGGTAACGAAACCGCTGGAGCATACAAAGTTGCCGTGCTCAACAGAAAGAGACCCTCTATCCTCGCCCTTTCTAGACAAAAATTGCCAAACCTTCCCGGAACTTCTATTGAAGGAGTTGGAAAGGGTGGATACATTGTCTCTGATAACTCAACAGGAAACAAACCTGATGTCATTTTGATCGGAACTGGTTCCGAATTGGAAATTGCTTACTATGCTGCTGAAGATCTAAGAAAAGAAGGAAAGGCCGTTAGAGTTGTTTCCTTTGTTTCTTGGGAACTTTTCGATGAACAATCAGAAGCTTACAAGGAGAGTGTTCTCCCTGGTGCTGTTTCGGCTAGAGTCAGCATTGAGGCCGGATCAACATTCGGATGGGAGAAAATTGTTGGAAGCAAAGGTAAAGCAATCGGGATTGATCGTTTCGGAGCTAGTGCTCCTGCAGGAAGAATATACAAAGAGTTTGGCATCACTAAAGAAGCTGTTATTGCTGCAGCAAAAGAGCTTATTTAGAACTATTAGTTTCTGTTCATTTAAGAACTTTCTCTCTTTATTTTCTTTCTTGTTTTAGTTTTGATATATCTACACAAAGGAGGATGTTTCAATAGCATTGTGTTGTTGCTTGAATAAGAAAAAGGTTAGAAGATTATTGTTGCTTGGGATTGTGAGTGAAGGTAAGCAACAAAGATCAAAGAGTACACTAATAAATTTTTATGAACTTGTAAACTTTCCAACCAATTGAATTTTGTTTTGCCACATTGTTAAATTCAATGATGTTCATCAGTGTTCATCTTCATCTATGTTAGTTGTATTTTTATATTATCTCTCCCACTTTTACACTTTCCAATAAAAACATACTTCCTCTGTTTCTATATATAAGTAAATTTTAGTTTTTTAGGTACATTGAAAAAATAATGTATCCAGAAAATTTGTTTATACATTGAAAAAATAATGTATCTAGAAAATTTGCTTATATATAGAATCAGAGGAAATATATTTTACTTCTATGAAACTTTTTTTGGCATGAAACTCACTTTTAACTTTGACTAAATTTGTCGAACTCAATGGTAGTATAGAAAAATAATATTTTATTGTTAAGAAATCTCTATGCTACTATCATTGGAGATGCTCCAAATTACAAATAAAGTGACTTATAGTTATGATGCCCGTTTACCAAGGTTAAAAATCAGTGAAATCCATGGATTTAAATCCAGATAATGACGTTTATCAGTTGAATTAGAAATTTTGTGAAAAATAAAAAAAGTTGAACTAAAATTTATGAACAAACTAAATATTTTTGTTTTAATAGGCTTATTTTTATTATTTTGAAAATTTATTTTAAATAGATTTTAACAATATGCAATAACTTTTACTATTTTTTATTTTATGAAATACAGTACGAATTATAATGGCTTTTTTGGTACAAAGAGATAAGAAAGAAAAGACAATAAAAAAAATTATCTAAATATTAAGTTCCACTAGACTACAATAAGAGATTATCCAATAAAGATCAACATGCAAATAACAATCAATTCGTTGATTCAAAAAAAAAAAAAAAAAGATCAATCAACTCTACTAATGTGTTTGGTTTAGGGGAAAAAAAGAGAAAATGAAGAAAAATACGGAAACAATGAATAAATTTAAACTAAACCTTAGTTCAAAATTATTAATTGATTTTTTATGTTTTTCTTCTTTTCTCATTTCTTTCCTCCGAACCAAACATCTCAACAACCTAACTTATCCTAAACATCGCAGCAATAAACACACAATGATCAACTCCTAGTTTAGCCAACCTACTAGTTCGAAGAGACCCTCTCAAGCCAAAAATACTTCTAATAGAAAAAGTTTGATTATCATATTTATCAAGTGTATATAATTGTATATGAAAAGGTTAAAATATCACTACTTTATTTCTTATTATAAAAAACAATTATTTATTAAATAATTGGTGTATCTCACATGTATTATATGCTAAATATATCTATTATTCAATGATAAATATATTTAATAAGTGGATTGCTACTCTCACGAAAATGTAAAGGATCCCACATTCCCACATGGTTGGTGAGAATTGAGAACTAGTTGCTGCTGATTCACACTATACTACGCTACCAACCAAGTACCAAACCCCACTTCCCTCTCAGCTCTCACCAACCTATACGTTAGTACTATGAAGTCCGGATATTCAAAAAATGGTGACGCATCATATCTAATACGTATTTGATATCGATATTCTTCTGATACGTTCCGATACTCGTATCGATAAAGTATAGGTTAAATTATTATTTTTAAATAAAAAAATAATATCCGATACGTCTCGATACTCATATTGAAAAAGTACCGGTTAAATTATTATTTTTAAATAAAAAAGTAATATCCGATACATGTATGATACGTCCCAATACCCGATGCTTGTTTGTATCTTTAGCACTTCTTGTGTTTTCCTTTGTCAATATAATTTTTTACTTTTCAAAAGAAAAACTATGGTGTCTTACTATATTACAAGTTGTTAAACATTTGAGCATTTTCCAAAATTCTGATATAAGCCTAGATATTTTCTGCTTTTAATTATTAATATTGTTGATTTTTTTTTTAACTGAGAAAACAGTTTTATTAAGGAATTAATGGAACACTTATATCTTTTTGGATATAAGTAGCGATATGAGGGGTTACAGAGGAATGATTTTAATAATGTTTATATAATGTGTATTTAAATATTTAATTTTAAATTTAATTTTTAAATAACGTATCGCGGCAGTATCAGATTGGAGATTTTAAAAAAATTTACGTATCAGCGTATCGGTATCGTATCGTATCGGTATCGTGTCCCGTATCGGTTAGTAGTAAATGTGTTGTGCAAAACCCCCTCTCTATCTTCAATTTACATTATCCATTTTATTTATTTATTTAGTTGTTCACTTTTCATTATTATTTTTTAATTTTTACAAAACCTTGGTTATAGTTACTTAATTGTTTTAAAAAACACAACAATAAATTAGTTCAGATAACAAGTATTTTGAAACCGTAAATAGATGGTTAAAAATTGAACTCAAGATCTTGATTAAGTTAGAAGAAATATGCATCATCTCATCTAAATATTTTTAAATACATTTTCTTTATATATAAGTCTAATGATAAGGAGTTTGAATAGTATGTATGAGGTCATAACTTGAGTTTAATCCCCTATTCGATTGTAAATAAAAATAATTACTTAGTATCTAGTAAAACAAATAAACAACATAATTCTAATAAAACTATTAGCGGAAGCTATGATGATGCAGGAGCAATTCAACGCAACTGCGGATGATAAAATTTTATTTTATTATTTGCTTTTTTAGTTTGTTTTATTAGTTGTCATTATCTTTTAAGTTTGTTTTAATTATCTTTTTAAGCTTGTTAGTTATCTTTTAAATTTAAAAGATAATGAAATAAGTTAGTTATTATCTTTTAAAATTTGTTTTTATTGTAAGTCTATTTAAAGGTAGACATATTTGAAGTTAATTAGATTATTATTTTTCATAAAATTTTGTAACTTTAATTACTCTTTCTAGTGGATTCCAATGTTTTACTTAACGGGTTTGTCGCTTGCGAACTCGTGTTCTTTTATTAGGATTAGCGCTTGTTATTCCTTCCCGCTTCCGTACTGCATCATATGATTATATAATTTGTCTATTAAACTTAGAAGTAAACAATTTTCTGTATTTTTTTTCTCACTCAAATTGTTTGTATTTTCATAGAAATAATATTATTTTTTGACACAGTTTTATAGAAATAATTAAAATATAAAAAAATTCATTAGTTTTAAAAATGTGTGGTCTCTAATTAGCATTTTCTTTTTATTTTTGTCAAGTTAAAATAAAAATAATTTTAAAAAGACTATTTAATTTTGGTCCAAGATTTTAAAAAGATTATTTTATTAAAATCTATAAAATAGAACATATTTATTTTATTTTATTATGTTTTATTTCATTTAACCTATTCTTAGACATCAAAATCCAATGCATGAATGAAATCCAAAATAGATTAATCAAAACATCACCCATAGTCAAACATTTGAACCCATTTTCCTTGTTTGGTAGTAGGTGAAGTTCATGAATCAAAACTTCATCTTTTTCACTCAAATTATTTTCTTATAAGCACTTCATCATCATTGTAAAATAAAATTAGTTGGTAGCTAAAAGAAATCCCTTTTCATATCAATCCAACAACCACACCTTACACCAACCCCCAAACTCTTTCTCACAAAACCCTCCCAACAACAAAGAGAACAATTTGCATTCAACAAAAAACCAATAATAAAGTTTGAAACTTTAAGCAAAATTGAAATGGCCCAGTTGAGTAGAATCAACAATTTAGCTCAAATTACCGATTTTTTCCACCATGCATCCAATCCCCACAAACCCAATTCAGCAAAATCAGTTTCATTGAGGTCAAATCTTTGGGGTTCTTCAAATTCATGGAGCTTGAAGCTTAAAAATGGAGTCTTTATTGAAAATTGTGATATGGGTAGGGGAAATTCCTTTGTATTGAAGGCTTCTGCTTCGGTTGCTGCTGCTGAGAAGCCCTCGACGGCGCCGGAGATTGTGTTGGAACCCATTAGCGAAATTGCTGGGACTATTACATTGCCTGGTTCAAAGTCTTTATCTAATCGAATTTTGCTTCTCGCTGCTCTCTCTGAGGTGAAGCATTTTTTTTCTTAGATTATTTATTTGTTTGTACATTTTGTGGTTATGTGATTAGAAGTAGAGTTTGATGTGTAATTGATTTTGAGTATTAACTTGATTTTATGTATTTTAATTTAATTTGATAGTAAAAATGAAGCATTCATTTTCCATGAAAAAAATAGAGATGACATAAAGTGGTATATTATTAGAAATGGGAATAGAATTATGTCTAGGTGGTTTGAATGGGTAGCATAGTTGATAGATACTCCCTCCGGTTTTGAATATAAGCAAAAACCTGATTTCCAGATTTATTGAATACTCAATGAATCCAAAAAGCAGTTTTTTGCTTATATTTGACACTAGAGTAAGTAATAGACTAGTTATTCTTTATATTGGATTTTTCTTAAAATATGCCATAAAAGATCTACAATGGTAAGTTATAATTTGGGAGGCACTTTGTCTGCTTTCAACATGAATTGAGATGTACACATCCGGAAAAAAAAATACAAATTTTGTGTCAACCAGAAGTAGTGTACTTCTGCACTACTTCTGGACAAAATATGTTGTCTGGAAGTACACTTCTAGAAACATGTATGGTTTTTTAGAAACGTGGGGCAGAGAAAGTTCTTCCCTATAATTTAGCTTCTCATTCTAGTGGAGCCATAATTCACAGTCGGATTGATTAGAGCTTTTCTTTCATCTACCAGTCTATATATGTATGTAAGCACATTTATATGTATGTATGTATGTGTGTGTGTGTGCGCGCGCGCGCGCGCATGTGTACTGAATTTGACTTCTCTAAAGTGAAGGTTGCACTTTAGAGGATAAAATTCAGACTTGTAATTGCATATTATATTGTAGCAACTTCATTATTTGTTATACATGTTTATGAAATTTGTCACAATCTTAACCATTGATTTTTCAATCAACTATTACCATTGCACTTTATTCTTTCAAGTGCACTCGTACCTTACAGGAGTCAAATATGTGGTGTCTCAACTTTAGTTTCATTTTTACTGTATTATTTTTATTGAATCAACCATTTTTTATTCAGGGAACAACTGTTGTAGAGAACTTGTTGGATAGTGAGGATATTCATTACATGCTTGAGGCATTGAAGACCCTTGGACTTCGTGTAGAAGACGACAAAACAACTAAAAAAGCAGTTGTGGAAGGAAGTGGAGGATTATTTCCCACTGGTAGAGAATCTAATGATGAAGTTAATTTATTCCTTGGAAATGCTGGTACTGCAATGCGTCCTTTGACGGCAGCCTTGGTTGCTGCAGGGGGGAATACAAGGTTTGTCGTAGAACTAAGCACAGCAAAGAAAATCTTCTGTTTCTACCCTAATACGAAGTTCATCCAGATTACTCGACCTTTCTTCTTAAAATAAAATTAAATTATGTGTCGTTATTTAACATGTCAAAATCTAGCATATACCATGTTTTTTGAGGAACGAACCAAAGAATCTTCAAAGTGATTATCTGCAACCTCTACTTTCTTTGGTAGGAACTGTATCTTCTAGCATGATTTCTGGTCCTAGTCTCTAAATAGATCTACTTCATGTTCTATATATTTCAGATACATACTTGATGGGGTGCCACGAATGAGAGAGAGACCAATTGGGGATTTGGTTTCTGGTCTTAAGCAACTTGGTGCTGATGTTGATTGTTTTCTTGGAACAAACTGTCCACCTGTTCGTATAATTGGGAAGGGAGGGCTTCCAGGGGGAAAGGTAAGGCTAACATTAGTTTTAATTTGATATCGCTTCAATGCTCAACTTTATATATGTTTGTGTGTTTATATCACATCACATCCATACCCACATTTCACGATAACTGACATGAGAGTTATCCAAGTCAAATTTTACAATTTCTTGTGCCGTATGAACTTTCCTGTTGGGAAAGTAATACTCTAATTAAGGAGTCTCCCCTCCACTTCTCTAGAATAGCTATTATAATACACTAAAGCCCTGTTTGATAAACAGCTTAGTTAAGTGATTATCCTATAAGTGGTTTTGTGTAAGTTATTTTATAACAAAAGATAAAATAACGTCAAACTGTTTTCATAAGCTATCATGGAGAGCTTACGGAAAATAGGCTGAAAACAGTTTGTGTACATGTCATAAGCTGTTTCGATAACCTTTGTCAAACAGTCTCACAAGTGCTTATGCGCATAGAAAAGCTCAAGTAGGCCAATTCATACTGACCTTAATCTGTTTTCAAATGAGATCTTTCACATGTATAGCTTACATACTTGCTTATCCCTTTTAAAGAAATAGTTTACATACTTGCTTTAAAATATACCAAGCTTTTTAAATTATGCATTCACCTCCTCATTCTCTCCAAAGGAAATATTTTAATCACTGTCATTTGATCCAGTTTTAATCTTATTATCCCTTCTCGCATGCAGGTGAAACTGTCCGGGTCTATTAGCAGTCAGTACTTGACTGCCTTACTTATGGCAGCCCCATTGGCTCTTGGTGACGTTGAGATCGAGATTGTTGATAAACTAATTTCTGTTCCGTATGTCGAAATGACTTTGAAGTTGATGGAGCGCTTTGGAGTCTTTGTAGAACACAGTGCTAATTGGGATAAGTTCTTGGTCCATGGAGGTCAAAAGTACAAGTAGGTTTCTATGATTTTGCAGCGCATCACTTTTTACCATCTTAATAAGATGAAATTAATAAATGTCATTTCCTATTAGGTCTCCTGGCAATGCTTTCGTTGAAGGTGATGCGTCAAGTGCTAGCTACTTCCTAGCTGGTGCAGCAGTTACTGGTGGAACCATCACTGTTATAGGCTGTGGGACAAGCAGTTTACAGGTATTCATGCTTGAAATAATTTAAGAGTTTTTTTGTTAAAATACTTATTTGAGAGAAAAATAACTTATCTGAACTAATAAATCATTTTTGATGATTTGAATTGTATTTGTTTAAGGTTTTTAAATTAGTCAGAATCTAAAAAACTGATTTTTCTGATTAAATGAGAAGTTGTTAGTAGCTTTTGAAAAAAAAAAAAAACCTGATTGTGTGGTAAATGAGAGAGAAGATTAAAAAAGTGATTTTCACTATTATTATAAACAAACAAATTAGTTTTTGATTCACTCACTACTAGTCTCCAAAAATAATATCTAAATTATTTTATCTGATAATCACTTTTATTTTAATCTTAAATAAACAAGCTCATGGTGGCATCTGATACTTTCTAGCCTAGACTATCATTTTCTGCTCACTCCCAAAAGAAGAGCTTATCATTGTATTCTCAATAGCTCTTTGATGTTCTGTTCCGTCTCTATAACAGCTTCATCTGCGACTCTCCTTTCTAGTAAACATTTCCTTATCTCTTATAAGAATCAAAATCATCTTGTGAACAATGGGACCATCTTTGTCCTCCCTCTTTTGATATATGTTTTCTCATTGCTGTCCTACAAATACATATTAACCAAAAAGTAAAGAATTCAGATCAGCGGCTAATGAATTAATAATTTGATGATATTTCAATACTGGAACTGGTGGTAATGGTCATTAATAAAGCTTATACTGTGAACTGACTTAGAGAGTTAGGTTGAAGTTGAACAATAATAAGAGACACGGAGCTTGCTTAAAAAATTCAAAGAGCATAAACACTAAAATGCTTATATAGACGTAACAGATCTGGTTAATGGACCAAGTAGAATAATTAGACATAAATTACAAATATATTTACAACATTCCTTTTCCTCCTCAAGCTGGTGAATGGATATATCTATCATTCACAACTTCCAAGTGAGTTGGCTGAATCGTTCTTTTGGCTAGCCATTTGTTAGTTGGCGACCAGAAGAAATGTATGTTGTTGTTATCAAACCACTATTTAGCTACTCCTTGATGAAGTTTCGGTCTATTTCGTTGTGTTTTGTCTTGTTATGCTGAATAGGATTCTGATCAATACTGATAGATAGTTGATAAAGTGTCATATATTCACAACACTTTTGTTTAACTTTGTCGTTCTTTTAAAGGGAGATGTAAAATTTGCTGAAGTTCTTGAAAAGATGGGAGCTAAAGTTACATGGACAGAAAACAGCGTCACAGTTACCGGGCCTCCACGGGATTCTTCTGGTCGGAAAGTCTTGCAAGGCATTGATGTCAATATGAACAAGATGCCAGATGTTGCCATGACACTTGCTGTTGTTGCACTATTTGCTAATGGTTCCACTACTATTAGAGATGGTATGGTTTAGCTGTTTATTTTATTGCTTTAAGAGCTTATTTTAACACTTTTATTGTTGCCAGTGCAATTATTATAATCACATTCATTTTAATATCTTGATCTTATCCTAGAACATCTTAGGTTGTGTCTTAGGATTATTTTCTTATCTTAGATTATCTCATAGGATTAGTTTCCATATTTCTCAATTATTTATCATTTTGTTCTTGAGTTCATTTTTCCAAAACTATATTTATTGGAAAAAATGGTGATGGGGAATTTATTATTTATCAAAGTGAAATTAATGACTATTTCACAACTGTCCTTGAGGGGATTCAAATTCCGTCCCTTGAGGTTGAATGGTGTGCTAGTTGTGTAATAAGGGAACGAGGGTGGGAACATTTCTCTTGTTGGCATAACATCATGTGCATTTTATGCCATGAAGCATCGACATAGACACCAGACACAACACTAACAGGTTGACATTAGTAATAATTTGAAAAATGGAATAATTAAATGCAACTTGTGTTCGTGTTAGACAGACACATATAGGACATGGGACGCTCAACTCCCTACTTTTATGTACTTGAACTATTTAGCAAACTTATTTTCAGCTCATAAACTCATTTATTCAATATTTCATCTATTTTTCAGTGGCAAGTTGGAGAGTTAAAGAGACTGAAAGAATGATAGCAATCTGCACAGAACTCAGAAAGGTGAGTCTCATGCGGATGCTTCCTTTGTAGTTTCCAACTTACTGAATTTTCACATGTCACTGAATTTATTTACTTTATCGATATTTCAGCTAGGAGCAACAGTTGAAGAAGGTCCTGATTACTGTGTGATAACGCCACCTGAGAAATTGAATGTAACATCAATAGACACATACGATGATCATAGAATGGCCATGGCATTTTCTCTTGCTGCTTGTGGTGATGTTCCGGTTACCATCAAGGATCCCGGTTGCACAAGAAAAACTTTCCCCGATTACTTTCAAGTCCTTGAGAGGTTTACAAAGCATTGATTATTTTTCATGTATATTAAGTAGCTATAGGCAAGAGAGAGACAGATAAACTGAGGGAAATAAAACACTCACAAAGTTGTGAGTATTTGGCTTGGTTTTTGTTTCTAAATGTTCCCTTGTTGTAAGGACTTTTAGATTATTTGTATTGTTGAAATGAGTTATTATTGATTTTGTTTTATGAATGTAATTTAAATCATCAATACTTAGTATGTATTTGGTTTCACAAAGACAAAATTGATTTTGATTGAATTGATTTTAGTTTAAAGTGAGTATAAGGTAGAATGGTTTATGTTTTCATTTGTTCATGTGAAATTACATTGAATAGTAAATTTGAGTGAAAAAGTTATGCTCTGAGACAAAAATTATATATCTTAGCTTCAAGACAAAATTCATAAATTTTGAGAATTATGTTTTGAAAAAAAACACACTTATAGTAACAATTTTTTTTTTTTGGTTTTAAAAATTTATGAACAAAATATTGAAAACAAAATGGGGTTCTAGCTGTTTCTTTTATAATTTTTTGACGACAATATAATACTTTTTGTAAAATTAGTGAAAACAGAAAATTAACATAATTGTTTTTTCATTGTAAAAAAAAAAACAGAAAATTAACATAATTGTTTTTTCATAGGCAGTGGAGTGTGGATTTTAACTATCATTATTATTAGAAAATTGCTATCTAGGTCCCCATGAAGCTCTCATACCCCCTAAAAATTTCAAAATACTTCCAATTTTGGTTTCTAGGTGACAAAATCCACAATTTTGTATCCCAGGTAACAAAATTCAAAATTTCGTCACCTAGGTGACAAATCAAAATTTCGTCACCTGGATGATAAAATTTTAAAAAATACATTTCGGTAACTACGAGACGAAATTGTGTGTTTTGTGTCCAGATGTGCGCGACAAGACAGACCTACTATGTTTTAATATAATTTCATCACCTAGGTGACAAAATCCACAATTTCGTTTCCTAGATGACAAAAGTTTAAAAAAAATTGACGTTTTGGTAACTACGAGACAAAATTGTGTGGTTTGTGCCCATATGTGCGCAACAAGACACACCTACATAATTTCATATCCTAGGTGACGAAATTTGTTTCCTTCGTTTTCTAAGTTATGAATGCCTTATTAAGGAAATTTTGGTCAAGACGAGGGGCCTGAGACTAATGTAGGGGTTAGATAGCAATTATCTTATTATTATGCATGTCATTAATCCCTTTCAAAAGAAAGAAAAAAAGTGGGCTTTAAGACCTCTTGAATAGACAAATTCTCTTCTCCCCCCACCCCTCTTTTTTCCGCTTGAATTTTCTTTTTGCCCCTGATTTTAAATTTCTGAACGCATTTTACAATTTTTTTTGTCTTGAATACGAACTTCGGGACATGTTTTTTGAAAATTTTGCCGAATTTGAACTAGAAAAACTTGGGAAAACGCGTTCCAAAGTTTTTATTCAAGGGCAAAATCAGAATATTGAGGGGTTAAAAAGAGGGGTGGGGGTGGGGGGAGAAGAGAATCTTTCTCTATTTTTGTTTATCTGTAATTAAACATACTAAATTTTTATTGGATGTATCATTGTTATACTATGCTATTCACCAACAATGTACTATGACATTTTGATTTTCATCCAAATAGATTTTGATTTTGTAAATCTGAACTATGATTTATAAATTCATGTCGGTTTTTTTAGGTCGTGAATTGATCGATCAATATAAGTCTGTAATGTTAAAAGATTGTATAAAAAACACATTGATAGGATCTAGTTTCGAACAATTGTTCGATGTGGATGTCAAACCGGAACACATTTCTGCATTACTTCTGGCACTAAGTAAGGTACGATGTTCTACCTTGCAATTATATATTAGCGAATCTATTTACTGGCTAATTATGTGAGTATGTGAACTATTTATGTTCTTGTATGGTTAGTTGTTGGAGACAGTGGGGGCTACGATAACCGGGAACATTTCAGAAGAATCAAACGGAACGACAGTTGCAGAAGGGAAACGGAATTTCCGTGCTGTTGCTATAAAACAAGTTCCACAGAAGAAGAATAATAAAAGATCTATAGAAAGACAGATTAAATTTTTTTAGAAAACTAGATAATAAGGATGGAGGAAGAATTGTAAGGTGCTAAAATATGACCATTTGGAGTTAGAGAAAGGGATTTGCACCCTTTTTGAGTTGGTATATGCTGGTCTATATGGCCAAAAACAAAATGAAAATAAAAGTCGGGAAGACTTTTTGAAAAATGTTTCAAACAGTTATAATTTGTGGGAACTAACAATGACCAAACCATTTAGATCCAACCTGAGAGCGCCCACAATTGATAGCTGCTTGATATATGCTAGTAAATTTGCTCAAACACAACATGAAAATAAAAGTCGGGAAGACTTTTTGAAACTTAATTTCAAGCAGCTATCAACTGTGAGCGACTCCAACTGACAAAGACCAAGCAGCTATCAATTGTGGGTGACTTCAACTTTTTGAAAAATTTAATGTTTAAATTTTTATGATGTTTAAATTTTTATGTGTTTGTAATTCCTCCAAGGGCCATGTCTCATTCTTAAGTATCTGGATCAAAGGCATAGTTCCTTAAGTACAACTCATGTGGTAGTTGCAGGGATACTAATATGTAGGGACTTGAGTTTCAAACTTGAGATTTCCTACTTCTCCACAGTTAAGGTGTGCGAATCTAACTGCTAAACTATTTGACAAAGAATAATAATCATTCGTTTAACGCAATCACACAATCTAAATTGTTGGAATAAAAATTGGATGTTCCACGTATCAACTTGGTAATTTGAATCCAAAATAAAATGTCAAAATAGTTTAGCGACTGCATATTGTAGGGTATAATCTAGTATTCAAGATCAACGACTACATGATTGTAATTTGTAGGGCATACAAAAGTCGCTCCGTCTCGTGAACCCCACCATAGTCCACAAACTATGGATCGGATCGATCCGACTCTAATTTAAAAAGGAAACAAAAGGGTGTTCAAGGACTTGACCCGATGAAAGGAGGAACTGAGTCCAAATTAACACATGCAGGTTCGATTTCATTAATTTGTGAGGACACGATATTTTTTGTTTACTTGCAATTCATCTCATACTCCATTCCTACTATGATAACAATGAGAATCCAAATCCAAATATTGTTAATGTTGCTCCATTCAGAGACAATTTGCTCCTATCATTGTGGGCTTAATTTATAGCCCATATTTATTGGGCCATGGCCTTTGCAAATATTTTTCACTAATTAATTTTTTTCTTCTTTCGAAGTATATTTTTCACTAATCTAATGAATGTTCAAGATGCAAAATATTTATGTCTCTCATGTGACATAGTATTCAGAAATCTATTGCTCATTGAAATGTTGCATGTCTAAGGGTCAAGTTCTATACTCCATTCCACACTTCACATGGCCATCTCACTAAATCAATACTAAAAAAACAGTATTAGCAACACTAAAGTGTGGGTATTTTTAATAGATGCATGTGACACTGCACTAAATATTTTACAATAAAAAAAGTATGGTTTAATAATAAAATATGTATAAGTCCAGCTTAGGTTAACTCCAATTAATCATGGAGAATGATGATACATGAATTAAAAGTAAGGCAACCTTAAGAACTTGTATATTTTCTCTCTAAAAAAGTCTCACATATTCATATTCCACATGGAAAGAGTGCTTATGAGGGATACTATTTTTTGTCCCTTACCTAAAAAGAGAGAAAGAGAATATTAATGAATTATTACAAAGAATACCGACACCACCTTTTTTTTTTCTTTTTAAAATTTTGTTATTAACTTATTATGCTTTTAACTTTAATTTTCTTGTTCATGTGTTTTTGCCTTCTCTGATGGTGATAAAGATGATGATATTGTGCTTTCACAATTTAATTTAATTTTTTTTTAATGATATTGTGTTGTCAAAAGGTATCAAATTATATTGATTGAGATTTTAGAATTTATTTTTTTATAATTTCTTATTAGTATTGTTCATAATTTTTTAGAAACTCAGATTAATTTTCAGAATTTATAGAAAGTATGTTGCATTTTTTTAAGAAACAAATTTAAAAGTGCAAATGTTTGGTTATGAATTACTGACATCTCAAATATGTTGATATAAACTAGTAATCACATGCAACGCCCCAAAAGTGTTATTGATAGTCAAAAAAGAAAAACAATATATGAAAAATATAATATAAACCAAACTCATCCAAAGGAACTAAGAAAAACAAAAAAAATTGAAAGATGAAATCTATTACACATAAAATCATCCTTATTCAAGGATTTTTTGTTTTTATTCAGCTAATATGTTTGCCTTGAATTGAATCCATCGATTAAAATGCCTACTCACACATAAATACACAAACTTACTTATTCTAAGAAAAGTGTTTTTCATATAAGGGACACGTTAAGAAAAATACAAATTAAGTAAACTCGATCGAATATAAGTTCCACCGATTATAATGTGACACACTTATATATAATTATAAGTCTTTATTATATTATATTATAGTATTATATTAGTGAAGGATGCTAACATAAATTGCAACATAAGGATGCCTGGTAGATGCTTATATGCCTATTTTCAACTTTGTTTACACTTCAACTTGTCCATTCAATGTCTCTCTCTCTCTCTCTCTCTCTCTCTCTCTCTCTCTCTCTCTCTCTCTCTCTCTCTCTCTCTCTCTCTCTCACACAATTAACAAAAAAACAAAATTGTGCTCCAACACTAACAAATAGACACATCAATCTAAATTAAGATTCGATTATATAATATTTCATAAAGTAATTTTAAAAACATAAAATCAATTTTGATTATTATTTGAAATTTTTGAGGTAGAACCATTGTCTCCTAAATTGATTCTAGCTTTTTTCAAGAGAAGTTAATTCTGCCTAGAAAATGTGATTTTGAGCTAGATGAAGTAAAAGTAACTACAATTCGGGATGAGCACGAACCAGCAATTCGACTCGAAACCGATATAACCGCCAACATATAGAAGCACTTGGTCGGGTGCAGGTCGGATCTCGGGTCAACAATTGTGAAAAATCGATCATAAACGGTTATATACGGACAGATAAGAGTTTCTAAAAATTTGTCTCTTTATAACCGAAACCGACCGAAAATATAAACGGTCGGAATTGAGCCCGGAAACAATTATCATTATCCGTACCATTTTTTGGATTGACATGTTTCTCTTTTTGATTGAACTGACTATAAAAAATGGGTTTGTATTCCTTTTTTTACTACTGTTTAGTTTTTCATATTTCGAGATATATTACTAATATATTGATATAAGAGATATGTTTGAAGCTATGAAGTCCCGATATTTTAAAAATGGCGAAGTATTGTATTTGATACGTGTTTGATATCGATATTTGTTTGATACTCTCCGTATTAAACAATTAAAATTATTTTTTAAAAAAATAATTATCGATACGTATTGGATACTTCTCCGATACACGTATCAGAGAAGTATCGGAAAAATAATGTTTTTTTATGATAGAAATGGAGGAGATGAAACCGATACAATTTGTGTTTCCTCTTAAATAGTGAATGTTAGAGTAGGGGTGATCGTATCCGAACCAATCCAAAAGTAAAACCGCAAACCGAACCAATCCAAACCGAAAACCGCAAAAACCGCATTTGGTTTGGATGTATTTGGATGATATTTTTATTCAACCGCAAACTGCAAAACCACGAACCGCAAACACCGCGGTTAACCACTAAAACCGCATTAAGTTTATATTATATTCCAATACCACTAAAACCACAATAAGTTTCTATTATATGCCAATACACATAGCCCAAAAACAATGGACAAATACATCATTGAAACAAAGACAACAAATTTTGATAGTTTCATTATTCAATTATTTACTACCTTATGTGTAGGCATGACGATAAAACTCAAACCCGTGGGTACCCGCTTTGTCGGAAAAAATCCAAATTGATTGGGTTTGAGTTTGGGTGTTCCCCGATTTTAATGAATATTTTTGTTGTTCCAAAAAAAGTAAGAGCATGCACGTAAACCGCGGTCACTTTTTGTATTTAGTTTAATTTAATTTCAGTATATTTTAATTATTGTATAAACCGCAACCACCGAACCGATCCTAACCGCATTGGTTTTGTTTGGTTTGGTTTGGATGATTTTTTAAAAACCAACAGAACCAAACCGAACCGCATGCAATTTTATCTCGCGGTTAGGATGACTTTTTGGCTCAAAACCGAACCTAACCGCACCGTGAACACCCCTATGTTAGAGTATGATATTCTTTATGGATTGACAACCATATGTTTTTTGGATGGTACCGATGATGTTTTGTTTTTTGGATGGTACCGATGATGTTTTGTTTTTTGGATAGTAATAATTATCCTTTTTGGGTAGTACTTAATTAACTTGAGATATGTAATTGTCACATGTTTGCTCAGTTTGAGTAATTTGAATGTTAATTTATTATCTTTTTCGAATTTTGTTATGTTTATATATTGTGTATTTGTATATTTAATTTTAAATTTATTTTTAAACAACGTATCGCGACCGTATCGTATCGGGAATTTTAACAAATTCTCCGTATCAGTATCGTGTCACGTATCCGGGCTTCATAGGTTTGAAGAGAAGAAAAACAAGTATAAAATACACATAGAAACTTGCATGTAGATTTATATTTTAAAACAATTTTTTAAATGGTATTACTATAATTAATTATGAAGGAAGTAGTTTACCATAAAAAAAAGTCCGAAAAGAAGTAGAAAATAAGAAACACGTAAAAAATAAAAATAAGAGGCGTGATATTTGTACAATATAAAATAGTTAAGTATACAATTATTTTAATTGGTCAAAATTTTAACCCGCATGCAAATCAAGATGAGTCCAAAAATTTTAACTTAATTGGCAATGTCAAATTGATAGGGTGGACATCGTGATCCGGGTTCGAACCCGAAATCTCACAATCGTGTATGAGTTTAATTTCAATGAATTACTACTTCATTTAAGCCAAAAAAAAAAAATCAAGATAAAACAAGAAAACAATAAAAAAATTATAACAGTACAAATATAGTTGTAGGACAACATATGTGGTGCATAATAATACTTCTATAAAAACAAATCATGCTTTTATTGAAAAAATTGTGAATGATATGTTTTAGTGGCTGGCTAGATAGAAATGTTTGAATTGAATTTTAACTTCAAAGAGATAAAGTCAAAAAAGAACAAATGATTTTTATCTTTACAATGAGTACTATATTTAGTTTGAGACATTTAAACAATCCAGTGAATTACAACACTTTGTGCCCATTTAGAAGTCTCTTGATGAAAAAGTTACGTCAAGGTATCAAATACACTTTGTGCTCATAGTTTACTTTGATTATAAGTAATGCTTGTAGTAATAATAATAATAATTTATAACCAAACACAACGTGCATCTAATTAATTTTCTTCCAAAATTACTAAGCTTCTTGTTGAAAGTAAAAAACCTATTTAGTGAATCTAGCCATGTTTGTTTCATTTTCAAGTCATCAAATTTCAACTTCTAGTGTATAATAGATGTTTAATTAGGTAATAATATAATTAGTCTCATTTGTCAACTTTGGGAAGTATATAAGTATCTATTTATTTACCTCTAAAAAAGTAGTAGTAATTTTTAGCATGACATGCACCAAAATTAGTAAGAAGAAGTTATTTTTAGTTTGACTCTCTAAATTCTTTGAATTTAAGGGTTATTTTTTCCAATGGTGTAGAAATAAAGAAACCCTTTATAGCAAAACAAAAAAGTCACAAAATCTCATCCATTGCATATGCAAATTCATTCAACAAACCAACCATTATGTTTCTTAATTCTCAAACTTGAAAACACCTCCACCCCAATTAAAAAGGAGAGAACTTTCCTCCACACAACAATATCCTTAAACAAAGTGTCTAGAATAAAAATTTATTCTTAAAATAATAAAATTAAAAATTCCTAAATTTAAGGATCTCCAACCACTTGTATTGGTTATCTTGAATAGGACACTTTTTGTTCTGTGTATGAAGCAAACAAAGAAATGAAACTAATTAAATCCTAATTCATTGAATTAACCTAACCTTTGAATCACATGTTCTTAATCACTTTCAATCTCTCACAAAATTGTTAATGTAATTTTGTTCTTGAAAATTGAAAATCATTTTTTTTTGTCCGTGAAACTATTCAAAACCAAAAATGTGCCCACCACCACCTCCAACCCATTCCTACAAGAAACAAGATTCCCAAAAAAGTGACTAGAAAATAATAAATAAAAACCCTAAAAAATATATAAAAAAAAAAAAGCCAACTCATTAATTTTATTTATTTAAAATAAAAAACAAAAACCCTCATTTTCTTTTTAATTGTTATAATTATTAATTTTTTTGGTTCTTTCTATCACTTTCCTCAATCTCAGAAACAAAGAAAGAAACACACACACCACCATTTAGAAGCATTAACCCAATTTCTTAAAGAGAAACCCTAATCTCAATTTTTTGAGAAACTCAAATTTGGGGAACCTAAAGAACGAACTCGGAATTTTCAATCGGCATCGAAATTTGAAGAAATCGAGTAAGAGAAATCTTGGGTACCTTTCAAAATCTGAAATTTTTCATTCTATCTTTCTGGGTACTTACCAATCAATTACCTACCGTTTTTTTTCCATCAAAATCTGACATTTTCTCGAGAAAATGTCTCAGCTGAAGCAAATGTCGCACGCTGATAACAGTGCACCGTCGACGCCGGGAAAGTTCAAGATGGAGAAAGCTTCTTACTTCAACCGTGTACGGTGGCACACTTCTCCGGCGAAGCTTTGTCTTTGGACTTTTGTTTTCTCAGCGGCGATCTTGATCTTCTTTTTCCGTTCTCCGGCGACTTCTCCTCTTCCGGCAGACCCTTCTCGTCGTTCACTGAGAAGTCCTTCCAACTGGGGTGGTCCTGTTTGGGAGAAACGTGTTCGTTCCTCCGCTAGAGTCCGGTCTAGAAACGGATTCTCCGTTCTTGTGACCGGAGCTGCTGGTTTTGTTGGAACACATGTTTCCGCGGCACTTAAGCGCCGCGGAGATGGTGTTCTTGGAATTGATAATTTCAATGACTATTATGACCCTTCTTTGAAGCGTGCACGTCAAGCACTATTGGAGAGAACTGGTGTTTACATTGTTGAAGGTGATATCAATGATGCTGCTTTGTTAAGGAAACTTTTTGAGGTTGTTCCTTTTACTCATGTTATGCATTTAGCTGCTCAAGCTGGTGTGAGGTATGCTATGGAGAATCCTGGTTCTTATGTTCATAGTAACATTGCTGGTTTTGTTAATTTGCTTGAAGTTTGTAAAAGTGTTAATCCTCAACCTTCAATTGTTTGGGCTAGTTCTAGTTCTGTTTATGGATTGAATACTAAGGTACCTTTTTCTGAAAGGGATAGAACTGATCAACCAGCTAGTTTGTATGCTGCTACTAAGAAAGCTGGTGAAGAAATTGCTCATACTTATAATCATATATATGGTCTTTCTTTAACTGGTTTGAGGTTTTTCACTGTTTATGGTCCTTGGGGTAGGCCTGATATGGCTTACTTTTTCTTTACTAGAGATATTTTGAAAGGGAAGATGATACCTATTTTTGAGGCAGCGAATCATGGTACCGTTGCTAGGGATTTTACTTATATTGATGATATTGTGAGGGGGTGTTTAGGTGCTTTGGATACTGCTGAGAAGAGTACTGGTAGTGGTGGGAAGAAGAGAGGGCCGGCGCAGTTGAGGGTTTTCAATTTGGGGAATACCTCACCTGTTCCTGTTACTGATCTTGTGAGTATTTTGGAGAGGTTGTTGAAGACTAAGGCAAAGAGGAATATTATGAAGTTGCCGAGGAATGGGGACGTGCAGTTTACTCATGCGAATATTAGCTATGCGCAGAGAGAGCTTGGTTATAAGCCTGTGACGGATCTGCAGACCGGTTTGAAGAAATTCGTGAGGTGGTACCTGAATTACTATGCTGGTGGGAAGAAAGCTGTTGAGTGATGATGGATTCTTTTTTTTATATAGGATCTTTGAATTCTTGTTCATTATGATTCTTGTGATTGTTCCCTTAGCATTTTCTCTGCCCGTGTTGCTCGAATCACCATGTTTCATACTTTGTCAAAGATGTGCTTTATTAGGGAGGAACCCTTGTTTCCTGCACTGAGGAAGTTTTGTTGTTGATGCAGACTGAGATTATTCGCCCGGGCACCCTATTTTCCAGTGTCAAAGAAAACAAGATACATCATCATATTCTCTTTTATTCTTTTTTTTTTCTCTCCTCCTGAATGTAATTGTTGTAGTTTTAGAAATGTAGCATTCATGACTGATAGAGCATATGCTGATTGGTGGCAGTGTATAATTTGTTAAGGAAAATGAGTAAAATCATACAATAGTTTGATTTCCAGTTTTCGGACTGAATGAATCAATAAGACATGTATTTTATTTGGATATGTAATTTTTCAGCTATAAATGGACTCCTGTATTAATAATTCTGTGCACAATTCTATTGCTTTTTGTGTTTCTATTGCTAACATTTTTGCATCGGTTATGTCGCACCAGGCACCTTCTCCCCTGGAACTGCCAGCCTGCATGGTATGTTTTGTTGGTACAAAGATCTTGAACCTTATTGCAGGTAGTTGTTTTCGTTATTAGATCACTGCTTCTCAATCTTGTCTAATAGTTGGCTATTGCAGCGCTATAATGGTGTATTGTAGCAGAGTTTAAATAAAGCGCTATTGTTTGTGATCTATGATTGACAACGTTGGTGCTTCTTACTTTCTTAGTATACAAGTCGAAGGATTTGTAAAGAAGCGTTGTCAACTTGATTGTGAGTTTTTATGCTGTACCATTTGACTGATGGGATCATTTTTAAATAATTTTGGGATCAACTTGCAATTTCATTGCTCTTGGATCTCTTTCTATTTTAATAATCTTGGTCCATTTTTGTAGCTTTTTCGTTTTGGCTTGTATCACCGCCATGCATTTGTCCACTTTACATTTAAATGTGTATGCAGTCTTTTTGGTAAGGACATTCTTATGCACTAATTTAGGCACTTTTGCAATCTATTCCAAATTTAAGTTTTGTTGCTTGTGAATTGTACACTTAATATTTATAACTTTCTTTCCATTTCCTTCATGTATGGATTCCGTGTTTGGCTGGTTTTTATATGGAATAGTTTACTTGCATGAAAAGTTTAATCGCGAAGAGTTTGTGTTGGTTTCAGATCTGATTCCAAGCAGGCACTATTTAACTGGATTTCTGAAAGTTTCCTGAGTTAGTATTTTTCTATTAATGTATAGTGAATCTTCCATTTCCATGTATAATATGAAGACCTTTTAATCATTCTTGTCTTGTCCTCAATATGTAAATAATTTAGCATATTTGGTAGTAGTGATAAACTGAATTTTACTCTAGTTGAAACTTAAATGTTATCAATTACTTGTACCATATGATAGATAAATTGATTGTAAATTAAGCAAATTGAGTTATGTAATTGTCAATTTTGCATTAGGTATTTATCAAGCAACTGGATGTGTCTGGAAAGTATTGCTAGATTAGGCTCATGAACATACCTTATTATTATACACTTACTATAGAAAGAACTGAATTGTCAATTTGGTGCTTAATAAACAAGTTATGGTTACCATCTATGTAGCTTTAGGGTGTAATTTGCAAAGAGAAATGCTATTTATAGCGAAGTAAATCTCTCGTGAACATCACGTGTCAATAATAGAAAAAATTAGACCTCCGTATTTGAAGGAAATCAAGAGGGTATTGGCTATTTCCAATTACACGTTTTGTTATCTATTCGCAATAGCCCCGATCGCTTCAAATATCAATTTCTCATTTGCAAAACACCAATAGCATATCTTATTCTAATCCTTGTGTTTATAATTTACTTCAATACTATACCAAAATTGCATTATGGCTTCTCATTTTGATTTTCCTTTCCTTTTCTAATAAAAGTAACTCCATTTTGATTGCCTAAAACCTACTATGTTGCAAACCAAATTTTAAATCTTGATTATCATGCCATTTTGAGATTAGGTAGATAATGTGGCTTGTCAATTGCATATCAGAGTGACCATTGAGCACAGAGAAGCTTTTTTATTCCTCAAAGTAAGAAAGTTATAATAATTTGAAGTTCAGTCGGAACAATTCATCTTTAACTAAAACTCAATAATCACTTAAATTCACTGAAACAGTCGTTTTTAACTAGAATTCATTAATCACTTAAACCTACTAAAAAGAACAAGTTCATGCATCAGTACAGTAGTCACATTAATTTTCTGAATCTGCCGCAATTCTTCTGACCAAAGTATATTGAGACTCAATATTGCATCAATTTCCGAAACACATGCAGCTTCAGTACATGTGATATACTAGTCCTGTCCAGCTATAATAGGTTGGTAGTTTATTTTTAATAATTAATTATTCCACCAACCACTTTGGAGCAAATGGATATCTACCATTACTGTTAAGGCTTTATTGTGATACTATACATGTGATACTGCCCAATGCCGTGCCTAACACGATCATGTGGACATTAGGGGTGAGCATGGACCCGCGGCCCAACTCGAAACCGATATAACCGACAACATATTGAGGCATTCGGTCGGGTGCGGATTGGGTCTCGGGTCAACGATTGCAAAAAATCGGGCATGAATAGTTGTATACGGGCGGGTGCGGGTCTCTAAAATTCTATCTCTATATAACCGAAACCGACCGAACAACCATTAAGATGAATTTTTTTTTCCTTCTCTGATCCTTCCCTCTCTCAATCTCGTATACACTTTGTTTTGTTTTTTTATCCATCTTTGATATAGGAGAGAAATGTTATATTTTAGAAACTTCTAATATGTTGATAAAGGAGATGCAAATTATATATTTATACTTTTCTATTTGGTCTATTATTGTCATTAGATCTACAAATTTTAAATAAAATAACAACATCTCACCCTCTTTGTTTTTTCATTTAGTTCTTCTATCATTTGTTACATTGTGAACAAAATATTGAACTATTTGAAAAATATGAGTTTTTGAATAATTGAGTTTTAAATATAATAAAATTTCAATCAAACCCGTAATAACCGACCCGTTCTATCCGCCACCCGAACAAACCGAAGATATAATCGGTCGGAATTGGGTCCAAATTAAATGATTGCGGTTTTTGTCGGTTTTGTGATTTTCGGCCCAAACCCGACCGAAACCGACCAATGCTCAGGCCTAGTGGACATTATGGATTCAGTTAAAAATTTCCTTTCAATAATTTTTGGTAAGAGTAGCATATTTGGATAATGAAATTCTAAAATTATTATTGGTTATAATGAGAAGGGGTTTCATCTTATTTTTTAGATATATAATATGAATATATTAAGTTAAATCTAGACCATACAAAATAAAAGATATGAGAATTTAAATGTTGAAAGTAGACTTTAAAAATACATATAATTTTTATTGTAGAGAATTTACTTCCTAAATGTACATATGCTATTACATGATTGATCTCAATTTGTATATAACCAAGTATTTGTTGGAAAATATATGTCCTTTAAATGAATTTTAGTATCTTGAGTTTCTCGACTGCTAAGGGATACGCGCACATAATTGCTACACGAATATTGATTGGGATTCCTTCTAATTATTGAAACGCAAAATCAATCATTCTTGGCCATTAAAATTGCGCTAAGATGATTGACATCATTACTTCACGAAATCTACTTTTACAGATTTATCTATATTTTAGAATGTAATAAGTTTTTTTCGATTAAGTCGGATGATTGAGATATTTATAACCACATAAATGTGCGATGATGTGAAAAGAATTTTCGGTGAATATTCTATTTTTTTTCATGCAAGTTATTCTTCAATCAATGATCATGATCATAAATGACATGTCCTCTTGCTTTGTACTCTTGTTAGAGATGTCAGAATTTGATTGAGTTCCTATGGAAAAGAAAGAAAGTCTACAAGTTTAACGTGTGTAGTAGCCCCACTTCAAACATGCAAATGGGTCTGCTTAATAGTTAATGTTCTTCAAATGCATTTATAATTGTGCTTTTATATGATATATGATATGATTGAAGTTGAAGATTAAAATGTGTTGGAAATCAAAATTGCCACTTGGGTGAAAGTTTCTTGGATAACAATCTATAGAAAAGTTTAAGAGAAATTTATGAACATTTAAGTTAACAAAGAATAGTGCTCCAAGAAAGAAAGAAAAAAAATGAAAAGAATCATGAATTGGAATTTGTGGAATGTGTAGTTGGTACAAATTTGATTCAATTCTGAATTTTTCTACCATGCTTTTGTTATGGTATATATTTAATTTAGAAAAATAACCCTTACTATTTACTATTCTTTACTTACTTTTAATTTTTCTTTCTCATATTGAAAGATAATTTTCTAAGTAACTTTTTTACCGAAAGATGAATCTGTTTTTTTTTCTCTCATTAGAAAAATTTGACGTGACAAAATAAGTAACATAAAAATAGTTGAAGTAGCTTAAATAAAGTATAGTATCATCATTAAGGTTTAGTTGCATAATAAAATATTCGATCACCATAAATATAGAGTACCTTACTTTTTAACCATCAGAACAAAATATGTATGAATTGCATAAGCATGATGTAGAGTTGTAAAGACAATTTATTCGTATGTACGAAACTCAATAAATTCCTTAAAAAATATAATTGGAAATGTTCCTATACACTTTGCTATTCAGAATTAGGTTACATGTAGTTCAATTTAATTTAACAATGATTATAATTATAATTTTTCTACTTACAAAGAAAGGATTATCATCTACTATAAGTATCTTTATCAGAATGAACCAAGTACATTAACATTAAAATTATTGGTTTTGGTTGTGAGCTACGATGATTCCGTTGCTCTTTTATTTCGTCATGTAATTTTAAGGAACGAAGTTTAGAACTACTATGAGATAATTATAAAATAGTCATTAGTGTCACTTTAATTTATTTATTTGTTTAATCAAAGTGTCACTTTAACTAATATGAAAATTACCAATTATTTTCATTTTCCAATTTTGTTCCCTGTGAGGGTGAATTATTTATATCTAGTTTCTGCATGCAACACCAACAAAAAAATTGTACATGATATTTCCAAGCTAGTGAAATGGAATTGAAGTTTACAAATCAAGAAAAATTTATTACACAAGTTTTTTTTGTCTCTCATTTTAGTTTTCTTTCTATTCTTTCCTAATAAATTAAAATACATGCTTGGCTGTTTGTAGAAACTTTGCATTTTCAACTGCATACATTACTTAATCTTGTAAAATTGACATATGACTACCTCATTACTTTAAAATTCTATCAAGAATATGGTAAAATGTAGATATCATATATTAAAAACAATGTCCATCTAGTAATGAGAAACTCATTTATTTTGTATACACTTGTAGACATTATTTACTTGTAGATGGGGACTCATCCAAAAGGTGATGAGGGTTGTTTATATTTTGGATCCCAATTTATTGCTGGTGGATCCCTCTCCCTACTTGTCCATGAGGGTTATTTAAATTTTGCAAGCTCTATCAAAATCATATAGTCGATTGTCCAAAAGTGCTAATTTAGTCGAGAATAATTGTAAAATGACAATTATTATCACTTTAACTAATAATAATTTCCTTGAAACCCAATTTTTTTAAAAATAAAAATCATATAGCCAATGTGAACTTAAGTTATTTTTCTTCTTTCCAACTCACTTTCATATCTTTTGTCAAAAAAAAAAAATCACTTTCATATCTATGACTTAAATAATTTTATGATAGCTTATGATTCCATATTAAATTGTGTACCCAACATTTTTTTTTTAAAAAAAAGAAAAAGATAAGTCCAACTTAATCTCATAAAAACTAAGTTGTAAGGTGATATCAGTCTAAAATTTAATCATTACCTTTAATGTAAAATATGTGTCTTTTCCAAATTTTGTTTTGTTAGAGGTTTTATTGGATAAACTATAAAAGTTTACAAAACAATAGTATTGATGTGGATGCCATATAATTCCAATAACTTTGTAAGATCCACATGGGATGGTGCGTTTCAACTTTCAATTAAACCTACTCCATAGGGGACCAAAACAAATATATATTTATAGATTAAGCTTTAATTTGTTCCTTTCACTATGAATGAACACCATTTCTTTATAGTGCACTAACTGGCTTATTTCAAAAAGGTAATGTTATAGTACATGATCGTGTTAGTAAATCAACTCTCCATGTAACTAGTTAGGGTGGTTGAGATTGGTGGAACAGAACTGTGGTTCAAATCAAAAAGTTTATTAAATCAATATTTTCAAAAGTTGAATAAGACATATAGCCTAAGTTAAGTAATAAGTTGGATATAAATCAATGGCCATGGAAATGGCATAGTAAAATTTTAGTTTAGGGTAATATCCCCCGCCAAAGATGATAGATACTAAATATAGGCACATCTCTCGATCAGAATTCGAACTTTGATTTGTTACGCTATATATAAGAGTGTAGCTTCCTCTAGAGTAAATCTCTATTGGTTACTAAACTACTCTTTAATAGGTTGTCTTTGGTTCTATCTCTACGAATAATACATTTCTTAAAGAGGTCCACTCTTTTTGCTTTGTCCCTCTAGAATATTAATTGTCTTTGACAAGAGAATACATGTAAACTTTATCCAAACAAAAAAGAAAGTAAAGTAATTGAAGTAAAGCATTAGAGTATCATATTCTTAGAATTAGTTGCACCAACATTAAGATGCATAATTTTAACTTGATAAGACTACTAAATTTTTGCATTAACACAACAATTGCTATAAAAAAGCATGTAATTATATAAAGACAGTTTGAAAAGGAAAATATAAAACGGTTTTACATACACTTAAAAATAAGTCAATCTAAACATACCGTATTTCAGGATGAAAAAGGAAAGATCGGCTAATTTGGTCTGTGTTTTCGAATGAGCCTTAAAGAAATTCAAATGGATGCAAAGTTATTTTAATATACTTTAGGGTTTAAAACGATGAATTTTACATACTTAAAAGAACTATTTATTATTTTATATATTTTAAAACTAAATTGGAAAGAGAATGATACATAAAGACTAAATTGATCTTTCATTCATTTCTCATGCTAGCAAATATACAAATTATTATGATTTATGAGAATGATATCCTCTTGAAAAATCTTTTCAATACATTTTTTTTTTATTTGTTGAAATTTAAATGAGACTATCTTATCTATATTACTACGTGATATTACTCACTTAACAATATTTATATTATAAAATCACGAGTTTAAATAACAATCATTAATTTTGTCATTGTAGAGGATCCAACAATACACTTTCATAATTTCATTTGCATTTGGCTTTTTAGGAGTGAGGAGGAAATCCAATGCAGATGGTCTAACTTAAATCTGGTGTGACTATCATCTAAGGGAGTAAGAATGTTGTGTTCCATGCACAACTTAGTTGGCTTGTGCCCAGTAGAACTAGCCTTTGACAAAATATGTATTGATTAAGCTAAGAGAAAACTAGACATTCTAATAGTATATATAGGAGTATAGAGTAAATTTTGAGATGATTCACAATATTCATTCAAGACAACCCACTAATATTATATAACAACGAGAAAAATGTGTAGGGAGCAGCCAGTTGTTTTTTTTAAACATATACAGACTGAGAAAATGTAAAGAAGCTATAAGATCAAATGCTACTTCAAATAATATCCGGAAAGCTATAAAGTTAATGTCAAACACCTCTTCTTTGTTCAAATATACTTATAAGCTAGTTCAATAAACTATAAGCAATTTATTAAACCTTCTCGGTGAAGGAATCATGACATCAAGTGAGTTTACGCCAAATTCCACCCTTGGAAGCAGTTAAGCACTTCACTCGGGGAAAAACAAAACCTGTCTTTGGAGGTCTTCCGTCAATAAGAGAATTTTCATATATGTCTTTGCACTCTTGTATGACCTAATTAACAAGAATAACATCGTGAGTTCCAAAATCAATAACCTAAATATTTCTCTTAAAATTTTGGGACAACTGGTTACTAAAAATAATGTCCATAGAAATTGAATCCAGTGTTAAAATTAAACAGACCATGTTAAATTTTTTAATTTATAGTTTGGGGAATATCGAATGAAATTTTTAGATACAGAAAACAAGAACATTTAAAATATTCTGCAGTCAGTTGGTCATAATACAGCCAAATATATGTGGACCCTGGGAAGATCTTTCTGGAGTTCAATGTTAAGCAAAATTGACACTAAATTTCATTTACCTCCTTGGCATCCTTCCGAGGAATTCCTTCTCGTAAACCAACAAGTTTCTCAACAACTTCAGGCTACATATAAGAACGCAAGTTAGATTTTCTTTTAAGTCATATAAAAAGTCTTTTCAAAGTTAAGATTTCTATAAATGAGTGTCGATGTTCATAGTCTTACCGGGCAGTCAGGTTGATGTTCAAGTATATTTGTATAGATGAGCGTGAAAGTATCAAGGCTCTCTGCTGAAGCCAGTTCCCTCAAGTCGCTAAGTACACTAACTCTGTTTTCAACTTTCTAATCCAGGATGTAAAGAAAACTGGAGTAAGAAACTTGGAAGTAGCATGCCAAGAGTAACCCCTAATAAAAGTCTAATAAAAGAGGACAACAGTGTCAAAAAGTCTAATAAAAGAGAACTTACAGAAACACTGATATGTTCCCTAAAAAAGTCCATGATAACCTCCTCATCTAGCCTCATCCGTTCAATAGTTTCTTCCTTGATGTAGTTTTTCTGCAATTAAAATTACAAGTGAGACATTTAATTAACTCGAACAGAAAGCTGTTATAAGAGTATATGCACAATTTTTCCTTAAATAAGAACTGACTGTTGTTTTATTGAGAGCATAACCTGTGTTAAAAGACGGTCAACGTAAACAACCACTGTTTCCTCTAGGCAAGCTTCAACAAATCTCCTAAAAGATCTTTCTTCAATGTACCTTGAATATAAGGGTAGTTAAAAGTATTAGTTTTCCATAATAATCAAAAGAGAAGGGATCAAATTACACCAAGAGTTACCCCAAAACAGACAGAAACATGGTGGACGAATGAAGCAAAACCAAATTACTGAGATAAGGAAGTCTACTCACATTTTTACATCACTAAAATAATCGCCAAATGTTGCAACCAAGTACTCAGTAACCTGCCCCTCACTCCATTCTGATAAATGCAAAGCAAATGAAAAAAAACTACTGAGATAAGAAAATCAACTCACTTTTATATAGAATTAGTAAAATAATCGTCAAACGTTTCAATCAAGGATCGGTAATGTTGGATAGCAAGGTACAACAAATCCAATTATCTTATTACTTGGCCTCAACTATAAACAGCCAAAATTTATTATATTAAACTTTGAACAATTGTTCACACTCTATTATATCATAGTTTTCCAGGAAATGCATTTCTCATTTAGGTCGAAGAATTCATTACAGCACAAGAATAGAACTTAACAATAAGGGTTTACCCTCACCCTCAAAAACAAATATTAGCATAAAATAAGACCACATAGGAAGGAAGCTAGGTGATAGTGAAAATTTGCTTTACCTTTATGGTATAGTTTGACCAATAACTCCTGGACACCGGGATCTTCAAATATTACACTTACAGTTTGATGCACAGCTTCCTATCACCAAGAAGAATATTCAAATTATCAGAACACAATCTCTTCCAAGCAATATATATTCACCAAAATGGTAAACACAGTGAACAAATAATTCTAATATGAGTCTGAAGTGAAATATTCTCTAAACAAAAAATACACATATGCTGGTGTGTGAATGAACTGGCATATGAACATAACAGACAAACATTCTAGTACATTCCAGCTCAAGAGATCTTCAAGTATTTTATTGTAGATCCATATTTTTTGTTACTTTTTTTTGCAGAATGAATACATGAGCCGTGTTCATATTTAGATATCAAAATCAATATGGAAAACATTAGGCAAATATTGGACTCACTGTCTGATTAACAACGACAAAAAAATGGGTACCAGGAAAATAGAACACATTTGCAAATGAATTAGCATGCCAAAGGTTGTCAAAATGTAACAATTAGCTTCGTTAAGATTTAAATAAGTTTGTCTGTGGAAGGTAACAATTACCTTTAAATGAGGGATATAACTAATATATATAAATTTTAAAATTAAGTTAATTTTAAATTTCTTTTAAATCATCTATATTACAATTTAGTCGAATTTTGTAGGCAACGTGCAAACTTCTTACATTGTAGTGAAGATCTTATCTAATTTATCAAAGGAAACTATGGAAAAACATATGAAGTAATAAAATAAATAATAATTAATCACAGTCAACAATTAGGATATAGAAAGTTGCACACTCTCATACCTTAGCAACCTCGAGAAAACCTTTACAGGTATCTTCAAAATTAACCTGTAAAGAAACAGAAAATGTGTAAAGTCAATAAAAATAATGGTTAGTGAAATCACAGGGGACTATGCTGTCTTACTACAAGGATCACAAGAAGCTGACGGACAATACAAATTTCAATACAAATCTCAGACTGTCAATGACAGAGCCCAACTAATAAGGCAGAGTAGTGGACCCGAGGCTTGGATATTCTATTCTAGGAGGAATAAATAAGATGTTATAGATTTAGTAATATGTTTATATTAAGGATGCTGTTATCTGCTGTTACTATGTTATTCTAAGTTTCTGATTATCTAGGATGTTTGTTATTCTTGCTTATTTTATTAGTATAAGAGAGACAATCAGGAACCTGAGAGAAGAGATAGAGATGAATTTGGGTGTTCGTTGCAAATGAATTGCTATTGTATACAGATGATGATGTCAGCTATATATAGTTGTGCTTATCCTACACCAACTCTGAGTTGGTTACCAATGTCATACATACCATTTTACACATCAACTAACTACAAAAAGTCTTTACACGTTGATGTTAAACCTGGTTCCTTTTTTGTTTAAATCATTGGATATCTATTTTTTTTAGATGGTTTTCAATATACACCTCATTTTCTCCCTTCATCCCCCTCCACCTCTACGCCCTTACCCGGCCCACCTCTCACTCTTGCCCCCTCCATCTGACTACTAACCATAAAACTTCAGATTTTCCTTCCACTTCACTACCAATGTGGTTTCAACAATACAATTAGGTGAGTTTCACATAAATGTAACCAAAAAAAATTAACAAACCAATGTTTACAAAAGTAATGAAACTAGGAAAAACAGCAAACCAAAGCTGCAAACCTGCTCTGCATAGTTCTGTGGAAGGGCTTCTATGGTGCTATTACTGAGCTCCATTGCAAGATCATAGCAGCGCAAATTATTGTTTATCTAAATAAAACATTAAATTGCTATATCAACAGAAAGCACCATTTGGAAACAATCATGTGTTTAAATAATAAGCCAACACTATTACAATTTTAAAAATATACTAACCATGGCACATAAAGGTTCCAGACCAATTTCAGAAGCTGGTTCTTGAAGTCTCTTCTTTTCAGCTGCTTGAAAATCAATCATCACCTGTATAATAACATTGTCATAAAAAAAAAAAAAAAGAATAACTATATAAGCACTATGCATTGTGTTAAAGATGCTTAAACATATTGTTGTATGAGAAAATTATGTTCCAAATTTCTACCAGTTTACGTTGCAATTAACAAGATCATAGTTTACAAAACATGCACATAAATTTGGGCTTAGGGCCTAACTTATCCCATAAAACTAGCTCGCCAAGTCAGGATTGCCCAAGCATTCTAAGCATTACAAAGGCCTTATCTTGATAGAATAGAGTACATCCAAGTCAGACTTAAAGGAGTTGTAATGTTGCAATGAAGACAAATGAAGTGGGCCAATAAAAAACCGCAGGGAAACTAAGGCGGATTTTCCAACAGTTACATCACATATATATATATATATATATCTTATCTGACATTACCTGAATGGTTGCCAAGGAAATTCGGTATAACATGACATCAGTGCTGTTATCTCGTACAATTTGAACCTGCTCTCCAAGTATCCTGAATAGATCAACAGCAGCTGGGGTGTATAGCTTCCCATCTTCAGTTTTCTTTGGGGGCTGTGTCTTATCTGCTTCTAAAATATTCAAGTACCATTTCTAGAAAAGATTAAGAAGAAAGATTAATGAGATAAAAAAATCATCCAAGAAACAACATAGATTACCAAAGCAAAGTTAATAAACGAGAAAGCTAGAATTACCCTTGTTGTAGCTTGCATTCGCTCAACATAAGAATTCATAAGGGGATCCATTGCACCACTCTCGGAACACACTTGGGCCAGAGACTCGTCAACACCGAGGCCAATCAGGTTATCTTGGTATTCAACCACCCAACCAGTTACCTATTTGAGACCAAAAAAGTTATAAGTATTTTCACATAAAAGTTCAGGGGGGGAAATAGAGAGGGGGAAAGAGAAATGGTTACGATGAAATCTACATCTAGCAATGAAATAAAAAAAAACAAAAAAAAAACTCATTATAATTCAAATTTTAAATGTATTATAGAAATGACAGATTCACCCCAAGGGGTGATATAGTAAGGACAGAATGATATAATTGAAATAATAAGGGGAAGTAAAGGTAGGAGGACCATTGAAGGAATGTATTTTGATATACAGAAATAAAACTACAGTATAATACCTTTAATATCTCGATATTTGTTAATTCATTTGCCCTGTCACTAAGCAACCTTAGCATCTGAATAAACCTCTCGGTGTACAGATTCACCATTAGTTGGAATATTTCATATCTGCAAGATTTGAAAAAACAGAATTAGAACAAACAGAATATGTACATAAAGAAACCCCATACAAGCAAAAGCTCCCTTAGATTAAGTGAAATGTATTCAGATTTCAGACAGAATCAAGAGAGCAGCAAGAAGAAAAGTAGAAGACCACTAGTAGCTACTTACGCGTACTTGTTGCCAAAGTTCATTGATCGATGAATTGATTTTTCTTTTGGGTCTATTTTCTTTAATTCAGGTATCTTTTTTATAACATGATGTAAAACTAGATTCCAATTTTAGGGAAGTGTTAAGGATACACTAGAGTAAAAAGGAAAGTAGTTTTTGCTTAACCAATTAATAACTTGTAGTTCATGATTTTCATACTCTCTCTCTCTCACACACACACACACACACACTCTCTCTCTCTCTCTCTCTAGTAAATTAACAAAATCTACTGACCCACAAATTTAATAAAAAAGATATGAAGAATCTTTATAATATCAAAACTATACAATATACACAAAACCCATGTCACACCTAAATAAAAAGAAATTATGCAAGAAAGCATATCAAATCTCATAACAAGATTACTAATTAGCACTTAGCAGAAACCTGTCAAAAAATGGAGAAGATTAACTAGGCAGTATATTCAAACCTTGGAGGAAAGCAGGGGGCAACATAGTCATAGATATCTCCAAGCTCTTCCCCAATCTATATACCATAAAAGAAACAAGGTTGCAGCAGTATTCAGTAACAGGGAACAAAACTGGATCTCATGTGCATGAAGCAAAAATGGTATTAAATTTCAAATAATTTACTGAGACATTTTTATTTTTATTGTAAATAAACATGAGATCTAGAGAAGAATTGTCGAATGAGTAATGACTTTGTACCATTAACCAGTTACTATAATAGACTTCAGTACTTCAAAGAATGGAGGGAGGAAGGAGAGGGCGACATAAATTTTGATGTACGTAAATTTTGATAGTGGTTGTGTGTTTAGAATTGGACGTTGATTTTTGATAGTTATTTATGAATGTCATTAATTTGGGTAATTTTTATAATCTGCAAGGATAGTAGCCATCTTACTAACTACCATTCCACTAAAGCATTTTTTGGTATACAAAATATTAGCATGCACGATGATCCATCTACCTAAAGAAGAAAACAACAAACAACTGATATAGGGTGGGGAAAAAGGGGAATAAAACTTAAAAGTCAGCGAGGGGAAAATGAAAAGTATATAGTTCAGAAGCTTAAATTCAATCAGTCTAACATACCACTCGAGCTTCCTCTAAAGCTGCTTTCAGGTCCTCAACCACAAGCTGATACACAAATGAAATTGAAATAAATTGCTTAGAGTAGCGATAATGAAGAATTATGTAGGTGTGTTTAAGAGAATGAGTGTGTGTGTGCATTTTTTGCAGCAGGAGAACTGGAGTGGGTGTAGACCAGTAAGACTTAGGGACCTACCTCATTTAGAAGCTTGTCGAAGCGTCCTTCAACAGTCTTCCTAATTTGCTCATAGCACTTATCCTTATAGCCTTTCCCCTGAACTTTCAATTTTTGTTGTGTTAAATTTTTTGAAGAAGCCATTGTGCTTGTAGATTTTCTGTGATTCATTAACATTAACAAAAGTAAGTAATGACAAAGGGAGAAAGGAGAGAATTTTCCTCTTTACAGAACATATTGAAATGGGGGAAAAATAATCCATGGCTCAGTTTTATCGATAACATTGTATTGGAAAATGAGCCTTGAAATTTCACTCATTTTTGCTCCCATACCAGAATGGCCCTAAGAAAAGATCAAAATGTGGGAAAATATCCACTATCAAACTTCAGAGTCTCATGACAAAACAAGCAGGCAGACTGTTTTCAAACTACTACCACATACTGATTTACCTTTTAAAATCAAATATTTTTATAGTGTGGCTAAAATTAAAATTACCACACTAAAAAAATGGTAGGGGAAAATGGGAAACCATCCAAGTGTTAAAGACAAACAGACAAGCAAGTCTTGTCTTGGAATAAAAAGGTCAAGGCAAATTTTACCTGACATGATGATGACAACTGTGACAGAAAATGCCAAAGAAAACAAATGACAACCATCCAACGTCCACCCCATTATTAAAGATTGATAAGATCCTAAGATTTACAACTATCTAGGATAATGGAAATCCATTCAATCTACTATAACGTACATGGCACTTCTATGAGGATTTGTGGCTGATGCCAATGCACCATCCCCTTCAGCCTCAGCTACTTCCTCTGCAACCTGTTGATCAAGAATTTCTTGCATTTCAACAACCCTAGAATAGGTAGACACAAGTAAAATGAGATTACATTGAGTTTAGAAATTCCATTCGTACAACGGACCATTTAAATAAAGATACAATGAAAGGAATAATAAAAGAAAGAATTTAAAGGACAATGCAACTGTCTATCAGCAACATACCGTAAAGCACGAACCAAAGTCTGTGGGCTGCAAACACAGGAAAATAAAATAATATGATTAAAATAAAGGACAGAATTGATGATCATACCACAGTCACAGTATAAAACTTCATCTTTAACAATGCAATGCATCAAAAAGTGCTCTTAGAATTTGGGCTTAAGGCCTAACTCGCTCCAGATAACCAGTGAGGATTGTCCAAGCCTTATCAAGGCTACATAGGCCATATATATAGCCGATGTGAGAATCTCATGCTCAGAACTAGACTCTAAAGTGTTGACTGTGGACTAATGCGGAAGAAATAACAAGATCTCAACACAAACCTTTACGGTCAGGACCGGACATCTGGACATGGTAAAAATGTGAGTGCAACAATAGAGACATTGGCCCAATAACCAATCTGGCATAGGTTTAGTTCCCATCTTAGAATTTGGACTTAAATTCTAATTCACCTCACAAAACCAACCTGTAATGTATCTTGAAAGGTGAGGATTGCCCAAGGCTTATAAAGGCTACCTAGGCCATATCTCTAGTCAATGTGGTATTCTTAATACACCTTCTCACACTCAGGACTGGACATCAGAAGCTACAGGAGGAATAACAAGGATTTAAATAAGTGCTAAAGGAATACGATACAGATCAAATGTGTAATTTAACAAACATAATACTCAAATGTGCAAACCTAAAATCAACAGAAAACACAAGACTTTCAAATTCTAAACAGCACTCAATAGATAAAAGTTCAAGAGGTTTTATAGTAAAACAATATGCAGCATTACTTGATATGCTCATATTCAAAACATAGCACAAACCTTTCTTTAGAAAGTTTATAGAAATTGGCAACATGTCCCCATAGTGTCTTCTCAAAGTTCTCCCAGGTTCGATCTACATCTTCAAAATATTCTCTAAAACAAATACATGAATAAGATGTTAACAATAGACTCCGTTAGAAATTATGTTCATAAATAGTTATGGTTGGATAGTGTCATGTAAATATATTAAATAGGATAAAGTTAACATAGCTTATCTATGTACATGGATTCACACAAATGCTTTTTTCATTGTAACTCTCTCAAAGATACAAACTACTAAGCCTTAAAACCATAAATGAACAATAAAACAAAATAACTGAATCTCAAAATAAATAACCTTTATTTAGAGGGTTAATAACCAACACATTAACATGTTTGGCCATAAAAGAAGGGGGAAGTTATAAATAAAATAGTTTAAGTGAAGGGTAAAAATAGAATAAAAATGCTTACAATAAAAGTTGGTATCCCCTATATATAAAGGTATAGAAAATTAAATTATTTGTGAATAAAGAAAGGAAAAATTATAACTAAAATAGTTTAAATGAATGGCAAAATTGGAAGAAAAATGACTACACCACTTGGTATCTATAGGCATAGTTATTTTTTTAAAAAAAGAATCATTTATTAAGAAAAGAACAACGAAATAGTTAAAATAAAGGGTCAAATTGTTATAAAAAAAGGCTGCACTAAAACTCGGTATCTATTTTATATAGACTACATATTTAAAAAATAAAATAGTTGTTTGATTAAGTAATGAATATCAAATTGTAAATAAAATAGTTTAAATAAAGGGTAAAATTAGCAGAGAAAATGCTACACCAAAGTTTCATATCCCTTTTATCAGGTTTTTATGTTGATTCTAACTCATCCTTACAAAACCGGCTTGTAAGGTGAGGGGTGCCACTCTTTATAAACTCATTTCAAACATTATCTTTATTATCCTATGTGGGACTTGGGTTTTTCTCAATACACCCCCTCACGCCCAGCACTATTGGGCTTGGTGCGTGTATGTAAATAGCGGGTGGCTCGGATCAATAGGCTGATACCATATTAGGTTTTTATATTGGGCCTAACTCATCCTTAAAAAACGAACTTGTAAGTTGAGGGGTATCGCTCTTTATAAACTCATTCCAGGCCTTACATTTATCATATGTGAGACTTGGGTTTTACCCAATACCTTTATACATAGTAAGAAGTATAGACATAGATATTTAAAAAAAATTAGTTGTTTGATGGAGTAAAGAATGACATATTGTAAATTAAACAATTTATATTAAGGATAAAATTTGAAGAGAAAAAAAACTACACATAAACATGGTAAATGGTATCTCTTTTATATATAGCAAAGATACTGAATTTACGGTTATAAAAAACATATTTTAAGGATTGAATTGCATGTCCAGTTCGATCAAATTGCAAATGCTCTTGATGACTTCACGTTTTTCCTTACCAAGTTTTGTTCAAAAGTTATCAACATGTGTTCTCAGTTTCAATCCAATAACATTATAACTATAAGAAAAACCTCACACTTCAGTTCATTTTCATTAGATTAAGTAGACACAAACCTCAATCTTCCAACCTCTTCCTTGTGAGATCCTGCTGCTGCTAATGCAAATCTTCGCTTTCCATCTAGAGCTGTTAACCTCTGCAAAATATGAAAAAGTTAGATATATTATGGTAGGTTAGCTTTAAAACTTAAAAGGGTGTATTTTATGAGAAGAGTGAATAGGCTAGAGTGGAAGAGGTTATAACCAAATAAAAGAATAAATAAATGTTATTGAATTATAGAATAGAATAAATATGCAAAGGGATGGGAGGGAAAGCTAGGGAAGTTATTGTTTGTTGAGAGACTGTGAGAGTCGACGACCTTGAGTTCCGTGAGCCATTTTTTGTCGCTCTAGTTATCTAGCGGAATTAATGGATTAGGCTCAATTAATTGAAGAAAAAAAATGAAATTTGGCAGTGCAAAAAATCTAGGGAGAACCTCAAGTGGGGGCCTCCTATAAGGTCCTACAAGTACACGAAGCTAGATAAGGCAGGAAGAGAAAGACCAGCAGTGAAAAGTTTGTAACATAATGTAGTTTCTGGAGGGACAAGTACCAACTCCGGTGCATAGTAGTAAGAGGGGTGAGAACTGACAGGCAAGGACAAAGGCAATGACAACAACAGAGAGAGGACTTTTAAGCAACTAGAAAGGAGGAAATGGTTGTGTTTTCGCTATGATTAGGATTTTTTAGCACTGGCTTCTTTATAAAAATGAACATAGTAGACTGAAGGTCATGGCAGATGATGACATAAAACGGGCAGAAGGAACAACTACATAGGAAGAAAAAGTCGTCTGGTGGCAGGCTTCACCCAGAGAACGATGTCAACCCTGTAGGCAAGAGTATTGATATGATAGGTGGCCTATAGTTAAAAGGGGGTAATAAGATAGTGAGGGGAGATTACAACGAATAAATCATGAATAAATGTAATTGAATGGTAGGTAACGTGTATATAAGAAGGGGTAGCTGGGTATGAGGGAAAGTTAGGGGGGGCAATTATGTCATTGGGAGAGTGGAAGAATCAAGTCTCTCTCAAATTCCCTAAACTTTGTACCTCTAGCTCGTAAATGAGCAGAGAGACCTCAGTATTCAATAAAGATCCTTTCTTTTTCAAATCTTCAATATGAGTTTATGGTATTAAAATGGAAAATACGGCTTCAAATGCGCTTGACATTTTGACAAGCCAACTATTGTTTATGATAAAATAAATATTTTGCAGTATAAGTAAGACCAGCCTAACCTCATAAGTATTGACAATTTCTTTGTCATCAGTCAAAGAATCCCGAGCCTCCGCTGCCTCAACAGAGATGGACATCATACCTTCAACATCCTATCATAAGACCAAGAAGTCAGCCAAAAACCAACCAAGAAGTCAGCCATCATCCTATCAACATCCTATCATATGACCCATATAAATGCAACTAAATTCCAAGTTCAAACCATGTTTACTAAAAATCATGACAAATACAACTAGGTTCCAAGTTCAAACCATGTTGTATCGAGTCCATTCTAGCAATGAAAGATTAAATTATGAACCTTTGGCACAGTGAAAGCAACAGACATAATATACTCAATACCCATTTTGTACTTGATTCAACAGGAGATAAAGTGAGAGAGAAAATAACCTATTTTGTTATAATTATAGGTGATAAGCTCAGTCCTACAGGAAAATACAGGGAGGGGAAGTTCTATAACAACTCTTAAGACTATTATGAAGCAATAGAATGAGTGTGAGACTAGCATTTTTTTAATCAATAATCAAGGTTATATAAAAGACGGAAAACACGCACCTTCAAGGTTGTGTTTAAGTTATTTCTTGCATTGCTAAGTATCTTTATCTGGTCATGGTTGTCAATTAATGTTTGGCATTCCTGACATAAACTGATGCACCAGGAAAATCACAGTAAGTTAAAAGAGAAAGATATCAAAAGTGCAATTTACAAAAGAGAAAACACCCACTCTCAAAGAAGTCAAAACAGTTTCAGTCTATCTCATTTATAACATACTTCTCAATGGAGAGAAAGTTTTCCCGAAGCTGGTTTATTGTCTTCTCAGAAAAGGAGAGTGATTTCAATCCTGCTTGTGACTGCTCAACCTGCAGCATAGTGTTTTCAGGCAAAGCACGAAAAGATATGAGATTGTGGTGCCCCAGTTGGTTGAATATAAAAAGCAGCAGAGTGTACAATGCAATTCATGTTTAATGGCTATAGTCTGGACTCTAGACATAATACAACAGTAATCTCATAAATACTACCAACAATGCCATCTGTTGTTACTAGAATTAAATATCTGCTGTCCAAGTTTTGAGATATTTTGAATATAAGCTGCCCTTCAATTTTGGTGTAAGGTAGTAGCTACCCGTCATTAGGTTATGTTCACTAGTGTTTGCCAAAGGGGAAGGGAGGGATAATAACAGAGCCAGGTTTTTCTTTAGAAGTTGGATCGAGCAGTCTTTTGCTCCCATAGATTGGTGCAGGGGTAGAGGAACTTGTATGTCTCAAGGAGCTCGAGCCCCGGCCCCTATTTTTAAAATGTGTATTTCTTACATACCCCTAGGGTCTGGTTGGAAGCATGCCCTAAGCTTATCTAATTTTTTTTCTTCAAAATATACACCAAATAATATGTGGTCTTAAATTTAATTCTTCCTAGCTTCATCCTACCTTTTATTCTAGGCTCAACCCCTGGATTAGTGAGCGCATCTTTCTACATTGGCATTAACCTACTTATCAATTATCATCTAAATTAGTTCCTTACAGACCCCTTAATTAAGAAAATAGGCCGATATTATTTATTTCAATGTGGAAACAGTTCCTTTTCTACCTACAGTTCCTATTTATTATAATAGCTCACAAGAACTTTGTATAAAAACAAATGTACTAAAAGTAAAACTGGATCAACTTCAATGACATTCTTTTGAAGAATGTGGAAACAATAGCATTTTCCTACTATATGAGATTGGTTACATGGATTAAATGAAAGTACTATGTTTTGTCAAAAACTTTTCAGTAAACAAAATACTGTATAATCCAAACATACACACCGACTTTGCAGATGATGCAACATTTTACAAAAAAATATAGAAAAGGTTTGCACTTTGCAGCTACTAAAAGGTTTACTCTTTCAATAAGATGCATTTAACCGGATAAGGTATGCGTTCGGCTAATCAATAAGGAAATAATTACCTGCTCTGCAACCATTGTACTAAGCTGTGCATCATTGGCCTGAAAACAATCAAAAGAAAAACACTCAGACTCATGCAAACAAAACTTTTGTATAAAATAGCTGCAACAATAATAAATGATTAAAAGAGATGCACCAAAAAAATTCTAACTTTTAGTTCTAATTTCTTCCTCTAAATTCCGGAGTATGATCCCTACTCGAATTCGATCGTATTGATAATCACATCACATCCTTGAAAGTTAATACTAAATTCTAAGAAGCTCAAACAAAAGCTCAAAAATTTCAAAAACACTAAATCAAAAATTCAAGCACGCACAGAAAACAGCAATGAAAGTGAATGAAATAGATCTGAAACCTGTTGGCGTGAAATGTAATCAGCTTTGATGGATGAAATTGACTGAAGAAGCTCCGGAAGAGGTAAGAGTTTGGCAACCTCACGAACAGATGCTTCCTTGGCTTCTACACCGAGATCCTCAGCCATCATCATGTTTGCACCGAAATTGTTCTCCGGTGATTTGATATTGGAGCGTTGATGTGGCGGTGATTTGAGATTTGGAAATGAAAATTCTAGAGAGAGAAAGAGACGGTTATAGAGAGAGATAGGGTGGGATGGAAGTGAACAAGAAATTGGTCAGCAATTGGCCGTCGCGACTTGGCAGTTTAGTCGATGATGAACAGGATGCATATTGTTAGCATCATCAATAGTCAATTTTGATTTTTAATTGTCTTTAAATTTTAGATTAAATTTTTCTTATTTTTGTATAAGTTAGAAATCGAGTTCAAGAACCTGGTTAAGTTAGAAGGAACTCACGTCATGTCATTTAAATTTTTTTTGGATGGATTAAATATGTTTTTAGGGTCTTTTTGGATTGACTTATTTTTGAACATACGTAAAATAATTTATGCAAATAAATAAATTTTTATATATTATTATAAACTTTTTTAGATAATTTATGATAAAACAACTTATAAAAATAAAAAATTTATCGGTGAAACCTTTTGAATCAACATAAAACTTTATTTATTTACATATATATTTTTATAAGCTCGAAAATGAGTCAAAACCAAACAGATCCTTAGTACTTATAAATTAATGGAGCTATTTCATATTATAGGGATTATTTTGCGTGACCAAGAATATCTATTTTTTATAAAAAGTTTTCAAAAAAGTGATTGTCTTCCTAATTCAACATGATTGCTAGAGGAAAGTAAAAGGGTTAATTCAACATGCTAATGCAACAAGTTGACAACTTTTCCAAATTTTTCACAAACATATGGCTTCACTTTGATCAATCACAATTTGTTGCTTTTGCAATGGTTGCTTGGAGTGTATGGAAGAAGAAAGATATGAAGTTGTGAGAGAATAAGAACAACATTGTTGAACAGGTCTTGGCTCGCACTCAAGGCGTGCTGTGTAACGCGGCAACAAGCACAACAACGCAAACATGGTCCTGTGGCAATGTCATACCGCAACAACAACGATGAAGCTATTTCCGACAAAAGTAAGTAGGTTAGTATGGGAGCTTGCATTATAGATGAGAAAGGGCACTTTGTAACAACAATGACAACTTATATTAAGATGGAGATATTAGGATATCAAAAAGTAATTTTTTTAAGATGGACTGCAAGATGGTGGTAGATAATTTGCACAATAAAAAACCAAATGTTTCCGAGTATGGTTTAATTATTGAAGACCGTAGAACATTACACTCAAGCTATTTATATGAATGAATATTAACAAAATTGAAAAAAAAATTAATTATTTTTTCTAATAGACAGTTAAAGTTATTGGTCAAAGTTGTGCACTGGCAAATGAAAGTGATAATCTGTGACAGGGGAGAACAATTTTGAAACTTCAATACATGACTAATAATGTTTTTTTGGTGATTGGCTGATTAAGTTTCATATTCTGAATAATTTGATCTTTTATTGAATCTCAAACTCTTGAAAATATTGTTATATTAGAACATATTTCCATCAAAACAGTTATCATAATCATCTTCAATTATATTTTTATATCAACACTCCAATATCAATTTAAAACTATTATGTAGAGAGAAAGAAGAGTATATTAATAAAGGAACAAAGATCCAAACTCAAAACTAACATCACAAAAGAGTCTAAACATTACTTTTAAATGTTCCAAAATTTGAAAATCACATGAACGCAATTCACTTGCTTACAAAAAGAACTACATTGACGACATAACTATATCGTTGATCATCTCTTTTAAGCCACAAGGGTGCTGGCAGTTGTTGATTCACTGCAAAAAACCATACAAGTATCAGAAATGAGATGCAACATGACAATTCCATAAATGATAACAATGATCTAAAGGAAAATAGCAAAGCCTCGACAAAATCAAGCTGCAGAGTTTTCGTAGCTGAGCAAAGCACATTATTGAATGTTCCAAAGAATTTATAGTCCAAGAGTTAAACTAAACAAGCCTGACTAACTGCAAACAAGCTTTGTTAACTAAACCCAAATTTTCAATTTTTTTACGAAATAATGTGACATTTATATTATTGTTTGAACTTATGTAGTGGAAAAGAAAAACAATTATATTATTGTTTGGATATACCTACAATAATTACTCATGAGATGTTCCTAAACTTATTTCCATATGCTTACAAAAAATAGCTTATAAATAATTACTTCAAAAGAATTGGCTTATCGATACATTGCTAAAAACCAGTACTATCGATTGTGGAAAGCCAAAAATCTGAAACTTAAAGCTGCCATAAACGCCATGGCAACACAAACTAAAACGATGTCATTTACAGAGATGATTAAGACTGGATACTTACTATTTCCATACTGGTGGAAGCTTCTTTGTCTTCTTATAGTAACGAGCAAGGCGGTGGATTCTGCTCTCGACCAAAATCAACCTGAATTTAGAATCCTTGTCCTTTCTGTTCCTCTCCAAATGCTTCCTAATTGAGACAGCCTTCTTGATCAAGTGATACAAATCTTCAGGAATTTCAGGAGCAAGGCCTAGGAAAAGAGAGAAATTAAAGAATAATTAAGCCGTCAATTATAACCAGTATATGCAGGATTATAACGAGTAACAATGTCAAAAGCTTACCATGAGCCTTCAATATACGCAAAATCTTGCTTCCAGTAACACTCTTGACTTGAGCAATTCCATGGGAGTCACGAAGAATAACACCAATTTGAGATGGAGTTAGACCTTTCTTGGCAAACTTGCAGATGGTGTCATCAACCTGAAATTCACACAAGGATGACCTTATCATTAATAAAATCAGCATAATAATAAATAATCAGAACCAATATTCAACTCACAGTGTTAAAGTCCAGTACAAAGAGTAGATTGCAAAATTAACATTTAAATGTATATCGAACAAATGCCTAGGCTTCTACGATAAACTTCCAAAACATGGTTCCATTTTTTCATTAGAACATCAGGCAAGAAATGTACTGCTACTCCCTCCATAATCGATTCAAACATTGACAATACAAAAAGAATCGGCTCCGCTAAAGTGAACAAAGAATCGCCAACTAGTGCATATGAAAAAAAATGAAGTTGATAAAATCCAATCTTACTTCAAGAAGCTAAATCATAAAAAACATTATGAAAGAAATCCCAAATTGCATAGTAGAGTAAAACAAACACACATAAACAAACCATACATCACAAAAACTCATAAAAATAAAATCCTAATCGTGTAAAAAAGACATGTTCGACATCAGGACACGTCTAATCTAAAAAGTGTTCGTGGTTCATAGACATTATATATAAACACAAAAAAAAAAAACAGATTTTCAATTAACAATCACAATTTCCCAACATTAATAAAGAAACATCATAAAAATAAAATCAGAAAATAAATAAATAAATAAATAAATAAAAGGGAATTAGATTTCTGACATCCTGAGTGGAGATCTTATTCCAGCTTGCTGGTGTTCTCTTATAAGGAAGAGCTGAACTTGAAATACCCTTACTGCAAAAACAATCAAATTCAACAACAACAAAAAAACACACAACAACGTTAAATAAAAAAATAAAATAAAAAAAAAGAAAAACATTGAATAATTTTAACGAATCTTATAAAACAGAAAGATTTGAAACAACAACATACCCGCCACTGTGCATACGCCCCATGATGAATGATTGTTGTTAAGAAGAACAACAACAAAACCTAACACTAACTTTGCTGCGCTTGCGCCAGTAACAACAGGAAGAAAGAAGAAGAAGAGAAACCTTGAATACTGAAAAACTATGTTAAACTTGGATCGGCCCATATAATTTATTGGGCTGGGTTTTGTATAAAGTGGCCCAACTTTCTCAACCCATGTTTTTATACAGAAAAAATAATGTTTTATTCAAAAATAAATTTTGGGGTAGTAAAAGTTTTTTTTTTTTTTTTTTGATAGAGGGGTAATAAAAGTTCTTTATACACTATTTTTAATCTTCATCGTATCTCTAATGCGTGATGACATTGATCACGATGAAACAATTTTGAAAATATTGTGGTGAATTCAGTTTTGTTATCATGCAGTCAAACATTGTAGGTCTAATGTCATTTTGCGTTTGCGCGCGTGCGCACACACACAATATTGTGATTGTCACACACTTGGGTCATCCTATCTTGATCATTGACATTTTAACTATTCAAAGGTGAAAAAAATTTGTCCCATTTATAGTTAACAAGTCTAGTTGATTTTTAGTCAAAAAAAAAAGTCTAGTTGATTTGTAATATTATGTTTTTTAACAAATTGATTGCTACAAAATATTTGTCATGTTTATAATTTATAAAGTAAATTGTAATTAATATAGTATAATTTTGCTAAAACTTTATTTAGAAGAAGTTGAAAAAACAGGGTACAATTAAATAAACATTTCAATTTTAAGTAATTGGATTTTGAACTAAAAAATTAGTGATGTGACATGGTACAAATATTAACTTCTATAAATATTTGAACACCAGTTAAAGAATAATCGTTTAGAAGAATTTGAGTTTGAATTCTAACTGAAACAAATTTTAGCCAAATTTTACAATCGTTCTGACCAAATTTTGGTTCATCAAGGCCTTGTCATCTTGAGACCAGACAGCTAAGGAAAAATTAAAAGAAACTAAAAAAAAATGGTAATGTTTGAATTGAAATTACAGACAATTTACAATTTCAATGACTTTAAATTTCTCTGATTTTGGTGATTGATCTAACAATGTCCTACAAGTTTAGCAACTATTTTGATGATTTAATGAAAAAAAGGGGTGAGCTTCAAATTAAGAATTTACAAACTACTTAACAGAGAATAAATCTCATTAACATGAGGGTGTGTCCTATCTTGTACAGAAAAGTTATGAACAGTTCCCTCCAATTCAATCCAACTACACCCTGGAATTTTCCCTAAATTTCTTTCTTTCATTTCTATCCTAACCCTTCTTACATTATCCCACATCCCCAAACTAGCATAGATATTAGATAAGATCACATAAGAACTTGCACTGCATGACTCTAGTTGAATCAATTGTTGAGCTATAACCTTTCGTATATAGACGTTTTCGTGAATTTGACAAGCACTAAGCAAAGTCTTCCAAATCACATCATTAGGTTCAATTGGCATATTTTGGATGAGTTTTGTCGCTTCTTCGACAAGTCCAGCTCGGCTAAACATATCCACCATGCATCCATAGTGTTGCAGTTTAGGTTGCAGCTTGTATACTTTTTGCATAAGCTCAAAACATATAAGTCCTTCTTTCAACATTCCAGCATGTCTACAAGCACTCAATACTCCAATGAATGTGATATCATCAGGTTTAATACAAAGCCTTTCCATTTCCATGAAAAATTCAAAAGCCATTTCACTCTTTCCATGAATAGCTAAACCACCAATCATAGCATTCCAATGATCAACACATTTTTGTTCAATATTCTCGAACACTGAGATAGCATTGTCGATGCTTCCACATTTGGAATACATGTCAATCAGAGCAACACCGAGATTATCACTCAGAGTGTAACCACTGTCCAATAAATATCGATGTATTGCAACTCCATCCTCCACACGTCCTAATTGTGCGACCGCTGTAAGAACGATCAATAATGTGGTATCATCCGGTAACATATCTGTCGCCCTTCTCATATCATGAAACAGCTTCAAAGCCTCGACGCAATACCCATTTTGAACATAGCCAGCCATCATTGAATTACAACAAATGACGTCTCGCCTTGGCATTTCATCAAACAAACTCCTCGCAGCAACAACATCTCCCGATTTAGCATAACCATCGATCATAGTAACCCAACTAACCAAATCCCTTTCCGGCATCACATCAAAAAACACCTGAGCATCGTCCATGTTCCCGCGCTTTACACAACCATCAATCATCGTATTCCAAGAAACCAAGTCCTTCTCAGGCATTTTAACAAACAAACTCCAAGCAAACCTCAAACCATCATCATCTCCACCACATCTCAAATACCCTCTAATAATTGAATTCCAAGTAATCAAATTCTTCTCTTCCATTCCCATCTCACCAAACAACTCACACGCTCTTCCAATTAACCCACATTTCACATACCCATCAATCATTGAGTTATAAGAAACAGAATCCCTCTCACACATTCTATCAAACACTTGCTCAGCAAATTCAACACACCCACATCTCATAAACAACCCAATCAAACAATTCTGCAAAAACAAATCAAGCCCAATATCTGTCTTACACAACAATCCAAAAATCTGCATTCCTTCTTTCATCAAACCCATCTTAGAACAAGCCTTCAAAACAAGTGAAAAAGTATACTTATCCAAAAAAATCCCATTTTCAACCATCAAGGACAACAAAAAAAGTGCCCCTTTTGGATCACTACCATGAGAATAAGACCTGATAACAGCATTCCAGAGAAAAGGGTCATCATTTCTGTGATTAAAATCACAAAAAGCATGGTTCTTGATGAAAATGTAACGACCAAATTCAATGAGAGGTTTGTGTGATGAAGAAACAAAAGTGAGGATAAGTTTGGTTGTAAGTGAAGTGTTTTTGATGAATCCTGTTGTTATTAAACGTGCATGGATTTGATTCATGTGTTGTTTGGTTGTGAATTTTGGGAGCATAATCAATGTTGGGATTGTTGAAGACCATGGTTGGTGTGATGATGAATTAGCACACACAAGCATCAATGTTATTCAAAAATTTTCAGTGTTTTTTTTTTGGAGCTAACAGAAGGTTTAGCATTATTGGTCATTACATTTTCAACCTTCACAACAAATTTGTTTGTGTTTCATTTTGGATAAGGTTATCTTTGTTTTTTGAGAGAAAAGGGATGGTCATGGTTTCTTATTTTTTTGAGCCTCATTTTTTGTGTTTATATATAGTACTGAATTACTAGTTACTAGCTCATTTTTTTGTGTATGCTAATGAATTACTAGTTACTAGCTCAAAGAGTATAAAGTAGTACTACTTCCATCCCAAAATATAAGAACTCATTCACAATTACACGTATATTAATGCATAATTTTAATTGTGAATATCTTTAATTGTCTAATTGTGAAAATTATAAAAATTTAATATTTTGAAAATATTCATCGAAACAAATCAAACAGATCTTATATTTACATTTATGCCGAGATCATGGCAATTCTACATGGTCTTGATCTTTGTTAGGCGAATGACTTTAGAAATATATCTTGCTACTCTAACTCCTTGCTAGCAATTACTTTGATAAGAGATGGTGTTTCGCCTTATCATAAGTTTGCGAATAAGATCCAAAACATTCGTTACCTGTTGCGTAAATATTAGATTGTTGGCATTATGCACATTTTCAAGGAAGGGAACTCCTGCGCAGATATCAAGGAAGGGAACTCCCCTTTTGTTATTTAGATTATATATGTTTGTTCATTTAAAAATGGAACACCCAAAAGATAGTGTGTTTGCATTTTAGGCTCCCGCACATTGTTTTGTTGGATATTTATGTGAAGAAAAATTCAAGTGTTAATCCACTATGTCCCACTTATATAAGTGGAGCAAGATCATATTAGGGTTGTAATTAGAGTAAACTTGGGTGAGAAGAACAATCTTCAAAGAGAAAAAAAAATAGTGAAAGCAAATTCCATTTTGACCATTAGGATCGGCAAAACAAGCTCCGAGTTCGTTCAATTTGCTACCATATATATAATTATTGTTGATATTCATAGATTTTTACAAGTTTAGAGAGAATTTTATTTCTATTACATATTAGTCTATTATTTGTGTTTATATACGTGTATGTTAACAACCTTGTGTTTGTTTCTTAAATTGTAATTAAGATTAACATATTTTTAATTTGGTCATTGGACTAGAGCTAGTGATAGGCCATTTTTTTTGTTCTTGTAAATGGAGGATGTCGTGCTCTAAAGATAATATATTTTTTTAAGGCATACAACAACTTGCATGACATATTTTTCACTTGTTAAAAACAGTGCTACGTACTTTTGCTTTGTTTTTCCTATCACCATCATTTTATTTTATTATTTAAAGTATAAATTAAGTCAATTAATTAATTGGTCCATTTAAAATATGAAGTTTTCTGGCATCAAGTGGCTTGTACCATTACGACTTCCTTGATAAAAGAAGAGGAAAAAATGGTGAGATAAGAGGTATTGACTTAATATAGAAAAATGAAAATGATAGATTTGTTGGCAAGTAGTATGAATATTTGTCCACCTATTGTTTTAGCTACACAAAACAAGTACTTATGCAGTAAACTAATTAAGAAGTTTTTTTTTTTTTTTGACAATTAATTAAGAAGTTAATTATATATGAGTCATGTATATCATCTTTTTCGATTAGATTATTTGGTTCTTAATGGTAGTTGTTTGTTTTCTTGTTTTTTCAATCTTTGATGCTTATGTAAATTTGCGTCAAATTATAGATAATTTTTCACAACTTGCTAACCGTACAGCTCATATCAATAGATTTTTTTTGATCAATTTACCAACACTCCAATTTGCGTCAATTTTTTTGATCAGTTTTTAACAACTTACACAAATTACCAACCAAATCATCAAAGTAACATAAATAAAATTATCCAAAAAACAAGAAATTCATATTTCCAAAGTTTTTCAAGATTAATATCTAATTAAGTTTCATTTTTACTTGTTCGAAAAAAAAAGTGAGTGAGTAATGGGCCAAATAAAAATTGGGTTTTATTTAAAAAAAAAATAGTTTCAATTTTTTTTAAAGAAAAAGTTAAAATCGTCTCAAAGAGTTAAAACCAACGATTTTATACGATTTTAGAGATTTTACTACGATTTAAATCGTTTCAGATCACGATTTTAACAGAAAACGATTCTACCAGTGATTTAAATAAAAATCGCTACCTAAAAACATAAAATCTATGATTTTTACGTTTTAAACCGCAATTTTAACCTTGATCGTAAACGTAAGTATTTGTAAAAAAGAAGAAGAGTGCATCTATCCAAATATGTCATTGTATACAATTACAAAGTAGTGACGAAAGTTGTGATGGAATGTGTATCGAGAGGTAACATCGATTGCAAAATATTCCCTCTCACAAATTTTATTCTATGTGTGTTTTCGATGAAATTCATGTCGACATATTATTATAACGACAAAAATATCAGTCACAAATTTCGTCACTACTTTGGAGAATTTGAGTTTGACCCGGGATACAATTATTCATTCCTAATTATGTACAATTAGTAAGAGATTTATTTCCCTCTTTAAATCGCGTTTTCCATATGATGCTTTTTATGCAATACTTTTACAATCTAAATTTTTTGCCTAAAAATATGTATACAAATGTATGTTTGACTTTGCAATCACAAAAATTGATTTTAAGTTAATTGTTTATGTAAAATTGATTTTGAGAAAACATAAATTGAAGATAAAATGATTTATATTTAAATATATTAAAGTAAAACTGAGTTGAACAATGAAAAAAATCATATCATATCATATTTATACTAAAAAACTACAAATCCCAACATCAAGTTATAATCAATTTTATGACAAAATCAATTGTATATGAGAATAACCAAACATGAAAAAATCGATTATGACCGCTAAAGAAGTAAGTATACGTTCGTGTACACACATGAAAAGAAAATCAACATATGTTGTTTTCTTTTTTGAAGCAAACCAACATATATATTGTTGTCACCATAGGATACTGTTTTTGAATTTTCATTTTATCAAAGTCACCATAGAGTATATAAGTAAACAATAAATATTAAATACAATGAGGTATTACTTTTGACTCGTAGTGCTATAGTATATAGTTTTGCTTTGTTTTCTTTTTCACCTTCATTTTTTCAACTTAAGTTAGCTCCCTTTAAACGAAGTAATTTTCTGACAGCAAGTGGCTCGAACCATATAAAACGACATTCATTGATCAGAAGAAAAAAAAAGAATTAGATTATTTTAAAAAAAGTGAGATAAAAAGTTTTTTTTTTCTTTGAAGCAAATGAGATAAGAAGTTTTATATTTTACTTTTGGTGATAATGAAATAAGAGGTTTTGACTTGATAGATAAATGAAAATGATAGATTTAGTTGTACCTAGTATGATGAAAATATTATGTGTATCTATTATCCCCCTTATGCGTAAATTAAATGTATATAAATTATTTTAAGGAGATTAATTTTTACGCAAATTTTTATTTTATTAAAGAAAATAATTAAGGTGAGGGGATAATATTATAGAATAAAACAAGAAGGATTTTTCTGTTGTCCAATTTAAAGTTATCGATAATTAATTAATAACCTTTAACTGTGTTTTTGTATGAGCACCGATTTTTTTTAAAACATGAGGAGAAAGTTTAGTGAAAAAAGTAAAGATATTTTAGTTCTTTTGACATTTTTTTTACTCAACCTCACAAAACAAGCCAACTCTTGAATATATTAAAAAGATGAAAAAAGACACATGAAAACTTGGGAGTACTAGGCTAAAATCTAATTAAGTGGGAGTTAACAAATACAATTGTCTTATTAAAATTTAAAAATCTTACCTATAAAGACCGTTGAAAAACTAAGTGAAGGGAAAGAAAGTGCAATACTTCAAAAGAGACTAACAAAATATATATTTTGGCAAAACAAATCGATTTAGTGAAAAAATTACTTATACTATTATAAATTGTGTCCCACTATTAAGAGTCTTGAATTTGCAAGGTAAAAGTAGCAATATCATCAGCGCACTGATTTTCTTTTTTATAAATATGCGAGATGATGAAAAATATATGTTTGTGATATAATAATAATTAAAGAATATCCTAAAGCAGCTCTTAAAAAACTTACAGAAAGCAACTTAGTAGGACTTACAATGAACTGATCTAACCAATTCAAAAATAGTTCACAGTAATTAGTTCACTGAACTTAATCTTGAATCAAACGAGTCAAATTTAAGTTGAAAATTAAACTCGCTAAATAAATGAGTTTAACTTGAACTATATATAGTCCGTCTCGAAGATTTCTTTCGACACTACTTATGAAACAAATATATATTTAATCTAGATTCTAAGAAGCACTTTTTTAAGTCTGTTAAACAGCAAACCGACTTAAGAAGTGTTTTATTAAGTTGGTTAAAACCCGTCTTAATAAATGAAAACTTCTTATGTCGAGAAAAATTAAGATGGGTACGGAACCGTCTTAAGAAGTCGTTTTTAACCGACTTAAAAGACCTTGTTTGTACTAATGGCAAATGATATAGGGGTGAAATCGGCTTTATATCCTAATTTCTAAATGCTATTCGTCTTATAAAAAATATTATTTTTTGTTGATTCAAACCGGCCATGTCGACATTTAATAGCTACCCAAGCACTCTTTGATAAAGTTTAATTGCAAGGGTAACTATACAAAATGTTGTATGACTTAAAAGAACCAATTAACCCTTAAAAAATTTAAAAGATCAATATGTTATAAGTGTTATATTTAAATGACAGTTAGATGCAATTTGACCTATATTGTACTATGAGTAGGTTTTTTGCCCTCTAATTTTTATATTTTTATTGTCTCGTTTTGACATATTTTGTGGATGAGTTCCTATTATATTACATCTCAATTTATGGATTGAGTACTAATTAAACTTTCTTCCACTTGAATTAAATTCTTTTTGATGTTAACAAAATATATAGTGTCATGTGATTAATAAAAATTTATCCCTTTTCCAATTATTATTTTTTTTATAAAAAGCTAAATGCAATTTTTTTAATATTTTTTTAGTCCTCCTATTTGTCAGAGAAAAAATCCTAATAATTCAAGTTAAAATACGTAAAATCAAACCAAAAAAATTAAATGCATATTCATAACACGATTTTTATTTTTCTCTTCCAACTCCTCTTTGCCTACTTCTAACCATGGGAAAGGTTTGTCTCCCATGAGATTTGAACATAGAGAGGCTCCACACCCTCCACAATTTTTTTAATAATTAAAAATACATGTAATAAGAAAAAAAATGAATGGATGAGAAGGTTCATGGAATCATGGGTGCATATTGAGGTCCATGGTTCGAGGGAGGAGATGATGTATCATGTATGTACCTCAATGCAATTTTGTCAAACTTATTAAACCACTTAAATTGACAAACAAACAAAATAAACAACAATTTGATTAGATGGATGAACATGATTTACATCACATAATGACAAGGTGTAACTTTTTTATTAGCACCTTTTACAAGCTGTAACATTAATTAATTATCATATCAATCTAATTTATTTCTTCTTTTTTTCTACACGTTCTTATTGGCTATTAAAATGTCAACTCTCTCTCTCTCTCTCTCTCTCTCACATATATATGCAATACCACTTATCAAGTCATATATACACTCACCTACCCCTCTTCCCGTACGTCAAATTGTACCTTCCTCTCTCCATCTTTGTTCTTATAAACACACAAAATATATATATATATATATATCCAAATCTATCTAAGAGATAGAAAGAAAGTGAAGATAACACACAAACACAGGAAAGTGATCATGAAGCTTGTTTGGTCTCCAGAAACTGCCTTGAAATCTTACATAGATACTGTTAAATCAGTAAGTACCTTTCAACCTCAACCACAAGTAAGAAAAATCATTCATATATTCTTTCTTTCTTTTGCAATTTCTATTTTCTTTAATTTTTGCTACTTCATTTTTTTATTCATCTTTCTTGGTCATTTTCTTTTTTCCATTTTAGAATGAAATCAATATCAAGATTCAAGAATAAATCATAATTATCTAGATATTGAAAATGATTTATTCTCACTTGTGTGGAATACGTTTCAATCTTTTTTTTTTTTTTTGAAAATTAAAATTAGAATAGAGTTTTTTCAATAAATATGTTTTTGCTAAAATAATAATTTAATCTTGGGAAAAAGAATAATCATAATCACAGTTAAAAACCTTGTTCTTTTTAAAGGAATTAAAATCTTGTTATTAATTTATTTTATCTAACTTCTAACTAGTTGAGGCTTTTAATATTAATTATTTTATTTTTTTGTAGTGTGAGAAATTCAAGGAATCTGGGGTAGCTGAGCTACTATCATCCATGGCAGCCGGATGGAACGCGAAATTCATCGTAGAATGTTATTGCAACGGTGGCCCAATAGAGGCAAGTATTGGCTTAGCGGTTGCGGCTCGCAACACGGGTGCAAGACACGTATGCATAGTCCCGGATGAAGGGTCAATATTGCACTACACAAAAGCCCTGGCCGAGATGGGTGTAACACCTCCACCGGAGATAGTTCACGGGGACGCGGAGACGGTGATCAAAAGTCTTGTTGGGTTGGATTTTCTTGTGGTGGATTGTAGACGTAGGGATTTTGCTAGGGTTCTTAAGGTTGCAAAAGTGAGTACTAGAGGGGCAATTTTGGCATGTAAAAATGCTTGGCAAAGATCAAATTTTTCTTGGTTTAAGTGGAACCATGTTCTTGAAAGAGGCACACGTGTGGTTAGATCGGTTTTTTTGCCTGTTGGAAAAGGTTTGGATATTGCTTACATAGGAAGTAAAAATGGTGGTGGTGCATCTTCAAGTACTAGTACTAGTTCTTCAAAGGGTACTCCTAGCCGTTGGATCAAACACATAGATCAACAATCAGGAGAAGAACATCTTTATAGAGAGACTGATGTTTAATTTTTTAAATAATTAAGAGCCTTAATTAACTCTTGTGTTTGTATATAAAATAAATAAAATTATAGGAATATGCTTATTGATGAAGGATGTAATTTTGTGAAAATATTTTTTTGGTGCAGTTTTGTGAAAATATTGGGTGATGAGTTTAGACATCATAAATGATAAAGTTTAGACGACTTTTTGTACCAATCATATAGTTTTGATGACTTATAGTAATTAATTAGAAAGTACTTTGTGTAAAAACAAGAAGTTAGAAATTACTTTTGAAATTGAGTTTAAAATGTGAAACTTGTTAAAAGTTTATAATATTTTATGAAAAATGCTAACAAATATCTCAATTGTTAAAAAGTAAAGAAACAAAAAACTTTATTTTATAAATTATGCATTTGTCACCATAATATTTTAAGACAAATGATTTATACCGAGCTTTTTCTTTTTAGCAAATGATTTATATCGAGCTTAAAAATTGAAAAAATGAAACTATCTTATTGCATAATTGCATGTTCATCCTAACTGCAAAGATTAGAAAACCAAAGTACTTCCCAAATTGCTTTTAAATAAACAAAGAATATATGCTTTTGATGCAAAAGGAAAAATGTATGTGTTGGTGGGTACTATTATATAATTATTGTGTAAATTATAAGTTTTGTCCTTGTGCTTAGTTTAATGCAATGCACGGTTTTTGTTTATCAAAATTTAACACCAATTTGTTGACTTATACTTACAATATTGTTTGTTTTTGCAATTTCTTCATTCTATATGGCCGGTTGCTTAATTATATATTGACAGTTGAAACTATTGTTTTATAGAAATAAAAAATAAATTAATAATCGTCAGTTTATTCAATGGCGATTGACGCTGTACTTTATAAAAATAATTATAGTTCGATTCTCACAACTACGATCGAAAGGAGATTGTAATCATTTGATGTCATAATTGACTTTCGAACAAGATATTGGTTTTGAAAATAAAAATAAAAACTAAAAAACTGAAAAAATGAGAAAAATTATAAAAGAATCTAAAACTGTTGGCGGCGGTTTGCAAGGGTTGAGGGGGAAGATCCATAAGGTCACATTCGAGGGCTTTACAACCGCTAGCCAAAATTGTCTTTTTATGCTATTCCTTGACCAAGTTTTAGTGATTCATTATTTATTTATTTAATTACTTTTTGATGGGCAGAATAAAACATTAACTAATTAATATGTTGAAAGTAATGTACTATTAGTTAACTAATATGATGTATCAAAGTGATAGATATTAGATCTTTAATTATTTGGTCAAATGTTTGATTATTATTGTTACGGATGGTAAAAAATGTATTGGAAGATAATATAAAAACTAAAGCCGCAAACAAAGTGAAACGAATCAACAACCCACAAAAATAAATCATAGCTAACTAGCCGTCAATTAAATATGAGGAGAAACCATAAAACAAATGTATCAATGACGAAATATATTAATTATTAAATGAATCTAAAAAATCAATGTCTCTTATAAAAAAGATCGAAGAAAATATCTCGATAGTAAAAGAAGACTCAACTGCCCACTCAATACATATTAAAGATGTCAATTTATGGATTATAACACAAGCCTAGCTAAGAAAAGATATTAAAGACTCATTATTTATTTAATTACTTTTTGATAGGCAGAAGAAAATATTAACTAATTAACATGTTGATGTAAGTGATAGATATGTACTTGACAATTTTTTTTTTTGATAGATATTAGATCATCTTTAATTATTTAGTGAGATGTTTGATCATCGTCATTGTGGATGGTAAACTATGTATATTGGAAGATAATTGAATTTTTTCAAAGGAAAGATAAGAAAATAATAAACAACTAAAGCTGCAAACAACCATTAAAACATTGTCGGGGAAGAACTACACAACCAATAGCATTTTTTTTGGGTACTTTTATGGTGCAGTTAATATTGAAAAAGTCATTTGAATAGATCAATAGGAGTAAAGTCTTTATTTGATCCCACCAAATCATAATTATATGGTGTAGTTCCATAATTGTGTTTATGTGTATCCTCAAAGATCTAAAGGTGTGAGTTTTTTCTATCCTAAGATCGAGATTTTGCTCTGATACCAGAGTTTGGGCGGCAGAGTTTTCGCGCGTTAGCTGTAAGATAAACGTTGGAGTTCATTCTTCATGTATTGTACTAAAAGTCTGTAATTAGACAATAAATCTTTTCTTTCTATGAGTCTTGCCTTTATTCTTGGATTAACATGAGGTCTATCCATATATAGCAGGTTTTTTAAGCATCTATATTCAAATTCTAATTTTTGAATTCTTCTCCTATAGACTTTTAGATTTTTTCTTTCTTCAGCTAAGTTCATTGCTAGCGTAGGTAGTGAGTGTAACAGGTTGCGGAAGTTTAATTAGATTCTTTTATCTAATTTTTCGAGTTGTAAGGACAACTCTGCTACTGAGCTTTGTAGCTTATTTAATTCTTTTAGTTCTGAGATTTCAAAATCTCTTTTTGGGGGTGCTACCCTAAGGCTTTAGCTTCTAATTAATGGTTTTTCGTCTGTTTCTTTAAACAGATTTTTGTCATCTTCTATTAATGAACAACTCTTCCTTGCCAAGGTTTTAAATATAGGTGACTCTAATGTCACTATAGGGGTGAATAATTCATCAATATGAATTATATCTTTTCTTGTAAATTCTATGCTATGATGTGAATTACTTAAAGCATAATTAATTCTATAGCATATTGTAAAAGGATGATTTCCTTTTTTCATAAATTTTGAATCTTCTAATTTGTAATTAAAGATTATGGATCTGTCCAGATCTTTATCCTTTAGGGATAATCCTATTTGTAAGTTTATATCAAACTTAATTTTTCCATATTTTAAATTGCATCTTCCTTGTGCAATTATAGATTGTCTATCATTTGTAATTCTAGAGTCTCTTAGAATTATATTTAACGGTGTATCAATACCTTTCATGAAAGTACTTTTGATTAAAACTTGAATGGTTGATATGTGAATATAACCAATTTTATTTCTTTCTTTTTCAGAAAGACTTGAAATTCTTTTTTGAATTTGTGTTCTATCTATGGTAGATATGAAAATATTTCCAGAAGTAGAATCAATTGGAATTGCTTCTTCTCCTATCATTGTTCCAAATTTCAAGATATTTTTCCTCAAAAGACGTTCTTTGAATTTTATAAACTTTCTTTTAAAGTTTTCTTCAGCAGTTAGAGATAAATCTGCTTCTTCTATTTTGTGATCTTGTATAATATCAGCAAAATAACTAGATGTTTCTTCAAAAAGTGAGATTTCAGACATAATTTTCAAAATTCTTCTGAATTTTCACTAATATTATCGGGCAGAATATTTAAAGTTTTTATTAGACTATAAATTCGAGAGTTTTTTAGTCTATAATGTACACTTGCAAAGTCTCCATAGAATTGTCCTTGAAAACATTCTATGTATTTAGAATTTTTAGTAAAATTGTTTAACTCATGAACTAAACATTTTAATTCATGTTCTACGAAGTCTCCTTCGATAGTTTCTTGAATTTTTTCGAGAAAAAACTTTTCTTGGTAATGATTAAATTTGAATTTGTCTAAAATTATCTTAACCAAATTTGGTTCAAAGATCCTTTTTAGTAAATAAGTTACCTTTTTATCATAGTCTTCCATCAAGACTAATTCTAAGTATGTGTGATCAGAACTAGGTTCTGTGTATTCAATTTCAAAAAAATTTGAAAATAATCTTTGAGTTCTAAAATTCGAACTTTCCATTTGTTATGCAAACAACATAATAAACAAGTGATGTAACAATAACAATCATACCTGATATGATTTTCTTTGTTTCTGGTTTTGTTGAATTCTTCGATCTGAAGATGTTTGTGTTGTTTTGGGATATAATCTGTTTGATTATATTGTTTTATGTGGTTGATCCCTCCAGAGTATTACCTCAAGGATCTAGCTCCTCCAGAGTATTACCTCAAGAGCTACTTCTTAGAAATAATTCTAAGGACAGAAGAAAATAATTCTTCAAAAACTAGTTAATAGTTTCGTATTTCTTTCAACTGTGATTTACATTGAGCTTAATGCTCTTATTTATAGTGGAGAATGGCTCACATTAGGTAAACGTCCATTTCCATGACATTGTACATGCACTCAGAAAAGTGACGCGCACTTAAAAAAAAAACGCACTAAGAAAAACGACAAATAGTTTTTTACATTATTTATCACTAAGTGGTCCCCATCTGACTCAGATGTGATAAGGTACCACTGCACACTTTAATTAACTACATGACACATGGCTCTGTGATGGAGGTTTTCTTGTCTTCTTGTGCCGACGGTTTCTCTAGACAATTTTTACAGTTATGATTTTTGTAATACTGTAGAAAATATCTGCAGCATTCTTCTTGAATTACCCTTGGTAATTTTTCATGACCATCCTTCAGTTGGTCAATTCTTTCTTCAAGTTCTTTGATTGCCTTGATATCTTTTTCTTTTGCTGGTTTTCTGGAATCGCTATACACGATCATTGATGAGTCTTCGTAGATTGTTCTGTAGTTTGTCTGGGATGACATTCTTGAAACTTTCCGACGAAAATTCTTCATCTGATTGACGTACATAGCTGGATGCCATTCTGTACTTTCCTTATTCATGACCGGATATTCTTTGTTAGATATCCCAATCTTGATTAAGTATATTGGTTTTGTGACCAGCTCCAAGGTATTCTCATCATACCAAGGATATGTTGAATCGATCTCTAGGAAGATCTCTTTTCCTTTGGCATATAAATTATTGAATTTTTCTGCCAAATTTTGTAGATTTTTTGGAAGAAACTTTAGCTCTCCAAAAGTTTTCTTTGGTTGCTCTTCCAAATTTATGGTGTGGATTAAACCATTTTGAAAGAAAGATAGACATGTAGTACTATCTATTCCTGGTAATGTAACTGTCTTGGGACAGCTAAATTTGTTGGCCGGGTAGAAGCATTCAGTGGTGAATTCTTCTACATAATGGTTTAACCATTTCCACCTAAGGCTGAATTCCATGTAGGTTGGGTCGGTTACTTGGAAATTCTTTTGATTTTCGAGCTGGCGAATTTTGTCAATCGACAGCTTCCTTTTCGACTCCATTGTTGGAGATTTTTGAAGGTTTTTTACTGTTGTTACTTCCTTGTAGGCTCCGCAAAGTTTCTGTTCAGCTTTCTTCATGGTTTTGTATCCTTTGTGACGCACATTCTTGCCTAAGATGTGCTGCTTTGCTATTGCCCATTTTCTATAGATCCCTTTCATTGGACCATAAAAAATGACATAAGCTTCAAACTTTCCCATCTCATTGTCTACGGGATCGTTTGTTTGAATGGTTGTTGATAAACCATTTTTTCTAGCTTCATCTTCTTCCTCGACCTGGTCAGCCCAAGACTTCTTGCTGTCTGAGGTTGTTTCTGAAGATTCTGCTTCTTGTTCTATATTCCAACCACTGGGTACTATTGTTTCAATAGGAATTTTTGAACTATCTGGGGTTGTATACTTTACATAGTAGTCATACTTTCCAGAAGGTTGTCCTAGGAGGTCCCAGTTTTCTTCTTTTTTAAGAACTTCACTTGAGCCATTTGCTGATTGATTTTCATCTGTTGTCATTTTTTGTAAACCTTTGAGTGTTGTAATCATCTCCCCCCTCTCGGCAGAGATTTTTGCTTTTTTGATTTCTAGGGCGACAAGTTGCTCGTCCTTTTGCTTGATGTTGTTCTGAAGTAGCTTTATGGCTTGCTCCATTCTCTCGTCAGTGTATCTGCAAAACTGTTTTGTTCAGATTTTATATATTGAAGATATGGCTCGTATTGTTGTAATTCCATCTGCCATCTTATTAGTCTGCCTTGTTTATGGTCAGCACTAATTTTATATCTCCAAAACACTGTAAGATATTTAGAGTCTGTTCGAAGAAGGAATCTTGACGGTAGTAAGTCAATTTTCCATTTTTTTAATACTTTTACACATGCCAGAGTTTCTAGTTCTTGAATATGATATCTAGACTCTGTATTTGTAAATGTACCAGAAATATATTTACATAACTGTAAATTTTCAGTATCCTTTATCAGGATTTTAGAAGCACTGTAATCAATGTTTTTTGATTGAAGATCCTTAGACTCTTCAATTTTACATCCTTTCTCATTAAGAGAAAGTTTTGCTTTACCATCTGGTAAAGCTCTCATACAACCTGCCCAGGTTGTTTGTGATGCATCCGTTTCTACAATTAAAAAATCTTTTATTGTTGGATTGTAGAGTTCGGGTAAAATTTTTATTTTTTCTTTAATGGTTTTAACATTATCAGAATCAACTTTAGTCCAAGACCATGGAATTTTTTCTGAAATTTTCTTTTGCAAATGCTTTCTTTCCTTTGCTAAGTCTTTTAAAAATCCTTCATTAGCAATATAATTTAAACATCCAAGAAATCTTTGGATTTGTTTTCTGTCAGAAAGCTCATTTGGAAAAGCTTGTATTTTTTCTTGGGTATGAGGTGCTAAACTTAGTTCCCCATTTTCTTTTAAAATTAAACCAAGGTATTCTATTTCTTTTTGTAAAATTTTTGATTTCTTTTTTGAAATTATAATACCCTTTTCTTTAATTCTTAAAAGAACAATTTCTAAATCTCGAAGATGTTGTTTTTCATCTCCTTTGGTAAAAATGAGTATGTCATCTATATATGCTAAACATATATGATCCAAACCTGCGAGAGATTTGTCCATAAATCTTTGATATATTGATGGTGCTTGTTTTAGTCCAAAAGGCAAAACATTCCATTCGTAATGTTTTTGAGGTGGACATGAAAAAGCTGTTAATGGCTTTGTTTCTTCTGCTAGTCTTAGTTGATAATAACCAGACTTTGCATCCAAGGAAGAAAACCAATTACATCCTTTTATTTTTTCTAAAATAAAATCTTTTCTAGGTAATTTATAAGAATCTCCGACTGTTGCCAAATTAAGTTTCTTATAATTAATTACCATTCTTCTCTTTCCTCTTTTTATTTCGTTATGGTTTTCGACATAAAAAGCTGGTGCAGAATGTGGACTTGATGAAGGTCTAATAAGGTCTTTATCAAGTAAATTTTTACATTCTTGTTGAAATTCTTCAACATCTCTAATAGAATATGGAATTCTATTTGGAACATTTATCTCGTCATTAGAATTTTTTAACTTAATGACTATAAGTTCATGATTAGTGTTTTTAAGGCTGTCTAGAGGGTTATCTGAACAGAATTCGTCTAATCTTTCTTCTATATTAATATGGAAACTTCTTTCTTCCCATATAGTTCTTAACTCCCTAAGGTTTCCCTTAATAAGGTTTAAGATTTCATTTCTAGTAACTATTTTGGTGGTTACTATTTTTCTATTTTTAGGATTTCCCAAATCCTTCCATTGAAGTGATATAGTATCCTTCCTTTGACTAAAGGGTTCATATAACTTTAAAAAGTTATTTCCTATGATTAGGTCTAATCCTGAATCATGGAGGTAGATTGTTGGAATAAAAAATTTATATCCTTCAATTTCTATAGATACATCTCTAAGGTTAAACCATATCTGATGTTTTGATTTGTCTGCAACTATTATTTCTTTGGGCTTGGTTAATCTTTCCCAGTTTCTAGAGATAGATTTCCTTCCAAAACAAAGAGTTGCACCTGTATCTACATAGGCTAAAAGGTTTCTATTTTTTAGCACTATTTTGATAAATGTAGCACTTGGATTTCCTTTACCAAGTATCTTCTTCGACATCTGAATCTGTCTCTGTGCAGTATTCATAAATGTCTTCATTGGATTCTATATCTGATTCTATAGGTTCATATCCCAATGCATATATTGCATGTAGGACATTTTTCTTAGGATTTTCCTTTTTAGGGCACTCATTTGCATAGTGACCTTCTTCATGACATAACCAACATGTACATGATTTTTTGCCTTGTGGGCATATTTTCTTCTTAGGGTAAGGTTGTTTTTTCCTAAAGAATTTTTTGTTTCCCTTTTTGAATTTTCTAAAAGGAACCTTCTTAAATTTCTTTTTCTTATAGGGTTTTTGTAACCTTGTTTTTCTGGGTTTCTTCCTGGAGTTGCAACCATAATTTCCTACTTTGTCTTGTAGTTTATTACAACAAAGGGATACTTGAGCTTCTCTTTTGGCTATTTTTTGAGTACACATTTCTTGGAGCCAAATTTTTAGGGTGGTTATTCTTCCTCCTAGAGTATCATCCACTTTTCCTTCTGCTAATGCTGAAGTAAAGAATGTTTTAAATTGAGCTGATACTCTTTCTGGTAACTTGTCATAGAATAGTTTTATCAAGTTTCTGGAAATTCTAGTACTATTATCTATGTTGTAATAATAGTCCTGAAATTCACAAATGAAATTATCTACATAGCACATATTGCAGATTTTTAGGTTAGTTATTTTCCAAAGATTTTGGTCGAAAAATGCTATCTTAGATTGAATGGAATCCTTCCATCCTTTAAATTCTGTTACGAGTAACATATGAATCCAGTCTACTACTAAAGCTCCTGTTAGGGGTATTGTTCCCATAACTTCTGGTGGTAAGGTCGAAATGTATTTGTAAGCATTTCCTCTAGTTTTATATTGTAGGAAATTGAAAATTTCAATTGGTCCTAAATTTTTAAGGTCTTCATTTAACTGGACTAATACACTATTTGTATTGTACCAATCTCTTAGATCATTGGCTGTATCGAAACTACAGTCTATGTCTAAAATTCCTTGCCCTTGAAATGGGTTTTGTGTAGGTACATAATAATGGGGTACCTTTTGGAATTTTTGTTTGGTAAATTCTCTTTCGAATTCTGCAGTTCTTTTCGTACCAGATGTTTCTGCTGGTTCGAATTTTACGAAGTGAGGATTTTCATTTTCTTCCTCTACTTCTTCTTCAGAGCTAAAATCATAAATGATTTGGTTTTTGTCTTTTGGTTCTTCGTCAACTACTTGACTTTTTCCTGATATATCTAAAGAGACCATAAGTCTTTCCAAATTTTATAATTGCCTATTAAGGGCTTCTTCTGTATCGTCCATTCTTAAAAGAATTTAGATGGTGGTTTAATTTTTAATTGTGTAGAAACAGAAGTTTCTTCGAGGTTTTCTAGAAGCCTAGGAATATTTTCTATTTTTAGTTCCTTTCCTTTCTCTTCCCCCCCTTGAGAGAATTGAAGGTTTTTGTCTTCTAAGAGTTTTATCATGTATGCTATCATACAAGATATATTATTTAGCTGTGGATTTGTTGTATGAAAAATGTGAGGAAACTTATGAGTTTCATCTTCTTCATAACAATCAAAGTTTATTCCATTATGAAATTTTCATGTTTCATATGGTTTATATCTTTCTTCTTCAGACTGTAAGGTTTCTAAATAGGATGTTTGTTTTTTTATCCTATCTTGTAAATCAGAGAAGTTATCTAAAACTTTCTGTAATTTACTTGTTAGACTTTCTTCAGTCATCTTGCAATATTCTGAAGTCTTTTTTGAAGAATTTCAGCTAGTTTCTTATATTCTTTAGCTAAATAGAGGTTTCCTGAGTTTCTAAACCAATAGTGTAGTCTCTTAAACCATCTAATTTGGATTTTGTATAGAGCAAGATCAGCTATGTTAGGTTTAAAGCTGATTATTGGATAAATTAATCTTCCACATGGACTTCTTAGGAATTCATTCCTGTGTCGTTTTACTATCATATTATTCATTGGACTAATCTTAATTGCTACGGATTAGCTACCAAATTTTTGCTACTAAATTTGTGCTAATGGGTTGCTTGGTTTCTAGCCATTAGATTTGAGATTTGCACATAGAAATTTTTGTATCTTTGCCACACTAGATCTTGACTTTTTTAGTGAAGTCATTTTAATGACTGCATGTTAGAATTCTCCTTTTTTTTTGAATGGCAAAGAGATATATATATATATAATAAATAAAATAGCGCGAGTCAAAATACAGAACAGGAGTACTAGAAATACTCAACAATAAAGAAGAAAAAAGAAATACAGAATAAAAACAATATAGAAGGACTCCCAAAAACTAAAAACCACCATAACCACCCAGAAAAGCCACCAAAAAGAGGAAGAAGGAAAAGACAGCTATGAGAGATAACTCGAAGAGATACAACTCAACCACAACCTGAAAAATTAAGGCACCACATCCTCACCTTGTCTTACGGGACCAGCATAATAGATGTTGCACCTCCCACTCGTAGAGGGAACAAGGGCTATCAGGGTTTTTACCAATAAACCATTTCCAGGAGGAAAGTTTCACCCTATCCATAATGTTGTCAATTGTTGAAGACCCATTAGGGATGTCAACGGGGCGGGGATTGAGCGGAGGGTACTTTACTACTCCTTGCCCCACCATCTAAAACATTCCCCATCCCCATACCCATTCCCCACTTCGGGGAGTATTCTTCCTCCATCCCCATCCCCACGGATCTCCACCGCACGGATCCGTCAACCTTAAAAAGTTATCAAATTTTTATTATTTTCGATCAAATTAGTTGCAAAAAAAATAGTAAAGCTTAATTATAAAACAAATAAAAAAGTTAAAATATTAGTGTGAGTCTTATGACAGTAATAAACATCATATATAAACAAATGTATACATATATTGTGTGAAAATATAATTAAAAACATTTTATAAAGTAATTAAATATACATTTATAAATGTTATTTTAATAAACTTTTCGGGGACGGATTCTCCGCGGATCGGGGGATCAAATACCATCCTCATCCCCAAACCTCTTTCGGGGGAATTTTCTCCTGAAAAATTCTCCATCTTCGGATCCCCAAACGGGGCAATCCCCACGGGGATCCCCATTTACGGATGAAATTGACATCCCTAAGACCCACCGGAAAAAATTATATCATTTCGGGAGATCCAGATAGTCCACACAACAACATGCCACACTAAAATCATACCTAACCGAACCCAATACCCCACACCCATCCCAAAGAAACTTTCAAACACTTGCGTAATACTATTGGGGGCACAAAATCAATCCCTAACAACCAATAGCAAAATGAACCAACAACCAACAAAAACAAACCACAATCATCAATATGAGGAAAACCACAAAACAAATATCTATTTCAGTAGTAGGTAAAGGGAAGACTCGTATCAATAGGTATTAAATTTCTTAAATGACTCTCAATTATAACACCACAAGTATATACGGTGAAAAAAATTTGAAATTGGACTCTGATCTTTTCTACATATTGTTTTATTAATTTTTTTTTCATGCGAAAGGCTTTAGAGAGATCTATGTATTAGGAGTGATTCAATATTTCATTGTCAATGTTAACCTTGAGATATTAATGAATGACAGATTCATATCACACTTGCTATTAGAGAGAATGATAAAGAATATATATATATTGGCTAATGCTACCGTGGACAAGTGATATACCGAATATGAATTTTACAAAATTTTCTGTTGGATTGAAAGTTTATATCGTATAGATCATCCATAAATTTTTTAAATTTTTTTGAAAATCATTTGATATGTTATTGAGACCCATCAAGATTTATGTTATTTAACAACCGTTAATCTTGATATGTCTCAATAACATATCAAATGATTTTTAATTTTTCTAAATTTTTCTATAGATGATCTATATGATATAAACTTTCAATCCAACGGTGGATTTTGCAAAATTTGTATTCGTTATAATGTTATTTGTGATTGGTCCACCATGGACCACTTGATGAAGTGGTCCATATTAGAATTTACCATATATATGGCTAAATAGTTGTTTTTTGGTAACATCATATTCTTCAGTTTTATATTCATATAGTTATTACACTATTTATGAGTGTGATATTAGCATTACTCTTACTAAAAATATAATGGAAATGAACTCTTAGGCAAGTGATTAATGGTTCGATCTCTGACTTTGCTTTGTTAGGGTAATCCAAGATAAGAGGAAGAAGATAACAAGTAAGAACTAGAGAGAAAACTAGGAGGAAAGTGTTAAGATTTATTGATAAGAAAAATAGAGAATAAGTTGTGTTTACAATGCATGAGGCACATGCTTATTTATAAGGAAAACTCCTAACACATCCATTACTTGTAACACAAGTAACCATAACTAACTAACTCAAGGTAGTTATGTAACCACCTCCTAACTACCTAACCAAGTCTAATAGGATTGAAGTTATAAAACAGCATGCTCCCTTAACTTCAAGCCTAAGCAAACTTGTCTGTCCTTCAGAAATCCTTCAGAACTGCAACCTTGTCTGTCCTTCAGAAATCCTTCAGAACTGCAAACTTGTCTGTCCTTCAGAAATCATTGTCTGTCCTTCAGAAATCCTTCAGAACTGCTTCAGAACTTGCCATGCTGGGCGCGCGCGCCTGACACACACCAAGTTCACTTCTGAGCTTCAAAAACCTGTCTGTTTTCAAACTCTTAGTTAGAGCATCTGCAACCTGAGTATCTGTTGCACAATGCCTGACATCTAAGCTACCTTGATTCACCTGCTCCCTCAAGAAATGAAACCTAGCCTCTATGTGTTTGCTTCTACCATGCAAAACTGGATTCTTTGCTAAGTTTATAGCAGACTTGTTATCAATCTGCAGAACCACAGGTTTCTCTGCTTCAATTCCTAGCTCCTTCAACACAGTCACAATCCACAAAGCTTGGCATGCTGCATATGCACCTGCTATGTACTCAGCTTCACACGAAGACAATGCAACAACTGGTTGTTTCTTAGAACACCAAGCAACAGGAGCCTCCATAAATCTGAAGAAATACCCAGTAGTACTCCTTCTATCTACTTTGTCACCACACCAATCGGCATCAGAGTAGCACACAATCTCAAATTTCTCCTTCAGAACTGACTTTGGAAAAAGAATTCCAAACTCCATTGTGCCTGCTATATACCTAAGTATTCTTCTAGCTGCATTCATGTGTGACCTTCTAGGTTTATCCATGAATCTACTTACAAGCCCAACTGCAAAGCATATATCTGGCCTGCTGTTGCAAAGATATCTCAATGATCCTACAATTTGCTTGAAAATTGTAGTATCCACAGTCTCTTCTGTCTCATTCTTCTCTAACTTCAAGTTCACCTCCATAGGAGTTGCAGCATATGTACACTCAGTCATGTTGAACCTCTTCAGAATTTCTCCTGCATATCTCCTCTGATGCAACAATAGACCTTTACCATTCTTCAGAAGTTCAAATCCTAAGAAGTAAGACACTTCTCCCAAATCTGTCATCTCAAATTCAGTTTTCATTACTTCTTTGAATCTCTCTATCTCAGCTGTGACACTTCCAGTTACTAGCAAATCATCAACATACAAACATATCAGAATGATGCTTGAAGCTGCTTCCTGCACATATACTCCATATTCTGACTTGCATTTCCTGAAACCTTGTTTCACAAGAAATCCATCTATCCTTTTATTCCAAGCTCTTGGAGCTTGTTTCAAACCATATAGAGCTTTGTTCAATCTGTAGACCATGTCTTTCTTCTCTTCAATCATGAATCCAGGTGGCTGAGTTACAAAAACAAGTTCTTCTAATGGACCATTAAGAAAGGCTGACTTAACATCCATGTGGAACATAGGCCATTTCCTTGCATTAGCTACAGCTATGACAAGTCTCACAGTCTCAATTCTTGCCACAGGTGAGTAGATTTCTGAGTAATCTATTCCTTCCCTCTGCAGAAAACCTCTTGCCACCAGCCTTGCCTTATATTTTGCTATAGAATTGTCAGGATTTAGCTTCAGCTTGAACACCCATTTAATTCAATTGCCTTCTTATCTGATGGAAGTTTAACTAACTCCCAAGTTTGATTTCTCTCAATTGAAGCCAACTCCTCCTCCATAGCTTTCTTCCATTTCTTGTGTTTCAAGGCTTCTGTGTAATTGATAGGCTCAGAACCAGCCATCAATGCAATATGAACTAAGTCACCATCTGCATTTACCTCATTATCATTAATAATTTCACAATCCTGCAATCTAGCAGGAATGTTCCTTGTTCTGGCAGGCCTGTCTCTAGTCACAGCTGCAGGTGCTTCATTCTCATCACTAGAATCACTATCTTCTTCATTCATGATTGGATTCAATTGAGCTCTGCTTGAACTGCAACCAGCAATCCAATCCCAGGATTTCTCTTCATCAATTACAACATCTCTACTGTAGATCATTTTCTTTGTGACAGGATCATACAGCTTGTAAGCACATGTGACATGGTATCTTACCAAGATCATGACTTCACTTCTGTCATCAAGCTTCTTCCTTTTTGCTTCAGGCACATGCTTGTGACATAAAGCACCAAAAATTCTGAAGTGACTTACACTAGGTTTTCTACCACTCCACACTTCCTCAGGTACTTTGTCTTTCAGCTTCTTGGTTGGACACCTGTTCAACACATACACAGCAGTGTGAACTGCTTCACCCCAGAAAGCTTTAGGCAGGTTCCTATGCTTCACCATACACCTTGCCATATCAAGAATAGTCCTGTTCCTTCTTTCAGCTAAGCCATTGTGTTGAGGTGTATAGGGAGCTGTGACTTCATGTTCTATACCTTGTTCAACACAAAATGACTCAAACTTCTTGGAAGTATACTCACCTCCACCATCTGTTCTGAGAGCTATGATCTTCTTTCCACTTTGATTTTCAACTAATGCCTTAAAATTTCTGAAGACATCAAATACTGCATCCTTGGTTTGAATCAAGTATATCCACATCTTCCTGCTATACTCATCAACAAAGGTAACAAAATATCTATTACCACCAAGTGAATTCACATCAAAGGGACCACACACATCAGAATGCACAACACCTAGTACACTTGATGATCTCATAGGCAAGCTCTTGCTGAAAGCATTTCTAGGTTGTTTACCAACTAAGCAACCTTCACATACTCTTTCTGAAGCTTCAATCTTAGGCAGGCCAAGTACCATTCCTTTGCTCCCTAGCTGATTCAGATATTTGAAATTCAAATGTCCAAATCTCAGGTGCCACAGCCAATTCAACTTCTCATCTGTTATTACCTTCATACACTGAACAGTGTTTGTGTGAATCAAAGTTCTGAAAGTTCTATTCTTGGCCAAAGGAGTCCTCAGAATTAGGTTATTTGCAGGATCATAAAGTTCAAATTTCTCTTTCTTAATGATAACTGAAAAACCTTTTTCTGCTAGCTGTCCAACACTCAGAAGATTACAATCCATACCTGGTACAAACATCACATCTTCAATTACTGCAGTGTTTCCATTGCTCCTCTTGATAACCATGTTACCAATGCCTTCTGACTGCAATGAACTGCTATTGGCCAGCTTCACTTTACTTTTCTTTCCAGAATCGAACTTCACTAACCAGTTTTTGTGACCAGTCATGTGGTTGGAACACCCTGTGTCTAAGAACCAAGTCTCAGCATCAACTTTATCTTGTGATTCTACCTCTGATAATGTAGCCATGAAAGTCACAGCTTTGTCTTCAACCTTTTCTTGCACAAGTTTTGCTTCATCATCAGAGTCTTGGCCCTTTTCTTTGCCTTTCTTGAACCAACAATCTGAAGCATAGTGTCCCCATTTCTCACAGTTATAGCACTGAATGTGACTCTTGTCCTTGCCTTTCCCTTTCTTTGAATTTGATGTTCCTCCTCCTTTCTTGAAGGATTCAGATTTTCCATCAAATTTTTCCTGAGAGCCATTCTTTCCCTTATCTTGATTTTTCTCTTTGTGACTGTTAGCTTTCTTGTAAGCCTGAACTTGTAAGGCTTGTACAGATTCTTGAACCCATTTCCTTTCATTTATCATCAACTCATGTGCTTCTAAAGATCCGACAAGATCCTCCAACTGTAATGTAGCTACATTCCCAGTTTCTTGGATGGCAACAATGACATGATCAAAATTTGGAGTTAGAGTTCTCATTACCTTCTCTACAATCATCCTATCTGTCATCACCTCACCACAGCTCTTCATTGTATGGACAATGCCTTGAACCTTCGACACATAGGCTCCAATGGATTCACTCTTATCCATCTGCAGAAGCTCATATTGCCTTCGCAGAGACTGCAACTTTACTCCCTTCACCTTTTCTCCTCCTTCATAATATTTCACCAAAATATCCCAGGCTACCTTAGAGGATTCAGCACTAGATATCTTGTCAAAATTTGCAGAATCTACTGCAGCTTGAATTGCATACATTGCCTTGCAATCCTTCTTCTTTAAGTCTTTGTGTGCTGATCTCTGAGCTTCAGTGGCATTCCCCACCAAGTCTTGCACACCATTAACCACCACTTCCCATGTATCTTGAAAACCAAAGAGAGACTTCATCTGTTTGCTCCATCTTTCCCAATTCTTGCCCTCAAGAATTGAAAGATTGTTTGGTAAACCATTCCCTGACATTGTTTCTGAAGGGAAGAAAATGTAAACACCAAACAAGACTGAATCTTTGTGCTTTCTACACTAAGAACCAGGCTCTGATACCAATTTGTTAGGGTAATCCAAGATAAGAGGAAGAAGATAACAAGTAAGAACTAGAGAGAAAACTAGGAGGAAAGTGCTAAGATTTATTGATAAGAAAAATAGAGAATAAGTTGTGTTTACAATGCATGAGGCACATGCTTATTTATAAGGAAAACTCCTAACACATCCATTACTTGTAACACAAGTAACCATAACTAACTAACTCAAGGTAGTTATGTAACCACCTCCTAACTACCTAACCAAGTCTAATAGGATTGAAGTTATAAAACAGCATGCTTATGAAAAAATATCAGTTGGAAAACAAGAATTCACCTTACGTGTCGTAACCGCTAAACAAGTGTAATCGCTTTTATTTTATTTTTCTGAATGACTTTAATCTTTTAACTAACTTCTAAACTTTCTTTTGCAAAGACAAAGGGTCTGGTTGGCTAGCCAAAAAAGCTAGCTTATAGCTTATGTCTTATAGCTTATAAACTATAAGACCTGTTTGGTAAAGGTCTTTTCAAAAAGAGCTTATAACTTATTTTGCTGACTTATAGCTTATTTTCCAGACGCTATTTCAAGTAGCTTATTAGCTTATAGCTTATCATCTTTTTTGCCATTTTTACCCTTATTATTTTAATCAAAACCCAATTTTACCCTTGGAATACAAACCATCTTCGTACAAAAAAAAAAGAAAAAAGAAAAACCAACACAGTTTTCATTTGTATATATACGTCGTTGTGGCTTCCGTCGTACTCCCTTCCCATCGTTTCAGCTGTGTTCTCAAAATACATAACTTGTGGTTTGTAACTTGTTAGTAAGTGTTCGTAGTTTTCGTTTTTGTAAGCTTTGTGTTATATTGAATCACTGATTTTATTATTATTGTTATGTGTAATTTAAAGTATTTTAAATATTAATTTGATATAAATTTTATTATAAATTAAAAATGTGTATATATATTTTGACGTGAAAGATATGTTACATTAATATAAAAATATATTTAAAATACAATAAAATTTTAACATACACAAATTAATTTAATAATAAAATATAAAAAATATATTAATTAATAAATTTAAATTACTATCTTAATTAACAATGTCCTTTTATATCTTTTTACATTTATCAGCTAGTTGAACCGCTAATTTTACCAAACACATCAATTAGCTTATCAGCTATAAGCTATAAGCTATCAGCCATCAGCCATAAGCTATAAGCTATCAGCTAGCTTATCAGCCATCCGCTATTTTTGCCAAACAGAGCCAAAATGAACTTTTACATTAAAGATTTAATCCAAACAAATGTGTAGTAAATTAGCAACACAAGCCAAAGTTAACTCATATCATTAAGTAACAAAATATGAATACAAGGAGAAACATAATCATAAACTTGTCATCTAGCACTAGAAATGTCTCGCTTTATTACTTAAATTGTGAGCAACCATGTTTGTTTGAAGAGTGAAGACGAATAAACTTCCCCACAAAGTTACAAATTTATTGTAACAAATCTCTAATACTTTTTTCGGTTTTCACCACCAGTTGAATCTGGTTCGGGGGTCAATTCTGGCATCAAGTGGTTCCAGCCCCCTCCCGATCAAATCTCTAATACTTAATACAACATAACTAAATTATGAAATTCCTACAGAATGTGAATAAATAGCACCAACAAGAATTTTTGAGTCGTTTTCAAAACTAATATCATGTTGCCAACTGGCAGAATCTATGCAGATGAAAGGACATCCAATTGCACAGAAGAGCAACTGTTGTGGTTAGATAGAACTTGTAAAAATAGGGAGACCTATTTCTTGATACTGCTAAAATATCATCTATTAAATCCTTGGAGAATATAATTTTGAATTTTATGGTGTCTTCTCAAATTTAGAATGAAAGAGGAAACATGCATCATATATTAGCTTGAGGCTTTGATCACACTATTTTGTAGGCATATTTCATTAAGCCTTATGTATCAAGAGATAAGTACAATTGATTTATGAATAAATGGATCATTAGTAACATACCACAAAGCATATTAAGATTATGTTAAACCAGACCAAACAGGATTATGTGTACAAGAGAAAGACAACAAAACCAGAAAACTTGATGATGGCATTTTGACCATGTTCTCATTTTTATTATGAATGAATGTATATGATGTAAAAGGTTGGATTGGGGTTATATATTCACTTCAATGCAGTCGGCCACATGTCGACCATCAGATGAAAATTAGATATTCTAAATTTTGAGATCAGATTTTTTAGTTAAAACTGATCTTTAAATTTGAACAGTCTGATCTTAATGGGACGATTTAGATTTGCGGACTGCATGCAGTCACATTGCACTGAATCCAAATCTAACAGCCAGCATATGCAAAAAGTTTATAATAGCACGCAAACTTGGGACTGAGATTTGCTACAGTTAAAATAGCACACACAGTTTAATATAACCACTTATTTCATATCGGACGGTTCATATCAAATGTATACTGAAATGATCTCAACCATCCATTGAGATTAGACGGTTCGTATAACTGCGTAGCAGCAAAACTGTTTCCCACAAACTTGTTATGATTGGTAGAAGAAGAGTTGAAAATCTAGTTTGTTCACTTCTTTATGTTATTTGCACTTGCACACAATTTTAGACATCTATTTTTACACTGAATATTATTGAATATGGACATTGGTCATACCGAGGGAGAGAACAAGGAGAAGACCAAGAGAGAAGTGTTGATGAGCAAGCATATAATATAATTCAACTAACTACACAAATTTGCAACTCTGAGTTACTACTATAAGAGAGTTCTCTCTGCAACTCTATCACAAATTTCAGTTACTAACTAACTACAACTCTTACAAATTCATCCTCAACACAATTTATTAAATTTGTAGAAAAGATTAAAAAAAATCAAGGAAGTTGAATTTGTGATTCTGTGTATAAGATCCAAACATAATACCATAGCAAATTATTATAGGAAAACTTTCCGGAACGACGACACGGCTGGCTAACGTCTTGCTACAGTTAAAAAAGCACACAAACAAATATTTATACTCTGGTTCAAAATAAATTGATTTTGACTTATATGGTTGCTCTCGTATATAATTGATTCGGCATTTAAAATTGATTTTAACTTAAAGTAGGATTCTAACTTTAAACTGTGATTTATTGTTCAACTCACATTTACATTAATATATTCAAACACAAATAACTTCAACTTCAACTCAGTTCTAATCAGAATCAATTCACTCAAAATCAATTATTATTACCGCAAAACCAAACAATACATAAAACTGTCCAGTTTGACAACCTTGATAAGTATGACACATGAATCAAGGCAAATCAATGAAAAGCAATACAATGTAAAACTGCATATAACACGCAGCAGTTTGTATTTCACATAGACTGGGGAGTATATATAATAAGATACATCAATCTTTCGATGAAGTAAATGTGAAAACAGAAAAACATCTTACATTTCAAAGTGGGCAGCAAGAGTTCCATCTTTTGTTACTTGATCTATTACATTTCAAAGTGGGCAGCAAGATGGTGAAAGAGCGTCGGAGACGGTTTGTTATGGAGAGAAACTCTTTGGAGACGAATGAGAGAGATTTCAAGACACGTATGTAGTTGTCTATGTCGTCGTAGTCGTCATCGTCATATGTGAGGAATTTGAAGACATGTTCCCAACACTCATCCGGTAAATATAACAAATTTGCTGCTGCACCGGCCATTGTTGCATGAAAAATTGATTAAGAGAAACCAATGTTTGTTGTCGCACGATCTTATGGGAAGTGGGAGATTAGGTTAATGGGAAATTCTAAGATAGGCACAAACACAAATGACAAGTGTTAGGCACACTCACACAAATAAAAAAAAATTAAAGAGAAAAGAAATAAAATAATGTTGATTGATGTGACTATATTATTTTTGTTTTAAATTTTTGGATTTGTGTGTGTGTGCCCAACTATATATTATTTGGGTTTGTGCCTATGCAAGTCTTTCTCTCCAAATGAAAATCAACGTTTGACTCGGAGCAATTTGGACTTATTTATCGCTTTCTTATAAAATAAATTACTTAGAGCATCCGCAATGAAAAATTCTATTTTTTAGTATTTAATTTGGGTCTCATGTGTACACATAATTTATTTATAATTTTTTAAAAATACTACTTAATAAGTACTCAAACTCTCCAACTTAAAAATTTCTAAATTGGTCCCGCCAATAAGTAATAACACATCTTATCAATAACTCTACATTAATATTTTTGGGTCCCACAAAAATGAAATAGATACCAATATTTATTGTAGAATAAGTACCTATTAAGTACTCATTGTTTTGCTCCAATGAGGGTACCTATTAGGTATCAATTCTTAAAAAATAGGTATCCAGGTACCCACGGTGTGGGTACCTATTTTTTAAAATCGGTACTTAATAAGTACCCCCATTGGAGCAAAATACAAATGAGTACATAATATGTACTAGTTCTCAAATAAACAATGGTATCTATATTAATTTGGTGGGACCTGTTTATAAAGATGTATAATTAATGGAGCAGAGAAGTATTTAAAATGGAGCATAAATAATGTATTTGGTCAAAATAGATCATTTAAAATGGAGTAGAGAAGTACTATCTAATATGTTGCCTAGGTACGGGTACTGTACCGGTATCCGATACGGGATATGGCATTTTTAGAAAAATTAGGATACGGGTGTTCATGGGTACGAGTCAATCCGCGAACCCGCCAAACCAATCCAACCCATTATTTATCCGAACCCATTCATTTGCGGGTAGAACCCGGCCCAACCCGTCAAACTCTCAAGTAATTGGATCGGGTATTGGATTTGAGTTTTTGGACCCGTCTACCCGCGAACCCAATCCGGTCATTGAAGGCATATTTGAAAGGTGTTATCGTACAATATTATACACTTTTCTTGTTTAATTTATGTAATTTACTACTTGAACTTATTTAGTTTGTTGCTACTATCTTTTGAACTTATATGTATTTCGCACTTTGCTTTTGTTGCTACATATCATTTTCAAATTATGGATCTAATGAAAATGATGTTTTGTGAGAATTTGCTACTCTTGTTAATGATCATGGATGAATTTTCATTTGAAGTTAAACAAGTGTGTTTTATTCGATATAAGTGCTAAAAATGTATCACAATTGTGTTAAATTGTATTACAAGTTTTTTTAGAAGTTTTAAAAAAATTATATTTTTTTCTTTCAAAAATTATTTTTTAAGTTTATGAACAACTCGCGAACCCAATCCAACCCAACCCGTCCATAATTGGGTTGGTTCGGTACGGGTACGTCCATATATATATATATATATTTTAATATAATTATATAAATAAAATAATGGAACTATATTATTAAAACAAATAATTAAACATAAAAAATACTACACAAGTAATTCAAAAGCAATTAGCTAAAAAGATTTAAATTGTTTCCCTTTTCATCATCATTATAAAGAGCGGCGTCTAGTTCAAATTCATCGTGAGAAAAACTTACAACATCAAGAATATCAGCTACATCAAATAGATTTCATTTATCTCTACCAATATCTCGTATTTTTGTTGCTCCTTCATTATAAGTATTAATATTTCTCATTATCGAGAGCAAATGAAGATTTGTATGGATAATATTAGATTGAGCCTATTCCTTTACAATGAATCAGTGAATTAATTCAGCTACTACTTTGTTATTGCTATTAGTAGAGCCGGTACTTCTATATTATAAACAAATAAAAAACCGAATAAAAAAAAAGGAAAAAAAAATTGCATTTTTTTGGATTCGTGTACCATAGGAGTACCACGCGCGTACCACAGGAGTACCACACGTGTACCCGTTGCAAAATAAAAAATAAAAAAATAGATACGTCATCGGTGCTTACCCAAAGAGTACCGTACGCGTACCGGTACCCGATATGTATCCGGTACCGGTACTCTCCCTAAAATGGAGTACACGTGCTTCATATACTCTATTCTCTTATACCAAGAATCACTTATACCACAATTCCAAATGCACCTCGGCCAATACACGCCCTTTGCTATAAGCTAATAGAGCTATTCTTACATAGACACAATACATTTAGGCACAAATTTAGGCGCACACACATAAATTTAAAAAATTAAAAGAAAAATAAAATGGTCACATCAATTAATATTACTTTATTCATTTTTTCTTTAATTTTTATCCTTTAATATGAGTGTGCATAAACTATATTTATTTGGGTTTGTGCCCATATTAGAATTTCTCAAGCTAATAATACATAGGATTTTTTTTGTAACAAAAGAGAAAAGCAAAACAAAACAAAAATGACTACTTTCGGGGTAAAGACTAGCGCATCAGCGAGAAGAGGTATAGTCAGTTCACTAGGAGGTGAGGAAATTGTAACAAAAGTTGCCGTAGATAGAGCATTCATCTTTGCCAACACATCTGCACACGCATTACCTTCCCGAAACGTATGAATTACCATGACATCCCAATCTCTATCAAAAAATTGACGAATGATAGCAACTTCATTAGTGAACCGGTGATGAACGCCGAACCTCATGAATCATGACTAAAGACATAATATAAATTCCTACACTACACCTAAACAATAATCCTATCACCAAAATGAAGAAAGACAACAAAGTTAAAGAGATATCATGGTTGACTGCTTGACTCTGATTCCGGTGATGAGTAGTAAAGGAGGTGACAACATGCAAGTGTCTATCTTTTTTTTTTTATTTTTTTTTTTTTATTGGTGAATGTTAGAACTAATTAACTTTGCAGTACATTCTAGTCCTTTTTATGAGTTTGAACAATATATGTAACTAAATTTACTTGTTGTTGAATGTTTTAGGTTTTAATGTTGACATGTTACAAGTTTTATTTACATCGTGGTTGTGTACTTGATGCAATATCCATAGAGAAAGTACACACATATATAAAGATGATGAAACAAACCTATGTGATCCTTGTAATTCTTATACTCCCTCCGTCCCAATTTGTTTGAGCCATTTGCAAAAAAAAATTGTTCCAAAACACTTGAGCCATTTACAATTTTCTACTTGTATTTCCACTTTTACCCCTACAAAATTTACTTTTTAGAGTAATCATTATTGCACTTAAAAAGTGCATAGGGAGTATACAAGGGTAATTTGGTAAAATGAATAGTATGTCTCATTCATTTATATCAATTTCTTAATATGCCTGTTTTGGTCAAATGGCTTAAACAAATTGGGACGGAGGGAGTAAGGAATAAGGAACAAAATCAATAATCAAGTAAAAACAAGGAAACTTACCTTCAACTCATCCTATCTAGTTTCTTTTTATAATGGTCGAGTATGTTGTTACGGTCATTATTGCCAATATTGCTTTCTTGCGAAAGGTGAATTTACCATAGGGTTGCGCTCGAAATCCAAGATCATTGTTTTTGAGCAAGGCATCAAAAGTCAAGACAGGGACAACACTATGATCCACTTGAATAACATAATGATCAATATTTCCCGTAGGGATTTGAATAATGACTGGAAAATCTTTATCAGTTGGGGCTCACAATTAAAAACGAAGGATGATGAGGGAATAATGAAAATCGCCCCAACAATGTTATCTTCATCAATTGTAAAGTTAGGTATCCATGGAGAAAATATAGAAGATCAACATTGAAACTGAAATGACTATGCTTTGACAAACAGACTGACATGATAGCAAAAGCAACCCCCGAAACCAAACTGTAGTTACTATACACATCCGGTTTTCCCATAACTTTATCATCAAAGAAAAAGGAGTAAGCAGTGGTGAATGTGAAAACCGAAAATACTAAATGAGCTTTAATTCTAAGACTAGTATTCGAGTTTTTCCATGTGTTTGTAAACAAGATGAAAAGTGAGATAATTAAACTGAAAATACTAAAAGAACTATCTTAAACTAAACCTGGTGTATCACAACGCATTAAAATGTGAAAATAGTAGTTTGTTCAAATTCCACAACGCAATAATGCTATGTCACTATAGTTGATATTTGACAATATTATTCTTCAACCTGGTGTATCACAACGCATTTAAATGCAAAAAAGTAGTTTGTTCAAACTCCACAACGCAATAATGCTATGTCACTATAGTTGATATTTGACAATATTTTGTAATAATTAGTGTATCACAGAACATTAATGATTTGTCCAAATTTTGTTTTGGTATGGCAGTGCTATTTAACAAGACATTAACCATACATAGGGCCGACCCTAAGGGTGAGCAACCTGGTCTGTAGCACGAAGATTTCTTTCCCCACCCCCCAGCTTTCTTTTTCACCCCCTGGGTTTCCATTTTTAACCCTTGAAAAAAAGTTCAGTACACGCGTACTGAACTTTTTAACGATGTAAAACACCTATTTTTCAATATCAAAAAAGTTCAGTACGCGTGTACCGAACTTTTTGGAGGTAAAATCAAGGGTAAAGTTGGATTTCTAGGGGGTGAAAAAGAATGACGGGGGGTGGGATGAGAAACCATCCTGTAGCACATGCCTCAAAAGTTTGAGGCCCAACTTTCATAATTTTACTATCCTCTTTCTATTCATACTCTCTATTCATACCTCCCTCAGTTGTTATTTCTACCCTTTGATTCGTAATGAGTTTTGTCTTTGAGGGCCCAACCCACATGGCACTTCAAGCCCATTATCGACCCCACTTCCTCTTATTCTCTCAACCACAAATGATATTAGCTTGAGGCTTTGATCAGACTATTTTGCAGGCATATTTCATTAAGCCTTATGTATCATGAGATAAGTACAATAGATTTATGAATGAAGGGATCATTAGTAACATATCACAAAGCATATTAAGATTATGTTAAACCAGACCAAACAGGATTATGTGTAGAAAAGAAAGACAACAAAACCAGAAAACTTGATGATGGCATTTTGACCATGTACAAGTTGTGCACATATCATAAAGTAGGGGTGGCAAAACGGGCTGATCCGTTTGACCCGCCATTTTTTACGGGTTGGGCTGAGGTTTTTGGCCCACTACCTTAACTTAATAAGATACATCAATCTTTCGATGAAGTAAATCTGAAAACAGAAAAACATCTTACATTTCAAAGTGGGCAGCAAGAGTTCCATCTTTTGTAACTTGATCTATTACGAGGTGGAGCAATTATCTTTTTCAGCGACGGCCTTGAAAGTAGTATCAAGGCAGCAACATCAGCATCCACTTCAAAACAGTTCCTCAAATTGATCACTCTCAATTGCGTGCAGTTTTCTACCACATGTTTCACTCCCCTCTCCGTGACATTATAACAACTTTGCATTATCATCAACTCTTGTATTTGTCAAGTTCAACACCTCCAACTTGGCAACTTCAAAGTTCATTTCAGATACGTTCAATTTTACACAGTGGGATAAGTTCAAATGTCTAAGCTTACAACAAATCTTTAAAAGTTGACACATTAATTCTTCAGAAATGTTGTTGCACCATCTCAAATCAAGCTGCACCAAGTTGGGGAATAAAACAAACAATCTGATGGTTTCTTTTGTTAACCAACATTCGCGAACAAAACTAAGAGACTTTAATCGAGGGCTTACAAAAGAGTTAAAATTCACTACATTGTTCACCCCCATACAGTATCTCATTGTGATCTCACAAAGTGAAGGACAATTCCGAGTGAATACAGGCAACATTGCCCAATCTTGCAGTCTGTCAAAGGATAAAGACTTCAATGTTGTTCTCTCGAGGAGAGCAGAAGCAATGCCTGCGTTAGTTAATTGATTACAATGATACAAGTTGGCTTCTTCGAGAAGCTTACAATTCTTAAACAAGTGGAAAAGCAATTTGTCATCGATGTAATCATGACCGGAGAGATTAACCTTGCGGAGTTTGAAGAGTACCAATGAAAGAGGCTCAACTATAATTGGGTTGCTTTGCAATATCCAAATTTTTGGTAGTCGTAACCGAGGTTGAGTTCTTCAAGCAAAGGAAAACAATCAGCAATGAAGAATATGTCATTGCTAGTAATAGAGCCAATGTTGGAACATGTGAGAGACGTTAAAGTTGTAATCTTGTGAGAGAAAGCTCGCAACCCATTTGTAGGAATGGTGCAACTGCTTGAGAAAGTGAGTGATGTGAGTTTTAATGGGAATTGAGATATTTGTAGGAGAAGATTGTTGAGGTTGAGGTCTTTCTGGAAGTTTGGGAGGCCAGTGTAGTAGCGTGAAAGGTCGAGGGAGGTGAGGTTGGAGAACCTTTGAAAGAGAATGGGTAGCCTTTCATCGAGGTGATGACGACTTTGAGCACATATAGTGAGAGAGTGTCGGAGACGGTTGGTGATGGAGAGAAACTCTTTGGAGACGACTGAGAGAGATTTCATGACATGTTTGTAGTCTATGTCATTGTCATCGTCGTCATATGTGAGGAATTTGAAGACATGTTCCCAACACTCATCCGGTAAATATAACAAATTTGATGCTGCTGCACCAGCCATTGTTGTATACCAAAGTTTGTTGTCACGATCTTTTGGGAAGTGGGAATTAGGGGTTAAGGTTAATTAGGTTTAAGTGTTTTTATTATTTACTACTAGTAAACTTTGGGCCTCCTTCAAAAATTATTTTCACATCCAAATAAAAATCAATGTTTATAAAAATCAACTTCCAAATAAATCTTGCCAGTGCAGGGTTGGAGTTTGAATTCTGGTCATTCAACTAGGCTACTTGATAAAAAAAAACATATTTTTTTATGGGAAAAAAATATTAATTATGGTGTGTTTGGTAATACAAATAAGTTAACTTATAACTTATTATATTAGTCTATAAGCTTGTTTCATAAAATTAGAAGTGTTTTTGTAACAATTTTTTTTAATAGCTTATACGGAGTAACTTTTTATCATATGTTATTTCAAGTAGCGTTTAAGTTTATCGCTTATAACTTTTTACCTTTTATTCCAATTTTAACTTTATTATTTTATTTTTTTAATAAAAAATCTACTCAATCACACAAATTAATCATGTACTTTTATGTTATTTTATAATCACAATAATTAAGTTACCCAAATACTATAATTTCATTCTACTAATTTATCAACTATCTCCTTAAAACTAACTTATAATTTAATTTTACCAAATACAACCTTAACCTTATTCTTCTTACATTTACAAGCCAAGTTGTATACATCAGAGAGTCAATTCAAAGTTACAACTTACAACATACATGCTCTGCCTCCGGCTCTATTTTACATACCAACAAGATTTTGCATACTTTTTTTTTGTCAATTAACATTTTGCATAAGTACTATAAATATATTTTTCTAAACTGTTTTTAACATACTCTTACAAATTATTAGATAAATTTCATTTAATTCTACACAAATTTTTATCTGATAGCATAAAATATGTTAAAGAGTATGTTGTCAGCACCATCGAACAATTTACGACTTAAATTTCAATTTGTACTTTCTTACTCGGAGACGTGACCCTAAATATATGTTCCTCTCCGGTGCAATTATCTACTTGAACAATCCAATTACTCTTCTTTCTTTGGACAAGAATTTCATTATTCTTCTTCAAATTAAGATGAATTTTGGTCACAAGTAACCCTTCTCCAATAGGTAAATATGTTGCTCTCAATTGTCTCCATCTCAAGGCCCTATGCTTAACATTATATCCAACCACAAGTGAACCATCTTTGGTGGCAACTTTAAATGCTGCTAGAAATCACACAAACAGTACAAAAGACTTTACAGTTAAACTCACATTGCTTTCAACTTGATTTTAGTCACATTTACATTTTCAAATATAGTTAAACTCACATTTACATTAATACATTCAAATATAAATCACTTTGCTTTCAACTTAATTTTAGTCAGAATCAATTTTACAAGATCAATTCACTCAAAATCAATTTTTATAACCGCAGAATCAAACTGATAGGGGAGGAATCACACAAACAGTACAAAAGACTCTTGAGTTTGGCAACCTTGATAGTAATTAGTAAGTATACAATGAAATGAAATTTTCAGTCATAAATCATATGTAAGCAGACCCTATCAAAGATGACAATAACAGAAAATTAAGAGAACTTGTAACGATATAAATTACCAAAAAGAAACAGCATATTGTTGGTTCTCAAAAGTTGGTAGCACTAATGGAAAACTAAGAAAAAGAATGACAATGAGAATGAAGCCTACAATAATAAGTATGACAATGAGAATTTTATCCATGTAATACAACTCAAGACAAAGCACCGAAAATCAATACAATGTAACCCATCAGTTTGTATTACACAATGCAATTATCATGCACGGACTGATGAGTATATACAAGATACATAAATTGTTCGATGAATCTAAAAAATAAATTTTTTCTTATACCAGAGAACTAGATCCAAAAACATAATAACATCTTACATTTCAAATTCATATTTTTAATGGCAGCAAGAGTTCGCTCTTTTGTTACTTGATCTATTACGAGGTGGAGCAATTATCTTTATCAGCGACGGCCTTGAAAGTAGTATCAAGGCAGCAAAATCAGCATCCACGTTAAAACAGTCCCCCAAATTGATCACTCTCAATTGCGTGCAGTTTTCTACCACATGTTTCACTCCCCTCTCCGTGACATTATAACTGTTGAGATTGGTTGAAAATATACATGTTGGAAAATCTCACATTAATGAGATTTGTGAAGATTGCCTTAAAATATGTTTGTGCAAGATTTTATTTGTTTTTTAAACTGGATATGTTTAAAAAATAAAGGTTTATATTTTTGGCACGATTCGGTTTGTTTTTAAAATAGATTTGTTTCTATTTTGAAGGTTTCTATTTTTCTATAAATAGAGGTTGATTTATTTCATGGAAAAATAGGAGAGCAGGAGAGCAAGCAAGATGTAGGGAATTCAATTAGGATTTGCTGCCAACACAAAGGCTAGGGTTTTAGAGAGAAACAAGAGGGGTTGTCTCTTAGTATGACTCTAGGGTTGGGCAAAGGGTTATTGAATACATCTTGGTAGTCTAAATCATTGAGTCTCTTGGCCACGGGAAGAGATTCGGGATTAGGGTAGAGTTAGGTTTGAAGACTAATTCTTGTAACCCTTATGCGAATCTTGTGTAAAGTTACTCTTTGGATTTAGTGGAACAGAGAGTTGCTCTCTCCCCCAGACTAGGTTGTTTTGACCGAACTGGGTAAACAAATATTCTTGTGTTGTGATTGTGTTATTTTATTTTCTCTATGCCGGTTATTTTCTCAACAATAACAACTTAGCAGTATCAGTTGCAAAAGCTCACGACAACTCTTTGAGATCACCTGGAGTGCTTTATCATCAACTCTTGTATTTGTCAAGTTCAAAACCTCCAATTTGGGAACTTCCAAGTTCATTTCAGATACGTTCAATTTTGAACAGTGGGATAAGTTCAAATGTCTAAGCTTACAACAAATCTTTAAAAGTTGACACATTAATTCTTCAGACATGTCGTTGCAGCGTCTCAAATCAAGCCGCACCAAATTGGGGAATAAAGCAAACACTTTGATGGTTTCTTTTGTTAACCAACAATTGTTAACAAAACTTAGAGACTTTAATTGAGGACTTACTCATGAAGTTATTGATTATGATGGTGAAGAAGAAGAGAAACAAGCTCATATTGAGAGAAAAGAATGAAAATTGTAAAATGAATCTTATTGAATGAATGAAAAGTAGTATTACAAAGTTCTTATATGTGATCATAGAAACTTGTAACTACTGTAACTAATCTAACTAACTAATGTAACTAACTGCCACATCAGCATAACTAACTAACTCTATGTGAGTGTTAGACTAAGCTACGTGAGGTGCATGTGAACTTATGGTGCTCTACACGTACAAGGTGAAATGACTTGTGTAGCAAGTAATAAGTTCAACATCCTCCCTCAAGCTAAACATGGTAGATATCTAGCATGTTAAGCTTGGAAACAAAAGACATAAAAGCTTTTGGAGGCAATCCCTTTGTGAAGAAATCTGCAAGCTGTGACTTTGTATGAATTGGTAGAAGCTTGAAAATTCCTTGTTGTAGTTTCTCACGTACGAAGTGACAATCTATTTCTAGATGCTTTGTGCGTTCGTGAAAAACGGGATTGGCAGCTATGTGGAGAGCACTTTGGTTGTCACAATACAACACAGGAGGCTTGATGCATTCAACAGACAAATCCCTGAGTAAATACACCAACCACTGCAGTTCACAAGAAGCAAAGGACAAGGCACGATACTCAGCTTCTGAGGAGCTTCTGGAAACTGTGTGTTGCTTCTTAGCTCTCCAAGAGATTAAAGAACTTCCAAGGAAGAAGCAATATCCAGAGGTGGACCTTCTAGTGTCTAAGCACCCAGCCCAATCAGCATCTGTGAATCCCAACAATTGTAGCTGTGCATCTCTTCTGAATAATAACCCTCTTCCTGGAGATCCTTTAAGATATCTGATCACTCTACAACCAGTGTCATAGTGAGTTTGAGTAGGTGAAGATAAGAACTGACTCAATTGTTGTGTTACAAAGGCTATATCTGGCCTTGTTGTAGTCAAGTACAACAATTTACCTACTAATCTTCTGTATCCAGCTATATCCTCATATGGTGGAGAAGTATCCTGATGAAGCTTGACAGAGTTGTCAAGAGGAGTTTTAGCTGGCTTGGCCCCAAGCAAACCTGTATCACTTAACAGGTCAAGACAATATTTCCTTTGGCAAATAGTAATTCCTACTTTAGAGTGTGCCACTTCAATTCCCAAGAAGTATTTGAGCTGGCCAAGATCCTTGATTTTAAACTGAGTATCAAGGATATGCTTAATTCGACCAAATTCATCAAGGGAAGTACCTGCCAGGATAATATCATCAACATACACTAATAGAGCTGTGAAGTGTGTATCATGCTTGAGAGTGAACAGAGAATGGTCAGATAAAGATTGGTGATATCCTTGAGCAATTAGAACACCGGTTAATTTTTCATACCATTTCCTACTTGCTTGCTTTAATCCATAGAGAGATTTAAGAAGCTTACAGACTTGGTGAGGCTTGGAATGATTCACACCTTGAGGTATAGTCATGTATACATCCTCTTGTAACTCACCATGTAGGAAGGCATTATTCACATCTAACTGGTGCAAATGCCAAGAATTGATAGCTGCTAGTGCAATTAAGGTTCTTACAGTAGTAATCTTGGCAACTGGAGAGAAAGTTTCAAAGAAATCAATCCCTTCTACCTGATTATACCCTTTTGCCACAAGCCTAGCTTTGTACCTTTCTATAGTCCCATCAGCTTTGTGCTTGACCTTGTACACCCACCTGCTCCCAATAGGTTTCACATTAGGTGGTTGATCTACAAAGATCCAGGTCTTGTTTTGTTTCAGAGCTTCAAGCTCAGCATCCATAGCCTTCAACCAACAGTCATGTTGACTAGCTTGTTCATAGTTGGCTGGCTCATCATCAGCAGTAAGGGACAAGGCAAACTTGTTGTGATCAACAGACAAGTTAGCAAATGAATGATAATGTGAGATAGGATAGAGAGTACCTGATGAAGGAGTGGGTGTTGCAGAGAGATTGCATATGTAATCAGTGAGATGTGAAGGCTTATGTGTTGGCCTAGTTGACCTTCTAGGTAAAGTAGTAGAATCAACAGGTAGTGTAGAATTTGGAATGGAAGGAAAATTAGGTGAATTGTGAGGTGGAGATTCATCATTAGAATTATCAAAATTGGGAATAGGGTCAGGTATATCATTATGGGAGTAAACAGGATCATCACTAACAATGACAGGTAGGGAATTGTCAACAGATTGGCTAGTATCATTGGAGTGATACTGCCAAGAAGGAGCAGATTGAGATTGATATGGTAAAATATTTTCATGAAAAGTAACATTTCTAGAGATAAAGATGTTTCTAGTGTTAAGGTCAAATAATACAGCCCCTTTCACTCCTGACTTGTGTCCCAAGTAAACAGACTTTCTAGCTCTTACATCAAGCTTAGATCTATGACTTTGAATAGTAGAAGCATAGCAAAGACAACCAAACACTTTCAAATCATTTAGATCAGGGTTTTTATTAAAACACAGATTATAAGGAGACTTATGTTTTAATAGAGGTGTAGGAATTCTATTTATAATGTAAGTAGCTTGAAGTATTGCATATGACCAAAACTGTTTTGGAAGTTTGGATTGAAAAAGTAAGGCTCTTCCAACATTCAAAATATGTTGGTGTTTTCTCTCCACACGCCCATTTTGCTGTGGGGTCTCAACACAACTGGATTGATGAACAATGCCTTTAGAAGCAAAGAAATCAGGGATCAAAAATTCTGGGCCATTGTCTGTTCTGACAGTTTTAACACGACATTCAAATTGGTTTTCAATCATGGTAATGAATTGTTTAACAAGGTTAGGAACTTCAGACTTTGCTTTGCACAAAATAATCCAAGTGAAACGACTAAAGTCATCAAGTGCAGTAAGAAAATATCTATGACCATGAATGGAAGGAACAGAAATGGGACCCCATATATCAAAGTGAAACAATTCATAGCATTTATTGGCTCTATTTGAGCTAAGAGAAAACTTGGATTTTCTATGCCTAGCATAATGGCATATATCACAAGCAGAATTATGATCTACATTTACAAAGGGAAAATCTTTATGTAATTCTAACAATCTACTATTGGATAAATGGCCTAACTTGAAGTGCCAAAGAGCAGCTGGTGGAATGATACTAGGAGAAGTAGAGTGAGATGAGGCAATAACATGCTTGTTGTGAGTTGGAGAGGCTTGGTGTAAAGTAAGATAATACAATCCCTCCAGAAGCTCACCCAAACCAATCATCTTCAAGTTCTCCTTTTCCTGTATCAAACATTTATCAACATTAAAGCTAACAATGTACTGATTATCAACGCACAGTTTAGGTACAGAGATTAGATTCAAATGGAAATCTGGCACATATAAAACTTGTGTGACAAGAAAGTTTGGAGAAAATTGTACAGTGCCTGCATATCTAGCAACAGAGATATGACCATTTGGTAATCTAACATTGATTGGTGTAATTGCAGTGTAAGAACTAAAACACTGCATAGAGGAACAAATGTGATCACTAGCTCCAGAGTCTATAATCCATGAACCAAGAGGGGAACTATGCAAAGAGCAAGCAAATTTAGTGGTACCTGAGGTGACATGGCAACTAGCACTGTTCACCTTGCTTGAAGAAGGATTATTTGGTCCAGAGGTAGAAGCCTGAAGCAAAGTGATGAGATGATTGTATTGGTCCTTAGAGATACCAAAAGAATCATTAGTTTGACCTCTTACACTCTTAGAATCATCAAAATCCTCACATTTCTCAGTAGAAGGTTCAAGGGAAGCATTGTTGGCAGTGTAAGATCTGCCATAGTTAGGAGGAAAGCCATGCTTCTTGTAACAATTCTCTACTACGTGGTTATTCTTACCACAATAGGAACATTCCCTTTCTTTACCTTTTGCACCAAAGCTGTTCGACCTATTGCCTCCTTGAGTAGAGGAGGAGCTGCCACTACCACGGCCTCTTCCTTGGGCTCTACGTGAGTCACTAGCATTAATCAACACCTTGGAATCATCAACATGAGTAGAATTGTACTGGCGTTCATGTTGAAGTACCATAGAGAAAATCTTGTTAAGTGAAGGCAACGGATTCATAAGCAGAATTTGCGCGCGAACATGATCGAAATTTTCGTTCAAACCGGTCAAGAAACGAATAGAGCGGGTAATTTCATGTTGATGCTTCGCATTAGAAACACCAGAATTGCAAACACAACGCATAGGACAAGAACATACAGGTGCAGGGAGATAAGCGTCAAGCTCTTCCCAAAGAATCTTGAGTGAAGTGAAGAATTCAGATACAGATCTTGAATCTTGCTTGAGAGAAAAAATTTCACATTGTAATTCAGAAATACGAATGTAATCACCTTGTGAAAAACGTTCCTTGAGCTCGTTCCAAACATCAACGGCGTTTTCAAGAAAAACAAGGCTTTGAGAAATGGATTCATCAACAGAGTTAAGGATCCAGCTATGGACAAGCATATTGCAGCGATTCCAGGCTTTGAAATTCGGAGAAAATTCAGAAGGAACTTCAATGGAGCCATCAACAAACTCAAACTTGTTCTTCCCGCCAAGGGCGCGACGCATAGAGCGCGCCCAAACCTGATAGTTAGAATGCGTGAGAACAGGCTTAACAGAGATAGTGTTAGGACCATCGGAAGCATGAACATAGTAGATATCGTTAGGATTATTGGAAGGATCGGTGGAATTGACGGTGGCGACACCGGAGCTACCACCACGAGCCATAACGGAGAAGGAGCGATGCGCAGCAGAGCACTTAGAAGTGCTCTGATACCATCATGAAGTTATTGATTATGATGGTGAAGAAGAAGAGAAACAAGCTCATATTGAGAGAAAAGAATGAAAATTGTAAAATGAATCTTATTGAATGAATGAAAAGTAGTATTACAAAGTTCTTATATGTGATCATAGAAACTTGTAACTACTGTAACTAATCTAACTAACTAATGTAACTAACTGCCACATCAGCATAACTAACTAACTCTATGTGAGTGTTAGACTAAGCTACGTGAGGTGCATGTGAACTTATGGTGCTCTACACGTACAAGGTGAAATGACTTGTGTAGCAAGTAATAAGTTCAACACTTACAACAAAAGAATTAAAGTTCTCTACATTGTTCACCCTCGTACAGTTTAGCACTGTGATCTCACAAAGTGAAGGACAATTCTGAGTGAATGCATGCAACATTGCCCACTCTTGCAGTGTGTCAAAGGTTAAAGACTTCAATGTTGGTCTCTCGAGGAGAGCAGAAGCAATGCCCGCGTTAGTTAATTGAATACACTCAGACAAGTTAGCTTCTTTGAGAAGCTTACAATTCTTAAACAAGTGGAAAAGCAATTTGTCATCTATGTAATAATGACCGGAAAGATTAACCTTGCGGAGTTTTAAGAGTACCAATGAAAGAGGCAGCTCAAGTATAATTGGGATGGTATTGAGATATCTAAGGCCGTTGTAACTGAGGCCGAGTTCTTCAAGCAAAGGAAAACAATGAGCAATGAAGAATATGTCAGTGCTAGTAATATTGCTAATGATGGAACATGTGAGAGACGTTAAAGTTGTAATCTTTTGAGAGAAAGCTCGTAACCCAGTTGTAGGAATGGTGCAACTTGAAAAAGTGAGTGATGTGAGTTTTAATGGGAATTGAGATATTTGAAGGAGAAGATTGTCGAGGTCACCAGTGTAGAGGTTGAGGGAGGTGAGGTTGGAGAACCTTTGAAAAAGGATGGGTAGCCTTTTATAGAGGTGATGATGATGACTTTGAGTATGGTGATAGATAGTGAAAGAGTGTCGGAGACGGTTGGTGATGGAGAGAAACTCTTTGGAAACGACCGAGAGAGATTTCATGACACGTTTGTAGTTGAATCTTTCGTCGTAGTCATCATTGCCATATGTGAGGAATTTAAAGACATGTTCTCAACATTCATTTGGTAAATATAATAAATTTGCTGCAGCAACAGCCATTGTTGTTTGAGAAATTGATTAAGAGAAACCAAAGTTTGTTGTCGCACGATCTTTTGGGAAGTGGGAGATTACTAGATTAGGGGTTATTTATTTATTTATTTTTTTTTTTTGAAGCAGAGTTTTGGGTTAGGGTAATTAGGTTTAAGTGTATTTATTATTTAGTAAACTTTGGGCCTCGTCCAAAATATTATTTTCCCATCCAAATAAAAATCAAAGTCCAAATAAACTTTGGTTCATAAAATTGATTTAGTTTGCTACTTTTCTATTAATTAAAACAAAAAAAAAAAAGTATAATTAGTGTTTCTTCTCGAAAGATTATCTTTAGTCAATTGCAGATTCAATCAATGATTTGGGTATCAATATTGCATATCCGAAAACATAGATATTCCGATGATTTTAATTTTATCATATTATTTGTAGTGGGCATTTTGCCGTTATATGTTATTAACTTGGATGCTGTGAGTTTGTTCGCACATTCATCATTTACATTTTTAGCGAAGTTGAATATGTGGTTGTATTTGATGTATTATGTTAATTTGAATGAATGAATATCATTTTATTTGTGTAAAGAAAATAGTAAAATGATCTTGCAATTTTGTAACTCACTATTTCAAAATATGGAAAGAAATTGTTTTCGATATAAAACTTATCTATTTTAGTTTCCTTAACAGAGGCACTTAATTAGGGCCCCATATAATTATCATGACTTTTATTTAAAATAAAAGAAAACTAAATTGTTTTCGATACATAAAATTCTAAGTTCATCAATCCTCAGGGACTCCAATATAAGTATATAACAAAATCAATAGTTTTGTATGAGGAGAGGAGTAAGTCTTCATCGACTTACTCCGCTTAATAATTCGATATCGGCATTATATTTTTTTAATCCGATCGTTGAATTTAAATATCTCATTGAGTAGATCAACTCTATAAATTTTGATAAAAATTTAAAACTGTTTGATACTTTTTCTGATAACTTCAATTGAATGTATGATAAACTTTTCAAAAAACCGTTGAATTTCAATAGTCCGAATATATAACTACATTTTTTGAATTTTTATAAAATTTGTAGAGTTTATCTACTCAATGAGATCTTTGAATTCAACGGTCGGATTGAAGAAATATAATGCCGATATCGAGTTATTAAGCGAACTAAGTCGATGGAGACTTACTTGAAGTCAACGGATATCTGACTTTGAAAAAATTTAATGCACAAATTTTAAGATTATTTTTATATTAAGTACTACACCGTAATAAAATATAAATAAAAATCTAATTTTTAGGTTTATCGTATTATTAATCTATCTGAACAATATATTGAATTTAGAAAGTGAATTTTTGCTTATATTTTATTACGGAGGGTGTACCTTAATATGTGTATTTTGGACATAAAGTATGTTAGCTTTCTCCCCAAAAAAAAACACGAACACTTTACTATTCGAATTTTGAAAACATCTTCTCAATCTTTTTAACTTTCGATTGAGCAGTAGCGGGCATATAAAATAACTCGACTTAAATATTTTTTTAGGATTAAATATGTTTTTAGTCCCTATTTTAATGTGATTTTCGACTTTTACTCCCTACATCTTTTTTATTATATTTTTAAAATGAAAAAAGAGGAAACTTCTCACATGCATCATATATTATCTTGAGGCTTTGATCACACACTATTTTTGCAGGCATATTTCATTAAGCCTTATGCATCAGGTAAAGTACAATATATTTATGAATGAAGGGATCATTGTTTGACTGATATATTACAAATTAAAATCCCCTAATATTGGTATTAACAACCAATAACTCATCATGACTCAATCTGAATCGAGTCCACTACTGGGGCAAGGTTGGATTATTTGCTTAAATCAAATCAAGGTTGGTAGAATGATTGTTTATTCAATACTTGTCCATCTATGTATGCCGATCAACTTCGTTGATTTCCTTATCCAAAGAAACCATCAACTTTTCTGCCTGATAACAAAAGTTCTAACTCAGCTTGTTCTAAAATAGATAAAGACTTACCATCATCGTAGGTTTGACGCATTGAATATGTCTCTTCTTTACAAGCTCTTATTTCAGCTTGATGCATTCATCTTCCAATCTCTTTTTCTCCTCCTACTTTTCAGCAAGCTCTTGTTTGAATTTGACGGATTCATCTTCCAATCTCTTTTTCTCCTTCAATAGATGATCCATTTTAGATTTTTTGTTCGCTTTCAATAATTTTTCAGTCATGGCAAGAGATGCCCAAATTGTAGGACTTGTATCATGTGGACCTTTTGTAATTACGCATGTCTCAAAACCACATTGGGCACTCAACCCATCGATCTTCTTTAGCAGCCTTGGTAATCTTCACGCTCTCTGTTTCTCATCCAAATTAGTGGAAATCATGAACCCAGGAAGACAATAGGTATTTGTTTATATATTTTCTTATTTTCTCATCCAAACACACATGCCTACTGTCTACATGGATTCATGACTTCCACTAATTTAGATGAGAAACGGAGAGAGAGAAGATTCGAGAATATTACCAAAGCTGCTAGAGGATATCGACGTGCTGAGTGCCCAATGTGATGTTGAGGCATGCATAATTACCAAAGGTCCACATGATACAAGGCCTACAATTTGGGCATCTCCTGCCATGATTGAAAAATTATTGGAAGCATACAAAGAGGCTAAACTGGATCATTTGTTGAAAGAGAAAAAGAGATTGGAAAATGAATCCGTAAAGCTCAAACAAAAGCTTGCTGAGAAGTTGAAGGAGAAAAAGAGATTGGAAGATGAATCTGTTGGCTGAAAGAGCTTGTTGAGAAAGAAGAGTCATATTCAATGCATCAAATCTATGATGATGGTAAACCTTTAACTATTTCCGAACTTGCTAAGTTAGAACTTTTATTATGTTATCAGACGAAAAAGTTCATAGTTTCTTTGGAGAAGGAAATCAATGAATCTATGGCAAACATAGATGGACAAGTATATATTTTTTTTTTTTTTGAAGAATAGATGGAGAAGTATTGAATAAACAATCATTGCTAGATCTTGAAAAGCAATTAGAGAAGTTGAGTAGTGGTTTGCCTTCTCCTTTACAGAATGGGATAGATTCTGAGGCAAACAAAGACGAACCAGTTCCAAATTAACAATCATTGCTCCATCTACTGAGGTGATTCAATAAGACGAGTAGTGATTTTGATAACAATATAGGTAACAACACAAGACTTCAACACAGTAAGTTACACAGTCAAGGCCATGTTTGGCTAACTTTTCTTTCTCTTTATTCTATATATTCTCTAATGATTACAATTCAACTAGATACGAGTATATAAGCAACTTTCTAATTGTGTTGACTCAGCACAGTTAATTACACAGTTAAGGCCATATTTGGCCTAACGCTATTTTCTCTATATTCTATATTATATTTAATACTAATATGGTGTTTCCTCAAGGCAAACCGCAAGTTTTCAACAGTACAAGTGATTCGGGGGTGTTTGGTGCCGAAAACTTTGGAAGTAACGTTGATGGAAACAATTAAGTCTGGCATATTTCCTCCAGGCAGTGTTAGAGGTTTCAATGGTGACAGTGATCACCAAGTGTTGTTACCTCAAGGAAATGTTGGTAGCAGTAGTAAAGAAGGCGACAACATGCAAGTGTCTATCTTGTTTTTTTTTTTTGTCATTTTTTTATTGGTGACTGTTAGAACTCATTAACTTTGCATTGCAGTACATTCTAGTCCTTGTTATGAGTTTGAACAATATATGTAACAATATTTACTTGTTGCTGAATGTTTTAGGTTTTAATGTGACATATTACAGGTTTTATTTTCATTGTGGTTGTGTGCTTGATGCAATATCCATAGAGAAAGTACAACACATATATAAACATGATGAGGCAAACCTATGTGATCCTTGTAATTCTTATAAGGAATAAGGAACAAAATCAATAATCAAGTAAAAACAAGGAAACTTACCTTCAACTCATCCTATCTAGTTTCTTTTTATAATGGTCGAGTATGTTGCTGCGGTCATTATTGCCAATATTGCTTTCTTGCGAAAGGTGAATTTACCATAGGGTTGCGCTTGAAATCCAAGATCCTTGTTTTCAAACAAGGCATCAAAAGTCAAGGCAGGGACAACACTTGAATAACATTATAATCAATATTGGTCAATTCTTTTGAAAATCTTGTAGGGATCTGAATAATGACTGGAAAATCTTTATCGGTTGGGGCACACAAACAAAAACGAAGGATGATGAGGGAATAATGAAAATCGCCCCAACAATGTTATCTTCATCAATTGTAAAGTTAGATATCCATTGAGAAAATATAGAAGATCAACCTTGAAATTGAAATGACTATGCTTTTTTGACAAACAGAGTAACATGATAGCAAAACCAACACTCGAAACCAAAATGTAGTTACTGTACACATCTGGTTTTCCCTTAACTTTATCATCAAAGGAAAAGAGTAAACAGTGGTGAATGTGAAAACCGAAAATACTAAATGAGCTTTAATTCTAAGACTAGTATTCCAGTTTTTCCATGTGTTTATAAACAAGATGGAAAGTGAGATAATTAAACTGAAAATACTAAACGAACTATCTTAAACAAGTTCCACTTTCCCAATAGACTGAAGGAAGAGTTGAGCACATAACTGAGAAACTGATATTAAATATGATATTCAGGCCCATGCTTCTTTAATTGAACAATTCTACATTACATTAAAAAATAACATGACAATTTTGGACACATCAAATGTGAATTTGACATACAAGCATTAAAACAAGGATCTGACTAATTACAAGTATCACGACGCATTAAAATGTTAAAATAGTAGTATGTTCAAACTCCACAACGCAATAATGCTATGTTACTATGTTACTATCACAGAACATTAATGATTTGTCCAAATTTTGTTTTGGTATGGCACTGCTATTTAACAAGACTAACAAAGACATTAACCATACATAGGGCCGACCCTAAGGGTGCGCAACCAAGTTCGTAGCACATGCCTCAAAATTGAGGCCCAATTTTCATAATAAACTATACTCATTCTATTCATACCTCCTTCGGTTGTTATTTCTACCCTTTTATTCGTGATGAGTTTTGTCTTTGAGGGTCCAACCCACTTCGCACATCAAGCCCATCATCGACCCAATTTCCTCTTATTCTCTCTACCACAAATGACATGCAACCAATCTTAGCCTCACATTCGTTCGCCGCACAACCAACCTCTCGATTTCGCTACGCGTTCGTTTCTCTTGTTTTTCAACCAGGTTGTTTTTCTCACCTAATCTAATTCCTCTTCCTTTTCCTTCATAATTCTCTTTACTCATCATCGATCTTCTTCCTTTTATAACTGATTTCTCGATCCCTCTCCCGTTCTCTTTCTAGGGTTTATGCTTCTCGTTTTTTCCTTTTAATTAATTCTTATATATATTTGGCTCGCCAATTCATCTTGATTTTATTTGGTTCATTGAATTTAATCCCATTCCTTGTTTGTCCATAGATCATATCCTGCTATCAAAAGGATAAACACTTATATATATATTCTGCTATATTTGCAATGCAAAGACTAAACACCCCATCCTGCACAACTCTTTCTAAGTCCTTATATATAACTCTCCAGCATCATTAATCTTCATTCAATGAATTAATTACTGAATTGAGTCTCAAACTATTTTCGAGTCGGTTTACTTCGTTGTCAGCTCTATTTACAAATTAAGGATAAATTTACAACAAGGAACATAATAGCACTACTTGCCATTTTAAGTGTTAACAACTTTCTCCCTAGTCTCGATGCACAGTAGAGAGTGACTTATTCTCCAACCCTCATATGCCAACTTTTCATGGAACATTCAACATATATGGTTGCTCTCAGTTGGTAGGACTCAAGGAAAACTGATAAGTATGACACTAGAATCAAGGCAAATCAATGAAAAATTGCATATAACACCCAGCAGTTTGTATTACACAATAACTTGTGCAGCTATCATGAACAGATGGCAAATGGTGAGTATATACAAGATACATCAATCTTTCAATCAAGTAATCTGAAAACAGAAAAATATCTTACATTTTAAAGTTCATACTTTTGTTAATTAAAGAATGACAATGAGAATGAAGACTACAATAATAAGTATGACACAAGAATTTTATCCATGTAGTACAACTCAAGACAAAGCACCGAAAATCAATACAATGTAACCCATCAGTTTGTATTACACAATGCAATTATCATGCACAGACTGATGAGTATATACAAGATACATAAATCTTTCGATGAATCTAAAAAGTAAATTTTTAAAGATTATAAGCAGTATCAAAGAATTAGATCTGAAAACATAAAAACATCTTACATTTCAAAGTTCATACTTTTAATGGCAGCAAGAGTTCGCTCTTTTGTTACTTGATCAATTACGAGGTGGAGCAATTATCTTTATCAGCGACGGCCTTGAAAGTAGTATCAACGCAGCAACATCAGCATTCACTTTAACACAGTCACTCAAATTGATCACTCTCAATTGCGTGCAGTTTTCTACCACGTGTTTCACTCCCCTCTCCGTGACATTATAACAACTTTCCAGTATCAGTTGCAAAAGCCCACAACAACTCTTTGAGATCACATTAAGTGCTTTATCATCAACTCTTGTATTTGTCAAGTTCAACACCTCCAATTTGGGAACTTCAAAGTTCATTTCAGATACGTTCCATCTTGAACAATGGGATAAGTTCAAATGTCTAAGCTTACAATAAATCCTTAAAAGTTGACACATTAATTCCTCAGATATGTGGCAGCATCTCAAATCAAGCCGCACCAAATTGGTGAATAAAGCAAACACTTTGATGCTTTCTTTTGTTAACCAACAATTGCGAACAAAACTAAGAGACTTTAATCGAGGGCTTTCAACAAGAGAGTTAAAATTAGCTACATTGTTCATCCACCACGTACAGCGTAGCACTGTGATCTCACAAAGTGAAGGACAATTCTGAGTGAATGCATGCAACATTCCCCAGTCTTGCAGTGTGTCAAAGGATAAAGACTTCAATGTTGGTCTCTCGAGGAGAGCAGAAGCAATGCCAGCGTTAGTTAATTGAATACAATAACACAAGTTGGCTTCTTTGAGAAGCTTACAATTCTTAAACAAGAGGAAAAGCAATTTGTCATCGATGTAATCATGACCGGAGAGATTAACCTTGCGGAGTTTCAAGAGTATCAATGAAAGAGGCTCAAGTATACTTGGGATGCTATTGCGATGCGTAAAATTTGGGTAGTTGTAACTGAGGTCGAGTTCTTTAAGCAAAGGAAAACAATCAGCAACGAAGGATATGTCAGTGGTAGTAATAGAGCTAATGTTGGAACATGTGAGAGACGTTAAAGTTGTAATCTGTTGAGAGAAAGCTCGTAAGCCATTTGTAGGAATGGTGTGTCTGCTTGAGAAAGTGAGTGATGTGAGTTTTAATGGGAATTGAGATATTTGGCGGAGAAGATAGTTGAGGTCACCGCGTGGGAGGTTGAGGGAGGTGAGGTTAGAGAACCTTCGAAAGAGTATAGGTAGCCTTTCATTGAAGTGATCACGACTTTGAGCACAGATAGTGAGAGAGTATTGAAGACGACTGGTGATGGAGAGAAACTGTTTGGAGATGATTGAGAGAGATTTCATAACAAGTTTGTAGTCTATGTCATTGTCATCGTCGTCGGTAATGACAAATTTAAAGATATATTCCCAACACTCATCCGGTAAATATAACAAATTTGCTGCTGCTGCTGCTCTAGCCATTGTTGCATGAAAAATTGTTTAAGAGAAACCAATTTTACCAAACACTTTAAACAGCTATCAGTTTAAAGCTAGTTTAATAGCTTAAACCTTAATTTTTTTTTATTTTTTTTTTTTACATTTACAAGCCAAGTTGTATACATTACAGAGCACACTAAAAAACGAGTCTATCCAAAGTTACAACATACATGCTCTGCTTCCGGCTCTATTTTACATTCCAACAAGATTTTGCATACTTTTTTTTTCAATTAACATTTTGCACAAGTACTATAAATATATTTTTCTAAACTATTTTTTTTTTTTTGTCAGGTAGCCTAGTGGCTAGAATTTCACCCATTAAAGGTGGGGGCGGACCAGGGTTCGAACCCCGATCCCTACACTTTACATGCAAATGTCCTACCAACTGAGCTAAGCTCACGGGACTTTCTAAACTATTTTTAACATACTCTTACAAATTATTAGATAAATTTCATTTAATTCTACACGAAGTTTATCTAATAACGTAAAATATGTTAAAGATCTGTTGTCAGCTCCATTGAACAATTTACGACTTAAACTTCGATTTGTACTTTTTTATACGGAGACGTGACCCTAAATATATGTTCCTCTCCGGTGCAATTATCTACTTGAACAATCCAATTACTCTTCTTTCTTTGGACAAGAATTTCATTATTCTTCTTCAAATTAAGATGAATTTTGGTCACAAGTAACCCTTCTCCAATAGGTAAATATGTTGCTCTCAATTGTCTCCATCTCAAGGCCCTATGCTTAACATTATATCCAACCACAAGTGAACCATCTTTGGTGGCACCTTTAAATGCTGCTAGAAATATTTCTCTTGCATTATTCATGTCACAATCTACAAGAACAAAATCAGCTCCTTTGTAGTCATTTAAGAGAAGACTCTTTGCATCTCCTACAACAAACTCAACATAATCTTTATGAACTCCTAGAGCTTTTTTGGATTCTTGTAATTCGTATTGGCCACATGAAATGCATATCACACGACCGTGTGTTTGTTGAGCGGCTGCAGCTAGTGCTAGCATGGCAGAACCTGCCACGCTGGCACTGGCTATAACCATGAGTTGTGCATTTTTTCCTGCCGCAATAGCCGATATGAACTCGGCTACATCGGGTTCTTTGTCCCTTTTGGCCTGCAAATTAAATTAAAAAAGATCAGGCTCTAAGATATTTAGAAAAGATTTACAACACTAGTCACAAATAATATTAAGGAGTAACATAGTCATAATAATTTTCATTATATGGTGGAAATCCTAAAGAACATATAATGATACATATGCTCTTTCTGCTTACCATTTTGAGAGCTTGGAGATAAGCCTTCTTTGCATTTTCAGCTGACCAATCAGACATGATATTATTGTTGGATGTTTTTTCTCAAATTTCAGATTTTCTAAGTGATTTTGATTTGAAGCTAACTTTGATGTGTGAAAACCGTTGGTTGTTGAGGAGCACATCAACAATGTATTATATATACACATAAAATATTGTGGTGGGAAAACCATAGCTTATTATGTTATTAAATAAATCATCTCTCATAAAATTAATTTAAAATGTTATGATTCCAAGTATAGAATCATATAGACTAGTTAAATTGTAAAGAGAGTTTGTCTAAAAATAACTTATATTTTCATTTTTCCATATAATACTAATTTTTTTCAATTCTACGATGTAATTCAACGTCTTCAACTTTGCATTTATGGTAATTGTAAGTACATCAATTATTAATTATTCATAAAAAAAGTACATCAACTGTTAAGGTTATTTTAGTTTTCTTACGCATGTTAAACTTAATTTATTAAAAATATTATTTTCTCATTCATTTATACACTTTTATTTTATTATCAACCTAATGATTGGAAATTTCACTCTTAAAGTGAATATGTGAATGTCCGGAGTTCAAACTTTCATCCTTATATAATAATGTAATGTATGTAATATAATATGATGTTCTTATACCAACTGAGCTATCCTCATGAAAATATTTATCCACTTTTCTTAATAAGTGAAATGACCAACTCAATTTAGAAGTAATAATTACAATTTCTTTAAAATCTAATTATACTTAAAATATTAGGCATCAAATTAAACTCACCAATTACTCATTGAAAAAAAAATTACATTTGTCTCATTCCAAATAATTCATGGGAACTTGAAGCCACAACATCTTACAATATAAGTGTTCATGCTCCAACATCATGATTCATGAGTTAAAGATAGTTTTGGACTTTGAATATGTTATAAATCTTAAAAATTTCATTGATTAATATTAGTTAATTAATTTTACTAGGTTTTTGGACTTTTTGAGTTTGGATGCAACTGAGGGAGGCTACTAGCTCTTTTAGATTCTCTGCATTCTGCCGTCCAAATGGGCACCAATTATGTTGAATGTCTTATATGTTTCATAAATTAAAAAAATTGAACATGAATATAAATTTGGCATATAGTATATAGTTGATTCTTCCCAAGCACACACGCACACGTTATGCCCTACGGGAACAAATTTTCAATTTTTTTCCATTGTTTGCTAGTAGTATATCTTGATGATGCTGGGAATCTAAGATCTGATCTCAATTTTCCTACTAATCAAATTATTTAATCTAGTGATTCAAGTTTTCTATTCGAAATTAATTAATTGACTTGACTCTTTTATATGGTGAGAAGCTAACAAAAAAATTAATTTATATCAATCGTCAGTTGGTTCAGTGATTATTGGCGCTGAACTTGAAAGGGAGAACCACGGTTCGATTCCTACAACTGCGATCGGGACAGAGTTTGAACCATTTGATTAGAGCTGTCAAAGGGACCGGCCCGGTCCGGCCCGCCTCGGCCCAGGGGGCCATGACATACAAAGGGGCTTAAGTGGGCTGGCCCACTAAGCCTCATGGCCCGGCCTGCCAAGCCCGGCTCGATAAGCAAAGGGCTACATGGCCCGATGGGCCGACCCAACAAACTTTCTTTTTTTTTTGACAAATTTTTTTTTAAAAAAAAAAATCAATGGACAACAAAACTACATATGTATCACACTCAAATTAGTATCCATAAAAAAATGGATGTCATGATTTTACGAGATAATAAATACTACAAAATATTTACGTAAAAGTCGAGAGATCTGTGGATGATGATTCATAAAGTGCACCCTCAAAGTTAATAAATTTCAAACTTACATCACAAACTAAACTTTTAAGCTAACAATTCAAAATACATAAAGTAAATTATAAATTAAGTAGTGAACTAGAGAGAAGTATTGATGCAACTCATAATATTAATATACATATATGCTAATAAATTAAAAGCAACTTCATCACTACATTGTACATATATGAATGAACTGAACCACAAAGTATTAATACATTACCTCTAGTGCTCGAAGGTTGTTATATTATGTTTCTTTTATTTCGTGGCCAACTATAATTTGATTAATTTCTTTCTTATACTTTTCTATTTTTAATGACTGATTAAGTTGTTATTAGTTTTTTTCAAATAAAGATAACATAACAATTTTGGTTTAATAATTATCTCCTAACTAACAAATCTCATCTGTTGTTACTTATTTATCTAAAAATTTTATGGTAACTAAAACTCGTTATTTTAAGCTTAAATTTTTTTTTAACTCTTTAAGGGGCCGGTCCAAAAGCTCGTGGGGCCAGCCCATGATGACCCATTAAAATTATAGGCCCGAGGGGCCAGCCCAATAAGGCCCCAATCAATTTTTTTGGAAGCCCGGCCCGTATAAAAATATAGGTCTAATGGGCTGACCCGATAGCCCGACCCATTTTGACAGCTCTACATTTGATATCAGAACTAACCCCCGAATCAGATTAAACTTGTGGTGAAAGAAAAAAAAAATATATATATATATATATATATATTTATAGCATTTCTTATTGTTTCTTTTATTTTCCATTTAATGAGTAATTTTTTAATGAATAATTTCTTTTTGGTTTGACTAACTCAATTAATTTATTTTTTTTACCAAAACTCAATGAATATTATTGAAACTGTATTTTTATAGTAAAAGTTTAGATGAGTGTAAGCACATCCCATGTACTCAATTGCAAAAATGTTTAGAGCACACTCTAGCTATGGTGTGGGAATGATGTGAGAGATGGGGAATTGGATGGATGGAGAATGAGTTTCGGATTTTAGGTGGATGACTGAGTTGTTTATTCAGGATTTTCAGTTGATGAATAAGTTTCATTGGTGGTTGACTGAGATTCTGAGATTAGGGTTTGTAGACTCTTGATCTTGGAAATTTGAGTTTGATCGATGTTATTTGGTAAAGTCGGCTTATTCGATACTCACGAGGGACGGAGTTTTGAATGACACTAATTTTCTTTTGGCTAGGGTGAGGCGGTCGTGGGCTCCTTATGTCTTCTATGGGCAACTTATTCAAGATAGGGTTCTGACAAGGCTTAACCTCTTTAGGCGAAGGGTTATTAGGGATCATGGTGATGTCCTATGTGTGCTATGTGGAAAGTTAGTGGAGTTGGTTGACCACATTATTTATGATATTATCTCTCTCGTTTGATATATAAAAAAAAAAAATTGTGGTTAGGGCTTCAAGTGGCGTATCCCCATAGTATTAATAGTTTTTTCCATGTTTTCCTAGGTCTAGGTCCGGGTAGGCAGAATAAGTTAGAGCAAGTGTTAATATGGCAGTGGATTTATTTGGAACTCTCGAGATGATATAATCTTTTCAAGGGAAATTGTTTATGGCGACAATTTGATTGAAAAGATGAAACTTTCATTTTGAAAGTGGTATCTGGCTAAAAATCTTTTTACATTCTACTCTGTCTACAAATGGGAGTGCAACATGTCTTGTGCTGAAATCGATAGAGGTTGGCGATGGGGGTTCCATTGACTTTGGTTGATGGGTGGGCAAATACTATATTTCTTCCTCTCTGTCTTATCTTCTATGTGTGAGTGTGCGCGCGCGCACGCGCACAATTTCAACGCACTAAAATAATCCACCCCCATGACTATCTTCCTATACAATATAAAGGATCTACCCTTTATTCATATAGTATACAAGGAGAATTTTGCTTCTTCGCTAACACCCACTTTCATGATATATATTTTACTCTTTCCACAATGTCTTCAATCCCCACCACCACATTGGGAAAAATCCTTTCATTCCTAGCACGTTATAATGTCCAAATCATCACATGCCACACCATTAACACTCCCTTGCACCCAAATTTTTCTTTGCGTAGGGGAAGATAAAAAAATAGTGTCCGATAATGATACACCGGAAAATGCACTATTTATTTAGTTAAATTAATATAATATTTCAGTTATTTTTATTTCGATTCCGTAACTTTATATAATAAATCGTTATTAATTTCTAGTATTTTATTTTATCAGATAAAAATCATTCGAATTGAATAAACGAGCTAAAATGGACCGAAAAGGAGCGAAACGGGATAAAAAGGGCCACACAAGTGCAGCCCATATGGACCACACCTGCGTGGCCTAACAAACAAGGAAACACGTGTGCACCCCCCACTTACATCATACATACCGTTCAGCATGTGCAAGAGAGAAGAATCAAGTGGGCTTGGCCAAATCAACTTGCCCAGCAAGACATTGCATGCCGCCCATTACATCTCCTCCGTCCGTCAATTTCCAGATCGTGCGGCACTCAACAATTCCTCACAAGTCCCACATCGCTCAACTTTAATTTTTTTTTCTCCTAGTAACTGGTATAAATAGATCACTATTTCTTACAAATATCACACAACAACCAACTTGAAAAATAGTTGAAGAGAGAATTGAAAACTAGACCTTTGTCTTAAAAAGTTTTCTTCTCTTAGTTTAAAATTTTATTCCGGTGTCCGTACTCTGGCCTTTTTAATTCAGGTTCTTATTTTATTGTCTTATTTATTTATTTCTTGTCTTTATTTTTATGCTTTTAATTTTTGCTTTTATTTTTATTATGTCTTTTTATTTATTTGCTTATTTTATTTTTATGTCTTTAGTTTTAGTTATGTCTAGCTAATTTAATATTGCTAGGATGTGTAGATAGAAGCTAATAGGGGTTCGGTAGATAATTCGTGCGATTGTTTTTAACGAGTTTTCAAAAAGCAGTTTTTAATTTAACGATTATAATTTGTCACGAGAGTGAAAATTAATTAAAGTAAAAATCAATAGAGCGAGAGCGTGAGACTTTTACTAGATAGTAAAAACTGAACATTAATTTTAATCAGCAACGAGAGTTGGGTTTAGAGTTAATTAAATTATATTGTTTTTCAAAAAATATTTTATTAGCGGGTGTGAGGACGAGAGTTAAGCACCACCTTTATAATTTATAATACTAGTCAAGATTTGCGAGAGCTGAGATTAGTGTTTTTAAAACAATATAGTTTCGAACACTAAATATTTTATCTAGCACGATTTAAATACTGAACCCTCTGAAGCAACTAAAAGCACATCCTAGTAGTACTTATTCCAATTTAATTTAAAAATCCTAAAAAAATATATTTTATAATTTAAATCCCTTTAATTAAAACATTAAGCCTTAGATTTACACAGTAGCGTTAGATAACGGTAGATCGACTGTTGGTCCTTTGGGTTCGATATCTTTTTAAAACTACGCGACAAGACTGTATACTTGCAGTCACGTTGTCGTCGCATCAAGTTTTTGGCGCCGTTGCCGGGGACCAATTTAGTCGATATCGTAACTCCAGTGTTACACCGTAGAGACTAAGGCAATTTTATTTTTATTGTATGCCAAGTACTCGCTCTCGAGGCGAAGAAATTGAACAACCCGTTAACGAACCAGAACGTTTTTTTAGGCGCAGAAATTTAGAAAATCAAATTAGAAATATTCAAACCAAATTAGAAAATCTCGTAATCGAAGATCCTCCTATTTTAGAAACGATTATAGAAATGGCTGAATTACCTCAAAATCGTCCACTCTCGTCTTATGCTATCCCTTCGCAAGAGGAACCCCATAATAGCATCGCTGCTCCTGCTATTGAAGCAAACAATTTCGAGATTAAACCTTCGTTGTTATCAGCAATACAACAAAATCAATTCTCTGGAAACCCCACGGACGACCCTAACCTACATTTATCCATATTTCTGCAATATGCGGATACAATCAAAGCAAATGGTGTCAGTCCCGAAGCTATCAGACTTCGTTTATTCCCTTTCTCGTTAAGAGATAGAGCTAGAGCTTGGCTCCAGTCCCTACCATCCAACTCAGTTACCTCATGGGATGAGTTGAAGAAAGTCTTTTTAGCCAGATATTTCCCACCTAGCAAAACTGCTATGCTAAGAGCCCAAATTAATGGATTTAAACAAAAAGACAACGAGTCTCTTTTCGAAGCATGGGAAAGATACAAAGACATGATCAGGCTATGCCCACATCACGGACTCGAAGAATGGTTGATTATCCACACCTTCTACAATGGTCTCTTGTATAACACAAGAATGACCATAGATGCAGCTGCTGGTGGCGCACTGATGGATAAACCTTACAATGAAGCCCACAAATTGATCGAGAGCATGGCCCAAAACCATTATCAATGGGGAAACGAGAGAACAACTGTAGAGAAACCTCAAACGAAAGGCGGTATGTACGAAGTAAACGAGCTTGACCTTGTTAAAGCCAAACTTGAAGCCTTGACTCAAAAGATGGAGAGTATGACCACAACACCTGCAGCCACCGTGGCTGCAACAATTTCAAACTGCGAACTATGTGGAATTCAAGGGCACGTTGTCGCTGAATGTCAACTCTTGACGGAAGCTTCCCTAGACCAAGTAAACTACACTCAAGGAAACCCTTACAACCAAGGTCTGAGGAACCATCCATACCTTTCGTACAAAAGCAACAACGCTCTATATGCACCTGGCCAAGCACCTACTTCTGCACCACCAGGATTCCAAAAGCCTGCCTACCCTGCTCAAAATGCTCCTAGGAAATCTAACCTTGAATTAATGATGGAAGCCTTCATAGCTTCTCAGGCTCAAACCAACAAGGATGTCCTTAATCAAAACATACACACTAGTGAGCAAATTAAGCAATTAACAAGCAAATTAGATATCTTAGCCACACACAATAAAATGCTTGAAACTCAAATTTCACAAGTAGCCCAACAACAAGCATCTACCTCTGCACCTGCAGGAACATTTCCTGGACAACCACAGCAAAATCCGAGAGGACAAGCCAATGCTATTATATTGAGAAGTGGAAAACAACTAGATGAACCAACAAGTTCAAAACCCGATAGCCCAGCCATGCAACAAGGTTCTAATAAACCAACCGAGGAGAGTGAACCAAAAGAAAAGGAGGATAGTGGAGAGGAAACCGAAGAGAAAAAGAAACCTTACATTCCTCCCCCACCATATAAACCACCCATCCCGTATCCTCAAAGATTAGTACAATCCAAAAACATAGGGCAGTTTAAGAAATTTGTAGAGCTTCTAAAAAAACTAAACATCACAATACCTTTTACGGAAGCTATCACACAAATGCCTTCGTACGCTAAGTTTCTTAAAGATATCTTGACTAATAAGAAAAGGATCGAGGATGATGAGACTGTCATGCTCACTGTCGAGTGTAGCGCCATATTACAAAACGAAATGCCCCCTAAGTTAAAAGACCCAGGAAGTTTCTCCATACCCTGTGTCATTGGAAAGTACGTAATAGATAGAGCCCTATGTGATTTAGGAGCCAGTATCAGTTTAATGCCCGTAGCCTTATGTGAAAAACTGAAAATGGGAGAATTAAGACCAACAAAAATGTCCGTACAATTTGCTGACCGTTCTGTCAAATACCCTCTAGGTATTTTAGAAAATGTTCCAGTACGGGTAGGTCAATTCTTTATCCCAACCGATTTCATAGTTATGGACATAACAGAAGATTCCAATACACCTATCCTTTTAGGGAGGCCATTCCTAGCAACTGCCGGTGCCATAATAGATGTAAAGAGAGGAAAGCTCACTTTTGAGGTGGGTGAAGAAAAAGTTGAATTTATTTTAACTCAATTCATGAAAGCACCAGCCATAGACGATGAATGCTACATGCTAGACATCATCGAAGAATGTAGAAAAGAAGTGGAGAGGGATCAATCTGAGTATTTTGAAATTCTAAAAACTTTCATTCCTCAAACTCAACCAGTTGATGAAGTTAACCTAGCTGAAAGTTTAGAAACTACGCCAGAACCTACACCCCTCCCTGAAAAACCAACTCTGGAACTCAAAGCCCTACCCGAAAATTTAAGGTATGAATTCCTAGATAAAGACCTCGAACGACCAATAATAGTCAGTGCAGACCTAGGAAAGCTAGAAACTGAAAAACTTCTAAACATTCTAAGAAAATACCCAACTGCCTTAGGGTATAACATCACTGACCTAAAAGGAATTAGTCCTTCGATATGTATGCATCGTATTATGCTAGAGGAAGACGGTGAAACCTCTAGAGAACCCCAAAGAAGGATCAATCCAGTTCTAAGTGAGGTAGTTAAGAAAGAAGTGCAAAAGCTTCTAGAAGTAGGAATCATATACCCGATATCCGATAGTAAATGGGTCAGCCCAGTACATGTCGTACCAAAGAAAGGAGGAGTTACAGTTGTAACCAATGCAAAAGGCGAATCTATAGCACAAAGAGTCGTAACTGGCCATAGAATGTGCATAGATTATAGGAAACTAAACAAAGCCACTCGGAAAGACCATTTTCCTCTACCCTTTATTGATCAAATGCTCGAGCGATTGGCGAAACATTCATATTTTTGCTACCTAGATGGCTATTCAGGTTTCTTCCAAATCCCTATTCATCCTGATGACCAAGAGAAAACCACTTTCACATGTCCCTATGGAACTTTTGCTTACCGACGAATGCCCTTTGGACTATGCAATGCTCCCGCAACTTTTCAGAGATGCATGATGGCGATCTTCGCAGATTTTATAAATGACATCATGGAAGTCTTCATGGATGATTTCTCTGTTTGTGGGCAAAGCTATGAAAGTTGTCTGTCGAACCTAGAAAAAGTACTTGAAAGATGTGTAAAAGTAAATCTTGTGCTTAATTGGGAAAAGTGCCACTTTATGGTCCGACAAGGAATAGTTCTTGGACACGTAGTGTCCGATAAGGGGATTGAAGTAGATAAAGCTAAAATTCAAGTCATAGAAAACCTTCCACCCCCAAAAACCGTAAGAGAAGTACGCAGTTTCTTAGGACATGCCGGTTTCTACCGACGATTCATTAAAGACTTCTCTAAAATCACCAAGCCTCTGACCGGCTTATTAATGAAAGATGTTGAGTTTATCTTTGACGATGGATGCTTAAAAGCGTTCGAACAATTAAAAACAGCTCTTATATCCGCACCAATTATCAAACCACCTGATTGGAGCCTACCCTTTGAAATCATGTGTGACGCTAGTGATTACGCTATAGGAGCAGTTCTAGGACAAAGAAAAGATAAGAAACTTCATGTGATCTATTACGCAAGTAGAACCCTAGACCCTGCGCAAATGAACTACGCTACCACTGAAAAAGAACTCCTAGCAGTCGTATTTGCTGTGGATAAGTTTCGATCTTACCTAATAGGATCTAAAATAATTGTTTACACTGACCATGCCGCTATTAGGTACCTATTAAATAAGAAGGACGCTAAACCTAGGCTTCTAAGATGGATCCTACTCTTACAAGAATTCGACCTAGTGATCCTAGACAAAAAAGGAACTGAAAATGTAGTAGCCGATCACCTATCTAGGATAGAAGGCATTGAGCCTGAGTCAATACCCATCAATGATGAATTCCCTTATGAACAACTCATGGCTCAGTTGGAAACTATCTCATCTAAATTATCCTTGAAAGAATCCAATACCATACAACTAAAGGAAGAAGTCTACTCCGCCAAAAACACTTTACCATGGTATGCTGATTTCGTAAACTATTTATCAGCAAGAGTCCTTCCACCAGGTTTAACTTATCAACAAAAGAAGAAATTCTTCCATGAGCTTAAAAACTATTATTGGGATGAACCCTTACTCTTTAGAAGAGGCCCCGACGGAATCTTTCGTCGTTGTGTCCCTGAAGAAGAAATGGAAGATATAATTTCCCAATGCCATTCTGCCCCTTATGGAGGGCATGCTAGCACTTCAAAGACATGTGCCAAGATTTTACAAGCTGGTTTCTTTTGGCCTACCCTATGGAAAGATGTCCACATCGCTGTTAAAAATTGCGACCGATGCCAACGCACCGGCAACATATCTAGACGCGATGAGATGCCACAAAAAGGAATTTTAGAGGTAGAGATCTTTGATGTGTGGGGAATAGATTTCATGGGACCTTTCCCATCTTCTGGTGGAAATAAATATATACTTGTCGCTGTCGACTATGTTTCTAAATGGATTGAAGCTATAGCTTCCCCTACTAATGACACACAAGTAGTAATTAGAATGTTTAAAAATACAATCTTCCCTAGATTCGGTACACCCCGCCTCGTCATTAGTGACGGTGGCTCCCATTTCATATCTAAAATATTTGAAAAATTATTAATTAAATATGGGATAAAACACCGAATAGCAACCCCTTACCACCCACAAACTAGTGGGCAAGTAGAAGTTTCAAATAGAGAAATTAAAAGAATTTTAGAAAAAACAGTTGCTACTAGGAAAGACTGGTCATATAAACTCCCCGAGGCTTTGTGGGCCTATAGGACAACATTTAAAACCCCTATAGGAACTACACCGTTTAATCTAGTGTATGGAAAATCGTGCCACCTGCCAATAGAACTAGAACATAAAGCTTTTTGGGCTATCAAGGCACTAAATATGGATTACAAAGCAGCGGGCGAGAAAAGAATTCTTGATCTTCACGAACTAGAAGAGCTTCGAATGAATGCTTATGAGAATGCTAAAATTTATAAGGAAAGAACACAAAAATGGCATAATAAGCGCATACTTAAAAAAGAATTCAAGATAGGAGAATTAGTGCTTCTTTTTAATTCTAGACTTAAACTTTTCCCTGGAAAGCTCCGATCCCGTTGGTCCGGACCTTTCGAAATTACTAAAGTCTTTCAAAATGGCGCTTTTGAAATCAAAAACAAATTGAATGAAACTTTTACTGTTAATGGACAACGCCTTAAGCACTATTTCTGCCCCACTGATTCAGATTACTACTCTAAGTTACAGTTACATGAAATACAACCTAAAACTTAGATTTTAATCTAGGACAGTCGAGCTACCGACGTTAAACAAAGCGCTGCATGGGAGGCAACCCATGACTTTTTACTTTTTGCTTTCGTTTATTTTAAAAAAAAAAAAAAAACGGTAATTCTTTATTTTAAAATCTGTGACTAATACAGCTCCCACGCACATTTCTCAAAATGTTACTGCTGGTGGGGGCGCAACACTGTTCCACCTGCACGCACTGCACATTTTTCTAACACTTTTGCAGGTAGTTCCTCCTCGTCAAGACAAAGTACCATTGACGATATACTCTATGAAATACGCGCTCAAAAATGCTATCAACCAAGAGCACGATGGACTCTTTTATGCTATGCATCAGCAACAAGAGGAGATGATGGAACATATGCAATATATGCAAGCCCAGCAAACACAAATTCTTCAAAACCAACATGAGATTCAGGGCTATTATAACATATGGGAAAGCTCAGAAGAGCACCACCAACAGCAGCTCAACAACGTCATACAAGAGCTAGGCTGTTTGAGGCTCCAGTTCAACAAATTTCATAATTATCAGCAGCCTCCCTCGTGATTTTTCACACCATTCCAGGTTTTACACTCCAATTCTAACTCTTGAGTCACAACAGTGAGGACACTGTTGGATTTAAGTTTAGGGGAGGAGTTTTACCGCTTTCATTTATTTTCAGTCATTTCCATTTCTATTAGTTTAATTTCTCTTTCGCATAATAAAAAAAAAAAAAGAATTAAATTTATAGTCATTCTCTAGTCTTTTTAAATTTTTCCTTTTCTTGAGCCAATTTAAAATTTTTTTTCTAAAGATTTAGAATAAACGACTCACTTTGAAAGTATATAGGTTAAGAAAAGACAAGAGGCTAAGTTAAGAAAATTAGGGAATTTTTCAACAAAATCGGTATTTTTCCAACACCCAGAAATCTCCCTAGTATAGATATCAATTTGAATATCCATTGTGCGAAAATCTTCTGATTTAAATTTGTGGATTCCTTAAGTAGTTTATCTATCCAGTCGGACACCATCTATAGAGTCACACATTAAGTAGGTAAGTCGATGAATATAAGCGAGTCATCTAAAAAAAAAACAAAGAGAAAGAAAGTAAAAGGTCATACTGTGGTAATACGGTTAAACCTTAAGAAAAAAAAATATATGAATAATGCTTTATGAAGTGATACAAAAAATTTGTGCACATCAAGCTTTATTGCAAAAAGAAAAGAATGAATGATGACGCTAACCGGCTTTCATACCATGTGTGTGACATAGATAAAGGGTCTTAATGTGACTGTCTAGAATGAAAAAGAATAAAACAAAGGAGAAGATTTAGATTTTAGTACAACGGGTTGATTCAAATTCGGTATTTATAAGAGGGAGAACTTTGTGTGTAGATGAAATACCCTTCTTGATTGAATAAGCACCTAATTAATTAATTTAGCCGATTAGAATTTCTGACCGCGTATGAGTATTTGTGATGATGTTTGTCTCTGAGTCTGTCTATGTAAATTGCTGCACATTTTAAAATGTTTCTATATGCAAGCTAAATTGCTTGAGGACAAGCAATAGTTCAAGTTTAGGGGAGTTTGATACACCGGAAAATGCACTATTTATTTAGTTAAATTAATATAATATTTCAGTTATTTTTATTTCGATTCCGTAACTTTATATAATAAATCGTTATTAATTTCTAGTATTTTATTTTATCAGATAAAAATCATTCGAATTGAATAAACGAGCTAAAATGGACCGAAAAGGAGCGAAACGGGATAAAAAGGGCCACACAAGTGCAGCCCATATGGACCACACCTGCGTGGCCTAACAAACAAGGAAACACGTGTGCACCCCCCACTTACATCATACATACCGTTCAGCATGTGCAAGAGAGAAGAATCAAGTGGGCTTGGCCAAATCAACTTGCCCAGCAAGACATTGCATGCCGCCCATTACATCTCCTCCGTCCGTCAATTTCCAGATCGTGCGGCACTCAACAATTCCTCACAAGTCCCACATCGCTCAACTTTAATTTTTTTTTCTCCTAGTAACTAGTATAAATAGATCACTATTTCTTACAAATATCACACAACAACCAACTTGAAAAATAGTTGAAGAGAGAATTGAAAACTAGACCTTTGTCTTAAAAAGTTTTCTTCTCTTAGTTTAAAATTTTATTCCGGTGTCCGTACTCTGGCCTTTTTAATTCAGGTTCTTATTTTATTGTCTTATTTATTTCTTGTCTTTATTTTTATGCTTTTAATTTTTGCTTTTATTTTTATTATGTCTTTTTATTTATTTGCTTATTTTATTTTTATGTCTTTAGTTTTAGTTATGTCTAGCTAATTTAATATTGCTAGGATGTGTAGATAGAAGCTAATAGGGGTTCGGTAGATAATTCGTGCGATTGTTTTTAACGAGTTTTCAAAAAGCAGTTTTTAATTTAACGATTATAATTTGTCACGAGAGTGAAAATTAATTAAAGTAAAAATCAATAGAGCGAGAGCGTGAGACTTTTACTAGATAGTAAAAACTGAACATTAATTTTAATCAGCAACGAGAGTTGGGTTTAGAGTTAATTAAATTATATTGTTTTTCAAAAAATATTTTATTAGCGGGTGTGAGGACGAGAGTTAAGCACCACCTTTATAATTTATAATACTAGTCAAGATTTGCGAGAGCTGAGATTAGTGTTTTTAAAACAATATAGTTTCGAAAACTAAATATTTTATCTAGCACGATTTAAATACTGAACCCTCTGAAGCAACTAAAAGCACATCCTAGTAGTACTTATTCCAATTTAATTTAAAAATCCTAAAAAAATATATTTTATAATTTAAATCCCTTTAATTAAAACATTAAGCCTTAGATTTACACAGTAGCGTTAGATAACGGTAGATCGACTGTTGGTCCTTTGGGTTCGATATCTTTTTAAAACTACGCGACAAGACTGTATACTTGCAGTCACGTTGTCGTCGCATCAGATAATACGGTAGAAAAGCCAAACCACCTATGAACTCTATTCCAAACTTCTTGCGCAATCGGACATAGCACTAATATATGATTTTCTGTTTTCAAAGAATCCACACAATGAGAGCAAGAGGCCGAGGGCCCTTGTTGAATGATTGCCTTTTACACAAATGGTCACAACTACCTTTTCCGGTACTCATAAATACTTTTTTTTATTACTATATTTAAGTTTTATCTATCTCGTAATGACATGTTCTTTCTCTTTTTATATTTATATACCTTTACCTTTTTTGACAATTTTATATGCCTTTTCTATTTAAGAAAAAAAATTGCAATTTTCTTTATATAATGCAAAATTGTTTTATAAATACTATATTTCTCAAAATTAAAAATTATTTAATTTAATAATTATTTAATTATATTCAAAATTGTTTTACTGATCATAAAATTATTTAGCTATATTAATTTTTTAATAATTAAGATTAATTTATAAAATTTTGAAACACTACAAGAAATATGATTTTTCGCAACGGCTTTTTTTGTTACAAGTCGCTGGCAAAATTACCTTTGTTTGTTTTGCCAGCGACTTGTAACAGCTTTTGACGAAAAAAGTTGTTGCTAAAAATAATATTTCTTGTAGTGAAAATTAAAAATTAATTTTTAATATATATATGTTATTGTTTCTTAAAGGTAATTATATCATTTAAATATGATAAAATATTCTATCATGTCATAGTTAAAAACAAAAGTGTACAAACATAAGGTAGAATAAGTGATTATCCTATCAAACAATCTATCTAAACAATTTACGTTATTATTAATATATTCTAAGAAGATTAATTCTTTTGCAAATTAATTAAGTAGAGACATTAGTTAATTTCATAAGTAGACCACTCTTATTTGTTATTGGATTAACTATATCAGTACATATTTGAGTTGATTTCTGCATTACATTTTAACGTGGCTTGATTGGGTTTATATCCCTTTAATATTTTATATTTAATTTTATTTGATTTTAATCTATAGAGTTTTACAGAGAGTTTCCCTCTACATTCTTTATTTTGTCTACAAAAAATGTTGTGTATGAGTGAGAATTACATCAGACAAATTATGACGTTGTTTGCAGGTATATATATCTAATATATTTTGTGGTAGAATATGTCCATTACCTGTTTATGTATCTGAGGTCTCATTCAAAATGTTGCTAACATGCTTCATCTTGTCGGTATTCGAATACTGAGTATGCTTATTTTTGTCTTCATTTGAACTTATGCTAGTTTTGGTTGACTATTAAAATATGGGCAAATTTTAAGTAGTCCATGGTGGATATATATGAGGAATATTATAATAAAAATATAAAATTTATTGTTAAATTGAAATTTTATATTATAGAAATTATTTATATAAAATTTAGAGAATTTAAAAATTATTTGATATGTTATTGAAATTCATTAATATTAACGGTTTATGAATTTTTATTAAATACTGTTAATCTTGATATGTCACAATAATAAATCAATGCAAATCAAGTTTGGCGTACGTTGGTTGTTTCAGGTCCTGGTTGAGTGTCTCCTCTTGGGGTGCGCCACTTATAGTGGGCTCTTCCTCTCTCTTCGTGGTGGTTGATATGGGTGATCATGTTGATTTCTATCTTTTGCGAGTTTTTAGAGCTGTTATGGTGTTCTTTTTTCTTATTTTGTGTTTTACTTGAATACTTCTGGTACTCATGATTTGTATTCAGATTTTTTTCTTATATATATATATATATATATATATATATATATCATATCTATTTGCCTTTCAAAATAAAAGTTTAGCGTACGTTGCTAAAAAGTCAAGAAACCGTTACTAAAAATTAAAGCACATGAAAAGTCAACTCATCTCACTCTACCACGGACGTGGCAGACTAAAACTTAGAAATTGTAATTTTTGTCTATTTAATTTATGTTTTAATGTACTTAATTTATAATAATGCCTTAGTGACCATTGAATTGCACAAAATTGATCATCCTATATATATAGGTTATAAATATCAACCTAACCCAAAGAAAAAATCACTTCTCACTTTTTGTATTCAATCTACTCCAAATTTTATAATATAGGTGTAAGAAATAGGCTGTTTTTTATCTTAGGATTAGAGAAAGTAATTCAAGAAATATATACCTGGGTATAGAGTTATTTGGATGTTTAATTAATGAACAAATAAGAACTTGTACACAATTAGGATTGGGTAATCAAAATTAAAAGTGAAGTCATGACCCTTATTGCTTCTCACCTGTGGAATCAAAGCTGGTGTAATTACTGTTAATGAATCAATTATCGTTCTTCTAAATAATAAAAGATATCAATATAAATTAACTTGGTAATCGTTAATTACACTCCGTAAGCATAATTATTTTATATGACTTGGCAAAGCCATACATACACTTTCATATTTTACACCACATTGTCCCAAGATGCAAATTGAAGAGGCAACAAAAGTAACTAAAAAAGAAAGGCTAATAAACTATACTTATAATGCAAGAAACTAACAAAGAGTTGCTTCATAACAATGGGTTACTACATAGGGATCTTGGCAACAAGGCAAAGAGGGTTCTTCTTGTGTTGAGTGATCCCCGGCAACATTTCATCATCAATATCTTCTATTACCAACCCATGTGGCAATTTCCAATCAAAGGAAAAGAGAAGATTAGCAAGGATAATTTCTAATGATGCAACTCCCAAAGACATACCTGGGCAAATCCTACGACCTGCGCCAAAGGGAATTAGTTCAAAATCTTGTCCAAGAAAATTTATAGAATTTTCTAAAAATCTCTCTGGATAAAACTCTTCTGGATTTTTCCAAACTTTTGGGTCTCTATGAATAGCCCAACCATTCACATAAACTATTGTGTTTGTTGGAATGTTATAGCCACTTATAGTGCATTTTTCCCTTGATTCTCTTGACATAAGTAGTGGAGCTGGTAGATACAATCTCAATGTCTCTTTAATCACCGCCTTCATATAAGGAAAATTTTGAATATCATTTTCATCTAAGAAATCTTTTTTACCGCCAAAGTTTCTAATTTCCTCTTGTACTTTCTCCATTACTCTTGGGTTTCGTATTAAAGCAGTCATTGCCCAAACTAATGTGGTTGATGTTGTATCTGTTGCAGCTACAAGCATATCCTATGAAAAAAAATGCACTAATTAAAATTTATCCGTTGAAAATAAATTATGTAAAACTTTTATTTTCAGGGTTTCAAATCAAATATGGCGAATTATAGTCATACAAATGTTTATACAATATTAACATATTGATCACAACGTAATTAAACTCAATTGAGCTCAACAAGAGTAATAATAACATTGTAGACTAAAGAAATGAATATTGCAACTTATAATTGTAGCAATAAAAACGAATATTTCACCAAAAAATATAAACAAAAATTAATAGTGAAAAAAACAAATTAAAACATCATACCTCGAGGACTCCTTTAATATGATCAAAAGTGAGAACAATTGAAGACAAATGTTGATTCTTCAATTGGAGCAAGACATCAACCATAAAATCTTGATCTGCAGCATGTTCTCTATTGGGATCCAAATGTTCATCAATAATTTCTTGAAAAAACTCATCAAACTCCTTGAAATTTTTATCAACACGACTATGCAATCCTCTAAGTTTATCAATCCAACCCATAAATGGAATATAATCAGAAACAAAGACTTCTGCCAACAAAGCTTGAAACTCATGAAACATTTCTTGAAACCTACTTCTCTCATTTCCATCATTCTCATAGCTTTTCCCAAAAACAATCCTACATATTATAGTACTTGAGAGTAAAATTAACAACTCACTCATATTTGTAGCACTTGAAGAATCAGCCGCATGACTAGAAATTTTTTTGATCATTTTCTTGACCTCAAATTTTCTTATAGAAGAATAATATGAAACCCGTTTAGCACTAAATATATGAAGAACACAAATTTTTCTTATTTCTCTCCAAAAATCACCATATTGAGAAAAAAATATCTCTGACCCATTATAACTTAATTTTTGTTGACTATATAATTTAGGCCTATTAGAAAACACAAGATCATTGTTTTTCAATACTTCTTTAGCAATTTCAGCTGAAGAAACAACAATAGCTTGTCTAAATCCAAGTTGAAGTGAAAATATAGGACCATATTTTTTTGAGAATTGTGAAAATTGAAGATAAAGATTAGAAATATCTAGTTGATGAAGATTCCCTAATATAGGAAGGCCTTTAGGACCAGATGGATGATTTGTAATGGCCCTATATTTTTGGAAGAACACAAGCAAAGGAAGAATTAGGCACAAAACAAAAAGAAATAGTAGCAACGACATTGTTACAATTATTAACTCTCCTTCTATAAATTTTTCAAGACCTTACTTATTTCGTCATTAATATACTCTTTATAATGTATTATTTTCTACAATATATATTACATACTTTAATAAAAATTAACTTTTTTAATCTCCATAATTTTTTTAAAAGAGGTCTTAAGAAATTCAATGATTAATATTAGTTAATTAATTTTACTAGGTTTTTGGACTTTTTGAGTTTGGATGTGATCTTATCAGTATCAGAAATGTGACGGAGCAGTAGAGTTGATTCAGCAAGCCCCCTGTTGAAGCGGAGGGGGGGGTGTGTACATGTTTATACTCCGACGCTCAAGTCAGTGATAGTATAGAAATATGGTATCTTAGGCAAATGTGAAAACGTACTTGGCTCCTCAGACTGATGAGCTTATTTATACCCCAGCGCTGGGCCAAGGCCCTTAATGGGCAATTAATGCCCATTAAGTGGCTGCCGGAATTCTGACCGTTTGGCCATGATGAGCAGTAAATGACATCATTCTGGTGGTCGGCCGTTACAGATGGTGAGCATCTGGCCGACGGGCAGGGTGCCCTTTAGGAGGGCAGAGCCTTTAGCTTTAAGGGACTTAGCCTCTGAAGAGCAGTCCAGAACAGAAGCCCCCCAAGTCGTTATGCTCGTTGATTCCCCACAGACGGCGCCACTGATCTTATCAGTATCAGAAATGTGACGGAGCAGTAGAGTTGATTCAGCAAGCCCCCTGTTGAAGCGGAGGGGGGGTGTGTACCTGTTTATACTCCGACGCTCAAGTCAGTGATAGTATAGAAATATGGTATCTTAGGCAAATGTGAAAACGTACCTGGCTCCTCAGACTGAGGAGCTTATTTATACCCCAGCGCTGGGCCAAGGCCCTTAATGGGCAATTAATGCCCATTAAGTGGCTGCCGGAATTCTGACCGTTTGGCCATGATGAGCAGTAAATGCCATCATTCCGGTGGTCGGCCGTTACAGATGGTGAGCATCTGGCCGACGGGCAGGGTGCCCTTCAGGAGGGCAGAGCCTTTAGCTTTAAGGGACTTAGCCTCTGAAGAGCAGTCCAGAACAGGATGCAACTGAGGGAGGCTACTAGCTCTTTTAGATTATCTGCATTCTGCTGTCCAAATGGGCACCAATTATGTTGAATGTCTTATATGTTTCATAAAAAAAAAATTGACCATGAATATAAATTTGGCATATAGTATATAGTTGATTCTTCCCAAGCACGCACACACACGTTATGCCCTACGGGAACAAATTTTCAATTTTTTTTCCATTGTTTGCTAGTAGTATATCTTGATGATGCTGGGAATCTAAGATCTGATCTCAATTTTCCTACTAATCATATTATTTAATCTAGTGATTCAAGTTTTCTATTCGAAATTAATTAATTGACTTGACTCTTTTATATGGTGAGAAGCTAACAAAAAAAAAATTATTTCAATCGTTAGTTGATTCAGTGATCATTGATGTTGAACTTAATAGGGAGAATCACAGTTCGATTACCACAAACTGTGATCGGGACGGAGTTGGAACCACTTAATACCAGAATTAATCTTTGGGCCAGTTCTTATTTTTTCTTTTGTTTTCAAAATGAGTAGTTTTTTAATGCATAATCTCTTGTTGGTTTAACTAACTCGATTAAATTATTTGTTTTACCAAAACTCAATGAATATTCTTGAAACTGTATTTTTATAGTAAAAATTTTAGATGAGTGTAAGCACATCCCATGAACTCAATTGCAAAAATGTTTAGAGCACACTCTAGCTATGGTGTGGGAATGATGTGAGAGATGAGGAATTGGATAGATGGAGAATGAGTTTGGGATTTTAGGTGGATGACTGAGTTGTTTATTCAGGATTGTCACTTGATGAATAAGTTTCATTGGTGGGTGACTGAGATTCTAAGACTAGGGTTTGTAGACTCTTGATCTTGGAAATTTGAGTTTGATCGATGCTATTTGGTAAAGTTGGCTTGTTCAATGCTCACAAGGGACGGTGTTTTGAATGACACTAATTCTCTTTTGGCTAGGAAGGTAGTCGTGGGCTTTTTATGTCTTCTTTGGGCAACTTATATTTAAGATAGGGTGTCGACAAGACTTAACCTCTTTAGGCGAAGGGTGATTAGGGATCATGGTGATGCCCTATGTGTGTTGTGTGGAAAGTTAGTAGAGTTTGGTTGACCACATTATTTATAATCTTATCTCTCCCGTTTGATATAAAAAACAATTTGTGGTTAGGGCTTCAAGTGGTGTATCCCCATAGTATTAATAGTTTTTTCCATGTTTTCCTAGGTCTAGGTCCAGGTGGGCAGAATAAGTTAGAGCAAGTGTTAATATGGCAAGTTGTTGTGTGTATCTATTTGGAACTCTTGAGATGATATAATATATTTAAGGGAAATTGTTTATGCCAGAACTTTGGTTGAAAAGATGAAACTTTCATCTTGAAAGTGGTATCTGGCTAAAAAACAATTTACATTCTACTCTGTCTACGAATGGGAGTGCAACATGACTTGTGCTGAAATCGATCGGGGTTGGCGATGGGTTTCGTTGACTTTGGTTGATCGGTGGACAAATCCTACCACTACAAGAAAATTGACAATTACCGATGAAAGTTTGTAGTGACATGTACAGTAGTCGTAGGTATAGGCAGATTATATGTACATACCCACAACAAAGACTGTAGGTATAACTAAATATTTTGTACCAACAGGTAAAAATCCATAACTACAGACTATAGTGACGGCAAACTTTCGAAGGTATAACTAAATGTTTTTATAAGAACGGTTGCACATTCGTAACAACAGGCTATAGTGACGGCAAATTCGATAGGTACAACAAATTATAGGGTATGGAAACAAATGTGTTCCAGATACCAAAAAAAAAAATAATAATAATAATAATAATAATAAGGCCTAAGACCTTAGGTACACAATTTCAAAGCACTAAAGTAATCCGCCCCCATAACTATCTTCCTATACAATATAAAGGATCTACCCTCCATTCATATAGTATAAGGAGAATTTTGCTTTTTGGCCAACACTCACTTCCATGATACATATTTTACCCATTCCACAATGTCTTCAATCCCCACCACCACATTGGGAAAAATCCTTTCATTCATAGCACATCATAATGTCCAAATCACCACATGCCACACCATTAACACTCCCTTGTACCTAAATTTTTCTTTGCGTAGAGGCACAAGAAAACTTTCAAATAAAGAAAGTTTTTTGTCCGATAATAGATAGAAAAGCCAAACCACCTATGGACTTTAATCCAAACTTCTCGCGCAATCGAACATAGCACAAATATATGATTTTCTGTTTCCAAAGAATTCACACCATGAGAGAAAGAGGCTGAGGGCCCTTGTTGAATGATTGCTTTTTGCACAAATGTTCACAAATAGCTTTTCCGGTACTCATAAATACTCCTTTTTTATTACTATTACTATTTTTAGGTTTTATCTATCGTAATGACATGTTCTTTCTTTTTTTTTTTTTTGACAAACAATGTTCTTTCTTTCTTTTTTTATATTTATATACCGTTTCTTTTTTTTTTTGGCAATTTTATATGCCTTTTCTATTTAAGAAAAATATTGCAAATTTTTTATATAATGCAAAAAAAATTTATAATTACTATATTTTTCAAAATTAAAAATTATTTAATTATATTTTACTCATAAAATTATTTAACTATATATATGTTGTTTCTTAAAGGTAATGATATAATTTAAATATGATGAATATTCTATCATGCCATAGTTAAAAACAAAAGTGTTAATAAGTGATTATCCTATCAAACAATCTATCTAAATAATTTATGTTATTATTAATATATTCTCAAAAAGTTAATTCTTTTGCAAATAAATTAAGTAGAGACATAAGTTAATTTCATAAGTAGACACTCTTATCTGTAATTGGATTGACTGTATCAGTACATATTTGAGTTGATTTCTGCATTACATTTTAACGTGGCTTGATTGGGTTTATGTCCCTTTAATATTTTATATTTAATTTTATTTTATTTTAATCTATAGAGAGTTTTACAGAGAGTTTCCCACTACAAAAAATGTTGTGTATGAGTGAGAATTACATCAGACAAATTATCACGTTGTTTGCAGGTATATATGTCTAATATATTATGTGGTAGCATATGTCCATTACCTGTTTATGTATCTGAAGTCTTTATTCAAGATGTTGCAACATGCTTCATCTTGTCAGTATTCGAATTCTGAGTATATGCTTATTTTTGTCTTCATTTGAACTTATGCTAGTTTTGGTTGACTATTTAAATATGTGCAAATTTTAAGTGGTCCATGGTGGCCATATATGAAGAATATTATAATAAATACAAAATTTACCGTTGAATTGAAAGTTTATATTATAAAAATTTAGAGAATTTAAAAATTATTTGATATGTTATTAAAATCTAATAACATTAACGGTTTATGAATTTTTATTAAATATTATTAATCTTAATATGTCACAATAACCTGTCAAATAATTTCAATTATTTCTTAATTTTTTTATGAATAATCTATAACAAATATTTTGATTTCAAGAATAAAATTTGTATTTATCATAATAATATTGACCACTTATAAAGGTTTACCTTAAAATTTAAAAAAAAAATGGTATTTATACATTTACATCGATCATATTAGTTGGGCCTTCAAATCCGAGACTAACTCATCTTAGTGTCCCAAAACCATTAAAAAAAATTAATTATTGTGATTTTTTTTTATGTATATTATGAACGAATATGATGATCAACTATCGAGGATTGGTTTCAGCAACCTACTAATCAAGATCTAATTAGAGCAACTCCAATAGAGGTTGATTATTGCTTATATGGAGTTTTAGGTTTCCACTTTTAAAATTTTTAGCATTTAAACATAGTGACGTGGCGTTCTCATTGCTTAAATTTTGATCTCAGTTGTTTTAGAAAACAACGAAAACGACACGTTGCTTAGCATTATAAAATAATATAAAAAAAATAGATTCCCATTTCTAAAAAAATAAAAAAAAAATAGATTCTTGCATCTTCTCAAATATAAAAAAATTAACATCATTTTTCCTCTTCGATTTCTCCAAATTTCTAACCCTCCAAATCTCTAACTCTATTCAATTTCTCCCAATTTTCAAAATCTGTTGAACGCCACCGATATGGGGGAGATCTGAGTAAGATTAGCCACAGATCTGAGAGAGATTCGTAGTTGATGTGTTGCTATTGATGCTGATGTCTCATAGAATAAGGAGATCCAACAAATTAAGAAATAAGATGTTCTAGTTGATGCTTGTTGAAATTATTGATTGTTGTGTTGTTGAGGATTGACATTGTAGTTGATCCTTAGTTGTAGTTGTTGAGGAAATAAGCTGTTCGTGGAGTTAAGGTATAAGATTGGTCCAATTTTTGTTGTTGTTGTTGTTGATGCTAGGTTGAAATTGTTGGTTGTCGTGTTGTTGAGGATTGACATTGTTAAAGAACTATGGTGTTAATGAAGAACTTTGTCGAGTTAAAATGGTTAATGAAGAACCTTTCAATATTTAGATTTAAATGAAAATAAAAAATATTAATTTGATGGGATCAAATATGAATTGCTTATTAAAATTGCAATTGCCATTAGAGTAAAATTGATTAAAATTGCTTATGAGTTATTTGGATCCAATGTGGCAACTTGAACCCACAAAAAGTAAGTTAAACAACCTTCATAAGTTCGTTGATGCTCGTCTTAGTAAGAATTCACTGATATATAGTGACACCATATTTACTCCTTAGCAAACATGTACCATCACTCAAAAACAAACATACAATACAAGTCATTAGTTCTACAATATGATCTTGTAGTTTTCCTGATGCTAACTAGAAAACATCATATAATACCTCATTTTGCTTCTATGTTTTAGATACAAAATCACAAGCAATGGACTACCATGTCCTACCATTCACTCAATATTGATTCTAACAACTTTCTTTGTTCTTCCCCCAGAATTATTCCCTGTTTCATAATTTGAAGTAAACCCTCTTGCTCTTCTATCTTGCTCCAAAGATGGAAGTGACCAAACCTTGTTTTTGTTTACCTCAGCAACCCTAGAATCTGTAGTATTTAATTAAATAAAAAGTGAAAAAGGGCACAGAAAAACAGTGATTTTACATATGCATGAACAGAAAAATTAAACAATATGAAAACAGATTTGTGTTTATTGTTGCTAATGAAGTTGCACATAAGAAATAAACATATCCAAATTGCTAAATTGTGTTTGCGGTTTCCATTACACTATGAACTTCGATGTTTCAGGAAAATGCAGCTGCAATTACGGTTATAATAATGTTGTCCTAAAGCCTCAAATCTTTATATTGCAGCTGCAATTGTGACTAAGAGACAAAGATTAAACCATATCTTATGTATAATTTGCCTTCCATGAAAAGCAGAATATTATCATGCTAAAAAACCATCCGTTTCTCAGAAATCGTTTAAAAAAAACTTAGATTGAGGACAGGTCATAAAAGACTAATCATTGACTCAACGGAAACAAAAAAGCAACTTACCTTTCTTCCTAAGTGCATCATAATCGGGTAACGTCCCTAGATTATTTCCTTTCCATGCATCCTCAAAGCGTGCAAGCTCATCTGACATATAAAAATATATACGTATTCATCATTATTGATAGAATTTATTTTACCGCTTCAGATGATATCAAACAAATAGTTAATGAATATAGTAGCAACAGACCTTCATTAAGATTGTGCAACGTCTGTGTCGTACCAACCTTCCCTTCTGAGTCAAGCTTCCTCAAAACCGAATGACCCTACATAAAAGATACACAAACTTAACTTCTATACCCAAACATGATATTGATATGAATTGGCATCTTATTAAAATGTGAATAACAATGCCTTATTTGTAGGAAACATGCTTCATCTCTCATAACTAACTACCTAATTAACTCTCCCCCTAACTATAGTTACCTATCACAAATCCTTCATTTCCTTCCATACTAAGGAACTGGTTCGATTAGATTTTTGAGTTTATCTTTGACATAGCAGTGAGACTCTTTGGAAAAACTTCTAGAGACAGCTTACAACATGTTAATGAGTTTTTTTTAGCTCTCTAGAATAGCTTATGAAAACAGTTTATAGCTCGTATGAAACTATATTAACATTATTTTATCTTTCGTTCTAGAAACATAAACACATAATCGCTTAAATTGTTTGCAAAACAGGGCCTAATACAAAAGTCAATCAACAGGAAACGACCTGAGTAAACAACACCACATCTTGTATTAATAGGCATAGATAATATTTTGAACCACTTTTTTCTTCATAAAGAAAAAAGTAATTTTCAAATCAATTCCAAATCTCTTGCATATTTTTTGTACGCACAATGCATGTTATGTCTCCTTTTCCATCTACATTAATCAATGACTTTAATTGCTAATGAATTGATTTCTTAGACCTATCATATATAGTTACATACCTTATCATTGATTCCTCTAGTGATTCTATGTGATGCTTCGCCTGTTGAGACGTCAGCTTCTTTGTTTTCCTCCATCACCACCTGATTCAAGCATATCATATAGATAACATTATAGTAAAAAAATAACCTTCAAAATAATCAAAAGTTAGAGGAAATTATCACATTTCATAATGCATACCCCATCAGCTCCCATCCTTCTGGTTCTAGTAGAAGTATAATAAGCACCATCTATACCACCGTATGTTACTTTGCTAGTCTGAAAAGACATTTTGCGATTGCGGTCCACCAATGATTCTTTTGACTTGTGATGATCATTCTTGTAAGTTAAACCACTGTTTTCCCTCTCTGCCAATACTCACGCGAATAAGTACATTTGACAAAGCAAATAAACAAAAACAAGAGTTTAATGATTATCAATATATAGTCCTTAAGCTCATAATTTGTTTTGGTTTTAACCATCTGGTTCGCAGAAGAAAAGGACCATGGTAATTCAGAATTCTACCAAGAGGTAAGTAATGTCTTGCTAAGAATTGTTTCAGCCAGAATTCAAACTCAAATACTTCTGGCTGATACATCATTAACCGAAACTCATTAACCACTTCAACCAACCACTTGGTTCCTTAAACTCGTAAAAACAAACGATTAAGAACAATACCATTAACATCATCGTCATCAGGATGCTCGATAGATGGCTCCATTGTCGACCTAGATATTTTCTCATCAAAATTATCAGTACCCTCATCATCAGAGTCTAATTCTTTTATAACAACTCCTTTTTCGCTGTACTTCTGAGTTGATCTCGACGAAGCAGAACTTGGATCCCACATTCTGTCAAACGGGTCACTGAAAAAAGGATCGTCAAATGGATCTCTTCCTCCGAAAAGACTTGGCATCATCATACCTCTATGGAAACCAAAATCTCCAAATCCAGTTTGTTCAAAAACATTATCTTGAACTTCTCTACCCTTCTGCATATTCTCTATCTAATCTTCACTAAACAAAACCCAAATAAAACAAAATCAATCACATTAAAATTTTTGAAAAACAATATTCACCTTTTAGCCATTCAACCTATAAAATGCTTAAACACTAAAAACATATGGGGTTTCTACAATTTCAGCATCCGGCCAAACTAATCCAGAGAACCAATCCCACCGTCCACTAGCAGGGGGGCAATTGAAGTAAGAGAGTCTTGTATGGACCGGTCAATATAGGAATTGTTAGTACCTTGTAGGAATCAATGTTGAGACTTTATGAAATATTTAAACACTAAATCATTAATCAAAATTGGTCACAAAATAGGGTTTCAAATAGTTAGCACTGCATTGGAGTGGGGACCAAACCCTGATTTCCTTATCATTCCATTTCTTAATTCTCTCGTTCAATCCTTCAGAAATAGTTAGCGGCGCAACTTGTTATTCGTCTATTTTTTATTGTGCAATTATCTCAAATATATAATGTAATTTATTTCTAATTTACTTGCTAACAAATCATTCTTATATTCCATTTTCAATTAAACCAAACATCAAGGTTTTTTACGTTCGCTCCGTATAATATTAAGAATTACGATGGAAATGTTAACCGGTATTTAAAACCTTGATTAATTGCATAAACCTTGCTTAATTGCAAAAATACAACGCATTTCAATAATTCATATCCAAGAAATTGTTTCTTACGTGAGTTGCATAAACAAATTATGACGAAACGAATACCAAATTCCGAGTTCAAGTGAAAAAAGAAAATGAGAATTTGAAATAAAGTGTTTTGATGAATGAAATTACCTGAGATAATGAGATTTTAGAAGAATCCAGATGATGAAAAGAACAATGTAGAAGAAGAACGAAAAATAAGTTGAAGATTTTTTTTTAGGAAAAAAAAAAAAGAAGAAGATATTTATATGTTTGAGAAGAGACTGAGGGAAGGACACGTGGATTTATGGATGCTACTGGAACCTTCAGGTTCTCGCGCTCTCTTTCTCGCGCTACGCAGAGGAATGCAGATTCTCTTCTTTTAAACATTTTATTTTAATATTTTGCTTTTTCTTTTTCAAGTTTTAAAAAATCAATCTTATGGCATAATTTGGATGTTAAAAACACTGTAAAAATATTTACGACGAAAAAAATTTAGTATTGATTGATAAATTTAATAAGCTAGTTTATAACTTATTGGATTAGATTATAATTTTGTTTGATAAAAATGAAATGTATTTGTAATAAATTTTGTTTGTTTAATACTCCATTCGGTCTCATATATAAGAAACATTTGACTTTTTAGATTCATTGTAAAATGGATGAATCTAGACTGTCTAGATTCATCCATTTTACAATGAATCTAAAAAGTAAAATTTTTCTTATATATGAGACCGGAGGGAGTAACTTTTATATTTTTACTATTATTTTCATTTTTTTATTTTTTAAAATATAATAATAATACACTAACCATATAGTTAGTGACTTTGTCTCTATCTCTTTTCTATTTTACCTTCTCTCTCATTTTTTTTCCTCCAAAATTTATTTAAATGTTTACACTTTCTCTTTTTGTCTAAAGTCACATAAAGGTAGAGAAGTGAAAGTTAGAAAAAAAAAGTTGTGTTACGGTACACAACAACTATATAACGGCTATTGCATAAGGAGTAAGCTTCAAGGTTTTCTCCATCTATAAATAGCAAGGTTTGTTTTACTTGAAGAGCAAGTAACAATTCTTCACTAATCAATTGTTTTTCTATACAATTCTTTAACCTCTTCTTTTATCACTCACACTAAAATCTCTTAAACTCTTTAGTGGATACTTCTCTGAGTATGCCGAGATTAAGTTTCTCAAACTAAGTTTGAGAATCTATAATCTTAGATAAAAACACCATATTTATCATTTGTAATCCTATTCAAGTCAATTCGTAAATTAATTGATTAATTGAGTTATGATGTGCAAAGTCAAGTGTGATTGAGGTGTGACTGATGAGGCTTTGGTAATACAAGTTGTATGAATCTAGAAATGATCAGAAGAAAAATAAAATTATTGTGATTGGTTGAATGTCAAGATTCATATACAGTGGAAGTCTCACAAAGATTTAGGTAAGGGTGTGAACCAAGATAAGTATTGTGTGTTGATTTCATCTTGCATACATCATTCACACAAATCACGTTTTCCTTTAGTTTACAACTGTCAAGAACGTTCTAGGAGCATTTGATTTTTTTTTTTTCATCATCAGTATCTGGCCCACTGGACCAAGATAAGGGTGTGAACCAAGATAAGTATTGTGTGTTGATTTCATCTTCCATCGCATATATCATTCACACAAATCACGTTTTCCTTTAGTTTACAACTGTCAAGAACGTTCTAATAACATTTGATTTTTTTCATCATCAGCATCTAATTTACTGGACCGTCTAATCTAATTATAGAGGATCATTTATGACATCAAGTGTTCCAACATCCTCCGTTCGCAGTTATGTAATGTGATTATTGTTTACTAACTTATATTCAATTTATTACTTGAACTAAAAATGCATATATAATAGATAGGTTTTGATTAAAATGACGAATTCATTCATGCATATTTATGGTCATGCAAATCTACATGTTTTTAGGAAAAAAAATTCTAAGCGTTTTGTCAGTGTTACATTAGATTAGGGTTTGTTGTATCCAAACTTGATAGGAATTATATTAGATTTGATATGATATGATACACAAATAGATTTGCCATGATTGTAATGTGTACATGCAACAATTATGCACACAAGCACTTATGTCTCATGGGATTAGCAAGTAAGACGATCACTTGGCCTTCATGATAATTGATAGAACCTAATGGAGGTGTAAATGAGGCTCCATGTTAGGTACTAGTCAGTAGTTCAATTGAGAATACTCATAATTTATTAGAAGTCTTCGCAATAAGGTATGTCAATCACAACAAGTATAATTAGTTGGATTATTAAGATCTCGATAATCTGCATGTAGTTTTTGTGGTTTTATTACCAAATGTTAAATTTATGTGTTTCTTTTTTCTTATTCTTTTTTTCAATTTTAATTCAATCAAATAAGTAATGGGAAACTATTGATAGTGTGCACTGATAGAAGATTATATGCTAATTAATTAAATAATTTAGGAGTTTAATTTATATTGTTATTTTGAGTATTAATTATATTATGTTATTTAGATTGGGCTTTATGACCTTTAGGCCCATTTAGGTTATGATCTATTATGGTTATTATATATGGAAATTTGCTATTGAGGCCCCCCTAGTTGCTTCTAAGCCCCCCTAAAATCCCAAAATACCCCTGAGGACATGATCAATAATTTCGTTGACTAGGCAACGAAATCCAAATAAATTGTTGACTACAGGACGAAGGCGCGTTCCTGGCCAAATTTACTTTAGTTTCGTTGTCATTTTACCGAAACTAACATACCGCTCCCAACCATTGTGCCTTAACAACAAAGGTAGGAGCGGTATGGTTAGTCCACGACAGACCATGCGCCCGATAGAAACTAACTAAAACTAATAAAACTACGAAACTATAAAAGGCAAAAAATAAAAATTTGAGCAAAAGAGGAAAAGAAGTGAATGGTAAAAAAAAAAAAGGCACATTAGGTGCCTATTTATAAAATTCTTGATGAATTCTGATTGGCACCAGCCACACACGTGGCCAATCACAGTTGGCCACGTGTCAACCAAATTTGACTACATGGGGAGCTGTTTTTGACTGCCGACATAATTTCGTTGTCTAGGTGTTCGTGAGGTAGACAACGAAAGTCAGCGTGTTCGTAAGGTAGACAACGAAACTAACTTAATGTGGGCAAACTTCTGAGGACGCGCAAGTGTTGCTCACTTTCGTGAGTTTGCCACCAATATTCATTTGTTTTCGTTGTCTATGCAACGAAAGTTTTGTCCAGGGGTAATTTTGTCAGATTGGGGGGCCTGGGAGCAAACATGGGGGGCGTATATAGCAATTTTCTTATATATGTAATGCTTTGGTCACATTTAGGGGGAATGAATGAAAATGATGTTATTTATCTTTTATTTTACTTTTCTTTATTGCTTTTTATAGGAGTTGTTTAGTTGTAGTTTGATAGGGATAAACTTCCTATCACGCACATTGAGTTTTTTCTAAAAAAATTAATGAATTGTCAATTGATTTTGGTATCAATTTGATTGTTAATTAAGATATTACATTTTTTAAGGTAAATCTATGATTTAACTAAATGGTGTTGAATATAGATTCACATAATATTATGAATAACAAATATTTGAACTATATGGACCAGGCTAATGCTACGGTGGACCACCTTTACAAGTGGTCCACCGTGGAAAGTGAGCTAATCGAATACAAATTTTACAAAATTTATTGGTAGATTGAAAGTTTATAATATATAGAACATTCATAAAAAAAAATTAAAAAATTGAAAATCATTTGATATTTTATTGGGATTTATCAAGATTTACTGTATTTAATAAACCGTTAATCTTGATGGATCTCAATAACATATCAAATGATTTTTAATTTTTTTAAAATTTTCTATAGATAATCTATATGATATAAACTTTCAATCTAACGGTGGATTTTATAAAATTCGTATTCGTTATAGGATTTTTAATGAATGGTCCACCATGGATCACTTGAGAATTTTCCATATGGACCAGTATAGTGATATATACAAATGGACATATATTATTTTATTTTTTTATTTTTTAATTTAAAAAAAAGACACCAAATGAACCAAACTTTCAATAATATATTTCAATACAATCAACCTACTATAGATTAGAGCTGCTGTTTGCAAAGAGGAGAAAACGAAAATTAGAAGCAATAGTTTCAGATTGGATATATGCAAAGAGAAATAGACAATTGTCAGTATATGAAGACCATAGAGTGTGTCAAAATCTTAAAATATAGAGTTAAGAAATAAAAAATATATTATTAAATGTTGCAGACACCTCCACCCAGAAAAGTTATGTGATCGCATCTCATTATGCAGTTTCTAAAATAAAAATAAATAATGTTTTAGTTGAATTGAGGAGATTGGTTTTATCATTAAAAAATATTAGCGGTGTAGTTTGTTAAGCGTAATCTATATCTATATTATAGTAAATAAATGGAAGTGGAACAACATATCAAATAAAAAGATGAAATTCTTTTTTAAGCAAACAAAATATATTAAATAAAAAAGAAAGTACAAACAAATTGGGTAAAAACCTGAACCAGCAAGCACACAAAAGTGTAATCATCAATCCTAAAAGACATAATTAGACCTAAGAATGAGTTTGTTTCAAGTCTAAAATTAATATTCCTTGGAATATATGGGTAGTAATAGATATATTCATATTTATTACAAAGTTGATATAAAATTATTTCTAGGTATGTAGGTTTCTTGAAATAAAATAACTTTCAATAACTTCTTTTATTCCCATGAAAATGAGTGGGAAATAAAAGTTCTCATGAATATGGAAATATATTTTATGTAACTTCTAATAACTTCTCTTTTATCCATTTTTATCAATAATTTCAAGAAATATAGTTAATATTAAACAAACACAATTTTTTTAAATACCTTGGAATAAAATTCCTATTGTTATTTTCTAGGTATATTATTTCTGAAAATAAAATTAATAACCTTAAAACAAACACACCCTAAATCCAGTGATAAAACAAAATGTGAAGCAGCCGAATACACATCAAACACAATCCAGCAAACCCAACACGAGACCCAAAACTAAATTGCAAAAAATGAAAGATGGTAATAACTGCAACCATTGCAAAGAAGCTAGAGACAGATGAAATTATAGTCATAGCTATCGATTAAAAAATAAAGTTGAAACTCAATCGATAAAATATGTCGAAATTATAAAGTTTGACATTTTGACCGATTTAAACTCGGACTTTCTCACTTACATGTGAATTTTTATGATACTTTTGTTATTTTGTCTATGTATGGGAAAAAAATATTCCTTCTAATCTTTTATATAAGAAAATTTTTACTTTTCAAATTCATAAAATGATTGATGTATTTAATACATTTTTTAAATCAAATAAATCAATTATTCTATGAATCTAAAAAAAATATATTATTAAGGATTAGTAGTTTTTTTAATTGCAAACAATTATTAATTTTAAAAAAATAAAATAAAAACAAGGCGAGATATTTTGTTGTGTACTGTACTTTTAAAAGTGGAACACTTTGACTTTGAGATATTTTTAGAAAAAAAAGTTTATATCGAAAAGACAAAAAAAACGTACCTCATTTAATAAATTATTTTGTCCAAATACAAATAAATTAAAACAAAATGATCGATTCTTTTTTTTTTTCCACCAATAAAATTTTCTTCCTCCTCCAAGTAAAAGAAAAAGATTATCTTCATCTGAAACCTCACATTCATAAAACCCTAATAACTGCTCATTCAACTGTTCGAGTCCTACCATTTTCCTGTTCGTTGTTGACTGTTGTCAACAATGGATGGCAATGAAGAAAGTTGCACGTCTCAGGTCAGTTTCAAAACAAACAACAGCAAAAAAAGTTCATTTTTTTATCATTATTTTATAGACATTGTAAATTTTTATGCATCTAAAAATTCGATTTTTTTTCATTTAATTGATTTGTAATTTGATTAGGTTATTGAAGTTTATGATGATGATGAAGGGAGTTACAGTTCTTATGATGAATATGAGACTGACACTTCTTATGATGAAGAGAGTGACCCTTATACAAGAGATGGGTCAGTTGATTTTTATGGAAATCCAGCTTTGAGAAATAGGACTGGTGGATGGAAAAGTGCCACATTGTTGTTAGGTAGGTGTCCACACCTTTCTTGTATATTTATGAATGTTTTTTCGATTATGGGTCTGTTTGGATTGACTTATTTGAGTCCGTTAGTAATTGGTATAATAACTCCGCCTGCTTGTGATATTGTTTTGGAGAACTTACAGATACAACTTATATTGTTTGAGTGATTATGAGTCTGTTTTGATTGACTTATTTGAATTTATTATCTGATTGGCATAATAACCACTTGTGGTATTGTTTGAGTGAACTTACAGAAATGACTTATGATATATCTATAAGTCGTTCGACCTATTTTTATTTTATAAGCTCTTTAGGATAGCTTATGAAAATGGTTTATAGGTTAAATGAAAATAATTTGACTTTGCTTTATCTTTTGTTATATAAATAACTTATACATAAGCACTAATATGTTAAGTGTTTATGCTATAACCTGTTTGTTACGGATTATAAAGAAAGTGATTTTGATACTGCGTAATTGAGAGTTTTGTTTTTAATAAAAAAAACTGTAACAACGGCTGTTTATCCAAACAATACCTATACCTATATCCAAATTTATATTTTTACTAATTATTTATAGAATTGTAAAATATGTGACAGTGAATCAAGGTCTAGTTGCAATGGCTTTCTCAGGAGTTGAGGCAAATTTGGTTATCTTCTTAAAGTTAGTATTGAAACAGACTAATGTTGAGGCAGCAAGCACTTATAGCTTATGGATGGGAGCTACCTATTTCTTCTCTTTAATTGGAGCTTTTATCGGTGATTCATACTTAGGAAGATACCTCACTTCTGTTATTTTCCAATTTGTGTTCATCATAGTAAGTAATAATCAAATATGGTAATAAGAACTTAATATTCACACAACTATATTAATCAAATGTAACTATATTTATTAGTGTGCTTTTTCCTCATTTGTTAACTGAAGTTTTGGAGTTGTTATCCCATTCGGCCATTCCTATCAAAGGACACATTATTAGATTGTTCTTTAGGACAAAACTTATGTTAGTAGCTCAGTGCTTTAGCTGTTGCTTCAATCTTATCTAGTTAAAATCTTATAAGTGGCTAATAACTTAAAGCATTTGGAACGACGGTCCTTAGAGAATCCTTAAGTTCAAGAAGTGTGTACCCATCATGAACCATTGGAGCAGATTGAGGTGGCAAAAACTGGCAAGGAAAGTTGCTTGCTGAAGCAACTCGTCCTTAACAATAACTTAAGTAAATTGTGAGACCCATCATGAATTCTTAAGGGTTACATCATTAGATACAAAAATGAGTTGCTTTAGAGTGATGTGACGCAATGGAGTCCACTTAAACTACTCATAATGAGTTGCTTTAGAGTGATGTGACGCAATGGAGTCCACTTAAACTACTCATAATGAGTTGCAACATTGAAGGTGATTAAGAATGTCAGCGAGATGGAGATTGCTCCTCTGCTCCCTATTCCCGCCCTTCAAGATGTCTCTCGTTCCATCTCTACTCCCCACCATGGAGAGATTTTCTCCCCCGTACCCATCCCGTGGATCCCCACGGAGACCGGTAAACATAGTAAAATTGTAAATTCTATATTCTTTTTAGGATAGATATTAATGTACTTGGATTTTTTTCAAGAATGGGAATAAGAGTTATGTGATTAGTTAGTTTGTGTTAAATTATGTTTGTAACATATTTGTATATTTATATATAAAAGGATATTCTGGTAATATTTTTAATGGCAGGAACTCTGCAGGGAGGGGGCATGATTCCCATATTCAAACTTCATTTGGGGGGATTTTCTCCCCCATCCTCATGCGTGCGAGGCCCAAAATGGGACAGTACCCACATGGATCCCCACTCGCAACAGGGAAAATTGACATCCCAACCTGAAATGTATAAATATCTATTTGTTATGTTGTGTTTGGACAACGCTAAAACAGTACATAAAGCACTGCGTAGAAATTGTCATATTCGTTGTTATAGATCCTAGCAAATCTAAGAGGAATAATAACATAATTAACTAGGCTATGCTCTATGAATATTCCTTGTTATTGCAAGGTTGATATACACACAAAATCTATCCTAAAGTTGTATTTTCCTTTGCTTTTATGCAGGGCTTGGTACTATTATCTTGGTCAACTCACTTCTTTTTACTCAAACCTCATGGTTGTGAACAAATAGGAGTACTATGTGAATCAGATAACCAGAATCAGTTTTCATTATTTTACCTATCAATATATCTAATTGCTCTAGGAAGTGGAGTTTCTGACCCTGCATTACCAACATTTGGTTGTGATCAATTTGATGCGCTAGAACCTAAAGAACGAAGATCCAAGGCCTTAACTTACGGCTACTTTTATGTTGCATTGAATTTGGGAGCTTTGGTTGCTGAGACTGTATTGGCTTACATAGCGACTTCAGGACATTGGGTGATGGGATTTTGGATATGTACTAGTTGTGCAAGTGTTTCCTTTCTTGTTTTGTTGAGTGGAACTCTTAGATATAGACACTATAAGAGTTTTGGAAACCCTTTCTCTATGTTTACACAAGCATTTGTGTCATTTTTGAGGAAAATGAAACATCGAATAGACTCTATTGGAGAAGGGTTCGATGGTATTCAAAGTGACGGTGATACTTCTGTTAGGAGAATACACCACACAAATGGCCTCAGGTAATTCTCTTAACATATAAAAGTACTTTGTTATCATTGCGCAAGTTTAGTATAAAATTGCTTACAAATATAAGATGGTTTGGTTTGAATACACACTGAATTAGTTGATGTAACTAATTCATTGTTAATTGAATGAACTACATTATACTTGTTAAGCACAATTATTTTCCGACTTTTAGAATTTGGGTTGGGCCAAATTCAACCCTAAAAGTTTGGTTTGTAAGGAGAGGGATGACTCCCGGTCATTTTCAAACCACATATCATCAAATGTGGGACCCTTAATAGTTAATGCACACCCCTCACGCCGGGAATGAACATCTGGAGCATGACCCGAGTGGCCCGATAGCGGGCAACCCATCAAATCTTGGACAGACTACCATCTTAGAATTTGAGTTGGGCCTAACACAACCCTTCAAAATTGACTTGTAAGGTGAAGGGCGCCTCCCACGTATAAACTCATTTTTAGACCAATTTCATCCAATGTGACTATTTTTATACTATAAATGTAGGACTCTTAACACCCACATAAACCAAATTGGTGTACCTATATCTTTTAAGTTGTCAAGTATTCTATTATTATTATTATTACTTATTTTTAGTAAAAGAATAGCAAATACGAAGAAATCACCTTAGAAATTATTATTTTTGAATAGTCTCCAAATTCTCTTTATTCATTTTGTTTTGGTAACAAGCAGGTTTCTTGATAGAGCTGCTATTGTTTCGGATGAAGCAACTGAGATGTTACTAGGTGAAGGCCAAAGGTCATATGCATGGAATTTCCACAGTGTAACACAAAATGAAGGGGTGAAATATACTAGAAGAGTGTTACCAATATGGTTTTGCGCAGTATTCTCCTCTGGTACCTTCATCCAAATGTTTTCTCTATTTATTGAACAAGGTTCTACAATGGACAGAACATTTTTCAAGTTTCAAATCCCTCCTTCAAGCATGACAGCATTTGATATCATAACCACATCAACATTTATTATATTATTTGACGTTCTTATTGTTCCGCTCTATAAAAAAGTGATGAAAAGATCTCCAAAAGTTCCTGGTGAGCTACAATGTATCGGCATCGGACTCGTTATTACAACAATAACATTGGTTGTTGCCGGCTTCGTAGAGACACAAAGACTCGAGTTTGCTAGCAAAGATGGCGAAGAGACGAGTTCTTTGAGCATATTTTGGTTGATGCCACAATATCTGCTTTTGGGAGTAGCAGAAGCTTTTGTGAATATAGCATTAATGAACTTTTTTACATCAGAAACACCAAATGGATATGAAGGCTTGGGAATGGGGTTAGCTATGTTTTCAGCTGCAATTGGTTGTTATGTCGGTAACTTTATTTTGACTGTGGTAAATAAAATTACATCAAGTGATCAAGGTCAACATGGTTGGGTTTCACCTAATCTTAATGATGGTCATTTAGATAGGTTTTACTTCTTGACAGCATTTTTAATTGCCATTGACTTGGTAGTGTATGTTGTATGTGCCAAAAGATATAGGGGCATATAATTGGAGAATAGAGAAGACAAAACAAGAGGAATTTATAGTTTGATTTGATAGAATGGAGGCAAAAACTTTTGGTAGACTATTGAGAGAATAAAAAGTGAAGTTAGATGTATCATGCTGTTATACTGTTTTATTCTTACATAGGATCAGATTCTTAAAGAACATCAAGGAGTATATGTCTTTGAGTTTTGTGCCATAGTTTCTGATTGTAGACATTTCTTATCTTTATGTTTTAACAATCTAGTGTAAAATTTATAAGGAGACATGTAAATGGTTTAGCTCATGACTTTGGAAGGGCTGCCTCATATTTAACTAGCTTTGACCTTTTTTAATTGAAACTCTTTGAATTGTTTTTTTTATGTTTTTTGTTTTGTTTTGTTTTGTTTTGGGTTACAATGTTATAGATATCAAGTTTTTAATGTTGTTTAGCGATAATTAATCTCTGGTGGAGAATTATGGGTACACAATGTGAGTTGTTCCTTCTTTTCCTCGTACATAAGAACCAAAGGTCAAACATTTGATCCTTTATTAAAGAGGTCCAAGTCTCTTACCATTTGAAATAAACAATTGTTAATTTGTATTGATCATATTATTGATTGAAATAAACTAATTTTATCCTTGTAAAATAAAATTATCAATGTTAAGTTTTTTTTTTACATAAACAATACATTAGTTCAAGTGGTAAGAGACTTTGGATCCCTTAAATAGCTGGTATGGAATTTGATCTCTGAATTCTTGTATGAGAAAATTAAGTTGAAATGAGAAAACTCACCTTAAATATTTCACATGTTCTTCGATCGAATAATCATGATTAAATGGTGGTAAAAACTTTGTACTTGTTTTTTTTTACGGTGATGATCACAATTCAACTATTTCACTTATATAAATGAAGAGAATTCATTTTCATTTACATGCCTTCTTTTCTCACCACTGCCTATAAAGTCCGGATACTCCAAAAATGGAGACACACTCTATTAGATGCACATCTGATATCGATATTCCTGGATACTCGCAGCTATACATATCCTAGAAGCATATGCATTTTTACATTATCTTTTAAGATATAGAAAAAGCGAGACAATGTTGTGAGAATTCAGTGAAAATGTACATAATTCAATTAAAAATGGTGTTAAACTTCTTGAATAAATGGAATTGTTTCTTGATGAATCAAACTTAAAAATCACTTTTTTTTATAGATGATGATAACAAGAGAGAAAAGACTTAATTAGCAAACATTAAACAAAATTTGTTGAGTTGATGATGTTTTTGTTGATATCCTAAAGCAGAAATAAAAATAGATTATGATTTATACTGAAACTCTACATTTTGTGATTTGTTCACAACTGCACAAGTACTTTTTGTAAATTGTGATATTTATAACGTATCTTATTGAATTATAAAAAATTTGTTAGTATCTAAGTTGTGAGTTATAATCCTTCCCATTTTTTGTTTTCTTCATTTTTGCCATTACTAAAGTTTTCGAAATATAAATACAATAATATTACATTTAGTGATCCCAATAATTGAATATATAATATAAGGGTCCATTTGATACGCAGGATATGATAGAAGTAGAATAGGATAAAAAACTGGATAATAATAGGATATGATAGTGACAAGATAAACACATATCATGTCATGTGTTTGGTGCACATACGATAAGACACATGATAGCATTAATTTAGCATGAAGATATAAATGCATTTTATATTGACATGATAATAAGACACATGTTATATTTAAATACAAAAATTATTCTAGTAAAATAAATGCATTTTTTTATAATAAAAATAGTTTTAATTTTTTTAATTAGCATTAAATAAAATATGTAATGAAAGTATTAGACAATTTCCAACAAAAATCAAACTAGAAAAAAGACTATTTTTCCAAAAAAAAAAAAGGAGTGTAAAATAACATACAGAGAGGTTGAAGTTCGAAAATAAACAAAAAATATCAACAACAAAAAATACAGGAACAGGAATAACTTACCAGAAAGAGTGTAAAATAACTTACATCGGTAATGTGTATAGCATAAAAGGTTTTAAAATGAGTGTAAAATAACTTACTGGAATATTAAAAATAAAAACGGTTTCAAAATGTTACGAAAATAATGTGTATAGCATAAAAGACAAATTCCACATATAAATGTATCAAGTTGCTGGCAGCGGAAATCGAAGAAGGTGCTTCACTATCCTGTTGCTAACCCACCAAAAATTAAGGATTAAAATAGTAAAGGAGCAATAGGATATGATAGGAGTAGGTTTAATTTATCCTTTCCTATTAGTGCATCAAATAATTGATTGAAGTAGGATATAATAATTTTATCATATTCTGTCTCACTATCTTGCGCATCAAACGGGCCCTAAAACTCTTCAAAAATATAGTAATAGAGAGAAAAAAATGAGGGGATTCTAATTCCTTAGTTATTATATTGTATCACAATTCTTTATCTCTATAAATATTAGAATTTTTTTTACTTTAGATCCTATACAACAAAAAGGTTGTTTCCATCCCCATAAAATTCAGAAAAAGATTTTCTACTGTAACATCAGGATGTTGTAATCCATCACAGTAGTCCGGCTTAAAACCAGCGGCTATAATTGTTTTGATATAAAAAACACAATTTTAATCATATCCGTCCAATTTAACATCAATGCCCCAGAATAAAAACCGCATGAAGTAGTTACAGTAGGAAAATTCGAGTTCATAAATAAAATTCCCCAGCATTCAATTTTAGTCGCTATTTTAGTCCATGTAGAATTCAAATTTGTTTAATAATTAAATTGATCACTACTCTAATTTGAAATTATTAATTTTTAAATATTTGATCGATTTTTTGCAATAAAATTTAGAACATTATAAAAAAAATTCATTAGCAAAGAACTTTTAAAATGGAATTTAATTGTATAAAATTTTTAAAACGCCAACAATTCAAAATACAAGTAATAAAAATCTGGAATTAGAAATCAAATTGAGCCCCTTTTTTTTAAAATATACTTTTGTAATATTCTAAACATGAGATTATCATTCAAAAAGAAAAAAGGTTTAAGTACAATTGAACAAATTTAAATTTAACAATAACTAAAACCAAGTGATTGAAAACATTTAAGAACTACAATAAATAATAACCAAGTGATTACTCTCATGTGGTTAATAAACTCTTACTAAAAACAAATCGTTCTTGAGAATTCAAGTTTAAATTCTAGCTAAAACAATCTTGGTTGGATTTTGTTTACCTTCCAATAATACTCTTGATTACCAGAGTCTCTTCCTCCAAAAACCAGAGGGTTATGATTTAAAAAAAAAAAAAAAAAAGGCAAAGAAAAAAACAAACTAATTCAATAGAATTTTATAAATACAGGGACTAATTGGTATGAATTAAATTCATAGACTTTGCACCAAAAAGAAAATCATAAGACTGCTATTATTAATCTACAAGTTGAGAATAAATTATACAAGTACTAAAATGCTAGTAGTTTCTTAAGAATTGAATAGAAAAATCAGCAGGAGAATTGCATTGCTTGGGGAAAAAATCCTCACATTATAAGAACCTTAAACATTAGCCTCTCAAACCCTCACACCACACTTCCCCCCTCATTGCTCCCTTCATTTCGACCTAACACAAGCACCTCTAGATAACATTATAAAAAAAAAAATCATACTATGTGTTTGTGCAGATGAATCGCCGGGAGACTAGAATTACTTACAAGCCAGATTTGTAAGAGTGAAAGTAGAAGTTTTCGAAGTATGCAAGTTTTTTGTTACATAATGTGTACACTTTCTGTTTGGTTTGAAAATATGTTTCTTGAATTCATTTTTTTTTTTGTTTTCACTTCTTTTTTTATAAAAAAACTGTCCCGGTGTGTTCAATTTGTTTCCTATTTTCAAGATTTGTACACGAAACGGAGACAATGTTTTCGGTACAAATTTTTTAAACCAGAAACGGAGTGAAAACCGGGAACAGTTTTGCAATTAAAAGTGAAACTAGAAAATGAAAACATTAAACTTAAACCAAATATGCCCTTAAGGTTTTTAAACTATTGTGAATCAAAGTCGGGTTTTGATGGATACTCGAGGCCTTGTAGAGCCGGCATCTTTCGTATATCTTCTTCTGAATAAGCAGGAATGAACCAGTATTTCTTGTCCATTCCAAAAACCTGATATCAAAGAACCATAATAAATCATAAAAGGGTCTCCAGAAAATTTCTGTTATGAATCATCAAAATGTGAGGGTATAACATATAGGATTAGTATAGGATGCAACAAAGTAGAGTAAGAAAATTTCCACTTTTTTGCACAGGAACATAATATAATGGTTGTTATTTGATCCATATATTAACAATCAATATGCCAATAATATCTTGTTCTCTTCCTAGCAAAAACAGACATAAGAATTTTTTTATAATCAATTTTTTAAAAAACCTATATATACATTGCATGCTGCTTTGAAAGAGGTTGGTCCCATAATCTGAATGAAATTATGTTTACAAATTTACAATACAATACAAGACAAGTTATAACTAGCACCTGGGGAAAACAAAGGTGGCCAAATTGTGTAAAAACTAGTACACGCTAGGTAGACATGCCATTGTCTTTCCATAACTCAAATGGCACAATCATGTATAAGACACTTTGGAGCCTATAACAGCACTTCAAATTGAAGGTGTATCTGATGTCTGACACCGACGCATATGATTGATTATATTCAATTATTTCCATTTTATAAATTATTACTAGTGTTAATGGGCCGGTGTCAACGTCGTGTATGGTGTCCATATATGTGCTTCATAGCTAGAAACTACCTTAACATACACTGGCCATTTTCAGCAAAAATTATCTACTTGGATTATTTAGTATAGATAATCTGCAAATTCTGACATCTTGAAAAGTGATAGGATAAGAGATGTATATAGATCAGAGAGTACAGGTTTTGTTTCCCATGATGCATACTTAAATTTTTTGTCAAAAAGATGAAAAATTTACTTGAACATCATGTCCCCTTAGTCATTAGTATATTGTTCTCAAAACCATTTATCAACTATTTTTTTAAAAATTATTTATTAACTATTTTTTATAAAGGCAGCATTAAAATCAACCATACAGATTACTGAACATATAAAAATAAAGTGACATAAAACACTGTTAACATAATACAAGTACACACCTGTTCAAAATTTTTACGCCGGCCAAGGTCGTATGGCCATTTTGGGGTAGTTTTCTTCTCATATGCCTACTCACAGCAAGGAGCAAAATAAAGATCAGTGTCCACTTCACATAAGCAAAACTCCATACAACAAGGAAAAACAGGCAGAAGTTTTATATTGAAGTTTACATTAAGCTTTTAGAGTTTTAGCAACACACTTTCACACAGCATTTACCTCGGTAACAGAGGATATAGTGCATGGATAAAAAAATATTTCATCAACTTTAAATTCAACTAAGGGCCTGTTTGAATTGGCTTATTTGAGCTTATCTATTGACATAGGCACATGTGAGACTATTTGAGAGAACTTATGGAAACAGCTAATGACATGCCCATAAGGTGTTTTCAGCTTATTTCAATAAGCTCTCCTGGATAGCTTATGGCTTGTAAAAAAATGGCTTATAAGTACTCATATGAAAAGCACCTACATTTGCTGTAAGCATTTAATTAAGTTGTTTACCCTAACGAGACCTAAATATTGCCATTCAACTAGGCGCAAAACTGATTCTTCAGGTGAAAGTTGGATAAAGTGTAAGGGATCTACTATCCTAAGTAACACAAAATAAGTTTATATTTATGCATAAGTTTACCTCAATAGTGGTTGTATTAGCAGCAACCAACGATATGTGCATGATAAGAAATCCCAACACACTCAACGCAAAAGCGAGGTTCAAAACTGCAGGCAATCCAACATTGTTACAGAAACACACAAATGAAACCAAAAGGTAGAACTGTGCATTAGAGGTCATACCAAAAGCAAGAAAAGTTGTAGCAAGAGATCCAGGCGTTCCAGGGATTTCTCCGTCACTAAAGAATGCTATAAAATGCGGCAGTAAGGATGCAGTCACTAGACTCGTCTCAAGGAAAGTGTAGAACTGCACTAAGATTTAATCAGAATATCAGATCATATTAACAGAGTTAAGTATTTTTTTACTGGCACCATAAATAAAACAAATAAATTTACATATCAGTGTAATAGTCAGATCATACAATGTATATTATTGACATGTAAAACAATCACAACCATACTATCTTTCACAAGTAAGTATGCGGAAAATTAAAAAAAATAAAAAATTAATCGCTATAAAATAGTAGACATACAAGATTATTCTACAGGACGTCAGATATGTTAAATACAACGATTGCATGTCAGAAATAAATACAATAACATTTTAAACAAGTAATAATTGAATAATAAAAAAGTAACAATAGTTGAATGCTCATACCAAGAAAAGAAGGAAATACTTGTAATTTAGAGCCCCGACACAGTTAACTACCCACACACAATGGTGGTCCATCTTCAGCACACATCGCCCACCTGATATCAAACCGAAAAGGATCAAAATTAAGTTGTCTAGTTCTCAATGTGGTGAGATAAACGATGGAAATGTTTGTGTGCGAAAAACTCACAAACTGAACAATGATGGCATCGAGGTGGCTTCAGCTGGTTGCACTTCCTACAGTACCGGATCCGTTGATTGGACGGATCAGATTGAATGTTGAATTCTGACCCAACTAATGGATCTTCCTCTCCTATCTCCTCATCAATTGTAGGTCTCCAGTTCGGAGGTACACTTCCCGGATCAATAAAAACAACAGAAAAATAACTCCACAATAGCATAACCAACTGCATAATCAAGAGAAAAATTCCAAATCAACATATCATTTAATTCACATACCAAAGAAACGACACCTCATTAATCAGTCAAACTAATCATAAAAGTTCAACGGACGCTGAACATCCGTATGAGCCTGTTTATATAAACTTCCTAAGAAATAATTATGGAAAATATATATTAAAAACAAATCCTCCAGTAACTGAGATTTTTAAACAACTACCAAGGCTTAAAAACTGATCTGTGGTCGCAATTGTGACCACGGTGTCATAGTTTTCTATGTCTCACGACCGCATCGCAACGGTAGCATCAATGATTGCTCACAACTTCCACAAAATCAATCCCCACGACACGACCTCAACACAAATACAATACAAAACCATGACGACTACTTGTCCTTTTTAGAATAAGCATCAAAACACGACGGCAACACAAATGCAATTTAAAACCATGACAACTACTTGTCATTTTTCCCTAAGCATCACGACACAAACACAACGCAAATGAAATCCAAAACCTTAATAACTACTTGTCATTTTTCAAATAACCACCATCAATCAAGACATCTAACACCTAAATATTCTACTCCGCATTCAGAATCCGACAGAAAAAATAAAATCAAATGGATTTCCAGCTAATAAAAACCTCCACCAGAAAAACCATTATTCTTCGGTAACTGAGATTTTTAAACAACTATCAAGGCTTGAAAATCGGTCAGCAGTCGCAATTGTGACCATGAAGTCATAATTTTCTATGTCTGGCGACCACATCATCAATGATTGCTCACAATTTCCGCAAAATCAAGCATCACAACACGATCGTGAGACAAATATAATTTAAAACCATGACAACTATGTGACGTTTTTCGAATAAGCATCATCATCTACAATTTAAAACATTATTGACTACTTGTCATTTTTCAAATAACCACTGTCAATCAAGACATCTAACACCTCATTACTCTACGCGGCATTCAGAATCCGACAGAAAAACTAAAATCAAATGGATTTCCAGCTAATGAAAACTTCCAACAGAAAAGCCATTATTCTCCAATCAATTCCAACTAAAATCCACTCTTTTCAGCATCATCTCCAAACTTCCAAAGCATCATAATCAAACCCATCAGATAAACTCAATAAAACGTCACAAATTCATGATCCCTAAGTAACATGCAAAATCTAGTAAATTAACAAACATCCTAACCTTAACTTCTACAGAGAAAATCAAAACATTCACAACAATCCAAAACACTAACAAAATCAAATTTAAATAATTAATAATTAAAAAAAAATAAAGATTTTGAAACTTACCAAACTATGAAACAAGATCAAGACAAAGATTGCAATAAGAGAATCAAAGCCTCCATTATACAAAGCAGGAACATAATTTGTAATAACAACAGCATAATAAGTAACACCAACAACACCAAGAACAAGAAGAATCATAATCGAACCAAGTCCTCGTAAAGCTGTGCAGAACTTGAACACGTTCCAAGCCATCGTAGCTCCAGATCTATGCATACTCAACAAAAAAACTAATACCCACTTCGATTTCAACGCAAAGTTCGTTTCTTTACGCTATTCAAAATAACCCCACAAAGCAGAAAAATCAATAAAATTAATCATCAATTTCAGCAAAAGAAATAACAAATAGCGTAACACCGACAAGAATAACCTCGGAGCTAAACAATTTTTTATTGCGTCATGGGTTTGGTGAATCTAGGGTTTATTGAGAATTTTGGGGATTTTGATTTTTGAGCGTTGAAGAAAATGGAAGTGAAACACATCAGAGAGAAAATTTTCTATGGAAAATGAAAATGTTGAAATTTTCTATTTATGTTCTTTTTTTTATGATCAATAAAAAATGTGGTTTTTTTTTCTTTCCTTTTTTGTTTAACTACTCTGAACTATGAGATTTTACTTTTGGAAATTTATTTGCAAGAAGACTTTGGTGAGTGTTAAGGTGATGATGATTTAGCTATAAGTAGTGTTACTATTTTTACCAAGACAAGATTTAAATTAGTGTTGATTATTTTTTATTTACTATTCTATTAATTTCTTGAGTTAGGTAGAATCACAATGAAATTTAAAAAAATTCAAAAGATTTAACTTTACTTTATTTGCATATGGTTGAATATAACTCAAGACTAATGATTATTAGTTGTTAATTGATAATATATATTATTATTCTTTTAATTTTAAAATAAGTGTCATAGTTAGACTATATACACATTATTTATATAATCTATTTCGTTTGTAATTTTTACTAATAATACAAGTACAAATGTTTTTTTTTAATCAATATCAATATAAGTATAAATGTTGTTCAATTTCATGTAAAAAAAATGTTGTTTTATTTGGTTCAACAAATATTTTTAAAATATAGATGTTTTATAATATTTGCTAACAAATAGTTAAAATTATTAATGAGTAAAGTTTTTTAATGAAAGAATTGATAGTTAAAGTTTTCTTTTTGACGGAAATTGATAATTAAAATTGTGTATTTGTTTTCTTTAAGAAAGAATTAATAGTTAAATCTATGAAAGTTAAATTGTTGACAATTATTTTGTGACAAAAGAAAAATAGTTTTTTTATATAAGTTATATACTAATTTGCTCTAAAAAAAAGTTATATACTAATATATATTTTGTTTTTTAGTAGGTCATAAGGCATTCAATTTTTCTAAAAAGAAAAAGCTATTGAGAAAGCTTTTTTTTGGAAATAAAAAGTATTTAATTAAGGTAGTAATAAATTGGTGATGTAATGTAAGGATTTAACAGTTGACTTTGTTTGGGTCAAAAAAATCTAGAAGGTCAGTTAGGTAGGACTTGACATCTTCAAAGCTAAATGGAAAAAATGATGGACGAGCTAGTTTGTCCAAAATTCTGCACTAATTTTTTTCATTTTCTTTCTCTTTACGATAATTTATCATTTTATTGGATGAATAGATGTGGTTTTGTATATATATGAATCTGACTAGGTACATCTATACATGAGTGTGATACGATACATATATAGATGGCATTTAGAATGCACAAACATTCATATCTATATTAATATGTAGATATGAATGCTTAAAAAATTTAAGAATTTTTAAAATGTTTAGATATCTTAATAAAATTTAACAAAATATACTTATGTAAATATACATATTAGTTATTTCTATCAAACATTTGTATGGTATTGATGATTATTGTTGATTGAATGAATTATTCTATTAAGTATGTATACGTATTGACATTGTTATGATAGATAAATGCCTTCTCTTTTTTTTGTGTGAACAAAAGGGTGATGAGGTTTAATACAATAATTTTTTTCAAAAGGTAATTTATCGTATTAATACTATTGCCCAAACACATTTCAAAAAAATTATATGAAATTTGGTGCATTAGTGTTGATATGACTGCATCATATAAGTCAACTATACATTGTGAAAGCAAAACTAGAAGATGTGCTTCATAGGATTTCTACAAAGTTATATCAGTGCAGGCTCAAATTTTGGGTATGCACTAAGTGTAAGATAGTCTAGAGCATTCATCATACAAATCAACTATACATTGTGAAAGCAAAATTATAAGACGTGCTTCATAGGATTTCTATAAAGTTATATTAATATAGGCTCAAATTTTGGGTCTGCATGAAGTGTATGATAGTCGAGACTCGAGAGTAGTTGCCCAATTAGTTTGCTTAAGTGGGCATAAAACATGATTTATATGCATGCACAACCAAGACCCAAGAATCTAGGTGTTTTTGTTCCCATAATTTCTCCTGCCCCCAATCCAAAATACTCGATCCGCTCAAATTTTAGAATTTAAAGTGCGTTTTTGAGTTTTTCAAGTTCTATAATTCAAAATGTTTAAATTCGAATATTATGTATATGAGGTGTGAGCTAGTTAAGTAGTTAATACCATTTTCTACTTAAGTAAAAAACAATGTAAAATTTAATAAGTGAAGTGAGGAAGATGATCACAAAGCCGGCCCAACACAATACGAAGTTTAAAAAGAACTCCAAAATATCTATTTCTATCTATCTATCTATCTATTTATAAGTAAAAGATTTAAAGGTAAAATCAATTTTGTATTGCAATTATTTTATGCCAATGATTTTATACTTCAAATTACTTCACTATTATAAAATTTTAAATTAAAGGAAAGACAAATGTTCAAAATTAAATGGGAATGTGTTAATGGTTGTAAATTTATTTGATGAAAACGTGCACGTTATTTTGCATAAAGAAAACTCAATAATTTTATTTAGAATAGTAGAATAAGAAATTGTATGAAGCTACTATAAAATGTATGAAGTTTTTTAGAGGTGCCACATCATCACAATGGAGGTTTAGGAATAACCTATCTCTTAGTGTCAATGGCTATAAATTTGTTTGATTTTTTTGTCAATAAAACTTAGTAATTTTATGGCTTAAATATGATTTTGGTCCCTGCAATATACACTTGTTTTGAAAAGAGTCAATGTAAAAAAAAAATTGATTTTAGTCCCTGCAATTTCTAAACACTTTGAAAAGAGCCCATTAACAGAAAATCTGGATGTTATGTCACTTAAATTTGCACGTGGCACACGCTGACAGAGACACTTAGCGGATGTGGCACTATTTTTGACACGTGGATATTACATATCATTTTTCTTTTTTTATAAAAATAGAAATACCTTTTTTCCAATTTATATATTTCTGAAAAATAATTATCAAATTAAAATTACAATAAAAAAAAATAAAAATAAACCAAATAGTAAAAATTAAAGATCTAAAATAACCAAGATCTAAACAACACGGTAACAAGGGAAGCCAAAAATTTCTCAACAAAACCCAAAAAGATTCTGCAGAGAGCCAATACATTTCAGTAACAATACCACAAAAGCCAAATTTTCTCAGCAAAAATTGATACAGAAAATCAAGAACCACAAAGCAACATCACACGAACCAAAACGAACTCAGAATCGTTTTCTCTGGTCCATTTCTATCACCACAACTCTCCAGTCACAAAACTCATTCAAAATCCGAACCATCCAACAATCAAAACCCAAAAACGAAATCGTTTTTTCAAACATCAAAACAGTATCCAAAAGCAAATTAAAATCAGAAAGCAAGAAAGGTAGAAATATTTTCATTTTTTCTCAGAAAATTTAAAATCAAGGTCTAGGCCATTTCAAATAGTTTTAAGAGAAAACGATTTGAGAATCGGAATCTAGAGAAAAAAGGATTTTGGAAAAATAAGTTTTTTTTTAAAAAAAGAAATATATTTTTATTTTCCGGTGGTGGCACCGCCCGTGACGGCCCCGCACCACCACCGGAAAATGCACCGAAAACTGGGTAGGTGATGAATGTAGAGAGAGAGCCGAGGGAGAATGGAAAGAGAAGAGAGGGAGAAATTTTCAGAAATGAGGGATCTGTATGTTTCAACATATATATTTATTTGGTTTATTTTTATTTTTTTTGTTGTAATTTTAATTAGATAATTATTTTATCACAAATAAATAAATTGTAAAAAAGGTGTTTCTTTTTTTATAAAAAAGAAAAATGATATGTAATATTCACGTGTCATAAATAGTGCCACATCAGCTAAGTGTCCCTGTCATCGTGTGCCACATGCAAATTTAAGTGACATGACATCCAGATTCCTATTGAGTGGCTCTTTTCAAAGTGTTTAGAAATTGCATGGACTAAAATCAATTTTTTTTTACAGGGACTTTATTCAAAACAAATGTATATCGTAGAGATCAAAAGCATATTTAAGCTTAATTTTATTTATTCAACTCAACTACTAATGTAAAACGGTTCGTCACATTAGTGTCTCCAAATCCTCAAAGATGCAGAGCAGAGAGAGAAAGTTGCAGATAGGTGAAAAAGAAATGGTTGCAGAGAAGAGAGAGAAATTGATTAATCGGTATTTTAGTATTTTGGAACAGTGTTATATTGTATATTTGTTGTATTTTTGTTTGAAAAAGTTGTTTTGATAACATTTCTACAATTTTATTTTGGTCTAGGTTTTTTAGTTTGTTGTTCGGTAGCCTTTATTTATGGGTTTGATTAGAACACACTTAAAAAAATTACAATTAAAAATAATAATTAGGATAAGTATAATCATATATAATTAAATGATTGATACTATTTTAATTATAGGTGACATAATTATGTTTAATATGAATGGATATTAAAAATAAGAAGGAATTGTTTAGAAATGAGATTTTATACTGGTTTATACTATGTTTAGAAATAAGAAGGTTGTTTAACTATATATTGTTAATCTTATTATTTATTGTAAATTCTATCTCATTAAGATTTTTAACACAAAGGATTGACCAATGTTTAGACTTTAAAAACAAAAATTAGTGAACATAATTCGAATCTTCTCATGTTTTCTAGCACCTTGAATATATATAGCATGTTCGTCTTTCGCTGAGTTACTAATAAAATATATAAACTCCCATAAAATAGAGACATCAAGAAAATAATAAAAGAATATATATTTTTAATAATTCAATTTTTGTTACAAGTTATATTAACTAACGAGCTGCAATTTCTAATCCAAATAATATGTCAGCGTGCTTTTGAGCCTTATTATTGATGAAATAAGTATCATCATTCTTTTAAATGTATGCCAAATCAATAGACTATCTGATCCAGTTTGATGAGCCTTTCCAGCGACTCGGCTCACGTTGAGTGTAGTAGCAACTCGCTCGAGACCACCATACAAAGCATTACAGTACCTCATCATATGTTTCATGTCGTACACATTCTTACCAAACAATATTGTTAATACACCCAAAAAATCTTCTAAGCGGTTTGGTAGGTTCCTTCGAGTCAATATCCAATCACATAAGAGGGGGAAACCAAAAAGTTTACTTTGTAAGAGAGGAATTTTCAAGAAATTTTTAGCAAAACAACATGCATGTGAAGAAGAAATAGTTGCAGAGAAGAGAGAGAAATTGATTTTGGTATTTTAGTATATTGGAACAGTGTTATACTGTATATTTGTTGTATTTTTGTTTGAAAAAGTTGTTTTAATAACATTTCTACAACTTTTTTTTTGTCTAGGTTTTTTAATTTGTTGTTCGGTAGCCTTTATTTATGGGTTTGATTATAACACACTTAAAAAAATTACAATTAAAAATAATAATTAGGTTACGTATAATCATATATAATAATGATTAATACTATTTTAATCATAGGTGACATAATTATGTTTAATATGGATGGATATTAAAAATAATAAGAAATTGTTTAGAAATGAGATTTTGTATTGGTTTATACTATGTTTAGAAATAGGCTTAAATGTAGTTTTATTCCCTTTATTTTGAATGAATCGGAATTTTACCCCTCTTATTTTAAAATTCGGAATTTTACCCCCTCTATATTAAAATCCGAAATTTCACCCCTTATTAATATGTCTTTACCCCTGCAAAGTTTTTTTTTTGTAGTGTATTTTAACCTCTGCCGATTTTTTTTTAAACACAGGGGGTAACAAACAACCAAATATAAGGATCATAGAGATGATGATGCAATAATCTAAAGCAATAACGGCGGAGGAAGATAAATAACACAATCAATTTGTTGCACCTCTTCGTTCTACTAGAATCAAATAGTCACTTTACAAGGAATTAACAAACCCTAATTCTAACCAAAATCTTGAATATCTTCCCGTGACCAAGAGACTCAATTTGACCTAGTTTACTCAAGGTGATACCACGAGATGATCCCAAAAGTAGTTTGCCCTATGATTCAAAACCCTAGCCTTTTGTGGTGGCAAACATCAACTCTCTACATCTTGTCTCACTCTCTGCTCTCCCTATTTCCCTATGAACAAAGCACTCTCTATTTATAGAAAAATATATGTCTATTATTTTAAAAGCAATATTTTAAAATAAAACTAAATCTCTCAATATTGTTTTTAAATATATCCAATTTAAAACCAAACACAATTCAAATCAAATATTCTCCAAAAATATATTTTTTCACAAAATCTGAAATATTATGACTTCTAATCTTGAAATTTCAAGGCATATCCAACAAAACAAAACTCGCATATTTTGCGGGGTAAAGACTTATTAACCCAAAAAATTTTAAAAATATTACAACAATTAATGATAATAGATTTTATACCCGTGCATTCGCACGAGCCACAATCATATAATTATATATGTGTATATTGATAATGTGTGATTAGTTATATAATATTAAAATAACATAAAATAATTTGATTATATAAAAATACATTTAAAGTGCTATTTGTTTGTTGAGTCAAATCATTTTATTTTTTATAATTGAGTCCAAAAATTTTAATATGGTATACAATAAAGATAAAAATAAAAATATATTATTGTTGAGTCATATTTGTATGAAAAAAAGTATTCATGATTATTAGTGTATTGTCCATTCTAGTCACATTTATAAGAAACAACTTGTTCACAAATTAGAATCAATACCTAACATTTGAGATATTTCCAAGTATCCACATATACAACAAAAAGAGGGATGGGGGGTGGGATTCAATACCATAATTTTAGGGTTGCAAATGTCGTAAAGAAGATATAAATGTGTAGCTAATCGAAAAGAGAAGAAAAAAATAAAAAGATTTTGCAGGAATAGGAATAAAGGTTGTAATTAAGAAGATGGAGAACATTACTCTGTTAAGAAAGAGGATGAGTTAACGTCAAATGCAAAAAATTAAGATTAAGAAGGAAACTTAAAGAAGACTATAGAGTAAGTTAACAAAAAAATATGAAAATGTTTCTGGAAAATAAAAAAGCTTATTTTGGTTTCTATGAGTATTGAAAAAAAAAAACATTTAAAAACAATCTATAAAAAAAAAAAATTTGAAATAGTAAATAGCAGCAATTGCTTGGCGTGATTATTAGTACCAAATATTTAGATGAGTAGTTATAGATGCTATAATATAAAGGATTGCTATAACAGTTATATTTTTCAATAAATAATATTTAATCATGGGACCTGCACACCATACGGTGATTATTAGTCCCATTTAATTAGGAAAACAAGGGACCTGCACACCATATCCTTAATTGCATTTTATTAACCTAAGTTTTCCGCCTAAGTAAGCACCATATTTGAGTTTTAGTTGGTTGCAAATTAGAGATACTAGAAATAAGTAAGATAAAAATATAAGATTTAGATGATGAAATCCATTTTTTTAAAACAAAATATCCAAAATTATTGTATTGTATAACAAATATTCCACAAATTTGCTCTTAAGAAAAAACTCCACAAATTTAATACTATTTACTGCAGCATTTTTATTTTTCTTTATTCAATCACTTCAAATTTAAAGAATCGACACATATATAAGTCTAAGCTCATTTTAATATTTGAAAATGATAATTTTATAGTTAATACAAATGTAAAATACATTTTTCTAACATGTTTCTTAATTGATTATTATACAATGTTTTAAAAATAATATAGTGGCAAATTTGTAATAATCTTAATTATTTTTAATCGATTAAAGGAATATTATATTTAAAAGTCAAGTTTTAAATCGGTTATTAATTAGACTGATCAATCTAAAAATGACAAAGGAAAATGCTAAGTGTCGCTACAAAGCAAATCACGAACTCTTCACGAATTACGTGTCCATCTCGCGTGGAACACTACTAAAAAAATCTTAAATGCCGACGGATAAAATCTGTCTCTAAAATGCAAATATTCCGTTACTAAGTAAGTTAGAGACGGATTTGATCCCGTCGGTAATTTCCTCGTCTCTAAACTATTAGAGACGGACAAAATTTGTCTTTAAAATGAAAATATCTGTCTCTAAAATAAAAATATCCGTCTCTAATTGCTTTTTCTGTCTCTAATTCCATCTCTATTAGAGACGAAATATATTCTGTCTTCAAATTTCGTCTGTATTTCAACTTTTTCTAGTAGTGGAACTAATTCTGCCAAAGCAGCCACCGAACCACTGCAAATCAAATTGTCATCCTCTGTTCATCTTCCCATATGTCCCTCCATCGTGTGTGCGTCTTTGATCTGTCTCCTCTGCAAATCAACTTCATTCCGACCGCTTTGTCTCCATCGTGTGTGCGTCTTTGTTCCTGCCATCTATGTGTGTATGTCGTTGTCGTTCACTCGTTCCTTTACCTCGGCATCACTGTTCCTTCGCCGTTGTTCATTTGTTTTCGTTTGTCGTTGCCATATTTTTGCTGATGTTCGCCGTCGTACTTCTTCTTTAATCGATTTTTCTTGAAAATTGAGTGATTTTCTATTGCTAATTGAATTGATTTATGGTTGTTGGCTACTTTTTCAATTGTCAATATCTTTTTCATCCGGTCGGTGGTAAACTGCACCATGTTCAATTTAGGAAGCGATATAAGGAAGGTTAAGCACTAAAAACTGAGCTTTATGTTACAGAAATTACCATAGACAAGATAAAGTGCTTTGACAATGTTTTTGGGTGTGTTTATTTATAACAACAGCGCTGCTATATGCAGCGAAACTTTTATTCGCGAAATTTCACGAAGGGAGTAAACTACGTTTTTAATATATCTTAAAGAAAAGTTGTTTGTCACGTTGTTCTGCTCTAATCATGAACCCACCATTAACTCTGTTTTTTCATGTGTTAATCTTTGATAACAGAGCAATATTGACTCCAAGTACTATTATTAGACAAAGTGCAATATCGACTCCTTATCAAGCTATATCACCACATACAGATAATTATAAGCACAAACTTGAATTGAAGAGAATGCAAATCAAGTAGCTAACAACATAACAACCACAAAATTAACAACATACACATAGCAGAAAAACCCAGAAAATCAGAAATAATCTTCCTTATTGTTATAAGGAAAATGCTAAGTGTCGCTACAAAGCAAATCACGAACTCTTCACGAATTACGTGTCCATCTCGCGTGGAACACTACTAAAAAAATCTTAAATGCCGACGGATAAAATCTGTCTCTAAAATGCAAATATTCCGTCACTAAGTAAGTTAGAGACGGATTTGATCCCGTCGGTAATTTACTCGTCTCTAAACTATTAGAGACGGACAAAATTTGTCTCTAAAATGAAAATATATGTATCTAAAATAAAAATATCCGTCTATAACTGCTTTTTCTGTCTCTAACTGCTTTTTCGCTGCATATAGCAGCGCTGAATAACAAATACCCCCTTGTCCTGCAAATATATACTGGTAGCTTGCAAATTTATACAAAGAAAATGTGTTGGAGTCAACCTAAATGCATGATAGTAGATTATGAAGAGTCTTTAATTTAATAAAAAAAAATAAATAATGGTAATTCGATTGGATAGAAATGCTTATAAAATCGTGATAATTTGTTAAACTCCTTACAAAAGGCTTAGCTTATAATTATTTCCTTTTTGATGCTGGCATTATCATTAAATAAAGTTATTATAATTTTTAAGACGTATATCTCACTTAAGCCCTGTTTGTATTAGCTTATTTCTAAACTTATGCAACTGTTTATGCAATTTTTAAGTATTATTATAATTTTTTTAAGATAGTTTATGATAAAATAGTTTATAAAAATACAATTTTCATTAGTTTGAACTTATAAAATAGTATAAAACCTAATTTATATTGCATAAGCTGTTTGTATAAACTCAAAAATAAGCTAATCCAAACATGGCCTTATTTTATGAATTTTAGACGTTTATCTTACCTTGAAAAATAATATCTTCTCTACTTTTGACAATAAAGACAAAAAATAAAACGTTAGTTGAAATTTTAACCACTTGGTTTTTTATTTGTTTGTGGTGATCAAGACCACTTGGATATTTTTAATTATAGAACGTATTATTTTCTCGGTCTCAAAACTTTGATACATTTAGCCTTTTACTTTTATTTTAAAATTTTGGTTTTTAGAAAAACCAAAGTATAATTACTAATGTTTTACTATTTGTACTTTTACAAAAATAAAATATTTATTAAATAATTTTTTCTTAATAAAATAAGGATAAAAATGACATAACTTATAAAAATGACCGACCAATTTAGTATTTCTTAATTTATGTACAAAACTTATAAAGAAGCTACGATTTGGACGAAGGGAATACTACTTAAAATATGCCAGTGGCGATAAAAATTGATTCAACGGGTAATTGATAGCTCAAAATGACGTGGTTCAACTTTTGTTATCAGTGTGATTTTTTTTTAGTTATTGGTCGACTTTTTGAGCTTCAAGGTTTGTTGCGACTTTAACTAGCCTTTTGAATTCAACTCATCGGAACTTTTTTCAATAAAATAATTAACTTAAAATATGTTAGCATTTAATGAAAAATATTACTTTCTCCGTTTCCTTTTAAGTGTGTAGTTTGATAATATGTATTATTCACATAATCTATTTTAACCATAATTTTTCATTAATATATAAAAATAAATGTTAGCATATAAGATATTTGTCTCGATGAATAATTTTAAAATATAAACTTTTCATAATTTTTTATAATAAATAATTAAAAATACTAGTAATTAAATTTGTGAATTGACATATATATATATATGATGATAAAAAACACACTTAAAAAGAAATGCAGTAATTTTTTTTGGTAGATTGATGAAATGATAAATTATTAGAAACTCACGTACAAAAAGTAGAGAAATTGAAATTTGAACTCTGATCATGACGCTCAACATTAACAATTTTAATATTTATATCAATTGAGTTAGGATTTATTGAGTCAATAATTCTATAAGATAGAAATAGAAAAATATAATTCAATATAAATATTGCGTACGTCAAACAATACCATGAATGACGAGAAAACAACTCAATATTGCTTATTCATTCAAAAGTAATGTAACATATTAATGTACAGCTAGATAGCAATTTTTTCAATGCCATTCATAAATTAACAATGAAGCTGAAATAGCTGGAATGGCATGTGAAAACTATGAAGGAGGCTCGACCAACGCCCTAAAATATGGCTGCTACGGTAATTCAAATAATTAAATATTTTGCATGTATAATTATATATAATATTGACCAAAAAATATACTATACTATTAACTATTAACATAATGTACTATAATGATAGATTGACTTTACTTACATGTCGGTCGAATTATCATACTCCATTTTCTTTGAGACTCGGAGGATTGAGGCAGCAAAAAAGTTGACGAATACATAAACCACTTAATCATCTTATCACCCCGTATAAAAAATATCTAGCCGGAGAGGTCAACCTTATTCGGAGGAGTTAGTTAATTTATTGAAAACATGTATATTTATTTATTACATAAAGTTATCTTTAAGATATTGATCACGCGACTGGAGCACTATCATCTCATCCCAAAAAAAAATTATAAAAAAAACTAAAAATATTGATTGCGCTAATTCATTAGCGTCAATCTTTTAACTTTTATTTTTGTGTTTAATAGTCTTGCGACAAAACCCTCTCACATACACACACTCTAAATGTAAGAAAAATATTACGAGTTCGAATTTTGTGTGCCAACATATAGATGAAGTTTTCCCACAACTTTTTATCATTTATATTGCATTTAGGATACACTTTTCAAACAAAATAAGACAATAAATTAAACAAAAGAATGTGACAATTGATTAATTAAAATTATACCGTTTAATTATTATTTTTTAGTAAGTGGATGTATCAGAATTCGAACTTCAATATCTGCATATTAACAATGTCCCTACTAAAGAAGCTATACGTTCACGCGGACCCTTTTAATTATATTAATTAGCCCAATAATTAAAGGCATTCAATTGAACTTGTACATGTATAAATATGTCCACCTAAACAAGAATATGATAAAAGAGACAGAATTTGAAAGAGGAAAGAAAGAAATTAAATGGCAGATGATAAAGGTACAGTTTGTGTGACAGGAGCAACTGGGTTTGTAGCATCATGGCTGATTATGAGGCTTCTTCAACATGGTTATTCAGTTCATGCCACCGTTAGATCACACCATGATAAAGGTATATATACATATAGCATATTCTTTTTGTTGAAAAATTAAAAATAATATATAACATATTTTCTACTCATTCATTTATTTGATATTGGTGATGAGAACTTAAAGTTAAGAGAGAATTTAGGAGATAATATTAGTTAATTAGTTATCAAAATTTAGTTGAATTCATAAAATTAGTGAATTATGAAAGAGATAATGTTTTGTTTGGCATCTTTATAATGAATGAGAGTTGAGAGAAGAAAGGGTTTGATGAAAAAAGGAAATGATATATATGAGAATTTTTTATATTATGATTACAATTTGTAACTCAAAAAGAATACTGAGTTTGAATGATATTAGAGGATTTAAAAAAATTCTTCAAATCTTATAAGTATTGGTCACATTTTTATATTCTCTCTCAAAATAGATGAAAGATTTTCATCTAATTTTTTTTTTTGTTTTATTTTAATTTTCATCTCTTTTCCTAGCTTCTTCCTAACATAGAATCCCCTCCTCTATACATTTTTCCTAAAACTTTAATTCCAATTCGAAAAACTCATAAAATGAACCGAGATTTTGGATAGTTTTAAATTGATTTGAAAATTTCTTCAAATTTGTTCATCTTACATATTTTGGTTATAAGTCTTCTCTCTCAAAAGCACTTGAAAGAGTTTACCTTCTTGCCACGTAAAATCATTCTCCTTTTTTATACTAAACATACAAAAAGTCTATATGAGTTTGGCCAAATCCTATGGCTTGTCTATAATTTATGCTAGGGTGGTCCTACAAATCCTATTTCTTTTTATTAATTCTTACCTTTAATTAATTTGTATTTGTACATGTGGAGTCCAAATTATTATTCTTCTTTTTTTCCATCTATTTGTTTATTTCTAAGAAGGATTGTTGAAATATTGTATAAACTTACAAATGCGATTATTGCCCATATAATTTTAAAGCAAGTTTTAAATTTGTGATCATGTACTTGTAATTAATTATTTTGTGATCTTTGATATTAATTATGAAAAATTATAATTAAATACGACTAATTATATTATTATAGTTGCAACGCAATGATTCGATTAGACAAATATATTGATGTAGACAGTACATGAAAAAATGTCAAAGAGAATAAGAATGCAAGAGAGCATGCCATGGATGCTCCTAAATAATGAGAGAGATAGCTAAGTGACTAATAAAAACCGAGTTTCTTAATACTTAATATATTTGTCATTAAAAAAAAAAAAGTTTTCTTATCGTTGAGTTTATAGCATTACTTGTGAAAATTGTAACCGGTGCAAAAAGGAGATTTAACATCGGTTTTTCTAAACTTTTAACAGAAAAGAAAGACTTAAGCTATCTCACAAACTTACCAGAAGCAACAAAGAAGCTAAAAATCTTCCATGCTGACCTTGATGATTCAACTAGTTTTGAAAAAGCAATACAAGGATGTATTGGAGTTTTCCATCTAGCACATCCTATGGATGTACAAAACCAAGAGGCAGAAGAAAAAGTGACAAAAAGAGCAGTGGAAGGAACATTAGGAATTCTAAAAGCATGTTTAGAATCAAAGACAGTGAAAAAAGTGGTTTATACTTCTAGTTTAACCACAGTTTTGTTCAATGATAAGAAACTTGATGTGGCTGATGAAGATGTTTGGAGTGATATTGAGATTTGTAAAAGTGGTAACCTTGTTGGATCTTCTTATTTGGTGTCTAAAATTTTGACTGAAAAAAGTGTTTTAGAGTTTGGAAAAGTTAATGGATTGGAAGTTGTTAGTTTGGTTCTTCCTTTGGTTGTTGGACCATTTATTTGTCCTAAGATACCTTCATCTGTTTATTTAGCACTTGCCATGATCTTTGGTATGTATTTCATTCTCTCTCTCTCTCTCTCTCTCTCTCTCTCTCTCTCTCTCTCTCTCTCTCTCTCTCTCTCTCTCTCTCTCTCTCTCTCCCTCCCTCCTTCTATAATATAATTTTTCCAACCAAAAAAATTTGTTAAAAGAAGTTAGATGATTTTGATTTTTTTTTTAATCTAGATAATTTTGATTTAAAATTTAAACTAAATACATTATTTTTTCCCCTTACTTGTGATTAATATTATGTCAATTTTATTTGATAAATTTTTCTTATATTTGAAAGCGTGTAATATCTTCTTTTATTTAATTCATTTATTTTAATTTTTGTTTCAACCTTCATTAAAAAAATTATAATGGGAAGAAAAAAATTGTAAGCGAAAAATCTTTAATTATAATAGGTAGTTAGTTTTTGAGTTTCTTATAATTATGTATATTTAATTTTATTTTTTTTATAAAAATTGAAGTTGTTAAGGATAAATTTACTAGACAAATGTAGTAATCAACAACATTAGAATTGTATTTATAATGATAGATTACTTTTTCAATAAGTAAGCTTTTTTTTTTCAATTAATGAAAAATGATACGAGAGACAAATATGACATCAAATTTTGAAAACAATTTTAAATGATTAGGTTGTTCAAATATAGGTTAATTATTGTGAATTTATGCATGCATGGTTAACACATTAATGTTCATCAAACAAGTGAATCCGGGATGTGTTTTGTTTATTTAGGAGACGAGAAACGATATGAGTTTCTCACCAACTCATACATGGTGCACATAGATGATGCCACAAGTGCTCTTATATTTCTTTTCGAATGTGACAATGCTAATGGAAGGTTTATTTGTTCCTCTGACCAAATATCATTTTATCAATTGTATGAATTGCTTCATCAAAGATATCCACAATTTAACATTACAATACCAATGTAAGTTCATTATTTTGTTTAATGAATCGCTAATTGTATGAAATGCTAATGGTAATTATTTTGCAGTTCAAGGGAGACAAAAAATGGTGATGGAAAGTTCACTGAGTTATCATCAAGAAAGCTTTTGGATAGTGGGTTCAAGTTTAAGTATGGTGCCAATGATATGTATGATGGAGCTATACAAAGCTGCAAAGAGAAGGGAATTCTTTAGTTCATCTCTAGGATCATGAAATTCATCATGTTACTAATTAAAAAATAATGAGAAATACTACTTAATTAAGGCGTGTCAATTACTCACTATAGATTGTTTGACAAAAATGAGAAAATGTGCATATTGATTAAGATATTTTTTGGATATATTTAAGAGGTTAAAGATGGTAGGCAGACACTGTAAATGATGTTTACACGGAGAATCAATAAAAAATTATCATTATTCCGTGTCATAAATGTAGTTTCAAAATAACCATACATTAGTGGGGTGATGTGGTAAGTTGGTGAAGTTTCATTAGATGTCTGTGTAAAAATATTTTATACTTATTGTGCATATTCATTAAATTCTATATTTAATATTTTGATTTTTTTTTTTTATTTGGTAATTTGAGCATCTTCAAATTTTAGTTGTTGATATATTCATGTAATTTGATGTGTGATCTGTTTTATAATTTAATAATGATTCTATTTTAATTTTGTATTAATAAAGAGAAGTGCTAAATAGTAAGAATTATTCACACAAGAATTGCAAAATTATAACATGGTTTCTTTTTAAAAAAGAAAAAAAAAAACTACAATTCCTCTTTTTAAGGAAAACATGGGTGAGTTGACATTGAAATTGCTCCCTCAATTTTGCCTTCCTGTGTTTCTTCTCTTTCACCTTTCGTAATATTAATCATTTCAAATAGACTACATCACAATATTATTATTTTATCCAAAACAGTTTAGGGAGTTTGACAAAAAAATACCAGAATTGGAGGTGTGATCCGATGGTTGATAAGTGTAAAAGAAATCTCATGTATCGGTTGAGAATTGGCTTCGATATTACTACCTCTCTCAAAATATAAGAATTAGTTTGATTACTGCACGTATGACAACGCACAATTTTGATCACTAATATCTTTAATTCTTTATTAGTAAAAATTTTAAAAATACTCATCAAAATAAATCAAACAAAATTTTATATGCTTATATTTATATCTATATAGTATTAAAAAAGTATGATCAAAACATGATAAATGAGTAATACTATTTAATCAAAATAACTCTAATAAAATAGGACGGATGTAGTACTTAATAAGGGTCTGTTTGGCAAACCCAAAAAACTGACTTATAGCTTATGTCTTATAGCTTATAAGTTAAAAGACCTGTTTGGTAACAGTTTTTCAGAAAGAGCTTATAGCTTATTTTACTGACTTATAGCTTATTTTCATAAGCTAATTCAAGTAGCTTATGAGCTTATAGCTTATGGCTTTTCATTTTTTCTTCCCATTATACCCTTATGATTTTATTTTAAATCCATTTTTATCCTTTACTATAATTTTTTTTATAGTATAATATAAAACAAATAGGTACGTTGTTGCACTTGCATCTATCTATTTTCCTTTTACTATGTTGTATATCAATTATTTTTTTTACGTTCTTGAATTTTTTTTTAAACGTTGATGTACCTAGTTTTTGGTACAACATTACTATAGCATGTACCTATTATCACCTCTTTAATATGTTTAATCTTTTTTTTGGTACATTATGTTTAATCTTTTTAATAAAGTATAAAAATTGAAATGAAGATATATTTAAAATGAAATTTCAAAGAATAAAATTTAACCTCTATAAAAAAATATTAAAGTTTAATTTAATATTATAATAATAATAATACAAAAGATAAATTAAATTATAAATTTAAATCACTAAATTTTAAGTATTTTAAATATTAAGTAATTACCATTTGAATTAATTTATTATTGTTCGTTCAATTTTTCTTATAAAATATAAAAATTGAAATGAAAATAATTTTAAAGTAAAATTTTAGTGAATAGATTTCATTCTATATTAAAATATAAAAGATATATTAAATTAAAAAAATTAAATTACTAAATTATAAATATCTTAAATAAAAAATCTATTATTAATTATGAATGCCCTTTTGTGTCATTTCACATTTATTTATGACTGAACCGCTAATTTTACCAAACATTTTAATTAACTTATCAGCTATAAGTCATTAGCTATAAGCTATCAGCCATCAGACATAAGATAGATTATCAGTCATGCGCTATTTTTGCCAATAAGAGCCTAAGTAGAGGGAGTCATGACTATACAAATGACTTTAAGATGGTATTAGAGAGTCTCTTGACTTTAAGATTCATTGGGTCCACATTCAATGTGAGTTAACATGAAAATCAGTATATAAGTAGCAGAATAGCAAATGAAGGATAAGTTATACTTGATAACTTATAGTTTTTAGTGCATGACGGATAATTATATCTTATAAGTTAATTGAATTATTTGATAAAATTAACTGTTCAACTAGCTGATCAATTAAAATTAATTATAAACTTGTGATGAAAAAACTATTACCAAGGATCCTTCATTTTTAACTCTCTCGATGAAAGGAAACTCCGACGATCTAGAGTTCGGCTACGAGTAAGTAAAGTCCAACCACAAGTGGTTTCAGTCCTCTCTCGATCCAGTTGTGGGGATCGAATCGTGGTATTCCCTACCAAATTTAGCATCAATCACCACTGAAACAACTAACGATGGGTATGATAACGCATAAGTTATAAGTAAGTATTTGATCTTGTCAAGTAAATGAGTACTAATAATATATTGAGAAAACAAAAACGACATCGTTTGAAGGTGGGTATAAAAACGCAATGAATTTGACATAGTGAGGAGAAACCGTAACCGAAAGTCGAGTTCCAAATTACACGTCCTCACATTTCATAACGACTTTCTCTCAACCTCATTCTTCTTCCCTCCCAACCGTTTTCTCTCTCCATTTTCCATTCTCATTCTCAAATCTCCATTCATCACAAACTTCAATTCTAACAACTTGCAGCAACAACAACAACAATGTCGCTTTCGGATTCTGAAACCTCCTATGGCAGTGGCAGTGGATCCGAGTACAAACCTTTTCGTCATATCAGCCGCGATAGTGAGATCCCTTTCCTTCCTCTTCACATCTCATTTTTCCAGAGTTCTTCATTTGTTCACATTATAAGTTCATTGAATAATTTAATATATATAGATCAGATACATCAATTATTTATAGACTCTTTGAATATCAATCGATAAGTAGACCAGATACATCGGTTATTCGTTGAATTGTTAGTTATAAATGAGGCAACATTTCTGTGGCTGTTAATGTTCAAATCATGATGAAGCAATTTCGAGCTCTGGAAAAAAAAAAATTCAAAATCTATGTAGCACCGACACTTCAAATCAAATGTGTTCAGCGTGATACACATGCAAGTGTCGAACACACTATAGTTACATACTTACATTCAATCATTTTCATTTTCTTAAATTATTATTGTGTGTAAGTGTTTCATAGATGAATGGAAACACGTACACCGGAAACTCAATCGTTTTCCATCTGCATTTCTTTTGGCTCTTAGAAATTTAATTTTAGAATGTATGCATTCTTTTGGCTCTGATAAGAAATTGTAGGAAAATAAATATATGTTTTAGCTTCGATTTTCGGAATGTGTTTTGGTGTTCTCAACTTCTTATAGTTTAAAATAGAACACAAAATCCAATTAAGGAGTCTTTTTTGCTATAAACAATTATTAACTATATGTATTAGTACTTATGTGTAAGTTGCTTTTACAATGAAAGGAGTAGGCCCAAAAGGGAATGAAAGGAATGGCTGCATATAAGTAATGTATAATCTATTATCATATTATGGTAAACTTGTGAAAGTAAGCTGAAAACAGCTTATGGACGTGTTGTAACTTTTAAACTATCTACTTAAGCACTTCTTAATGCACCATAATAAGTATTATGCATATGTTACCTTCACTTTTTTGACTTGTTTCTAAATTCTTTTCATGGTTCTATGTTACTAGGATTATTATATGAAATGCTTAGATCAGCAAAGTCACCGGATTCAAAAGCATGGAAGGTGTGGCTTTAATATGTTTATCTTTAGTTAATTCAAGTTGACAGCTGATGTTGATCGATGTTTTTTCTTTTCCGGATTCTGACAGGTTCTCATAATGGACAAAGTTACAGTGAAAGTTATGTCTCATTCATGTAAAATGGCAGATATTACAGACCAAGAAGTTTCTTGTAAGAACTCTAAAAGGATATGAGTTTTCTGAGTTAATGTTGTTTTCTGCATTTCTTGTTTGAGAACCCATTTGCTCTGACTGATGGCACAGGAAAAAAGTTAAATAGCTTTGTAAGAGGCACTTCTCATTATCAATAAATGTTTAATCACTTTTGAAGTGAGTGTTGATTCTAAAACTCCTTACTTGCAAGAATTTTAAGAAAACTGACAGATTAAAAGTGCTTCTCAGTATTTTTAACTGTGTGCTATTCTTAGTGACTGGAAAAAAGCAGAATATCATTTGCAACAATATTTCTCATTCATTAAGCCATATTACCATTTTACACATGATTGTGGTTAATCTTATCAATGAATATTGCGCATAAATTAGATGCTTTCTGCTGTTTTTTTTATGTTTTTTCCTGATATTCACCGGGAGACTTTTCTGCATTTGAAGTTCTGTGGTTACTAGATGTAATATAACTTATTTGCATCTCATTGCAGTGGTGGAAGACCTTTTCCGGAGAAGGCAACCATTACCATCATTGGATGCTGTTTATTTCATCCAGCCTTCGAAAGAGAAGTAATTTTTGTTTCTTAATTAGAAATATCCATTTTTTATGTCAGCTACTAATATGTAAGAATCACACAAGAAGTATACTTTCACCTGATTTTTTATGCTGCTTATTTTCAACTGATGTTTTCCATTTTTATTTTTCCTTCTTTTTTCACCTGTGTACTTTATCCATATTAAACATCTCTTTTGCTAGCACGCAGTGTGGTCATGTTCTTGTCTGATATGTCTGGAAGGGAGCCCCTATACAAGAAGTATGCATAGACTTTTGATTTCACAAATATTGTATTGTTTCATCTTTTATACTTTTGGAATCAAACTGATTGTTTCATTTCCTTTCTCTTTTTTCTTCTTTGGGTGGGGGGTGGTCCTTTGTTCCTATGCTATTTTCCAGAGCCTATATATTTTTCTGCTCACCAATCCCAAAGGAGCTTGTAAACCACATCAAGGGTGATACAAGTGTCTTACCTCGCATAGGTGCATTGAGAGAGGTCAGAATTTGTCTTAACTATCTATCCAGTATTTATAAGCAAGTAATAATCGTCAAATTGTTTTTGACTGAAATTGTTTTTTGTTTTATTTTGCAGATGAATTTGGAATACTTTCCGATGGATAGCCAGGTATATAATGATAAAACTATTTCATGTTTCTGGCATTTTATTTCACTCATAAGATATTGGATTTGCATCATTGATTAATAGTTTAGTCCATTAACCTGTCTACTCTCAATCTACTGCCATAAATCCTTCCACTCTAGAAAAAGAGCAGAAATGAATTTTGAATGCCCCTTACCTTATGGAACTGGAAATGAGAGAAAAAAAATCAGCATGCAAACCCTTGGATTTGTAAGAGTGACGAAATTGAATCCCAAGCACATAGAGTAGGATCAAAGCATACCACTATAAATACATTCGTCTAATGGCATGTAGGTTCTTCGCCCTATACCTCAAGTTATGCGTATCTAGTATCTACATACATGCATGTAACCAGACATACATGCATAGACAGAGTAAAATTTGACAAATTGAAGACTGGAGTATACTTACAGGCATGCATTTTAATTCCTAAAAATGATAATCTAGTGTTATAAAACTCTCGTCACACAGTAGCAGCTCAAACCGTTGCACCAGGGCTGCCCTTAGTTTTAAGTGAGTTGAAATACTCTAAGCACGTGCTTCTCCTAAACCCTTGGATATCATGCGGAGTGGTATCCAAAATTAACTATCCATCTTTTCTGAATGCCATTGTATAAAGAAGCTACTCTGCTTCAACTACGATTACACTTGTTTTCGTATTTATTTTTAAGCAAAGAATTGCCTTGATTTGTATTCTTAAATCTATACTGTGTAGGGGTTTGTCACTGATCAAGAAACAGCCCTGCAAGAACTTTACGGCAATATGGACAATATTCGTAGGTTTAATACTTGCTTGAATACTATGGCAATTCGAATAGCTACAGTTTTTGCATCACTGAAGGTATTACTTTTAACACTTCACACCTCATGTTTTATATTTGTATTATTCTAACTTGGATCAAGGTTTTAATGGACTACTTTTCTTCCCTAATTTAATGAGACAATAAGATGATTATGGTTATATTATAGTTATACAACCTCTGAACTCAAATATAATATAAAAAAAATCAATGCTACAAATTTACCGAAATTTTTAGATAATTCCTGTCTCGTTAGCTTTATTTAATGCATGGAGTTTTGTGAAATATCTAGTTATATTATAGTTATATAATTTACAATTCTTTCTATAAAGGAATAAGTTGAAATTCAGTGCAACTCATTGATAAGGATTTGGGAATTTTATAGTTTCTGAATGATTATATATTTTATGTCTCTATCTCATTAGGAGTTACCAAATGTGTGGTATCGTTCAGCAAAGGAAAGTGACGAATCTACTCCAACAGCAGGTCGGGAATTAGTTCCTACCAAGCTTGCTGATGCAGTTTGGGACATGGTTTCTAAATATAAATCTACTATTCCTAAATTTCCACAGAGTGAAACATGCGACCTGATCATTATTGACAGATCCATTGATCAGGTTAAAAATATTTCGCTTTTGTATGAATCTTTCATTTTATACCTCACTTTTGATGATTGTGATGAATTTGCACCACAGATTGCTCCTATCATTCATGAATGGACCTACGATGCGATGTGCCATGATTTGTTGGATATGGACGGAAACAAATATATACATGAGGTATGATATTCTTCTTTTCTTCCCTTACATTGTAGACAAGATTTTATATTTGGCTGCTTTTGATTGAGATAGAAATCATTTTAGGTTGCCAGCAAAACAGGAGGTCCACCTGAGAAAAAAGAGGTCACTCTAGAAGAACATGATTCAGTCTGGCTTGAACTTCGCCATTCACATATAGCAGATGTACATATTATTCGCTCTTTATCTACATACATTTCATTTGTATGAAATCAAATTTCAATGCTCTTTTACCAACTTAAATTCCAGGCTAGTGAGAGATTGCATGATAAGTTTACCAACTTTGTACAAAAGAACAAAGCAGCACAAATCCATCAAAGTGGAAGGTTCTCACTGACACCTTAATCCTTGCTTTACGGAAAAATAGTATCCATTTTGTGAAATGTGGGTCTAAATTAAGGTTCTTGCTTTCAATGTATTGTCAGTATTTCTTTTACAGCATGTTTGGACAAGCCTTTATGTTTAGAAATAACCTATTTTTATTATTTTAAGATCTTTCATGAGGTTCTTTCATTAGAAGCTTTGATTCAACACAAAATAAGCCAATTCAAACACACCTAATTTTCAAATCCCAATCCTTTATTCTTAGCTATCCTTGTGAAATACAATTATGTTTTATTTATATAACAAGACTTAATAGGGAGGGAGGGATATTGAGGTATCCGTGCTCGTGGATATCAGATATGTAAAATTACTTTTATTTAATTGTGATTTTTACATCAACATATTTTGCCACTAGCTCTGTTTTGGAATTGTGGGACTTGATGTACTAAATTCAATTTCTAAATAGAAGTATTTCTAATCATTAATATGGTGGTTGAAGCAATTAATTAAGTTTTTTTGGTAGTTATGATAATTTTAAAATACATCCATGCAGATCCACTCAAATTTGTTTAAAATTTGCATAATGAACATTCCTGTAAATATTCATCTGCCAAGAATGGTGGCATGAGATTACTACTCGCCCCCGGACCCATTACCATCCCTAGGGCCCGCTCGGGCACACACTGAATATGGTGTTTCATAAAAATGATTCATAATGAATATGTTTTTACTCTATAATTGCATATTAATAAATTGTGTTGGTCCAAGTGACATACGCATGGAAATATTTTTAGTCTCACAACTCTTCTCCAGACAGGTGACTGTTTTGTTGAGGATCTTCTCAACACAAATGGGATAACTGTGCTTCTCTACAGTGGGATAAGCACTTTTTTGACCTATAAATTTTATATTTTGCAGAGATGGTGGTGAATTATCTACACGAGATTTGCAAAAAATGGTTCAAGCTTTGCCCCAATACACTGAGCAAGTGGAAAAGATTTCACTCCATGTTGAGGTGATTGAGTGCTTCCATCTTACGTTTGTCTTTTAAATTTTTTTTCTTTATAAATAATCGAGGACCAGTATTTGATTGCGGCTTAAGAATAAGAATAATGGCAATAGAATGTTAAAGGACTGAAATTGCATAGTTTTTTATAATTCACGCTCACTATATGACACGTAAACAGCTGTAATAAACAACTCTTAGAAGTTGATAAGGGTCTCAACAAAACATAAGAAACATATTTCTATTCTGACCATTCTGATTGATTATATGCAGATAGCTGGAAAGATCAACACAATTATCAGAGACACAAATCTTCGAGAGCTAGGACAGTTGGAGCAGGATCTTGTTTTCGGGGATGCTCAAGCCAAGGACGTTATTAACTTTTTAAGAACAAAGCAGGTCTTGTGCCGAATCCATATGTCCGATTAGGCAATATAATATACTTCTCAACTTACAATGTACAATTTCATTATAAATTTTTTTCCACGTGCAGAATATGACTCCTGAAAATAAGCTACGGTTGTTGATGATCTATGCATCAGTCTACCCTGAAAAGTTTGAGGGTGATAAAGGCTCAAAGCTAATGCAGGTCAATACCAACTCCTATGAATCTTACATGGTTCATAAATTCAACTAATTATGTCTCTATTAGGTTTGTGATTTAAAAATATGCATGTTATTCCGGATTTTCCTAACTCCAAAATTAGTAAAGATGTTCAAAATCTGATCAGATTCATATTCTTTACAAGGTTGAAGGTTGGTAGGTAAAATTGACTGATATAAACTTTTGTGACTGTGCTAAGCTCTGAATTGCTAGATGTTCATGTCTCATTTTGTAAATTATTTTTGTACATATGGGTTTGGATCGCTAAATAAATTCGGATGAGGTGTCTAAGACACATCACAAAGTAGGTTGCCTGTTAAATTACTTGATATGTTTGATTTCTAAGGTCCAGTCTGATTTTTTAGATATTCAGCATCTATAAACGAACGCAATATACTATAACTCAAAGATAAAGAATTTATCTTTAGCAAGCATTATTGATGAGTTTTTTTTATCTAACTAGTTGGCAAAACTATCACCCGATGACATGAAAGTTATCAGTAATATGCAACTGCTGGCCGGGGCATCAAAAAAGAAGGCAGCTACCGGTGGTGGTTTCTCACTGAAGTTCAATAACCAGAAGGTAAACATATCTACTCATTTCATGCTGGTAGAAGTCAAAAGGAGGAAACATGTTAAGTGAGGACTTATATACTTAAGAAATACAAATAAAAATATATGATTTATGGATTCCCTTGTGTGAATGCTGAGGGTGGAATAAAATGTAGGATTTAGCTTATTGTTTACTTAAGGATTTTTTTTTTTTTTTTTTAATTTCAAACTCTGAGGGTGGAATTGTATTAAAAATGTTCTATTTCACGCCCTTGTGGGAATGCTTTATTTTGCATCAAATTATCTATAAAATAATTTTGTTTTTCTTGCATAGACAACACAAGCAGCACGCAAGGATCGTACCGACGAAGAGGAAGAACAATGGTCACTGTTTCGATTTTATCCCGTTTTAGAGGTATGACTAAAGATCATGCAAAACTTCTTTGATTCAGTCAGATTTATTACAATTTGTTTAACCCAAACAAACTCTGTAGAACTTTCCTAGGGCCAACAACTCATTAAGACAAAATGAGTCGAGTCATTTTAATTAATCCACTGGGCCAAATCAAGTTGCAATCTAATAATTCCTTCCTCTCTGTAGGTAAAATTATATTAGATTAAATTGGGACAAGTGGAGGTAAACACATGCAAAATCATTCATGAACCATGTTGTTTTTTTGAAGATGAATTCATGAACCATATTAATGAGAAAAGTTTTTCTTGTTGTTGGAATTGTATGAGAAGAATCTGTTAAACTTGCTAAGGAAATTGCATAAGAAATCTTATTGTTTAGTTATAGCATGACTAGTTTTAGTATTGTATATGATCAAATGTAAATCACAGTTGGCATTGCATTTTTCAGGAGCTCATTGAAAGTCTTAATAAGGGTGATTTGCCAAAGACTGATTATGCATGTAAAAATGAACCGATTCCTGTTCCCAAAGGAAACTCTGCTCGATCCAGTAAAAGCAATCAGACAGCTCCACCTCCAACCACCGCTCCTCATTCAATGAGATCTAGGAGGACAGCCAACTGGGCTAAGAGAGGAACTTCTGACGATGGATATTCAAGGTGACATGAACTATTACCTAAATATATATAAGTTTCTTTAACGGAAACGAAATCTGCTTTCAAACGGATACAGTTTTAGTCCTGAACTTATAGCTTTTCCAATCTTCCTTAGTGACTCCACGTTAAAGAACGTAACTTCTGATTTCAAGAAGATGGGAAAGCGTATCTTTGTGTTTATTATTGGCGGGGCAACTCGATCTGAGGTAAAATGTGAAACAACTTCTGCAACCATATCTGGGATGTTGCAATTGTTATCCCATCTTATGCTATTAATTTGATATTTTCAGCTACGTGTTTGTCACAAACTGACAACAAAACTAAAAAGGGAAGTAATCCTAGGCACTACTTCCATGGATGATCCTCCACAATATCTTACGGTAATAACTCCTTAATACTGTTTTGTTATTTCCTCCTTAATACAGTCATTAAAGAAACATAGCTTGATATAGATTAAGATGAACAATAAGCTTCCCGATATCCACCACCCTATTATTGACTTTAAACCACTCGAGTCACTATGTTTGAAAATCTCTATTTTTACTAGATCATGTTTCCGTTGATGCATTAATTACTGCAAATTTGGCCTCTAGGATTAGTATAAATAAGGTCAATCTCTTCATGCATTTTGATTATGAAATTTATAAATATCGAGTGTTCTCTTTTGAGTTTGAGAGTGGATTCTCTCTCGGCGTCCAAGCCATAGCTGCTGATAGCATAATTGATTCTCATGATGTTGTGTAACGTGCAGAAATTGAAGTTATTATGCGACAGTCATATTGCACTCGACGGCCTTGGAATATGAATTGTTTCTGAACACTGCTAACTGCTGCCAGCAAGTTGGCTATCACTTTTGTATCAATTCTTTAGACATAGAAAGTTTATGCTTCCTTTACAAGGGATGAAAATAGGGTCCCTTTTCAATTTTGGTTACACAAATTTTGTCATATATATAATTCAAATTCAGCTGAAAGGAAATTAATAAAGTATAGCTTTTATATTTACTTCTTCCATGTTCTTCCATTTTTAATGTTAATTACACTTTGCAACAAACATCAACAAAAGTGAAGTCTAATTATATAGTTAAGCTCAGAGTCTGTGTCGAATAATTTAAACCGAATCAAATCAAATTATTAAAAATAGGAAAGTTGGATTGATAAATGTCCTTTTGGGGTATTATATCTATTGTGTCTAACCTCATCATATCATCAAATCATATTATTGGACCATATCGAATTATTAAACATCTATACTTTGATGTGCTTAAATGTCCTTTTGTAAAAATAAATGTCTTTTTGTAAAAATCATTGGATTAAATTGGATGTTGGATTGATTTTTTAAACCGAATCAAATCAAATCCATAATGTTTTAATGCTTATTATTATGATATTTGGTTCTTTAAGATTTTAAAATCACTTCTTATCAAAAAATAGTTTTTAATATCACTTATTATTTATTTAATCTACTTTTTTTTACTATTTCATATATTTTAAATATAGTCGATAAATTGTATTTTCGTAATATTAATTTTTAATATTATATATATATATATATATATATATATATATATATATATATATATATATATATATATATATATATATATATATATATATATATAAATATAATATATTTTACATCATATCTATTTATCTTACTTAGTCTTTATAATAATATTAATATTAAATAAATAATTTGACAAGTTGTAATTTGAGATATAAAAAAACCGATTTAAATTAAACTATACTAAACCAGATCAAATCAAGTTTGTTTAATCAATTGTTCAAAATAAAATCAAACGGCAAGTAATTTTATTTTTAAATCAAATATATTTTTATCAGGAGATTTCTAATTATTATTGCTATCTCAGGGTTAGGGTAAGTATTTTTTTTTTTTTTTTTGATAAACAGGTAAGTATTTTTTGTTGTAAAGCAAAACCTTGTTTTTAAAAAATAAAAATAAAAAAGTAAAACCTTGTTGATTAACAACACCACACCCGCGCCGTTTGTCCGAGTGCTCTACGCTGTTACTAGAGCTGTCAAAAGGGGCCGGCCCGGTCCGGCCCGCATCGGTCCGGGGGCCATAACATATAAATGGGTTTTAGTGGGCCGTCCCTTTAAGCCTCATGGCTCGGCCCAATAAGCCCAGCCCGATAAGCAAAGGCCTACATGGTCCAATGGGCCGGCCCAACAAACTTTCATTTTTCTTTTTTGAAAAATTTATTTTACAAAATAAATTCAATGAATTTTTCAAAATAAATTCAATGGACAATAAAACTACATATGTATTACACACAAATTAATATCCATATAATTTGATTAATTTCTTTCTTATACTTTTCTATTTATAATGATTGATTAAGTTGTTATTAGTTTTTTCAAATAAAGATAATCACAACAAACTTGGTTTAATCTTAAAAAAAAAAAAATTGATTTAATAATTATCTTCTAACTAAAAATCTCATCTTTTATTACTTAATTATCTAAAGATTTAATGGTAACTAAAATTTCTTATTTTTAGCTAAAAATATTTTAAGAATTTTTTTAAAATGTTTTTTTTTTAACTCTTTAAGGGGCCGGCCCAAAAGCCCGTGGGGCCGGCCCATAACGGTCCATTAAAAATATAGGCTCGAGGGGCCGGCCCAATAATGTCCGATCAACTTTTTTTAAAAGCCCGACCCGTGTAAAACTATAGGACTAATGGGCCGGCCCAATAGCCCGACCCATTTTTACAGCTCTAGCTGTTACCTCTCCAAACCACCGCCGCCGGAACCTTCCTTTACAACCGTCTGGTCATCGCCTCTCGCAGTCACTTTCCTACCGCCATCACTCAGGTCCGTTCCCACTCTTTTGTTTTTTTCATCTTTTTTTCTTCTTTTTCTCTTATCTCAATAACTTAACTAAGGCATAATACGAAAAAAAATTATATTTTTATTTTTGGGTTTTCAGCTATTAACAGTTTCTTCACACTTCACAAAACTCCTTAGCTCTGTGGTTTCTAGATTCTAAGGACACCAAAATGGAATCTTTGGAAGACCATGCTCAGTTTAATTCTCAAAGGTAAATCACCCCTTTTGTTTAACTGTTCAATTGGTATGCACTTTCGGTATAAAACTAGCGATAGACCCGTGCTATCGCACGGGTCGTAACGTTACGGGTATTTTTATTTCAATTACAATTTGTTTAAGTTACTATTTTCATTATAGTTATAATTTGTTTAAGTTATCATTATTGTTATAGTTACAATTTGTTTAAGTTACTATTTTCATTATAGTTATAATTTGTTTAAGTTATCATTATTGTTATAGTTACAATTTGTTTAAGTTACTATTATCCTCGCGTTACACTTATATTTTTAGAAGTTACACTTTACTAATAAATTTAAAAAAAAAATAATTGAATTTATTTAATCAGCACTATGAATCAATAATATAATTAATCTTTTATATGATTTATTTAATATATATAACAATTACTTTGAAATTGTTATGAATACTATGGATCAATAGCATAACTTGTCCCCGTATATGATAGTTTTTAACAAATTTTTTTCCAATTTTTTTTATGTATGTATATCAGTCAACAATATATTTATCTTATTTATGATTTATTTACTATATATAATAATTATTTTTAAATTGTTATGAATTATATGAATCAATAGCATAACTTGTTCCGTATATAATAATTATTTTAACAAATATTTTTCCATTTTATTTATATATGTATCGGTCAAAAATAATTGTCATATATTTATCTTGGAAAATGCTATTTAGTAAGAAAATCTATGGAAAAGAATTGCAAGAATAAATCTCTACCTTTGTTTATATCAACTACCCCCATGATTTGCACTAAAAGATCAAAATTGCATCATTCTATAAGATAATGTCATGTGTTATTCTTGCATTTTTTCTCTAAAATAATTCTTACTAAATAGCAATGCTCATTTATCTTGGAAAATGTTATTTAGTAAGAAAATCTATGAAGAAAAATTACAAGAATAAATCTCCACCTTTATTTACATATATGATTTAGTTACTATATATAATAATTATTTTAAAATTGTTATGAATTATATGAAATTTTAGAATAAAAAATACATTTAAAGTTTTTTTTTACTAAACCCACTAACATTTTCTCCGTCTTAATAGTATGCAATAACAACTAACTTTTGTCAATAAAAAAACCAATTATAGTTAAATGTTTCCCATAGTTTGAAATTTTTATCACTTATTTAATATTACATTATAGTTAAATATTTCCCGTATTTAAATTAGTAGCATATGTTTTCTTATTTAATTTTTGTTTTGCCAAAAAAAATTAGTAAATGTTAAGTCTCATTATTTTTTGTAGCAAAAATAAATTATTAGTATATTTATTTTATGATTTAATTTTTGAAAAAGACTAATTAGAGTGAAGTCTCATTATCTGCATGTAACAAATGACTAAACTGAGTCGGACACGACTCAAAAACACACATCTCTGCGTTCAAAGAGCAACTGAGATTTGCTAATGAATCAACACATTGATTAGCTTTACGATTGGTTAGCTTAACTCAAATCTTTATTATTATTATTATTATTATTATTATTATTATTATTATTATCCCAAACACTAAATTTTTACTCACTCTTCCTTTCACCAGCCACTCCTCTTCTTATTTTTTTTTTTACTAAATTCACTTTTCTACTAAATCCACAATTTAATGGTGCTACTTCTTTTTTAATTTTTCATTTAAAAAATAAAAATTATCTGAGTTTAATTGTTGTTTCAAGTCCAAAAGTGATGTCGCAGACAAATAGGAAAAGACAACAACAAATTAGACTTATTTTGTGGTGGAATACGTAAACCACTATTTTTCATTTTTTTTCTCTCTTCCACTTGCTCAAACCCTAGCCGCCGTGAGACTTTGGCTCTGCTCTTCCATGTCCTTAACTCCGTCATCTTCATCATTTAATCCCTCGCTATCTTTTAATAAATATTTTTTCATATTTTTATATGCATGTATCAGTCAACAATAATTGTCTTATATTTATCTTATGTATGATTTATTTACTATATATAATAATTATTTTAAAATTGTTATGAATTATATGAATCAATATCATATAACTTGTCCCGTATATGATAGTCATTTTAACAAATATATTTTCATATATTTTATGTATGTATCAGTCAACAATAACTATTCTATATTTATCAAAGATAAATATTTATTCTTTTTTAAAAAAATTATATTCTTGTTTATAAATTAAATTTTTTTCGCAAATTTGTTTGTAAATTAATTTTATACTATACTACTAATAAATAATGTTTATCCAATTTTTCTATTTATATTTGTCTACAATTGAAACATGAACAAAATTAGGAGGTTCGTCTAAAACAAACATTATAATATCATATGGTTTCAAATCATTAGCCTTATGGAATAAAAATTGTTGTCATCTATATGTCCGAAAGTTGTATCTCCCACTAATTTTCAAGAAAATTATTTTTATATGAAAGTTGTCCCAAAATTGATAAATCCCCCACTAATATTCAAAAAGATTACTTTTATGTATCTATCCCCCACTGATCTTCAAATCATTTGTCTCATGTATAACTTATTTAATATATATCAAAGTTGTTTTGAACTTGTTAGTAGTTTTATGAATCAACAACGTAATTTGTTTCATGTATGATTTATTTAATAAATATGGCCATTATTTTAAAATTGTTATAGATTCTATGAATCAATAAAAAAGTTATTTATTTAAAAATATTAATAGTTTGATGATTCATTATTTAAAAATATATATGATCCATTATTTTGAAATTGTCGTAGTTTGTCACATGTATTATATGGCCATTATTTACTTCTATTTATCACTTGAAATTTGTCCCGTGTATTATAATCATTTATTTTTTTGGTCAAGAACCTTTTTTTGAGTAAAAATAATTATAACTTGTAGCAATTTGAAAAAGGGTAACATATATTACTATATATAATAATTATTTTGAATTCAATGAATAAATAGCATAATTTGTTCCGTATATGATTGTTAATTTTTTCACTTGTAATATGAATTTTTAAAGTTTTATCTACGATACAGATTGTCATATCCCCGTGAACTTTTTATCAGTAATATCTTGTAAAAACAATTTTAAAATTTTATTAGCGATAAAATATTCATCTTCCCATTAATTTTTTATCAGCAATAAAAATTATTATCACCACGTTAATTTTTTACCAACATTAATTTATCAAAGTAATTTTAAAATTTTTATCAGCGATACAAATTATAATCTCACCGTTAATTTATTTTTTTATGATATGATATAGTTGGTCACTCTCTTTCTTTCTTTTTCATTTGCTAATTTCTTTCTCTCTCTCTTCATCAAAGAAAGAAAACCCTAGCCGCCGCTGTAACAACATTCACGGCCCCCCCTACCTAGTATGCTTTTGCAAAATCATCATAAAAAAACTCTCCTCCTTCTCCTCTACAAAGAAAACATGACATATTCTTCTTCATCCTCTATTTTTCTCTAATAAAGAGGATTCAATTGTTTCTCTGTAAACCATAAACCTTCTCATCGGATCAGTTTCGTCGGCAACCACACGTTCTGGGGCTCACTTTTCGTCATCTCCACTTTCTCGTCTACATGCGACGACAACAACAACAACAAATATCAAAGAGATCTGAAATAAAAAATCGGTATGTATTTATCTGAGTAGTGTGTACGGCCCCTTAAAATCAGTTTACTCTGAGTAGTGAGTGAGACCATAAATTTAAAAGTTGTTTACTCTGAATAGAACAAAAGGATACATAACTTGTTTGAAAGTTGTTTTTTTCTTACTTTCATCTTAATGTAACTTGTCTGCCTTAAAGCTCTTCATCTTTTTTGTTAGATAGACAAAAATATCTTTGAATTTTTCTGCATAACACAACATAATTAGGTTATTAGATGATTCTAAATTGTGACATGTTATTTTTGAAGACTAAATAAACTTGTTTTTCTTACTTTGTTCTTTATAAAACTTGGTGTGCGTTGAACTTCTTCATCTTCTTGTTTGATATTTTTGAATTTTTCTGCATAACACAACCAAATCAAGTTATTAAAAAAAAAATAGTTAAATATGAAGATAGAAAGAAAAAATAAAAACAGAGAAAGAACATGAGGGAAAATGATTTGAATATAAAATAATGTTGATTCTTGGGTATTTCATCTTCTTTATTGAGTACTTCATTTTCTTTATGATCTTTTGATTTTTCTGCAAAATATAATAAAATGTAGTTAGAAATGAGGAAAGAAAGAAAGAAGAAAAAGAAAAAGTCAGAGATAGAAGAATAGTGAAGCTTATGAAATGAGAATGAGTAAAGATGAAATTATAACATTTTGAATAAAGTAAAGTGAGGGAAAAAAATTTGAATTTTAAATTTGACAAACATTGGGAACCGAAAATGAAAGGAGAAGAAGGAACTTTGTACCTTCTAACTGGCTCGGTTCAATACAAACCGTGGCTCATGTGACAATGACCTTTTGTCTCACAATAAAAATTATATGGCTTGGTTACTTGTCAAAATGGCTTAGTTGCTTTATTTTTTAGTTCAGTTAAATAAATTTTGGACATGAAATACCCTTATTTTTGCCAAGTGGCAGCATTTTAAGCATGGACACTTTTATCTTTTCCAAGTACAATAGTTTTCTTATATTGTATTTGATTGATAGTTTTACACATGCATCCGATCATATCTCATAGACATAAATATTTGCAGACATAATTTAGAAGAGTTTAATGGATGTGCTCTGTGAGTGTAAATTAATTTTAGACCGACATCGAATAGGAAATCAAACATGAGTTTAATGGAGATGCACCGACGGTGTGTAAGATAGTTTTACACATCATCCAATAAAAAACTATCATTTTGCCATGTCATATCAAAAGAGTGGGGTAGAGTAGGGTGACGTGACGGAAAACATGTTGGTGTTGGTTGACAATATAAAATTATTTTACACTGTCGGTGCATATTCCTTTTTCTCATCAAACATTCATCCATGTCATATAATTGGTGTAGTAGGATTTTACACTCTTAGTGTGTATCATATTTTCTCTTTTTATAGAACTAATACAACAAAGTAGCGTAGTAGTGAGATATGATTTGGTCCAGTGTTGTCAAATAGCGGCATTATAGCGGGATTTGAACAAAATTAAATTAAAAATCAAATTGACAAATGATTCGTATGATTTTTTTTTTTAGCCATGGAGATGGTGATAGTAATGCACAAACTTTGCCAACTAAGAAGACGAAGAAGAGGAAAGAGGCTGAACAGGTTGGGATAGTTTGAACATGATTTTGTGTTCCTTCAATTTGCATGTTTATCAGTTTATGTGTGATTCAAGTTCTGTTGTTTTAGGAACGGGGAAAGGGACGTGGAAAGGTTCAATCTGCACGTTTACACTGTTGGTGCGTATTCTATTTTCTCTTTTTTTAGAACTAATACTACAAAGTGGCGTAGTATTGAGATACGATTTGATGCAGTGTTGTCAAATAGAGGCATTATATTAGTGGGATTTGAACAAACTGCTATTGTTCTGCAATACGTTATTTAGTACAAAGTGTTGTTAAATAGCAGCTATAACACTGTTGCCTAGCGGAATTTGAACAAACAACTATTTTCTATGATTGACAACATTGATTTGACGCACATGGAAAACTTTTTTACACTTAAAAGATAAGAGGAGGGAATAATGTTTGGTTAATGATATAAAATTATAAATGATTCTTATGATTTGTTTTTCTTGAGTTAGTTATGAAGATGGTGATAGTAATGCACTAATTTTGCCAACTAAGAAGACGAAGAAAAGGAAAGAGGTGGAACAGGTAGGGATGGTCTGAACATTATTTGTGTTCCTTCAATTTGCATGTTTATGTATCTACTCTGTGTGATTGAAGTTCTGTTGTTTTAGGAACAGGGAAAGGGACGTGGAAAAGTTCAATCAAATAAGAAACAGAAGTTGAGCAAAACTCAGAAAAAGAAGCTGAACAAGTCAGAGGTTTGTACGGTGGAAAAATAAAGGGAATGCTTTTTGTTCTCTTTGCTTTTGTTTTGGGTCTCAGTTTTTTGGTTCCTCTCATTTGTGTAGGATGACAAGAATAAACAACTTTTGATGGAAAAAGCCATTAAAACATTAAAGTAAGTTAATGAATTATAGCTTGTTACAGTTTCTGTTTCGATGCTGTTTTCTATGGGAAGCACTAAGTTGTTCATAAAAATTTGGAACTTTTTTTCAATTCTTGTTTCAGTGAGAACACGCTTCCTGAGTATGCTTTTCCCCTTTTACAATCATCATGCAAGATCAACCGGGTTTGTATTTTCAGAAACACTGATGCTTTTACGAAAATATTATAAGCCTTGAGATTGTTTGTTGAATGTTGCCATCACATATTTTAGGGAGAGACTCTGAAGGAAAAACGGAGGAGGGAAGTACATTTATTAAAAGAAGGATTGGAGGTTCCACATGATGATGACCTGTCCAAGAAACAGGATTTTCCCACTATAATGGAACCTGAGTCAGAAGATGAAGAGATTCTCGAGGAATCTGAGGAAAAGGACATCATTCAACCTTTTATAACTGAAAGAGAAATCTTATATACAACATCGGCCCCTTTGGAGTCCTCTCAAGAACCAGTTCCTGGAAATGAAGTTGTAAATTATGATTCTGTTGCTGAACCTGTAGCTGACATTTCCACCGACAAGAAACCTGATGAAATCAGAAGTTCTTCTCCCACTTCTTGTTCTATTGACGAGTTAAAAAGCACAAAGTCAAAGGTATATTCCCTTGTCAGCTATTGTTGTGTGTGCAATGAGCAATGAAGTTACAAGATACAATGTGTCTGTTTCATTTGGAACATTGAATACATGACACTTACGAAGTAATATGCTTTAGTTTTTATATTTGTCTATCTTTTTTTTTGTATGCATATTTAATACACTTTTTGAAAAGGCGTCTTGTATACGCACTGTAGTATGCCTATAATCATTACGATGGTTAATTGTTACCCTGATTTAAGAAATTTCCTTAATACTTATTGAGTATCTGCAATTTACTTTAATTCTTTTTGGCATTTTTTACCTGATACAGGACAGGACAGATGAGAAGCCGACCACCAATTTCAATGAATTGAGCAACCTTCCAAATGTTTCTGCTCTGATGCCTTTGACTACTGCTACTGTTGTGCATGTATACAGGCCATCAGATGTTGAAGAGAAAAGAAAGGATCTTCCTATAGTCATGATGGAGCAAGAGATAATGGAAGCTATAAATTACAATTCTAGTGTCATCGTATGCGGAGAAACTGGATGTGGTAAAACAACTCAGGTTCCCCAGGTTAGGATACCTTTTACTTGAGTATGGTATGATGGTATTGTCTATCATTCAAAACTAGCTTTCCTTTTGATTAATAATAATACTATTAATTTATTATTTATTTCAAAATTTATCAGTTTCTTTATGAAACTGGCTATGGTTCAAGCAAGTTCCATGGCCGCAGTGGTGTTATTGGTGTCACTCAACCACGTAGGGTGGCTGTTCTTGCCACAGCAAAGCGTGTGGCGCATGAACTTGGTGTTCGTCTTGGGAAGGAGGTTGGTTTTCAAGTTAGATATGACAAGAAAATTGGAGATAAATGTTCTATCAAGTTTATGACTGATGGAATTTTGCTACGAGAAGTTCAGGTTGTTATATTTTACCTTGATATGTTTCCGATTTGTTCATTTTTAGGAGTTCTTTTATCAAGTTTGTAGGCTTGCCAGAAATGATAAATAGGGAGATACCTTTGTTCAGTTTGTGGGAAAGTTTGTAACATTTGTTTGTATTTAGGATCCTTGTAAGTTGCATAAACTTATTGCAGGAAAGAATCATCGAATTTATTATTCATTGTAAAACATCATAGTCCATCATTCCAGGGAAATAATCTAATTAGAAACATGTATTTTTTGTTTAGAACATTATCATCTGCATGTGAATATGTGTGCATTTTATGATTCCGTATATTCCATATCACATTAAATTGGAAACTGACAATTGATTGATTACAATTTTCCTCTTTCACATGTTCATGTTTATTACTCGTAATAGTTGCAAGTATCATTCATTGCTATTACTGTGGCAGTGTTGCTATTGTTTATTATTTTGTTATGATATTGGTAATTCTACACTACACTATACTATACTAGGATATGATGGTACGATGCAATTGTTCTTACTTATATTAGTTACTCTAAAACAAGATGAGTTACCGAATCATATGTACTTTTGTTGTTTAACTGAATACCTCCTGATGCAGAATGATATTTTGTTGAGGCGTTATTCTGTCATAATTCTTGATGAGGCTCATGAGAGGAGCTTGAACACAGATATTCTGATCGGGATGCTCTCGCGTGTAATTATAAAGCGCCAAGAGGTAAATCAGAGTGTTTTATTTTACCAATATATTACAAATGAAATTTAATCTTGTAATATCTTATTTTATAGTTTCCCTGCATATATTACTTATGCCATCAACATTCTAATCTGGATGCATGCTCATTATCTTCCTATGATGACAGATTTATAACAACCAGCAGATGAGGATCCGTTCAGGAGAAAGTATAAGTTCTGAAGATTTGGTTTTTCCATTGAAACTTGTGCTGATGAGTGCCACCTTGCGAGTACAAGACTTTACTTCTGAAAAGTTATTCCAAACTCCTCCACCTGTGATAAAAGTTCCTACGAGGCAGTTTCCAGTTACAGTGTATTTTGCCAAAAAAACCGAGATAACAGATTATGTTGGTGCAGCATATAAGAAGATCTTGGCAATCCACAAGAAGTTGCCATCTGGGGGCATACTTGTCTTTGTCACTGGACAAAGGGAAGTAGAGGACTTGTGCAGGAAGCTACGCAGAGCTTCAAAGGAGTTTGTCATGAAAAAAGTTAAAGGATCTGTGGAAAAAGATGGCACTGGGGTCAATGAAACAAGTTCTGTTGGGGGAATAAATATTAATGAGATTAATGAAGCATTTGAGATACCTGGAAATTCATCCATCCAGCAAACTGACAGGTTTAGTGGCTATGATGAAGATGACAATAATTTTGATGAAAATGAATCTGATTCTTATGATTCAGAAATAGAGAGTGAATTGGAATTCAATGATGATGATAATAATCGCAAAGATTCAGAGGACAATAGTAATATTGCGGATGTCTTAGGAAAGGAAGAAAGTCTTGCTTCATTGAAGGCTGCTTTTGAAAATTTATCTGGGCAAGCTCCATTAAGTTCCTCAAATGGGAAGAGGCCATTTTCTGTGAATAGAGAAGATGGTTTAGACCCATCAACATTTTGCAACGAGAAAATAGCTAGAGAAAATCACAATTCTTCTCCGGGGGCACTCTTTGTTCTACCGCTTTATGCTATGTTGCCTGCTGCAGCTCAACTTCGTGTATTTGAAGAAGTTAAGGAGGGAGAGAGGCTTGTTGTTGTTGCTACAAATGTTGCAGAAACATCATTAACAATTCCAGGCATAAAGTATGTGGTTGATACTGGAAGGGAAAAGGTGAAGAGTTATGATTCCTCTAATGGCATGGAGACATATGAAGTGAAATTTATAAGTAAGGCATCTGCTGCTCAACGAGCTGGCAGAGCTGGAAGAACTGCTGCGGGACACTGTTATCGTCTCTATTCTTCTGCAGCTTTTAATAACGAGTTTCCTGAGTTCTCTCCTGCTGAAGTTGAGAAAGTGCCTGTTCTTGGTGTTGTCCTTTACTTGAAATCCATGGCTATTAAGAAGGTAAGTTTGATATTTTGAGTTTTCATTCCATCTACTTGTTTATATTGGGTGCTATCATTATCTGCCGCCAGATGGAATGCAAGTAGTTTTTCCACTATGTATCATTAACAATTTGGTTTAAGGCATAATATGCTATTTATATTCTTAATTTTAGTCATGAACTGTAAATTTACTCCATACCGCGTGATTTTTATTGAGCCTTTCTATTTTCTGATAATTTGATTCACTCAATTCCTGGTCTAATTGGATTTTCATTTCTATGATCTTTTTATATAGGTTGTAAGCTTCCCATTTCCTACTCCTCTTAAGGATGCTTCCCTGCGTGAAGCTGAGAATTGCTTGAGAGCTCTTGAAGCACTTGATTGTAAAGATGACCTTACACTTTTGGGAAAAGCCATGGCAATTTATCCTTTGAGTCCTCGTCATTCTAGAATGATCCTTACTGTTATAAAAAATACAAGGCACAAGCATATTCGTAATTCAAGTCTGCTTTTGGCATATACTGTTGCAGCTGCTGCTGCTTTGAGTTTGCCAAATCCTTTTGTAATGCAATATGAAGGAAGCAGCAAAGATTCAGAAATGTCTGAGAAATCAAGCATTAGAGACGATGAGAACGATATTCATAAAAGAGAAAAGACGAAGAGAAAGAAACTAAAAGAAACCTCCAAACTTGCTCGTGAAAAATTTCGAATTGTCACCAGTGATGCCCTAGCCATAGCATATGCCTTGCAGTGTTTTGAACATTCACAAAATTCGGTACAATTCTGTGAAGACAATGCATTGCATTTCAAAACCATGGATGAAATGTCCAAACTTAGACAACAACTACTCAAACTGGTCTTTTACCAGAGTGAGAAAGGTGGTTTAGAACAAGAGTACTCATGGACTCATGGAACTGTAGAGGACGTCGAACATGCTTGGCGAGTTTCGTCTGCCCACTATCCTCTCCCTCTGGTTGAGGAAAGGCTCATTTGTCAAGCAATATGTGCTGGCTGGGCCGATAGGGTTGCTAAACGTATTCCAATTTCTTCTAGGGTCGCTGATGGAGGGACGATTACTCGTGCTGGTAGGTATCAATCATGCATTGTTGATGAAAGTATTTTCCTTCATCGTTGGTCATCAGTTTCTACTGCACGCCCTGAGTTTCTGGTTTACAATGAACTATTAGAGACAAAAAGACCAAACAAAGAAGGGGAGACAAGTGAGAAGAGAGCATACATGCATGGAGTAACAAGTGTGGATCCATCTTGGCTAGTTGAGAATGCCAAGTCTTCATGCAGCTTCTCTCCACCCCTGGAAGATCCCAGACCATTTTATGATCCGCAGGCTGATCAAGTAAAAGGTTGGGTTATCCCAACCTTTGGACGTTTCTGTTGGGAGCTTCCAAAGCATGCAATGCCCATTAGCAATGTTGATCTTCGTGTGCAGGTGTTTGCCTATGCTTTACTCGAAGGTCAGGTGTGTCCGTGTTTAAAATCTGTTCGAAAATACATGTCAGCCCCTCCTGAAAGTATTTTGAGGAGAGAATCATTTGGTCAAAAAAGGGTAGGAAATCTTTATAGTAAGTTAAAGAGCAAGTTGATTGATAGCTCTGCTGTGTTAAGAATGGTGTGGAAGGAGAATCCAAGAGAATTATTTCCAGAAATTTTGGATTGGTTTCAGCAAGGTTTTCGCAATCACTTTGAAGACCTATGGTTACAAATGCTCGGCGAAGTGCTACAAGAGACACAAGAACGACCTCTGCAGAAAAGTTTGAAAAGAAAATTGAAAGGAAAATCTAAATCGCGGAAATGATTGCTCAACCGTTAAGGTTAGACGGCATATGTAACTCCTACATTTGGTTGTTTTCATAGTTTAAGGCCACGTTTAGATTAGTTTCTTAAGCTGATCATTCAAAACAAGTTAATGATTCTTTATTGATATAAGTATAATTTAGAAGCTATTTTAACTTATACTGGAATTGTATAAGTATAATTTAGTTATTGCAAGATTCTTTATTGTTTTAGTATTTCCAAGTGCTTCAAGTTTATCTAAAGTGACTCGGGTTATATATTAACGTTTTAGTCAAATTTGTGTGACATCTTTTTTCCTTGTAATTGTTGTGTTTAGAGGAGAAAACAATTTTATACATAAATTTACAATGAATTTGATTTATAATCTGATTTAGAGATAGAATTTGTTTAATCTTAAAGCATGAAACTTCATTTTGGCATCATGATTATCAAGTGAGTTTAGACCTCATCAAGGCATTATCTACTTTTCCATATTTTGAAGCTACAATTTAAAAGTGCATACTTGGGTGAAAATGGTTAGATGTTGACAGTTTTGGTGGTAGACAAAAAATTTGTAAAAAAAATGGATTTGGAATCCGTGCAGTATGAGAATTTGATGCCAAATAGTTTTGGATTGTTTGATCAATCAAGGATAGGACAAATCTTGACGTATAAATTTAAATAAAATCAACGTCTAGTCTATAGCTTATAAAAAAAAAATGTTTAGTCTATAAGACCTAACTCAACCGACAATTATGATACCGTTAGGTCCAACATCTTCATCTAATTTTGAAGAAGTTTTCTCTTCCCACCCACCACATATCTCTTTCACCCCCCGAATTTCCGATTTTGCCCTTGTTCAAAAAGTTCGGAACGTATTTTCCGAACTTTTTTTTTGCCTTGAATATGAATTTCGGATTGTGTTTTCCGAAATTTTTGTCGAATTTACACTAGGAAAAAGTTCGGAAAATACGTTCCGAACTTTTTAACAAGGGCAAAATCGGAATATTAGGGGGTGAAAAAGATATAGGGGGGGTGGAAAGAGAAAGCATCAATTTTGAACCTTTCATTTCGTTGTTGTATGAGTTTTAAGTCACTTTATTTGTAGAGCCCAAATAAAATTGATTTGTCCAAACTATATTGAACGGTCGTGATTTACTTGAATGTGTTGATTGCAAAAAATCCATATTTAAACATGTTAGTGAAAGTTGAATAAGCGGTTCTTTTTTATATTGTGTTTTTCCAACACAATATAAAAATGCTAATTTAAATAGTGTTAAATTACTGATATATTGATTAAAAATAAATTATTGGTATATATTGATTGAAAATAAATTATTGGTATATATTAGTTTCCCCCTAAAAAATGTTATTGATTTTTATATTTTTAACAGGAATGGATCCAGTCCAAAAATTAAATAAAATGCTGTGCTTTGATTCCAAAAAAAAATGAATTAAAAATTTCACAAAAAACGCCCACCGTGGGGCTCGAACCCACGACCACAAGGTTAAGAGCCTTGCGCTCTACCAACTGAGCTAGACGGGCTGCTGTGCTTGATTTCATTCATTATTTATATGTCTTATTCTATTAGTGAAAACCTTTATAAAATTTTGGTTATATATGATACTAAATTACATAAATTTTTAGTATGGGATCACTTTTATAAATGATTTATTGTTGACTAGTGTTTTAAATATATTTAAAATTTTAAGATAACATACATTGTTTGAAAGTATAAATTAATAATCACTTTCTTTTTTGCAATTGAAATACCGACTTGATTGAAACTGATTTGATTAAAATAACAAAAAGTAAATATCTAATTTTAGGAATTGACGTCAATCATATCATTGTTTTATTCAGAAAAACGGGGAGAGTCGTGGTTTTTTTATTTTTAAAGAGTTTTGTCAATTGCCGTTGAATTTTTAATAATTTATGATACTTTCAAGTGGTTACCCATAGATTAGTATTTAAAATTATAAAAAATTCTAGCAACTATCAACAACTCTTTAAAAGTAAAAATTCACAATTATCTTCGTCTTTACGGCTAAAACAGCTAAAACAATAACATAATTGGCGTCAGTTTAATACAAATACGAACTACTTTAATTTTTTAATCAAACCAGTATTCAATCATTATTCCAATGGTAAAAATAAAAATGATGATTAATTTAGCTTTTAAGCACTACTCCATAATTGATACCCATCACTATTCTATTTCACCCAAAAAAGTTACGACTTTCAAATTTAGTTACAAAAAAAATTATTCACCTTTTTTTTGGTACAAAATTATATTCAATTTTAGTGTCTTATTAATTTTTACACAAAATGAGTACTTTTAGCTAAAATTGAAATATATTTTTGTAGCGACTAAATTCAAAATGCCATAAAAATTTTAAAGACTAAACAAAAATGATAAATGTATGAGACACCTAATTTAACTAAACAAATTAGACCAAATCACAATAAATGTTTACTATTCCAGTATCCCTCTGTCCTAATCTAGAGTACTAACTTTAAGCACATATGCAGAAAAATGTCAGAAAATAAGGGCAATTACAAATAATATTTACAGTATATTCCTGTATTCTGCCAATAGCATAAAAATGAATCCCTCAGATATTTCAGTACAAATAAGGGCAATTAATTAATCACTTTTGGCTTCAGATTTTACCAAGAAACTTCTGGCTTCTTCGTCAGTAATATCGCTGTATTGATAAAAACAAAGAACAATTATGATATGGTAAACAGAAAAATGAACACTGAAATTAATTGAATCATAAGAAAGAGATCATGCAGAAACCTGTCTATAGCTTCTGTTTTAGGGATCAATGTGAGTCCCTTAGAAGCAAGATATTCGCCGAAACTCTGAAGGTTTTTCTCTTTGCAGAAATTGCAAAGATGTTTAAGGAAATCATTGAATTGCTTTGGTTCCTTCACAGAATAAGTTTGTCAGTATAGCAAGTTACCATGAATCTCAAATACAATAAGAAGCATAGGAAGATGAAACAAACAAATTCAAATAGGGATTAGATAACAGAAAAATTTGAAGCAGTGTGGTCAATTGTCGAGTGCAGAAGATGGATTACCTGCTCAAGGATGCAACCTTTGCGAAGCGCAACTAAACATTCCAGTACTTTGGGATAGTTATCACCTTCATGGGAGTCCTCTACCATATCAAGTATTTTATTTTTCATATCCTTGATTGCTATTACAACCCAGTCTGGACTGTCTCGTCGTGAAATCATTGCTTCAAAATCTTGGACAGGTGTTAGATCCCCGATTTTCTCAACTTTAACAGATTTGTATTCGATCAGATTGGCAGGCGGTGCTGTAATGTTTTCTTTGCCCGCTTCATCACTTGTCTTATCTCGCAATAAACGTCTTGGCTTTTTCTGCAGTGAAATATTTCCAATGTAAAACACATCTGAAGTTAGTAACAATTACTCCATTAGAAACTAAGTACTCGTTCTTACCAAGGGATTTCCCTGCAGCTCAAAAGACCTATGGAATGAGTCAACGACAGATCGGTTTTGCAAAATCAAGTCAGTCTCAGGCTCTGTAATTTTTCTGAGTGTGTAATCGAGAGGAGGTACCGAAGCATCGGGATGCTTTGATTTCAGATCAAGATAATGATAAAAGCGCTGAAAAGATATACAAATATATCGATTAGCTTTAGTTTGACTGTATTCTTTATTTATGGGGAAGTTAGTTAGAAGTCTCTCTACCTTCAAATCATCACACTAATTATACATAATAGGATAAATAAGATGATTAACTTTTAAATATATAAGATAACAAGGAAAATGTATTACCGCCAGTACTGGATTTGGTGTGAAGTCAGGAAGCAAAACTTCCTTTTTCCCATCTGGTGCAAGATCAAGCATTTTTATGAAGTTAGCTGCAGATTCTAGCTGTTGTTTGTTTGGCTGACATGATGCCGGAAAACTAGTAAAAGAAGGAAATTGAAACTCTCGCACATCCTCGGCAAAAGGAAGAACATTGAAGTAAAATGAATCAGGCTGCACAGCATAAACACAGAAGCAAATTATTATATAAAAAATGAAGTGCCAAATAGAACCCAAGTATGCAGCACTGACACTTCAGGTTGAAGGTGTGTCAGATGTCCGACACATGTCTGTGTTGGACATTGACACTAACACATGGTTATATTCAATTATTCTATTATCTCGTATTATTACAAATTTACAAATGTCGACGTGTCAGTGTTGTGTCTAGTGTGCATGTTTGTGTCAGTGCTTCATAGGAAACCAGAGAAAGTAAACTGATAAACTGAGACAAAAAACCTACAATATTTTCTCTATCAGATACATTGGGTGTCAAGACTCCAATGACAAGATTCGCTTGTCCCTGTCTCCAGACGCACCGTAATATTGCCACCTTATTCATTTCCTTCATAGCCCTTGATAGTGCAGAAACTGCAAGCACGGCTTTTGTATTTCCAGGTTCAGCCATGAACACGTAGACATCTTTCATGTATTGGTGTCTTTAGTGGACAAATTAAAACAAAAAGAAAAGTGAAATAATGAGTCGGGAAATCTCCTTTAGGTTTTATAAATTTGAATCAAATATATTCCATTGAAGCATGTGCAATCTTACCTCAATACATTAGAAGAATCAGTAAATCCCAAAAGCTTCACACCCTTTTCTGGTTTGAACTTTACAGCATCCCACTCAGCAGAAGAAATGGGAATTATTTGAGGCCCATATCGATAACCTTTAATTCTTTGATCTGGAGGGACAACTTTATCCGGATCTTCAGAACTCTTGTACTCATAATCTACTTTGACTTCGTGTGTTGCAAATTTATCAGTTTGAGGAGCCTTATCAGAGTATTTCTTCAGAGTTGGAAATTTCTCTTCTTGTGTTTTCTTGTACACCATTACCTGATTATCATTTAAGTTTTCATGAAATCAAAATGCATTTTCTTACTCATCATTGCTTTATTTAAAAAAGACATTTTGATAGGTAATACAATTAAAATATGATGTTAAACATTAAGATAAAGGGAAAACAACACTAAAGGTTCCCTCGTATGTGATCACCATGCCTTAATGGAAAACCGTGCACAATGGAAGACTGTTAACCAGTTAATGATAGGTACACATAAATACGACATTCATTATGAACCTGGAGACTAAACCCTACATATCATATTGCAAATCTTACCTTAATCCTCAGTTTTGGGCTGAGTTCAAGATCCCCTTTGAAAACTGTAACTGGAGTAATATTTCGGGTTTTAAGAGCACCAAACAAAGAAATTGGATCCTCTACATACAACAATCTTGTTGATGTTTGCTTTGAAAAAATATTTAAAAGACGATCATTCTCATCCATTATATCCTTGTTTGCATGTTGACTAAGTGGTCCTCTCACAATTATACTTTCCATTCTCATACCATGAGCTGTCATCTGTTTAGCAATTGTGGTAACTTGCTCTTCTTTTGATCCTTCATACGGATCTTTTATTGGACATTGTGCATTTGTAATAAGGCAAAGACGTTTCTTTCCCTTGTTAGTGTCTCCAAACTTTTTTATTAACATATCCATGGCAACAATGACAGCATCAAGAACTAAATCAAAGTCAAGGTAACCAGAATGTAGTAAAAGATATCTACTACTACTACTACTACTACAACATAATGCTTTTCAGGAAAATATTAACTCATTATACCAATCATACAAGAAAGCATCGTCAACAAAAATTTTAAGTGAGAATACACAGTAAGAATCACAAACGAAAGTCTATCGAAAATATAATCCAAAATCAAAGAACTTTCCAAAAGAGATACTTCTAATGACAGAAGATCTAGTGATTTTCCATAAGATATTAGCTTGACTAGTTTCAAGCTTTAACCAAGGTCAAAATTCAAAAGCATATATTTGTTTTCATTGAGTAAAGATATACTTATATGACTGTAAAACTTTATGGATACAATCACCATCAGCAGTTCCTCGTGGCAGTTGTTGTAAAGCCTCAACAATTTCTCCGTCAACAACTTTGGAATTTTTCGAAACCACAACATGCTGATATCCACCCACTTCTGTAGTTAGTTCATTATCCGTGTCTGAAAAAAAGTAAACACAAAATAGGTGAGACTTGACCTTTTAAATCTAAATCCTTTCCAACGGTTTGAACTATATTATTTCTAGGTTCCCACTAATTACTAGACAATCATCCATCTAATCTACTTTCCTTACCGAGGCTTCTACTTCTACATGCCTTCTGCACACACCCAAAAAATCTAAGGCAAGTTCACTTTCTTTTCTAGTGAAGGTTCTGCCTCAACATTTTGCTTAATATATTCACTTTTAACTCTATCTTTTTTGTGCAACAACTCACCCATCTTAACATTCTCCTCTCGACAAAATTGAACTTATTTTCTTGTTGGCCCTGTACGGCCCAACATCCAGTCCTATACAATATTACAATTTTAGTGTCATGTAACAAAAGTTTCCTTAGTCTTGAGAAATACTTCTTTATCACAAATAAAGTCAAAGCACTCCTCCATAACATAAAAAAAAATGACTGAATTTAAGAAAATGACGAGTAAAGTACATGCATGATTCTTCTCGTGACACATTGCAGTTAATAGTTACAATAGAGAAAAAGTAAACCATATGGAAAACCTTGACCAATAGAAACTGGATCAAAATTCTAAGTAGGAAAAACAAATACTAATAATAGCCCCTGGATTCCCAATACTGTACTAATGTATAGCAGAATAGGAATACGGCAAAAGTCATGAAGATGGAAGAATCAAATATTTCTTAAGATTTTTGATAAACTTGGACTTGCCCAACTCAGTTCCCGATTCACTGATACCCCCCTCTCCATTGCCCTCCAACCTTTATATTTTCCTCTTTTCGAACTAACCTAACTACCAGCTGTTAATTATTCTTCTAAGAATTTGAGCTTATGGCCTAACTAAACCACACAAAATCAGCATGTAATGTAAGGATTGTTCGAGCCTTTATATGCACTACTTAGACTATATCTCTAATCGATACGGAACTCAGAGATCTAAATATGGACTAATGCATGTGGAATAGTAATAATCTCAAAACACACCCTCACACCGAAGACTAAACATTTCACATTTGAGTTGTGGATAAACGTGGGTAGAATAACAGAAATCATGACCTTACAACAGATCTAGGATAGACACTTAGAGTCTAACCTCATAAAATCAACTAGTAAGGTAAGGACTGTCTAAGCCTTTATAAGCCTTACTTAGGACATATCAACAATATTGTTCTCTGCAACTAAGATGTAAGCAATAGTAAGTTGCCGTACCACCAGTCCAAATTAGTTGCACCATACATGGGGAATATATTGTTAGATAATAGGGTTTGCAGTTTAAACGAGGAAAAGTGTCCTGTGATTTAAGTTTGGATTGTGGCTTAGGCTAGCGAATTGCAGACCTTAAAGTTCTGCAACACCTTCAGTGTTATCGATTGTGGATGACGGACAATGGCGGAAGGCCAAAAATTCCGCCACCACAATCCGACATGGCACCTATTTGATAACACTGAACATCCTTTTGTAATTAGCCATCATTCTAATATGCAGTATCATTCTATCACGAATGAAATCCAGAGAGCAGCGTTTCTACTTAAAATCAGAACGAAACGCAACAATTAAAAACCAAGTCAACAACATGCATTGCATATTTTCATCATCATCAAGATTAAAGTACCTTCAGTTCCAAATAAGACAATTCCTACTTCATCATTTTTGTTATAAATCAACTGCATATTATTATACAAACAAACAAACAAAAAGGATCATGTTAGTGATAGAAGCTCTTAATAAACAAAACCAACAACAACTTAAAAATAATGTGTAAATATAATTGTTATTGCAAATATAGCAATATGATTAAATTACGGCGAATAATTTCAATATTATTAAATTTTGCAGGGATCAAAACAAAACACTTAGAACTAAAACATATTTAAGGGATAATTATTGAATAATACCTTCTTCTGTACAAGCATGGAACAGACTTTCTCAACTTCAGGAAGAACATAATGCATGGATGGGCCCACATCAAGCAGAAAAAGCAAAGCTTCCTGTGTATTATTTCACATTTAAGCGTTCATAAACAGTAAAAATTGAAGAAATAGTAAAATCTGAAAAGGGGGAGAATGAGAAAAATAGAAGTAAAACCCTAAACCCAGAAGAATGAAGTAAGGAAATGGAAAAGGGTGTTGGAAAAGGAAGAAAAAAACGAACCTTGTTGCGAGCCATGGATGGAAAAGGAGAAGAGAGTGTAAAAGGTTTAAGCTTGCAGAAGAAGATGATGGGTTATTGGTCTTCCCGCTTCAAAAGGTTTGCTTAAATACCTAAAGTCAAATGACCTCAATTTCCACCAAATTCAGAATCTTTTGTTGTTGTTGTTTTATTTTTTATTTATTATTTTTTTTTTTGGGTGCCGAATGCCCAACAAGAAATTAAGAAACTAAACAGACATTTTTAAGTATGTAAGCTCCAGAAAAATCATCAAATAGAAAATAACGGAGCTCACTAGGAGGAGTCTCCATTCGAACACAAACTGATGAATCTAACAAGAGGCTAAAGTTAGCAAGCCAATCAGCACAACGATTACCCTCTCTCCAAGTATGACAAAACTTGACACGTCAATTCGAAGCCAACAAATTTCGAATACACCACACTAAAGTAGGAATTATTATGTTTTTTAATTTTATTTTATTAAGATTAATATTACATTTTTTATTAAAAATTGATGATAAAGCATCTAAAATCATAAATTGATTGAAAAAAAGCTATAGTAAACAATGGAATATTTTTGGATAAATAAGGGAAGATTTTGTTTGTTGTCTTTTAATGAAAGTTTTAAAATGGACTCTACACTTACTTGCAAGATAAAGATCATGATAGATGACATGATAAGTTGGAGAGGTAAAATTACTTGTTTAAGTAAGATTATTTGTTCAAGTAAGCTTGCTTGTTTGTTTTACAATACACATCATAAATTCAAAATTATGAGTTTTATTTAATTTTAATAAAAAAGGTATTTTAAAAATGAAACTTTTTTTAATTAAAAAAAATGAGAAAAAATGTTTATACGTGAATGTTATAAAAGATAAAAGATCAAAGAGTTACAAATAAAAGATAAAGGATCAAAGTGTTACAAATAAATAAAATAAAAGATCAAAATGTTATAAATAAAATATAAAGGACCAAAGTGTTAAAAAAATCAGATAAAAGATCTACAATGTAATTTTGCATCTTTATAAATAAGGATAGATATCATGTCATCATACATAAAATTAGGGTTAGGATTCAATCGTTGTAAATCTTATTATATATGAGTTCAAATATATACATTTGTATATAAAATGTGATATCTCTACCAATTAAATTATATTCACAAGAATAAATTAATATCTATTTTGATTCCGTAAAATTGTGCAACGGTTTTAGTCCATTTGAAAAAATATATCTATTCCTATAAAATTAGTACTTCACCTGTTTCAAAATATAAGAAAAAATTAATCAATTAAAATGAATATCTTTAGTCCAAATTTTTAATCAAATATATAAAAAAAAATTGACTCAATTTTATTTATATTTTAGGATGGAGGAAGTATTATTAATTAGAGAATATAATTAATATTGTCTCAAAAATCAAGAGTTATTTATCTTAGAACAATTTTTTTACAAATGGATCCCTCATGGTGAAGAGAGAGGGACAAGTTAATTAGAACTATTTAGTCAAATAGTCAAAAGATAATGGATGTGAAAATTAGGAGACCCTGACCCACCGTCCAATTTTTTGTATGAAATACATATTTGTGAGCAACTCTTTACATTCAAAATATATTGAAAAGTTAAATAGTTATTCCATTTGTTTCAAAATATAAATTCTATAGTTATTCTATTTGTGAGCAACTCTATAGTAAAATTTGAATTTGTTAAAACGTTATTAAGCGGTGTAATATTTGATGTCAAATTAATTGGTGTCATTTGATCCTTGACACTAAATAAAATTTGGTCAATCAAAATAAATGTATTTAGTCTATATTTTTAACCAAATGTATATAAAAAAAATTAACTCATTTTTATTTATATTTTAAAACGAAGAGAGTACAAGATGAACATTTAGCGGTAGTGCTGGAGTATCAGCATATCAGATAAATAATTATTGGATTTTAAATATAAGTGATTAAATTTAACATCAACTATAAGCACCAAAAATATTAAATTTATAAGAGATATAAAACATTTTTATTTCTTGTAATTTAAGAGCATTTAACCCATATTTCTCGTATTCTACCCCAAATGTTATGGGATGACCGTCCCACAATATAATTTCACACGTTTTTCATTCATTCATTCTTGTTGAGTATTATTTATTGGGATTCTCTAAGATTAGATTTTACATTCTCATTCTCATAATAATAATATAAGATACTCTCAACTCAAGTTCAAGTCCCTATCTATCCTAAGAAACAATGGCATCAACCTCTTCAACTACATTCTGCAACCTCAAATTTCACTCCAAAATACCATACAAAACCAATACTTTCTTTCTTCCTCGTACTATTCTCAACAAGAAGCAGGAAGATGAAGAGGAGGAAAACCACCACACAAACAACAACACCCACCAAATCAATCGAAGGTACTAACTAATTTCTACTTCTTAATTCTTATTTATTTATTTATTTATTTATTTATTCATCCATTCTTCATATTCTCAAATCTCTCACACTTCAATTTCTCTATTTTTAATTAAAGACAACTCATATTGAGGAGCAGTGAATTAGCAACCCTTGGTGCCATCTTCAATTTCAGGTACTATGTTTTTTCCTAGTCCCTACATATTTTTTTATTAACCCTTTGATTCTCAGGAGAATATGGACTAGTTCGGCCATGACTAAAAATTGTTTTCAGGGAGCTCATTAACGACTTGATGTCTTGGTTATTTTTTCACTACATTTGAACACAAAAGAAAAAAATGTTATTTTTTGAATGTCAATATTTTTTTTATTCAAGATTGATATCAATGAGTGGTGAAAAAGATATTTGAATTGACATGAATACTTTAAAGAGTATATTCAAGAGTTTGTAAAAATAATTTATTTATAGGAAATTGACATATGATCAAGTGATTGAGCTCAAATGTTTAATGAGTTTTGGTTAAAGATGAAATCTTTCAGGAGAATTCAGTACGAATCTTGGGTAAAACAATCATTTGTCAAACTTAAATTACTTCTCTCGGCGTAACTCTAGATTACGGAAGTGGATTCCCTGCGGTCATTTACTTGACCGCAGGTAAATCTGAAACATTCATTTTTTTATTTCTTTTATTTATTTAGTGGCGGACCATTAAAAGACATTGACTGCATGACTGCATGGATTCCTTGACCGCAAGAAATCCGGATCCCTACATTACTAGAACATATTTTCCCCGGAAAGTGACAAACTAAGGTTCAAATTCCATTTGAAAGTGGTGTCTTTATTATTTACTAGATGACATTACCTCAAATATGATTACCTATATTAGAGAAAAAAAGTTGAAAACCAAAAAAATCATCTGCGTTTTGATAAGATAGCTTCTAGAAACAACTTATATGTTTTGAGTTTACCTTATTTCCTGTTGAATTATATTAACAGATTTGATGTCATATACTATGGTTATTGCATAAGCATAAGCGCTTAATTAAGTTGTTTTAATCTGTGTTTTGGTGCAGTGGGAAGAAGCCTGAATATCTTGGAGTTCAAAAAAGTTCATCAGCATTGGCTTTGTGTCCAGCAACTAAGAATTGTGTGTCAACCTCTGAGAATGTCAGTGATCTCACCCATTATGCTCCCCCTTGGTAAACTTTTCTTCTTTTTCTCATGTTAATTTTAATCTTAGTTTTCTTGGACTTTATGAATTACAACTAATTTTCATTTTTTTAAGGGCTTAGCATGATGTTTATCATACCTATTAATTCAATATGTTTTTTCCTCTTTATATTTGCACCAGTAATGACGTGTTAAAATGACAGTTCTCGTGAGCTTAGTTCAGTTTGGTAGGACATCACATTACATATGTCGGGGCCAAGGTTCAAACCTCACACACTCCACTTATTCATCGAGCGAAATTCTATCCACTAGATTACACAAAAAAGAACCTTTAGCATATTTGTGTGAATCACGTTGCAAAAGTGTACTTAAAATAATGTATCACGTTTTGAACCAACCCATGTTGACATGACTTGGGTTATTCACTGTTGAATGTTGACTTAATTAAATATTGGTCGGTGGAAGTAATGCCATGTTTTGTTTAATATTTATTACTACACTATTATATAATTATATTATGATTTTTTCAATTTAACTTGTTGGACTATTATTGTACAGGAACTTTAACCCTGAAGGCAGGAAAAGTCCTGTGAGCAGAGAAGAGGCAATTGAGGAACTAATAGACGTGGTAATAAATCTAAGGAAAATTCAAAGCAAAGTTTTAGTTTTACAACTAGTAATTGAAACCTCATTTTGGTCCCTAATATTTTAGGATGTTGTCATTTTTGTCCCTTAATTAAGAAATTAACAAAAACAGTCCTCAAATTATAAATCATTTGTCACATGTTATGTCTCCCTCTAGCTAGTAGTGTTGTCAATTGCGGATTGCAGAGAAAAAAAATTGTTCAAATTTTGTTGCGCTAAAGTGCTATAACGCCGATGTACTTTGTCAATTTGTTAGGATCGATTCGGGGATTCACTTTATAATTGGATTGTTATAGTATATGTTATTTGCACTTCTCAAATGATTGAAGTGAAGCTGAAACCAGTTGTTGATAATTTGACAGATAGAGTCAACAAAACCTGATAAATTTACACCAAAAATAGTTGAAAGGAAAGAAGACTATGTTCATGTGGAGTATCAAAGCTCAATCTTGGGGGTATGTATGTGTAATGTATATTACATATATGATTTCAAGAACCTTTACTAATCCGCTCCTTCCTTGCCATGTAAACAGTTTGTAGACGATGTTGAGTTTTGGTTCCCACCGGGTAAAGGTTCGATTGTGGAGTATCGATCTGCGTCAAGGTTGGGAAACTTTGATTTTGATGTGAATAGGAAAAGAATCAAGGTAAAACTCTATAACTGATATATTACTTTCTCTATTGTTATGTTGCATAGTGTGATGCTTCACTTTCATTTATATCAATAAAACACTTCTGAATTACTATTTTTTATGTGATCAACTAAATTTGAGTCGAAATTAATTTTTTCTATGCTAATCACTTTAATAATATGCAAATTGACCAACATGGTGTTATGAGAATTGGTAACACGACTCTTCTCGAGAAAAAGAATCTGAGTTTGATTCTTTGAGTCGCCTATTTGGGAGGCAGTCCAACCCCATATTTTATGGTGCCGTTTACCGTAGGGGATCATGTTCCAAAATAAGAAGTTGGCATGTTTCATTTGATACGAAGAAAAAATTACTTTATTGCCTAATTATGTGATGAAAATCATCTTGCTTATTGACAGGCATTGCGACAAGAGTTGGAGAAGAAAGGATGGGCATCTCAATCAACTACTATATGAGTAAACCTATGCAAGATTCGTATGAGAGTATTTAGTATTTAAGCAACTATAACCAATTAAAATGGTTTTACTAATTATTTGTTTGTAACCTGCAAAAAGAAAACTTAATAGTTCAGATTATTAGAATTATTGAAATGATGATTGAGAACAATATATATGCTCTTAGGAAGGCATGATATGAAGTTATCGCCTAAAATCTTCTCTAACGTAAAATTTCATGTATTCTACTCGAATCATTTACTATTAGACTAATACTAATAAATTTGTACAATTTGAAGTGTGAATTTTAATACTTCGTCTAGTTGCAAATATATTTGATGGTCTCAAAAATAAGTAAATTAATTAACTACTTTAACTTTGATTAAAAAAAAATATGGGATTAATATTTGTTATTATATGGGACATAAAAATTCGTACTTGTAGATATGAACACATAAAGTTTGCAATGAGTATTGTGTAAATATTTTATAGATATCAAGCCAATTACTTTTGTAAATATTTGTTGTTATAATTTACTTTTGTTTTGCTAAAATAACAAGACAATTATACATATCAAGCAACGACCATAGCCTTATGGTTGTGATCAATAACAATATTGGGAACAAACTTCCTCCAAAACCAATGAGACTTCCACACATTATTCATTTCTTCAATGGGGACTTTGTTTGTCTCAGGCATAAACAAGGCAATGAAAAATGTCATGATGAGCACAAAACCAGCAAAGAAGAAGAAGAGCCCGAACTTCAAGTGACAAAGCATAGTAAGAAAAATTTGAGCAATGGCAAATGTGAATAACATGTTCACGGCAACATTGGTAGCTTGACCTGCAGATCGAACCTCAAGAGGACATATTTCACTAGGCACTAACCATCCCAATGGACCCCAAGACCAGGCAAATGCCGCAACATACATACAAATAAAGAACAAGAGAAGATTTGCTTCATTTTTTGAAAACGAGCCTTCACCGCTAACTCCAAACTTGATAGCAATCATGCTTCCAACAACAATCTACAATCAATGATTATAACTTTTATATTAGTCATGCTTGTAAAATATCTTAGCACGAATGATAAATCCACAATTATTTTAAATTTAAATATAAAGAATTAATTATTAGATAAGTAACAAATTTTACCTGGCAAATAAACATTTGGACACCACCTTCAAGGAACAAAATTCTTCTTCCGAACTTGTCTACAGTGAAGATGGAAACAAAAGTAGCAACGACGTTGACACCTCCAGTAATTACTGCAGACATGAGTGAAGCATCGATTCCAAAGCCCAAAGTTTTGAAAAGGACAGGTGCATAAAACATAATAACATTGATTCCGGTGAGTTGTTGAAAGAATGGAATGAGAGTGCAAAAAGTGAGTTGAGGCCTGTATCTCGGTTGTGTAATATTCTTCCATGGGTGTTCTACCTTTTTGGCTTCCTCGCTAGCATCAACTATATCTTGGAACTCCTCATCAACATTATCAATGCCACGAATCTTTTGCAACATTTTTTTAGCTTCTTCTTTTTGGCCCCTTTCAATCATAGAGTTTGGTGTGTCACCTAAGAAAAATGATCCTATACACAACATGATTGCAGGGACGGCTCCAATACCCAAAGAAATTCTCCATCCACTCTCAAGATTGGCAGTCCAATAGTTGATAAGGTTTGCACCAAGGATTCCAATTGTGATCATCATTTGAAAGCCCATGTTGAGTGCACCTCTAATCTTTGCTGGAGCCATTTCAGACAAATACACTGGAACAGACTGTTTAGGAGTATAAAACGAAATTAATTTCAATCAGCCTTGAAATATTTATGACATTTTATGTATCAAAACATTAATACATAAGAATGATATAAATTCATACCTGATTACAATATCCTACACCAAAACCAAGCAATAGGCGACCAATGATAAGCATTTCAATATTGACAGCAAAACCATTCAACAATGCACCAACAAGAAAAAACAAGCCACCAGCAAACATTGAGGCCTTGCGCCCAAACATTCTTGTAGTTGTGGAAGCAAAGAAAGAAGCTATTAGTGCTGCAAGATACAACGAAGATGTGAACAAAGTAAGAAGCTCATTGTCAAATTTACAATATTGACTCTCAGTTCCAGTTTCATCTTTCATTTGCTTGTAAACACTAGGAAAGAATTTCACCAGGAATGGTTCCATGGAAGTCACTCCTCCTGTAATACCAAGATCATAGCCAAAAAGTAGACCTCCCATAGCCGCCACCAAACACGTGACCAACACGAACGCTGTCACCTTCCCCTCGTACTGCCTTCCATCTGTTGAAGCAACTAAAGCCCCACCGGCCATCTTTCAAACTCGCGTATCTTAAGATTTATGGATGTCTAGGATGTAGAATTGTGCTCACGTTTCTCTTTGCATATTAGATGTAAAAAATTATGCCCATTTTATATTGCCAACAATTGCTAATAAGATAAGAAGTTATAACAAATATATAATTCCATAAAAAAATACATAAAATTTTATTATCTGTATTCTTGTAATAATTTTCTAAGTTTAGAGCATTCTTTTGTTTGATTTGCTGTCAAAACACTATTATAAGGACTTTGGATAAGAGTTAATTCTTTTGGATGAGTTAATTTTTAAAATAAATCATCACATGTAACAATAGGATAAACTACTTTAAATAAATCCCTATTGGTGCTCTAGCAATCTATTTGTAGTAAAATGTGAAAAGTTGATAAAATGTTAGGTGAATCCCATTTTGTTATGAAAAAACTTTTTTTAAAGAAATTATTTTAAATACTTCAAGGTTAAATAATTTTAATAAATATTGAACTATAATGTTTTTATTTTATTTTATTTGTATTTTGTATAAATTAGTAATAAAACTATATATCATGGAACAAATCAAAATGTCATCATGAACATTATAAAGTCATTAACCATTTGAACTCAATCACTTGAGTATTATATTTTTTGTGCTACAATACATAGTTAATTAGTTTGTAAATTACCTTTCCCATTAATAACAGAATAGGAGACTGCTCTTTCAAACACACTAACATTGACATAAAAATAATATTTCCTTTGTTTATTATGGGCTAAAATATGCTATTTATATAGTATCTTATGATATTTTATGAAATATATTATTGCCTTTCATGAGATGAAATGCACAATAAAACTTCATGATAGTAATTTTACATAAACCATTTCCTAGAATAATACTCCCTTCGGCCTTATTTATAAGCAAAAGTCAACAAAAAAATTTGGCCCTAAATATAAGCAAAAGTCATGAAATTCAATTCTAATTAATATTTTTTTTCCATCAATACCTCTACACATGCATTTATTCATTTCTACAAGTAATATATGTTGGAATAGTACTAATAATGATTACATCTAAGTATGATTAGATTTCATAATAGACAAAAGGGCATTTTAGGAATTGTATTGAAAATTACACATAAAACTAGGATAAAAAGCCAACTCCTTAATAAGTGTGCAAAAGAGAATTTTTGCTTATAAAAAAGTCCGGAGGGAGTATGTTTAAATATCTTTCGAAGATTTTATATTTAAATAATATAGTTTAGATTTATATTTAAAATATGATAATATTAGGAATTAAGATTTATATTTTTATTTAGAATATTTATAATTTGTTCAGAAAAATCCTAATTCCTAATATTAATGAGGATGAGAACAATGATTTGCATTCTTTGAATAGTATTTTTCTGTTTCAAGTGTTGAGAGTTTTGGACTCACCAAAACCTTCTGCAAAGATTTTACATCAGCTTGAAAACCAGAAGAATCCATCACACATTTCTCAGCTGCAATACCATGCAAATACTAACACATACAATACATAAGTAACTAAGTAAGAACCCAAGAATTTAAAATGAATACAGGACAAGTGAAATAGTAGATGTGAGGTGATACAACAAATGAATAATTAGAAAAAGAAAGTGGGAGGATCAAAGTTCGATATCTCCATCTCGAACAACCTTGGCTTTTACAACAAATTATGCACAAAGAATTTCTACAATGTCTAAAGGACATTAATTAAACTATCCACCAACCAAACTAATGTACATTTTGCAAAACTGGTAACAAAACTAACCCTAGGATAACATTAAACCGAACCAAAAGCTTTCAAGAGTTCAAGTGGTAGGTTATTAGACACTTTACTATTTCTTGTGATCTCTAAACAACAATATGTTAGAAACTGGAAACCAAACAGGTCACATATGGTACCCGGTACCCCTACCTAGAGCATAGTTTACTTGAACAACTTAAAAAGCTTTTGCACATTAATCATTTGGTTAAACTCTTTACTCTAATATAGTATATACCATAAAATCCAGTTTGTCCAAAAAGTTGCCTAAGAACAAAACTATAGATGATTTGATGCATAGAACTTGACAACAAAATATAAGGTTTTTCCGTTTCAGAAGTTTGATTATAATTTTTCTTTCATCAAATCTGATTCTTTAGATCAAAATGTATTTTATATCAATTCAAATGGTATTTTAAAGATTCTTATACGCACCGGGACACATACATGAGAAGGACAAAGTAATTATTGGCAAGTAAATATTACTTCAATTTGATGACTTGAGTTATAGTTCAGAAGATCTGAAGCAAAGAGCAATGACCTGCCAATAGACCTTTGGCATGGGGGTGAATGATCCTCACAAGGTACTTCTCCTATGTTCATTAGTTCAATACCCACCTCCTTCCAAGAAAGACAGAACATCTGTGTTTCAAATGTTTATTACCTATAGGGTTATATTATGCATCGCATGACGTTTAGACTAAACTGTAGCCTGGAAGTTTAAAGGCAACTCTTTTATCTATCATTTCCCTTAACCTCTCAACATCCTTGAATCTTCCAACACCAGCAAAAATATTGGACATTAGAACATAATCACCCCCATGTCCCTTCTCCATATCCAGTATTTTCTTGGTCACCCTCTGACCAATTTCAACATTATCATGAACGCTACAAGCACCAAGTAGCGTCCTCCAAATAACATCATTTGCGACCTCATGGGGAACCTGCAGAGCAACCTTCTCAGCTTCTTCTAACCTTCCTGCTCTGCCAAGCATATCTATCACACAACCATAGTGCTTGACATCTGGCACAAGTCCATAATCATTCACCATTTTACCGAAAAACTCAAGCCCCTCCTCAACCAATCCACCATGACTACAAGCACTCAAAACACTGAGGAATGCCACATGATTCGGACGCACACCAGCCTTTTCCATTTTTTCAAAAGTCTCCACAGCCTCCGTCACCATTCCAAATATAGCATAACCAGATATAACCGAATTCCATGACACCAAATTCTTCCTCCAGTCAGGCATCTCCCAAAAGAATCTACTCGCACTCTCTATACATCCACACTTAGCATACAAATCAATCAACGCATTCACAATCCGTATATCAACCGCATTAAACCCTCTCTTCTCTACATACCCATGAACCGACCGACACATCTTGATATACCCAAGATTAGCAATAGCAGGAAAAATAGTCAAAAGGGTAATCTCATTAGGCTCAATACCATCAACTTCAATCATTTTTCTAAACAAAGCCAAAGCTTTCAAAGGCTTATTCATTCTCGTATACCCATCAATAACAAGAGTCCAAGACACCACACTCCTAACCACCATTTTATCAAAAACCAACCGAGCAAATTCAAGCTGACCCCATTTAATCAAACCACTAATAAAAACATTCCAACTAACAACATTTCTTTCTGGCATTTCACCAAACACCTGTGCTGCAGAAACCAAAAGACCCCAACTTGAGTACATATGAAGCAACCCAGTTTGAACAAAGACATGAGAATGAAAACCCAGTTTAAAAACAACACAATGAAGATGAAAACCAAACTGGGTTAAGTTTAAATTTGCACAAGTATGAGAAACAAAAGTCAATGTGAAGGAATCAAGTAAAAGATTTTGTGTGAGGGAGTTGAGAGTGTAGCTAAAGAATTGAAGAGCTTGATGAGGGAAAGGAGAAAGAGAATAAGAACGTATGAGGTTGTTGAAGAGGAGGAATGAAGTTGGGTTGTTGTGGAAAGGGTAATGGTGGAAGAGTGAAGAAGTGATGATTTGAGAATGGAGTTGTTGGAGAGATTGATAGTGAGAAGAGTTGTTGAGAAGAAGGGAGAGAAAGTGTTGTGGGTGTTTTGGTTTGGTTTGTTGATTGTGACTGTGATGGTGAATGGTTTCGTGAGATATGGGCGGTAATATGGTTGCTGCTGCTGTACGATATGAAACAGGGAGCTTCGACTTCAAATGTGACGACATTGTTAATTACCTTAAACAGAGGTTATGTTATGTGGAAAATTGTATGTGTTGTACTTTTTTTTTTTTTTTTTTTTGTGTGTGTATACACACCAACGTTTTTTTGACTAATAAAGATACACCAAAGTTGTTAAGTTTTGGGTTGTTAAAATCATTTTATATGTATGGAGACCCATTAAAATTAACAGTTTATGAATTTTTATTAAATACCGTTAATCTTAATATGCTTAAATATCATTTTCATCCATATATGTTTGCGAATTTTTAGTTTTAGTCTCTGTATCTTTTTTATTGCAAATAAGTCCCTGAATATACAAAATTTGTTGATTTTAATCCATAAAGTCAAAATCCAAAGGAAAATCAGATTTTCCTGCGGATTTTGACTTTAATTAAGACTAAAACCAACAAATTTTGTACATTCAAAGACTTATTTGCAACAAAAAAAATACAGGAATTAAACTTTCAATCATACGATAAATTTTATAAAATTCGTATTCGTTATAACGTTATTCTTGACTAATCCACCATGGACCACTTCAGAAACTTGTTCGTATTAAAATTTTCAATACATACAAACTTTTAACACAGACTATTTTATTGTGTTCTTATTTTTATTCATTCATTAAATATCTTGGATTCAGAACAAAAAATTATCCTATAATTTAGTGAGTCTCTTGCCCCAATATCATAAACAATTTTAACAGTAAACACAATTCAATTAGAGTTATCATGATCAATATTTAATTTTTTTTTGTCAGATAGCCTAGCGGTTAGAAATTCACCCCTTAAAGGTGACTAAGTGGGCATACCGAGTTTGAACCTCAGTTCCTGCACAAATGTATAATGTCTTTTACCAATTGAGCTAAACTCATGAGGATATATCATATTCTTTTTAATAGATCAAACATACATTTAAATTTTCTTAATAGTTCAAATTGTTGGATTTTTTTGCGTCAAAAAAAATGGTTGGATGGTTTTAGAGATTATTGATGGACACGACTCACGAATTATTCATTGCTAATATAGAGTATAAATTGCTAATTATCATAATTAAATACTATAAGAGGATTTATTGATTGGCACAAAAGATTTTTGTTTTTGGCACGAAAGATTTATTGTGTAAATAAATGACAAAAGTGTAGTAAATGTATTTTTTTTTTGTGGAATGGTAATCAATGTACTTAAATATAAATTTGAGTGCCTTTTATTTTTATCCAAAATCAGAATTTCTTTCCTTTTTGGGCTTTATTTAGCCCTCGTATTCATAAAAAATAAAATAAAAATGTCCCCTTTTTTCTTGACCAAAAGATTATTTTATGTTTTGTATTAACCCTTCTATTCAGATGAGAAAACCTTAATAATTTAGAGTTCGACGGCAAATTAAATAAATACCAAAAGAAATCCCCTTTCATTATGAGGTTATTTGCTGTTGAGCTGGTATGTATACTAATTGAGTTCTTAATATATTTCAGCATATCATAGACTTAGGGTTGGATGTTGACATGTTTATTTGCTAATTGGGTGTTGTTCCAATAATCCTAGTTCTAGTTCTAACAAATAAATAGAGATATAATTTTGTACAGACTTTAAAAAAATGTTGTGTTTTGTTTTGTTTTACCATGTCTAATGAAAATCACTCCTTTTTCCTCTGTTTTTTATTTAATAATACAAATATCAGTTATAAAAAATGATTTTTTTTTACACACAAAAAAAAATGATTTTATTAGAAAACTATTCATTACAACTTTTCATTTGAAACAATTCTTAAATTATTTCTTTGTTTTGAATATCTCTATCAAAAAAATATGATAACTTCTAAAAATGATTATTTTGTTTAAATAAGTGTCTTTGATTAACTTAGTGGGTTTTTTTGTTGCACTGCGTGTAGAATTCACTTTGAATGATTTAGTTTATTCAAGTGATTAGATACTATTTTTTGCTTCATGAGTCACACTATGTAACCAATGACTGCTGATCATTCGAAGCCAATGACTACAGTTCAATTGAAGCCATATCAAATGAAGATTTCAGTATTTCTTGCATTGTTCCTAGTGGTCATTTCATGTGCTCAAGTCATATCAAATAAAGATGAAGAGAGAAGCCTAATCCAGAGCAATGAACTAGCTCATGAGCTTATTGGTACAATTTCTTTACCTTTTCAAACAAGCACATACTAAGTTTTTCACACATTTGTAAATTGTATAAGCATACTTTCTCCATTTTCACTTTTGCTTTTATTACTTGTGTTATTCAAATGATAGGGAACTTAGATGGAAATAAACACGTTGAAGCCTTTGCAAGGTTGAACCACAAAGATGTGCTTGTGGAAAGTCAAAATGAACTCAAACATGAACTATCTGTTACTATAAGAAAGGGAGGAGGAGGAGGTAGGGGTGGAGGAGGTAGGGGAGGAAGAGGTAGGGGAGGAGGAGGTAGGGGAATAATAGGAGGAGGAGGAGGAGGAGTTAGAGGAGGAGGAGGCAATTCAACTGCCAATCACGGGCACAATCATGGACACAATTACCTTCATTTTTGTGTCTCAACATTTTTTTTATGTTTTAGCTTTGGCTTTAATTACCTTGTTTCATTTCCACTAATTAAGTATCATGTTTAGTTGCTTCTAATTACGAATATTTTTCGTGGGAACAATTCTTGATCGGACTTTGCTTACCTCGCGGTCGAATTCTGAATTACTTGGACCATTTGCCTAAGAATCAGAAAGTTAAAACAAAAAATAATAATTAGGACTACATTAATCTTCTCTTAGTTTTTACTACTACAACTAAACGTATAATATGACCTAATGAAGGTGATTATTTGACCCTTTCCTCGTAGGACTACTTCACTTTGATATTTAACATAATAACAATTTAGACAATCTGATTTTATATAATAAGTTCGACATCCAAACTTTTCCTAGTGTAAATTCAACAAAAAATTGGGAAAACACATTCCGAAGTTCGTATTCAAGGATCCAAACTTTTCCTAGTGTAAATTCAACAAAAAATTGGGAAAACACATTCCGAAGTTCGTATTCAAGGCGAAAAAAGTTCGAAAAACACGTTCTGAACTTTTTAACCAAGGACAAAATCAGAATATTGGAAGGTGAAAAAGATATAAGGGGGGGGGGGGGGGGGGGTGGGAAGAGAAAGCTTCCGACTTCTCATCAAATGGACCACATACATCTCAATGTACACCATCTAAGACACTAGATGAACTCATAGCCAATGTTTTGCTGAATACATTAGTGGCTTGCTTACCCACCAAGCAACCATCACATATCTTATCTGACACTTCAATTTTTGGTAAACAAATTACCATCCCTTTGCTACCTAACTGATTTAGATATTTGAAGTTCAAATGCCCAAATATTGTGGCCAGTCATGTGATTTGAACACCCTGTGTCTAAGAACCATGCTTCACTAGCAAGTTTGTCTCGTGAAACCTCTTCTGACATTGCAGCCATGAAGGTTACAGCTCCATCTTCTTTTTTCTCTTGTACAAGCTTTGCTTCATCATCAAAAATCTTGAGCTATGTCTACGAGAACTAAGAAAAGGACAGTTACCCTAATGTATTATTATATAAAAAAAAAGTTCCAATAACTGTACATACTTAATCTATACAAATTATTAGCATAATCTAAAGGTCATCCAAATCATTGAGAAATTGAGAATCAAATAAGTGCAATCAACTAATAACTTGAATTGAAGTTTGTGATAATTTTGCAACAGATTATAGTTATAAACAATGATTTAGTAATTCTCCACTTATGATCCTTACATAAGTAAAACAAAAAATGCCATAGATTTTAAAAAGGAATAGGCTGTCTTCCAGGCCATGATTCAATCTTCTGAAAATACTTGGATGGAACAACACCATCAAAACCTTCCGTCAAGATCACCTTGTTGTCAGAAATGTATAGCTTCATACCTTCTGAAATGAGATAAAAGATAATAGAAAGAAGCAACTAATAAGTCTACAGTTAACAAAATAACATCTAAAGATGAACTGGTTTCACATTTAAAACACGTTTAGAATATTATCATACCCTCCAAAGCTTTTCTAACATCGAGAAAGATCAGAACATTGACGTCTCGCCTCATACCTGGGAACAAAAAAGTTATAGAAAAGAAATTAGGTAGGTGCATTGAAGGGAATAACCAAAAACTATCAAACATCAAGCTACATTTTAGTTTTTTGTAAGACAACAACATCTTAAAAAAATGAATAAAACTGTCCTCGCAAAAACTAATATTTTAAATAAATTTCAGACTATACAAATGTGGCATCTTCCACCAGGTAAGTCATGAAAGGGTAAAGGGGTACTATTACATTCAAGGCATACTTCTGCGATCATTAATGGTATTTTTGAGAGTGTGGATTGCTAAATTGCAACAACCATCTATAAATTGAATTAAATCATTTGCATAAAAATGATGAGTTGTTGAAACAACAATTAAGTATGCCTGCATTTGGATGATTGACTATTTATTATTTGAATCTCTTCTGTGCAGCAAGTTCACCGTTTCTATTATTCCAGACTTAGGCGAATGCAAAAGGTAGAAGACAACAAAAACTGGAAATTTTTCAGTAGGATTCCACATTTATGGTTCACAAGTCAATTATCAACCACACATATTTACAATAGACTTCGTCCTTTTTGTTAATACTTCCATATTTTGAACCCAACTACTAACCTTAATATTCAAGAAAGGAAATCAACTTGCCTAACCATGATGAAACAAAATATATCAAGGCTTAATTTTTTCTGAGTAAATACTAAATAGTATTGTTTTCAATAATATATCACATTACCACTTATTACTTCTCCATCTGTTGGTAAACCGCAAGAGAAATGAACATGCAATCTCTTCATGCGTTTCAGACCAGATGCTAGAATTGAGTCCAAGTTCCGTCTATATGTTCCGTGCACACAAACTGCATATGGTGGAAAAATAAATTAGCAATATAAAATTTATTTTAACAGAATATGAATTCAGTTGTAGTAGATTGTGTTAATATGATATGGTTCATGGTAAACCTGATATATACCAACATATACACTATTCAAAAGATAATTTTAAATTGCAAATATGTACGCCATGAACAAATTCTATACTCTATAGCAACACAACTTTAATAATTATGCACCTGGAAATTCTTCAGCTGAAAGGATTGGTTTCAATAAGCTTTCAGTTTCAACAGCCTGCAAATCAAGTCAAAGAATATTAAATGAACTCGCCACCAAATGCTCAACATAACATAAACAAAAACAGTAACCCGATATTAATGCAATAGGAGTAGGACTAGCCTTTGTAAACAGAACAACGATAAAAGTGATAAATCAGATAAAGGGCAAAAGGCAGACAACATAGCATTTTCCATTCACTTAATTGAGTGAATTTTAAATATATCTTCCGCCAAGGGCAATATACAGCCAATAGTAAAAAATGGTTTAACTGAATTCAAAGAAGAAACTTAATATGTGCATTCCCATTTGAATGTGTTACAGAGTGCATTTCCGATAATTTCAATTATACAAAAATTAATAGGAAACTGGATGAGTCAACATGTAATGAACTAGACATTTTACCGTTGTTGTGTGGCCTTGGTTTGCACGTATTAGTAGCTCCCCGTTCTCTTCTATGAGGCTGAAACGTTGTTTATTATCTTTTCGAACAGCCTGAGGATAACCATTAGATAATTTAGAATTTTTCTTCAGCAAATTCATATGAAAATGAAATGAACAGTACAGTGAAGTGTTCATATTATAACAAGAAAATACAAATATTGAAGAAAAAAACTGTATTCTGTATTTCTCTTCTTTTTCATGTACAAGCTATGTGTCTTTTTCAAATACATAAGTACAGGAACAAAAAGAATGAAACTCTCTAATATATGATGCTACTAATCAGCTTAACATTTTTACAAAATTAAACAAATTACAAAAGGGATAAAATTTTCCTTGGTAATCATTCCCTTGAGGTGAGAAAGGAAACTTCTATGGATGCAAAACAATGCAATAGTATATACTCCATAACAATAAACAACATATTGGAGTCTGGTTAATATCAACAATATGACATTATTTTATATATTTATTTTTATATTTTCATCAAAATGATTCTCAGATAATGAGAGACAAGAAAGCTAATTAAGACAGAAATGAACAACATATAAAATGGAATGAGCATGCATGGAAACAGAAAAGAACATATATTAGATCAACTGACCTCCCTAATGTCATCAATAGTGTGGGATCGTAGAGGAATATTAGCAAATGTCTTCAAATTCAACTTTAACAAATCATTAACGTTCACATAACCATCACTTCTCATATTTAATTTCAACTCAGATGCCATATGACGTAAAATTCGCGTCCTGCAGATATTAAACAAAAGCATAATTTGAGTGAATCGCTTAGTGCAAGAATGAAGCACAGAACAGTTCATAACATAGAGTTAATCTACTTTGTAGCTCCAATCCCATGCAAACATAATGCATAATTTTTTTTTCTTTCAAAAGACTGTTTTTAGTTGGCTAAAGTTATAAGAGATATCCTACAAAAAGTTTTCATTCATGAATCAAAGCACGGAAAGTTTCCAAACTTCTTTCCGCATGCAAAAAGAATGAAAATACACACTTTATTTTACAAACAAAAGAACACCACAAATGTTTGTCAAAACTATTAGATGTAGAGGGTCAAGTATTGCTTACAGGAGCCTACCAAGAGAATCAATTTTATCCTTTCCCGAGCTACATGGCCCACCACCACCGCCACGCCCTCTAGTTCTTTCTCGATCATTTCTTGTATCAAAAGCTCTCCCTCTGCCATTGCCAGAACTGCCCGCAAAATATCAAAAAGCATAAAACTCTCGGCTTGATTCTGTATTGTAAGCTACTAATAAGAGAACAAAATGCAAAGCAATAATAACACAAACTTATCCATAGTATCAAATCACTAGATTAAAAGAGATATTCCAATGCATAACATAGCAGTACAAACAGTTAACTATGAAGTGCGGACACAGAGACGGACACCAAACATGACACATCGACACCGATAATAATTTAAGAAAATGACACAATTTAGGGCCCCGTATGGATTTGACTTATTTTTGAGCTTATGAAAATAACTTATGCAAATAAATAAAATTTTATGATAATTCATAAGTTTTCAATAACAAAAATTGTATCTTTATAAATTGTCTTCTCATAAAACACCTTGAAAAACTTATATTAACAAATAAAAGCTTATTTATTTGCATAAGCTAAAGAATAAGCCAATCCAAACAAGCCCTTAATTCCCCTACTAGGATTTCAATCTCTCTCTCTCAACAAAATATCAAACTCTTTGATTTCACAATCCAAATTAACTAAACTAATGAAACCCTTTGAATTTGGAGTTGTTCAACTTAGTTTTACATGAACATACACCAATTTTACATTGAACTCACTAATCAGAATCAATTCATTAAAAATCAAAGTTTGTGAGAATTGGTGAAGGGTTATGAAAGTAATTACCTTGGAGCGGCGCGAGCGTACGAGGTGTTACTATTGTTGTCCATTGATGGTGGAATTGAAGCAAAGAATCTGAGAGATGGAAAGAGAAGAGAGACACGTGGAGGAAGAAGAGTGCAGTGACGTAGAACAATGATGCTGGTGTTGCTCACTGAAGAAAACAACATCAGAACAAAATTCAGATTAAGCGTAGAACGAGAGAGAAGAGAAGAGAAAATAACTCGCTGCAAACGACGTCGCAGGAAAGAAGACACGTGGCATCATATGGATTAATCAAACGTATCAAAATAATTGAAGGATATGGTGCAGTTCCCGCTAAAAAATTAGAGGAGCTGTCTTCTACAGTAAAATTTCAATTTTGGGTCCAAATTTCTGGAACTGGATCCTCTCCTAATTCCATTGTCTCCTTCTTTCACCTTCTCCAAATCTTAACCATCAGATCAATCCAATGGATAAGGGATTAAAAATAAAAAAAATGTTATCTAACCGTTTATTTTCGACCGCCGCGTCATCTGCCGTCATGTTTTTGCTGTGTTGCCGTCTGCCTCATCACCCACCGTCGTGTTTTTGCTGCGTTTCTGTACACCATGTCACTTGATGTTGTTTTTCCGACCACCGCGAATCTCGCCGCCGTGTCGCCGGTCACATTGAATAAGAACGACCCAAGTTTATGGTGTGGTAGGACTGCCAGACTGGTGGTGTTGTTCAGATCTGGGAAATATATTGATTTTCTAATTGTTTTTTTATTTTACTTTTGGACCATGAGATTGATCCAACAGTTAAAGTTTATGGAAGGAGAGAGAAGGAGACATAAGGGGAAGGAGAGGATCCAGTTCCCAAATTTCTTCCATCATTCATTGCTTTGTTTCTCTGGTTTCCTATTGTGGATTAGGGTTTAAGACCATATGTGTTTTCTAAAACGCTAATCATACCTGCGTTTTGCATGCTGCGTTACACCGTTTTTGCTGCTTCTAAGGTAAAATTCACTTTTTTTTTCTACTTAGTCTACTAAAGGAATTCATGAATTCGATTAAAGGGCTTGTTTTTATACTATTCATTAGTGAATAAGTTGTTTATCTGAATGTTGATTGTGTTATCTGAGTCTGTACTAGCACTTCTTAGTAATCTATGAACTTAGACACTAACATACACCGATAGTACTAATTTGAGTGAGAAAATGAAATAATTCAATGTAATGACATGTGTGAATGCCGTCTCGGTGACGACACTTCAGAGGTTTTTGAAACACTAGTCTCTTCTAGCTTAACCCAAGAGTGTACCACCCATTTGGGTCCCATATGGCTTCAACCTTGAAGATTAGTCTTTGCTGTTGCGCGTGGAGTATATCTGGTTTACACAAACAAAAAAATTATCCTTTATTACACGTTCAAAATATACTAGTACTTTTGTGCTTCCATGTGTCTAATTATGCTTCTCATCTTCCCAAAGCAAATTAGTAGTGTTAATCAGTGTTTTTTTTTATATAAACTAATAATAATAAGGGTATCTAGTAATTTAAAATTGGGCTTATATTTAGTTAGGGACAGAGGTAATAATCTAGTGGGAATTGTAACATTGCTATTAGTCCTAGTTAAATTGAAAACAATACTGATTAGATATTTTATTCCTTAAGGTTGTGTTTTAGTATATTTCAAATTTTAATGCTACTTATATCATTATCATTTACCCATTCCATTAAGATTGTAATTTTTTTATGGGCATTCATTCTAATTGAAATGATACAAACATCCAGAGGGCTTTTGATTTCTATTTTATTTTATACAGGATACTAAAGTTGTGTTTTTGTTGGCGGGAGTGGGAAACATCGATGTACACAGGAAGACAGTGAATCCAAGTATGTCATTGAAGTGTATTTTATTCACTATTCTGTAGGCATGGCGGTATCAAACTTCCCTGCACAATGTTTTTGTTGTTAATTTGTACCTCATGAAGTCTTCCCACTAGTTTAACTACTTTTTAGTCATTGTTGTTAATCACGTATAGTAGAAAATAGCAGTTTGACGAATTCTGCTACTATTTGACTCCCTACTATTTGGCATCACTCTATGTATCGCAGAATAGCGATTTGTTCAAATTCCACTATGTTATAGCACTTTAGTGCTGCTATTTGACTACAATATTTTCAACTTGTGGTATATAACTATGTACACTTTAATTAACTTGTTAATTTGAGGAAAAAGTACTTACTTTTTTAACTTCAACCTACTTAGTTTGATGACAATTTGCTTTTTTTGTTAATAGTTTTTGTGTAATTTCAAACCAGCTTTTGCTCTGGTTTTTTGCGTCTTTGACACATGGGTCAAAGTTGAGGGAGATGAAGTTGTTAAGTTGACTGCTCTAATTGTTTCATTGACTAGGGTGCAAATTGTCATTTTGCAAAGACAGTAGAAGAGCGTATATTTCACAAGTGAGGTGTGCAATTGCAGGGTCTGAAACAAGAGAGAGGATGGAGAGGAAAGAGACGGTAAGAAAGGCCGAGGCGTTGGTTGAGAAAGCAATGAAAGGGAATGACGCTTCTCACGATGCAGCACATGTTTGGAGGGTTCGCGACCTTGCTCTTTCCCTTGCCTCTGAGGAAGGCCTCTCTTCTGATCCGGACTCCATGGAAATTGTAAGTATCCTACCTATTTCTACTTTACCATTATAAAATGTACATTTTGTATTTTATTTTTAGTCCCTTTACCCACTTTTCAATCTACAAATTGTAAAACAGAAGGCTTTTGGTCACTCTTTTATAAAACTACATAGTTTTAGTCTCTAAAGAGGGACTAAAAGCACACAGTTTTATAATTTGTAGGACTGCAATGTGAGTATAGGGATTAAAAACAAAATATTTGATAATTATAGAGACTTAAAACATATTTAACCTTCCTATGCTCGCCTCATTCTCATCTTTCCATTTCAGGTAGAGCTTGCTGCACTGCTCCATGATATTGGTAATCAACTGTCAACTATAATTGTAGGCAGAATTGTTTGTGCATGTAACTCTGTGTGGTTTTCTTTATTTTAAATAACAAATATCAGATTGTAGTCTGCTAATATATTTACTTCTTTGTTGATAACTGCAGGTGACTACAAATACCTGAGGTTAGTATGTATTATAAATATACCCTGTTTGTGCTTAATTCCTTAAAAATTTCCAACCAAAATAACCCCCAATTTTGAGTTTGCATAATGATATGATTATCTAAGCTAACCTTATGAGTCTTTACTTCCTAATTTTTTTTATGCTTCCATTGATTCATGGTTGTCATTCTTTCTTTTACAAATTTCTTTCTTTCATAGGGTTCACCAGTGTTTTCTACAAATTTCATCCTTTTGTCGTTAATTTTGTTCAAATGTTTTCCTCTTTTCCTCATATAACCTAATACTACTGTCATTTAGGGATCCATCTGAGGAAAAAGCTGTTGAAAATTTTCTTACCGAAGAGGGAGTTGAGGAGAACAAGAAATCAACAATTTTGAAGATCATCAATGGAATGGGTAAGTTGCTAAAACTAAAATTTTTACAAGCTCTTTAGTTGAAATTGATATACAAACTAAAATTTTTTGGTAAAATTTTCTCACCGACGAGGGTGTTCTTACTTTTACAAGCTCTTTCAAACAGTAATATAGGGTAAATAATTTTACATAAGCTCTGGAGCCATCTTTTAGTCTCTTTTCTCAGGAACACTAAGCTCTAGAAGCATATCAAAATAATACAGTTTTTTTTTTTCGGAAATATCTTAGATTTATTGAATGAGTACTATCTCTGATGAATGATGATAATAGTTCGTCTCTTCTTATATCTTTTGTATATTTTAGAATACTATTAGCACGTGTGCAATTCCTTTCAAAACTTGGTGCCCCTTTGAGTCGTTTAATTGCTTGTGTTCTTAACTATAACTTGTTTGTGCCATTTTGTTTACAACTTCTTCATGCTTATTTATTGGAAAGTATTCACTGTTGTTGCTACAATATTTAGGTTTTAAAGAGGAGGTGACAGGAAAAGCAAATACTGAATGGTTTCCCGAATTTGGGGTTGTGCAAGATGCTGATAGGCTCGATGCTATTGGTGCTATAGGTATTTGATAGAATCTGGTATCTTATTGCTGGAAAATGGTGAATAATGCCCTTTGATTGCAGAAATATGTCATCTCTTCGAGGCTATGTAGTACCGACACTTTAGATTGAAGACATGTCCGATGTTGGACACATATCGTTATCCGACACGACACCATCACATGTGGTCACAATCAAACATTTCATTTTCTTAAATTATTATGGATTTTGACCTGTTAATGTCAGTGTCGTGTCTGGTGTTCATGTATGTGTTGGTGTTTCATAGCTTCGAGGATCTGCCCACCTCCCATTGCCAAAAGGACCTTAAATAACTCAATATACACTATGCCCTCTCTCTAACACCCTTCTCCCTTATTTATTTCATCCAAGTATCTAACTAACTCAACCTAAGCAATTAACTAACCTCTTAACTAACAACAACAACAAATCTATTAGTATTTTATGGAATTAGTTGTGTTCTGGCTTTTCAAAAGAAGGAGGAACGTTTAAAGGGCTACTTAAATGTAATATACTTAAATTAACATCTTCCTCTACTTTCAATATCAGGAATTGCACGTTGCTTCACCTTTGGTGGGAGTAAGAAAAGGGCGCTGCATGATCCTGCCATTTTGCCAAGAACTGAATTATCCAAGGAACGATACATGAACAAAGAGGAACAAACTACAATTAACCATTTTCATGAGAAGCTTCTCAAGCTTAAAGATATGATGAAAACCAAGGTACAGCTGCATTACTATTTTTTCTGACGTCAAATTTTCACCAAAAAAATAAACCAAGTGTGCATTCTTGAAGAAAATACATTATATGAAACGTTTGTAAAATATCGCCAAGAAGTCCACACCTGTGTATTAAATCTGTGAAGGAGTTTAAATTTAAGCTATCTATTTCAGGCTGGGAAAAGGAGGGCTGAGAGAAGGCACAAGTTCATGGAGGAGTTTGTGAAAGAGTTCTACGACGAATGGAACGGGTCAAGTTAATAAGTACTTGTTCTTGTCTTCATGCAGTTTTACACTGCTAAAATTTCTCAAGTACTTGTTCAAAAGACAAAAGACAGCATGTATTCATGCTGGACTCTCCAAACAGTTTTTTCCACCAAACAATGTCCTTGGTTTTGGAGTTAGACTATATATAAAACGAATTATCGATTTTTCTTTTTCATTTCACTGGTATATAATTTTACAGATCATCCATTGAACATAATGTTTTGCTGATAATTCGATTGAATGATAGTCATGTATGCAAATCTAGAACTTTAAGTTGTCCAGATTGTAATGACGCGTTGAACTACATAGATTACACTAACACTTGTGCAAGTAAAATTGTTCTTAACCACTGATCTCTTCATAAATATTTATTCAAAACTCTTATATATTCTTACGGTTCATTTTTTAGTACAATCCAACCCATGTTTGTGTATTAAAATGACTAAATTAAAACATAAGATGAGACAATCATGTTTGGAGCTGAAAATACCAAAAGTGGGACTAAGGTTGAAATAGTGCTGATGTTGGAGAAGCATTATTAGGTTGGGGAGATATAGAGGTAACTCTTGGAAATAAAAACAAAATTCATTACTGACTGAATAGATTTTATCTGGATATATACTTCTAAAAAGAAAAAGAAAAAAAAAACCACTTTGCTTACCTTTTTAAAGAAGAAACACTATGCTAACCAAATAGAAATATTTAAAATGCACATTGCACTTTGTAAAACCTAACTCAACCGACAATGTTGATATTGCTAGTCTAAACACTTTGAACCAAATTTAAACTCAAAACCTCACAAATGTATATTATAAGTGGTATTTGTCATAACCAAGTTCAAACCCAAAACTTGTGAGTTTTAGGTGATTTTTGTCACTTTGTCAAAAAAAGATGTTGCGATATATCCTATTAACTTAAGTCAATTCTATAACAAACTATGCGTCTATGCCTATCACATATAAATGCACATTACTAATGGATAATTTATCTCTAGTAATACACATAAATTAAATTGTTGTATTGTTTTTAACTATGACCTCGTTTGCTCATTTAGAAACACTCACACCACTTAAACCAACCCTTCAAGATAGCATTGATATATACCCTGCTGCATTGAGGCAAAAATCTTGTGAATGAATTTTAAAAAGAAAAACAAATGTCACCATGAAGTTTTCATTCAAATTGTAACTTTTAAAGGTATATACCAAAATAAAAAATAAAATTTAACTCAGTATGACAACATAAAAGATATGAAGTATATTACATGTATATGTTTGTTAATTTATTCATAGCAATACTCAGTGTTGACAGATAAGGTTGCCATGAAAGTACAAAAATGAATTAGTAATTTGAGACTTGCACAACTTCTGCTGAAGAAAATATTATGTACAACATTAACTAGAATTCAACAGATGCACAAGCATATGAGAATATTGATTGCTTTCTAAGTTCTAACTTATATAATGTGATTTGAGAACATCATTTATTGCCAAAAAAATACATCCTCACTTAAGTGGAAGGGACAAAGACCACAGTGAACTCTTAATGAATGCACCTACAAAACTTCATAAGCAAGTGGGTTCCCTTCTCATAGTTGAGCATGACTTGGTGAGTACTAAATAAATAATGAAAAGTGGGAGGCTCTGTAGTGTTTTTAACTAGAAGCTGAAGCAGTTTTCCGTTTATCAGATTCCTCATGCTCTTCCTTGGCAAACTCTTCGATCAATTCACGCTGTCTTTCTGTCAGGTTTCTGTAAAAATATTTCTAACATGGTTATTGAATGGAGAACCAAATCATGAATCAAAAGATCTATTTTCCGAATCCTGAATTGAAACATATTGTAAATTGTAAGACATTGATAAAAACGTTACAATTTTTTGTAAAACCATGATACATCATTACATAAGAAGCATAATCTGATATTCCGTATAAGAACTTCAAAATAATTCAAGTTAAAATGACAAGAAAAAGTGACTAACTACACAAAGTTAAGGGGCAAAGTGCAATTCATCAAAATGAATTCAGACTCATCATAACGAAAGGAGATTCATGCTGCAATATATGTAAAACATGGTTGGTTTCAGTTTTGTTTCAAACCAAGCAATGTGTCACATGTATTGCCGGATACCGATTACCATGATTTCAAATAAAGGCACTTTGAATGCTAATTAAACATTACACACGCATATAAAACCTAAGCATGCAGTAGTACAAAGAGAAAAACAGAGATTATAAATAACCCTGAAACATATTATTAGAAACTCACATTGGAATGGTGACATTGAAATGAACATATTGGTCCCCATATTTGAAACTATTTGTTCCTGTCAAAAGAAGAAAACAAAACAAGACAAGATAGATGAAAGAAATCAGTTTACTGAAAAACGCATCTATCAAAAATTCAAGCAGCAACATGTTCATATATTCCAAAACTTCAACTAATATCAACATGCATACCTTTCCTAATACCTTTCCTTTTCATAACGACTTTTTGACCAGGTTGGGTACCTGGGCTAACCTGTCAAACAGAATTCGTCATTCAAACCTCCCTAGTCACTAATATTCCAAAAGAAATAATATTATATAAAGGAGTTCTAGTAACACTTTATTTCCATCATTTTTTCTATTGTTGCTTAAAATTCATATGTATCCCACCATTTTGAAAATGTCTCACTATATTGGAAATGAGACTTGGCCCCGTTTGGCCCGGCTTATTTTCTTCTTTTTTTTCTTCTCCTTAAAAATAGTAAAGAAGGAAAAAATTGTGTTTGACTTCACTTTTCTTTATTTTTTACTTCTTTACTTTATTTCTTTAATACTTTTAAGGAGAAATATTGTCAAATATAATTTTATACTTCTCTATTTCGTTTAAGCCAAATAAAAAAGTAAAAAATAAGCCGGGCCAAACGGGGCCTTAAATAAATTTGTAGAATCCACATGAGTTTTAGCCAATAATAGTGTTAAGCTGTTAGAAAGAGTATATAAGTGTTTTTTTTTTTTTTGTTTTTTTCTTATTAAAGGAGTATCTAAGTGTGTTGTTATGTGTTGTATAGCAATGCTTACCTTAAGCATTACACTTCCGGTAAAAGATGGGACCTCAATGGTTGCCCCCAAAATCGCCTGAAATAAATATTTTAACAGAAAACAGAAATTTCAACTATTGGTTTATTTACAATTATAACTAACAATATCAATAAATGTTAAACAAACAACTGACAAGTTGTTGCAGATGAGTAAAAAAGATGTCTGGGATCCAAAATATTATGATAATATAACCATCACAAACAAAAGCTTCTGAACTACTGCCAAATTAAAAATGAAATAAATATTTACAAACTAAATATTATAGATAATCAATTCTCCCAGGTGGCAGATAAAATTCATGTCATCAGAACTTGCACAGTGTGGTCGCTCCTACAAAGGTCCTCAATTAGATCAAGAGATACACCGTATGCATGCTACGGAAGGATTATACCACTTAGACATCTCAACTCCATATATTGCTGCATTTCTTGGAGCATTGCTCGCATGCGAGTCTAGTATATAACGATTTAAGTAAATGGATCCCTTATGAAAAAAAAACTACAATTTAGGTCCCTAAAAGATTTGGTTGAGAAGGAATCAGATCCTATAAGTGACAAGAGATTAAGAGGAGAAAGAATGATGGGAAAGATAGTAAAAAATAAAATGATATTTTAGTTCTTTGGTAGAAGAGAAAATGAAAGGAAAGAAAGTTTAAAGCTTTTATCTTCTCTTGTGTGAATGCGGATTGTAGTGAGAAGACAGAAAATAAAATAAACCTCTTTAAAATGACATAAATATCCCAATTTATAAATAAGATGCACTATAAAAATTAAGGTAGTATTGGAAGAGAGAGAAAACTTGTCTTCAGTGGCTTTTTCTGCCACCTGTGGACGGAAACCATTTTATCTTTGATCCTAACATTATAGATTCCTTTACTTTCTTCAAGTTCCAAATAATAGAAAAACCTTGATTTGTGTGTTTTCTCTCCTTGCAGTATCTTTCATCACATATTTGCTCGTTTCAAACAGAGTCACAGGGACCACAATTGATTTTACTCATTTAATGTCTACAATTAAACACACTTGGTTTGCGAAAATACCCAACCAGATAACCACAGTAAAATCAATACTCAAGATTTTCGTCATGAAACATTACCTGGGTGATACTTAAAACAGCATCCACGTGAATATCTAATCCTTCTCTGCGAAAAACAGGATCTTCTCTAACCTGCAAAAAGTAAAGAGGAAAGAAATATAATTGACTTGCTTTAAAATAAAAGGAAATAATAAAAATGGTAGTAATTCCTAAGCTACCGAAGTACCTTGATAGTAACATATAGATCCCCGGAATGATGTCCATCAGGATCTGCTCCACCACCTCCAGACACCTTTAGGGTGTCATTGTTGTCTACCCCTGCAAATGGAAAAAATCATACATTATTCAACCTTTTTCATAGTGGAATCTTAAGAGAGATAACAAGAGGGATGTGCACTACCAACAACAGATACATAAATACAAATACATACAGACATAGATGTGTATGTTGTGTTTGAGTGTGTAATTCTTCGGCTCAATTAATTAAGTCGAATGACAAAATGAAAGAGATGAAGTTAATATTAATCCAAGCTATTCAACATTCATATGCTAAAATTATTTAATATTTAGGGTTCCCTTCAATAGGACATCTCGTAGGCTGTTTCTGAGTAGTTGGTTTTGTTGTTAAGTTCACTTGGTAGGGAAGTATGTTAGCCTTGTTTGAAAGAAATCAACATGAAAATTTCTCATTAACGAAACATTTTTCTCTTTATATGCCATATGACAATGGCCTACATAACAAGTTACAACAATGCATTCCAAATAATTTGAAATAACTTACCAGGAATAGTCTTCAACTTAATTGACTTTGTTCCTTTGACAACTTTCGCACCCTTGCAAGATGCGCAAAAACTCTGATACCAATAATAAAAGATTAAAACTCATCAATATATTCTGACAATTTCATATTAGCATGAAAGAACGCCATATTCATGAGACACGGGTAATGACTACAGTGTCATTCATTGAATGATTTTATTTACAAAAATTAAAGGTGGAGTAAACAAATAACTGTAGACAGCCAATATTGCAAATGGATACAAACAAAACAACAATAAGCAAGTTACGTAAACACAGAAAGTTCATATATCGTATTGGAAATTCTGAACCCTTGTATATCTAACATATAATATTAAATTAAATAGAAGAGAATCAATATTGCAAAATATAGAGGACAATTTGTACCATACCGATACAACTTTTCCAGTTCCCTTGCACGTAGCACAAGTACTTTGCATTCTGAATATTCCAGTTGATACATACATCTGGACATCTCACAAATTATCAATTGAACAATACTTCTCAAGATTGTAACAAGAATTAAATTAATTCCAACATGATACTGACCACTCCTGACCCTTTACATCGCTTACAAGTTTCGGGTCTTGTACCAGGCGGAACACCACTCCCACCTGAAACAGTTCGGCAAAGGAGAAATGTGTTTAATTTCAAGAGGAGCATTAACTTGTCCGGATTTAAACCCTACTGAACACAAAATACCAGTGAAGGATGAGAATTCGTAGTTTATTAAAAAATATACCACAAGTATTACAAAGCACATCTGTTTGAAATGACAAAGTTTTGGTGCACCCTTGGATAGCTTCCATAAAAGATAGTTCAATGAAAGTCTGTGATAAAAAAGATTATTAATATGGTTTTCATCAGACAATCCCTTAGCATGCTTAATAATGTCTGAATAAGAAGAAAAAACCTTGACATCTTGTCCGCCAACATTTTGATGGAAAAAGCTCTTGAAAAAATCCTGATCACCATGGAAGGAATTGAGAAATAATATTAGATTTCAAATTTTGAATTAATTTAGCGGAAGTTTTGAAGCATATATTTATTAAAAAACTGCATAACTTGTAAAACACAGATTCCAGGAGACATAATTATCAATAACATGCATTGAGCCAAGTGTATCAGATTACAATTAAAAACAAGAAACTTGTATGTAACTAACATATCATTCAAATAACTTAAACGGGAAGATGTGACTGCAAATTTCAGCACATACATATCTACAAATCTTCAACTTCAACAAAACAAAAAATGCATATCTACGGTTTTCATTTTCCATAGATTGCTTAGGAATATTAAGAAAAAAACATTTTTCATTTACATTGAACTAAAAGTACGGGGATTTTGGATTGCTTAGGGTCTGCTCGTATGGTTTCCGCCGAATATCAATTTAACAGTTTCTTTTGACAAAATATGAATTTAACAGTTAAAAAAATGATATAGAAATGAATATCTATTAATATAAGTATGAACATAATTAAAAAAGAAATATCTCCTGAAAGCTTGATCAACAAAATAGAGAGAAGAAAATAGTAAGGCATTATTACATGACCATTGAAGACCTGCTCGAAAGGATTAAAGCCACCCTCGCCTGTGAAACCGGTGCTTTGGTTGTTTACAAAGGCATCATGCCCAAGCTACACATTTATGACAAATTAAAGTTAATCAAATGAAAGAAGCAGTAGACACTAGGAAGAAAGCAATGATCCACTCAATAAAATACATAATCAACTAAGAAACATAGAAACAAATACACATACATTCTTATTCGAACAAAATATGAAAAGTTGCTGTAGATCGTTAAAATTTCTAGCAATCTACTATGCCTATTTCTAAAGAAAATAGCCAGTAATGAATTAGACCTGATCATATTGTTGACGTTTTTCCCCATCCTTCAAAACCTACAATCATTAAAATGGAAATATACCAGCAGTCAGTTAATATGGGATATGAATATTTAAGATCGATATCTGGCACTGGGGTAGTATGACAAACAAATACAACAATAGTATACCTCATATGCCATTGTAACTTCTTGAAACTTCTTTTCAGCATCAGGATCATCTTTATTTGCGTCTGGATGGAGCTTCTTTGCAAGCTGCAAAATATGACGAGGAAATGAGGAATAATAAGAAAATACAAAATAATTTTTAGAAGGACAATTCATATGCCATTCAGCCCTGCTTAACAAACTCATGTCAAAGAAGAAAGGTGGCAAAAGCTAAGATACTAAAATATTTTAAAAATTGTATAACATAGTATGTGCAGATGTGCAGACATGTAATTTGATGAAAACCAGAATACATAAAACACAACTCCATATAAAAAAATGCCGATTTTATCTATACCTATAAATGAAGTTTTTGTATAGCTTTTTACCTTCCAAATTTACCCTTTATTTAAACACGAGTACTGCTAGCAACACCCACTTTAACAATCTCTTTCCAGCACTCACTCCTTTATTGGGTGAAATGCACGTGGGTAACACTATTTTAGAGCTGACCCCCCTCATAATTTGGTGGGACCCACATGAATTTCACCAAAAAAAAAAGTGTTGTGTTAGAGTGAGTGTTGCTAGCACAACTCTAAACTCTTTCCTTTATAATTTTATCATTCGTTACACAATCGAATAATCCTAATTTTAAGTTTGAATCAAACTTGATCTAAGCCTATTTAAATTTTAAATTAAATGTAATCTAACCCTTAAATCAATTTTAACAAATCAAATTTAAATTAATCCTAATTTAATTTTGAAAAAAAAATAAAGAAATTAAAATAACAATACTAAATGATTGAATTTTGTCCAAAACTTCAAGCCTAATTTTCGCCATGATGGAGGTCGCCTATAATCTTCATTCGAGAAAAGTGGATAGACAGGTACGTTAGTGTTCGCACGGTAGTATTTAAAAATGTGAACGTTAATCAAAATAAAACAAACTCTTCCTCGTCCCACAGCTTGGTAAATGGATGTGTTCCATTCACAAGATACATCATTACTTACTACATGTTTATGTTTAGAAACTTGGTGAATTGACGAAGTTTAATAATGCAATGGGCAACATATTTAAAAACACACACAAACCCATAATTGATATTTCAATACCTAAAGTCATGCATATTGACAATTATGAGGAATAACCTACCCCATAGTAAGCTTTCTTTATTTCGGAAGAGCTTGCATCCTTACTCACACCAAGAATATCATAATAGTTCCTTGCCAATGATGCTATAAAATAGTTTCAGGGTGCAAAAAAAAAGTCAGTGACATGTATGAAACAATAAACAACTATGCAGGAGGGACTTAAACGGGAAATGCACGAACTTCAAGCTAAATCTACCAATACCATCCTAATAAATAGTACAGTAGTGGACAATATGTCATGAGCTATAAATAACAGGGAAAAACTCGCAAACACAAGGCAGCGTGATTTCATGAGCAAAACAAGGCAAGCATGCACGTAACACATAATTTAAAAATTTATACCCGAGCCATGAATTGATCTGCAAGCCCCCAAATATGAATTAGCCGCTCCCAATAGTAACCAATTCTTCAAATTAACACCATCTCTAACTGCAAATGAGCAAGGGGGAGGAGGTGATCAGAATCATATGATAGAAAACTACAACCAAAAAAAGTAACATCTCTTCTTTTGGAAGAGAGAGCAACACTTAAATTCAACATTACAAGAAAAACAAGAAAAGGTCAATAATCAATCCATTTAGCAATTATTTATTTACCTTTTCAAAATAACTATATGTAAACAACCATTTTGGTCTCTGAATGTGTGAGACACTATCACTATAGTCAATAGTCAATAAACACGGGTCGAAATTGCAAACACATCTTCAAGTGTCTCTTTAATTAGTCATTTTAGTCCACACACAAACGTGTTTTTTGTTAGTCATTTTGATTCTCATGTTCTTTTTCATTAGTCAATTTAGTCGATAAAATTACAAAGACACTTAGGATGCATTTGCAATTTCGATACATTCAGGAATAATAGCGCCTCACACATTCCGGACCAAAATGACTATTTACCCAAATAACTATACAAGCAAAATTACAAAAAATAAATAACTAAAAACCATGTTTTATTCATCCACTAAAAAAATTGTTAATTTAAACGCATACCATTTGATGCATAACTACCAATAACTCTAGGTGAATTACATGACCCTGAATTCAATGTCCTATAACCCCTTTGGAACACTACTTGATATACCTGAAAAAATTGAAAATTTTCCACAAATTTATTAAACCATAGTTCAAACAAAAATGTCAGTAGAAAAACAGAGGAAGAAAGATGATTACGGAATCGTTGGCATGAAAGAGAGATCGACGAGCAAGGTAGGTAAATAGGGTGATGCCAGAAGAGCGAACCATTTGGGGAATTGAATTGAAGAAGAAATTTCGAAGATTTTGTTTGAAAGTGAATTGAGGATTTTTGGGATGAAAATGAAACCCTAGATAAACCCTAATTTGAAGAAAAGGAATTGGAATGTTCTAGTAAGAGTTGGAATGTTCCGATGGTATTGGAAGATTTGTTTGTGCGGTTCACATGACATGTACTTGTTGGATACTCACTGACACAAGAGTCTTTCTTTGGTAACACTTTGGTTGGGTTCTTGGATTTTCTTACGACAACAAAATAGAAAATGACACAAAAACACAAAATTTTGTATTAAATAGATTAATTTTTACTTTTTTCTAAAATTTAACCACACGACACAAGTTCAATACTTTTATTATACTAAAAAAAATTTCTTAACTAATGCTCGAGAGACAAAGAGGTTAGCATTATTTATTTATTTATTAAGGATATCCTACTATCAACTAAATCTATACTATATATAAGAGTGATGCTAAATAGTGAATCTGGTGCACTAGTTAAGCATACCCAAAAAGGAAATAAATAAACAAAATTAATGTTAGAGAGATAATTTTTTGCATCTTTAATATATTAAATGCACAAGTTCCAAGATAAAATTTTTATATTAATATGCTTAATCAATGCACCAGGTGCATTGTTTAGCATTTTCTATATATCTTATATATAAAGGGAATCCTTAATTTTGGTGTAGCCTTTTTTAAAAATTCCCACAATACCCTTAACTTTTTTTTTTATACAGACTTATTTTTATTATAATAATGACATCTCTATATATATAATTTGAGAGTTTTTGCAATTACTATTATTAGATGCAAAAAAATTTCTTTTGAGTGATGACTGAGTTATAAAAATAAAAACGGATTGAGGCACTCTGTCTGGACGCTAGTGTTCAGACGGGCACCGTCAGTCCGCTCTTTTTATAGCGGGCCGTTTGTGTGATACATATTTTCTATTATTCTAACGTATATGTGGAAGACATCTTTCATATTGATCATTTCTTATATATGATTGAATTGAACTGCTTTATAATAATCTTATATATAAAGGGAATCCTTAATTTTGGTGTAGCCTTTTTTAAAAATTCCCACAATACCCTTAACTTTTTTTTTTATACAGACTTATTTTTATTATAATAATGACATCTCTATATATATAATTTGAGAGTTTTTGCAATTACTATTATTAGATGCAAAAAAATTTCTTTTGAGTGATGACTGAGTTATAAAAATAAAAACGGATTGAGGCACTCCGTCTGGACGCTAGTGTCCAGACGGGCACCGTCAGTCCGCTCTTTTTATAGCGGGCCGTTTGTGTGATACATATTTTCTATTATTCTAACGTATATGTGGAAGACATCTTTCATATTGATCATTTCTTATATATGATTGAATTGAACTGCTTTATAATAATAATCTTCGAGTCATTCTACAATGCAAAAAGAAAGAGAAGAAACATCAATTTTGGTGCATGGTTAGATACTATAAGAGCATTATATACATCACTTTAAAAAACATTTTTTTTACAAAAGATTGACAATACATAAATCGATTTAAGCATAGTTTAACAATTGATAAAATTATTCCTAAAACAACATTCTTTAAATTTAGATGGAACATACATATTTTTTTTCTTGGCAAAATTACAATTTTTTTCTTTAAATCCGTTTTTTATCTCTTCCACTAACTATTTATTTTCTATTTCAACTATACTTACTAATAAATAAAGGCAATTTTTTTTTCTTCTTTCTTTTGAGTGGTTTCCTTATTTTCTCAAGAGAGAAGATTAGTGTGTTGTGCCTCCTCATTTTCAAAATTGCTTCATGGTTCAACATCGACTTCCCCTCCCATTTAATCATATCATTAAAAGAGGGTCAACGGAATACACACTTCCACTAGAAACAAATAATGGATGGAAGCAATTCATCAATTTTGGTTTATATTCTTTTTAACAAAATTTGTTATTTTTTTTAATTATGCTTTGTTGTGAATTGTGATGCAGGTTTTTTAAAAGTTTTTCTTTTGTGTAATTTGCATTTGCATGTATACCGTTCTATTATTGTTGAGTATGTTGATTTCATGCTCTATTTGATTTTTGGAGGTTTAATTTCGATTTCATCGTTAATCTATACTAATATACAAATGAAATTTTTTTAGTTTTGATGTAACTTTTTTTAAAATACCATAATACTCTTAACAATTTTATTTTTGACACTTTTCTTAACTTGCAAAAACAACCGCAAACTAACAGTTTATTGCCGGTTACATATTGCATGCATCTGAAACAATTTCATACGAGATTTCTTTATCTAATCTAAGTAATAAATATAGTCAATTTCTTTCTCTTTCAAAAGAGAAGTGAGAGGGAGAGGGAATTTTTCAAAGACAATATACACACAAAACACTACTATAAGTCTATAACTATAACACATCATTGATCCTATCATTGAATTACAACAAAAAAAACTCTGTTTTTACTTTGATTTTAACCATTTTCTTCATCTTTCTAACTGATATTTGATTCGTATTTTTTCACATCATTGATTTGTATTTTTTTACTTAATCTTTTCTAATTATAGAGTTATTTTCACTTTCATTTTAACCATTTTTTTCTTCTCATATTGTTTGATTTCAAAGGGTTGCTTCACTCATGTTACTACATTAAATATGCAAGGAGGGCTGCAAAGTAGCAACAATTCACAATTTCATTTCAGTCCTTCATTTCATAAGTGAGGATAAATTTTATTTTCTACTTTCTTGGTTTGGTTTCTCATCTTTAAATATAGAAAAAATTCTACATTTTGCAATTACTATTTGTTTAATTCCTCTTTTTCATTTAAACCTAAACATGGCGACTAACTGTAATTAGAGGCACACATGCGATCAAAAATTAAATGAAGGAGATCAAGTTTTTGAAGAAGCCACATAAGAAATATAAAGATATATGCTCTTCTCTTCGTTCTCTTTGTATTGATTCAAATATTTTTTGTTTTAATGAAGGGTCTCACGGCCGATAAACATAGCATACATATATTTTTATTAGATTGATTGTTTGAGTTTTGCATTTGTAAATATTATTATGTCGGTTAATTTGATGTTTTATAAAACCTAATTATTCATACTAGCGTCCCGGCACTCCCGTGCCCGTCAGTCCGCCTTTTTTTTATTTTCTTATTATCCGTGTCTATTTGTGTGATTTATGTTTTCTGCTAACGTGTGTAAACTATAAACAGTGCTTTATTAACATAATTAAAAATGCAGATCATTTTCAAAAAACAATTATTCATAAAAAAATGTGTAAAAAATTATAATAATCTTTAACATATAATTATAAGTTAACAGAATAGAAAATGCGGATCACACAAACGGTGACATGACAATAACAAAATAAAAAATAAAAACGGATTGACGGGCACTCCGTCTGGACAAATTTGAAGATGGAATATACAGACTCGGTTTTCCATATTTTTTTTTTACAAAATTTCTAGAAGAAAATTTAATAACACAAATATGGTTATCCTCCTCCAAAACTAACTCTCATATATGCTTTGCTGATTTGCCAAAAGAAATTGGTTTCGTAACCGCATCAAAAGAAATTGCTTTGTTACTTTTTTTGATTGATTTGTTTCATTAATTTTTCATTTTTTCTATGTTATTCTTCTGTGCATATTCAATTCAATTTCATTGTTTTTGCTTTTTTTTTTTATTTCTTTGCAATTTTTGTTCAAATGTTGTGAAGATTCATAGATCAAAATCATTATGTGTTAATTTTTCTTTGTTACTATTTTGATTGTTCTGTTTGTGGTACATTTTAATGACAAATTAAAAACAATTATATAAAAGATGATTATGTTTGTAATCTATAACAATATATAAAGGCAAAATACTCTTTTTGATGTAGTATTTTTTTCATGCTTATATCCTTTGCAGTAAAAAAACAGTTGGTACTTATTCTATCTTTGGCACTACAAAAATGGTAATCATGATAAATAAAATTTCTAGACAAAACGTGATAAAGAAAATGCTACAACACAGACATAAAATTGTAGGAATAACACATTAAAAAAAGTTTACAAATGGGGTGTTTTGCTTCCTAATTTTACGTTTTACAAAATGGTTCAAATTGACTTAGAAGTTAGAAAAGTATAAGGGCAGTATCAATATGATATTTTTTCTTCAACATGTACAAATTTGGAATTTTGGCTAACAAACTTCAATCTACAATCATTTACGTGACATTGAGTATATTTTGACTTAATTTGTTATTTTCCATTTAAAATGATTTCACGCAGAGTTTCACATCTCTATGTGACTTAACTATTCAAAAAAATAAAGTGCAAAACATTTATAATAATCTTCAACATATAAGTTAGCACAATAAAAAATGTGTATCACACAAAAAAATATGAAAAGGATGACCATATTTTTTTTTATTTTTTTCGATTTTCATTACCGGTGATGTTCATATTTTTAAGAACATCAGTGAGATAATGATGTTTTGATTGCATTTCAATTTTTTTTTTGGAAATCATGAAATAGAATTAGAGAATATTTAGATGCTAATATATCTTGATTGAGAGGCTTCATGTTACTCTCCGTCCAAAATATAAGCAAACTTTGGTCAACAAAAGTGAATATATTTCGACCAAATTTCTAACCAAATACATCAAGTTTCTTTGACTCATTTTTGCTTATATTTTGAGACGGATTGAATATGTATTTTGTTTAGAAGTCAACAATGTACATATAAAACTATACAACTGTTCACTACTATAAATACATAATAACTAAATCATAAACAAAATTACAAATAAATAAGCATTAAAATATATGCACAAATTTTAGTGCAATAATAGAAAAGGCGGACAGATGGGCACGAGAGTGCCCGGCTGAACGCTAGTATATATAAAGGGAAAACTTAATTTTGGTGTAGCCTTTTTTAAAAATTCCCACAATACCCTTAACTTTTTTTTTTTTAAAAAAAAACTCTTAACTTCTATAACTTCTATACTCTCTTTTTTTTTTTGACAAAAATAACTTCTATCTTTATAACTTCAATATTTTTTTTTTTTTTGTTTTCATCAAACCATTTATATTTTTTAACACGTTTTTATTTTCATCAAGTTTGATCATACAAACGGGTACAAAAGTGATGAAAGCATGTACTATATATAAAGGGAAAACTTAATTTTGGTGTAGTCTTTTTTAAAGGCAAAAGTTATGGTGCATAAGGAGATGTTTATGCATGGTGCATAAGCCCCAGAATTACTCGCGCGCCCCCCAGAAGTTTCTCACACGCGCCCCCCAGCCCCCCAAATGGCTCGCTATCCCCACCCCCTTTCTGCTGATGCATACGTTCTGTTTTTATTTTTAGCCTACTGGGCTTTCCTTTTTTTTTGTTGGTTTTGTTTTTTACCCAGTTTTACACACCCCCAAATTTGATTCTTTTTCTCCCCTAGATTTGTTACAAAATCATTGGTTATTTATGCAATGTTATTTTGAAAATCATTATGAATAAAATATGGTTATAGTTATAATATTTATTTTAAATTAAATATCAATATTTTATTTGAAACCATAAGAGAGCTACTTTGGTTTTCAGATACAACACTAGTGAAACCATTAAGTTATACTTATGGTTTCGGTTAAAATATTTATTTTAAATTAAATATGGATATTTTATTAGAAACCATAAGAGGGCTATTCTGGTTTCAGATACAAAACTAGTGAAACCATTAAGTCACACTTATGGTTTCAGTTATAATATTTATTTTAAGAGAGCTACTTTGGTTTTCAGATACAACACCAGTGACACCATTAAGTCATACTTATGGTTTCGGTTAAAATCATTTTAAATTAAAATAATTTTGACATAATTAAGTACATTAAATAGTTTTGGAGTACAGATCTCTGAAACCATTCCACAGCACAAATGGTTTTGGAGTACACATCTTTGAAATCATTCTACAGCAGAAATGGTTTTGGCATGATTTTAGTTTAAAACTAACTACTAAAATAATTAACCATACATAATACTCTGACATTTATCCCTAATCAATAAAATAAAATAAAATTCAATCAATCAAAATTAATCAATCAAAATAAAATAAAGTTAATGCTAAAAAGACAACTTTTTACATTAAATACACAAGTTCAAAGAAAATATTTCTATATTAATATGCTTAACTAGTGCACCGTATACACTGTTTAGCATTTTCCCATTGTAAATTAACATCTAATCCACAATGTGTCATAATTGAGTTTACTAAATAAGTTTTTTTGAGGGTGTTTGTTTTGTGGACGAGAAATGTATTTTTAAGAATAATTATTAATAAAAAATAAGAATGGAAATCTTAATTTTGAATCATTTTAAAAAAATGCTTTTGTCTATCACATTTTTTTGAGAATATTTCTAAAAATAGGTAGTTACTTAAATGTTATTCTCATTTTGATAAGAGTCCTTTTTACCTGCCCATTTTCTTATATGGAAAAGAGAAAGCAATCCTCGGAGAAAATTATTTTCTCACTTCGTAACAAATATGAGAATTTATTTGAGTAACATTTTGAGAATACAGATTAAAAATTTTGTCCTTATGAACATAACTCAGTTGGAAGGGATATTGCATATTACTTATTACAAGGATCGGGGGTTCCAACTCTGGTACTCCCACTTATCCACCTTTAAAAAGTGAAATTCTAGCTACTAGACTACTCGAAAAAAAAAAAAAAATTTGAAATTTATGTGGTTATTTTATATAGGGATAGTATATGTAATACGCAGAGGAATCAGGTTCTTGTACACCCATCTATTCACCTTAAATTATTTTTTAAATAATAGAAGAAAAATAGTAACTAAAACAATCTTATTAATAAAAAAGTAATTTGTTTTGATTATTTTCGATTTTCGACAAGCTGGAAGCATTAGGCATCAAGAAGTGAATAGACATCCAACAATGTTGATAATTTGTTTTGTTAAAAAAGTAAAATTAGAAGAAAAAAATATCACACAATTGGAAATAGATGTTGGATTCTTGAACCAAATTGTGGCATTCTTGAACCAAATTGTGGCATGAATTATGAATACAAAGTACATATATTAAATTTAGCAAAACTCTCAGCAAAATAGGAGACAGTTATAAAGAAGTATGACATGACAATAATGCACAAGCAAAGAATCTCTGTCCTAAGCTAATCTGCCTTTGCTTTTGGAGTGAGGTACTTCATGGCCTTTCACACCTTGCTTCTTCACTTTCTTTTTCTTCTTCACTTTGACATTGCTGTACTTAGAAGAAAGTAATAATGTATATAACTAAGTATACAATTGTTTTCATTCAATTAGTCCCTTTTAGGCAGTTACTTCTATTAAGTACCTATTACATGACACAAAAGTTCAGAATCTTTATGCTATTTGAGTAAGTTAGGAATCAAACTAAATTTCTTTATTTTCATTATACAAACACCAGCTTTCACACAATCACATTAGAATTTTAATTTTATTTTATTATTATTATTATTTTTTTTTTCACCACCAGTTTAATCTAGTTCGGGGGTTAGTTCTGGCATCAAGTGGTTTCAGCCCCCTTTCGATCGCAGTTGCGGGGGATCGAACCGTGATCCTTCATATTACATAAGTTGAGAATCTTTATTCTGTTAATTATTACCATTTATTATCATTATCATCATTCATAATTTTGGATAAATTAGTTTCATATTTATAATCATTGAAGAATTTATATAGAAACCTTAACAAGCTAAGTACAGCAAACTTTAGATCACTATGAAGAATGTTAGCTATACAAGTTACATAATCTCTTAACCTTTTCTTAATTCCTTTTTTCTTTTCCATCTTCATATTACAAAATCTCATGTAGCTTCTTCATGAAATTATTCTTTGCTTAACTAAAACTTTGTCACCTTTTATCTATTTCATTCTTAAGTACACCTTCTTTGCTTCAAAATCAATTTTTCATTTGCTTCTCATAGATATTCATATCGTTGCAGCAACTACTTGTGGCAAATAATCACTAGAAAGAAAAGGATATGAAGCTGATAGTAGAGGTTATTAATGCTCATGATCTTATGCCAAAAGATGGTGAAGGATCAGCAAGTACTTTTGTTGAAGTAGATTTTGAAAACCAATTAAGCAGAACAAGAACTGTCCCGAAAAATCTCAACCCTACTTGGAATCAAAAACTTGTTTTCAATTTAGATACAACCAAACCTTACCATCATAAAACTATTGAAGTCTCGGTCTACAACGAGAGGAGACAACCGATTCTCGGCCGAAACTTCCTTGGAAGAGTAAGAATTCCTTGTTCTAATATTGTTAAAGAAGGTGATGAAGTGTATCAGATTTTGCCACTAGAAAATAAGTGGTTTTTTTCATCTGTTAAGGGTGAGATTGGCCTAAAAGTTTACATTGCATCAGAATCCAAAGCTAAAAACGTTTCTCCCATTTTCCCTTCAGAACCAGAAAAACTCTCACCTTCTACTCCGAAAAAAGAACCAGAATCCAATGCTACTAACCTTCCTCCTCTCCATGGTGCTGCCTCAGCTGCAGAAACATTAGAAGCTGATCCTAAAGAAGACGAACAAGCATATTCTGTCGCGGCATCCAATTCCTCTATTGAAGAAGCTCAATCTAGCAGCATCGGTTTTGATCAAGATTCAAAGATACAAATCGAAGAACCTGTCGAACAGTTGTCTTCTCAACAACTAGACAAACATCAAGTTCACCAGCAACCAAGAATTTCAATAAAGAAAAGACCACAAGAAAATCTATTCACGATGCATTCAGTTGATCCTCAACTTCAATCTAACCGGGCTGAAAACTATAATCACAGCAATGACTCCAACATGCAGCCAAGAATTGCAATCAAAAGACGACTGAGAGCACAAGGTACTCCTCCTTCAACAACATACTCAGTTAATCAACAGGTCAATCCTAGGTATGATGAAAGATACAATCTCAAGGGAACCGGTCAACAACCAAGGATTTTGGTAGAGACACCTCGACGTGTTTCTTCACCCCCAGTGCACCTTGCAGATCCGCAAGGTATTTCTTCATCAACAACATACTCAGTTAATCCCCAAGTCCATCCGAGGTATGATGAAAGATACAATCTTAAGGGAACCAACCAACAGCCAAGGATATTAGTAGAGACACCACGGCATGTTTCTTCACCTCCAAGGCACCATGTAGATCCGCAAGTCCTCACCAGCATTGATGAAAACTACAATCTCAAGGAAACCAATCCAAATATTGGTGAGAAGTGGCCTAGTGGTGGAAGAAAATGGATGAGTGGTGGTGAAAAATTGACAAGCACACATGACCTTGTCGAGCAGATGTTTTATCTCTATGTTCGCGTAGTGAAAGCAAAGGATCTTCCTCCAGGAACCATCACCTCAAGCTGTGATCCTTATGTGGAGGTGAAGCTAGGGAACTATAGAGGAAGAACAAAGCATTTGGAGAAGAAACTGAATCCAGAGTGGAACCAAGTATTTGCTTTCTCCAAAGACCGGATTCAATCTTCAGTTCTTGAGGTCTTTGTCAAAGATAAAGAAACGATAGGAAGAGATGATTATTTAGGAAGAGTTATTTTTGACCTCAATGAGGTTCCAACAAGAGTTCCACCAGATAGTCCACTGGCTCCTCAGTGGTACAGACTTCAACACTTGCGAGGTGAAGGTATGGTGAGAGGCGATATTATGCTTGCAGTTTGGATGGGAACACAAGCTGATGAAGCTTTCTCAGATGCTTGGCATTCTGATGCTGCTACTGTCTATGGTGAAGGTGTTTTCAACATCAGGTCAAAGGTTTATGTCTCTCCAAAACTATGGTATCTAAGGGTCAATGTCATTGAAGCTCAAGATGTTATCCCCAACGACAGAAACCGCTTACCAGAGGTTTCTGTGAAGGTTCAATTAGGCTGCCAAGTTCTGAGGACAAAGATATGTCCAACTAAAACAATTACTCCACTCTGGAATGAAGATTTAGTTTTTGTAGCAGCTGAACCATTTGAGGAGCAATTGACAATAACTGTGGAGGATCATGTGCAACCTTCAAAAGATGAGGTACTTGGAAAGATAAACTTACCTTTGAACCTCATTGAGAAGAGACTAGACCATAGACCGGTTCATTCTCGTTGGTTTAACCTCGAGAAATTTGGTTTTGGTATGTTAGAAGGTGATAGAAGAAATGAGCATAAATTTTCAAGCAGGATTCACCTTAGAGTTTGCCTTGAAGGTGGATACCATGTTTTAGATGAATCCACTTTGTACATAAGTGATCAAAGACCAACCGCAAGACAACTATGGAAGCAGCCTATTGGAATACTTGAAATGGGCATCTTAGGAGCAAAAGGGCTTCTACCTATGAAGATGAAGGATGGGCATGGTAGCACAGATGCATACTGTGTTGCTAAATATGGTCAGAAGTGGATCAGAACCAGAACACTTTTAGACACATTCAATCCCAAATGGAATGAGCAATACACATGGGAGGTTTATGATCCTTGCACTGTCATAACACTAGGTGTTTTTGACAACTGTCATTTAGGTGAAAAAGCTCCAAGTGGAAGTTCAATCAAAGATTCAAGAATTGGAAAGGTAAGAATTAGGCTATCAACACTTGAAGCCAATAAAATTTACACTAATTCTTATCCACTTCTTGTTTTACACCAACATGGAGTTAAAAAAATGGGTGAGCTTCAACTTGTAGTGAGGTTCACTGCACTCTCACTAGCTAACATTTTTCATATCTATGGCCAACCTTTACTACCAAAGATGCATTACTTACAACCTTTCACAGTTAATCAAATCGATAACTTAAGGTACCAAGCAATGAATATTGTAGCAATGAGGCTTGGTAGAGCTGAACCACCTCTTAGGAAGGAAGTGGTAGAGTACATGTTGGATGTTGATTCAAATATATGGAGCATGAGAAGAAGCAAAGCGAACTTCTTTCGCGTGATGTCTCTTTTCTCCAGTTTCATCACAATAGGAAGATGGTTCAATGATGTTTGTCATTGGAAGAATCACATCACATCAATACTAGTCCACATCCTCTTTTTGATACTTATATGGTATCCAGAATTGATACTACCAACTTTCTTTCTCTACATGTTCTTGATCGGCCTATGGAACTATCGGTTTCGTCCGAGACAACCGCCTCACATGGACACTAAACTCTCATGGGCTGAATCTGTTCATCCTGATGAACTTGATGAAGAGTTTGACACATTTCCAACATCAAGATCACATGATACTGTGAGAATGAGATATGATAGGCTAAGAACTGTTGCAGGTAGGATTCAAACAATTGTTGGTGACATAGCTACACAAGGGGAGAGGTTTATGTCTCTACTGAGCTGGAGAGATCCTAGAGGAACTACCCTCTTTGTGTTGTTTAGTCTTTTTGCAGCTGTGGTTTTCTATGCAACACCATTTAGAGTTGTGGTTTTGGTGACAGGTTTGTATAATTTGAGACATCCAAGGTTTAGAAACAAACTACCTTGTGTACCAAGTAATTTTTTCAAGAGGCTCCCTGCTAGAACAGATAGTTTACTTTGAATCTGTTTTATAAATAATAATATAGTTTCTGTGATCTGAATCGTGTAATGTGTACACATAATAATAGTTTGCAATTTATTCATTTCATGTTTTAATCTCCTAGTTAATTATGAGAAAGAGTTTGCAATTTTAAGTTTGAAATTTATATACAAACATGAAAAAAAAGACTAAAACCTTACTCTTTCCGTTCCTTTTTGAGTGTCCAAAAACGTCGGATTTAGCGTTCCTATTTAACTGTCCATTTGATATTTTAAAGGTACGATTTGTCAATTACTCTTATCTTTTTCAATAAAACTAATTAATTCTATATATTTGGGAAACTAAAGTTTTTTTTAATTTTATTTTTGGTACATAACATATTAAATTTTTTTTTTGTACATAATATATTAAATTTATTGGAAAAAGAAACTGTGTGCAAAAAAATTAGAATTTATTGGTGGATTGAAATTAGGGTATAATAGGAATATAAGGTGCAAAAATACACTTTCTTAATTTTGTGTTACTATTTTAAACGGACACTTAAAAAGGAATGAAGGGAATATAAAAAATAATAAAGGACTAAAATATTATATGAAATTAAGTTTTTTTTTGGCTACATGAAGAGGGCAAAGTCCTGAAATTAAATTAAGCGATTAAAATCGTAATTTTGTCTAAAAAATATTATTATTTATTGTAAGTAATCTTATTATTTTATTTATATATTGAAGATATTAAAAATCAATTAGAAAAAAACTTCTTCCTCCTTCATCCTCCCTGAATGTTTTTTGTATTTCTTTCAATAATCATTGCCTTAACCCAAACACATAGCTATGTGTGTATGGTAAATTCAATAAGGTAGATTATAGTTTATTGTACTGGTTTATAGGTTTGTTTTGATAAAAATAAAACATATTTAATAATAAGTTTTTCTAATTAGCTTATTGTGTTTTTTGATATGCTATTTTAAGTAGCATAGTTTATAATTTTTTTTATACATTTTATTTCTTGTTTACCCTTATTATTTTCATTTTATTATTTTTTTAAGAATGTAATGACTACTCCATTAACTATTTATTTTTATGTTATTTTGTACTTATATCAACTAAATTTGTCAAACACATTAATATCTTTCATTCTGCTAACTTTTGAACTATAAACTAGTTTTTCAACGATCAACTAACTTTTAAACTTAATTTTACAGCTTATGGCTCTGTTTGACAAAAATAACGGATGACTGATAAGCTAGCTTATTGCTTATAGCTGATGGATGATAGCTTATAGCTAATAAGTTAATTGCAGTGTTTAATAAAATTGGCGGTTCAATTAGCTAATAAGTGTAAAATAACATAAAATGACATTCTTAATTAATAATAAAATTTATATCAAATTTATATTTAAAATTAAATAATAATTTAAATTTAAAAATGTAATATGTTTTTTTGAAGAAGTAAAAATGTAATATGTTATTATTAAAAAAAAATTAGCACCAACATACTCCCTCCCTCCGTTCTTTTTTATAAGAAACAATTTGAAAAAATTATACATACCAAGTAATCACATTCCAGATAGTTATTTTCATTTAATACTCTTCTAATTTTAAATTTATTCGATGTATACCCTTATTTAATTACTCTTAATTCAACTAAGTTATTTATTTTTAATATTCTCTCTCATAATAAATAAGGATATAAATGAAATTAACCATTTAAAAAATTTAAAAATTGGTCAAAATTTCTTATAAAAATGACCAATTTTTTTTTTTCTTCAAATTGTTCTTTATAAAAATGATAGGAGGAAGTATTTGTTGAAAGGTCAAAATAATAATTTAGCCTTATTTTATTTATTAAAAATCAATTAGAAAAAACCTTCTTCCTCATCCTGAAGTCAACATGTCCAGTTCCGTCATCCTCCCTGGATTTTTTTTTCCTTTTCTGAACAACCTTCAAGCAATCACTATCTTAACCCAACCCCATAACTATATGTCTTTTCCTCGTAAAACAATTCTCAGCCAATGTTAGAAGTAATTTATATTTAAGGGTATTTTAGTATTTACTATGTTAAGTACTTTTGAACTTGTCTGTTAAGTTTTTCAATTTTAGGGCCTATGTGGCAAACTTTACTCTTTGTATAAATAGCTACTCTTTTATCAATCCAATTATTCTTCCTTTCATATTTGTGGCTGCTGTCTTTGTTCTCTCCTTACTATTTCATTGATTCATCACCTTGTACACCAACAAATTGGTATCTAGAGCTCCGGTTAGAATCCACGGGAAACACGAGTGAAACGTGAGTTGTGTGTATTTGATTTTTGGTTCTTGATTTGTGTTGAATCTTGAACAAAAATCTTAACAGAATCACTTTTTCTGATTTTGTGGGATTGGGAAACACGAGTGTTAGTGAGATTTGAGTGTACTGTACAAGGTTTAAGATGAACGGAAACGGTGGCATGAGTACCAAGCTTCCAGTGTTTGATGGCAAAAACTGGAATCGTTGGATGAAACAAATGCTTGTATTGTTCGGTGCTCAAGGTGTGCTTGAGCTTGTCACTGAAGGATACGTTCCTGTTGCAGCAGATGCAACAGAGGAGCAGAAAGAGGCGCAGAAAGCTACAAGAAAGAAGGATCAGAAGGCGTTGTTCTACATTCATCAGTGTGTGAATGAGAGTGTGTTTGAGAAGATTGCTGATTCAGTGACGGCGAAGGAGGCTTGGGATCTTCTGACAAGGTGTTACGGTGGTGATGCGTCAGTAAAGAAGGTAAAGCTTCAAACCCTCAGAAAACAGTATGAGAATCTCAACATGAAGAACAATGAGAAGGTTTGTGAGTACATCTCCAGACTAATTCTGATTACTAATGAGATGAAAGCTTGTGGAGAAACTCTTTCAGAACAAGTAATCATTGAGAAGGTATTGAGATCCCTTACCCCTCAGTTTGATTACATTGTTGTATCTATTGAACATTCCAAAGATTTGGAAACCATGAGAATAGAAGAGTTACAGAGCAGTCTAGAAGCACAAGAGTTGCGTCTAACTGAGAGAAACTCTGAAAGAGAAGTAGAGCAGCAGGCTCTGAAAGCAGCCTCTGAGAAGAAGTTTCAGAAGAAGCCTTGGTCAGAAGCCAAGAATAGATCTAATGGAGCTCAGAATCCAAAAACCTCAACTTCTGGAAAGCAGAAGTATGCTCAGAAAGGAAAAGACAAGACAAAGGTACGGTGTTACTCTTGTCAGAAGTTTGGCCATTTTGCATCTGAGTGCAAGTCAAACAAAGAAAGAAAGTCAGAAGAAGCAAATATAGCCAGAAGTTCTGATGACTCTGATAGTGAATTTGTTTTACTAATGGCTTCTGAATCTGATGATGTGAATTCAGAGTGGTGGTATATGGATACAGGGTGTTCAAACCATCTTACTGGAAACAAGAAGTGGTTGGTTGATTTTGACTCTAGAAAGAGTACAAAGATCAGATGTGCTGATGATAAATACCTCAACGCTGAAGGTATGGGAAATGTCAAAGTCATTTTGAACAATGGGAAAGCAGCATTGATTCAGAACGTGTGGTATGTACCAGGCATGAAAAGCAATCTGATGAGTGTGGGTCAATTGATTGAGAAAGGTTTTTCAGTTACTATGAAAGACAATCTTCTGAAGCTATATGACGGTAATCAGAAGCTGATTATGGAGTCAGAACAGGGAAGGAACAGAACATTCAAGGTGAATGTTAGAACTGCAGATTCTGAATGTCTTAGTGCAACAAGTGTTGAGAAGGATAGTGAGTTGTGGCACAGAAGATTTGGTCATCTGAATTTCAGAAGCTTGGGGCATCTGAAGTCAAAGAATCTGGTACATGGAATTCCTATAATCAAGAAGCCTAAAAAATCATGCAAGGTGTGCATGAAAGGGAAGCAACCAAGACTGCCGTTTGCATCAGAAGTAGCTCCAAGAGCAAAACATGCCTTGGGAGTAGTACATTCTGATGTGTGTGGACCATTTCCAGTACCTTCACTTGGAGGAAACAAGTATTTTGTATCTTTTGTTGATGAATTCACAAGGATGACATGGGTAACACTCATCAAGTTCAAGCATGAAGTGTTTGCTGAGTTTCAGAAGTTCAAGGTGAAGGCTGAGAAACAGAGTGGTCAGAAGCTGAAGATTCTCAGAACTGATGGTGGTGGTGAGTTTAATTCTAATGAGTTTAAAACTTTCTGTGAGGAGAATGGAATTGAGCATGAGGTTACAGCTCCTTATACTCCTCAACACAATGGTCTTGCTGAGAGAAGAAATCGTACTTTGCTTGATATGGTGAGAAGCATGCTGAAAGAGAAGAAGCTTCCTCATCACTTATGGGGAGAAGCTGTTGCCACTGCAACATATGTGCTCAACAGATGTCCAACGAAGAAGCTGAAGGAAATAGTTCCTATTCAGAAGTGGACTGGAGAGAAGCAAAGTGTTAGTCATCTGAAGGTGTTTGGATCTGTATGCTATAAACATGTTCCAGAAGCCAGAAGACAGAAGCTGGATGATAGAAGCAAAGTAATGTTACTGGTGGGGTACCACAGTACAGGTGCGTACAAGCTTTATTGTCCAGAGACTAATAAAATTGAATTCAGCAGAGACGTCATTGTGAAGGAATCTGAAATTTGGGATTGGAACAAGTCTCAATCAAATTCTGATGTGAGAATCTCAGAGGATGGCTCTGAAGGTGAGTCAGAATCTGAAGGCTCTGAAGATGATTCAGAAGATGGAGATGACTCTGATGGTGACTCTGAGTCTGATGGTGATTCTGAATCTGACTCTGAAGACAATTCTGAAGGTCAAAATTCTGAAGACAATTCTGAAGGTCAAAATTCTGAAGACGATTCTGAAGGTCAAAGTTCTGAAGACAATTCTGAAGGTCAAAATTCTGAAGAAAGAATTTCTGAAGGTGAAGCCTCTGAAGAAAGAATTTCTGAAGGTGAAGCCTCTGAAGAAAGAATTTCTGAAGGTGAAGCCTCTGAGTCAAAAACTTCTGAAGATGCTTCTGAACAAGTTCAGAGGCTACAGAGAATCAGAAGCATCCCAAGAAGATTTGCAGGATTTGAAATGTTGCAAGACACTGAAGTAGACTCTGAGGGAGAAATTATTCAGTGTGCAATGTTAGTAGATTCTGAACCCGTGAGTACAGAAGATGCTCTTAAGCAACAAGTCTGGTTGCAGGCCATGAAAGAAGAACTTGATGCTATAAAGAGGAACAAGACTTGGAAGCTTTCAGAACTTCCAAAAGGCAAGAAAGCCATCAGCGTCAGATGGGTTTTCAAGCAGAAACTAAAGCCAGATGGATCAATTGGCAAACACAAAGCGAGGTTAGTAGCAAGAGGATTTCTGCAGAAACCTGGACTAGATTATTCTGAAGTGTTTGCACCTGTAGCAAGACACGAAACAATTAGACTGGTAATTGCAATAGCTGCTAACAGGAATTGGCCTCTGATGCATTTAGATGTGAAATCTGCATTTCTGAACGGTCCATTACAAGAAGAGGTATATGTGTCACAACCTCCTGGTTTTGAGAAAAAGAATCAGGAAGGGATGGTGTATAGATTGCATAAAGCCCTCTATGGATTGAAACAAGCGCCCAGAGCCTGGAATATGAAGATTAATTCATTTTTCAAGAAGCAAGGGTTTCAGAAATGTGAGTTGGAGTATGGTGTTTATGTTCAGCACACTTCAGAAGGCAATATGATTCTGGTATGTTTGTATGTTGATGATATATTGCTGACAGGAAGTTCTGAACAAGAGATAGCTAAGTTCAAGAAGGTTATGATGAATGAGTTTGAGATGACAGACCTTGGAAAAATGAGTTACTTTCTAGGGATGGAATTTCTATATTCTGAGAAAGGAATCATTTTGCATCAGTTGAAGTATGAACTTGAGCTTCTGAAGAGATTTAAGCTGGAGAATTGCAAAGTTGCTATCACACCCTCTGATACGAATCAAAAGTTGGATTCCGATTCTGATGGAGAGGATGTGGATGCTACAACCTTCAAACAGTTGGTTGGTTCTCTGAGGTATTTGTGTAATACCAGACCTGATATTTGTTTTGCAGTTGGAATGGTTAGCAGATTTATGAGTAAACCAAAATGGTCCCATTACCAAGCTGCTGTTAGGATTCTGAGGTATATCAAGGGGACTCTGAAGCATGGAGTGCTATTTCCCTCTGAAGGAAGGACTGAATCAGAACTTCTGAGTTATTCAGATTCTGATTGGTGTGGAGACAGAGTTGATAGAAGAAGCACTTCTGGATATTTATTTAAATTTCTAGGAGGTCCTATTTCGTGGTGTTCCAAGAAGCAACCTGTTGTTGCTCTATCAACCTGTGAAGCTGAATATATTGCAGGCGCTGTGACTGCATGCCAAGCTGTGTGGCTTCTGAACTTACTGCAGGATCTGAAGATCAAGGTAAACAAGCCTCTGAAGCTGATGATTGATAACAAGTCTGCAATCAATCTTGCCAAGAATCCCGTGCTGCATGGAAGAAGCAAGCATATTGAGACCAAGTATCACTTTCTGAGGAATCAGGTTCAGAATGGAGTGCTTGAAGTTGTGCACTGTAGCACTCAGAAGCAGCTGGCAGATGTGTTGACAAAGGCTATCAAAACTGATCAATTTCTTCGTTTGAGGGATGGAATTGGTGTTGTCAGTTTTGTCTAAATATAAATTAAGGGATGGTGTTAGAAGTAATTTATATTTAAGGGTATTTTAGTATTTACTATGTTAAGTACTTTTGAACTTGTCTGTTAAGTTTTTCAATTTTAGGGCCTATGTGGCAAACTTTACTCTTTGTATAAATAGCTACTCTTTTATCAATGCAATTATTCTTCCTTTCATATTTGTGGCTGCTGTCTTTGTTCTCTCCTTACTATTTCATTGATTCATCACCTTGTACACCAACAGCCAACACTGCAAAACAAAAAGAAAAAATTTGCTTTCTCTGTTTCCCATCACCTCACTCCTCAGATCTGCTTATAACTTATAAGTCATCAAGCAACTTAACTCAATCTTCCAACTCATTTGTGTTCACACCAACAAACAATTCAAATGTACAACTACCTCCGCTCCAAAATTAAAATTAAAAATAGGAAAAAGAAACTGACGGAGAATGCTCTCCCGCCTTCACCACCTCCGTTACTAACCCGTTGCCAGCGCATATCGTCGGACGAGCTACCTCTACCTCCACCACCTCCGCCATTTCCGTTGCTAAACGGCGGCCAGCCGATGTGCTGATGTTTTATAACTTCAATCCTATTAGACTTGGTTAGGTAGTTAGGAGGTGGTTACATAACTACCTTGAGTTAGTTAGTTATGGTTACTTGTGTTACAAGTAATGGATGTGTTAGGAGTTTTCCTTATAAATAAGCATGTGCCTCATGCATTGCAAACACAACTTATTCTCTATTTTTCTTATCAATAAATCTTAACACTTTCCTCCTAGTTTTCTCTCTAGTTCTTACTTGTTATCTTCTTCCTCTTATCTTGGATTACCCTAACAAATTGGTATCCAGAGCCCTTTGGTTCTTAGTGTAGAAAGCACAAAGATTCAGTCTTGTTTGGTGTTTACATTTTCTTCCCTTCAGAAACAATGTCAGGGAATGGTTTACCAAACAATCTTCCAATTCTTGAGGGCAAGAATTGGGAAAGATGGAGCAAACAGATGAAGTCTCTCTTTGGTTTTCAAGATACATGGGAAGTGGTGGTTAATGGTGTGCAAGACTTGGTGGGGAATGCCACTGAAGCTCAGAGATCAGCACACAAAGACTTAAAGAAGAAGGATTGCAAGGCAATGTATGCAATTCAAGCTGCAGTAGATTCTGCAAATTTTGACAAGATATCTAGTGCTGAATCCTCTAAGGTAGCCTGAGATATTTTGGTGAAATATTATGAAGGAGGAGAAAAGGTGAAGGGAGTAAAGTTGCAGTCTCTGCGAAGGCAATATGAGCTTCTGCAGATGGATAAGAGTGAATCCATTGGAGCCTATGTGTCGAAGGTTCAAGGCATTGTCCATACAATGAAGAGCTGTGGTGAGGTGATGACAGATAGGATGATTGTAGAGAAGGTAATGAGAACTCTAACTCCAAATTTTGATCATGTCATTGTTGCCATCCAAGAAACTGGGAATGTAGCTACATTACAGTTGGAGGATCTTGTCGGATCTTTAGAAGCACATGAGTTGATGATAAATGAAAGGAAAGGGGTTCAAGAATCTGTACAAGCCTTACAAGTTCAGGCTTACAAGAAAGCTAACAGTCACAAAGAGAAAAATCAAGATAAGGGAAAGAATGGCTCTCAAAAAATTTGATGGAAAATCTGAATCCTTCAAGAAAGGAGGAGGAACATCAAATTCAAAGAAAGGGAAAGGCAAGGACAAGAGTCACATTCAGTGCTATAACTGTGAGAAATGGGGACACTATGCTTCAGATTGTTGGTTCAAGAAAGGCAAAGAAAAGGGCCAAGACTCTGATGATGAAGCAAAACTTGTGCAAGAAAAGGTTGAAGACAAAGCTGTGACTTTCATGGCTACATTATCAGAGGTAGAATCACAAGATAAAGTTGATGCTGAGACTTGGTTCTTAGACACAGGGTGTTCCAACCACATGACTGGTCACAAAAACTGGTTAGTGAAGTTCGATTCTGGAAAGAAAAGTAAAGTGAAGCTGGCCAATAGCAGTTCATTGCAGTCAGAAGGCATTGGTAACATGGTTATCAAGAGGAGCAATGGAAGCACTGCAGTAATTGAAGATGTGATGTTTGTACCAGGTATGGATTGTAATCTTCTGAGTGTTGGACAGCTAGCAGAAAAAGGTTTTTCAGTTATCATTAAGAAAGAGAAATTTGAACTTTATGATCCTGCAAATAACCTAATTCTGAGGACTCCTTTGGCCAAGAATAGAACTTTCAGAACTTTGATTCACACAAACACTGTTCAGTGTATGAAGGTAATAACAGATGAGAAGTTGAATTGGCTATGGCACCTGAGATTTGGACATTTGAATTTCAAATATCTGAATCAGCTAGGGAGCAAATGAATGGTACTTGGCCTGCCTAAGATTGAAGCTTCAGAAAGAGTATGTGAAGGTTGCTTAGTTGGTAAACAACCTAGAAATGCTTTCAGCAAGAGTTTGCCTATGAGATCATCAAGTGTACTAGGTGTTGTGCATTCTGATGTGTGTGGTCCCTTTGATGTGAATTCACTTGGTGGTAATAGATATTTTGTTACCTTTGTTGATGAGTATAGCAGGAAGATGTGGATATACTTGATTCAAACCAAGGATGCAGTATTTGATGTCTTCAGAAATTTTAAGGCATTAGTTGAAAATCAAAGTGGAAAGAAGATCATAGCTCTCAGAACAGATGGTGGAGGTGAGTATACTTCCAAGAAGTTTGAGTCATTTTGTGTTGAACAAGGTATAGAACATGAAGTCACAGCTCCCTATACACCTCAACACAATGGCTTAGCTGAAAGAAGGAACAGGACTATTCTTGATATGGCAAGGTGTATGGTGAAGCATAGGAACCTGCCTAAAGCTTTCTGGGGTGAAGCAGTTCACACTGCTGTGTATGTGTTGAACAGGTGTCCAACCAAGAAGCTGAAAGACAAAGTACCTGAGGAAGTGTGGAGTGGTAGAAAACCTAGTGTAAGTCACTTCAGAATTTTTGGTGCTTTATGTCACAAGCATGTGCCTGAAGCAAAAAGGAAGAAGCTTGATGACAGAAGTGAAGTCATGATCTTGGTAGGATACCATGTCACAGGTGCTTACAAGCTGTATGATCCTGTCACAAAGAAAATGATCTACAGTAGAGATGTTGTAATTGATGAAGAGAAATCCTGGGATTGGATTGCTGGTTGCAGTTCAAGCAGAGCTCAATTGAATCCAATCATGAATGAAGAAGATAGTGATTCTAGTGATGAGAATGAAGCACCTGCAGCTGTGACTAGAGACAGGCCTGCCAGAACAAGGAACATTCCTGCTAGATTGCAGGATTGTGAAATTATTAATGATAATGAGGTAAATGCAGATGGTGACTTAGTTCATATTGCATTGATGGCTGGTTCTGAGCCTATCAATTACACAGAAGCCTTGAAACACAAGAAATGGAAGAAAGCTATGGAGGAGGAGTTGGCTTCAATTGAGAGAAATCAAACTTGGGAGTTAGTTAAACTTCCATCAGATAAGAAGGCAATTGAAGTAAAATGGGTGTTCAAGCTGAAGCTAAATCCTGACAATTCTATAGCAAAATATAAGGCAAGGCTGGTGGCAAGAGGTTTTCTGCAGAGGGAAGGAATAGATTACTCAGAAATCTACTCACCTGTGGCAAGAATTGAGACTGTGAGACTTGTCATAGCTGTAGCTAATGCAAGGAAATGGCCTATGTTCCACATGGATGTTAAGTCAGCCTTTCTTAATGGTCCATTAGAAGAACTTGTTTTTGTAACTCAGCCACCTGGATTCATGATTGAAGAGAAGAAAGACATGGTCTACAGATTGAACAAAGCTCTATATGGTTTGAAACAAGCTCCAAGAGCTTGGAATAAAAGGATAGATGGATTTCTTGTGAAACAAGGTTTCAGGAAATGCAAGTCAGAATATGGAGTATATGTGCAGGAAGCAGCTTCAAGCATCATTCTGATATGTTTGTATGTTGATGATCTGCTAGTAACTGGAAGTGTCACAGCTGAGATAGAGAGATTCAAAGAAGTAATGAAAACTGAATTTGAGATGACAGATTTGGGAGAAGTGTCTTACTTCTTAGGATTTGAACTTCTGAAGAATGGTAAAGGTCTATTGTTGCATCAGAGGAGATATGCAGGAGAAATTCTGAAGAGGTTCAACATGACTGAGTGTACATATGCTGCAACTCCTATGGAGGTGAACTTGAAGTTAGAGAAGAATGAGACAGAAGAGACTGTGGATACTACAATTTTCAAGCAAATTGTAGGATCATTGAGATATTTTTGCAACAGCAGGCCAGATATATGCTTTGCAGTTGGGCTTGTAAGTAGATTCATGGATAAACCTAGAAGGTCACACATGAATGCAGCTAGAAGAATACTTAGGTATATAGCAGGCACAATGGAGTTTGGAATTCTTTTTCCAAAGTCAGTTCTGAAGGAGAAATTTGAGATTGTGTGCTACTCTGATGCCGATTGGTGTGGTGACAAAGTAGATAGAAGGAGTACTACTGGGTATTTCTTCAGATTTATGGAGGCTCCTGTTGCTTGGTGTTCTAAGAAACAACCAGTTGTTGCATTGTCTTCGTGTGAAGCTGAGTACATAGCAGGTGCATATGCAGCATGCCAAGCTTTGTGGATTGTGACTGTGTTGAAGGAGCTAGGAATTGAAGCAGAGAAACCTGTGGTTCTGCAGATTGATAACAAGTCTGCTATAAACTTAGCCAAGAATCCAGTTTTGCATGGTAGGAGCAAACACATAGAGGCTAGGTTTCATTTCTTGAGGGAGCAGGTGAATCAAGGTAGCTTAGATGTCAGGCATTGTGCAACAGATACTCAGGTTGCAGATGCTCTAACTAAGAGTTTGAAAACAGACAGGTTTTTGAAGCTCAGAAGTGAACTTGGTGTGTGTCAGGCGCGCGCGCCCAGCATGGCAAGTTCTGAAGCAGTTCTGAAGGATTTCTGAAGGACAGACAATGATTTCTGAAGGACAGACAAGTTTGCAGTTCTGAAGGATTTCTGAAGGACAGACAAGGATTTCTGAAGGACAGACAAGTTTGCAGTTCTGAAGGATTTCTGAAGGACAGACAAGGTTGCAGTTCTGAAGGATTTCTGAAGGACAGACAAGTTTGCTTAGGCTTGAAGTTAAGGGAGCATGCTGTTTTATAACTTCAATCCTATTAGACTTGGTTAGGTAGTTAGGAGGTGGTTACATAACTACCTTGAGTTAGTTAGTTATGGTTACTTGTGTTACAAGTAATGGATGTGTTAGGAGTTTTCCTTATAAATAAGCATGTGCCTCATGCATTGCAAACACAACTTATTCTCTATTTTTCTTATCAATAAATCTTAACACTTTCCTCCTAGTTTTCTCTCTAGTTCTTACTTGTTATCTTCTTCCTCTTATCTTGGATTACCCTAACATGTGCATCCCCCGACTGAGATCTCGAGTTGATCAAACTACCTGGGACTACTTCTTCGTATTAGTTTTATAAGCCAAGCTCTCAAATATGTGTTGGTTTCTGAAACACTGCTTTCAGAAGTTCTGGTGTTTCTCTCATTCGGACCCTGTGTGCTACTTCAGAACTTCTGAAGATACCAGGTTCTGATATAGCTTCAGAAGCTCCGTAACTTCTGAAGCTCAGCAGAAAGCATATTCATATGCTTCAACTTCTGAAGACACTAGGCTCTGAGTCAGCTTCTGAAGCTGCCTAGCTTCTTAAGCCTCTTCTGAAGCTCTGTTCAGCTCTGTTTCGCGTTTGTTTGTTAGTTAGTTTGTTTGTACAGTTTATTTTCAGTTAGTTAGTTAGAGAGGTCACCTCTCCCACCTCATGTACATTTTTCACCTATATATAGGTGTCGTTGTTGTTAATAAGATTTACACATTTTTTCCTTTATTCATTCTCTTCGTGTTATTCATAGTATTCTCATTTTCTTTCTTAGTGTTTCAATTGTTCTTTGTTGTTCATCTTTGTGAGAGTTTATCTCCAACAAAGTGGTATCTAGAGCTCGTACGATCCGAGGGATCTTGATTCGTTCTTGACAAGAAGAATCAGGTTGAAAGTGAATCAACCATGGCTGGGAACAATTTCCATACGAATTTGCCAGTTTTCGATGGAAAGAACTGGGATAGATGGGTGAAGCAGATGAAGGTGATCTTCAATGTTTAAGAAGTGTATGAACAAGTGAATGCAGAAATCACCCCTCTACCAGAAAATGCAAATGAAGAGCAAAGAACAACGTTCAGAGAAGCAAAGAAGAAAGACAACAAGGCCCTGTTTCTCATTCACCAATGTGTTGATTCAAAGGTGTTTGAGAAGATTGCAGATGCTGAAACCTCCAAAGATGCATGGGATATCTTGCAGAAGAGCTATGGTGGTGATGCAAAGGTGAAGAAGGTAAAGCTTCAGGCCTTGAAGAGACAATATGAACTGTTGGAGATGAAGAGTGATGAATCTATTGCTGATTACTTCACAAGATTGGTGACTCTCACCAATCAAATGAAAAATTGTGGAGGTAATCTTGAAGAGCAAGAAACGGTGGAAAAGGTATTAAGAACTTTGACTTCTAAATTTGATCATATCGTGGTCACTATAGAAGAGACTAAAGACTTGAGTGAGGTCAAGATTGAGGACCTGCAAAGCACTCTTGAAGCTCATGAGTTGAAGCACGGTGAGAGGAGCCATGGCAAAGAAGATGAGCAAGCTCTTTTCTCAAAGTGATAAGAAGAAATGGCAGAACAAGAGACATTCCAAGAAAGGAGAAGATCATGTTGAAGATGATGTTGAGACATTGTCTGAATCCTCTGATGGAGGAGGAGGGAAACAAAAAGATAAGTCAAAGAAGAAGGACAAGAGCAAGATTCAATGCTACAATTGTGACAAATATGGGCATTATGCCAGCGAATGTAAAAATTCAAAGAAAAAGAAAGGTCATGAAAATGAAGAAGAAGCAAACGTAGCACATGATAGTTCGAGTTCAGAGGAAGAAACAAGCTTCATGGTGATAGATGCTGATGAAACAGCAGATTCTATGGAGTGGTACTTTGACTCAGGATGTTCTAACCATATGACAGGTAATAAAAGCATTTTATCTAACTTTAATGAATGTCTCAACAAAAAGATCAAACTTGCCAACAATGAATTCACCAAAGCTGAAGGTATTGGGAATGTTATGATTGAGATGGAAAATAGCAAGAAAGCTGTGATTGGAAATGTTCTTTTTGTGCCTGGAATGCAATGTAATTTGTTGAGTGTAGGGAAATTGATTTCAAGGGGTTTCAAAATAGTGATTGAAGATGAGACACTACAACTCTTTGACTCTAAGAAGAGACTGGTCCTGAAGACAACTCAGAGCAAGAACAGAACCTACAAGACTCAATTCAAAGTCATTGGGGCAGAATGCCCACCTGCAACTGTTGATAACAGTCAAGTAAGTTCTGAAGGGAGTGGAAGTATCTTGGTGAAGAGAAATGATGGACAAGAAGCTAGTATCACTGATGTGTTAAAGAGTAATGTGATAAGTAGAAGTCAATTACTAGAGAAGAACTACTCAGTGAAAATGCATGATAAGGAGCTAAAGCTAGTTGATGCAATGGATAGAGAGATCCTGAAAGCTCCAATATCCAGCAACAAAACCTTCAGGATGTTGAATATGTTGGAACATCAGTGCGTTGTTCCAACTGTGAATGAAAGTCAAAACTGGATTTGGCATCACAGGTATGGCCATTTCCATTTCAGAAGTTTGAACCTGTTAAGTTTGAAGAAGATGGTGAATGATCTTCCTCAGATTAAAGTTCAAAGGCAACTGCACAAGAGTTGTTGCATTGCCAAGTCAACAAAGATGTTAATGAATGAGACACCACATAGAGCATGGACTGGTGTGAGACCATGGATTGGTGTGAGGCCTAGTATAGGTCACTTTAAGATGTTTGGGTTACTATGTTTGAGATATGTGCCAACACACTGTAGAAGAAAGTTAAGTTACAGAAGCCAATCAATGAATTTCCTTGGTTATCACTCAGCTGGGGCTTATAAATTGTATTCTCCAACAAGAAACAAGATGGTTACAAGTGGAGATGAGCAGTTTGATAAAGCTAAGAGGTGGAACTGGAGTGGTAATGTTGTACACAGAAATGTTGCAGCATCTGGTGTGACAACTGTGCTTGAAGAAGTTCTGAATAGGACTGTATTCATTGAAGAACATGCATTAGGAGGTGTGTTGAAGCATAATTCATGTTCTCAAAAGATGTTGGTTTCAGAAGCTCTGAAATGGTCAAGAAGCTCAGAAGCTCCAGGTTCTCAAGAAGCTCAAAAGAGAAATGGGGTTGTGAGTTTTGACAGCTTGTCTTAAGGAGGAGTATTAGTTTTATAAGCCAAGCTCTCAAATATGTGTTGGTTTCTGAAACACTGCTTTCAGAAGTTCTGGTGTTTCTCTCATTCGGACCCTGTGTGCTACTTCAGAACTTCTGAAGATACCAGGTTCTGATATAGCTTCAGAAGCTCCGTAACTTCTGAAGCTCAGCAGACTATTCATATGCTTCAACTTCTGAAGACACTAGGCTCTGAGTCAGCTTCTGAAGCTTCCCAGCTTCTGAAGCTGCCTAGCTTCTGAAGCTCTGTTCAGCTCTGTTTCGCGTTTGTTTGTTAGTTAGTTTGTTTGTACAGTTTATTTTCAGTTAGTTAGTTAGAGAGGTCACCTCTCCCACCTCATGTACATTTTTCACCTATATATAGGTGTCGTTGTTGTTAATAAGATTTACACATTTTTTCCTTTATTCATTCTCTTCGTGTTATTCATAGTATTCTCATTTTCTTTCTTAGTGTTTCAATTGTTCTTTGTTGTTCATCTTTGTGAGAGTTTATCTCCAACACTTCGGTCAACAAACGTACGATGTGTTCTACATTAAAATTCCTTTATCTGCAGCAGGTTGACACTGAATTTGTCTCCCAAAAAATACACACCGAATTTGTCTCCCAATAAATCCAAAAATGCATTACTTACAACCTTTCACTGTTAATCAAATCGATAGCTTAAGGTACCAAGCAATGAATATATTAGAAATGAGGAGGATTGGAGATTTCATCCTAAAGAAGGTAAGAGAGTAGTTACAATTTCAATTTGAGATGAATCAAGAGAGAGGAGATGTCTATTCTCCATTCCCAAGCTCTCTCATCTCTTGGTGGGAATTGGGGTTTTAGGGAATGTGTTTATTTGTGCTTTAATGTGTTGATTTGATATGCTTCCATGATTCTATTCATATTCATACATAGATTCACTCAAGTAATTTCATGATTTTATGAGATAAATGGGTTTTTGTTCATAAATGGGTTTTGTGAGTTAATACATGAAAAATCTATGCTTTATGATATGAAATGATGTTTGATGATGTTGTAAGTTGTACTTCTATGTTTAGTATGATTATATAAGCTTAAAGTTGGTAACTTTCTGCATTTCTAAGCTTTGGATGTTGATTTTCGAGTGGATTTCATCCAAACCCGAAAACAGAGCATGCTTCCTGTGCATATCTCGCCCGACGAGATATTTAGCTGGCCCAGCGAGGTCTACTCGCCATCACTCGCTCAGTCTCGCCCGAAAAGCTAGATTTCTCTGACTTCAACTCGCCCAGGCTCGCCCAGCGAGGTTTACTGGGCAGAACTTTATTGTTTGTTCATTTAAACGAGATGTTTGCTTGTATCATAATTGAATGATGACCGTGTGATTATAGGATGATATAAATGACTATGATGTGAACTCTTAGTTGAGAGATGATTGAATATGATGATTATGCATATTAGATTGGAATTGTGATTATTATATATGATGATGAATATACTATGTAATTATAATTTGATGATGGTGATTTATAATAATTTAGATATGATATAAGTGTGTGTGAATGTATAACCTTAATGATGATATGATGATGTGAATTGAAGGAATATTAGGATGGGTTGCTGATGACAGGAATTTCTGCAGTATTTTAGGTAGTATTATTAGTAATAAATTGACCAAGACATGTCCAAATACGAAGGAAAACCTAAAGAATCGAAAAAAAGCATCAAGACAAAGCAAGAATACATAAAAGACAAGAAAAAGCCAAAAAAATAAAAAAATGGAGTTTCCATCGTAGCACGATAACTTCCATCGTGCCACGATGGGAGCTGTTTGTTGGCCAAGCAAACAGAAGAATTAAATTTAGATTATGTACGTCTTTTGTAATATATGTCTTAGGTTGTGGTGGAGAAGATGAACTCCCCTATGAATATTTGGGTCATGTGATTGAGTCAAAGTTATAATAAATGTTATTTCAGTACTATATTTCTAATTTACTTTCTCGCTTTAATAACGCATTCTCGTAATCTGGCCGGATAAGCGGGAGCGCCCATAGAGTAAATGTTAGGGTTAGCTTTAGTATTTATATTAAGGTTGCTTTAATATTTGTCCGAAACTAGTATAGTAAATATATTAGGTGAATAGAGACGGTAAACATCCTAAACTAGTTGTGAACTGAGCAATTAGAGGAGGAATCAGGAAGTAGTTGTGAACTGAGCAATTAGAAGCTGAATAGCCCGAAACTAGGACCTAGAGGCAGATGGTCGATAAGCATAATGCATATATGTTGAATAACCCGCTTAGTAATTAGGGTATGTGATACATCGAGGTTAGGCTCTCGTATAGGTACCTTAGTTATTAATGTAAGGAAACTTCACGTATATTAGGGTAGTAGTAAGGTACTACCACAACAAGGATAAAATCGACGCCGAATGTTAGACTGAATACTATGTTATAGATTTTTATTTTAATCTGAATTAAGCTGAATACTAAGGTACTATGTTAGACTGAATACTATGTTAGACTGAATACTAGTGTAATAGTGGAAATAATTAATGTTTCACTGTATATTTAAATGTGAAATAAAAAATTTGTCGGTTACATGCAAGTCATAATTAATAAAATAAACGTTTCGATATATTAAAATTGTAACAATTATATTATAAAAAATTATTAATATTAAAAATTCTTAATAAGAAACATCTCAATAATATATTAATTATCATAAAATCATATTTAATTTTGTGTTTCTATAACTCACTATAAATATAAATCATTTTGCCACAACAAAATCCACAAAGTCATTTCATTTTCATCCATATTTAAAAATTTGTATTGTGTTGTTTCTCTCATTTTTATGTGAAAACAATGTCTCTTATGCACGATTTTATTATTGACATATCACTAAGAAAAAAAATCATGAATATTGGTTGTAAGAGTTGTGCATATTTGAGAGATTTAATATTGCAAAAATAAAAAACTTCTATTTTTTTGTTAAAAAATTTAGAATATGATGATTCATTGTTTTTTATGTAGGGAGATCGAATTGAAGTTTTTGTGCGAATAACATTGATCTGCAAGTTCAAAGACCAACTTCAAGAGATATGATTTACAGGAAATCCTCATTAGATGTTGGTTCTATCGATGTTTGTAATTTTATTATATAATAATATTTTATTTTAATTGTATTTATAAATTTCATACTTTACACTCGAAAGAAAAAATAAAACAATTTCATATTGTGTGTGTGTTTATAATTTGACCTAATATATGTGTCAATTTAAGTTTTTGATGATAGGATGTAAAGAAGAAAAAAAAACCCCAGAAGTTGTGAAAGGGGGAGAGGTTGTTGACTTGAAGTGTGTGTGTCATTGTTTCTGTTAAGAAGATAATATTTTCATTAGACGAGACATGAGTAAGATCCAATGCAAATGTGTCCAAGTGGACAAAAAAATTATTAAAAATTATCTTTTATGTCCCATAAAGTATATCAACATTTATTTTTAGTCCATTTATAAATTTTCTTTGAACAATATTGTTCTCTCTAAATTTTATATTTTCAATTTTAATCCATTCTTTTTTTATAAAGTTCATATTGCAAGCTCAAAGTGACTTTAAATTAATCTAAAGAGTTATTTTTTGCTCAAGGATGACAAGTGGACTCATACACTTTAAATCAATCTCAAGCTTTTTGAATGTTGGTAAACCAAAGTCAGAAGAAGAACTCTATTTTCTTTCCCTTTGATTCTCTACTGACTGAAGCTTTTGTTCATGGGTTTATGGTGCTGCAAGTGTTGTTGGTGGAACAAGAAAACAATAGGAAATTTGAAAGCAAAAATGGTTGAAGCTGTCAAACCCGTATACCTGATACACCTCCACTAAAACGGTAACTACTCTCTCCTCACACCTCCGATTCGAATGATTCTTTTTGGAATAGAAAGCTAACTTGAATACGGTCATTTTGGCGTTTGTTTCATGAATTTTCGTTGAGAAATGTGTCCTGTACGAATTTTTGAAGTGGAGTGTTCAACACAGGATTTCCAGAAATCGTGTTTGGAAATAGGGCTCCATTAAAGTGGTAAGAAATCTCTGCTCATAGCTCCGATTTCGTTTATTCTTTTTGGAGTAGTTTTCTATCGAAATTCCGGTCGTTTTGACATAAGTTTCCCTAATTTTAGTCCAGTATTAAGCTCTGTACGAATTTTTGAAGTTGGAGGTCAGAATCAGATTTCGGCAGAAATTGTAACTGGACAGGTCTGTACTAAATCGATCTTTACTCTCTCCCTGTAACTCTGATTGAACTGATTCCAGTTGTCATAGTTAGTTAACTCAATTCCGATCGTTTCGATATAGGTTTCGTAATTTTTAGTTCAGAATTGAGGTCTGTGGAAGAATTTAAAGATTGAGAGGTTCAAGTTCATCATTTCAACCATTTTCCAAGTTCCTTTCAAATCTGTTCGTGGGATGTAGCAGAGGATTTGTGGCTGTTGTAGAGCCCAGGAATCAAGCCTAAAGCTTCAATTTCAGGTGGGTTCTTAGGCTAGGTAGTTAGTTTTGCCCAATTTGAACTTTTGCATGATAATTTAGGATTTAATAGGATTTGTTGTGTGAGGGGAATTAACTCCCAAATTTCCCTCCGTTCTGACCTATATTATATGTATTACATGATTGCACTGAGATACATGAGGATTGTAGGTGTTTTATTCTGAAAAATGTTGATTTGCGTAAAACAGAGCCAAATCTGCATGAACTCGCCATAGCGAGTAGCTGGCGAAGTTCATGGCGAGCTGGGTTCTTCTGGGCTGATGATACTCGCCTAGCGAGTAGATTTAGGCCAGGACCTGTAGCCTCGCCGTGGCGAGCTGGTGACTCGCCGTAGCGAGCTTGTGCAGAAATGACTTGTAAGTTCGCCGTGGCGAGCTGATAACTCGCCATAGCGAGCTAACACAGAATGGTCTTTTTCTAACTTTTTAATCAACACTCATTTTATATCCTCAACTGTCTCAGATAAATTGCAATAGTGTAATTAATATAATGTTGCTCGGGATGTTAGTCACAGATAATTTTAGGGAATGACTTAGTAAAATTAGGATTTGCATGTTCCCCCGGGTTTGGGATAATTATGGTAGCATGTAATAAATTTAGAATCAGTCAATTATGTACGATTGTGATATTTTTGTGGACTTCGTTTTAGATGTTCCACAAGTAAAACTTTGTGAGCTGCATGCCGGAACGCTTTCTGTTCGCGGACAAGGCAGGCCTCTGAGATATGCTCACCTCAGAGTGTTTGCGGTTAAAATCAATAAGACTAATTCTGTGTTACACATTTATTTATTATGCTTATAATAACTATGATATGAAATTGATTATGATATGACTGATTAGGTGCCCCGGCTTAGTAGACTTAGGAGGGTAGTAGGGCTCACTGAGACTTAGTAGTCTCATCCCACTCCATTCAATTTTTTTTAGGTAGACAGGTTATGCGGAGCAAGGACCGGGTAGGATTGATGATCGATGCTGAGCTTGGATCATCGGATTAGAAGACTTTCGTCTTCTTCTTTGTCTTTGTTTAATCTGTTTATTTAGAATCTAGTTTTATTCCGCTGTTTTGTATCGGATTAACATGTTGTTATCCTCCTAATAATGTATTATTCAGTTAATCATTTGTAAATTAATGTACTCAGATCCAGTTATGTATGTCTCGACTAAATATTCTAGATATTTTAGTTGGGGTGTTAGACTGAATACTATGTTATACACCGATCATGCCAAATATGAATAAGGGAGGGAGTTCAACCACTATACCTATCCTCTATATTTTTTGAATCACTATCTTTAATTTTCCTACAAGCATTCCGCTTATTTTTATAAAATAAAATATTTTTCCAAAACCAAAGCGAATGCAAAAACTACAAACTTAAATAACGCTAGCAGTGCCTTGGCACGATCCCTGTGGATACGAACTCATCCTACTCAGTAAAGTGTGAATTATTACTCGACGACAGACTGATGCACTTGCCATAATGCAGTCAAGTTTTTGGCGCCATTGTCGGGGATTGTGTTTACAAAGCGCTATTAGATTTATTTAAGTTTATCAAAAAAATTAAAAAATACAAAAAAAAAAATTAAAAAAAAAATCTTGCTCATGATTGTGGATTTTGATCTGTGAAAGTTCTGGCTAAGGCAAAGTCTTGGTATTTAAGCGATCCTAGTGATCCACCTCACTTACCTGAGAATTTTTCACAGTGACAAGGACACATGAGACAAACTAAAAAAATAAATTATTTCATCTTTTCCAGTGCTACTGTGGTATTTTGAAGGTTGAAAAACACACAAGAAGGGGGGGGGGGGGTTTGAATTGTGTTAAGACTTTTTCTAAGTTAAAACAAATGCAGCGGATAAGTTGTAACACACACAATATATATGAGGATAGGGATAGAACGATACTCAGAATTTTTATACTGGTTCCTCCCACTAACAGGAGTAGTCCAGTCCTCTTGTCCTTCACAAGAGATTTCACTATAATCACTCAGATTACAAATGCTCAAGCACAAAGCAAGAAACTTCCAATGCTCAAGCACAAAGCAAGAGACTTCCAATGCTCAAGCACAAAGCAAGAGACTTCCAATGCTCAAGCACAAAGCAAGAGACTTCCCACAAGTTTAATAAAAATAAAGATATGAGATTAACACTTGATATACAATCAGAGGTGTTTACAAAATACAACACAGTTACAAGACTTAACTTAGAAAATTATCACAAAGTTTCTAAGTGTTTGATAGCTTTTGAATTTGACAGAGGTTCTACACGTTCAGAAGCTTAAGTCTTGATGCCAATTCTTCACAGATCTTCTTCCTTTTATATGTGAAAAAAGTGAACGTTGAAGATTATAGCCGTTTGAAGAATTGAGACGCTCCTTTGTATTGATCAGTGAGCTTATTAGATGTTCTGATTTGCAGATGCTTAGGAGCTTAACGTTTACTACAAAATGAGAGATTCCTTTTGGCTTTTGATATTTGAACCTTGGTGTAAGCTAAATAAGGAAATATTCGTTTCTGAAGCCTGACTTGAAAAGGACCTTTCCATGGTCAAACCTTTTCATTCTTGGTTTCTACGTTTGGACTTAGTCAGGCACAGTCTTCAATAAAATTGTATTCTCAAGTGTAGCTTAACATTTATCTCTGATGAGCCTTCAATGTGAACTCTTAGTTGAGAGATGATTGAATATGATGATTATGCATATTAGATTGGAATTGTGATTATTATATATGATGATGAATATACTATGTAATTATAATTTGATGATGGTGATTTATAATAATTTAGATATGATATAAGTGTGTGTGAATGTATAACCTTAATGATGATATGATGATGTGAATTGATGAGACGTCGAGAAGGAATATTAGGATGGGTTGCTGATGACAGGAATTTCTGCAGTATTTTAGGTAGTATTATTAGTAATAAATTGACCAAGACATGTCCAAATACGAAGGAAAACCTAAAGAATCGAAAAAAAGCATCAAGACAAAGCAAGAATACATAAAAGACAAGAAAAAGCCAAAAAAATAAAAAAATGGAGTTTCCATCGTAGCACGATAACTTCCATCGTGCCACGATGGGAGCTGTTTGTTGGCCAAGCAAACAGAAGAATTAAATTTAGATTATGTACGTCTTTTGTAATATATGTCTTAGGTTGTGGTGGAGAAGATGAACTCCCCTATGAATATTTGGGTCATGTGATTGAGTCAAAGTTATAATAAATGTTATTTCAGTACTATATTTCTAATTTACTTTCTCGCTTTAATAACGCATTCTCGTAATCTGGCCGGATAAGCGGGAGCGCCCATAGAGTAAATGTTAGGGTTAGCTTTAGTATTTATATTAAGGTTGCTTTAATATTTGTCCGAAACTAGTATAGTAAATATATTAGGTGAATAGAGACGGTAAACATCCTAAACTAGTTGTGAACTGAGCAATTAGAGGAGGAATCAGGAAGTAGTTGTGAACTGAGCAATTAGAAGCTGAATAGCCCGAAACTAGGACCTAGAGGCAGATGGTCGATAAGCATAATGCATATATGTTGAATAACCCGCTTAGTAATTAGGGTATGTGATACATCGAGGTTAGGCTCTCGTATAGGTACCTTAGTTATTAATGTAAGGAAACTTCACGTATATTAGGGTAGTAGTAAGGTACTACCACAACAAGGATAAAATCGACGCCGAATGTTAGACTGAATACTATGTTATAGATTTTTATTTTAATCTGAATTAAGCTGAATACTAAGGTACTATGTTAGACTGAATACTATGTTAGACTGAATACTAGTGTAATAGTGGAAATAATTAATGTTTCACTGTATATTTAAATGTGAAATAAAAAATTTGTCGGTTACATGCAAGTCATAATTAATAAAATAAACATTTCGATATATTAAAATTGTAACAATTATATTATAAAAAATTATTAATATTAAAAATTCTTAATAAGAAACATCTCAATAATATATTAATTATCATAAAATCATATTTAATTTTGTGTTTCTATAACTCACTATAAATATAAATCATTTTGCCACAACAAAATCCACAAAGTCATTTCATTTTCATCCATATTTAAAAATTTGTATTGTGTTGTTTCTCTCATTTTTATGTGAAAACAATGTCTCTTATGCACGATTTTATTATTGACATATCACTAAGAAAAAAAATCATGAATATTGGTTGTAAGAGTTGTGCATATTTGAGAGATTTAATATTGCAAAAATAAAAAACTTCTATTTTTTTGTTAAAAAATTTAGAATATGATGATTCATTGTTTTTTATGTAGGGAGATCGAATTGAAGTTTTTGTGCGAATAACATTGATCTGCAAGTTCAAAGACCAACTTCAAGAGATATGATTTACAGGAAATCCTCATTAGATGTTGGTTCTATCGATGTTTGTAATTTTATTATATAATAATATTTTATTTTAATTGTATTTATAAATTTCATACTTTACACTCGAAAGAAAAAATAAAACAATTTCATATTGTGTGTGTGTTTATAATTTGACCTAATATATGTGTCAATTTAAGTTTTTGATGATAGGATGTAAAGAAGAAAAAAAAACCCCAGAAGTTGTGAAAGGGGGAGAGGTTGTTGACTTGAAGTGTGTGTGTCATTGTTTCTGTTAAGAAGATAATATTTTCATTAGACGAGACATGAGTAAGATCCAATGCAAATGTGTCCAAGTGGACAAAAAAATTATTAAAAATTATCTTTTATGTCCCATAAAGTATATCAACATTTATTTTTAGTCCATTTATAAATTTTCTTTGAACAATATTGTTCTCTCTAAATTTTATATTTTCAATTTTAATCCATTCTTTTTTTATAAAGTTCATATTGCAAGCTCAAAGTGACTTTAAATTAATCTAAAGAGTTATTTTTTGCTCAAGGATGACAAGTGGACTCATACACTTTAAATCAATCTCAAGCTTTTTGAATGTTGGTAAACCAAAGTCAGAAGAAGAACTCTATTTTCTTTCCCTTTGATTCTCTACTGACTGAAGCTTTTGTTCATGGGTTTATGGTGCTGCAAGTGTTGTTGGTGGAACAAGAAAACAATAGGAAACTAGCGATAGACCCGTGCTGTCGCACGGGTCGTAACGTTACGCGTTTTTTTTTAGTTGTTACCATTTTTTGTAGTAACAACTTAATAGCAAAATTGTCAAATGTACTTCAATTGATTAATGTCAGAAGAAAAGTATTATCTCCATAGTTTAATATGAGAAATTCATTTAACCTGAATTCATTACATGAAAAAAAAGAAACAAAATAAACTTTCCACATATGAAGGAAAGCTGTATAACATTCATAGGATTAGAGATTTTCTAGAGAATATTACAAAGAGCAAATTATCCATGGTTTTATAAATTGATATTACATATGCTTGACAATAATGACATTATATTCCAAAGTTTCGTCCAAGTTGAATGTCAAACGGTTTCCTGGTTGAATATTGTTAAGTTCACAAAAAGTTATCCAACCTTCTGCAAGCTTAAAATCAATGCCAATTTGTAGTTTGCAATTCACAAAGTGTCCTAATGGTCCACAAACTTTAAAGGTAGATTTCTTAGTTGCAGCTAGAAAATGTCCAAATGGTCGAGATAGAACCTGATTAAGTAACCAAGTAGAAACAATTAAATCAATATGATGAAGAAGATATACGTTATGTATTTGTTAAACATGAAATAAAAAACAATGACAAACCAATTCAGAAGAGTTATTGTTGTTTTCTCCAATGAAAACTAAAAAGGTATGATCATGGCAAAGTTGAGTGCTCATTGAATGGAAAGATGGAAAATCAGTTGTGTCGATTTTGCTTTCTGATTTAAGCATGAGAAAAGTATTATCTCCATAGTAGAAAAAGGATAGAAGTTGAAATTGATTCCAGTGATAAAAGTTTCCCAATTCATTCCAACCATTAGTAATACATGGTTTGGTTGTACAACCATTGAAGTTAACATGGTGATCTACTCCTTCGGAATCAATTAAGCGCCATTTGCTTCCAAGTTCTTCAAAGAAATTAATTACAAAATATGGATCTACTTCACCTACAGTCTATAATAATGTTCGATCAGTTAGAGATAATATATTTAATTAGTTAAGATTCAAAATAAAAAGTATGTATCACCTGAGTTGGAATGTAAACAGTAGTAAAAAAAGTTTTTGGAGTTCCCTGCAATATTGAATGAGATCTTGTTGCCATGATATACTTATTTTGATAAGAAGATGGTGTTTGCTGACTTATTTATATATTGCAATAATAGAAAAGTTACTGATGAAGAGATATTGTTACATAAAAAGTTAGTTCGATTGAATTAAATTTGTAGATGAAATCTTTAATGAATGACAGACTTTGGTAATGTACAGTGATGAAACATAAATTTTCATTGAAGAACCAAGTTGGATTGAAAAGTTAAATGAGTAGTCAAAAGGAAGTAGGTGTTTTCAATTAAGGCTAATGAATTTTACGGTTGGTTTTTGTTTCACAATTCAAGATATACAAAGATATTATTTGAAAGGTGTGATTGTTGTCACACAATTATAAAGACAAACTGACAAATGAATTTGAAAATGAGCTATGTTAAAAATGTGAAGTGAAACTCTTTTAAAGGATTTGTGACATTAAATTTGATAAGTAACAATGAAATTTAACATTATAGGAAATGAAGAATAAAACAAAGACGATTAAATAAGCAAAAGGTAATTCATTACAATTGATATCATTAACGTCTGTCTGAAACAAAATAATATTCAAGAACTGAAGTACAAACCGAAATATAAGGTAATGCATCTGATACACATAAAATGTCATTCTTCAAGTACTATATATTATAATAACATCATAAGTTGAAAACTAATATGGATTGTTAAGTTTTTAGGTTATAAGACACTTCAAACAATAGGGTTACCGGTTTCTTGGTTTCGTGCTCCTCCGCGAACAATATCAATGACCAAAACCTCAGGAGGATCCGAGAGTTGACATTTTAAGAGGTCACCAAATTTGAGATCATTAGCTTTCTGGAATTCATACCAACCATGTGTTATTCTCATCTCCTCTCTGATCTTTCCTCCCACCTTTCTTTTATATATCTTGATGGTGCACTTAATGTGGTCCATGTTGTGCAATGTCCTAATGAAAATCGACTTCTTTCCTCTCAAAACATTTTCAGCACATTTTGCAGGAATATGCTAAAATCAGAAACGAAATTAAAATTAATAAAAATATATTTGCATAGAAAAATGAATGTGAATTACAAAATTGAACCTACCAAAACTTGTTCGTTATTTGCAGATGAATAAGCCTCAGTAATAGGTATTTCCCAACCAAAAACTCTATCATTGCTATGTTCCCACAAATTGTAGTCATCAGTATCAGAGATATATATTGTTTCAGCATCATCATCACTTGAAACATCAACAACATCATCATTCTTTATGAATGATAAAGTGAAATTATTTTCTTCAACTTGATAATGAAAATTGACTTCAGTAGGATTCCTAATTCCATATAACAATGCAGCACTTTTACCATTTGTTGAAGCTGTCAAACCCGTATACCTGATACACCTCCACTAAAACGGTAACTACTCTCTCCTCACACCTCCGATTCGAATGATTCTTTTTGGAATAGAAAGCTAACTTGAATACGGTCATTTTGGCGTTTGTTTCATGAATTTTCGTTGAGAAATGTGTCCTGTACGAATTTTTGAAGTGGAGTGTTCAACACAGGATTTCCAGAAATCGTGTTTGGAAATAGGGCTCCATTAAAGTGGTAAGAAATCTCTGCTCATAGCTCCGATTTCGTTTATTCTTTTTGGAGTAGTTTTCTATCGAAATTCCGGTCGTTTTGACATAAGTTTCCCTAATTTTAGTCCAGTATTAAGCTCTGTACGAATTTTTGAAGTTGGAGGTCAGAATCAGATTTCGGCAGAAATTGTAACTGGACAGGTCTGTACTAAATCGATCTTTACTCTCTCCCTGTAACTCTGATTGAACTGATTCCAGTTGTCATAGTTAGTTAACTCAATTCCGATCGTTTCGATATAGGTTTCGTAATTTTTAGTTCAGAATTGAGGTCTGTGGAAGAATTTAAAGATTGAGGTTCAAGTTCATCATTTCAACCATTTTCCAAGTTCCTTTCAAATCTGTTCGTGGGATGTAGCAGAGGATTTGTGGCTGTTGTAGAGCCCAGGAATCAAGCCTAAAGCTTCAATTTCAGGTGGGTTCTTAGGCTAGGTAGTTAGTTTTGCCCAATTTGAACTTTTGCATGATAATTTAGGATTTAATAGGATTTGTTGTGTGAGGGGAATTAACTCCCAAATTTCCCTCCGTTTTGACCTATATTATATGTATTACATGATTGCACTGAGATACATGAGGATTGTAGGTGTTTTATTCTGAAAAATGTTGATTTGCGTAAAACAGAGCCAAATCTGCATGAACTCGCCATAGCGAGTAGCTGGCGAAGTTCATGGCGAGCTGGGTTCTTCTGGGCTGATGATACTCGCCTAGCGAGTAGATTTAGGCCAGGACCTGTAGCCTCGCCGTGGCGAGCTGGTGACTCGCCGTAGCGAGCTTGTGCAGAAATGACTTGTAAGTTCGCCGTGGCGAGCTGATAACTCGCCATAGCGAGCTAACACAGAATGGTCTTTTTCTAACTTTTTAATCAACACTCATTTTATATCCTCAACTGTCTCAGATAAATTGCAATAGTGTAATTAATATAATGTTGCTCGGGATGTTAGTCACAGATAATTTTAGGGAATGACTTAGTAAAATTAGGATTTGCATGTTCCCCCGGGTTTGGGATAATTATGGTAGCATGTAATAAATTTAGAATCAGTCAATTATGTACGATTGTGATATTTTTGTGGACTTCGTTTTAGATGTTCCACAAGTAAAACTTTGTGAGCTGCATGCCGGAACGCTTTCTGTTCGCGGACAAGGCAGGCCTCTGAGATATGCTCACCTCAGAGTGTTTGCGGTTAAAATCAATAAGACTAATTCTGTGTTACACATTTATTTATTATGCTTATAATAACTATGATATGAAATTGATTATGATATGACTGATTAGGTGCCCCGGCTTAGTAGACTTAGGAGGGTAGTAGGGCTCACTGAGACTTAGTAGTCTCATCCCACTCCATTCAATTTTTTTTAGGTAGACAGGTTATGCGGAGCAAGGACCGGGTAGGATTGATGATCGATGCTGAGCTTGGATCATCGGATTAGAAGACTTTCGTCTTCTTCTTTGTCTTTGTTTAATCTGTTTATTTAGAATCTAGTTTTATTCCGCTGTTTTGTATCGGATTAACATGTTGTTATCCTCCTAATAATGTATTATTCAGTTAATCATTTGTAAATTAATGTACTCAGATCCAGTTATGTATGTCTCGACTAAATATTCTAGATATTTTAGTTGGGGTGTTAGACTGAATACTATGTTATACACCGATCATGCCAAATATGAATAAGGGAGGGAGTTCAACCACTATACCTATCCTCTATATTTTTTGAATCACTATCTTTAATTTTCCTACAAGCATTCCGCTTATTTTTATAAAATAAAATATTTTTCCAAAACCAAAGCGAATGCAAAAACTACAAACTTAAATAACGCTAGCAGTGCCTTGGCACGATCCCTGTGGATACGAACTCATCCTACTCAGTAAAGTGTGAATTATTACTCGACGACAGACTGATGCACTTGCCATAATGCAGTCAAGTTTTTGGCGCCATTGTCGGGGATTGTGTTTACAAAGCGCTATTAGATTTATTTAAGTTTATCAAAAAAATAAAAAAAATACAAAAAAAAAAAATAAAAAAAAAAAATCTTGCTCATGATTGTGAATTTTGATCTGTGAAAGTTCTGGCTAAGGCAAAGTCTTGGTATTTAAGCGATCCTAGTGATCCACCTCACTTACCTGAGAATTTTTCACAGTGACAAGGACACATGAGACAAACTAAAAAAATAAATTATTTCATCTTTTCCAGTGCTACTGAGGTATTTGTTAAGTGCATGCAAGTAGATACTCAAGGCACTAATGATTAGAGAGGCTGGCAACAGCCAACTAAAGACATCATTCTCACAAGAGACTCCCAAGGATGATGAAGAGAGATGAGGCAAAACTATAAAAGAGAGGGCTGCAAAGAACGATCAATGGTCAGGAGGATCATTAGGCTACAACTTCCGGAAACACACTAATCAAAGAATATCACAAGAAGTAAATGAAGAAAGGGCTGTATAATAGCAATGGTTCAGAAATACACGAGCCATTGACGAAGATGACATGAGAAGAGAAAAGCCATCAGGAATGAACTGTTTACAATCAGAAAAACCAGTCTACCAAATTAACTCAGAAGAACAAATTCTTCCTTGTGAAGAAAGCATCTTGAAGAGTAGGCATGCACAAATATAAGTTTGGGGTGAAGACACAACACTTTATGAAACTACACCGAAAAATAAGTCGTCAACAGGGATAGTTGAGGGTGTGGTGAAGCAGATTTGGTCCTGTCAAGATTGTAAGGAATAATAATGAAAGATGGTGAGTGCTTCAAAGGCGGAACAAATTAAAGAAGCAAAACAGAGAAACATGCGAACCTATCCTCTGTACTGGAGAAAATGCGTCAAGCTAATGAGACGCTAAACAAGCGCTGCTTGGGAGGCAACCCTATTGGTTTTATAAGCCAAGCTCTCAAATATGTGTTGGTTTCTGAAACACTGCTTTCAGAAGTTCTGGTGTTTCTCTCATTCGGACCCGGTGTGCTACTTCAGAATTTCTGAAGATACCAGGTTCTGATATAGCTTCAGAAGCTCCGTAACTTCTGAAGCTCAGCAGAAAGCATATTCATATGCTTCAACTTCTGAAGACACTAGGCTCTGAGTCAGCTTCTGAAGCTGCCTAGCTTCTTAAGCCTCTTCTGAAGCTCTGTTCAGCTCTGTTTCGCGTTTGTTTGTTAGTTAGTTTGTTTGTACAGTTTATTTTCAGTTAGTTAGTTAGAGAGGTCACCTCTCCCACCTCATGTACATTTTTCACCTATATATAGGTGTCGTTGTTGTTAATAAGATTTACACATTTTTTCCTTTATTCATTCTCTTCGTGTTATTCATAGTATTCTCATTTTCTTTCTTAGTGTTTCAATTGTTCTTTGTTGTTCATCTTTGTGAGAGTTTATCTCCAACAAAGTGGTATCTAGAGCTCGTACGATCCGAGGGATCTTGATTCGTTCTTGACAAGAAGAATCAGGTTGAAAGTGAATCAACCATGGCTGGGAACAATTTCCATACGAATTTGCCAGTTTTCGATGGAAAGAACTGGGATAGATGGGTGAAGCAGATGAAGGTGATCTTCAATGTTCAAGAAGTGTATGAACAAGTGAATGCAGAAATCACCCCTCTACCAGAAAATGCAAATGAAGAGCAAAGAACAACGTTCAGAGAAGCAAAGAAGAAAGACAACAAGGCCCTGTTTCTCATTCACCAATGTGTTGATTCAAAGGTGTTTGAGAAGATTGCAGATGCTGAAACCTCCAAAGATGCATGGGATATCTTGCAGAAGAGCTATGGTGGTGATGCAAAGGTGAAGAAGGTAAAGCTTCAGGCCTTGAAGAGACAATATGAACTGTTGGAGATGAAGAGTGATGAATCTATTGTTGATTACTTCACAAGATTGGTGACTCTCACCAATCAAATGAAAAATTGTGGAGGTAATCTTGAAGAGCAAGAAACGGTGGAAAAGGTATTAAGAACTTTGACTTCTAAATTTGATCATATCGTGGTCACTATAGAAGAGACTAAAGACTTGAGTGAGGTCAAGATTGAGGACCTGCAAAGCACTCTTGAAGCTCATGAGTTGAAGCACGGTGAGAGGAGCCATGGCAAAGAAGATGAGCAAGCTCTTTTCTCAAAGTGATAAGAAGAAATGGCAGAACAAGAGACATTCCAAGAAAGGAGAAGATCATGTTGAAGATGATGTTGAGACATTGTCTGAATCCTCTGATGGAGGAGGGGGGAAACAAAAAGATAAGTCAAAGAAGAAGGACAAGAGCAAGATTCAATGCTACAATTGTGACAAATATGGGCATTATGCCAGCGAATGTAAAAATTCAAAGAAAAAGAAAGGTCGTGAAAATGAAGAAGAAGCAAACGTAGCACATGATAGTTCGAGTTCAGAGGAAGAAACAAGCTTCATGGTGATAGATGCTGATGAAACAGCAGATTCTATGGAGTGGTACTTTGACTCAGGATGTTCTAACCATATGACAGGTAATAAAAGCATTTTATCTAACTTTAATGAATGTCTCAACAAAAAGATCAAACTTGCCAACAATGAATTCACCAAAGCTGAAGGTATTGGGAATGTTATGATTGAGATGGAAAATAGCAAGAAAGCTGTGATTGGAAATGTTCTTTTTGTGCCTGGAATGCAATGTAATTTGTTGAGTGTAGGGAAATTGATTTCAAGGGGTTTCAAAATAGTGATTGAAGATGAGACACTACAACTCTTTGACTCTAAGAAGAGACTGGTCCTGAAGACAACTCAGAGCAAGAACAGAACCTACAAGACTCAATTCAAAGTCATTGGGGCAGAATGCCCACCTGCAACTGTTGATAACAGTCAAGTAAGTTCTGAAGGGAGTGGAAGTATCTTGGTGAAGAGAAATGATGGACAAGAAGCTAGTATCACTGATGTGTTAAAGAGTAATGTGATAAGTAGAAGTCAATTACTAGAGAAGAACTACTCAGTGAAAATGCATGATAAGGAGCTAAAGCTAGTTGATGCAATGGATAGAGAGATCCTGAAAGCTCCAATATCCAGCAACAAAACCTTCAGGATGTTGAATATGTTGGAACATCAGTGCGTTGTTCCAACTGTGAATGAAAGTCAAAACTGGATTTGGCATCACAGGTATGGCCATTTCCATTTCAGAAGTTTGAACCTGTTAAGTTTGAAGAAGATGGTGAATGATCTTCCTCAGATTAAAGTTCAAAGGCAACTGCACAAGAGTTGTTGCATTGCCAAGTCAACAAAGATGTTAATGAATGAGACACCACATAGAGCATGGACTGGTGTGAGACCATGGATTGGTGTGAGGCCTAGTATAGGTCACTTTAAGATGTTTGGGTTACTATGTTTGAGATATGTGCCAACACACTGTAGAAGAAAGTTAAGTTACAGAAGCCAATCAATGAATTTCCTTGGTTATCACTCAGCTGGGGCTTATAAATTGTATTCTCCAACAAGAAACAAGATGGTTACAAGTGGAGATGAGCAGTTTGATAAAGCTAAGAGGTGGAACTGGAGTGGTAATGTTGTACACAGAAATGTTGCAGCATCTGGTGTGACAACTGTGCTTGAAGAAGTTCTGAATAGGACTGTATTCATTGAAGAACATGCATTAGGAGGTGTGTTGAAGCATAATTCATGTTCTCAAAAGATGTTGGTTTCAGAAGCTCTGAAATGGTCAAGAAGCTCAGAAGCTCCAGGTTCTCAAGAAGCTCAGAAGAGAAATGGGGTTGTGAGTTTTGACAGCTTGTCTTAAGGAGGAGTATTGGTTTTATAAGCCAAGCTCTCAAATATGTGTTGGTTTCTGAAACACTGCTTTCAGAAGTTCTGGTGTTTCTCTCATTCGGACCCTGTGTGCTACTTCAGAATTTCTGAAGATACCAGGTTCTGATATAGCTTCAGAAGCTCCGTAACTTCTGAAGCTCAGCAGACTCTGAAGCATATTCATATGCTTCAACTTCTGAAGACACTAGGCTCTGAGTCAGCTTCTGAAGCTTCCCAGCTTCTGAAGCTGCCTAGCTTCTGAAGCCTCTTCTGAAGCTCTGTTCAGCTCTGTTTCGCGTTTGTTTGTTAGTTAGTTTGTTTGTACAGTTTATTTTCAGTTAGTTAGTTAGAGAGGTCACCTCTCCCACCTCATGTACATTTTTCACCTATATATAGGTGTCGTTGTTGTTAATAAGATTTACACATTTTTTCCTTTATTCATTCTCTTCGTGTTATTCATAGTATTCTCATTTTCTTTCTTAGTGTTTCAATTGTTCTTTGTTGTTCATCTTTGTGAGAGTTTATCTCCAACAGATATAACGGGTCGGTTTTAGCGGGTTAGCTTTAAACTTTGTTGTTACATCCTAAAACTCCATTGATCAAAAAATTATTACTCTTCAAATAGTTCAATAAAAATGATGAGAAGTAGTTAGTTTATTTCAAATTTGTAAATCCAACGACAATAATAAATAGTATATGAGAAGTAAAAATTAAGATAAATCTAGAATATTATTTTTTATATCTCCTTTATCAACGTATTAAAAGCATAAACTTGTAAAATATAACATTTTTCTCCTCTAATAAAGATAGATAAAATTAACAAAGCAAAGAGTATAATAGATTAAGAGAGAGAAGAGGTGCTCGAAAATGAAAAAAAAAAAATATTTGTATTTTAGTAATTTTTCGGTCGGTTTCGGTTATGAAGAGATTAATTTTTAGAGACCCGCACCCGCCCGTATACAACCGTTCATGACCGTTTTTTTCAAAATTGTTGACCCGAGACCCGACCCGCACCCGACCGAGTCCTTCCATATGTTAGCGGTTATGTCGGTTTCGAGTCGGGTTGCGGGTTCATGCTCACCCCTATCAAAAACAATGGAACCATAAAGCAATCAGAGGTATTTAGTAGTGATTGCTATAGAAAAAACGTAAAGATGAAACATACTAAAAAGGGTATATTATATTTGCAGAAAGGCCAGCCTTATCCTCTTCATTCTTCAAGCTTAATTTTCAAATCCTCGCCTATCAATTAGCAATACAATATGAGTAATTGTTCATTTGCAATCAGTTATAAATAAGAAAAACAGAAATTATTAATCACTGACACACACACAACTAATAATTTAAGAAAATTGAAGTGATTAAGGGTCTGTTTAGATTGACTTATTTGAATTTATGTGTTGCCATAAGTTTTGTGAGACTGTTTGGATTGTCTTATTTTAACTTATGAAAACAGCTAACTAACAGCTTATAGCATATACAAAAAAAAAAAAACTTAATTTTTTCTTTTGCTATAGAAATAGAAATATCTTATGTAAGCTTATACGTAAGCGCTTATTGATAAGTGTTTGTGCTATAAGCTGCAAAGACACAATACTATATCAACCAGAAATAAAGCAGAAGGTTATAAAATAGAACCTTGAATTTGAGAATTTGAAATGGTTAAAGAAGCATCTTTGGTGGAAAGTAAGTAAGAAAACCCATTTTGAACATCAACATTCCAAGCAATAACAGATTCAGTGACCCAATAAGCTCTCGAGTACAACAACAAACTATCCTGCATCTGGGTCATTATGTTTATATAAAAAGTTAGAAATTCCAATTAAAAGAATGGTTTTTTTATTCAGGAATTAAACTGTTAATGCAATAAACAATGATAAATGCAGGGTGTTAAAAATATGAACATTTATGTGGTGGGGAATAGGGCCATGGAATAGAAACACTAGTAAAGAGCATAAATTATATAGAGGACGGTCCCATAGTTACAAGTGAAGGGGAACTAAAGAAAATTATATAAAGGACAGTCCATAGCATAAATAAATAGTATAACATTCTGGTATGCAGCAATTCTAGACAGCATCAATTTTGGCTTGTGAGAAAGAAGACATGGCCATTTAAGTAGCTTTAGTTGAAGCCCTCGCTATAATGTGGTGCCTCCAGCTTGCTATTAATCTGAAGCTAACCTCAAGGAACGAAGTTCAAATCGCACGAACAGTTGTAAAATGGTCATCAATGTCACTTTAATTGATACTAATAATAACTTGTGTTCAATACTATAATAATCTCATACCCTTAGAAAACAAACCCCCACATAAGCCCAGCTCAATAACTATATTAACAGAAATTGTGCACTCCTTTGCAAAATAACAAATCCATCTTTCCGAATCATGATCCACGGCCTTTATGCAAGGATACATTACTTATGATTTTCCAAGCTGAATTAGAATCAGCGCCGTTATTAAATTATCTGATGCTCCATCCTCTAAGCCGATTATTTCCGCCCAAGGCACCACCAAATCAAACTGGTCATTCACTACCACTACACATTTGATTACAAATCATGCAGATAACAAATTTTATAATTCTTTTCATGCCAATAAACCAGACTTCACCAATCAGTGCCAACAAAATCACAACATTGTCTACTGTGCGGACAAAACAATTAGCTACAACAGAAATATTGCACCTAAAATTCTCAGCCATTTACAATATTATATAACAGACCAAACTCAGCACACAAGACCATCCATCCTTATAAAATTAAGCTACTGCAACAACGGAGTAATAATAAATTATGCTCTATGTGCATTCTGTGCAACAACGGAGTAATATAGAAAGTTGTTTTTGGTGAATTCTTTTGCGATTTCCATAAAATAAAAATCATCTAAATCACTTCTTATTATATAAAACACTAACATGCTATGTTGAAATAGAAATGCTCAAACTAAAATTTGGCTCCCTTCAATCAGTATTTAAACTCCACACATACACATCAGAACTTCTCCATTCATAATAGTCTAGGAATTTTTTTTTTCCCAATACTAATATTTTTCAATCAACACAATATTATGACTCCACAACTCATGTCAAAATACAAATTATAAGTCTATAAATAAACTTTAAAATTCATACACACACTTCAAATGAATAACGAAACTCAAAATAATCCTTTATTATTGTTCCATAACAACATGCGAATAGTAGTTTCACTAGCACGGCAAGCAATTAAGTTGGCAAAGTTTGTTGAGGCCAAGTAAACCTTTCTTCAGAACAAGCCACTGTAGATATATCCCTGCAGCACACTGCCAAGAGTATTTTACATAATTAAAATACAGTACTGAGTTTCAATTGAAAGTAAAGGATAAAGAAAGAAACCATATATATAAAAAAATGAGGCAAATGAGTACTCACTGTGCTGTGCAGTTATGGAGATATATTATTTTCGGTAGACTTGACAATTAGGTGGGATGTTATCCGGCCCAGCATTGATTTCCATTGGCATGTCTCTTAACTTCAATTCAAGCAGAGTGTTGACATGCTTCAGTCCATCAGGAAGCATTTGCAGGCGAGGACAAAGTATGATTTCCAGAGATTGGAGACTGGGGAGTGCTCCTGGATCTATCTTCCATGCCTCTAAATTCTCGAGATTACAAAATTTGAAGACAAGAAGCTTAGGAAAGCTTTGAGATTTGCAAACCATAGTTGTTCCTGTGTATGACTTTCCAGCTAAACGCAGTTGCTGGAGATTTGGAAAATCTTTCAAAGTTATCATGGGATCAATCGCTAGTTTCGTAAATCCTAGGGTAAGTTTAACGAGGCTCTGAGGAAATTGGGATAATAGAAGATCAGATGAACTGCTCAAGCTTCCCATCAAATACATGTTAGTGAGATTTATGTTATTTTCAAAGGACTTCAAGTGTAAATTCCAAGGTTCTGCGGTTAGTGTGGTTAGACTCAGCGATTGAAGTTGTTCTAATGTAGTAATCCAATCAGCCACAGCCTCAAGTTGAGGCGTCATTGCCTCTTCTTGGGTCATTGACACTTGTTTGTATACTAATCTCAACTTTTTTATGTTGACCAATTTATCCAGGCCATTCTTCACTGGAGCCTCTTTATCTATACACAGTCCCGACAAGGTTTGGAGGTTAGATAGAGAATTGCGTTTTGGTTGAGGTGGAAATGTGCAGTGGTGAACCTTACTCAAGAACAAGTGTCTGAGTTCCATCTTCCAGATGGAGCTAGGTAGAGTTTGTATGTGAGTATATTTGAGATCAAGAGTCTGTAGCTTCAACAATTTGCATACAGATGATGGAAGTGACCGTAAGTAGGTCCTGCGCAAGCCAAGATATGTTAGACGAGCAAGTCTTTTTATTTTTATGTGTTCAGGCAAGTTGTGCATGCAAATGCCTTCAAGATCAAGCACCCGATCACTTGAAATACATCCCTTAAGAAAATTACCTACTTGTTGCCCAGGTTGTAGAGATCTGAAGTCGTTAGTCTCTGTTAGCCAGAGTTGTCGCAAAGGACTAGGGAGACGACATGTTTTCACCTTTCCATTGTACTTTCTCTTGACAACTTGGACCATGTTCCTATCTATCAACTCTTCAAGGTACCTTTCTGCAACTAGCTCCGGGGGCTTTTCTCCTCCTGAATGAGAAACCAAACCCTCTGCAACCCACAACAGAACCAACCTTCTAACAGGGATCCCAGAGTCAGCAGGGAAATGCACAAAGTAAAGTAGACATCTTCTCAGATGAGGAGACATGTCGTTGTTAATTTTGTGGAGCGTTTTAGACCAACTGTTTCTTTGATCTTCATTAAACTGGTGCCCCTTCAACACGCTTGTCCACGCCTCATGTGTAAGTGGGACATCTTGATGTGAAAGCAAATCACTCATTTTTGATATTTGTGATTCCAGCCCTCCGCATTTCATCACAATTTCTTTACCGACCTTAATGAGTTTTGGGTTGAGGGATATGTCCACCTTCAAATGTGTTGTGAACAACTTCCAACTAGCTTCATCATCTAACAAGTGTGAAGATTTAGTTGATGATAATGATGATGATCCTTCACCTGCAGTTTCAAATAACATCCTAATCTCTATGTCGCTGATCCTCCTCCGGATCTGCACAAGCTTTTTGCGAAGCTTATAATTGTTAAACCACTTCAGAACCCCCGACCTCCTCGCCAAATCAATCGCATCCTTTGCATCAGAGGCAACATCCCCCAACTGTCTTTCCCACTCAGCTTCTTGTTTGCCGTAGTTTGTGGGTTCTTCCTGCATAGATCTGAGCTCTCCTTCAATCCATTCTATGTGCTCAACTATATCATCGTCCAACAACCGATGATACTTTTCCATGGTAGTATACCTAATCAGAGTTTCTACCACGGATGAAAGAAAACCACAGACTACTGATTCAGCCATGCTTGGAGATGCAAGCTCTGCTGTTTCCAACGAATTGCCCTTCCAACCGTCCGTTTTGATATGGTTTTTTTTTTACTTACAAGGAGAATACTTTATCTAAATCAAACCCTGAAACGAAAATAAGAAGAATTAGGACGACACGACTTGGTTGAATATTAAGAAAACAAATTGTACCCTAATTCAATCGTATTAAGAAAAAGGTAAAAAAATAAATAAATAAACTAACATCTCCAAAACAAAAGGAACTGTACATCAATAAGAACATAGGCGGAGCCAGGCACAATTTTAACCGCAAGCGGCAAATTCACGTGTGACATAAATTATATAAATAGTCGTAAACTGAAATAAAAGAGACTTGTCATTTTGTCAGCAAAAGTACAATTTCGATAAGAGGAATGAAATATAACATAACAATAGTGTGCTAAATAAAACCACAAGGCAAATTTCCTTTTCGAGACTTCAATGAGGTGAATGTTCGTATAATAGAACAAATTTCCCAAAATCAAAGAACAAACCACAAATTGTCAAACAGAAAGGTACCAAAATCAAAGAACAATTCACATAGCTTAAATGATGCAAATTAACAGTTCCAAAATCAACTCAAATTGTCAAAATCAACACAAATAACATAATCAAGGTTCCAAATAGAATCAAAACCCTAAAATCAACTTATTCAACAAACTGAATCACAAACAGAATCAAAATCAACTCATTATCACTCATCAACAAACAAACACAAACATAATCAACAAGGGTCAAAAAATCAAAATCATAAACAGAATTAAAAAAAAATCAACTCAAACAAGTGACTTGACTTACCTGCTGCTGTGCTGCGTGCGTGAGAGAGAAGGGTTTCAGAAACGTTTTTGTTTATTTCCCTACGCGTTTTTGTTTCCTACGCTACGCGATTTTGTTTTTTTATCCTTCCTACCCTTTTTTTTTTGTTTCTTTTTATTTAAAAAAAATAAAAACTAGGATTGGGCCAAGCCCGTGCCCAGGCTGGCCGGGCTTATCTTCGCCTCTGAATAAGAACAGTTACAGTGTGTTTGGAACAGCAGATTTATGCGATAGAAATAAGGGCGAGAGAGAAAGAGAAAAAAAAAATGAGTATCTCTCGTGTTTGGCACATCGAAGAAACCCACCACCACCTTTTTATTTCTCTTCAACTGAGAAAGAGAAGATCAATATTTTTCATTTCCCTTATATACCCTTGTCTTCGTTGCTTCTCCTTTCATCATTTGTTTGTACAGTAACCAAGCTTATAAGCCACTAGGTTTAGTTTGGGTAGTATATCCTCGATGGCAACATTGTAAACAAAAAAGTTACCAAACTTAGGGTCTGGTTATGGTGCATAAATTGCTATGCGCGCCCCCCAGTTTGCTACGCGCGCCCCCAACTGCTACCCCCTCAATTGCTACGCGGCCCCCCCAACGCCCACCCCCAATTGCTAGGCGCGCCCCCAACGCCCCCCCCCCCTCCCCCGAATTGCTACGCGCGCCCCCTATTTTCTAGCACACCCCCCAGTTTTTTTTTTTTAGATTTCTAGCGCACTCTCATTTTCAATTAAATAATTACTTTTGTTCCTTTGAAGTACATACTATAAGAGCCCATTTTTCAATTAATTGTGTTGGATGATTATAATATATAGCCATATTTTAATTTAAAATTACATACTAAAACATGTACTATAATTATGGAAACCATAAGAGATCTACTTTGGTTTCACATACAACACTACTTAAACCATTAAGTCACACTTAAGGTTTCGGTTAAAATATTTATTTTAAATTAAATATGGATATTTTATTAGAAACCATAAGAGGGCTATTTTGGTTTCAGATACAAAACTAGTGAAACCATTAAGTCACACTTATGGTTTCAGTTATAATATTTATTTTAAATTAAATATAAATATTTTATTTGAAACCATAAGAGAGCTACTTTGGTTTTCAGATACAACACTAGTGAAACCATTAAGTTATACTTATGGTTTCGGTTAAAATCATTTTAAATTAAAATGAATTTTGACATAATTAAGTACATTAAATAGTTTTGAGTACAGGTCTCTGAAACCATTCCACAGCATAAATAGTTTTGGAGTACACATATTTGAAACCATTCTACAGCAGAAATGGTTTTGGCGCATGTAGTAATGGGGGGCGGGGCGGGGCGGAGGGGGTGCGCGGAGTAATGGGGGGCGCGCGGAGTAAATGGGGGGCGCGCGTAGCAATGGGGGGCGTGCAATGGGGGGCACGCGAAGTAAAGGGGATCCAATGGCAGTAAATGCCTTATGCACCATGCATAAGGATGACCTTATGCATAATAACTTTGGCCACCAAACTTATATCTAAATTCCTTGAAGTCGCTAGATAGATCCAAATTCAATTTATTGTTTTATAATAAAATTTAATTTGTTTAATTGAAATCATTTTTATGCGAGAGGTTAAGAGGTTGGATTTAAGCAATATTAAATAGTGAAATTAAATAAAGTTATTTTATTAATTAAATTATTTTTAAGTGAGATTTTTTATTTTAAAGGTATTTTTGACCTTTTAAATGTAATATTTCTCTCTTTTTTATTTCTTCTCTTTTTCATCTATACCAACCAACACATTAAATCTACTCTATCTATATTATAAATCTGATCAACACCATTACAACAACAAATACCCCAATCACCCATGATAACAAAATAACCCGAGAGAATTTTATTTTGAACGGGTTATTATTTTAATTTGAGTAAATGAAAGAGGTAAAAGAATATTGAAAAGGAGTTCATTTTTGAATTGTTGTTATTATGTTATTGCTGTTATTCTGGTATTGTTGTTATTATCATTTGGATTTTGTAACAAAGCTAACTGAGATGGAGATTTGAATGTTCGTGTGGCGGCATCTGGGTTGAGGATTAATTTGACAGTTGTTATGAAGCAATTCATCAGATATTTGAGTGTAATGAGCAAGCGATTTGGATGAATCAAGAATGATTGTGTTGTGTGTGTGTGTGTGTGTGTGTGTGTGCTGCATATGATAAAAGAGATGAGTTTTTTTATTTTGAATGTGTTTTCTGGGTTGAAAAAGATATAAGTTTCATGTTGAAGAAGATATGTGAACTTTAGATTAATCTTCATGTGTGTTTCTGGGTTTGACTTGATTTTCTTTTAAAATAATTATGAAAATGAGTTGGCATGTTATGTAAACAAAAAAGACACATCATCATTGTCAAGTGTGACTGATAACCACCTCATCTTTATTTGACAGTCAACTGTAAGTTTAGAGTTCAACCTAAGAGGGGGGGGGGGGTGAATTAGGTTTTATGAGATAAATGGGTTTTTGTTCATAAATGGGTTTTGTGAGTTAATACATGAAAAATCTATGCTTTATGATATGAAATGATGTTTGATGATGTTGTAAGTTGTACTTCTATGTTTAGTATGATTATATAAGCTTAAAGTTGGTAACTTTCTGCATTTCTAAGCTTTGGATGTTGATTTTCGAGTGGATTTCATCCAAACCCGAAAACAGAGCATGCTTCCTGTGCATGTCTCGCCCGACGAGATATTTAGCTGGCCCGGCGAGGTCTACTCGCCATCACTCGCTCAGTCTCGCCCGAAAAGCTAGATTTCTCTGACTTCAACTCGCCCAGGCTCGCCCAGCGAGGTTTACTGGGCAGAACTTTATTGTTTGTTCATTTAAACGAGATGTTTGCTTGTATCATAATTGAATGATGACCGTGTGATTATAGGATGATATAAATGACTATGATGTGAACTCTTAGTTGAGAGATGATTGAATATGATGATTATGCATATTAGATTGGAATTGTGATTATTATATATGATGATGAATATACTATGTAATTATAATTTGATGATGGTGATTTATAATAATTTAGATATGATATAAGTGTGTGTGAATGTATAACCTTAATGATGATATGATGATGTGAATTGATGAGACGTCGAGAAGGAATATTAGGATGGGTTGCTGATGACAGGAATTTCTGCAGTATTTTAGGTAGTATTATTAGTAATAAATTGACCAAGACATGTCCAAATACGAAGGAAAACCTAAAGAATCGAAAAAAAGCATCAAGACAAAGCAAGAATACATAAAAGACAAGAAAAAGCCAAAAAAATAAAAAAATGGAGTTTCCATCGTAGCACGATAACTTCCATCGTGCCACGATGGGAGCTGTTTGTTGGCCAAGCAAACAGAAGAATTAAATTTAGATTATGTACGTCTTTTGTAATATATGTCTTAGGTTGTGGTGGAGAAGATGAACTCCCCTATGAATATTTGGGTCATGTGATTGAGTCAAAGTTATAATAAATGTTATTTCAGTACTATATTTCTAATTTACTTTCTCGCTTTAATAACGCATTCTCGTAATCTGGCCGGATAAGCGGGAGCGCCCATAGAGTAAATGTTAGGGTTAGCTTTAGTATTTATATTAAGGTTGCTTTAATATTTGTCCGAAACTAGTATAGTAAATATATTAGGTGAATAGAGACGGTAAACATCCTAAACTAGTTGTGAACTGAGCAATTAGAGGAGGAATCAGGAAGTAGTTGTGAACTGAGCAATTAGAAGCTGAATAGCCCGAAACTAGGACCTAGAGGCAGATGGTCGATAAGCATAATGCATATATGTTGAATAACCCGCTTAGTAATTAGGGTATGTGATACATCGAGGTTAGGCTCTCGTATAGGTACCTTAGTTATTAATGTAAGGAAACTTCACGTATATTAGGGTAGTAGTAAGGTACTACCACAACAAGGATAAAATCGACGCCGAATGTTAGACTGAATACTATGTTATAGATTTTTATTTTAATCTGAATTAAGCTGAATACTAAGGTACTATGTTAGACTGAATACTATGTTAGACTGAATACTAGTGTAATAGTGGAAATAATTAATGTTTCACTGTATATTTAAATGTGAAATAAAAAATTTGTCGGTTACATGCAAGTCATAATTAATAAAATAAACGTTTCGATATATTAAAATTGTAACAATTATATTATAAAAAATTATTAATATTAAAAATTCTTAATAAGAAACATCTCAATAATATATTAATTATCATAAAATCATATTTAATTTTGTGTTTCTATAACTCACTATAAATATAAATCATTTTGCCACAACAAAATCCACAAAGTCATTTCATTTTCATCCATATTTAAAAATTTGTATTGTGTTGTTTCTCTCATTTTTATGTGAAAGCAATGTCTCTTATGCACGATTTTATTATTGACATATCACTAAGAAAAAAAATCATGAATATTGGTTGTAAGAGTTGTGCATATTTGAGAGATTTAATATTGCAAAAATAAAAAACTTCTATTTTTTTGTTAAAAAATTTAGAATATTATGATTCATTGTTTTTTATGTAGGGAGATCGAATTGAAGTTTTTGTGCGAATAACATTGATCTGCAAGTTCAAAGACCAACTTCAAGAGATATGATTTACAGGAAATCCTCATTAGATGTTGGTTCTATCGATGTTTGTAATTTTATTATATAATAATATTTTATTTTAATTGTATTTATAAATTTCATACTTTACACTCGAAAGAAAAAATAAAACAATTTCATATTGTGTGTGTGTTTATAATTTGACCTAATATATGTGTCAATTTAAGTTTTTGATGATAGGATGTAAAGAAGAAAAAAAAACCCCAGAAGTTGTGAAAGGGGGAGAGGTTGTTGACTTGAAGTGTGTGTGTCATTGTTTCTGTTAAGAAGATAATATTTTCATTAGACGAGACATGAGTAAGATCCAATGCAAATGTGTCCAAGTGGACAAAAAAATTATTAAAAATTATCTTTTATGTCCCATAAAGTATATCAACATTTATTTTTAGTCCATTTATAAATTTTCTTTGAACAATATTGTTCTCTCTAAATTTTATATTTTCAATTTTAATCTATTCTTTTTTTATAAAGTTCATATTGCAAGCTCAAAGTGACTTTAAATTAATCTAAAGAGTTATTTTTTGCTCAAGGATGACAAGTGGACTCATACACTTTAAATCAATCTCAAGCTTTTTGAATGTTGGTAAACCAAAGTCAGAAGAAGAACTCTATTTTCTTTCCCTTTGATTCTCTACTGACTGAAGCTTTTGTTCATGGGTTTATGGTGCTGCAAGTGTTGTTGGTGGAACAAGAAAACAATAGGAAATTTGAAAGCAAAAATGGTTGAAGCTGTCAAACCCGTATACCTGTACACCTCCACTAAAACGGTAACTACTCTCTCCTCACACCTCCGATTCGAATGATTCTTTTTGGAATAGAAAGCTAACTTGAATACGGTCATTTTGGCGTTAGTTTCATGAATTTTCGTTGAGAAATGTGTCCTGTACGAATTTTTGAAGTGGAGTGTTCAACACAGGATTTCCAGAAATCGTGTTTGGAAATAGGGCTCCATTAAAGTGGTAAGAAATCTCTGCTCATAGCTCCGATTTCGTTTATTCTTTTTGGAGTAGTTTTCTATCGAAATTCCGGTCGTTTTGACATAAGTTTCCCTAATTTTAGTCCAGTATTAAGCTCTGTACGAATTTTTGAAGTTGGAGGTCAGAATCAGATTTCGGCAGAAATTGTAACTGGACAGGTCTGTACTAAATCGATCTTTACTCTCTCCCTGTAACTCTGATTGAACTGATTCCAGTTGTCATAGTTAGTTAACTCAATTCCGATCGTTTCGATATAGGTTTCGTAATTTTTAGTTCAGAATTGAGGTCTGTGGAAGAATTTAAAGATTGAGAGATTCAAGTTCATCATTTCAACCATTTTCCAAGTTCCTTTCAAATCTGTTCGTGGGATGTAGCAGAGGATTTGTGGCTGTTGTAGAGCCCAGGAATCAAGCCTAAAGCTTCAATTTCAGGTGGGTTCTTAGGCTAGGTAGTTAGTTTTGCCCAATTTGAACTTTTGCATGATAATTTAGGATTTAATAGGATTTGTTGTGTGAGGGGAATTAACTCCCAAATTTCCCTCCGTTCTGACCTATATTATATGTATTACATGATTGCACTGAGATACATGAGGATTGTAGGTGTTTTATTCTGAAAAATGTTGATTTGCGTAAAACAGAGCCAAATCTGCATGAACTCGCCATAGCGAGTAGCTGGCGAAGTTCATGGCGAGCTGGGTTCTTCTGGGCTGATGATACTCGCCTAGCGAGTAGATTTAGGCCAGGACCTGTAGCCTCGCCGTGGCGAGCTGGTGACTCGCCGTAGCGAGCTTGTGCAGAAATGACTTGTAAGTTCGCCGTGGCGAGCTGATAACTCGCCATAGCGAGCTAACACAGAATGGTCTTTTTCTAACTTTTTAATCAACACTCATTTTATATCCTCAACTGTCTCAGATAAATTGCAATAGTGTAATTAATATAATGTTGCTCGGGATGTTAGTCACAGATAATTTTAGGGAATGACTTAGTAAAATTAGGATTTGCATGTTCCCCCGGGTTTGGGATAATTATGGTAGCATGTAATAAATTTAGAATCAGTCAATTATGTACGATTGTGATATTTTTGTGGACTTCGTTTTAGATGTTCCACAAGTAAAACTTTGTGAGCTGCATGCCGGAACGCTTTCTGTTCGCGGACAAGGCAGGCCTCTGAGATATGCTCACCTCAGAGTGTTTGCGGTTAAAATCAATAAGACTAATTCTGTGTTACACATTTATTTATTATGCTTATAATAACTATGATATGAAATTGATTATGATATGACTGATTAGGTGCCCCGGCTTAGTAGACTTAGGAGGGTAGTAGGGCTCACTGAGACTTAGTAGTCTCATCCCACTCCATTCAATTTTTTTTAGGTAGACAGGTTATGCGGAGCAAGGACCGGGTAGGATTGATGATCGATGCTGAGCTTGGATCATCGGATTAGAAGACTTTCGTCTTCTTCTTTGTCTTTGTTTAATCTGTTTATTTAGAATCTAGTTTTATTCCGCTGTTTTGTATCGGATTAACATGTTGTTATCCTCCTAATAATGTATTATTCAGTTAATCATTTGTAAATTAATGTACTCAGATCCAGTTATGTATGTCTCGACTAAATATTCTAGATATTTTAGTTGGGGTGTTAGACTGAATACTATGTTATACACCGATCATGCCAAATATGAATAAGGGAGGGAGTTCAACCACTATACCTATCCTCTATATTTTTTGAATCACTATCTTTAATTTTCCTACAAGCATTCCGCTTATTTTTATAAAATAAAATATTTTTCCAAAACCAAAGCGAATGCAAAAACTACAAACTTAAATAACGCTAGCAGTGCCTTGGCACGATCCCTGTGGATACGAACTCATCCTACTCAGTAAAGTGTGAATTATTACTCGACGACAGACTGATGCACTTGCCATAATGCAGTCAAGTTTTTGGCGCCATTGTCGGGGATTGTGTTTACAAAGCGCTATTAGATTTATTTAAGTTTATCAAAAAAATTAAAAAATACAAAAAAAAAAATTAAAAAAAAAATCTTGCTCATGATTGTGGATTTTGATCTGTGAAAGTTCTGGCTAAGGCAAAGTCTTGGTATTTAAGCGATCCTAGTGATCCACCTCACTTACCTGAGAATTTTTCACAGTGACAAGGACACATGAGACAAACTAAAAAAATAAATTATTTCATCTTTTCCAGTGCTACTGTGGTATTTTGAAGGTTGAAAAACACACAAGAAGGGGGGGGTTGAATTGTGTTAAGACTTTTTCTAAGTTAAAACAAATGCAGCGGATAAGTTGTAACACACACAATATATATGAGGATAGGGATAGAACGATACTCAGAATTTTTATACTGGTTCCTCCCACTAACAGGAGTAGTCCAGTCCTCTTGTCCTTCACAAGAGATTTCACTATAATCACTCAGATTACAAATGCTCAAGCACAAAGCAAGAGACTTCCAATGCTCAAGCACAAGCAAGAGACTTCCAATGCTCAAGCACAAAGCAAGAGACTTCCAATGCTCAAGCACAAAGCAAGAGACTTCCAATGCTCAAGCACAAAGCAAGAGACTTCCCACAAGTTTAATAAAAATAAAGATATGAGATTAACACTTGATATACAATCAGAGGTGTTTACAAAATACAACACAGTTACAAGACTTAACTTAGAAAATTATCACAAAGTTTCTAAGTGTTTGATAGCTTTTGAATTTGACAGAGGTTCTACACGTTCAGAAGCTTAAGTCTTGATGCCAATTCTTCACAGATCTTCTTCCTTTTATATGTGAAAAAAGTGAACGTTGAAGATTATAGCCGTTTGAAGAATTGAGACGCTCCTTTGTATTGATCAGTGAGCTTATTAGCTGTTCTGATTTGCAGATGCTTAGGAGCTTAACGTTTACTACAAAATGAGAGATTCCTTTTGGCTTTTGATATTTGAACCTTGGTGTAAGCTAAATAAGGAAATATTCGTTTCTGAAGCCTGACTTGAAAAGGACCTTTCCATGGTCAAACCTTTTCATTCTTGGTTTCTACGTTTGGACTTAGTCAGGCACAGTCTTCAATAAAATTGTATTCTCAAGTGTAGCTTAACATTTATCTCTGATGAGCCTTCAGATAATAGCTTCAGAGCTTGACAGGCTCAGAATTGCTTGCTTCAGATCTGGTAAGCTCAGAAGTAATTCCTTCAGAAATTCTAAGGTGCTTTAGTACGCAAATTTTAACTTTTAATCCTGCACACTAAATTAAATTATTAGTACTCCAATTTAACTTTAAATACATTGTTATCATCAAAATCAATTAAAGAGATACAAAATTATAATTTTGTTCCAACAATCTCCCCCTTTTTGATGATGACAACTATATGTATTTAAAATCAATTGTTGTTGTTTTTATTTAACATCTTGACTTCAGGTTCTGAGGTTTGCAAGCTCCCCCTGAGTCTGATAAGCTTCAGAAGTTTATCAATGATAAATATAAAACAATCTAAGAGTAATATTTAATGTCAAATATAATTTCATATATTCTACCTTCAGAATTAGAGGTTTGCAAGCTCTATTTCTTCAGATTGACAAATATAAGACATGGTTTGCAAGCGTATCTTATATCATACGAATTTATGTTGGACAAAATTTATTATACTCCCCCTCATTAAAAGTTTAAAAGACTTATATAACTTAACAAGAGTAGAGTTTAGAAAATGTAAGATCTTAGAGCTTCAGAATTAATTTCACTGCCACATGAAATAATATAATATTTTCTCCCCCTTTGTCATTATCAAAAACGGGTCAGTCAAAGCACAAGTTTTGAAAAAATAAAAATAAAAATTGATAAGAATTAATAATAAGAAATAAGCCATAAAATCAAAAGAAATTTAAGCAAAATATTCAAAACATAACCAAGATAAAATTGTTCAGAAAAGAAACTAAAACAAGTGCCTAAAAGAGATCCTAAGGTTTAGGGGTCAGAAGGGTAATAAGGGTCTTCAGATCATTTGCCATTTCATTTTGTTTAGCCTCAATCCTCTCAAATTTTTCATTCTGCTGAGCGGCAAGCTGATCAATCTTAGCATTCAGTGCAGCTTGCTTCTGCTTCTGAGCCTCAAGCTCTTTCTTAAGTACAGAGAGTTCTGAAGAGGAGCCAACTACATCCATCACTGACTTGCTCACAAATAAATCACCAGGGTCCAAAGAAAACTTCAGAGCAGTAGAAATGGAACTTTGCATAGAAAGTGAGAAGTGAGTGTTGAGGTAATCTTCCTGCCAATGATGCGCCGCCTTTTCAGAGATCTTCAAATACCCTTCCTTGAGCTTATCCAACCAAGCCTTCAGAGCAATCTGATAATCCAACATCTCATTCAGATCCCCATCCACCAGATGATAGAAATCAGTCAGAACTTCCTCTCTTAGTTCATCCCAAGCCATGATATAAGCTCTTGGATTCATCAGTGAACGCCTAACATCATGAAGTGCCTTTGCTTTCCTGTAAATTTTGTTAGTAACGCGCACAAACATGTCATTGGAAACAGGAGGGGGTGGTGGTCTAGGCAAATGGTCACACGAGGATTCTGAAGTAAAAGATTCTTCAGAATCTGAGTCAGAGTCAGGAATGGTAATGACTTTTCTGGGTGGTCGGAAGGATTGAGGAGGTTCAGTGTTAAGCACCATGGTGAAACAAGGAAATGTTTCAGAATGAAGACGAATTTCTTCAAGATCTGAATCAGTTCCAGGAGATGGTGGAGAGGATGGAATTTCTGAAGTGTTGGGTTCAGAAGTGAGTGGCTTAGAAGATGAAGGCTGAGGAGGTTCAGTTTGTGATTCAGCAGGGACTTCAGAAGTTTGAGTATTAGAGGTTTCAGATTGGTCTATGTCCATTGCTATTGGGGCAGACCCAGAATCTTTAATAGGAGATTTCTGAGGGGATTTAGGTTTGTCAGGAATGGTTTCAGCAATAATGGCAGGTGCAGAGGTGGAAGCAGTGTGAATGGGTGATTGCTGAGGTGATGAAACAGTGTATACAAGATCACCATGAAGATGTTGTTCAAGGTGTTGGAGAGTGTCTGTGGAGTGTGGAGATAGTGATTGTGGTTGGTGTTGTTGTTGTTGAGTTTCTTGTTGTTGAAGATCATGGAGTTGTTGCATTTTGGAGTGAAGTTCATGAAGAGTTTCATTTCTCTTAGATGCAACAGAGATGATGGATTCTTGTACATGATCCACAGCTCTTTCAAGCTCAGAAACTGTGGGGGATTCATCAACAATGGGAAATGCTGGAAATATTTGGCTACTACCAGGCAGCATCATATTGATGGGTTGAGATTCATCAACAGACGGGTGATCAATGGTAGGATGTGTGGAAAGATGAGGTGGAGATTGAGTGGGATTAGTTTGAGGTGGAGGTTGTTCAAATATGGTTTCAGTGAATTGGGGAGGAGGTTGAGTTTGTTCAGATAAGGGGTTGACAGTTTGTGCAGCATTAAGAACAGTATTTACAGAAGTTGAAGGAATACCTGAAGTAGATATCTGAACTGGTTTCCTGATTCTGATAGTGCGGCTCAGAGGCACATCATCTTCTGTATCTGAATCGCTGTCAATATGTGCCACAAAAGGCTCTTCAGTGCGCTGAGGTACCCGTTCAGATTTGGCAGTAGCTTCAGAGACCTTCTTGGTCTTCACCTTCTTTTCCTTCTTAACCCTCTTCTTTTCTGGGGCTTCAGCATCCTCAGAATTCTTCTTCTTTGTTGTCCTCTTTCTTTTCTTGACTACATAGTCATCCTCAGGTTCAGACTGTAAATCATCAAGGGTAAGATAAACACCTTCTTCCCTTCTAGCAGCAATGTAATGAGCAATAACATCCATTGGCTCATTCTTATACACAGGGTGAACATCATCTCTGAGGGATGTTACCCTTCTCTTGGTAGGAGATTGAGGATACTTCAGATTATTCTTAGAGATCTTGTGCACATTGCACAGATTTTCAGCAGAGAGGAAGGGAGTCCTTAACTCAATAGTGGTATCCTCAGCTCCAACTTCCCTCAACTTATCCACCAAACGCCATTGGTAAAAGAGCTCAGAGAGCAATCTTGGATAAGCAACCCAGTGCTTAGATTTCTCTGTAGTGTTTCTGATATAGGTACAGAGATAGTGGAAGAGATAAGCTGGTAAATTTAACTTAGTACCTTTTACTAAGAAGAGAAGCAAATGCCTTTGATCCCACGAAATCTGATCAGTTCCACCAACCCTTGGAATGATGGTAGAGAGAAGAATTTTGTGCAGAAGCTTTGCAACTTTAAACAGCCCAGAAGTTCTTCCCATATGAGTGGGATCCTCATATAAGGTATCTTTAATCTCAGCTCTATGCTTGGTTAGGGGTGGAGGTTTGTCAGTATCAACTTGAAAAAATCCTTCATTAGGAATCTGAAGGAGTTCAGCAAAGTGTTTTCTTGTGATTGACACAGGTACACCGAGAATTGTTGAACGAATTTCAGGACCAATGTAAGGTTTCAAACCTAATTCCTCACAAGACTTGTTCTTGTTAACTTCTGGATTTTTAGCAATGGCCCTTTCCAATTCCGCTTTAGCCTTTTCTTTAGTAAACACTTCCGCGCCAACCCAAAATTCCTTGACTAAATTTGGATAAACGACACCGTTCAGCATATCAAAGTAGTTCGTCCATCCTTGATTCTCAAAGTAACTTCTTAGTTCCAAATCGTTTACCCTAAACGATTCAAAGTCGATTGGATTTTCTGCAACTAGCTCTAATTGTTCAAAGCGAACAGATGAAGGTTCAGGATTTCTGGAGACATCTTCTTGAGATTCAATAAGGTTAGGAATGATAGTAGCTTTAGATGAAGAAGCCATTGAAGTTGACGATTGAGGAAGATAGAAAAGAATTTTGAGAGAAAGAGAGATGAAAATTTTGAAAGAAGAAGTTGAAAACGTGAGAAGTGATAGTGACTAGTGTGTGATAAGTGATTATAGTGTAAGTTTCAAAATATTGGGGGAAACAAGATAGTGACGTAATGGGGGCGTGGCAGTTACTTTTAATAAAATCATCATTAGCTCTCCTCCATTACCCAGCGGTTACTAGACATGATGGGAAGTTACACAGATAAGTAGTGTTTTCAGAAGCCAGCTGTCAGTTAGAGAAACTGAGCAGTCAACTAACACTTAGAGTAGGTATCTGAGTCACAAGAGATCATATTTAATAATAAATAATTCTGATTGCTTCAGATGAGAGAGTGCTTCAGAACCTATATAATAGTTTCTGAGCCATCCAAACTTCTGAGGCCCTTCAGAACTAATTTATTCATTCAGAGTTAACAGCATTCAGAAACATCATTCAGAATTAAAAACCATGTTCAGATTTCTAAAGATTCTCTTAACAGCAGTTAGATGAGACTCTCTAGGATCTGATTGAAGAGAATCTTTAGATGAAGAAGCCATTGAAGAAGTTTGGTTCTGAATGAATAAACTCTGAAGAAGCCATTGAAGAAGCCATTGAAGAATCTTTAGATGATTCTCTGAATGCTGTTAACTCTGAATGAATAAACTGGTTCTGAAGGGCCTCAGAAGTTTGGACGGCTCAGAAACTATTATATAGGTTCTGAAGCACTCTCTCATCTGAAGCAATCAGAATTATTTATTATTAAATATGATTTCTTGTGACTCAGATACCTACTCTAAGTGTTAGTTGACCACTCAGTTTCTCTAACTGACAGCTGGCTTCTGAAAACACTACTTATCTGTGTAACTTCCCATCATGTCTAGTAACCGCTGGGTAATGAAGGAGAGCTAATGATGATTTTATTAAAAGTAACTGCCAAGCCCCCATTACGTCACTATCTTGTTTCCCCAATATTTTGAAACTTCCACTATAATCACTTAACTACACACTAGTCACTATCACTTCTCACGTTTTCAATATTTTGAAACTTCCACTATAACCATTTCTGACACTCCTAAATCCCCTCAGAAATCTCCTATTAAAGATTCTGAGTCTACCCCAATAGCAATGGACGTAGACCAATCTGAACCCTCAAATGTTCAAAATTCTGAAGTCCCTGCTGAATCCCAAACTGAACCCCTTCAGACTTCATCTCCTAAGCCAACCACTTCTGAACCAAACCACTCCACCTTTTCCTGGAACTGATTCAGATCTTGAAGAAACTCGTCTTCATTCTGAAACAATTCCCTGTTTCACCATGGTACTTAACAATTCCCTTTTACCGTTGAATGCATTTACTGCTGGTGGTTGTTTGCTGTGTGCATTTACTACCCTGTAACTTGTGCTTTGACTGACCCGTTTTTGATAATGACAAAGGGGGAGAAAATATTATTTCATTTCCTATGGCAGTGAAATTATTTCTGAAGCTCTAAAGATCACATTTTCTGAACTCTACTCTTGTTAAGTTATATTAAAGTCTTTTAAACTTTTAATGAGGGGGAGTAATAAATTTTGTCCAACATAAATTCATATAATATAAGATACGCTTGCAAACCATATCTTATATTTGTCAATCTGAAGAAATAGAGCTTGCAAACCTCTAATTCTGAAGGTAGAATATATGAAATTATATTTGACATTAAATATTACTCTTAGACTGTTTTATATTTATCATTGATAAACTTTTGAAGCTTATCAGACTCAGGGGGAGCTTGCAAACCTCAGAACCTGAAGTCAAGATGTTAAATAAAAACAACAACAATTGATTTTAAATACATATAGTTGTCATCATCAAAAAGGGGGAGATTGTTGGAACAAAATTATGATTTTGTATCTCCTTAATTGATTTTGATGATAACAATGTATTTAAGGTTAAATTGGAGTACTAATAATTTAATTCAGTGTGCAGGATTAAAAGTTAAAATTTGCGTACTAAAGAACCCTAGAATTTCTGAAGGAATTACTTCTGAGCTCACCATATCTGAAGCAAGTAATTCTGAGCCTATGAAACTCTGAAGTTATTATCTGAACCTTAGAATTTCTGAAGGAATTACTTCTGAGCTCACCAGATCTGAAGCAAGTAATTCTGAGCCTATGAAACTCTGAAGTTATTATCTGAACCTTAGAATTTCTGAAGGAATTACTTCTGAGCTCACCAGATCTGAAGCAAGTAATTCTGAGCCTGTGAAACTCTGAAGTTATTATCTGAACCTTAGAATTTCTGAAGGAATTACTTCTGAGCTCACCAGATCTGAAACAAGTAATTCTGAGCCTATCAAAATCTGAAGAACATCTGAGCTCACCAGATCTGAAACAAGTAAATCTGAGCCTATTAAAATCTGAAGAACATCTGAGCTCACCAGATCTGAAACAAGTAATTCTGAGCTTATCAAAATCTGAAGGCTCGTCAGATATAAGTGTTAAGCTACATTTGAGAGTACAATTTTATTGAAGACTGTGCCTGACTAAGTCCAAACGCAGAAACCAAGAATGAAAAGGTTTGACCATGGAAAGGTCCTTTTCAAGTCAGGCTTCAGAAACGATTATTTCCTTATTTGGCTTTCACCAAGGTTCAAATATCAAAAGCCAAAAGGAATCTCTCATTTTGTAGTAAACGTTAAGCTCCTAAGCTACTGCAAATCAGAACAGCTAATAAGCTCACTGATCTATACAAAGGAGCGTCTCAATTCTTCAAACGGCTATAATCTTCAACGTTCATTTTATCATCTATAAAAGGAAGAAGATTTGTGAAGAAATGGAATCAAGACTTAAGCTTCTGAACGTGCTGAAACTCTGTCAAATTCTGAAGCTATCAAACACTTAGAAACTTTGTGATAATTTTCTAAGTTAGTCTTGTAACTGCGTTGTATTTTGTAAACACCTCTGATTGTATATCAAGTGTTAATCTCTTATCTTTATTAACATTAAAACCAGTTTGAAGTCTCTTGCTTTGTGCTTGAGCATTGGAAGTCTCTTGCTTTGTGCTTGAGCATTGGAAGTCTCTTGCTTTGTGCTTGAGCATTGGAAGTCTCTTGCTTTGTGCTTGAGCATTGGAAGTCTCTTGCTTTGTGCTTGAGCAGTTAGAAGTCTCTTGCTTTGTGCTTGAGCAGTTTGAAGTCTCTTGCTTAGTGCTTGAGCATTTGTAATCTGAGTGATTATAGTGAAATCTCTTGTGAAGGACAAGAGGACTGGACTACTCCTGTTAGTGGGAGGAACCAGTATAAAAATTCTGAGCATCTCTCTCTAACCCTATCCTCATATATTGTGTGTGTTATACCTTATCCGCTGCAATTTGTTTTAACTTAGAAAAAGTCTCAACACAATTCAACCCCCCCCCCCTTCTTGTGTGTTTTTCAACCTTCATTCAACATATTTGATTTTTGCCTTAAGGCTCACCCTGTCAGACTATGTGGAATTGAGAAGGTTGTGGATATATACAGACTGTACGTGATGTATCGTAACATTGAAAGGGCCGTAATAGATGATATTTTAAAAGAGTTAATATTTGACCATATTAGGACTGTATATGAAGAGGGGCGTAAGGAATTCGGATGGGTTTTAGATAGCTATGGATGGGATTTTGATAAAAAATTGGAGTTTGATCACTGTGTTCTTCTGTGGCATATAGCTACTAATATCTGTTTTGCCAGCGACTATGAGGATAACATAAATCTGACCTCTGCAGCTCACAATAGTAAAATGCTGTCGGATTACATGTTGTACCTTTTAGTTTTTTGCCCATCAGTGTTGCCTGAAGGTGTTGGAAAGATACGTTTTGACGACACATGTGCAGAGCTGGAGCATTTTTTGAAACAGAGGGAACCTATTAGAAAAACATCTGTTTTGTGCAAACAAATAATTGATGTTAACACAGAAATTCAACCTTCAGAGGTGAAGGGAGATGTCTGCAAATCTGTGTTGTTTGATGGGTCAATACTTGCAAAGTCCTTGCAAATTCGTGAACAAGCTGAAAATTGGAGTAGGGACAAAAAATGGAGAATGATAAGTGAATTTTGGATCGAGATTGTGTGTTATGCAGCAGGCAAGTCAAGAGGTATGGAGCATGGGAAAATGCTCAGCGAAGGAGGTGAGCTTATTACTCACATATGGCTGTTAATGGGGCATATGGGCATCATAAAGGAATATATGATTTGCAAAGGGGAAGCAACAAACATAGAATTTATTGAGGATATAAAGTTGGATGAGGATATAGAGTTGGAAGAGAATTTGCAGAATAGGGAAGCAAACACAAATCAGAATATCAGATAAGAGGGCTACAGAATATCAGAATAGGGAAGCAAACACAGAGCCTTTGCAGAACAGCTTATGGGCATCATGTAGTACACTTGTAGAAAATTCAAACACTTAGCAAGTCCCTGTAAAGTTGTGTAGAACTTGATAATATTGATTAATACAATGATTTCATTCGCATTATTTGTATGGAAGCACTATGACAAACACTTTGAATTCGTTATGTGAACACCTTGGTAATACCAATTTATTTTCAAAACGGTTTTGTAAAATCTATTTTCAAAATTACAAAGAAAAAATCTATTTTTTTGACTATAGTGATTGTTGGAAAAATGAAATGGACTCTAGATAGTAGTATGCTATTTATGCTGTTATTTTGGTTACCCTTAGGCAAGTCTTTAAAAGGTCCTCAATCGGTGCAGGGGAGGATATTGCTGAACAACTGAGTTTTATGACTGGTTAATCCAGTGTGAAGGAGAGTGCTCCTTTGAGAATCTTGTGTACTTTTCTTTCCCTAATGCTGTTGAATAAAGAATTCAAGTCATTCTTTTAACTACTCAATACTGTTCTATTCTGGGGATTCTTTCTCACTCAAAGAACGGATCCTAACAGTTTCCTCGACCTTTTCCTTTATTGACCCTGATTGTTTGAACTTTGCCGTCTCAAATATGCATTCTTGTTTTTCTCCCCATGTATTTATGAGTACACATGTGGGAACTTATTCTGAGTAACCGGTCTGAGAAATGAATTAGAAACGAAGTCATATGCTTTATTTAACCATGAAAGGTATTTGTTTACCAATGCATATGCATCCCTGCTTTAGCTCTGATTTTGAAAATTAAGATATGAATTTGAACAATGAAGCAGTGAGCATTCTATGGCATCTTTCTGTCCCTTCACTTTTGGTTGTAGGAGATACTTCTTTGAAGTTTTAGATGCTATGATTTGTGAATTTTATATTTGTGCAGCCTTATGCAGGAGCCTTTTTGTTCAGTACCACCATTGATATGGATTATTCAACAAGATAGCCTTTCAAGTCGTCTTCCAGTTTACGAACAAATGGGTTGGAAGCATCTTATTTCTCACTGGAGAAGTGTTTTTAGCTGAGCCTGTCATTGTCTTTCCAGATTTTACTTATCCGGTAAAGATGTACTTATATTTGCACAAAGACTTGGATACTAACAGTATTAGGAATTAGGATCTCTTCTTCATTAGACCTGTCTTAATGTTTTGATGCTGGTGCTCAATTTGTTTTTCTTCCATGTATCAGATGTTATATAGTGATCTTGATACTGGAAATTTCTTTGTGATTCCTGAATTGCCAGTATATGTTACTAGTGTTGACCAGCTAGGCACGAGCTCTTATTTAGCTACCAAAGATGGACAAATTCTTATGGAAGGGATTCAACATATCCGTTTTGTTGCGTTTAATGATTCAGAATCCTTCCAATCAGTGAATGCAAATGGAGATGTGATAAAGAATGAGGGAACTGTCTCATGCAAGAATGAAGCTATTGCTTCAAATTTGAATATTCAAGATAATAAATATCTAATCCACTGCTACCTCATTGATATAATGGGAATAGAATCAGTAATTAGCACTAATTTGAACTTCATTAGTCATTTTATGTGCCATATTAGTTTATGATTGAGATTGAATAGTGTCATTAGCACTAATTTGATTATATTTCAGGTGTATGTTTTGGCTGTACCACGAAATGGAATTGATGCGAGTTATAAGAAAATGGGATTGGCTCTATTGAATGTAATGATGGTAATGATACTTGTTGCTGTCTTTGGTTTTCTATTTATAGATGGTAGAGCCATAAGAAGAGATATGCACTTGTGTGCCTCACTCATCAAACAAAAAGAGGCCACACAACAAGCTGAGAAAAAAAAATGAACAAGAGCCTCGCAGTTTCTAGTGCCAGCCACGACGTTCGCACTTCTCTTGCAGGCATTATTGCTCTCATAAAAATTTCGTCTAAGTTAGTTCCCTCTGGTTCAGAATTGGCAGCAAATTTAATCCAAATGGAGGATTGTACACAAGATTTACTAGGTAACAACGTCATTGGTTCATTTGATGCCGCCCAAAATTTTTTATTGTACTGTTAAATTATAGGCAAAACTGCACCTGGCGTACTTTAAATTAAGTTAAAGGATCTCTGGTGCAGTTTTGCCTATATTACGTTATTATTATGAGTTAATGGACAAGTGGTCACTTCAATGCAATTTTCAAGGCGTCGCTAATTTGTTTTCTTTGTGTACAATTTTGCTTAGGACTATTGAACTCTATACTTGACACAGGCAAAATTGAGGTAGGAAAAATGGAACTGAAGGAAGAAGAATTTGATTTATCTCATTTTCTGGAAGAAGTGGTTGATATATACTATCTTGTGGCCATGGAGAAAGGTGTAGAACTTGTATTGGACCCTTGCAATGGTTCTGTTATAAAATATTCACATGTGAAAGGCGATAGAGGAAGACTTAAACAAGTTTTGTGTAATTTATTGAACAATGCTGTCAAATTTACAAATGAAGGTCACATAACAGTTCGAGCTTGGGCCAAGAAGCCGACATTAAGTAGTTCAATAATCAAGACTAACCAACATAGTTTCATGAAACATTTGTCACAGTTATTTTCGAAGAAAAAAACTGAAGCAGATGAGGAGGACATAGAGAAAACGATGAATTCGATTCAACAGGAAAAGGAATTCAAAAAGAGAATTACAAGTCTGTGTTTGAGAATTATGTTCAAGTTAAAGAAACTGATCCTGTCCAAGAAGGAACAGGCTTAGGACTTGGAATTGTGCAGTCTTTGGTAGGTATCATCGCTTATTGGTTATTATTATAGCCAAATAATTTTGAATTATTGTATAAATTGTTTTTCTTATTTTCTGTAGGTACGTTTGATGCATGGAGATATTGAAATTGTGGACAAGAATATTGGAGAAAAAGGAACATGTTTAAGGTTCAATGTTCAACTCAGTTTACGCGAATGAGAAACAGTTGCAGATTTTAGTGCAAGGGGAGGTCTTGAGTATGGAACAAGTAGCAGGAATCAAGCTCAAGGGAGAACCATTCATTCTACTATTTCTAATTCAAACATTTGTTCCATAAGTCCTATGTTACATATTTGTAACTCTAGTCCTAGGCTCGAGGCTTCGCGTGTTGTTCTTTTCATCGGAAACAAGGAGCGCAGGAGGACTTGTAAAAGGTTCATGAAGAGCTTAGGGATTAAAGTTAATGTTGTAAATTGTCAAGAAGATTTGTTTGATCCTCTAGAGGAGATCAAACAAAAGGGTCGCTGTTCCGGTGGCCCGAGCTCTCCAGAATCTTCTTTCAATTTGAGTCCTTCCTCCCATTCCACATCTCATAATTCATTTTCAAGAACCAGAGGTGTTCCTTTGAGTTCTATGGATGGAAATGAGTATACATCTCCGGTGTTCAAGAAGACGAATGTTGGAACTGTCCCGGGATTCGTCTTGATTGTCATAGATGCAAATGCAACCGTTGTAACATTGTTTGGTTGGATAATCCACCGTTGTAACATTGTTTGGTTGGATAGTCCACATTTGCATCGTATCGATGCCAAAATAATTGATCAAAATGACATTGTCATATTGAAGCCGTTTCATGGTAGTCATTTGTTCCAATTCAAAATGCTTCTTCCTGAGTATAGTAATGGGAGTGCTTGGCAAAGAATTAAGAAACCGCATGTTAGAAAATCTCCGGTTCGTCGAGGAGAAATACAAGAATGTGGAGACTCAAGCTGTTACAACAATTCCTTGCATTGCAAAATTTTTAGGTTGTTGACGATACTAAAATTTTGCATATGTTAGCTACAAATATATTAGCTTCGCTTGGTGCAACTGTCGAGCAATGTGAGAATGGAGAAGAGGCTGTGAGGCTAGTTGATGAAGGACTAAAAAGGGATTATCCTAATCTTCCTTATGATTAATCTTCCTTATGGTTTGGTTTCTACTCCCCTTATGGGCTTATTTTGTCATCTCATCAAACTTACGAAATAATTGATTTTTCAATTTTGTATAACGAATTCAACAGATGCCAGTGATGAATGGGTTTGAGGCAACAAGGCAGATACGAGAGATGGAGAAGTCGTACGGTGTTCACATTCCTATCATTGCGTTAACTGCAGATGTTGATAGTTCGGCGGCAGTGACTGGAATGGACTTTCATATAGAGAAGCCTCTTAGAAAAGAACATTTACTTGAAGCTGTTAGATACTTCAACAGTAAAGAGGGACATGATGACATCGTCTACAACATTACTAGTAAACACTTTATATTTTCGATTTACAAACCGATTTCCGAGACATCTTGCATTGCATTACCATAACGAAAAAAAAGAGATAAATTGCTCGCTCTAACCCAAATTCTAAGAATTTTGATATAGTTCTCAAGATATTATTTAACACTAATTCTTTCTTCAATTTTTTGTAGTTTCTAGTATCTAAATGTAAGCTATATTAGTTTTCTGGCATTTTGGAGTTAATTTTATGATTTTGCTATCTCTTGATAAGTAAATTCTCTATTGGTTTGGCCTTCCGTAACAATTTAGTAACAATCATACAGGAACAAAAGAAAATAAAAAAGTTACACCAATAAAAATGAAAAACAAAATCAATCAGTCAATTGTTTCAAAAGCAACAAAACCAAAGCATTAATCAACAACCTTTCATGATACATAAACCAAGGATATTTACTTTTGCAACTCTACATCATTTCTACGTTTAAAATCTTAAAAATTTCATGATAGGAGGTTTTTTTTTCTTCTCAAAATTCTCATTTTTATAATGTCTTCTACTTAAGTAGCGGACAAAATCCGCTACTTAAGTAGTGGACTTTATAAAAATGAGAAATTTTTATGTTAGGGGAGTGTTTTTTTCCTCAAATTTCACATTTTTATAACGTCGTTTGAGGATTCTGTCGAGAACGTACAATTAAAATCTTGAATTTTTATGTAGGGTGTTTTTTCCACAAATTTCCCATTTTTATAACATCAGATGTTAAGTAGCGGAAGGGTAAAAATAGAAACTCCCTTTTACTTTTACTTTCATTTTTACTCACTTTTTTTTTAATGGCAAAGATAAATATATATAGATAAATAAACGAAAAGTTAGCAGTACAAATAAGAGAAACAACAACAAAAAAGAAAGTGTACTAGAAATACACTCCCCAAAACTACAAAAGCTAAGACTACAAACACCAGAACCAAGACACCTGACAAAGGGAGTAAAAAAAGGAAGAAGAGAAGACCGGCAAAGAATAGGTCAAACACCACCAAGAGGCAATGGGACTCACAACCAGCAGATCACCTACCGCTATCGGCTCCAGCACAAGATCAGTTGCACCTCCCACTCGTAGAAGGAGCCGGCGTTCCCAGGATTTTTAGCCAGATACCACTTCCACGATGAAAGTTTCACCTTATCCACCAAAGATCCGACATAAACAGTTCCTCTCGCAAAGATGACATCATTCCGAGAGTTCCAGATAGCCCAAACAGTAGCATGCCAAATTAACAACCACCGTAGCCTATTCTTCCTACCCCTCCCAAATCCTATAAAACCTTGAAAAACACTACTAATACTTATGGGAGACACAAACTGAAAGCCCAACCACCTAAAGATAGAGTACTAAACGGGAGAAATAGAAACACAAGAAACGAGCAGGTGATCAAGCGCTTCGATTGAGGTCCCACAAAGAGCGGATAAGGCATCACCAGGATCCCTAATCACCCTACGCTTGAGAATGTTTTGCCTGGTCAGCACTTTATCCTGAAGTAATTGCCAAGAGAAAACAATCACTTTAGACGGTACCCAAGATTTCCACACCTTAACTAAGAGAGAATCTAAAACATTAGAAACTACACCAGCTGTAAGCAATAAGTAAGCCGACTTAACCGAAAAGGTCCCAGTAGAATCATGTTTCCAAGACCAGGAATCAAAAGCCCCTAATAAAGGATGGTTCGCCACGGCAGCCAGAAGAGCCTAGAGCAGATCAATCTCCCACACTGAAAGCTCTCTCCGCCACCTAAAATTCTAGTGCCACTCTCCCTCCAACCAGTTTCCCATCTACCCTACCAGATTCAATTGTTGATCAGACACTTGGAACAAACTTTGAAACTGGACTTTTAAAGGAACACCCCCACCCAAAGGTGCAGAAAGAAGACGAAGACCTACCGTCCACCCTTTTAATGACTCCTTCTGCGAACCAATTTGAGGCTACCTCAGCAGCAGTCCTTAAAAGGGAAACATCTTTCCACCAGAGAGAAGCCTCGCTAAAACTTGATGGACGACCTCCAAAATGAGGCAATGGATACAAAAGGCCATATCTGGCAAAAATAATATCTCTCCAAATCCCTTGCCCTCTTGACAGCAACCTCCACTTACCTAGCAAAGCTAGATTCACAGCACAAAGATCCCTTATACCCAGCCCTCCATCCGATTTAGGCCTACACACCTTGTCCCAACTGATCCAACACTACAACATTTTCATTCTACAACAACGCCAAAAAACCGTTCTATAATGCAAAAAAACCGTTGCTATAGGCTACGAGAATGGTTTTCAGGCCGTTTTGTACTGAGGCGTAGTCTTAGCTTTTAGCTTTTACATAAAAATTAGTGGATAAGTGTGTGAATTTTTTTAATAGAAACATAGGTTACTATTTTCTCATGTTCAGTTCCATCTCTACCTTCCAAACGTGTTTGGAGTGTGAAGGTCACAAAAGAACCATCTTGATGAACCAAAACTAGCATCATAATCATCAGTAGTATAGTATGCAATTATTACATTATTGGCTTAACCTTCAAAATTGAAAGACAGGACCGGTCCAAAGGTTAGACCACCGATTCAAGGGTAAGGCCAAAAAGACAATCGCCTTAGACCTCCAAAAGCATAAAAATTTACTTCATAAAAAGGTCATCATAATTTACTTTTCCTTGGCTCGACAAACACATCTGTAGCCTTCGAGGCACAACAAAACAACCAGAAGAAGCCTCATACTTTGAGCTCTTAACAAGGACATCAGATGAGGTTTCCTGGCAAACGTAAACACCATGGAATTGAACCCCTCGTTTGAAGTTACTAATGGATAAAATTCGAGCAACTGAAGATGCAATTGATGTACCTGAACCATCTTACGAAACTCAATTGTACGTGTTGGACCATTTGGATTACTTGCATAGCTGCCTTTAGGGACACCCCAAAGAACAGGATTATACCTTTTTAAGACGAGGATATGAATCAGTTACTTTTCTGTATACGAATGTCTGAATTGTCCGTCACTTTGGTTTTTAGAAACCTACGCCCAACTATATCCATCGAAGTTTTGGATGGCTGTAATAAGAGCTTGTTGCTGATCTGAATCAGGTGGAAAGCTTTCCAGTACCGACGTATCTAACAGAATGGTTAAATCAGATATTATATAAAACAACATATATAACAAGCTGCATGATGGAAGGATGTAATGTAACCAATATTCAGACGATAATACATTATAAATCTTACCAACATTTCTCCAATTCTCCTTTTGATCATCAACCCCAACAAACTGAAATGTTGGCAATAGACGGACATGGGTGATACCGGCACCTGATAATTTCTTAAGATGAAGTACACGTGCCGAATCCTTCAAACATATGCATGTAGATAATTCAAATAAGATAATCAAACAAAAAGGGAATTATGTCCATTGCTATTCATAAAAGGTGGAAATTCTTATTCTTATCAAACTCCATAATTAGAAAGACTAAAGACATAAGGATTACCGGCAAAGTAAAGGCAAGATAACCACCATGAAATTCAGGTTGCACAGAGAGATCATTGGCACTAAATCGCAACAAGCAGAAGGTAATCAGAACAACATCACTTATAGTAAACACCCGCCATATTATATGCTATTGAAGACAGAAAGGACTTAAAATCATAAATAACAACCGCCAACTAGGATTTAAGAAGAGATTTAACATCCGAACCGGGCGGCACATTGAAAGCTTTGTAACCTCGAATATGTGGAAATTTCTCTACCACCTACAAACACAAAGTTTGCATTAGTAACTAATAGTGCTTATTTTAAAAGCACCAGTGTCAAAAACTAGGGGTGAGCATCGGTCGGCTTCAGTCGGATTCGGGTCGAAAATCGTCAAACCGATACAAACCGCGGCCTCTTAATTTGGACCCAATTCCGACCGTCTACATCTTCGATTTGTTCGGGTGTCGGGTCATACGGGTGGTGGATATTATTGGTTTTATAAGCCAAGCTCTCAAATATGTGTTGGTTTCTGAAACACTGCTTTCAGAAGTTCTGGTGTTTCTCTCATTCGGACCCTGTGTGCTACTTCAGAATTTCTGAAGATACCAGGTTCTGATATAGCTTCAGAAGCTCCGTAACTTCTGAAGCTCAGCAGACTCTGAAGCATATTCATATGCTTCAACTTCTGAAGACACTAGGCTCTGAGTCAGCTTCTGAAGCTTCCCAGCTTCTGAAGCTGCCTAAGCCTCTTCTGAAGCTCTGTTCAGCTCTGTTTCGCGTTTGTTTGTTTGTACAGTTTATTTTCAGTTAGTTAGTTAGAGAGGTCACCTCTCCCACCTCATGTACATTTTTCACCTATATATAGGTGTCGTTGTTGTTAATAAGATTTACACATTTTTTCCTTTATTCATTCTCTTCGTGTTATTCATAGTATTCTCATTTTCTTTCTTAGTGTTTCAATTGTTCTTTGTTGTTCATCTTTGTGAGAGTTTATCTCCAACAAAGTGGTATCTAGAGCTCGTACGATCCGAGGGATCTTGATTCGTTCTTGACAAGAAGAATCAGGTTGAAAGTGAATCAACCATGGCTGGGAACAATTTCCATACGAATTTGCCAGTTTTCGATGGAAAGAACTGGGATAGATGGGTGAAGCAGATGAAGGTGATCTTCAATGTTCAAGAAGTGTATGAACAAGTGAATGCAGAAATCACCCCTCTACCAGAAAATGCAAATGAAGAGCAAAGAACAACGTTCAGAGAAGCAAAGAAGAAAGACAACAAGGCCCTGTTTCTCATTCACCAATGTGTTGATTCAAAGGTGTTTGAGAAGATTGCAGATGCTGAAACCTCCAAAGATGCATGGGATATCTTGCAGAAGAGCTATGGTGGTGATGCAAAGGTGAAGAAGGTAAAGCTTCAGGCCTTGAAGAGACAATATGAACTGTTGGAGATGAAGAGTGATGAATCTATTGTTGATTACTTCACAAGATTGGTGACTCTCACCAATCAAATGAAAAATTGTGGAGGTAATCTTGAAGAGCAAGAAACGGTGGAAAAGGTATTAAGAACTTTGACTTCTAAATTTGATCATATCGTGGTCACTATAGAAGAGACTAAAGACTTGAGTGAGGTCAAGATTGAGGACCTGCAAAGCACTCTTGAAGCTCATGAGTTGAAGCACGGTGAGAGGAGCCATGGCAAAGAAGATGAGCAAGCTCTTTTCTCAAAGTGATAAGAAGAAATGGCAGAACAAGAGACATTCCAAGAAAGGAGAAGATCATGTTGAAGATGATGTTGAGACATTGTCTGAATCCTCTGATGGAGGAGGGGGGAAACAAAAAGATAAGTCAAAGAAGAAGGACAAGAGCAAGATTCAATGCTACAATTGTGACAAATATGGGCATTATGCCAGCGAATGTAAAAATTCAAAGAAAAAGAAAGGTCGTGAAAATGAAGAAGAAGCAAACGTAGCACATGATAGTTCGAGTTCAGAGGAAGAAACAAGCTTCATGGTGATAGATGCTGATGAAACAGCAGATTCTATGGAGTGGTACTTTGACTCAGGATGTTCTAACCATATGACAGGTAATAAAAGCATTTTATCTAACTTTAATGAATGTCTCAACAAAAAGATCAAACTTGCCAACAATGAATTCACCAAAGCTGAAGGTATTGGGAATGTTATGATTGAGATGGAAAATAGCAAGAAAGCTGTGATTGGAAATGTTCTTTTTGTGCCTGGAATGCAATGTAATTTGTTGAGTGTAGGGAAATTGATTTCAAGGGGTTTCAAAATAGTGATTGAAGATGAGACACTACAACTCTTTGACTCTAAGAAGAGACTGGTCCTGAAGACAACTCAGAGCAAGAACAGAACCTACAAGACTCAATTCAAAGTCATTGGGGCAGAATGCCCACCTGCAACTGTTGATAACAGTCAAGTAAGTTCTGAAGGGAGTGGAAGTATCTTGGTGAAGAGAAATGATGGACAAGAAGCTAGTATCACTGATGTGTTAAAGAGTAATGTGATAAGTAGAAGTCAATTACTAGAGAAGAACTACTCAGTGAAAATGCATGATAAGGAGCTAAAGCTAGTTGATGCAATGGATAGAGAGATCCTGAAAGCTCCAATATCCAGCAACAAAACCTTCAGGATGTTGAATATGTTGGAACATCAGTGCGTTGTTCCAACTGTGAATGAAAGTCAAAACTGGATTTGGCATCACAGGTATGGCCATTTCCATTTCAGAAGTTTGAACCTGTTAAGTTTGAAGAAGATGGTGAATGATCTTCCTCAGATTAAAGTTCAAAGGCAACTGCACAAGAGTTGTTGCATTGCCAAGTCAACAAAGATGTTAATGAATGAGACACCACATAGAGCATGGACTGGTGTGAGACCATGGATTGGTGTGAGGCCTAGTATAGGTCACTTTAAGATGTTTGGGTTACTATGTTTGAGATATGTGCCAACACACTGTAGAAGAAAGTTAAGTTACAGAAGCCAATCAATGAATTTCCTTGGTTATCACTCAGCTGGGGCTTATAAATTGTATTCTCCAACAAGAAACAAGATGGTTACAAGTGGAGATGAGCAGTTTGATAAAGCTAAGAGGTGGAACTGGAGTGGTAATGTTGTACACAGAAATGTTGCAGCATCTGGTGTGACAACTGTGCTTGAAGAAGTTCTGAATAGGACTGTATTCATTGAAGAACATGCATTAGGAGGTGTGTTGAAGCATAATTCATGTTCTCAAAAGATGTTGGTTTCAGAAGCTCTGAAATGGTCAAGAAGCTCAGAAGCTCCAGGTTCTCAAGAAGCTCAGAAGAGAAATGGGGTTGTGAGTTTTGACAGCTTGTCTTAAGGAGGAGTATTGGTTTTATAAGCCAAGCTCTCAAATATGTGTTGGTTTCTGAAACACTGCTTTCAGAAGTTCTGGTGTTTCTCTCATTCGGACCCTGTGTGCTACTTCAGAATTTCTGAAGATACCAGGTTCTGATATAGCTTCAGAAGCTCCGTAACTTCTGAAGCTCAGCAGACTCTGAAGCATATTCATATGCTTCAACTTCTGAAGACACTAGGCTCTGAGTCAGCTTCTGAAGCTTCCCAGCTTCTGAAGCTGCCTAGCTTCTGAAGCCTCTTCTGAAGCTCTGTTCAGCTCTGTTTCGCGTTTGTTTGTTAGTTAGTTTGTTTGTACAGTTTATTTTCAGTTAGTTAGTTAGAGAGGTCACCTCTCCCACCTCATGTACATTTTTCACCTATATATAGGTGTCGTTGTTGTTAATAAGATTTACACATTTTTTCCTTTATTCATTCTCTTCGTGTTATTCATAGTATTCTCATTTTCTTTCTTAGTGTTTCAATTGTTCTTTGTTGTTCATCTTTGTGAGAGTTTATCTCCAACAGATATAACGGGTCGGTTTTAGCGGGTTAGCTTTAAACTTTGTTGTTACATCCTAAAACTCCATTGATCAAAAAATTATTACTCTTCAAATAGTTCAATAAAAATGATGAGAAGTAGTTAGTTTATTTCAAATTTGTAAATCCAACGACAATAATAAATAGTATATGAGAAGTAAAAATTAAGATAAATCTAGAATATTATTTTTTATATCTCCTTTATCAACGTATTAAAAGCATAAACTTGTAAAATATAACATTTTTCTCCTCTAATAAAGATAGATAAAATTAACAAAGCAAAGAGTATAATAGATTAAGAGAGAGAAGAGGTGCTCGAAAATGAAAAAAAAAATTATTTGTATTTTAGTAATTTTTCGGTCGGTTTCGGTTATGAAGAGATTAATTTTTAGAGACCCGCACCCGCCCGTATACAACCGTTCATGACCGTTTTTTTCAAAATTGTTGACCCGAGACCCGACCCGCACCCGACCGAGTCCTTCCATATGTTAGCGGTTATGTCGGTTTCGAGTCGGGTTGCGGGTTCATGCTCACCCCTATCAAAAACAATGGAACCATAAAGCAATCAGAGGTATTTAGTAGTGATTGCTATAGAAAAAACGTAAAGATGAAACATACTAAAAAGGGTATATTATATTTGCAGAAAGGCCAGCCTTATCCTCTTCATTCTTCAAGCTTAATTTTCAAATCCTCGCCTATCAATTAGCAATACAATATGAGTAATTGTTCATTTGCAATCAGTTATAAATAAGAAAAACAGAAATTATTAATCACTGACACACACACAACTAATAATTTAAGAAAATGGAAGTGATTAAGGGTCTGTTTAGATTGACTTATTTGAATTTATGTGTTGGCATAAGTTTTGTGAGACTGTTTGGATTGTCTTATTTTAACTTATGAAAACAGCTAACTAACAGCTTATAGCATATACAAAAAAAAAAAAAAAAAAAAAAACTTAATTTTTTCTTTTGCTATAGAAATAGAAATATCTTATGTAAGCTTATACGTAAGCGCTTATTGATAAGTGTTTGTGCTATAAGCTGCAAAGACACAATACTATATCAACCAGAAATAAAGCAGAAGGTTATAAAATAGAACCTTGAATTTGAGAATTTGAAATGGTTAAAGAAGCATCTTTGGTGGAAAGTAAGTAAGAAAACCCATTTTGAACATCAACATTCCAAGCAATAACAGATTCAGTGACCCAATAAGCTCTCGAGTACAACAACAAACTATCCTGCATCTGGGTCATTATGTTTATATAAAAAGTTAGAAATTCCAATTAAAAGAATGGTTTTTTTATTCAGGAATTAAACTGTTAATGCAATAAACAATGATAAATGCAGGGTGTTAAAAATATGAACATTTATGTGGTGGGGAATAGGGCCATGGAATAGAAACACTAGTAAAGAGCATAAATTATATAGAGGACGGTCCCATAGTTACAAGTGAAGGGGAACTAAAGAAAATTATATAAAGGACAGTCCATAGCATAAATAAATAGTATAACATTCTGGTATGCAGCAATTCTAGACAGCATCAATTTTGGCTTGTGAGAAAGAAGACATGGCCATTTAAGTAGCTTTAGTTGAAGCCCTCGCTATAATGTGGTGCCTCCAGCTTGCTATTAATCTGAAGCTAACCTCAAGGAACGAAGTTCAAATCGCACGAACAGTTGTAAAATGGTCATCAATGTCACTTTAATTGATACTAATAATAACTTGTGTTCAATACTATAATAATCTCATACCCTTAGAAAACAAACCCCCACATAAGCCCAGCTCAATAACTATATTAACAGAAATTGTGCACTCCTTTGCAAAATAACAAATCCATCTTTCCGAATCATGATCCACAGCCTTTATGCAAGGATACATTACTTATGATTTTCCAAGCTGAATTAGAATCAGCGCCGTTATTAAATTATCTGATGCTCCATCCTCTAAGCCGATTATTTCCGCCCAAGGCACCACCAAATCAAACTGGTCATTCACTACCACTACACATTTGATTACAAATCATGCAGATAACAAATTTTATAATTCTTTTCATGCCAATAAACCAGACTTCACCAATCAGTGCCAACAAAATCACAACATTGTCTACTGTGCGGACAAAACAATTAGCTACAACAGAAATATTGCACCTAAAATTCTCAGCCATTTACAATATTATATAACAGACCAAACTCAGCACACAAGACCATCCATCCTTATAAAATTAAGCTACTGCAACAACGGAGTAATAATAAATTATGCTCTATGTGCATTCTGTGCAACAACGGAGTAATATAGAAAGTTGTTTTTGGTGAATTCTTTTGCGATTTCCATAAAATAAAAATCATCTAAATCACTTCTTATTATATAAAACACTAACATGCTATGTTGAAATAGAAATGCTCAAACTAAAATTTGGCTCCCTTCAATCAGTATTTAAACTCCACACATACACATCAGAACTTCTCCATTCATAATAGTCTAGGAATTTTTTTTTTCCCAATACTAATATTTTTCAATCAACACAATATTATGACTCCACAACTCATGTCAAAATACAAATTATAAGTCTATAAATAAACTTTAAAATTCATACACACACTTCAAATGAATAACGAAACTCAAAATAATCCTTTATTATTGTTCCATAACAACATGCGAATAGTAGTTTCACTAGCACGGCAAGCAATTAAGTTGGCAAAGTTTGTTGAGGCCAAGTAAACCTTTCTTCAGAACAAGCCACTGTAGATATATCCCTGCAGCACACTGCCAAGAGTATTTTACATAATTAAAATACAGTACTGAGTTTCAATTGAAAGTAAAGGATAAAGAAAGAAACCATATATATAAAAAAATGAGGCAAATGAGTACTCACTGTGCTGTGCAGTTATGGAGATATATTATTTTCGGTAGACTTGACAATTAGGTGGGATGTTATCCGGCCCAGCATTGATTTCCATTGGCATGTCTCTTAACTTCAATTCAAGCAGAGTGTTGACATGCTTCAGTCCATCAGGAAGCATTTGCAGGCGAGGACAAAGTATGATTTCCAGAGATTGGAGACTGGGGAGTGCTCCTGGATCTATCTTCCATGCCTCTAAATTCTCGAGATTACAAAATTTGAAGACAAGAAGCTTAGGAAAGCTTTGAGATTTGCAAACCATAGTTGTTCCTGTGTATGACTTTCCAGCTAAACGCAGTTGCTGGAGATTTGGAAAATCTTTCAAAGTTATCATGGGATCAATCGCTAGTTTCGTAAATCCTAGGGTAAGTTTAACGAGGCTCTGAGGAAATTGGGATAATAGAAGATCAGATGAACTGCTCAAGCTTCCCATCAAATACATGTTAGTGAGATTTATGTTATTTTCAAAGGACTTCAAGTGTAAATTCCAAGGTTCTGCGGTTAGTGTGGTTAGACTCAGCGATTGAAGTTGTTCTAATGTAGTAATCCAATCAGCCACAGCCTCAAGTTGAGGCGTCATTGCCTCTTCTTGGGTCATTGACACTTGTTTGTATACTAATCTCAACTTTTTTATGTTGACCAATTTATCCAGGCCATTCTTCACTGGAGCCTCTTTATCTATACACAGTCCCGACAAGGTTTGGAGGTTAGATAGAGAATTGCGTTTTGGTTGAGGTGGAAATGTGCAGTGGTGAACCTTACTCAAGAACAAGTGTCTGAGTTCCATCTTCCAGATGGAGCTAGGTAGAGTTTGTATGTGAGTATATTTGAGATCAAGAGTCTGTAGCTTCAACAATTTGCATACAGATGATGGAAGTGACCGTAAGTAGGTCCTGCGCAAGCCAAGATATGTTAGACGAGCAAGTCTTTTTATTTTTATGTGTTCAGGCAAGTTGTGCATGCAAATGCCTTCAAGATCAAGCACCCGATCACTTGAAATACATCCCTTAAGAAAATTACCTACTTGTTGCCCAGGTTGTAGAGATCTGAAGTCGTTAGTCTCTGTTAGCCAGAGTTGTCGCAAAGGACTAGGGAGACGACATGTTTTCACCTTTCCATTGTACTTTCTCTTGACAACTTGGACCATGTTCCTATCTATCAACTCTTCAAGGTACCTTTCTGCAACTAGCTCCGGGGGCTTTTCTCCTCCTGAATGAGAAACCAAACCCTCTGCAACCCACAACAGAACCAACCTTCTAACAGGGATCCCAGAGTCAGCAGGGAAATGCACAAAGTAAAGTAGACATCTTCTCAGATGAGGAGACATGTCGTTGTTAATTTTGTGGAGCGTTTTAGACCAACTGTTTCTTTGATCTTCATTAAACTGGTGCCCCTTCAACACGCTTGTCCACGCCTCATGTGTAAGTGGGACATCTTGATGTGAAAGCAAATCACTCATTTTTGATATTTGTGATTCCAGCCCTCCACATTTCATCACAATTTCTTTACCGACCTTAATGAGTTTTGGGTTGAGGGATATGTCCACCTTCAAATGTGTTGTGAACAACTTCCAACTAGCTTCATCATCTAACAAGTGTGAAGATTTAGTTGATGATAATGATGATGATCCTTCACCTGCAGTTTCAAATAACATCCTAATCTCTATGTCGCTGATCCTCCTCCGGATCTGCACAAGCTTTTTGCGAAGCTTATAATTGTTAAACCACTTCAGAACCCCCGACCTCCTCGCCAAATCAATCGCATCCTTTGCATCAGAGGCAACATCCCCCAACTGTCTTTCCCACTCAGCTTCTTGTTTGCCGTAGTTTGTGGGTTCTTCCTGCATAGATCTGAGCTCTCCTTCAATCCATTCTATGTGCTCAACTATATCATCGTCCAACAACCGATGATACTTTTCCATGGTAGTATACCTAATCAGAGTTTCTACCACGGATGAAAGAAAACCACAGACTACTGATTCAGCCATGCTTGGAGATGCAAGCTCTGCTGTTTCCAACGAATTGCCCTTCCAACCGTCCGTTTTGATATGGTTTTTTTTTTACTTACAAGGAGAATACTTTATCTAAATCAAACCCTGAAACGAAAATAAGAAGAATTAGGACGACACGACTTGGTTGAATATTAAGAAAACAAATTGTACCCTAATTCAATCGTATTAAGAAAAAGGTAAAAAAATAAATAAATAAACTAACATCTCCAAAACAAAAGGAACTGTACATCAATAAGAACATAGGCGGAGCCAGGCACAATTTTAACCGCAAGCGGCAAATTCACGTGTGACATAAATTATATAAATAGTCGTAAACTGAAATAAAAGAGACTTGTCATTTTGTCAGCAAAAGTACAATTTCGATAAGAGGAATGAAATATAACATAACAATAGTGTGCTAAATAAAACCACAAGGCAAATTTCCTTTTCGAGACTTCAATGAGGTGAATGTTCGTATAATAGAACAAATTTCCCAAAATCAAAGAACAAACCACAAATTGTCAAACAGAAAGGTACCAAAATCAAAGAACAATTCACATAGCTTAAATGATGCAAATTAACAGTTCCAAAATCAACTCAAATTGTCAAAATCAACACAAATAACATAATCAAGGTTCCAAATAGAATCAAAACCCTAAAATCAACTTATTCAACAAACTGAATCACAAACAGAATCAAAATCAACTCATTATCACTCATCAACAAACAAACACAAACATAATCAACAAGGGTCAAAAAATCAAAATCATAAACAGAATTAAAAAAAATCAACTCAAACAAGTGACTTGACTTACCTGCTGCTGTGCTGCGTGCGTGAGAGAGAAGGGTTTCAGAAACGTTTTTGTTTATTTCCCTGCGCGTTTTTGTTTCCTACGCTACGCGATTTTGTTTTTTTATCCTTCCTACCCTTTTTTTTTTTGTTTCTTTTTATTTAAAAAAATAAAAACTAGGATTGGGCCAAGCCCGTGCCCAGGCTGGCCGGGCTTATCTTCGCCTCTGAATAAGAACAGTTACAGTGTGTTTGGAACAGCAGATTTATGCGATAGAAATAAGGGCGAGAGAGAAAGAGAAAAAAAAAATGAGTATCTCTCGTGTTTGGCACATCGAAGAAACCCACCACCACCTTTTTATTTCTCTTCAACTGAGAAAGAGAAGATCAATATTTTTCATTTCCCTTATATACCCTTGTCTTCGTTGCTTCTCCTTTCATCATTTGTTTGTACAGTAACCAAGCTTATAAGCCACTAGGTTTAGTTTGGGTAGTATCCATAAAGTCTTAAGTTCGATCCTCGTTGGCAACATTGTAAACAAAAAAGTTACCAAACTTAGGGTCTGGTTATGGTGCATAAATTGCTATGCGCGCGCCCCCCAGTTTGCTACGCGCGCCCCCAACTGCTACCCCCTCAATTGCTACGCGGCCCCCCCAACGCCCACCCCCAATTGCTACGCGCGCCCCCAACGCCCCCCCCCCCCCCCCCCCGAATTGCTACGCGCGCCCCCTATTTTCTAGCACACCCCCCAGTTTTTTTTTTTTAGATTTCTAGCGCACTCTCATTTTCAATTAAATAATTACTTTTGTTCCTTTGAAGTACATACTATAAGAGCCCATTTTTCAATTAATTGTGTTGGATGATTATAATATATAGCCATATTTTAATTTAAAATTACATACTAAAACATGTACTATAATTATGGAAACCATAAGAGATCTACTTTGGTTTCACATACAACACTACTGAAACCATTAAGTCACACTTAAGGTTTCAGTTAAAATATTTATTTTAAATTAAATATGGATATTTTATTAGAAACCATAAGAGGGCTATTTTGGTTTCAGATACAAAACTAGTGAAACCATTAAGTCACACTTATGGTTTCAGTTATAATATTTATTTTAAATTAAATATAAATATTTTATTTGAAACCATAAGAGAGCTACTTTGGTTTTCAGATACAACACTAGTGAAACCATTAAGTTATACTTATGGTTTCGGTTAAAATCATTTTAAATTAAAATGAATTTTGACATAATTAAGTACATTAAATAGTTTTGAGTACAGGTCTCTGAAACCATTCCACAGCATAAATAGTTTTGGAGTACACATATTTGAAACCATTCTACAGCAGAAATGGTTTTGGCGCATGTAGTAATGGGGGGGGCGGGGCGGAGGGGGTGCGCGGAGTAATGGGGGGCGCGCGGAGTAAATGGGGGGCGCGCGTAGCAATGGGGGGCGTGCAATGGGGGGCACGCGAAGTAAAGGGGATCCAATGGCAGTAAATGCCTTATGCACCATGCATAAGGATGACCTTATGCATAATAACTTTGGCCACCAAACTTATATCTAAATTCCTTGAAGTCGCTAGATAGATCCAAATTCAATTTATTGTTTTATAATAAAATTTAATTTGTTTAATTGAAATCATTTTTATGCGAGAGGTTAAGAGGTTGGATTTAAGCAATATTAAATAGTGAAATTAAATAAAGTTATTTTATTAATTAAATTATTTTTAAGTGAGATTTTTTATTTTAAAGGTATTTTTGACCTTTTAAATGTAATATTTCTCTCTTTTTTATTTCTTCTCTTTTTCATCTATACCAACCAACACATTAAATCTACTCTATCTATATTATAAATCTGATCAACACCATTACAACAACAAATACCCCAATCACCCATGATAACAAAATAACCCGAGAGAATTTTATTTTGAACGGGTTATTATTTTAATTTGAGTAAATGAAAGAGGTAAAAGAATATTGAAAAGGAGTTCATTTTTGAATTGTTGTTATTATGTTATTGCTGTTATTCTGGTACTGTTGTTATTATCATTTGGATTTTGTAACAAAGCTAACTGAGATGGAGATTTGAATGTTCGTGTGGCGGTATCTGGGTTGAGGATTAATTTGACAGTTGTTATGAAGCAATTCATCAGATATTTGAGTGTAATGAGCAAGCGATTTGGATGAATCAAGAATGATTGTGTTGTGTGTGTGTGTGTGTGTGTGTGTGTGTGTGTGTGTGTGTGTGTGCTGCATATGATAAAAGAGATGAGTTTTTTTATTTTGAATGTGTTTTCTGGGTTGAAAAAGATATAAGTTTCATGTTGAAGAAGATATGTGAACTTTAGATTAATCTTCATGTGTGTTTCTGGGTTTGACTTGATTTTCTTTTAAAATAATTATGAAAATGAGTTGGCATGTTATGTAAACAAAAAAGACACATCATCATTGTCAAGTGTGACTGATAACCACCTCATCTTTATTTGACAGTCAACTGTAAGTTTAGAGTTCAACCTAAGAGGGGGGGTGAATTAGGTTTTTAGACCTTTTTGGATAATTTAGAGAAGTTGTGGCACTTTTATTTTTCTTGTAATAAGTATGATGAAGGTATGAATGCAGAAAAATAAAGAGATAAAGGAAGAAGAATGACATAAGATATTTTTATACTGGTTCCCCTCACAATCCGAGAGTACTCTAGTCCCTTCACTCCTTAAAGGATTTTTCACTATGTAGGAATTTTGGTTACAAGACTGAAACAATTACAAGACTTGTAGTGAAACAATCACTCCTTAAAGGATTTTTCACTATGTACCAATCAAATGAAGTCTTGTGGTGAAACAATTACTGACTTGCAGAAGATTGAGAAGGTATTAAGAGCCTTAACTGCAAACTTTGATTACATTGTAGTTGCAATAGAAGAGTCTAAGACACTTTCTGATATGAAGTTAGAGGAGTTACAAGCATCTCTAGAAACCCATGAGATGAGATTGAAACAGAGAACTTCAGAGAAGGGTACGGATCAAGCATTGCAAGCCAAATTCACCACGAAAGGAAAAGATGAAGCATCAAAGTGGAATAAAGGCAAAGAAAAGTGGAAAAAGAAGAACAATGTCGATCCTACAAGCAAGAACTCAAAGAATCAGAATGAATCTAACAAGACCAACACTTCTATCAACAAGAATTCAAAGAAAAAGGTGAATATTAAGGAAGTGCAGTGCTAGTGTTGTGATAAGTTTGGTCACTATGCAAGGAACTGTCCTGAGAATAAAGATTCAAACAAAGATGAGGCTCAGCTAGCTCATAGTGATTCTGATGATGCCATGTTGATGGCTACTACGAAATTGACTGAAGACAAAGCTAATGTGTGGTATCTTGACACTGGGTGTAGCAACCACATGACTGGAAACAAAGATTGGTTCATCAATCTTGATGAAACAATTACTAGAGGCATTAGATTTGCTGACAATAGTCAAGTGATTTCTGAAGGAATTGGAAGTATCTTGGTGAAGAGAAAGGATGGACAAGAAGCTATTATCACTTATGTGTTGTATGTTCCCTCAATGAAGAGTAATTTGATAAGCATAGGTCAATTACTAGAGAAGAACTACTCAGTGAAGATGCAGGATGAGGAATTGAAGTTGTTTGATGCAAAGAATAGACTGATCCTGAAAGCTCCAATGTCCAACAACAAAACCTTCAAGATGTCGATCAACATGTTTGAACATCACTGCCTTATCACAACTGTGAATGATGATCAGAACTGGATTTGGCATCACAGATATGGTCACTTAAATTTCAGGAGTTTGAATCTGCTAAATTTGAAGAAGATGGTACATGGTCTTCCTCTGATTAAAGTCCCCCAACAACTGTGCAAAGAGTGTTGCATAGCCAAGTCAGCAAGGAAGTCATTCAAACATGACTTGCCTATGAAGTCTTCTCAGAAGCTGCAAGTAATCCATTCAGATGTGTGTGGTCCTTTAGAAGTTCAATCAATTGGAGGTAATTACTATTTTCTCACTTTCATAGATGAATTCACTAGGTATGTGTGGATTTATATGATTGAGAAAAAGAGTGAAGTATTCACTAAGTTCAAGAAATTTAAGCTACAAGTTGAAAAAGAGAGTGAATGTAGCATTAAGAAATTGAGAACTGATGGTGGAGGTGAATATGTCTCCAATGAATTTGCTAAATTCTTTGAACAAGAGGGCATAGTTCATGAAGTTATTGCTCCCTACACACCACAACATAATGGAATAGCTAAGAGAAAGAATAGGAGCATAATGAATATGGCTAGAAGTATGTTGAAAGGTAAAGGAATGCCTAATAGATTCTGGGCTGAAGCTGCTGCAACTTCAGTGTATATCATCAACAGATGTCCAACAAAGAAGTTATTGGACAAAACACCTTATGAAGCATGGACTGGTGTGAAGCCTAGTGTAGGTCACTTTATGGTGTTTGGATCGCTATGTTTTAGACATGGCCAGCACATATTAGAAGGAAGCTAGATGATGGAAGTCAAGCAATGGTTTTCATTGGCCATCACTCAACTGTGACTTACAAATTGTATTCTCCAACAGAAAACAAACTGGTTACAAGTAGAGATGTGCAGTTTGATGAAACTAAAAGCTGGAACTGGAGTGGTAATGTTGTAGACCAGGATGTTGGAACATCTGGTGTGACAATTGTACTTGAAGAAATAAAAGAAGTGCCAGTGGTAGTTGATAATGCACCAGAACAACCAGTAAGGAGATTAACTAGAGCAAGAGTTCAGTCAGTGAGGTTGACAGACTTTGAGAGATTTCCTGATCAAGCAATTGGTCAAGATGGTGAACTGCTTGAGGAAGCTATGCTAGCAGAATCTGAACCTATCAATTTGGATCAAGCCATGAGTGATTCAAATTGGTTGGAAGCAATGAAAGAAGAGATAAATGCTATAGAAAAGAAGAAGACTTGGTATCTGGTTGATAAGACAGATAAGAAGGCAATAGATGTGAAGTGGATTTACAAGCTAAAGCTAAGACCAAATGGTGAGATAGCTAAGTATAAGGCAAGATTGGTAGCTAGAGGTTTCCTTTAGAAAGCTGGAATTTATTTCAATGATGTGTATGCACCTGTTGCAAGACTTGAGACTATAAGAATAGTGGTAGGCATAACAGCTCATAATGGCTGGAGAATGCATCAATTGGATGTAAAGTCAGCATTTTTGACTGGACCATTGGAGGAAGAGGTCTATGTGAAGCAACCACCAGGTTTTGAGGTCAAAGGTCAAGAGCAGAAGGTGTATAGATTGAGAAAGGCACTGTATGGGTTGAAACAAGCTCCAAGAGCTTGGAACAAGAGGATTGATGGGTTTCTTATGAAGGTAGGATTCACTTAGTGTGTATCAGAACATGGAGTATATGTGAAGGGCTCAAGTAAGCTTGATCATATAATTCTATGTCTTTATGTTGATGACCTATTAATCACAGGTGCTAATGAGAAATAGATTATGAAGTTCAAATCCAGCTTGATGCAAGAGTTTGAAATGTCTGACCTTGTGAATTTGTCATATTTCCTTGGAATGGAATTCAAACACACAGATAAAGGGGTTTTAGTGCATCAAAAGAAATATGCAGAAGACATTTTGAAGAGGTTCAAAATGGTTAACTGCAATGCAGCCATCACACCAATGGAGACAGGTTCAAAGCTTAGCAAAGATTCAACTGATGAGCTCGTAGATGCTACCCTATACAAGCAGATCATTGGTTCCCTGAGATATCTTTATAACACTAGACCTGATATAAGTCATAGTGTTGGATTGGTGAGTAGATTTATGGAGCAGCCTAGGACATGTCACTTAACAGCAGCCAAGAGGATCATGAGGTACATTAAGGGTACAATTGATCATGGTGTCCTTATGCCAAGCCAGAAGAGTACTAGTAAGAAGATAAGTGTACTTGGATATTCAGATTCTGGCTGGGGAGGAGACCAAGATGATAAGAAAAGCACTGCAGGCTACCTATTCATGTTAGGAGGATCTTTGGTTTGTTGGAGCTCAAAGAAACAAGGAATTGTATCATTATCATCGTGTGAAGTTGAGTATGTTGCAGCATCTTATGCAGCTTGTCAAGCTGTGTGGATTGAAATGTAGTTGGAGGAACTTATTATGATTAGTGACACAGTCAAGGTAAAGCTATTTGTTGACAACAAATCAGCTATAGATCTGGCCAATCACCCTGTAAGCCATGGCAGGAGCAAGCATATCGAAAGGAGGTATCATTTCTTGAGAGATCAAGTCAATAGAGGAAAGTTTGAACTTGAATATTGCAAGTCAGAAAGACAACTTGCAGATATTCTGACAAAACCCTTGAAGAAAGCAAGGATTGATGAGTTGAAGAAGCTCATGGGAATGGAATGCTTAGAAAACTTGTATTAGGAGGAGTGTTGTTTGTAATACAAGTTTCAGTTAGTTTTGACATATGTCGAGTACAATGTTGCAACATTGTGCACTCTGAGTTAGTATAGAGTAGAGTCATATGATGTCAGTTATGACAGTTGTGATCTAATTGGAGAGTTTGCTATTTTCTGTTTTGTACAGCTGTAGGCAGTTAGTTAGCTGCTTAGAGGATAAGTAACACAGTGTGGTGTATAAATACATTTGTAATTCTCCAATTATGAATAACACTTTTTACCACTCCCTTTCAATTTCTCTAATTCAATTTTAGATTTTCTTCATCCCCATTATCAATTGTCCCAACAGGTCTAAGGATAAATTAATTAATTTAATTTAATTATTATATAATATTTAATTTTAAAATAAATTATATGATAAAATATCCAACACAGAATACATCTATTAAACTCTTATTTATATTTAAGTTTTTAATCACTGTTATCATTTTGTCATCTATATCTATAAAAATCAAAGAGATTTCACTTATTTAACTTGAGTAAACTTTTTATTTTTGTCAAAAATAAGTTGAGTTAAATTTTCATAGAAAAACTCTATTTAACTCACGTTTACTTTATCAATATTAAGACACGACTATTTATTTTTTTCGGTTTTCACCACCAGTTGAATCTGGTTCGGGGGTCAGTTCTGGCATCAAGTGGTTCCAGCCCCCTCCCGATCGCAGTTGAAGACACGACTATTTAATTACACCTATTCTAGTTACAAGATAATCTTTGTAAGTAGTAGAACGAGTCAAACGCGTCTCATCATCCCCATAGCAATATAGTAGTTTTTTTTTTCTTCTTTCTCTTATGATTAGATTCTTACACATAATTACGGAGATTTATAGATCAGTGTGTTAGGCTCAACATTTTTTCAAACTAAAATGTTAAAACTTAAAAGTTTAAATTTATAAGTTTAAATGTAGTTTTGACCCGTAAATTTTATAATTGTGCGATTTTGGCCTATCAAGTTTCAATTAACCTCTTAGGTTTCACAATTGCTCAATTTTACTCTCCAAATTTCAAACACAATTGTAAAATTTAGAAGACTAAAACTGCATTTAAATCATTATATTATTATGAGAACATAAATAGCCACAGCCACCACAACCATGGCTATTTGACCGTGGGTAAACAGCGAAATTTTTGTAGTGAGATGATGATAATTTTTAAGTGTGCTAACTTAGTTTGTATGCTATATTCTCTTAATTTATCTAAAGATAAAAAATATATAACTCATAACTAATTAATTCTCTTTCTTTCCTTGTGTAAGATATTACACAGCATTTGTTCAACTCAAACAATTTCTAAATTTGATATGTATAAACTTTCATACAAATTTATGACAAAAAAAATCCTATGGCACCTTTAATATATACATAAATGTGTTTTCACCTCTTCGATGTGTTATTTATATATACAATTCAATTTTTTCTTCATTCTTAGTCAAATTATTTTCTTCTCCATTCATTATTTTATTGTTTCTCTTTTGGGATTTTCCCTTTATCTATTATGAAAGTCTAAAATAAATATATATAGTAAAGTTTAATAAAAAAAATAATGAACTTTGATGAGCATCAAGTATTTTAAATGACATATTTTCCAACATTAACTAATATATTTAGTGGTTTTAAAATTATATATATAGGGTTTGCTAACATACTCCCACCTAAAAATATGTGGGAGTAAGTTAGCAACTCTACTCCCACTATATATTTACTTAAAAACCAATTATATCCATAAACACCAACATAACTCATAAGGTTACTTATGTAAATTTCTATTAATTAATTAAAAACAAAAACAAAAATCCTCTTTCATCCAAACAAAATTATGAATTTTTTTATCCTTCCCAAGTAGACATTGCATGTTTATTTTTCCCCAAATTAACATGGATCTCTCATTGCTGTCTTTTAAAAGAACTCATTCATAAGCTTGGGGTTGAATACAAAATTTAGGATGGCTGATTCCTGATATAATAATTTGGGTTGGATAGTAACATGTTAAGATTTTTTTGTTACTTTCCGGTCAAAAAGTCAATCGTATACAGAATGCAAATTCAGAATAATACGTATACAGAATGCTAGAATTCATAATGATTGAAGTTGTATTTGTTGATTAATTTGTTTCTTATTGCGAATTATGAAACTCTTGACTGTTGATATTGGTGTAATTTGGTTGATCGTTGATATTGTGTGCCATATGTATTGTGTTGTTTTTTTATTAATGTATTAGAAAATCACAAGAAATAATGTTAGTTACTAATTATGAGACGTTTATTAAAATTAAGAAATCATGTTCCTAATATTTTGTTTTGAAATTAAAATAAAATACAAATTTACAAAATTAACCTTATGACTTATGTTGGTTTGTAAAAAAATAATTGGCTTTTAAGTAAATATATAGTGGGAGTTCGCTTGCTAACTTACTCCCACATATTTTTAAGTGTGACCATGTTAGCAACCCCCTATATCTTTATCTTGGGATGAGTTATTATGCATAAGGATTTTCCTTATGCATGGTGCATAAACAAATCTCCACCATTTGTACTCCAAAGTACTTAATAATGTCAAAACCACTTTGGAGTACAAATGGTGGAGATTTGTTTATGCACCATGCATAAGTAAAATCCTTATGCATAATAACTTTACCCTTAGGGGACATTCAATTAGAGTTTTTTTAAAAAAATTCTTAGGTGGCATAAAAATAGAGTTTCTCTATTATTTTTAGTATCTTTTTTAATTTTTTTTAAAAAAACTCATTATTAAAAAAAAAATTGGATATATACTATTAAATTAATCGGATATATATAAGATTATACAAAGTTGCACAACTAAATTTCCCTAGATTCAAAATTTTTTAACTGATTTTCTATATTTATGTGTTTGACATAATCCTAAACTCGATTTTTTTATTATAAATCATATGTGTTTAATTCATTCATCAAACAGTTTAGTATAACAATAGTTACTCAAGTTGTATGATCAATACTACTCAAGTTGTATGATCAATATATATTAATTCATTCACTAACTGTTTAATTTTTGCAAAAAAAATAATCTGTAAATGCATAATAACTATTTAATTGATATTATTTTGCAGGGTGACGAAATCCAATCAATTATATTTAAGGATAAATTTGAAGAGAGAAAGATTTATGAGTTGAAAGGTCTAATTGTCACTCTAAATAGGGTGAATATCGTGCAACTAACCATCTTATAAGGTCAAAACAATTATTGATGATCATATATAATCTGATTGAACATTGGAAAAAATTACGAAAATTTAAGGTACATGATCTTAAAGTACTAATTTTTTATAAGTGCAATTCATACTTTATATTTTATAATTTTTTATCAGTGCAATGCATATTTTATATGTTCTAATTTTTTATCAGTGCAATTCACATGATTTTATCACAAAGTTTGATGAAAGGAGCAGGAGAGGTCAGAGAAACAACAAAGGAGAAGGTCAAAGATAGCACCGCTTTAGATGTTGTAGACTTATGATCAGATAAAGTTGATGGTGCGTCATTTAGGAGAGCTTGCCCCGATGGAGCTGTTTTACCTACAACCAAATATATCAAAACTAAACTATTCATATTATATGATTGTGATACAATAAATTTTTCATTGTTTAACTTTTAATGTTTTATTATATGTATTTTTTTAATTGACACTTTTTTTTTCAGTTTTGTCCTTTAGTGATAGACTGGATAATTGATAAAATTAATAATATTTTTTTGGGAATGTTGTGATACACAAAGGTGCCTATTTCTTTGTATTTTTATTTTTGTTATTTGAAATTTACATGTGAATTACTACGAAACAGGTTAAAACAAGAAGGTGAGAGAACAAGGGAAAAATATATGTCTACACTGTATTTGAAAAAATATGCAGTTTTTTGTCAAAAAAAAAAAGTTTATAAAAAAAAAATTTCATATCAAAATGTTCAGCATTACCAATTACCAAGGGACTAATTTTGACACTTAATTTCTAACAAAAAAAACGGTGGAGTGTTGTGATATGAAATGTTTATTTCTTTGTATTTCTTTTTTTGTTATTTGAAATTTACATGTGAATTATTACGGAACAGGTTGAAACAAGAAGATGAGAGAACGATGGGAAAAATATTTTAATTTACAGTATTTTAATCAACAATAGTTTGATGTGTTAATAAAAAATAAAAAATTAGTTTGATGTGTTAATAAAAAAAAGTTTGATGTGATTCAGTTGAATAAATCTACAATAGACGTCTATAAATAAATCTATTATAAAGGTAATGCAACTTCTAAAATCTTAACTAAGCACTCTCTTAAAAAATGAATTGTTCTAAATCACAAATTACAAATATTTTTCATATTAGAAAGTTCTACAATATAGCAAGAAACGATTTTTGACACTTAATTCCTAACATAAAAAACAGTGGGAGTGTTGTGATATGCAAAGTTGCCTACTTTTTTTTTTTTTTTTTTAAATTTACATGTGGATTACTACCAAATAGGTTGAAACAAAAAGATGAGAGAATGATGTGAAAAATATTTTAATTTACCTTGTATTTTAAAAAAACATATATAGTTTGATGGGATTCAGTTGAATAAACCTACTATAAACATTTATCAAAACAAAATTTACAATAAAATTTACATTAAAGGTAGTGTTATTTCTAAAACCTTAACGTAAGCACTCTATTAAAAAAGATATTGTTCTAAATCACAAATATTTTCATATAAAAAAGAATCTCTCAGTGATGTGGAATAGGAAACAGTGTGCATTTCCCATCACACTATAAATAGAAAGAGAATCTCTCAGTGGTGTAGAATGGGACACGGAGTCCACTTTCGCACTTTAAAAATTTGAGAATAGAGAGAGAGATTGAGAGAGAAAATCTTTTAGGGGTGTAGAATGAGAAACATTGTGCACTTTTCACCGCACTATTAAAAATAAACTCTAGCTAAATAATATTTGTATTCCGACTGCGAGAGTTATCCTCATTTTGTGTTCAACGCACTTTCATTAAAATTACTTCAAACTAATGAAATCCATCGGAAATCAAAAATATATTGATATAATCTATGGAATTTTTTTATAATTTCAATTTTAAACTTTTCATAAACCTTCATTCAAGCCTTTTTAAGGATGTTAATTTATCAATGTGACTACATGGAGAAATAATTGAACATGTACTTGAATCCTAAGGAACGTGATTCGTTTGTCACGGTAAGCCAAAAACTCTACAGAGAGGGGGAGCATAGAAGATCGTGATGTACAATGTCGGACTGCCTACTATATAAGAGAAGAAGTCCGAACCGTTAGACATGATATATTTTAATTTTATGAAAAGTCATGCTTCCAAAAAATTTCCAAGACATGAAAAACCATAACATATTTTCATTTTAAAATAGAATCAACAGTCAAAATATATTAGAGTTTATAATTATTTTATATATATGGTTCATATGTAATCTCAGGGATGAAGACGAGAGAAAGAATCTCACAATAGGGTAGAACAAGAAACAAATGAATCACCAGGCTTTACGTACCCTGTAACATTTTTAAACATATATAATGCAAAAATTATTTTCAATTTATCGTAGAATTTTAAAACAAAGTTCTCAAATAACATTTTAAAATAAATATTTCTATAATATTTTAAAAAAAAAAAATCCCGTGAATTTCACGGGCTAACATACTAGTATCTATCTATACTATTATTATTTATTTGCCTTACTCAAAGTAAAAAGTACACTTGGCATCCTCACGTTGCTTCTCAAAGAGCAAATTCATATGTGACATTATTTTAATAATGTGGCGTCTATGTGGCGCCTACGTGTCTTCTCTTTACGACCTAAAGGGACGCGGTTCGAATCCCAAACAACAAAGTATTAATTTTATGATTTTTTGTCTTTTCTATTTTACCTTGCTTTTTATTTTTTTAGCGATTATTAAATCTATTGTGAAACAAAAAAATATATAGATAATAAGATTACCATAAAATCTATCGGATAAGTACAAAAAAAAAAAAAAAAGAATCTATTGTCAAAAAAAGAAAAAAGAATTGCCTTGATTTATTTTACCAATTATTCAATGTATTGCCAACAAAATAATAACAAACCTTACAAAAATAGAAAACAAAACAAACAAAAAATGATTAAATATATATTATAGTAAATTACACTACCCTCTCTTGAGAAGTGCTTAAATTACATTATTCTCCCCTCTTATATTAAAATATACACTTTCCTCCCATCTTATACAAAATATATTAGAGAAAATTAATCTCTTCTCCATCGAAAGAAACTTGAATTTCCTCTCCCTTCCTGTAATATTAAAACATACATTTTCCTCTTTTAATCAAACTCTATTTTAACTTTTTACACGAGCTTTACATAGTTAGAAATAACTCTCTTCCGTTAGTTCATATATCTTTGAATATTTTAATGGAACATTTTATTAAAATAATTAAGATGTGAGACATAAAGTTATGGTTCGTCTTGTTTTGTATATTACACGGGTTTGATTTAGTTATTCATACTATAAAAAAGTTACTCTCTCCTATTAGATTACATCCTTTTTGATATTTTAGTTGAAAATTTTGCAAAAATAGTTAAGATGTAAGGTTATAGTTTCAATTGTTTTTCTTTTACACGGGCTTGATTTTGTTTTTCACACCGCAATAAATTACTTTCTTTTATTTGATTAAATTCATCTTAAAATTTTAAATGAACTTTTACAAAAAATAATTAAGACGTAATGCCTAAGAATATTTGTCTCAATTGTTTTACTTTTGATGGCTTTATTTATTTCTTTACGCCGTAATAGATTATCATCTTCCGTTAAAACAAATTTTTCTAGATATTTTAATTGAAGATTTACAAAAATAATTAAGAATCGAGACCTTAGGTTATGATATCAATTGTTTTACTTTTTACACAGACTTCATTTAGTTCTTCAAGTCGTAAGAGCGATTATCCTCTTTCGTTTGATCATATCTCTTTGAATATTTTACTTAAGCATTTTTTAAAAATGAATAAGGTAAAATTACACGTTTCGTCCTTTATCTTATTTTTTTGTAACATTTTGCTCATTTATCTTTCATTTGTAACATTTTGGTCATTTATCTTATCTTTTTGTAACACTCTGGTAATTTATCTTTTATTTGTAACAATTTGGTCGTTTAAAGAGCATATAAGAGATGAAAGAATTGATGATGATGAACATTTTCATCAAAATTATGAGTTTTATTTAATTTTAATAAAAATGTATTTTAACAAATAAAATTCAGCATTTTTTTAATAAAAAAAAATGAGAAAAAGGGTTTCACTACAACAAAATTGCCATTTACCAATGACAAAATTCCATGGGTAAATGTCCCAAAACCGTGGGTATAGGCCTTAAAACCTATACCGACGGACGTTTCGTTCCGTGGTTTCGTTCCGTGGTTTTTATTTTGCTATACCCACGGAAGTTTTCCGTCACAATAGGCTATAGCTACAGCATTTTATGGCGTTGGAGAAAATCTTAGAGCTATACCCACGGACATCAACAACTATTGTAAACTAGTTTACCCACAAATGTGTCCGTTGGTATAGGTTTGGATTTATTTTTTTACATTTTTTGACAAATTGTACATTTTTTAGAATGATAATTTGTCAATATGCATGTTTTGCACACATCAAATCAACTATAAAATATAACAAATAATTTCAATTATATTATAAAACTAATAAGTCTTACAAACATCTCAAAGTAACGGAATACATTAAAACATCAAAACAATGTCATCTTGCTAACAAAGTACATTTAAAACACCAAAACAATGTCACCTAGCTAAATCTCCCAAAATGTAATTGCATCAAATAACTTAAAGAACTACCGTTTATGTAATAATTAACAATTAATGCAAATAGTAGGATCTGGGCCACTCTTTACTTTTCAGGCTTCATTAATCTCAACCTTACATAATCAAATTTAATTCAATTATATACCGAAATTGAAATCTATTGAAAATTATAAACATGATAAGAGAAAACTAGAAGTTGATTTATATACCAGAAGACGTGAAACATCATCTGCATGAAGAAACACAAAATTCAAAAAAGAAAAACAGAGAGAATTCAGAAACTTTGTCGGTTTAACATTTTATTAACTAATTAATCATGAAAAACAAGCAATCAAGAAATTTATCATAAAGCATCTTCACTTTTCTTTCATACACAATCACAACTCCACCTTTTAAAAGCACAAAATCAATTCAATAGAATCACAGTAAAGAGAAAAAGAACACAAAAAAAGTATCAAACATAAAAAGTGTATGAAGTATGAATATACCCATGAGAATTCCAGTTAAAGAACCATTGGAATCGCTGGATTCAGAATCTCTTCATTGTAAACAAGCAAAACAAAACAACAACTTATAAGAAATTCAGTTAAAGAAGAAAAATAAGCATACAAAATCAATTATCAATAAACAACGATTACGATACCAGATCTTGATGATATTGAGCTTACTCAGTTTCTTCCTGTTAATCTTCGAATGCATAGTCGCAGCCATCCTTCGAAGCAGACTCTTCAAGTTATCTCAAATTATCCATGCTTTATTCTACATTTAAAAAGTGATGCAACTTGTGGTTAAACATATTTAAACTACCTCCTCATATATTAGGTATATATGTGTGTGTGTGTGTGTGTGTGTGTGAAGAACAATTACCTTAAATTTAATAATAAGACGACCAATATCATCCACTAATGCAAATGTAACATAGCTGAACTCACGAAGCCAGCCAATTGCCCGTTCCTACAATACAAAGAAAAATAAATTAAAATGGATAAGTACCATGAAGCATGGATAAGCATGTTGCATTTTATCTCCAAACTCTAAAAACACCTGACTGATGTAGAATGAAAATGTAGTACAAATACTCGACAAATTTAGCACCACCACAGAAAATCATGAATTAAACACAAAACATAAAATCAAGAATAACAGAAAGAAACATAAATTATAAACCCAACATGGACATAATAAGGTTCTGATTGAAATGTTTAATAATTTTGAGAAGCCAACATGCTATAATTTCTTGGTCTTTCCATTGAGAGGCCAAAATAAACTAAAGTCTAAAGAAAAAGAGGCAAACACCTAAGACATATATAAACTAGTAGACATCACCTTATTATTCATATATACTAGAACGACATGTTATAAGCGAGCATCTTTTTAGTCAAGCTCTCTTCAGGCTTTTGGTAATAGGACTACACCTGCATAATTTGCTTATGATGTAATTATCCATGTAATAAGAAACACGCTGCAAAACAACTATTATCCGAACGAAACAAGATTTAGTAAAATACCTAGCTTGGCAAGCCAATTTACCCAAGTTGGAATCGATTTCCCCGTCAGCTTGGAGCATATTTCTTTGTATAAGTGATTGCAGTTCTCAGCACAAACCATGGTGAAATCACGACAAGTAAAAAATACCACCAACCATCTCGCTAATAATTTATAATTAATTAAATGCCAAAAACAAACCAGTTAGAAATTATATAACAGGGTAAGTAATTAAGACAACCACAAGAAAGTCTATATGAGGTGAACAATGAGCATAATCTACGTCATCAAACACAACCTTTTAAGTTGAAAGAGCTGCAACTAATTACTTTACAAGGTAGAATAACTTAAGAGGTCAAACCTGAAATTAACTATTTGAACCTAACAGAACTTCAAACATTCCACAACAACTCCTCTATGAAGTCTTTCGCACCAAATTTGGAGTTAAGCTTACTGAAGGCTGGATACCATATAACAAAGAAAGATATAATTTAAATGAATTTTAAACAAAATAAAAGACAATCCATAGTTATGTAATGAAACATGAATACAACAGAAAATGCAAAACCAGATTTTTGGATGAGGGGCAAGTCCAGTATCACACTTTTCTTCCTCAGACAGAGAAGCCACAGTCTTAACTGAACCAGCAGAATCTTTGGCCGCTGAATTGCCATCAGTTTCTTCAAGTTGAACAAGTGAATTTATTTTAGCCGCAGTCTTATTGGAAGGTGAAGAATCATTCGATTTGACCAATTCATGACATACGGTTTCCTCTTCAAGGAAATTATAAAGCCCGTCCTTTGAGTTCTTCTCAAACAGAAAATAATTCCTTCCGAGTTTGCAGCAAGAAGGGAACTGTTCAAATTTTCAAGTTTAAGTGAAGGAGTTCAATTTCTATGAAAGTTAGGTTTCAAGTTTGCAGAGGGTTTGAATTTTTAGTGAAGGAGTTCAATTTCTGGGCAGTGATGTGTTCGATTTTCTGAATTTGCAGTGAAGGGGTTAAATTTTGATCGGTGAATGGTTCAAGTTTTAAGAATGGTTCGGAGGTGACGAAGGGTTGACGGAGGTGCAGTGAAGAACTCAATCCTTTTTAGTGAAGAAAAGATTGTTGCGGTGATGAAGAAGAAGATTGGGTTCTGTTCTGGATACACCAAATAGTCCCACATCGCTTGGAACTCGAGGCTAATGGTAGTTTATATACAACATGCCATAACCTCTAACCAACCGAGGCGCCTTTTCTGCAAAGGACAAAACCGTGACGGGTTAACCCCAAAGCGGACAATCTCTCGGAGATGTGGACTTGAGGTCAGATCTGAACAGTGGCGCCGTCTGTGGGAACGATAAAATTCGTTCTCGAACCCAGCCCCTTAGCCTCGACTGGGGGGCATCTGTTCTGGATACACCAAATAGTCCCACATCGCTTGGAACTCGAGGCTAATGGTAGTTTATATACAACATGCCATAACCTCTAACCAACCGAGGCGCCTTTTCTACAAAGGACAAAACCGTGACGGGTTAACCCCAAAGCGGACAATCTCTCGGAGATGTGGACTAAAGGTCAGATCTGAACAGTGGCGCCGTCTGTGGGTAGTTTATATACAACATGCCATAACCTCTAACCAACCGAGGCGCCTTTT